>OZ002740.1:352426185-353785864 GCA_963924295.1 Dioctria rufipes | reverse complement strand
TTTTCACCCTTCAAAATATTTTTTTCTGTACAGTAAAAAATTCCCTGATGCCTTCTTATCTAGAACTGTGCGAATGTGGAATGGTATACCATCTTCTGCTTTTCCTCGGGCTTACAATCCTCGAAATTTCAAAAGTGATATACACCTAAACCTCCGCCACTTTCCTCATGTCCGCTAAAACTTTCCCTATCTTCTTCCTGCCATGTTACATGCTAGGTTTGCCTCATAGAGTATCCTCTGAGCTCGGTTTAATAATATATATAAAAAAAAAAGATCAATCGATTTAAAAATTGGTTTACGAAGCTTATGTTTTGTGGCAATACTCAGGTCATCATTTTGTGATGAATAAATAGTTATCAACAATGATTTGTATTTGTCAAATGGAAATGTTGTTAATATTATTTTTTCGCCTGCATAAAAATACTTTTTTTTTTTCAACGGCGCCCTAAGCAGCAACGCCTAAGACAAGTAGCTTACCTGCCTCACTCTTGTTACGCCTCTGCTCCATAAGTAAACTTGTTGATCTCTAGGATACTGTTTTCACAGATTAACCCTGTTTTAGATTTAAGGATAAATGCCCAAAGGCTCTTATATATATTTTAGGCATCCATATTTCCTGTATTTATATAAATAACTTGCTTCCTCTTCTTTATTCAGTCTTGCAAATTCTAGAAAAAAATCCAATCTTATCTATTATTTATGATTAGTGGTTCTGTATTTAGCATGGAATCTAGCATTCCTTGATAGAAATACAGAATTATTCATTTGGAAAAGACTTCTTTTCAATTAGAAAACATTTTAACTTTGTTTCGCTCGGGATAGTGGGAAGAGTTCTATTTAAGCCAGACGTATACCGAGTATAAAAATAACTTGCGAATAGAAAATTCTGTCTTGCTCTTCTCTTGTTCGGTTCAGTAAGAAATTAGCCTGGAAATTTGGAGTTTTTGCGTCTTATAAAAAATAATTTCTCAAGACCAAAAGGGGCCGGTTTGTCGTCAGTTATCTAGACCGGTTTCAAGACCCAGTCCGGACCTGATGACTATATCAGGGATTGTCAATGTATATGATGGTAATGTGTCTTCAAGTCCACTTGTGGATGTCTAGGTCCACCAGTTCTTGATAGCTGGGGAACTCGGTGCAATGACGATAACCTTACAGGATTCGTCTCTTGACGGCAGCTCATTTGTGGAAGGAACTCTTCTAGTTGACCGAGCAGGCCTGGGTTTCTGGTCTCTATGTATGTTGTCCGAAGGTACCTAAGACCTGTATTGGGGATAGATAGAGAGAGAAGGAAAGCCGGTGGGCAGCGAAGCACCTGTTCTTGGCAGTCTTGGCAGATGAGTCTTCTATGCGTTCAGAGAGATCAGACTGTTCCTGGGTAATCTTAGTGTGGCCGGTTGTAGGTTACTCCTTGAGCAGGATTGTTTCCAAGACAGTCCTGGAAGATGAAACTTCCTAACAATCTCCTCCGTGGAGATAAGAGGGTCGGCCTGGCCAGTCCTTGGCGACTGAATTTGTTTTCTGCCGGATGTTCCAAAATCTATGGAAGTAATGGATTATTTGCCTGAATGAAAAGCAAAGATTCCAGATTCCTCAAGATTCTATATTGGTTCACTTATACGAAATTCATACGGTGTAATCCAACTTTAGTCGGGAGAGCTGGTCTGCTTGACTTGGCGTTCTAAATTAGACTAACTACTTACAAGCTAACATTATATAACTTATCAACTAAAAACACCTACCATCAAAATTTTATTAAAATAGTCTTATGTCACACAAAGTAGATTGCTTCCACGGAATTCGCCTGCCTACTAAAATCAATACAGCGGTACACATCAAGTGACAAAAGGTGTGACCGTATCGCCACAAGATAACCCATATGATGAAGTTCGTGGCACTCCAGTGAGAATCATCCTTTTGTTAGTAGTCTTGCAGATAAGCGTCATTATAGAATCACAATTAAGAGCTAGTTCCAAAAAATGCTAAGGTCATACAAAACAGCAAAAGGTAATTGGAACAAATTTTTGGAACTGCGAAGGAATATTTGTATGGACTTCAATGAGTGAAATCTGTATGTATACAGTTGTTGGGAGGTGACAAGGAAAGCTGTTTTGTGAATGTATTTGCCCGATATACGTTAATGCTTCAATTCACCATTTCTATAAGGCTACCGTCTGTGAGTGTGGTTTTATAAAAAATGACTACTCTCTATTTAGTCCGGTCCAGACTCGGCTGACTTCCGTTGTTTTTAAAATTAAGGCTTGATTTCGGAGGAGAAGAAAATTTAATACCGATGATAAAATAAAACAAGCTTCTTTTGACCATGTTATGAACAAAGTTTCAGAATACTTCTACAGCAGTATAGAAGGGCATTTGAGAGATGTGGAAAATTTCAATGTAGGCAGAGTGAATACGCAAATAATGAAAACTAAGAAGAAAGCTAGAATTGATCTGAGACCAAGTCTTACCATATCAGAGATGATTGTCCGTATGTAATTCCCAATGGTCAACCCTCTCTGGAAGTTTGATTATTAAAGTGGTTTTTCATATCTACTTTTAGAACGGTTCGTCGGAGGGTAAAATAATTCATGCGGTAACATCATCATCTTATCTACATTTATTTTTCGCCGCCACTGCGCATCTACATACAGCAGCACGTATAATCAATAGACGATATCATTATTTAAAGACCCGCAATTCCAAGTTCCTGTGAAATCAACATCCCCGGACTATAAACAGAGCGCGATGTAATCATTCTGGAGAGAGTCTTTCCAGATATTCGAACTAAAGTGCACCCTATTTGTGTGAAACTTTTGTACGGTTTATTTTTATACTTATAATAATAAAATTGTTTTCTTTGAATTTTGCTGTTACAATACCAATTTCATAGGATTTTATATTTTGAAGAACTTTTCAGTATAATAAGAAAGGTCTAGAATTAATTCCTTGCACAGTATAAGCAAAAAAATCTAAATTTTTGTATGGAAACTTCATATGCTGCCGAACTTAGTCTCATTTAGAATTGTATTACAAAATTTCAGGTCACCAATACGTTTGCTATCAGTGTCTACATATATAATGAAAACCCAAATTTTTGTGTAGAACAACAAGAATGGATTGCTCTATTAGGTCCATTTTTATATTTACTAAATGATGGAAACACCGTTTAAAAAATGTTAGCTCTCTACGCCGAAGCGTTATCAGGTAGAGTTCAATCCAAATATATAGTGAGAAACGAAAGGGGAATGCCCATTTTAGGCCCGACATCAACAGAGATGAGACAACAATGACTAAGATGAACGATGATACTCTGAAAATATTTTATTAACAATGTTTATTTCAATTGCGCGGGAAGGTGGGGAAGGGGGTTCCAAAGTTTGATGCAGTACATTTTGGAAAATCTAGTACAGAATCGAATTCCGTAGGTCATGAAAAAAAGTTGGAGTGCCTACACTCCTATACCTACTCGGAGGCTTAAACAGCTATCCACATACTCACTTCTTTAGTACTGAGGTATACTAGATTTTGCGCACCATAGATCGGCTCTGTTTCGGTTATGTCCGATCGGAAAATGAGTCTTCGCTTCAGCTCATTACCAGCCACAATTCGTAGAAATTTTTTTTCTGCATACTTTTACGGTGTGGTAGGAAGCCCCGGCGGGGCGGGTTCGCGTTGTTCCTATAAGGTATATTGCATATCAAATTAAAGATCTCGCTGAATACTATTGGGTGGTGTACTTTTTTCCCGATTTAAAAAAACTTTCTCGGGACGTTTTTGCTACAGAAAAACGCATTTTCATGCACTTAGGTCATTATGTAGTGCTCTGTTGTGAACATTTTATTCATAGGAAGTAATTTTCCACGACGCACCAATTCCGCGCAAGCACGAGAAGTAGAAAAGTCCACTTTTTCACCCAAGAAAGTCGCTCAAGCTACATCCAATCGCCAAAGTTTTCCTCCACTAGGTAGAAATAAACATTGTTAATAAAATAGGTTTAGAGTATTATAATGCATCGTTTAAGACATCCCTTATGTCTGTTGATGTCGGGCCTAAAGTTGTATGAAAAGTGGACAGTCCCCATTTGTATGGCAATCTTACAAAGGAGTTACGTAATTGGTCTCCCACATTTCGGACATAAACTTGATTTTTTCTTGAATACGTCATGTGAGAAAGTGCAGCTTTTTAAATGAACGTGTCTTCAAACAGACAAACGGATAGACAGAAATATAAAAATCAAAATATCTTAATATTATATGCGTGGGTGTCCAATCCATTTTGCCTAATGCGCATTATATCTATGCTACAACCAGAATGGAAAAACTCAGTATAGCCTATAAGATTCCATCTAGGCTATAAAAATAGATGGAAATTATAACGCCAGTTTAAAGTCTATTGAGTCACATGCTCTATCTCCCTCCGCAAGTGCAGTGCACTTTATAAATGATGCTAAAACTAAGAATAGTAAAAGGAAAATAGTTAGAAATACTTTTTTTGTATTATCCAGAGCTTTTCAAATATTGTTTGATTATAATATATAAAAATTAAATGTTACGACACTCACCAGCATTGAAAATTTAAAAAAATTACTCAAATGCAAAATGAGGCGAAACTCTAGAGAACTTTTAAGTTAATGATATTTGATATTCATTGAAGGGAAAAATTATTTTTAATTTTTTAATATTTTGAAGCATAGTCGTTTGTAAAAAGTTAAACTTTTATACTTTTTATTTCTGCTTCTTTAACACATTCAATTTTATTATCTCAATATCGATATTTTGTAATATCCCGAGAGGTATATTAGCTGTGTTCTTGTGTATATTTTGTTCTAGAACTCCCATATACTGGAGAGAACAAATTGGTCTGGTGATTGAAGTGAACTATTTGTACTGTTCGCTTCATTTATAAATCATCTATGAAAATGTATGCGGCGTTATTTTGGCAATCTTTTGTTCTATTCTGTTCTGAGGACACAAAAGAATACAGCTATTGAAACAACCATTTTGATGAAAAAAAAATATTGCAGAAAATTAAAATGTTTTAATTGTTATTGAAGTTGCGCAATATGACACTAGTCCTTGGAAAACTGTTCTCTGTAGTAAGATTTTCAAAGCTGTTCCCTGTTTCTAGAAATCATAGAGTGACGGCTAGCCAGTTTTCCAATGAAATAGCCTTCCTCATTATCGCACCTTGTTCTTCTGTTCGTGGTCGTATTCTATGCAACTAAATGCTGAAATAGTTTTTTATGTATTCGGAAAAAATTGCAGTGGTCATCTGGAGTTAGTTCTTGGAATAGTTCCCCATATCCACAAGTCGGACGCTTTTCTATCCAGCTCCTCTACCCACATTTTTCTCTGTCTTTTTCTTCTTGAGTGCCATTCCTATAGCTTAATTGCATTGGCGTATGAAATGTCAGATTCAGAATTATCCGGAGAAAATATATCGAGGTCCATTTTTGTTAAAAGCAAAATCGTAACTGACCTTATATTAGTCCTGAATTATTCACAACAAAATTTTAAGGAATTTTCAGGGCCTGTCCGGATCCAAGTCTTCGTCTTCGTCTTCGACTTATTATTACAGCTAGTGACGTAACACAACAAGCCCAGCTATTATAATAGTTAGATGAAGACGAAGCTGACCTGTCCGAATTCGTTCATTTGCTCAGCTTGATTTCACAGACAGCAAACAAACATAACCTCAGCGAATAAACATAACCTCACAATACGTTGTCTATTTAAATAAGTCAACTCGAACCTTGACTCGGTGATCAAGCTAACCAGATGCCAAAATTGTTATACAAAGTAGCAAAGCTCGGTGGCACAGACATGGATTCGGATAGAGCTTGTCTCGATGTACGTCACTAGCTGTAATAACAAGACGAAGACGAAGACTTGGATCCGAACAGGTCCTCAGTATACAAGAAAAAAGTTAAAGCCAGTTACGAAAAAATTTACATTAAATAGAGCTCGTCCTTCCTCACAGATTTAAATATACACAAAGTCAGTTGCAAGTAGCTAGAAGTGACGTCTTCAAAAAGGGTACGAACTTTTCAAATAGGCGCTTTTGACCATATTTTTAAATACTTACAATGAATACAATATTTATAAACCTCAATTCAAAATTCTTCTCTGTCCCTTACTTCTCCAGAAAAAGGGCTCCAAACTTGATGGCATTTTATGAAAATTAGAAGGAAAGATTTCCCATAAAATATCCATTGGAAAATTCGGGCAGTGTTAAATATTAAAGTATTATTTTTGTAGGCTCATCCCCACTATTTAATAGTTAAGAAGGCGACCTGTGTGCCAGATTCGAAAAATCTCCAAATAAATAAATAACATTTATTTAGTACTTGCAAAAAAAGGGCTGATCAACATAAAACATCTGCGTTTTTACCTTAGGTGAACTAATTGTAGTTTTCATATGACAAAGAATTGTGCTTTTTTGCTATTTCACCAGAAGCTAAAATCATGACCTCTTTCTTCTGTACACTTGTTGGTAAACTCCGATCATTCTAATGATCAGTGTAGTAGCGGTTCGTGGGCTTCAAAAAGAGGGAAGCAATTCGTTTTTTGTATAATTTATAGCGACATATTACATTCAAGCCATGCACAATGCACTACAATCCTGGCTAGGGACTGAAATATCGATTCTAAAATAGTGATACACTAATATCTGCTTCGAGTAGGAGCGGAAACATCTTAGAACAACAAATTTTGCGAATTGAAGGTAAAACGCTGGAGCAAAAGTTTTACAAAGAGCAAAATATATTTTGCTGCTCCACCAAAATGCTCCAGATAAGGAGGAAAAATATGAGTCAAAAATACGCGAAATTTCAGTTTTTCGATGAATCTTAGGAAGCGACAGCGATAGATCACTGCACATAGTTTTCAATATAAACGCTCATACCAACGCGATAGATGACAGCGATTCGAAGAATTTCTGCAGCGTTTGACCAGCGATTCAAATGTCTATTGAAGCATGCGAAATTTTAGTCATCAATCGGGTGCTGTAAGATCAAAGTGGATAGTGCAAATTCAAGTGAATGTTAAAAATTGAATTAAAATCATATAAAAGAATATCCAATTTTATAAGATCTGTATTTAAACCATTATAAAAATAGTAGAAAAAAGGACAAAGTGGGGGTTGATATTACCAAGAAGTAGAATACAGGTTGGGTTAGCTTAAGAGTATTGGTGACTTGGCTACTGCGGCCCTGCGGACATCGCGACCAGAGTTGATATATTGTGTCCTTTCCAAGAGGCAAAATGTAGCTTAGAATACAAGTGGCAAGTGTTAAACGAAGTGAGTTTATAGACCTACGTATAGTTAACACCGCAACATTGCTCTACTTATCTCGGATCTGTCTCATAATTTGTCATTAACTTATCATCAATTTGTCGTGAAAACCATAAGTTTGTCGTGTCTTTTTTCTAAACTGGAAGTGGTGCTAAGTCGACGTCAAGTTAGCACCGCAACTCACTGGAACTCGACCAAACCTTATCGGATTTGAAAATTTAACATCTTATAATTTGTCGTTAATTTCTCAAAAAAAAAAACATAAATTTTTCTCTTAAGAAAAAGGTCACGACAAATTTATGTTTTTCACGACAAATCAACGACAAATTATTACGTAGGTTATAGTGCAATGCAACTACAGAAACGCTGTTGGATTGAAACATTTCTTCCGTTGGTCTTCTTCTATTAATTTCAAAATTTATCAAACCCCCACTTTTGATTAAGAGGGCTCTAAATGTTAAGCGTAATAATTACCATTATCATGTAAAAAATATTAAGAGCGTATGGAGCTTTGTTAATAGTTCTTCCAAGCTGGGTTACAGAAGGATTGACAAAAATTCTCCCTTTTGCGTCGAAATTCCAAACGCGTTTTCAAGTATTCACTTACAAGGCTGTGTAAATTTAAGTATTGTAAGGATCTTTCTGAGATTCTTGTCGGACATACCTTGCTGCTAAAGGACCCATCAAGTAAAATTTTAAAGGGAATCCTTAATCGAGGTACGAGGATTTCTTTTATATTAACCAGGCAAACATTTGTTGGTATTCTTCGAACAAACCGTATTTAAATTTTATCTCTTTAGTCGAAACATTTAAAACACCTGGGTGACTACTTTTTCCATATCTTTCAACGTCGATATATAAAAATTTATATTCGATTTCAACGTTGATCAGTAAGACAAACTTTTTGCAAATTAAAAAAAATAAGTCGCGACAGTATAAGTCGAGCTAGTAGGTGAGGTGTGGGGGGGGGGGCATTTGAACAACTTTTAGTATTTTGCCTTACGGGTAATTAGCACTTTTCTCATCCTCAGGATTTTTAATAGTTAAGCTGGACGCTTTGTTTTAGTTTGCAACGTTTGTAATAGATTTGTTTTGCAATAACAATTATCGCCTTATATTCATCCGTTCAAAACTACCCCATGCAGTAGCACATTTTAACACTATGTGAGGTAGATTTGAACTAAGATAATAACGGCTTCAGAAATAAGAAATTAACGAAAATTAATAAAATAGTTCATTTTATTACGAAAACATAAACAAAAATCATAAAAAAAAACCTTATTTCCTTCGTAAAGAAAAACATTATTTAATTTTTTATAGATATCTTTTTAATTCAAATTTTAGATAGAACTTTCAGCTTCTTTGTTGCTTTTTTTCCTGTCCTTTCTTCATTCCTATTTTTTTCCGGGTATTACGGTTTTAGTTCGAATTCTCAGTTTATTTGCTATCCTTTCTTTGGTCTCTGCTTCAATCCTATTTTTTTCGGGTGTTGCAGTGAGAATTTTGGACTGTCTTCCCTTCCTTACAGCTTTATTTGTGCTTTCCCATCGCGGAGTCTGTGGAAATGGACGAACAATTTCCGGAGACATAAGCTCTTTGCTGGTACTTGGAATATTTCTATTTAATACAATATCAGTTTGCCCACTTTCAACAGAAGCAGGTGTAACGTCTTTTGTGGGTGCTGAATTAGAGCCTTCTGCTTCATTAGAAGATAAATTCGTTATAGTTGAAGATAGAAAATCATCATAAGTAAATACGGCGGTACTGAAAGGCCAAATTCCTGTTTTTTTAAAGCCTGCTAATATATTTATTCTATTGAATGCCTGTTAAAATGTATCCTTTGCAATTCCTGCCAAATAGTGAATCATAATAGTTTATCCCGGATGATTAAGGAGCCATTCATTTGGTTTAACTGCTAGCTTGGTTTTCAATGGTCCCATTACTGACACATCCAAAGGCTGTAGCCTATGCATGCAGTGTGGTGGAAAAGTACAGGGTACAATACCATTTTCCCTCGCGTACAAAACAGCATCTAATGTACAATGGCTTTCATGGTTATCCATCAATACTAATATTGGATCATCTCGGCTGCATCGAGTAAAGTTCTTAATATGTTGCAGTGTTTTAATAAAGAGTAAAGCTGTTATCCATCTACTTCCGGGACTATTTGTTAAACCAAGAGATCCTTCAGGAGCATCTATCATCAAGGAATCAACCATCTTTGCCCAAGGAAATATAAATACAGGTGGAAGAGCATTCTCTACCGCATTGATAATTGCGCATGTAGTCACAAGCTGACCTCTCTCCGCAGATACAGTTTGCCCCACCTGCTTAATACCAACCCGAGTTACTATTCTTGGTGCTTGAACAACAGTAGTGATGCCCGTTTCATCCTACTTGAATATGTTGTCACCCGTGAACTTCAATTTCTGAAGAACTTCCGTTAAATTATGCTGGAACTCAGTGACATTGTTTTTTGTCAAAATTAGTAGCCCGAGCCAAGCTGGTATTTTCGGGCTTAAGTAAAGACAAATTCCTATGCTGCTTCATGAATCCATTTATCCACTCTAAATCAGCGATTTCGGATTCTTCCCATTTTTGTGGGGACTGGCTTAATTTTTCGCATAACTATATGTCAATTTTCGAATGTAGCTAAGCTCTTAATTCAGCTGTGAGCATTTATGTATTTCTCCAACTCCTTTACTTGCTTCGAAGTAAATACTTGATGAGCAGTATATCTAGATGAGTATTTTGGCTTATGACTTACGACTTTTCTCCTTAACCTATAGTATAATGTAGTTTGTTTGACATTGTATATATTGGCTGCCTAGCGGAGTGACATTCCTTCTTCCACTGCCTTTTTAGTTCCATCAATATGGTCTTCTGCAACGTCATTGAGACGCTTCTTTCTGTAAGTATGCACCATATTCTCAACCTACAAAAACGCATCGCCTGATAAAGAGCATGTTACATGTAAATAAAAAAAAAGGAAGAGGCACATTTGAACATGTTCATATGTGCTTTCTTTTCACGATTTTCTCTTAATCCATATATACTCAATAAATTTGCGATATTTATTATGGAAGATGATAACAAAAAATACTTACAAACCAAGTTTACACGAAGAAAACTATCCACGCTCAAAGTCCACAATACTTTATCCAAAACACTGCGTAGTGCCGGTTTCACAGTTCGAGTTTACACTCAGGATTAGTTAACTCCGCTTGCAGTTTAAACTAAGTTTAAATCAAAATGAGTTTCACAATGTTCGGTCATTTTTAATATGGCGGCACTTTGGAATTGTGAACTAATACGCTGTTGTCTGTACAATTGTGAACTAACAAACTATTCTGACTCATTAACTGTCAAAATATTGATTTTGTTTTAAATTATTTGCAAGTTATTTCCGGAAAATCGTAAGGAGAAAAAAACGTTGATCGTAGTGAAAAAAATATTTATTCAGCCTACAAAAATCAATAGAGTCTTCAAAACGCACTTGGAATTCCTTATAAAAAGAAACAATAATATTAATGAATTTTTTTTAAAAAACACAAATATTTTATCATTATATTCATCGCTAATATCTTCCTCATCTGAATTTATTGTATTATTATACAAACTGTTTTCTAAAATCCAACCTAATTCAGCAAATGTCAAATCGGAATATCACCTCATTACATTTAAAGATAAACTGAGCTTAAGCGCTCAATCTTGCTGGTTTAAACTAAGTTTAAACGAGGTTTAACTTACCACTGTGAAACTGTACTGAAGAGATAAACTGAGTTTAAAAAACCACATCTTAAGCTTAAACTTGAACTGTGAAACCGGCCCTTATGGCCAGTTTCACAGTCCAGGCTTAAGCCAGAGCTTAGCTAAGCCACGAGTGTGGCTTAAGCCCAGAACTTAAGCCTACTCGGTTTCACAGTACTCAGTAAGCTAAGGCTTAGTTAAGCCGCTTATAAAAATTTTTAAGCTGTCAGCACTGCGGTAATTGTGAATTTTTGTAAAGGAAAATTGCCATTGTGGATTAAAAATTAAGCGAAAAGAAGAACTTTTTATTTACCAGTTTGTTGTGCTTTTTATCTGGAATGATTTCAAATTCAAAATCATTTTTGCTGAATGTATCGACAACGTAAACCATCAAAGCCGAATGTTTCTACAGTCAGAACTGAAAATAAAAATCAACGTCATCGCATTTCACAAAATGTTGCGGGCGCCTTCTTATAATTTTTTCACGGGTCACACATTGCGATATTATATTATACATTTCTTGATCGCTTATATCTTCTGCATCAGATAAATAACACATCTTTGTCCTAAACTGTTTGGTTTCTTCTTAAAATGTCAAATGGAATGCTGACACTAGCTGCCAGACAGTACTCAAAATTGATAATTAGATAACTATTTTACGCTTGGAAAATTTCAATTTAGTTTTAAAGCCTAGTACTAAGGTCCGCGCTAAGCTCAATTTTATATGACAATTTAGCAAGCTAAAAGATATTGGCGAAAATTTATCTTGAATTTTAGCGAGAGCGGTACTAATGTCAACGTGTAAATTTGCCTTTGAGTTTTGATTAGAGATGGCACCACCAGTTAGTCTCCAAAAAGATTTGCTTCAATTTATCCACCCGGGCCGTTCTTTAGCGCGCTAAAAGTGTTTATTGTCAGAGTTCTGATATTAGATAAATTTATTGAACGGATTTTTGTAATTACTTTAGTTTTGTATGTCTTTGCTGTAAGTATGGACGAATGAGATTTATTGTTAATTTTTTTTTTATTGCATACATTACCTATACATATTATTTTTATAATTTCCAAATAATTTTAACTACCTGTTTTTAGAAATATTATCACCGCGCGTTGATTTCCGTAAAAGAATTGCAAAATTCTTCTTCTTCTTGTTTTTAATATATCTTTTTTCTGAGTCTCCGCTGTCATAATTTAGCTGCTAAAGAACGGCCCAATATTGGAGACCCGCTAAAATTTAGCTTAACTCGGACCTTAGTACTAGGCTTAAAGTATAACTTTTGAAATATGTACGTTCATTTAATAACAAAAACTACAATATTTAGGCAAAATAACAATTTAGCAATAATTTCTTATGTTTTTCACAGCAAAATCTGAGGCTTACTTCGAGATGACGGGCTTAAGTTAAGCTTGCCTTAAGCCAGTTATTTCACTTAAGACTTGACTGTGAAATCGAAATATTTATTAAGCCATCGCTATGGCTTAGGCCTTAACTATGAAACCGGCCATTAGTAGCATCACTACTCGTTTCCATGAAAGCTGAGCACAGACTGATCTTCATGTACATAAGAGTGAGGTAGCAGTGTTGCCAATTTTTATGCCTGGGGTGATTTGTTTCTGCAGTGCTCACATTTCTCAGGAAATTCTCTGTTCAAATATATCCCATATTCAGGAGAAGGAGGGACTCCCCTACTCATTGAATTGACATACAATCGTAGCATGTCTACCATCGATACTAGCCAATATAATTGGGAAACCCGATATTGTCCGATATTGAGGATTTTCCCAAATGTCTTTATTTGGTTCAGGCATATGCATATAACTATCGCTGTGATCTATAGCGTTGGTGTGAAAGGAATTGTGTTGCTAAATATCGCTATGATTATCATTATCGTTATCGAAATCACTTTCGCGGTGGTGTGAATCGGCCTTTAAGTGTCTCGTCTCTGCCGCGTGACTGTGTCACAGTTGGTTTGAGTCGAAAGCAGAATCAGAGGTTAGACGATATGTTGGCTGGTATGATGGTGGGTGGGGAAAAAAGCTACGTTTTGTTCAGCGTCCCATTAGAGTACACAATTCACATATATAGTATGTACATCTCTTAATTGTAGGAGAAAATTATGCGTTTCTATAAAAATTTTGCGCTTGAATTTAGTGCTGCTAAAGGTGGAATAAATTTCGACATAAGAGAAGCAGTGCTTCCTTTGCTTTCAATGACGAACCGCCCATGGGTAGTGGACAAAAGTTAGGAATAAAATAAAGCAAAACAAAGATATGAATTTTTTGTGTAATTACCGTAGAATTACCATATGCATAGTATGCCGGAATAAGGCGTTTCATTTACAACCAACGAGTTATTGCAGATCTATTAATTATGTATAGAGAAAGTAATTGAAATTCCATAGAAACTGTGAGGATATAATGTAAATGAAAATTTTTTCAAATAGATGGTGTCCTACCTACCACAAATAATAGAAAACGGTCAGACAAGAACCGGTGGATACTAAGTCCAATATAAACATGACAAACGAGTTCAAAACAGGGGAAGAGTTATTGGCAAAAAACGTATGGGGTAAATCCACAGGATAGTATTCGATTCTTGTTGGATTACAGGCTCAATTATAGGTGAAATTCCGAAAGGAAATAAATTGAAATACTGCTAATATAGATACCTAATGAAGATATAATTTTTTTAGGTACTATCTTCATGCGATAGAGCGAACTTCATATTGTAAATATCCATCGAAATTCAAAAATTAATTTTTTTTCGTGTTTTCGAGAGAATCGGCAATCGGCCTCAAGACAGCAAATAGACCGGGAATTATGGCACGAAACTAGGTTAATGCGATACACCTGAATTCATATTGCCAAATCCATTTAAATTTAATTTGGAAACTAACATGGCCTAGAAGTAAGTCCGATTTTTGTGCACTGTTCCAAAATGATATGGTACCAAGATATTAGACCGGGGGATGATGACAGAAAAATCCAAGTCATTTGTTACAAGTATGGCGACCCTTAAATGCTCGAATTATTATTATTAGACCAGGGGATGATGACAGAAAAATCCAAGTCATTTGTTACAAGTATAGCGACCATTAAATGCTCGAATTAGGTGATTTAAGAAATGAAAATCATAATTGTAAGGCTGACTGGCGTGGCGTAATTATGGGCTAATTAATTAAACTTGTCGGAAAAATTACTGTAGTCAAACGATTTGTTTCACAAAAACTCTTAAATTGTCTTGAAGGCCATGAAAATAAACATGGCGGTAGCGCAATGCCATTCACGAGAATCACAATGCCATATCCTTAAGATAACTCCAAATAGCCGCCATACCGCTGCAAAGACGTAGTTTTTTTTTAATTATGCAGAATGATTTGCAAAGGTATTGGCTTACTATAACAAATCTTCTTGCGTAATTAAAAAATCTACGTCTTTGCAGCGGTATGGCGACTATTTGGAACCGTCGTAATGGTATGACATTGTGATTCTCGTGAATGGTATTGCGCTGCCGCCATGTTTATTTTCATGGACTAAAAAAAAAAAATGTAAGAGATTTTGTGTAACAAATCGAATACCGTAATTTTTCCGACAAGTTTAATTAATTAGCATGTAATTACGCCACGCAAGCTGGCCTTAAAATTATGATTTTCGTTTCTTAAATCACCTAAATCGACCATTTAAGGGTCGCCATACTTGTAACAAATGACTTGGATTTTTCTGTCATCATCTCCAGGTCTATATATAGAATACAAGGTTTTCCTATTACGAACCACGTTCCGCCATTAGTGATGAAATATTGTGAAAATGTTTAGGAAAGCACGGTAAAGAGAACACAATACTCCCTGCGCTCTCTTTATCTTTCCTATAGAAATGTAGGTATATATATTATTCACGAAATTACGTCACAGAACGTATGTCAAAATTTTAATGGAAATACCTGTATTCTATATACCTTGATATGGTACTGACCCATGATACAAAGATTAACAAATTATGGACGATTCACCTGTGGATTGTATGCTTACGTCATTCGGAGACAAATGTAAGAAATTTGTTCGTCTTCGATCTTTCTGACTAAATTCAAAAAGGGAAAAGTGATTTACAGGAAGAAACTAATATTTTTATTAGATATTTAACCACGCCTTGCTTTTGCAGCTTAACACTGCACAATTTAAAACGTCAGTATATAACACGAAAAGTCGAAACAAAAGGAGTGCCAAATTTTTCATTTAACTTTAGGCCTGACACTTCCATACATGGGATATGTCTTAAACGATGCATTGTGATACTCTGAACTTATGTTATTAAGAATGTTTATTTCAATTAAGCGGGCGAAGGCATTGGCGATCGGATGTAGGTTAAGCGCTTTTCTTGGGTGAAAAAGTGGACTTTTCTACTTGTCGTGATTGCGCGGAATTGGTGAGTAATGGAAAATGACTTCCATGATAAAAACACTCTAAACAGAATATCAATGGTCATGGAAAAAAGTACTATAAAAATATATGCGAAATGTAGTACCTGGGGTGTATGTGACTCTAACATATGAAAATTTATTTCCGGCATCAAAAACGTCCCGAAAAATTTTTCTGATTCGGGAAAAAAGTATACCAGCCGATAGGGTCAGCAAGACCTTTAATTTGTTGATATGCAACATGCGGAATTGGAACCACCCCAATTCGTCTGGGGTTACTACCCACCACCCAAAAAATATGCAGAGAAATATTTTCTTCTACGAATTGTAGCTGATAATGAGGTGGGGCGAACAGTGAAACATGTTTTCCGATCGAGCATAAACTTACCGAGTTAGAGCCGATTTGAGGTGCGAAAAATCTAGTACCTCAATTCGAATAAAAAAAAGGAAATACTGTAAAATACAGTATGGGGATGGCTATAAATAGCTATTTAAGCATCCGAGAATATGAGTGTAGGTACTCAAACGTCCTCTCAGGACATCTTTCATGTCTGGAGGTTTCGGGCCTAATATGGGTATTCCCGTTTGCGAAAGTGAAGTGAGACCTGCTGCGTAATGTTCGGAGCAATACTCTGCATCCTTTGGAAAGAAATCAGTTCTTGATGCATATGCATAAACTTCAGACGGCAATTATTGAGTACGTAGTGCGTGATTACATAACGTAACATATAATTTATTATTATAAACTAAACTATGCGAATTCAGAAGAAAACATTAAAAAAGATAGAAAGATCAAACTATCAAGATTACAGAAACTTCGTAAGTGCGCTAAAACAGGTCAAATAAAATTTACGTTCAGCTGCTAGGAAGATAAGTAGAAAAATATAGCAAAATTTAATGGAACGATTATCAACAACTATAGTCTTTGTAAACTAATGAATTCAAGAGGATTATTATGAAATGAATGCGAGTGATTGCGATCAAGTAGTTGACAGTTGGATATTCATAGAAAGATTATTCCATAGGCGCGAAATCTGGATTTCTATAATCGTCTTATAAGATCGAGCAGGTATTATGTTGCGATTGTGTTCAGATGTTGCGAAACTGAAGAGTTCTCTGAGATACTCTGATTTGCCTATCTATAAAAGATTAAAGAAGAATATCAATGACCTACGCCGAAGGTAAGAAGTCAGAGGACAATGCGTTAAGATTTTCACAGCACTTCATGTCTTGGCTTAAAGTAACACCAAGATTTGTAACTTGTACACTGTGAATTTATTGGATTCAGTATCAACCAATTGCTTTTAGCCCACAAGCCTACTCTGTCTAAAACATCCTTTATATGTGCAAGGGAGTCTTCAATTAGTCCAATGGACCTACTTAAATATATTTGTACATCAACAGCATACATATGAACTTTGACGTCATGAACTACGTCAAGTAGATCATTAATGAATAGGTTAAATAGCAATGGGTTCAGAATAGAGCCTTGTGGTATGCCGAATAATAAACTTGGTGAGTTTGGGATATTATTATTTACCTTAACGCGATGGTGACGACGTGACAAAAAATCCTTAATGAGAGTAATAGTTGAAGTATTGAATTTAAAAATAGTAAACAATTTATGTAGAAGGATGTTATGCTATGAATAATTAGTACTGTGTTATTAATTTACTTGTGATATTGAGAATTCTTAAAGGTGAAATGTAGTAGATAGTATTAATTTAATATATTGGCGATAGTAGAATTATTGAAACCACGGCAATTGGCGGCGAATGGTAGGTCTACCAGCAAATAGGGGATATCTAGGGCACATCTAGGAGAAATTTGGGAGAACCTGTACCTCAATTCTATTTTAGTCCACGTTCGTTTGGTTTAGCAATATTAGATGTAATTTTGGGGTGAGTGCAGTAGAACTCCATTGAGTGGTTTTAGGTAAATATGTATAGCAAGAACAATATTCCTCAGACAGTTTTAAATAAATACATTAATAAAAATAATTTTTAATTTTCAAATTGACTTTTGACTTTAACCGTATCATAGTACTTACCCACAAAAAGTGGAATATAATTTTGTGGTAGACGACTTGTTTTCTATATTTCAAATCTTTCCACCACAATCATGACAAATAATTTTAAAATTATTTTTGAAATTCTTTTCCTTTCTGATATCGTATGTCAATTTCAGCTATAGGAATATAATGGCTTAGCGCAATTTCTTTCCCACTTTGATAGCACTTGTACAGATGTTTTGAGTACATTTATGTAGTGTATAGTATAAGTACAAACCTATATTTGTTGAGCTCATTGAAACAGCTTGCACTTCAGAATCAATTTGATAGCGTCGACATAAGAATTCAATATTTTGTCAAAAGGAAAAAAACAAAGTGGAGAAGATTTCAGTATCAAACTTAATCTCAGATGCAAGCGTATATGTGTAATAAGAATAAAACCAGACGGCATTTAAAAGGAGCATTAACATGCCCCGAAGGGAATAAGGAATATCCGGTCTCTGTAAGCAATCGCCTCAGTTCGTGCTCAATGCTTTAAATACCTTCGAGCATGTTCAAGTGCTCCACACTTGAGAGGAATAGCATCCACTTCAGAAATATGAAGTTCGTCTTTGGTAAAATGAATGTGTGTGTGTGTGTGTGTGTGTGTGTTGGGCTTAGATAAAAGGAAAGCATAAAAATGTTTCTTCTCTGATGGAAGTCCTTAGACGGTGTCGACAGCCTGACAATTTGGCTTAAGTTTCTTGGTACTTCTGATTCCACTGTGTATGCACACAGTGTGTATGTGTCCTGTTTCCAACAGATTCTCATAAATTTCATAATCGAGATAAACATTGCCAGAAAGAAGCACGATTGTATCATTTTGTCTAGCCCCGATAGTTATCGCACACTATAAATATCCACTTTCTATCCAAGCAGATTGGGTGCGATAAAGTGACATCTTAGTAGAGGAAGAATATTTTTCGCTTTTCACCAGCATAGCATTTTGCTAAATTTACCCATGGATATACAATGTATGTACTTCTGTATGTACATACATTTTTATGTTAGTATATGTAGCAAACCCCACACCTTATTCTTTGGTAACTGGGTTCTATCGATCTTCCGATACGTTTTCCGGGGTCATTATAGAAGGACTCATTGTTCCCCTATCAGCTTAAGCAATAAACGTAAATCTGCCTTCATTATATAGCTCCTCTGAAGGTCTATTATAATTTTTCAAAAGAGAACTCCACTTCCCTTGTTCACAGCTATCTTAGCATCATACAATTGCTGTTCATAAAATTTAATGGCAGTTTTTTTTATTTCGTCCCGGTAATAATTTCATGTCACTGCCAATAAATGAGGACGCCAATGCCATTGAAGAGTTGCCAAGTGTCTCTCATTTTTATGAGATTATAAAACTTTGTAGCGAGCGGAAAATATTTCAAACACGTTTAGCACATTTTTTAATGTTCGTTGTTCAATTTTCTTAAAAGTTTTGGCGGTAAATCCTCTTAAGGTATATAAGACTGTTTTAATAACTGAAATCTGGGGGAGAGCTTCAGGGCTGGGAAAATCAAATTGTAAATTCCTAAGGAATTTTGGTACAAACACGGTAGCTTTTTTTTATTATATTTACATAAAAGTATAAGTAATGTTCCGTGTCGTATTGGGTTTAATGAGCTGGGGGTGTTACTGCAGAGCTAAGGTATAGTTAAGTAATACACCGTGGAATGGGATTATATCCCAGCGACATACTTCTTTACATTAGGTGAAAATTATGACTCTGCAATGTAGTAGGTACCTACCTATATATAATGTATACTACAATATCTCAAGATGTACAGAGTAGTTCAACGGAGGTATAATATTTTATGCTAGACTTGAGCAAATGAGCTCTGGAATTGAGTTATAAGAAAATCTGTTTAAAAAATAAAAAGGATGTAGCATCAGTTTCAGAGAACACCTTATGATCTGGCGATTTCTACTACAGATGCGAGGGTTCTCTAGGAAGTTGGTGTAAAAAAATCAGACTCACTTAGAATCTAGAAGGAAAAAAAAATTTTTCCATGCAGCAAATATCAAGTAAAATAATTTTTATTGGATTTCTGTATTTTTGAGCTACAGAATAGAATCATAATAGTGTCAGAATCCACACCAGCACAAACAAAAATTTGTAATTTTTGTAATTTGTAATTTTTCATGTAATTTGTAATTTTTTATGTAAGAGTATCGCTATCAAGTGGAACATATATGTATATCTTCAGAAACGGATTCAGATGAGTAAAGGAACAACAACGAAGTGTCTTTTTGACAAGTTGGAACAGAAGCTGGTACATTCTTCGGCGAGGAAATAATTAACATCGCTAGAAGACGCAAAGAAGTGGAGGATACTAGAACAATGTTTTTTTTATATATATTATTAAGCCAAGTACAGGGGATACTCTATGATGCCAAGCACAGCAGCATGGCAGGAAGGAAATAGGGCAAGGATTAGGGGACATTTTGGAAAGTGGCGGAGGTACCGATGTATTCCACTCTTAAACTTTCGCAGATTGTAGGCTCGAGAAAAAACAGAAGATGGTAGACTGTTCCACATCGAACTGTTCCGGATAAGAAAGCATAGCGGAATTTTACTGTATAGCCGAAGGTAATTTGAAGGCTGAGAGGATGTGCGCGGCTTACAGCGCGACCATTGTGTACAGGAATCATTCTAAAAGGGATCAGACTAGATATTTCATCGAAAAAGTGATCATGCATGTAGCGATAAAGGAGCGAAAGGTATCCAAGAATGCGGTAGTACTCGAATGAGTCGATATGACAAATTATACTCAAATCGCCAATGAGCTTAAAGGCTTTCTTTTGGACAATATCCAATGAATCTAACATTGTACGACTAACCTGGCCCTGATATGGGAATTGTATTTTATTCTAAGTCTGATATAGGACTTGTACAGGAGCGCTAGATTAGATGGGCTGAAATATTTCTTACACCTTTTCAGAAATCTAAGAAACTTTAATGCTTCTTTGGCAACACAGAAAATGTGGTCTGTCCACCTTAATATACTGGAAATGTTAATCCCAAGAATAGCTCGTGATGGTGAATCTGAAGTTAAAGCTCCATCAAATGAAATGGGAGTCCTTAAATGATGATCTTGTTTTAAAGAGATGATACAGCCTTGGGTTGTAGATACAGTGAATTCCACGCGATTCGCTTTGCCCCAGGCGAGGATAATATCAAAATCAGTTTTCAATGATCTAGTCATGCAATCTCGTTTGACAGATGTGGCATTCCCTCTGGGGTCCGCAAGAGTATCAAAGGAGTAAGCGAAATCAAGGGTACTGTCTTCGGCAAAGCTATGGATGGGATTGAAAGTAAGGGAAAGTAGATCATCAATGAAAATAAGGAAGAGTGACGGAGAGATAACAGCACCCTGGGCACACCGGCATTTATAGGGTGTGGTTCATAAGTAACGTCATCTAATACAATACGTATTTGGCGACCAGATAGAAATCTTTCAATCCATAATAGAAGAGGAGGGGAGAGACCAAGCTCTTTAAATTTGGCTAAATGGGCAGAATTTCAAATTCTTTCAAAGGCTTTTAAAATATCCAGAGCTACGATTTTGTACTTACCAAACTTGTGGAGACTACGATTCCAACGTTCCATAAGAAATGTCAGCAATACTCCACATGAGCGTCCAGTCCTGAAGCCATATTGGAGATCGTTGATGAGCTGATTAGTTTCCAGATATATCATTAATTTTGAATTAATGCTAGACTTAAAAACCTTCGAAAGAGTCGAAGTGATTGCAATTGATCGATAATTTGAAGGATCGCTACCCTCTTGTTTTTGGGGAATAAGCTGAACGTGAGCTAGTTTCCAAGAACTTCGTGTTGAATAAGACAAGTAGAATAGTTTGGGTAGATAGAAACCATCAGGTGTTGCGACTTTAGATACGTCGATCACTTTAATGACCTTGAACACATCTCTTGTACGGATGAGTATTGATTCTTGTACATATCCACACGGGAGATGTAAAACAGGTATCTGTGAAGTGGGCGCAAGACGAGAATTTGAAGCGAATCTAGTAACCAAAATATTAGCCTTATTCAGGGAGTCAACTACAACTTCACCATTGCTAGATAATGGAGGTATAGAGGAAGTGGTGAAGTTGTTCGTAAAGGTTTTGACGATAATAAACAAGAAAACAGATGTCATCTGTCTTGTAGACAAACGGTAGATATGTATTAGTTTAAACTAGAAAAAAATTTCATAATTATATAAGAGTAATTTGACTTATCTATTATGTGACCGGATTATGATTTCTCTTTATGTAACCGATCTAGTACCCGTTTATTAGAACTACATGTATTTTTTTTGTTCAAGAAAGAATTTTTTGGCATTCTCCGGTATATAGCAAAAGCTAAAAAATGTTCTAATTTGTTATTTCATCACACAACCCAATAATTTTTGGTGACAAGTTTCAAGTCTTGGTTTGACTCATCAACAGGTCGAATGAATCTGTTTCTTTAAAATTTTTTAAATTTTTTTAATAAATAAAAATATTGTTTTTTTCTATTTTTCTCAAACTTTTTTTTTTTCTGTCTTCTTTTTTTCATTTTTTCATTAGTTTTTCAAATCACACAATTTCGATATTTGTGACCTGTTGATGAGTCAAACCATGACTTAAAACTTGTCACAAAATAAAAAAAATAAAAAATTAATGGGTTGTGTGATGAAATAACAAATTAGAACATTTTTTAGCTTTTGCTATATACCGCAGAATCCCAAAAAATTCTTTCTTGAACAAAATTAAGTTTAACCCGGTAAAAAAGTCCAAACGTAATCTGTTTACATATATTTTTGTTTAAAAAGACGCAATTATTGTGCTATGTAAATATTGTATAATTATGTTGAATTTGTAGTATTAATTAAACGTATGTATACAGGATTCTTATTTACGAACAGTCCAGTGCAATGAAGTACTTGTGTTAAAATCACTGCTTATGTTGACACTAATGCAACATCAATGATTTCATTCCATACAGATCACTCTACGCCAATTTTTACACCGACCTCCTCCAATATTGATGAAAGTTACAATGATGATAAATAATGCGAAAATATTTGACGAATCATTTTTTGTATTGCCGCTTAACCTCTTACTTTTTGAAACTTATCGACTTTTGGTCCAGTAGCAACCAATAGCGGATGTTTCTTTATAATTTTATTTTGAAGCCCTGACCTAAGTTATCGTAGTATAAAAACTTGCGGTTGTGTTTAGATTTTGAAATTGTACTACAAAACCGAATGTATTTAAATACAAATGTCAGCCGAGTAAGCGGGAAATTTTATTCAATCTAATATTAATCATGTTTTTTCCCGGATATAGGTCACTAACTGCGTCTTTATATAACATTTATAAAAAACTTTCTATTTGGACATCAATTATTTTATTTTTCTTAGCACTTTTGAAAATTTATTAGTAGCAAACCTTACTATTAAGTAATACACTATCAAATTCTTTAATTTTTTTCCTTTTCGAAATAAAAATCACCTACCAACTTTGCAGATATGTCAAAATTTGTTGAAAACTATTGGCCAGTCATTAGAGACATTTAAATTCCAAAATTTAACATTAGTTACAAAAGTTTTGATATTTTGATGGAATGTTGGGTGAACTAAAAATTTAATTTTGCAATCATAACTGAAGTCCGGAATATGCGCAAAATTGCAGAAAAACAACTGTCATAAAAAAATGCCAAAAGTCCTGCAAAAATCCTCATTCTTCACTCCCGGAAATATCACTTTTTATTTGCAAAATAATGCTTCTGTTGGGAATAAATATCAAAAAAATTACAAATTACAACTTGCCTGAACACCTGAACACCTATACCATTTTGCAACCTTTTATGTTACCCGCAACATATATTTTTTTTTTGTAAATCGATGGAAAAACAATTGCTTTTTTGGCTGCCTTCTTTCAAAAACTTTACAATAGTTTTGAAATATAAACAAATATGCAAACTAAAAAAAAAAAACAAAATGAGCAAAAATGATCAACAGTTAGTATTTTGCACTTTCTTGAAAAAGTTTTGCAAATTTTACATAGTCCTTCGCATATTCACCTCCGATCCGGATATAAATTTGTAAGCTTCTACTAGTGAATGCCAAAACAAAAAATACGGGTCGAATATTTTTACATACTTTGCCAAATTAAGTAAAAAATGTGGAAATAGAAGACTTGGATATCGTTAGAAACTCCTTACAAAATTTCGTGGAATAGACCTGGAAATATATTAGATTACCTGAATAAAAATACTGAAAGGGTATTGAAAGCGGTAGAAATTCCATATAGAAATGACATGGAAAAGTCTTGGAATTCTCTTTAACTTTCATACAAAAACTATACGTTGGATTTCCATGTTCAATTCCAACTACTAACAAAATTAAAATCTTGGAAACTTGGCGCAATTCTCTTCCGCAAAAAGCATACGAATTTCCCGATAAATTTGGAATTCTATGCGAAATGCTTACTGGGAAGTATTGTAAAAGCCCTCAAATACGACTGAGCACCCAAAGTGTAAAGCCACCTAAAATCTTAGAGGTGACAGTGACTAGATGAGGGTCGGAATCTCTGTCTGCATTCCGCATTTTAACAGTAATACATTACAAATCGAAAACCTACGATCCTTGTTTTTCATACACTGAATCTATCCAAAGCCTAATTATTTTTCCGACCCAATAATGATTGTCCTTCTTCTGCATTTGAAAGAGCTGTTTTTCACGATTATTGGAGTAAAGACAGTTACATTAGGATTGGAACTCAGTTGGATTTTGATTAGAATTTTCAACGTAAGCCTGTCTTCGCATTGGAAAAAAATATGCTATCGGATTAAAGGCGCTTTTATTTCTATGTTCTAAATTAGTTCATAGTATTCCACTTCCTCATTCAACTTTTGACCAAATTTCATTTTTGCTTTCGAAAATAAAAGATAATCACCTACAATATCCTTTTGTAACAAACTAATTTTTCAATAAATAAAAAAAAAATACTATTACGTATATTTTAAAAGCCAGTCATTTTGACTGGTTTTGGTGGAAATAACATCATCTTAAATGTCTGCAGTTCTAGTGTTAATGTAAAGAAAAAAAAGTAAACACTACAACAAAAATTAATTATTCTGATATTAACCGGCGATTCAGCCACACAGAAATAATAAAAAAAAAATGAATAGGTTCAACATTAATAGCCACTCTAAATAAAGGATAAGCTCAAAGAGGACCTGACAACCGATTAGTCAATGTTTTGTTTAATGCTTCCACAATATAAGCTTCTTTTCAGAGTCCACGTTTTCTTAGGCCTATCATACGGACTGGAGAACTGCTACAGAAATATTGGATTCCCTCCTGCATCACTTCTGCCGTTTACAGGTTCGCCCACGTCCAGATAGGGTCGACTTGGTTCACTCCATATTATCAGAAGCTAAACTATACACAACACCAGCGTTGTAGCTCCTCTGGTCATAGCCATCAGGCTACTGTGGAAACAGTCTGGACCGTGGGGCTCACTTGAATGGATTGGATCTACATTAGCTCGAAGTCTCCATCAACCAGACTCGGGACCTCTTACCTCTTTTCAGGTCCAGAAATTGCTCACCTTACGAAAGTCAAACAATTGGGTACGTAGATCCCCCAACAAGACTTGGAATTATGCCAAAAGTTGCCAAAAATTAAAAAAAAATACAAACTGAATTTAGAAATTAAGTGTGAAAAATGGGTCAGAACGACAAACGACGGTAATATGGAGAGGAAGTTTTCTAGTAATGCGGAATTGAGTTCGGAATATAATTGAAATAGCAAAAGAATAAGAAAAGTAACTTTGTATTTATTTTAAGGATAACATCTAGTGGAACATCCATTATTTGAGAGAAATTCGACGGTCTTGTAAAATTAACTAGAGAATCGTTTCTGAGACACTACAATTAGCACTAAATTCAGCAGTGTTCATACGCTGCCTAGTCATAAAGAAAACATCAAACACATTTAATGTAACGGGAACAAATTTCATCTCGTGTTAACACAAACTGAATGAATGAATTAAGGAAAATCACTATTTTTTCTTTTAATTTTGTTAACATCTTGAATAAATTAGGCCACTTTCAGGAAGTTAAGAAACGAAGCTAAAAATAACTGGAAAACGATTTTTGACTATCATTGATAATCACCTTATCAAAAGAACTCTTCAATCTTGGCCATACTTCACGATATGGACGGTATGCAAATTATAGAACTACTAAGAGTGTGTCTGTTTCATGTTCTGATAAGTGTCTCCCGGGAATTCTCTACATTCAACCTAAATCTTGTAAAAGAGTTTATTTGAAGCAAATGTCACGTCAAAGGTTGGACTTGATTTGGATACAACTCAATAAGAATCAAATTCGCTTTGAAAAGTTTCTTTGGTTCAATATTGATTCACCTCTAGCAGGAAGCTGCCATTAAATAAAAAACTTTTTTAATTTTTGTGCAAGCACAAATAAATATTTTCGTTCATTTAAACTGAGTTGGATTCGGAGCGAACCTAAATTTTAATAGAGCTCGACATTCGGATGTCTGAACTGTTAAAAGTTGTTTATTTACAATTTCATTCGTTTACTTAGCCAACACACTGATAATCAGTTGACTTTTGATATTGGTGTAGAATAGAATACCAGCACTAAAGCAAATACATAATGAAGGTAGTCACAGACTGCATTTTAAGTGATGCAAATAATAAGCAACAATTCAAAAATTGTGCTAAATTTCAACAGGTAAAAGGTACAATATCAGGTAGAAAATAGCCAAATGGGAATACAAAAATTTGGTCAAGTTTAATTATAATTAATAAAACTTTTATTGGGTGGTAGAGATTTTGCAATTGGTTAACATGGGGCAACTATAAGTGTTTGTAACATCTAAATTACTGAGGAACTGCAGTATATCTTTGGATGACCAGTGTATCTACAAAACCGTGTCCTTAAAGTGGGTACCCGGGCATATGGGGATTATGGGGAATAAGATGGCGAACTTTCTAGCCAAGTCTGACTTCAGTTCTACCTTCCTTGGATTATAACCCGCTGTAGGCCTCGCCAACTCGGTCATCAGGTCTCTCATTAAAGCGTATGTCCGCATAAAATATCAGCAGTGATGCGCGAGTCTCTGAGTACATACTTTTTTCAGATGAGCTTAATAGGAAGAGCTTACTTTACGCTCATCTAACAAAAATGGAAGTTGTGGGCTGGCCTGATTGTCTGTCCTGCCTGAAAGGAGAGCCTGAGACAACCGAAGCATTTTGGTGTGCTTGTTCGGTCCTTTCTAAACGCAGGCTGGATGTGATTGTGTCTTTAGCTGATATCTGCGGATGAGCTGAAAAGCTAACGTTACCAATTTCTGATGTGCTTCATTAAGAGGACAGGAAGGTTTCAGTGAGAAATATTTTTCTTTTTCTTTCTTTATCAGGTTAGCACAATAATCCGCCTTGACGTCTGTACTAAGAATCTTTCGTCCTCTGCCAGGAACAGAAATAAATGTTCGGATAATGCTTCATGAAGTGCAGTTTGATATGACTTTAAAAAAAACTAAGATGCTTTACTATACCCAATTTCAAGAACTGGATACTGGGAATAATTCAATTAAGTGAGAACAATCCTCCGATTCATGCAGATAATTCTTTGGACATATCAGGTTCACTTTAACAGTAGGTACGAAAGGTGCTCCTAAATAATCTGGCAGAATGCCAGATACCTGACCACTTTTGTTGGTAGATACGCGTAATCAAGGTGGCAGATATAGACAGACATCTGGCGACAACGTCTGGTACTCAGAAATGTCCAAACGTCTGCGGCACATGTAATCAGCCACTTTTTTCTATCTGGCAAATTTTGGAATATCGTCGGCAAATCTGCCTAGCAAATTTTAGAATTGAACAGATATCTGTCCAATTTACCTGTTAAAAAAATGGTTTTGTGCACGTAGTGACAGGAGTATAGAACAGACTGCAGGAGACAACCCAAGTAGCAATCTGTCACAAAAAAAATGGTAGCTCCTCAGTTACTTTGTCAGTCATTTAGAAAACGCAGCTAATTTTAGTATCAGGAAAACCTCGTAGTGTATGAAAACAGACATTGAGGTTTCAATGTATCTTAAAAATAACTGGTTTGAAATTTTGAGGTTCTTTATCACTTTAAAGGGACTGAAAGTGAAAATGGGTTTCTTCGTTACTAGCTTGAAATATTATTGCGAAATTCAGTCATATTTTTCCCATATTTACATCAATTTAAAAAAAAATGAATCTTTAAAATTGAACAAAGACCCTACTGTCTCCAATAAAACACCGCTGGAGAATTCTAAGTTGCATAGTAACCTCAGAGCAACGACTATTATTTTTCGAAAGAGTAAAGGTTACTCTGTACCCTGAAAAACACTGTTGGTGAATTTTAAGTTCCATATTGACCTCAAATCAACAGAACTTGCAGAAACATGCAAATAAAAGACGCACAAAGTACATAACTGCAGAGGGTACCGGTAGTGCTGCATGTACTCCGTGCAAAAAAAAAAATAACCTGAAATTTAGTTTTTGAAATAATGTGGTAAATTAAATATAATAGTGATGAAATAATATAATAAATAGAAAATCCACAGGAAAAAAAATTAAACGAATGTCATTTGTCCGGTGAAAAAAAGAAATGAAAAAAGTTATAATAAGACGCAGACTTTTAAGTCGACAAGCATTTAACAGGCGTGTAACTAAAGTGATTCTTCATAACAAAAAAATACATAAAAGTGCAAAATAATTTCAAATAGTGAAGACAGCAGTGTAAATTATTTCGGACTTGTAAAATATTCTATGTTTGAGGATGCACTATTAGAGCAATTATTGTGAACGCGGACAGCAAAAAAACGCAGTTTTGTAAGTTTTCTGGAAACAGTTACTTTTTGGAGTTGTTAGATATTTGCATAGCAAATTTACCGATAACGACGGGGCACTGTTCTTCAAAGAATTCTTAAAGCATTCTAAAACTAGGATAGAAAGAAAGAGGTAAACAGATCTTGCCTGCTAGTATTTCGACAAATTTGTTTATGAATATTTACTTATATCATTAGGAAACGAGAAGATGCTACATGGACAAGCTCATACACTACAAATCAACCTTCTACCAACGTAGACCAAGCGTAAAAATTTACATTTGTTGCTAGTTCCGCACGGGTAACCTTAAAATAGAATGCTTGGATTTTTATTGTTTTGATTCAATTATATAGATTTAGCATCCTGTTGAAAATTATTTATTTCATAATACTTGAATTTTTGCTGTATTTATTTATTTAATTAAATGTGTTATCATATTAACCTTAAGCCTATCATGTTGTTCAATATTATAATTAACATAAAATAATGCCATTAAATCTACTATAAATAATAATACTTAGATATTTTCTGTTTTGATTTATTTATATTTCTGTAACCACGTTAACCTTAAGCATTGTTGCGCGAGTTACATCAGGATTTAACCCTGACTCACAAAAAAAACATTAGCTTGGGAAAATATTGAAGCGAAGTACGGAATTGCAATATGAAATTTTTGTTTTTCAAATCAAGTCGTGAACAAACAAAAATCTCACATTTCGCTTTTATATTTCCAGACCAAATTCTTTCTCACGAAAAGCAATGATAAAGAATTTCGTAGAGAAGGTTAGATTTAATTAAGTAAAGGAATAATTAAGTTAATTGTAAACCAACGGTCGTCTGGCTGAAGTCAGATCCCTAAATCGCGAAATAGAATTTCTGTAAAAAATCAATTTTGTATTAATAAAATTTATTGAAAAGAAGAAGTAATTTCTTTTATTTTAATTTCTTTTTTTATTAATACTTAAAAACAAGAATCTAAGTGGCGCAGTCTGTAGGATCGCTACCAAAAGGTTGACAATGTAGTGATACGAATTTACGAATTTTTTCTCTGAGACTTATCGAAACGGAAAACGTAGTATGGAGAAACATGTGTTTCGTTCCTCAAATAAAATCAATGATTATCAGTGAATTAAATAAAATTTGTAGAAGAAAATAATTTTCAAGAAGTGCGGAAAAATTTAGCGATTTAGTTGTTCGAATTATCATTGAATTAAATCAATTATTTTGGAAAAGAAAATTTTCAAGAAGTGTGTAAAAGTTTTAGTGATTTTAATGTCATATCCAAAAAAAAAAAAATAGTTTTCTCAGTGGTTAAGAAACCTCTATGAGTAGAAATAGGCAAGAACATTTCGATTCGAACCGTAGAATAATAAATAACGAAATGGAGCAATTTAATCCTCAAATTAGGAATATCATCGAACAACAGGAAGCGCAAATCCAGGCTTTATAAGCGAGAGTTGAGTTGAGCTGATAATAAATCCGCCAATACAGGAATCGCAAATAAAGGACCTGCAGGCAAGAGTTGAACAGTTAGCCGCACATCCGCCAGTACAACAACAAAACAATGAATTCTCCCTAACATCAGAGCAATTTTTAAATTACATCAATAGGCTAAGGATATTCAACGGAAGAGATGAATTCACTGTTCAAGAATTCATAAACTCTGTGGAACGGACAACCCAATTATGCAGAAACAACCAAGGACTCTATAATTATTGCATCAGTATCATAATCAACGATAACATACAAGGTGAAGCTAAGACCAACGCTTAGGAACAAACGCAGTGAATAATTTGAACGAGGTAAAAAGTGAACTTAAGTTACATTTTCGACCAAGGAAGGATTACGTAGAACTTCTTACTGAAGGTAGAATTTTAAAAGTGAGTACCCTAAGGTAATTGTTTAATAGTATTAGAGAAATAAATTATAATCATTCAGTCAATAATGATAGACATTTAGCTGATATTGGTAGAAATAAAATACATAATTTTATTAGAGGTAATATTCCCAAAAATGGTTCAATAATTGAAATATATAATAAATTTGACAAGTTAAAGTTGTTTGACGATGAAAATGTGGCAGATCCAAATAGTAAGAAGAATAAAACAAAGCAAGCTTCATAAAATATCAACTTAAAAACAAGAATTTAAGTCGCGCGATCAGTTTCACTTGTTTTAGACTTGTCCCCGTATCTTGTGCATTCCGGATTATCCTTTAGATACCTCAACGAAGAATTATATGAAGATGGACTCTAGGGTTTTTATTTAGATAAATTTAGCCTCAATAGTTTTGCCGTTGTTTGCTTGGTAATTGATTCCATTTCTCAACTGTGGCCGTCTTCATAAATGAGTGATTGCGTACATTCAAATTTGTTCAGTATGTTGTGAAGCTGAATAAGCTGAGTTACATGTAATCATGCATTTTTGTAGAGTAGATGCTATAATCAAGGCCTAATTCAAAGTTTTCAAATATCTTGAAAAAAAAAGTAACGTTGATAATTTTTTATTTACCAAGCGGATTAAGTTACATTTACACCAAAGGAGTTAAAAAACGTCACAGCAACCTTTATGTCAATTGGTTATTATTTCACGTAAGTCACTGAAAAAAGGTCATAGTAACATTAATACCACTAGTTTTTTTACCATGATTTATGGGTTATATTTTCACCAAAGTTATTAAAACAGCTGAATACACGTAATCACATCGTATATGACACATTATATGCACGAATATGCAACTTTTGGAGGTGTATGTAACCGAAATGATAAAACGGTTATATGACGGGCTTTTCACTTCAATTTACTATACTACACTATACTCTCTATAGAAGTCATTTTTGAACAATGAACTTCACATTAGTTTATGTTGTCTTTGACATATGTAAATTAGCAGGTCGTGTAATCAATAAAGACAGACAAATGCTAGATAACTGACCAAAAACTATCTGACAAGTTTGTGTCAGATGAAATATGCCCGCATATCTGCTCCGTGTGTTGTAATCAGTAGAACAGATATCTGCCCACAAAAGTTAGCAGATTACTGGCATTTTTCCAGATCATTTAGGAACACCTTAAGTAAGAAAAATATTTACAATTTTCATATGTGGGCAGAGTGTATCCTGCGGACTATACAATAAACCTGATTCCAATATAAATTTGGTGTTACTATCTGAACTAGTGTTACAGACAGACATGATAGCGTCTCATCACAAACATATTTGAACTCTTCGAGGAACAAGACTCTAGAGATATTGGTGGATGTCCCTATAAATATGAGATAAAATATGTTTTACCACTATAGTCATAAGATCCGTCGATTCAATAATCAACAATATTATATGGCTATTTTATATGTCACAGGAATATCTTCGCAGAAAAAAAAATAGGAGTTAGAAAGTCTTGCAAAAACTCTTTTTGGAGCATTTACTTATAATTGATTTGGTCAAAAATATAAAACTAAGGGCATTTCTTTGTACTCAAGAAAATGGATAACAAGTATCGATTTTATTGGAATATTTATAAGTAGATACTAAGTTTAACTATTACAAAATCATCACTAATGATACTAACAAGTGACAATTATTTCATCAGGGGAGGTGAGTTTTAAATAATTATTTTCATAAAAAAAAAAGTTAATTTCTTATCTAGGTCAAATTTCTACATCTCCGTTGATCTCTAGTTTTATTTCTGAATTCATTAACCCTAATTATTACGACCTTTGACTTTTACTATTTCATTTTAATTTATAATTAATTTGTGATGGTTACAACAGCTGCAGTTAACGTAGTTTTATGGATTTGCAATTAACTTGATTTGATTTAAATTCTTTTTTGATTTTTTAGGAACCGTTAATTTGTAATGAAGAAAACACAAAATTTCGAATACTACAACCTGATATGCTAATGAGGAACAACGACTATTTTAGTGAATTATGCAGAATCATAGTAAAAAAAAACAATTAATTCAGTGAAAGAATTATTGAAATCGAATAAAAAACGACGAAATTATAACGATTTTAGTGCCACATTCTCAAAAACGCGTCTAACATCAACGATCGGCTGATGACGTTACGATACACAAGACAATTCGCGGTATAGCGCAGCGCGAGTGTAGTTGCCATGATAGAAATCGCTCAGGATTGGATTTGATTTGGATTTATTTCATAAAATGTCGTCTTATAAATATTATATTGTGCAGACTGGCAAAGTGCGTATTATGTATCGTGACGTGATCACCAGATTAGCTGGCCGCGTCCGTCTTCAATTTCCGTTGTTTTAAACTTCAATAACTTTGTCATTTTATGACAGATTTGAGTCATTCAAAAAGAAATATAATCAGAAATGTATATTGCTTTTGATCTGATATATTAAATTTGAATATCTTGTAGTAAGATTGTTCTCCATTATTGGAAGATTTTTTATTACTAATCATTCATAGATGAGTTCTTACTGAAATCTTCCATTAAAAGTAGTATTTGTTGCAGGGATTCAGTCGGATAATAAAATGCCTTAACATATTTTATATTATCTGTCAGAAGAAAATGATCAAATATTTCACTAAATACCATGAGACATATGGAGGCTTCAAAGGATGATTGCAGAGCTTGGTGACTTTCGATGACATACATGTTCATGATTTAAGAACTATTTACACGACCATAAAACCAATTTGTCTATATGTGAATAATGCAATTTCGTTTCCAGTGGTAGAAAAATTGAGAAAACATCAATATCAGCTCATCATGGAACCTGAAACAAAAAAAATGCATTTCGAAATTTTTCCAAGAAAATGAAGATTTGATGGAAGCAGTGGTCAAGCCGGAGTAGAAGTATATTAAAGTACAAATAAAATTATCCATACTGCAACTATTTTAACAGCAGATGGCGAAACTGTGAGAATATCAAGTATATTATGGTCTTATTTATTTTTCCCATGCTGGAAATGAACTCACAATTTTTAGAATCAGTGTTAAATGGCGAATAAAAGAATTTTAAGAACTTTCATTTTTAACGATTCTAAATTAAATCATAAATACAAGAAGAAAAAATTTTAAAAATATACATAAATAATATATACATATAGTAATAAATAAAATTGAAAAATTTACAACTTATTTGTGTGCTTTCATGGTTACTGGTTGATATCTACAAGAGGGAAAAGCATCTGCTTCGTTAGCTCAGGTAAGAGCAGTCTCATGGAAAGCGGAAGTTCCCGGTTACAAACCCCGAACGGGGCGGGTTTTTTTCCCTATTGTATTAATGATTTAATTTGGAAGCGTTAAAAATAAAAGTTGTTAAAATTCTTCTTTTCTCGAATTATAGTCAATAGAATAACCTACAATGTACTTTACGCAAAATATTTCCCCATCTTTGTTAGGCTAAGCTCACAAAGATGAACGATGTCGACACAAAAATCTAAATAGACGAGTAAAAAATCATGGTTCTGATTTTCAAATATCATTAGGTACTGCATGCGTAAATTTACTTTTCTGAGTTCCACCTTCACATTTCTTAGAGCCTGCATTTCAAAAAACGATGCACATGACAGGAAATAAAAGTCACTCTTCAAGGAATTAACTTGTACTGACTGAGTTCAAAGGAAAAGCTGGATATGGCAAAACAAGGTGGCGGAATTTCCAATGATGGTAAGACGACGAGATGATTTATTTCCTATACTTCGATGCATGCAGATAAAAAGGCGTAAATGAACGCATCATAACGAAATGTGGTGTGATCTTAAAAATATTACCCTTTGGTTTCAAAATGAACGTTCAGGCTTATATTATAAACGTGGCACCTCTGGCCCAAAAACATAGGAACTCTTACTCCTTAGGAGAACAGAGCTCAAAATGATTACAGAGCTATAGTATCCGTTTCCAATTTCGGTTCAAAAATTCCACACTTAGTTCACAAGTTGTATACCATGAAATAGTACCTATTGAACAGCCTACATAAGTTACTAAGAATGCGAGGAAAGATGTTAAATCATTTGACGAAATGAAGTCGTGTAAAATGTATATGCTAGTCTAAAACTAAAATTTGTTAAATATGTTACTTTTAAGGTCAAATGCACTTATAAGTGGCCATGGTTAGCACAATGGGCTGCATTGTTCACCTGACTCGCAAATAACCAAATATATTAATCTTAGCGGCTGTTATCGAAAAATCCAATTCTAGTTTGAATAAAGTAGTTTTCTTTACGTTATTCTTTAAGCTCTAATTTCAGTTAGTGTAAAACATTTTGGAAAATTCTAGTTTTTTTGTTAAAAAAAAAAGTTGCTATAGTATTTTTCGAATACGTTTTCAATATAGAATCGAAAAATCTAGTCTGTAAATCTTGATCCTCCTCTTTCACGTACATACTAGAGAAACCTCAGTTAGAGCAAGACAAAAGACAAATTAAATTAAAAAATTAAATTTTTTTACGTTTTTCTGGATCTCTAAATTTGGATTAATAAAATTGACGACAAAAAAAAAACAAAATGCTGCTTTGTTTCGATAGTTCTTCCATTTGATAAAACCAAGTATAAATTCGTAAACAATTTTTGTTTACGAAAAACAAAGCCATTTTCGAGCAAAGGAACTTAAATTCAACTATTACTGCCTCGGCTAAATTGGAAACAATACATTCACAAATTCAAATGAAAATCGTTCCGCTTGAATCAGTGAAAAATTCAGATGCATTTAAAACCATTCGGAGACTGAAAAATGCGACGAAAAATAGAAGCTGAATCATTCGGCCTGAGAAAAAGAACGAAATGGATTGAAACAGATTCATCCTGAACGAGAAAACGAACAAAGTTAATAGATTGCATTTCAGGTTAATTAGTGTTATAGATAATTTTGGACCTTTTAAATTGTAGCACATACGAAAAACTTGTGATGATGACGGGTTTTTGAGATAAAAATAAGAAGAATTAAAAAACTAGTAGCAATATCGACGCATTATACATATATCGGTATACATATGCAGCGATTGCATACCAAAACGATCACTCACCATTGGATTCGAGTCCTTCCGATTTCGATCAAACTTTCAGAATTAGCTAAGTACATATGTATTAACCCATTAACGACGAGCTAACAAAAGTTGAAATTTTTTCATGAAAATTTAGTGGAATACTGTTAATAGCCATTTTAAATAGAATCCACAAAAAAGATTGGGTTTTCTTCCGAAAGTGGGTAAGGCAACCCGTTACATATATGTAATATTAGGCAGGATATAGCAGTACAACTTTTTGAATAGAAATGTTTTTAGAAAGAGGATTTTTCTAAGATATGTAGTAGAATGTTTACTTTTAAATTTGTGAAAAGTAATACAAGGTAACAAGGTAAGAAACCAAGTTTTAATCGAGTTCGTGAGGTAGGTGGTATGTTTCGAAACACGAAACATAAAGGCCAACTTCGCACTTTTTACAAATTGTTAATACGCTGGATTTACAATATTCATCTTGACAGCGTCTTGGCTTTATTTCAGAAATCACTTTTTGATTATGTGACCAAGGTTGTCATAACGAGGATTAGCGTATTCAGTTTCTTTCTTTGGATATCGATATCCTCCGGGTGGTTTAGGAGTCCCGAGCGTTTGTCAATAATATTGACCTATGGCCCTGCGGAACTGTATTTGGGATAGCCCAGAACCACCTTTTTTGTGCAATAACCACGCATTCTCAACCGAAACATCTAGAAGCCAGATAAAAATCGAAAGCTACCATTTCTTTCTTCTGGCTGCGACTTTGTAGGTGTTTCGATTTTGGCCCATTCAGTCAGTTCCTCCCATTCCGGCATTATATTCAGCAACTGAATATGGACGAGGAACATCTATATGTTTTTTGTGCCTTTTAGAATACCTTTTAATCTGTGATGTTGGAGTTATTACACGCAGTGGCGCAGCAATAGTAATAGCAGAACTATCAATCTATTTTGTTATATAAATATTGGCTCCTTGATTTTTTTTGCTCTGCATGTAACCGCCTTGTTTTCCCTTTATACGTTTTTTTGTTTTTTTGACGCAAATAGATTATCGAAATGAAAACAGAAAGTTTGATATCGTCAGTGAAATCATGCAAAATTGAAAATAGTGGTGCTGCATTTTTACCATACTTTACGGGATATTCATTATTGATTCTTGGATTGTTACCTTGGTACATCTCGAAGCTGATGAGGTATCCTAATGGTGTATTTAGAGTACACATTTTGTAGCCAAACTTCAGCGGCCTTCCATGAATGAATTGCTTGCGACCATAGTATTCTATCATTCCCTCGTTATAAGATAAATACCGTTCTGGTTTAAAATGTCTTAAGAGTCGATCGCTTGGGTCCACCAAAATACTTTTAACTTTTTGCAAAAATAATTTGAAGTTATTGTTTCCTATCTCCGATGACTATTTTATTCACAAAACTACAACATTACAAAAGGATATATTTACATTCTAGTCCCACTTATTGCAACACTTTTTTTCTCAACTTCACAATAACACGAAGGTAAAAGCATCTAAATGCTTCGATTGTTAGCTCACAATTACTTTGAATGCTATTTTATATCAAGAAGTATATCTTCACTGCATTTTTCAACATAAATATGAGTCAATTCTCTTTCCTGTTACTGTTATTAATTGAATAACGTAATGTTACATATATATGTATGTAACGTTAGTCGTTAATGGTTTAAAAAATATTGGAAATAGTTTTTGTTTTAGCCTACCGACCCCAGATTTTGGATATAGGGTGACACAAATTTGAATGTTTTCAATGTGGACGTGTTTTTTAATTTGCTGATTTTTCGGGATCGGGTTATTCCATCCTTTTGTGTGATACTTCAAATTAATGGTATTAAATGGACTTTAAAAAAGAAAAAAAATTAAAACAAGAAAAGTATTGAGGAAAAACACAATTTTTGTTAATTTTAGAGTTTTCACCCCCTGCGGAAGAAAAATTCTCCCCCAACTAAAAAAATATATTTTTTTAAATTCTGTATCATTAATACATATCATATCAAAACGAGTATTCGATAACACTAGAATTTCAATTCCTTTCATTCTTACAGCAAATAGTTACATATTACTATCCCACTATCTCCAGTTTGAATTAAAATTATGTGGAATATATGTAATGCTGGTAGGTAAATATGATGATTCCAGGGATCAAGATTAAGATAGTTTAAATTTAATGTATCTTCTTTTAATTTTATCTATATATTAATTATGCATACTTTGATACTTGAACTAATGTACTTGTCATTAAAAACGTACAATTACATAAAGGCGATATGTGGAATAAAGTTTAATTTCTAGTTTTGAAATTAAAGTGAATAGATAGAAAAATGTTTTTTCGAATGTCGTTTGTGCAAAGTGAATTAAATTTGTATAGATTATTGAAATTTTACCGTTTCTTCACGTTATAAATTACTAGTTACATTTTATTAAAAATAATTCATTTTTCAGATGGCTCTGGAGGTCAATATAAAAAAGGGATGGTCTGGTACTATATATGTCATATGAAGAAAGAGTTCTATTTTGAGGCAAAATGCCACAATTCTGCAACCTGCCATGAGAAGGGACCTTGTAATGCTTTACGAGGAGTTCGGGAAAAGATATCTTGCAAAATTAAAACATCTGTACGATTGGACTGTTTCACTAAAAGATTCAAAGATAAATTATCGTCACTAGCAAAAAATTACACCGATATTGATAGAAAAATTAAAAACAGATATAATGGTGTCAAGGCATTAGGATGTAATCAAAAGTACCAGAGTATTAAACCTGTAGATCGAAAAAGTGTTAGGTTAAAGAATACTCGTTTTGTACTAAAAATTAAATTATAAAATTTATGAAATAATAAGACAGAACTATTATTATAAAATTTTCTAAACAAATATTTCATTAAGTAAGAATCTAAAAAAAATCTGATTTTTTGACAAAATTCTCAAATTTTCATATGAATTTCTTCTAAACTAAGAGATGAAATTTTTGATATGATATCGTCGAACGAATATTAGTTTGTCGTATATGGCATTTGGTGATAAAGATGCAAAGGAAAACATATTTCAATGTTTTAGCATCAATTAAAAAATATCTGCCCGGTAGGTTTATGTCATTTTTGTATCATTATTATTATATTACTAAAACTGCTTAAACTAGCCTTCTTAGTGAAGTACTTTAGAATGAGTTTGACGTATACGCAAACTTATGAAAAGTTTTTTTCCTCCATATTCCATATACAAAAAAGAGCACGTAGGTCACTCCAATATTGAATAAAGTTTCAAATTGTATATTCATACAACACAAAAAATTGCATTTCTTAATACGAATATATAATTATTTGCGATTTGTCTAAGACGGATAATATTATAACATAGATGAACATAAAAGCTAAATAAACTGAGAACCCATAGTTCTGTATGGTGCCAACAAGATCGCGTTATCCGATTTAGTTCATATTTCAAATTTCATTTACTATTTTTATGAAACGCCATGTACCAAACTATGGCTCTCTACCTTGACGCGTTCTCATACAGTTTCCAAATATATATAGTGAAAAATTAAATTTGTGTATTGCAACCCTAAGAAGGAGTTCCCCGATTAGTGCCATTTTCGAACTTAGCCTTTTCTCTTACAAAAAAAAAAAAAAAACAAAAGCCGTGTGCAAAATTACAGTACTTTAAGTGCATGTGATGTGGTTTTATATCCAAGGTCTCTTTCATTGGTTTTAAATTGAAGTGAGAATAAATCAGATCTTTCCCATCTTAAAAATTTAAACTGACTTGGAGTAGTACAAAAGTACATTAAGACGAAAAGGAAATGTAAAAGTCTTATAAGAAAATTGGAAAATTGGGGACTTTATCGGTTTCTGTAATATTTTTATAGATTTTATAAATTTCCAGATTAAGGTTTCTACCTACACTATGGACGCAGTCAACTGCTTGAATTAACCAATGCTCATCTAGGATATTTACTCAATAGTTTTAAGATTAGTCTGATTATGAAGAAAATATACGAGCGCAATTGTTATTTTTTGTTTTTATTTTGCGCGATGCAGGAGTCACTGCAATGAGTAATTTATTCTTTACCGTCACCAATTTATAACCACGCATGACAAACCAATTCTAAAACATTTTTTTTTATTTTATTGTCGTATATTGATAGTATTTTCCTACTTTTCTATGTACGTACGATAAAACAAAACTGAATAAGAATTTCTTTGCTTTAACGTATGTTTCCCGCTTATACGTACGACAAATCAATACTCAGCCAAAAATAATTGTAATTTGCAAGAAAATATTGTCGTACGTTTTAAAAATTGCCGTTTACAACATACAAGTGCTAATTTCAAGGTATATGCGACAAAAGTGCTGCTCATTATCTCAACAATCTTCAGAATTAAGAAAAAACCGATCACAGATTCAGAAAGAACGTACTCAAAATTCTATAAATTATCGTCAAAAACGTCCAATTTGGGGTATACCACAAACCAATACTCGGCCGACGATATGTAATAATTTTAGAGAATTTTTAAAAAATATATCTTTTAGAGAGGGCTTTCTCTTTTCGAGGGGGTCAAAAATCCAATATTAACACAAATTGTGTTTTTTTTTAATTACTTGAAAAGTACCATTTATTACTTTTAATTTGAAATATCACACAAAAGAATCAAATAACCCGATCCCAAGTAATCAGTAAATTAAGAACACTTTCCTAATGAAAACATTCAAATTTGAGTCACCCTGTATCCAAAACCTGAGATCGGCAGGCTAAATAAAAAAATATTTGTTCAATATTTTTCAATACTTAACTAATTCTGTAATTTTCATCGAAATCGGAGGGGGTTGGGTCCAATGGTGATCATTTCAGTAGAGAATCGCTGTATGTAAGTATATTGTCCAATTACATATGTATAATCAATAATACTATCTCTTAAAAACTTAAAGTGAATAGGTACTAAAATCTCAACACTTACAATATAAATTTACTTAACTCGGCATGTAACCCAATTAGTCTATTTTTTATGAATTTAAAATTTTATTTTTCAAATTTGAAAAAGTTTAAATTTCCAAACAATTTTGTTTCTCTAAAAGAATATCAAAATCCATAAAAGTTTTTTTTTTGCTTTTCCATAAAATTTTTCATTTCTGAGTTGAAACATTTTGAAATTCAACTTACAATAATACATTTTCAACGGATATATGTAAAAAAAAATCTGCAGAGAAGTTTAGCAGTGATTAGTGCTCTAGAAAAGCTGCGCACATAAATATACATAACTCTCAAACCACAAAAAAAATTTCATCCGCATTAAAAATCCACAGAAGCCACCAATCATTAATCATTTACACGAGTGAATTATGTATGCTATCCCAACCACTGGTGCACAACAATTTCCTTATAGAAAGTATCAAAACCTAGCTATTTTTCAAAAATAGCTTCGGATCAAAACACACCCATATATCGGTTACATAATCGGCAAAAGGATACAATAAATCAACACACACAGTATAGTAGGTCATAAGCTCTGAACCCCTCAAGCATTGGGGGTGGATGAGTAAGAACAAATGTAAACAGCCAACCAAATGCGATCCTATCAATGAGATTACAAAAGTTAAAGGAGCATATAGCGAGGACACTATCTCCTGTCCATCCATGCTTTTAAATTAGTTAAAACTTCTTCTTCTTCTTCGTTTTCTTTAACTATACAGTTGACTTGATATGCGAATCATATCAGTTAATAAATAGGTACTCACCCGTTAAGGAAATTTCACTGAATCAACCCTTTTCACGTCCTTAATTAAATATGCAAAGTAAAATCCATGTAATCCTCAAAAGTTAATCCTGGTAATCCCTTTAAGGGGGCTCTCTCTTCACGAATGGTTTGAAAAGAAAATTCAAAACTTTCTCAACATTTCATGTAATAGCTTCACTTGGACCGCGAACACTTTCGATATAGCACTTCACTTCAACAGCACAGTTTTTCACACTAACACTATATACACAGATAGCCAAATATTAGTTATGCAAATGAATCGAACCGACTTAGTAAATAATCCAACGAGGAATTTGCATAGCCAACACGGGAAATAACCGTTTAACGCACATTTTAATCCCGACCTTAATTTGGAAGTCAGCAAACACAGAGTATAGGTGTGCACCGAGAAGTTTCAATTCACAATACTGCTACTGTCGGTCGAGGACAAAGCCGAACTCCTGGAACTCCCAATTCGGTATTGGTCCTATACTCTGTGCAGTGGGTATGGGAATATAGACACAGTATACCAAACCAAACCAAATATTCACACTTTATACAAATATTTTTACGTCACCAAGACTCCTTGTCCCAGGATGAAAAGCAATGCTGTAAGCGGCGCACCGAAAATTAGCTCCCTAATATAAGTAGTAGTAGTAGTCGTAGTAGTAGCAGTATGACAACTTGACCTCTATAAACCCAAGAATTTAAAAAGAAAAAAAAATTTCCTAAAAAATCGGATCAGTTTTCGGTACAAGGATTCAGAGAGGCTTTACATCTTTAGGTTATTTGCTATTCCTCTGTGAGATTATATAAATCTCCGAATCCTGGAGCTATAGGGACGCCCGATGAACCACTGAACTAGAAATTTTGAACAACCCAACTCGACTGCGGCTGCTGAAGCTCTGGAGCAAATTTTTGTTGATGAATTCCCTTCTTCTAGCACAGTGAATTGCAAATGCTAAGTGGTATTCGGTACGTTTTCTACCCGTCGAACTTTTCTCAGAGGCGACCGACAAAAGACTGCCATCGCTAGATTACCGAAAATTTCGACAGTACATCGTCGTTGTATCTCTATCTTTGAACTTTGCGTCTTTCGAGAAAAGCTTTTTGAATCTCAACATCTGATAAAGACGTTTCATTAGATTGTTTTTTATGAAATCTCAAGCTCTGGAGGCTGGAGGCTACAAAATCATATGAGTTCCATATTATTTTCGGGACATGCGTGGGTGTTATAGATAGAAAGAAACATATGTTTAAGCTTTCATTCCACAAATTTGCTGGATTAAAGAGCACCACACCAGAGAGTGAAGAAAATATATAATGAATTGTGGATTCTGTCAGAGTCACCTCTTTTGTCTTCCGGAGAGCCAATTTGAAAATAAAAATTTTCAGTTGAACTTGAAAACCAATGAAATTCGCGCAGGATAACAATCATTTCGTTCGTCATTGTCCTTTTGCTTAATTTATAGCCTCGTATTCGCAGATTTAATCATATATGGGTATGTGTATCAATACGTAGCAGCATCCTTATACGTCAACATTTCGTTTTTAGACGCTCTAGATACATTCTCTAGATATTATGTTTATATTGTTGGGACAATGTATGATGAGATGAATTGTTATGTACGAACATTTTACGGTTATGCGAAAATCGAACGTTTGGCTTGTTAGATGATGCTTTCAAAGAAACTTTATGGTGGCATCAAAGTTTTCCATGTACTTCGACACGATGGCTTCTTAGGAATTCTCTAACCTATTGCTATTTGCTTTGAACTTTCTTCCCGTTGAGGAAGGTTACCTTCGAAGAATTTCGATTGAAGTTTTCAGTTCTGATAAGTTTCGAAGAATATACTTTCCGAAGTTTGGTCTTACTGATTTCTCTGTGTATAATTTGAATTCAAATTAAGCAAATACCTGGATGTATGGAAGTTTGAATAAGCTACTCTCCGTAGAAGGAGTTCTAGATTTATTAACAAGTTTTATTAGAAATTTGATTGAATGCTGCAAGTAGCAGTTAACGCAATAAAAAGTTTTGGTTTGAGTTTAATTAATTGTTTTTTTAAATTTACCTTTGCATTTGCATCAAGTAAGAAATTTAACGTTGCGCTTCACGAAGGAAAATTAATTTGACTACCAACCCTCTTATTCCTATATACTTATATACTTTTAGCGATAGCAAGTGTTCTTTTTCTTAATTTTCTTCCATCTATTTTTGTTTACATCATTTGGTATTTCCTGCTTTTTGATTGTGGTTATATTTTAATTGGTATTATTTTGATTATACGGTATGAAGTGTAAAGCTGTATGGAATATGAATAAATTTCAAGACAACGAAATTCAGATTATATGAATTTAACCCTTAACCGAATTCTAATTCTATTTATATCATTACCACTGACTGTAATAATTCGGCTATTGTTTTTGGAGTAGCTTCCTAGTTCTTAGTTCTCTATCGATTGCTGATGATGTAAGTACGATTATTTCTGTTGTTACTGTGGGAATGTGTATATCACGGTCCGTGAGACCGCGCGTCTTTGTTTACGTAAATATTTTTGTTTTTAAGGAATGCACATTTTTAGTACAATTTCTATCCTAGGACAGATTTTGAGAGAAGGGTATCTAGAATTTTTGATTCCCTCATTATGATATATCAGATTTTGAATTTTATAGAAATGTATGGAGCACAAGCAATAAGGACATACCTTGCAGGTTTTCTGTAACTGACAATTTTTAATGTGATTTTCTAAATTTCAGGTGGAATGAATCCTAATTCAATGAAATTAATGAATTTTTCTTATACTTATGTTTTTTTATTTATTTTGTTTCCTTTATTTCTCTATATTTAAATCATTATAAATTTTATGAACTTTTAAGGTATATTAGTATTATGTGAAAATTTACTAAATAAAAACGAAAAAATATAAATTTCAATATTTTGTTTAAATAATTCATTTTTTAACCAATTTAAAGTGCGATCCGTGGAAACGCGTGTCTATGGTAATGTGACACATTTATACGTCTGTAGTTGAGTTTAAGCGTAAATGTTCTGAATACATAATTTTCGTGTGAAGCAGTTTATAACTAATAAGTAGTTAAGTATAGTAACTATAAAAATAACATCTATATTTCATCTTAATCGAAACAGTATTTGTCCCAGGTATGCAGCTCTGCAAAACCTTCTATGAATACTTCCTATGCTATGAAACAGAATTCCATATATAAGTGTGCTAGTTCGATTCTCAAAAGTATTTTATATTAATTCTTCCGGAAAGTGACTAAACATTTATTTTATATATGCCATAAACCCTAAAATGCACAGGAAAATAGTCTTTCAGTAATTTTAAGCTTTGCTCCTTACCTTCCCAAAGGCTATAATTACTATAAACCTTAGTTAACAAAAAAATAAAATAGTTTTTATTAAAAGGGAACCTTACCATTTTACGCTCTATAACTCCGAGCTGAGTAATAGTTGCGTAGTCATTCGAATACATCGGACCATGACACATTTTCATATGCAATTATTACTCAGTTGAGAGTTTTTGTTTGCAGAATCGCAGTCGTTCGATTAAGATATAATATTTTTCAAAAATTTTGTTAAAAAAGGCATACAAATTGATTATGGTTTGGATATTAATTTCTATTCGATTCGGTTAATTCAGAGGAGGTTAAGGGGTAACGCCACTGTAAATTTTTTGAAAAAATCGTTTTTTATTATTGACTTAAAAAATAGGTTAAACCCTCTAAAATAAGAAAAAAAGGTCCCGTGCGGGAAAATTTTTTTTTCCTTTGAAAATGGAGGTCGCCACCAAGCACGTCAAACTGTAATTGACATTTTCACACGATGGCCTGAGGTAGTCTCTCTAACCAATATTAATGCTGAAACTATCGCCCAGGAACTTTTCGAAGTTTGGATCGCATGCTTTGGTAGCTCCGAAATGACTACCTGAAGCTTGAAACACAATTGGAGCTTTTCAGCCAGCTTTATCGCCAGCTTTCTTCTAAAGCTGACAGAAAAAGCCGAATTGAACACAACTGACCTTTTTGACATTTGCAACTTTAACTTGTTTATCCGTTAGTTTAGCGACATCAAGCGTATTTTTTTTATGTTTTCCAATAAAAAACTATTCTCAAAACTTTAAACGCATTTTTCTCGAAACACGGTTTTTCAAAATGGCACGCAGCATAACTCGAACAATTTTCATATTCTCGACTTGAAATTTTGACCAGATATGAACATTAACATTATCTAGAAAATGCCTTACGAGATTTTCAATAACTTTATTTGTTGATTTTTTATTAACAAAAAACCTGCCAGTTTTTTTCGTCAAAAAACAAACTTTTTTTTCAAACACGCGCCAAATCTACAAAAATTAATATTTTTAAAAACCCGTACGGCAATCTCTAGCTATAAGCCTCTAGATTAATGTTTCTTTTTTTTGTTTTAGGCTAGATTCAAATGTGCACCAGTGGTGCTACTTACCGCGGAGCCCTGCAAGCAAAATATGTTCCGGGAAGATGGCCGCCATTTTGTTTTTTTTTTCGCTGTCAAAAATTTATCAATAAAGTTCAATGTATGCCCGGTTTTCTTCAAACACCTTTAATTTCGCGAGAAAAAAATTCGTGAAAAAACATTTTTTTTATCCTTTACAGTGGCGTTACCCCTTAAGCAAGTGCTCAATAATATCAATCAGGAAAAGGACTATAAAAGTTGAAGCACCAGCATGTTAAATATGGTATAAATGTCATTGGATCTACTTTATTTGACATTGTCAGTTATTCGTTGTCAACTGATTAATTTATTTCCCGTGGTTTTGAGGAGTCCTTTAGCGTACATATAAAAAAGTGAAAAATACGAATTAATATGAGAACTTTGGGCTGGTAAATATGCCTTCTTTACCTGGAAATATTTGGAAATGGTAGTTCAACTATAACTGATTAAACATGTAGAAGAGCAAAGCATTATTATTGAATATCAGTCAGAGCTTTAGCGAAGGCAAAATTTTTATGAAACAGCTCTTCACTGGCTAATAATGGAATCGAAGCAAGCTGTTGATGAAGACAAATTTAGTACCGCTACTTGTAGAAAATATTAAGTTATCAATTACCTCTTAGCTTCACCAATGCAACCAGAAGAACTCGAAACTTATAATACACTATATGGAGCCCGTCGGCGTTGCCCGGCGATAAGATAGATAACCAGATGGGTGGGGGTAAGAGTGGAGTTGTTAGAGATGCATAATATCTAAGATATTATCTGACTGGATTCCGTACTGTAGGCTTTCACTTTTTGTCTGTATGAGTGTGTGTATGTGTGTGTGTGTATGAGTGTACATGTGTACATTCATATGTATGGTAGAGTGTAGCTCTTGACGTCGACGAGCTTTCAGGCAGTGTCCAAATATAAAGTAAAATACGAAATTTTTGTATGGCAATCCTACGAAGGAGTTGCCCAATTGGTCGCATTTTCGAAATATATTTGTGTGAAAACGCCACCTTGACGCTTTCTCAGGCAGCTACCAAGTATATACTGAAAAACAAAAGTTTTGTATTGCCACACCAAGAAGGATTAACCTGATTTAGTACATTTTTGAAATTTTATTTACCATTGCTATGAAAAAACCACGTACCAAATTTTTTGTATAGAAACCCTACGAAGGAGTTGCCAGATTGGTCCCAGTTTTAATCTTAATTTAAATTTTTTTAAGAAAGGCCTGTGTACAAAATTTCAGCTATCTACTTCGACGCGTAAGGCAGGTTCCAAATATAAAAACTAAATTTTTTTATGGTAACATCAAAATGGAATTTATCCGATTTAGACCATTTTTTCTAATTTTATTTACTGTTGCTATGAAAACACCACGTACCAAATTTCACCTCTTTACGTGTACTCCTTGTTCCGTTATTTGCTTCCTACTTTACTACCGGCACACCCGCCCGCCTCTTGCTTCCATCCACTAGTAGACTGGGCAACAACACTTATTTCTTCATATCCATTAAATCTGCCACTTTTCGCACTTTTAATTTTAAGTCGTTTTTACTCATGTTCTCGTTGTGATTGATCGCCTTGAATGAATGTTCCGCAGAATTCATTCGACAGGTAAAGGTCCTCGAAATGTACAACCGGTTCGTGCATCTGAATCAAACCAATTTCAGATGCAGTGGAATTTTTTTAATTACTTTGTGTCTGGCGTAACCATATGGACACTCTTGGCCGGGTTAATGATCCCTCAAAAATTACGTTAATTACTTAAGGCCTATAAAGATATATCGTTTAAAAGTATTAATAAATATTTGATAGATTTCCATTTTTGATGCCAGACATGTATTGAAATGGATGTTTTTAAATATTCTTTAGACCGTCCGGGACAGAGGCTGCAATAAAATTACCAAAAAATAGTAAAATATATAAATCAAATCTAGTATGTATATGAAAGTGTGAAAGTAAGAGCAGAAAATTTAGGTACATATATTTGATATTTTATCAGATTTAGATGATGACTCTACTCCAGAAAGTTTCTTCTATGATGGGGATATTGTTCAAGAATTAAGAATCAGTGATAAGTTATATAATAAAGATGAAAGAAATATGATGGGGATCGTTCAGAACGTTCATTCAAATCGAATAAAATGAAAATTGGGCGAGCCATTGAATGTAATGTCGTTTAAAGGATTTGTTAAAACTGCTTAGAATACTAATTGACGATTGAAATTATAAAAATTCACCCGAGCTTTCTTGATGACTCCAAGACTACTACTTCTACAAGACTACTAATAAAATCCTACGATAATAGTCAATATATTTACTAAGTAGTTCTTCAGAGAATTTTTTAAATACATTTATATACAGGGTGTTTCACAAGTGGTGGATAATAATGAAGGAGGCGATAGGTCATGTCGAGAAATGAAAAAAATTGTATGGCAGAGGGGGTGCATTCTCCACCTTTTCCGAGATAATCGGGGTTAAAGGACTAAGGGTACGTAAAACGTAGGTTTGTACTAAAACAGTTACATCTACTAAACGACAAAGTAGAAAGATGGTTGGGGTGCTAATTTATACAGAACCTCCTGCCCTTTTGATTCCATGTGGCAGTGTAGTTTAGAAGAAACGTTCTGCCAAACTTCAAGTTTCATCTTTTGTACCTCATTTTTCTGTGTTTGAAGCAAAAAAACTAAAATAAAAACGTTATAATTGTTTTTTCTGTCTTATCCCTGTTAAAAGCTGTTTTCTTTAAAACGCACTTTGTTTTCATTTTGTACCTTCCACCGTTTATGAGTTCTTTTAATAAATTTTTGAAAGTTGACAAAGGATAACCGTACCCATCCTAGCATCTAGCAAGCTTTTCTATACAAGATCGAGGTTACGCTCTTTGTATCTATGACATTATGTGCTGTTCGCTGTAAAGATGCGCAATGGGCTTGCAGTTCATAAAGATAGGTAATGAAGGCTTTTCGAAGGATGTTATCAAGTTTAAAAAATTATAACGAAATTTGCTGCAAAACCTATAACTGGCGAAGATAACAAAATAGAAGGCGTTTAATTTTAACTGAGTTCCTATATGGAGTCAGCCTAGCATTTCTTTTTTCAAGCGTATACGGCAGGCAGAAGCTATTTATTTATTTTATGTTGCTTTGCAATAAATTTTTATGTTAAATTTTATAATTTTTAATTTTCGTTAAATAAAATATTTTGCTTAAAAATTTGGTAATTTACTTCGATATTCACAAACAACATGCATAACACCATAGTCGTAATTATAACAAGTAAAAAAGCTAGAACTTGTCTAAGATCAATTCTTATGATACCCTAGATGACTGAACGTATATTATTCCGTATGGTCATCCATCTTGTGAAAGTTTGATTTTTGAAGTGGCTTTTTGCATATATTTCTAGAACAGTTATCGGACATAAAAAATTATTATAACCAATTTTATAGGATTTCATATTCTGAAGAATTTTTCGGTAGATTAAAACCGTTTAAGACTTTTCGTTTCCACAGTATACGTATAAATCCATTTATATATGATAACACCAATAAGGGGTTGCCGGATTTAGTTCAGTTTTTAAATTATATTTACTATTTTTATGAAAATACTATGTACAAAATTTTAGCTCTCGACGTTGACGCGGTCTCATGTAGTATCCAAATATGACAAACGAAGGAGTTACCTAATTTTTCCCATTTTCGAAATTAATTTTACTTTTTTTTTTAAGCCCATATGCATAATTTCAGCCCTGCAGGCACACGCATTCTTTAGTTATGGTGCGGACCGACGGACGGACGGGCTTGCAAACATCAAAATAACTTTTAATTTTATGCATGGGTGTCTAATCCATTTTTCTCTACCATCATAATTTTTGGTGTTACAAACTTAGTATATCTAATTGACAATTTTTCATAAGTCATATTGACTGACCAGAAAATATCGACACCGGATACGAGCTGCAATTTATTTGATTCTACTAAAATTAAAATTACGCTTTTTCTTTGTTGGATGGAACTTATGAACATATTGTCGAATAAGCAGAAAATTTCTTGAAAGTTGAAGTTAAGAATTTATCTGGTGTTTTGAGCTTTTGAAAAAAGTGGTCCTTATATTTAAAGTTAGTCTTTTTTTTATTTCTGCTCAAGATGAAATATCTTAACTTATTTGTAAAAACTCACAAAACCCTAAGGAAGTCTTAGGGTACGAACCCAAAAATAACCACCTTCGATAAAAATTCGGCTTTCTCTTCAGCGAAAAGCTGAGCAAGGGTTTCTTTACTTCAAACTCATTTCGAGGAATAAAAAATAACTTTGACTTCCTTTTAAAATTCCACGTCTTTAATCATAAACTTCTTAAACCCTTCTTTGACAGGGTTTTCCAATAAGAGGTGTTATTTTAATTAGCCCGCTATTTCGTTAGATGTCACTTTTGGAGCTGTCATTTTTTGAAATTTAACAAGTAGAAACTACGCCATTCAATGGAACGATACACGATTCAACAACGCACTGAAATTATTAAAATTCACTATAAAAATGGTGAAAATGTGTCAGAGACGGTTCGTAAAACTCGAACATTTTTGGGTCGTCGTGAAGCACCTTGTCGGACCGCAATACAGAAATTGGTAGAAAAATTCGAGCTGTCGGGACAAGTTAGTGATGGGAAGAATAAAACCCGTGCACGTCGCTCAAGAACAGCCGAGAATATTGCTGCTGTAGCCGAAAGTGTTGAAGAAAACCCAGGTTTGTCCATTCCTCCTCGCTCTTTGGAATTAGGCATTCCACAAACGTCATAACACCGTATTTTCCATAAAGATTTGGGTCTTAAGGCTTATAAAGTTCAGTTAACACAAGAACTCAAGCCGGCCGATCATCAACAACGTCGAGTCTTTGCTGATTGGGTCCTTGAAATGCATGAAAATGATCCGGAATTCCATCGAAAACTCATCTTGAGTGATGAGGCCCATTTCCACCTCGATGGCTTCGTCAACAAGCAAAATTGTCGCATCTGGGGCTCGGACAACCCAAGAGTTATTGTTGAAAAGCCTCTCTATCCTCAACGTGTGATTGTTTGGTGCGGTTTATGGTCCCGCGGGGTCATTGGACCTTACTTTTTCGAAAATGGAGCAACAGTTACGGTGAATGGATTGCGCTATCGACAGATGATTAATGATTTTTTATGGCCGCAATTGGATGGTATTGATCTGGAGAACGTTTACTTTCAACAAGACGGCGCTACGTGCCATACAATCAACGAAACCATTGATCTTTTACGGGAAAAGTTTCCGGACCGTGTTATCCCTCGAAGAGGTGATCACAATTGGTCACCGATATCTTGTGACTTAACACCTTGCGACTTCTTCCTTTGGGGCCACGTGAAAGAGAAGGTCTACGCCAACAGCCCAGCGTCGATTCAAGACCTCAAAGATGGAATTCGTGAGGCTATCGAGGACATAGGGCAGCCACTTTGCGATTTGGTTATGGAAAATTTCATGAAAAGAGTATGGTCCTGTAGGCGTGGTCGTGGTGGTCATTTGGTTGATGTTATTTTCCATTCTTAACGGCATACCTTCCTCTTTATAATGAAATAAAGATCCGATCATTTATCTCAAAAAATGGCATTTTCTTTGAATATCAAAATAACACCTCTTATTGGAAAACCCGTTACATAAAAAATTCACAAAATTCTCAGTTTTTAATGAATATTCGAATTTACAAATTTCTCCGTTTTAATCACAAGAATTATGCGCACTAATTCCTTGTTTAATAATACCACTGACATATATATAAATGGACTGCTCGTTGAACCAAAAATGCATGAAAGCAAATGGCACCACTTTCATATTCCTGTCTCTTTCCGTGAGAGCATACTTTCCCATTTAACTGTAACGATTCAGCGGTATTTCCAACCAAAATAGCTTTTCAAAAAACATTTCTTTCTCTTTATAATTAAAATTTAACAATATATAGTAAATAGTCCCAAATACTTTTGTGGTAAATTCTGTAAATCACACTGACATGCATATAAGTAAATTCCCAAATAATTTAAATATAGTAAACATAGTGCCAGTTTATGTTAGTTGTTAGCATGGACATTGAGAGAATACTTTCTGAAATCAAACTGGTGCCACATGCAACAGGATATCAGTCAGTCCATCAGTCCATTTATATACATGTCAGTGAATAATAAGAATTATAAAATGCAAAATTTTTCGTTTTAAGACCATCTTTTTTTTTACAGCAAACAAATCCGCCTAGTTTTTCAAAACTAACTAGCGACTATCATAATAAATTTCTTTTTTAAAAAAATTCAAAAGATCTGGCCTACTCTAAAATACAATTTCGAATACGTAGTCAGTATTAACGAAATAATTTGGATTGTGGAGTGGTGCCAGAGGAATCGGAGGAGTGCGTAAACATAACTAATACGAGGGATATATGTAAGTCGCCACAACTCTCTTCATAAAGTCTTTATATATAGGTAATACACAGAACTCAAAAATTAGCCAGTGCGGTTACTCTAACATGAACTTCGAAACTATCCGTTTTTCCTTCAGTCCCCTGAACAGCCTATCCAGCAAATTACCTAAACCCTTATTCCAAGCACCAAAAATGGTGCGCTTTGAACATTTTAATAAATTGCCAGAAGGGCCGTAAAATAGGAAAATGCTTAAAAGGGTCTAAAAGGTTTCGATTTTCTTTTATTTTTTTTTTATTTTTATTTATTGACCTTTCCTTCGGTGCATTTTTGGTGCTTACATATGTTTGTAAAATAGTTTCAGCAATGCGTTTTGTAGTACTTTTTGTTACAGTCTAGTACCAAAATAAATTCTCAAGTAGCACCACCGCAGAGACGGAATCCTCTATATTGGTACTGATGAGTATTGGTTCCTGGTGATATTGTTAGGCTTACAGTTGTCGTGCTACTTTGGTATGGAAATTGATTTGATTAAGCTACCTCAATTTAACCACAGACAGGTCGCCAAACGCATTCTACGAATCCGTTGAGGTGAATGTGTCTGTGTTACTTGTCCGAGATTATATATTTGAAGCCTAGAGATAGAGTCATCCTAGGTACAATTTCCTTGATTTTCATTATCGCGATAGTTAATTCTAGCAATGATAGCTTTATTACTTTCAATAAAACATTTTTCTCTTGTATTGTATGGAATTACTCGGTTTCGATATCCTAAAATGAGCCAAACATGCCGTTGCATTTAGGGGACTCAGACACCACTCATATTCCTACTTGTAGTGAAATAGTTCCCGCAACTCCACCTTTGAACTGTTCTTTTGCTTTTGTAGACAATTCTAATACTCATAGCGTCCATATATGTTTGCAAAGACTTTGGACAGATTTAAGTTCCAGTTCAACCAGTGCAATAGTATCACTTCGAACTTGTATATAATAGCGGCTCCTGTAAAAATCAAAGGGCTCATTACCGCCCACCCGCCCGACGAGGAGGTCAAGTCTTCTATCTTGAACAAGTTTTCAGGGTTTGGTGCGAACACAGTAGTCACGACCTGTTCTTTATACCGAGGGCCTATCAAAGGAGCCTTTTGTGATTCGCTTGAAGATTATTCTTCAGATGAAGTCAACTGGCATCGCACACCGTCATTTTTTATCACAAAATCATATTCATGAGCTGTTACTACTCAGTCTATACGTAAAGTAGTCTCGGTCGTCTAGAGACTCCTACCCTAAGACGTTTTAGGTGAGCCAAGGTCTCTGACTACATTCCGACTATTAGAGTGCACTGATTTCTCATGAATTAGGTACGCATTGATACCGCCGATATCCTCTGCAGTCGTTCCGCGACTCTCAATATCAACTTTCAAACAATTGGTCGTCCCTGAGCTCACAAATCAGTTTATAACACTAAAGTTGTACCATTTAGTGTATCTCTAAGTGTCAACGAGATTACTTACAACGGGAAGATAAAATATCTTAGGTTGTAGATTATATACATAACTGTGTCTGTATGTTAAAGCAGTTAAAATCCAATTTCTCATACCTATGTAAAATTCAAAATATAAAAAACCCTCCTTATATAGATTTGCTGTGATTTACTGGGAAAAGACCAAATTCTTGGATATCTGCCTAATTCAATTAAGTTCTTGTTATCGAGATAATTGGATTCTCGAGTGCAATAAATATTTTCAAAACTTCACAAATAGCATTTCTTGTGAGTATATGCTTCAATTCGAGGTCTTGCCAAAACATTTCAATTGAGCAGTAAAGTTTACTTCCACTTTGAGGCACATAAAAATAAAATTTATAGAAAGTAGGCACGCAACATAGGAAGCGGCCGGGTAGTAAATAGTAATGTATACCTACAGCACAGAGCCGTCCAGCGTATTTTCTGCACTGATTTCATTATGGTGAATTTTTATCTGGAATGGAACGTGCTTCTATGCAATTTGGCAAACTTTCCCGGGATAAGTTTACTTTTATAGCGGGCAAACTTAAAGCCTTTTGAACGGTTCGCTTAGTTCTAAATTGTTATTAGTTTTTGGGAAAAACTTTTCGTAATTTCGACTGGAGCCACTACACATATACATTACACATGCATATCTGCTGTATACATGTCTCTAAAAATTATTTGAAATTTCGCCACAAGTGAATTCGAAACTTTGTAATAGTTTCAATGACATGTTACAAAATAAAGTTTATAGGTGAGAAGCTGTGTACATTTTAGTAAATGCGTGCTTGTTTTATTTTAATTGCGCTTATTAACTTTTATTCATTAAATAAACATTGTAATTAAAGAGAAATTTTTCGTTTTGTTTTATCTGTATGAAGAGAATAATGTGTAACCTTTGTATAAAAGTAACGACCATGGAATAGGAAGATTCCGATTGTAGAACTTTTATTTGGAAGTAAGTAAAAGTGTTAATTAATCAATAAAAAATTATAGGTACTTATATACAGTGAATACTTTTAATTATAGAAAAATAGAAAATTTTCTATATACTCAGGGTAAATAGTACATTTAACTGGAGTTCAGTATCCGAGATGGTAGTGAAGTAATGACTTGATATCTTTTTTGATAATGTCAGATGCAGCTACGAATGAATATAATAATGAAAGTAACTATCCCGTTTTATATAATTGATACTTCTCTAAATAGATCTTGGATGGTTGTGAAATTTGGAGCATTTTAAGACCCATAACTTTTGGAAGTAAATTCTGTTAATTAACTCCCTAACTGAGTTTCCCAAAGTCAAGAGCTAGCAAATGTCCAAAAACTATAAACTCATCCACTTCATTAAAACCAGAATGCCCGTTTCTAATATAAAATTTGCAAATATTGTTACGAGCGTGGCGTCAGCTCGTTATTTAAAACACAATATTTCAGATATTATTAACAAGTTCTTCTTTTATTTAACTTTACTGTTTACTTTTATAACATTCATTAAAAATTATCAAATCAACTCATTATTAATGGCTAGTACAGTATTTCTAATTATCACTATCCAAATACTTTACCACTTCACCGTCTGAAGGCAGTCTTATTCTGACGTTAATTAGTGCTCTACAAATTTTCGTTGAACCTGCTTGAAAATTCTATTCTAGAAGCATCGATTCTCTGAACACATAGTAATTTATTTTCGTACTTTTGGATGTCGTTTGACCTTTTCTGTAATACGATTTTCCGAAATTCGCTATGTCGGTACTTAATTACGTATTTCACGCGAAGTATCCATTTCCAATAGATGTCTCTTTTTCCAATTGCACGTAACAATATACATATATAAGATTAATGCTCTTTAAATGGTGTACCCCTAATTATCTTCGAAGTACCCATTAAATGAGTTTGCCTGAACTCGAGATCTAACTAAATCACTTTATGGCACTGGTAGGTATAACTAACAGCCCCGTATGTATACACATACCATCATAGGCTTTGATTGAATTTTATAAGTATTATCCTTGTGTATATATACAGGGTGTTTCCCCTTACGAAGCCAATAGATTAGAAGGTGATAGTACTCACCCAGCTTAACGAAAAATTGTATGGCAATAACAACCGTTTAGGAGTTATAGGGTGATTAAGAAAAAAAAACTAGTTTTTCACAAAACACCGTGTATCTTAAAAAGTACACGGCGCATGTTAACGACCGTTTTGCAAAAAAAAACTAGAGGTCAAAGTAAAAACATAAGTAAAAAAGTCCGAAATATTTTGTTTAGACCACCGTAATTTCTGCGGGGATATGGGGCTGGTTGGAGAGGCCATTAAGTTCTGCATACAATGAGCTCTTAACTGTGACCGTGCGCCCAGTACTTTTGAAAATACAGGGTGTTTTGGGTAAAACGAGCTTTTTTTCTTAATCACCCTGTAACTCCTAAACGGTTGATACCCCCCCCCCCCACCACCTGCAGCACAATTTTTTGTTTGGGTAAATGAGTACTATTACCTCCTGCTCTATTGACCTCCTAAGGGAAAGCACCCTGTATAAAGATTGCAAAACACAATTTGACTTAGTACCTACATACCTTCCCATTGGGACGAAAAACCAGCGCTTCTGAAAGGGGCACAACTTAAGCGCTTCTTTTGCCATCATTTAGCAGCTATTTAGAAGCATATTTCACTGATTTATCATGTAAAATAAGCAAAGGCGCAAGTATATAACTCAAGTGCTTCTAGAGCCATCGCTTGGAAGATCTATAGAAGATTATTTGATGAGCTCCAGCATATTGAAGTGCAACAAGGGGTGAACTCTTCTAATTTTCTACGAATCTAAACAATGGATTTTTCTAGTATTGACGAAGTGACGCATCTCTCATTTTCAATGTGTAGTGCAGAGTGGTTAGAAGTATGAAGTATGAAGTTTTTGTTAATTAAAATGAGAATAAATTTGAGAATATTGGCTTGTTTAATCAACTTTATAATATTTAATACCACAAATAATCATGAGGCAAACATAAGCGCCTTACTACTGTTCTCTGCCTTGAAGGCATCTTATGAGTTTAAATAAGTAGAACATGCCTATATTAAAAAGTAATGAACCGGGATAGGGAACAGAAGCGCTACGAACTTCCAGGGAAGCGCTTCATGTGGACACTTAGAGTGCTCTTTAACCCAGTGGGTTGTTGTTTTGTAGAGTCACTACTACTCCAAAGCAGACGTAACCAAATGGTAAACCAGCAATGCCAGGCTTCACTCCAATATAAAATTAGCGATATCTGGACCTGATGTAAGGAAAGCCGCAATTTTTTCTTAGAAATTCATTGCAAATTTTTTCCTTAGAATTTTTATGCATTTGAAGCCGACAACGGCGCACATTGTATGATTGCATCTGAAAATAACTCCAGTCGTCCACCAGACTGAATAAAATTTCTCCGGAAATATTTTCTCTAAATTTATAAAAAGAAATGAATTCTATTTATTCATATACATTGCGCAACACACAATTTGAATTTAGTACTGAATAACTCCGTTAGTGGCATTGCAGAAATCAGAAGTTTTCATGCGACTGTGCAGACCATTTATGTGTTTTTTTGTGAAAGTTTACCACGGTAGCAGAAACTAAATAGTGCTTTGGATAATTCTACAACCAAACGAATTTAAAAAAAAAAAAAAAAACTTTGTCCAACCAGGTGGTATTCACGTTTTGACAGTTTATTTTCTTTGGAAAACGCATTTGTACAAGTGATGATTTCTCTTGACAATTATCGTCCTAGTTTCAAATAAATCTATAGAATCTAAAAAACAAATGAATTATGGAGAATAAAAGAATTTTAAGAATTTTTATTTTTAACGATTGTAAATCAAACCATATCCTGGCTTCAAACCCCGGACTAGGCTGTTGTTTTTTCCTCTTGTGGTTTGATTTAGAATCGTTAAAAATAAAATTTCTTAAAATTCTCCTTTTCTCCATCTATGACCGATTCTAACAAGTGTGGGTTCGATTCTCGTCCGGGAAAAAATAAATACAAATGAATTAATTTGAATTTATAATTACCTTTGTGTTCGAGAGCGAAATAATCCGTGCAATCAATATTGTTTCTAAATATTTAAAAGACTTAGCCATTGATATATTGACAGCCACCTCAATACTGCAGCAAGCTCAGAAAAACATGACGGAACTCTCACAGGATTTACTGACAATTTTAGAAGAAGCTAAACAAATCGTCACTTCTTGTAAAGTAAATCCAGCTTTGAAAAAAAAAACACGCCAGCGCCATATGTAGAAGTTTTTTGTTGAGTTGGCTATAGATCAAGGTATACAAATTCCAAATTTTGGTTTTTAACCTTTATCTGGATATCAGAATTCAACAATTGACAGTGCGCTATGAAAGGACGAATAGCTTAACGGAAAGATTTTCGCAGTTTCACAAGTTCTCAGTGGCTTAACAGATAATGAAATTGTTGAAAAAGCAAATTGTCTCTGCGAGCATTATTCAGAAGATTTATCGCCTACTTTTCCTTAACAACTTATAAGTTTTCGATCCGTGGTGCTGGAAAGAATTCGAGAAATTTCAACTATTAGAAAACTTAATTGTAGTAAGCTCTACTATAAAAAGTAGTTTCCCGGATCTGTGCACAGCTCTACAGCTCTATCAGACATTACCAGTCACTACAGCAACACCCGAACGTTCATTCAGTAACCTAAAAATTATACAGACTAACCTTCGTAGTACCATGTCACAGATAGAAAATGATGAAAGTCGGAATATTAATATTGCCAGAGTCATGGACGAATTCTTGTCATCAAAAGGTCGGCGCTTCGGAAAGTTGTGAGAAGGTAAGTTTTACTCCATTAGTCATAAATTTATCAATGTAGAAAAAAAATCAAAAAAATGAGCCAGGAGCCTATTAGAATTTATTTGAGGGGGGGGGGGGGGGCATACATGTTTAGTTACGCCACTGCTTCATGAATCCATAGGAGATATACGTTTCATTACAAACCATCCATTATTAGTATTACGCTCTATATATATATACCCCAAATACCCCTTATAATAGTTTTTACCTCTAAATAAAAACCAAAATCCCCTTAACGAGTTTTCCAAAGTTGAGATGAAATTAATCGCTTTCTCAATACGTGAGAACGGAGCTGGTTCCACCCCAAGGAGGTCAGTTTTCTTCAACGTAATTAACAAACCAGGAATAAAATGTAATCTGTTTATTATTACAAAGTTCGATAAAATGAAATAAAACTTTTAAATATAAAATAAATTAGGAATATGATTAACACTTTAACAGTCGTTCGTCAACATGGTGGAGGGCGTGGTGAATCAGGCGAAACGTAGTAACTCCATAGTATATTACGTACAGTAGAGCAGCTTAGAATGAATTACTGAAAAGTTAATTAAAAAAATTTACTTCCAAGAAAGAAACCCCATAGGGGTGAACTATTAGATATGGAAATCGGCGATAAATAGTTACATAGCGGGAAAATGGGAACACCTGACTTAGATAAGGTTTACCATTAACATTACCTGGAATGCATTAGTATTGAGTACATGGTAAGGTATGTACGTTTACCTGGTTCATAGGAAGGCAGGCATAATGTATTGTTGCGTCGTATTTTTGAGCAAGCTGTATACCTTCCAAAGAATACTTAGAGAAGGCAGAGGAGGTAATAAGTAGATATATTCATGCGTGTTGTTATCGAAAAGAGATAGAAATTTGTGCGGCTATATTTGCAGAGGCTAGTTCGAAGGAGTGCGTGCAGTTTGAAAATGAGTCATGTAGTTTTATTGTTTTTCTAAGAACAATCAAGGAAGGAAAGTGCATGCAGATGGAAAACATTCTAATTTGTGCATTATTTTAGAAGAAGTGGATTATTTTCATTTAAGTACGAAATACGAATATGTGAAGACCCGTTTATTTTAAACACCTTTCTAAGAGAGCAGGAAAAGTTCTTCCCTTTACCTCTCAGTGAAAACACGAAGAGTGCTTCCCTTCACCATCCTGACTGTATAAATTGATTTGTTTTTTCCAACCTTCCGGAAAACTTATTCTTAATGATTCCATACACTTTTCTGAAATGGCAGAATAAATGCTTCCACTGAATTTAAAAGTGATCCTTCTTTTCACCTTCCAAAGAATTTAAAAGTAATACTTCTTCCCATCGTCAAAAGAATTAACAAGGAGTGCTTTCTTTGACCTTCCAAAGACTCAATAAGGAATGCTTCCATTCATCTTACAGATCATGCAGAGGGAAGGTATATATAACTTCCCGTCATAGGACATCAACACATTAAAGGAAATAGACTGGGTATCAGAGCGTATTGCTTCCATACCTTTCACAGAATATTTTTGGAATGCATACGGAATGATTCCATTTCCCGCTGGGTATGTAGGTGCCATTTATTGTTAGTTTTGTACTGTACAGAACAGACGTAAGATATAAATATTCTACTGTTTTCCTGAAAAAGGCATAAAAAATTTCCCCGGAACTGATTGTATATTTCTTAACTGTTTACACACCACCATTACTCTATCTTTTCCATTATGTGACAAGGAGCAAAATTACTTGTTTTAATTAATTTACTATGCATACAAAATTACAAAATTTAGAGAAATTTCGTGGCATGGGAGAAATCATACACATAAGGAAATAACGCCTCAGCAGCTATCACTGATCGCCAATAGAACTAAATTAGTGTTTGCCTGGCTTGCATTTTGCCCGATAGGAAGCTTATTTTGTAAATTTTTTATCAGTTTCAGACGTTCAATACAAGAGCGGAAGAAGCAGTTTTTAAGTGCTCAGGTTGGAACAGGAACCGACTTAAAAACCCTATTTTTTTACCCCTCTTTGGAATAGAGACGTACATATATGTATGCCCCTCTCCCCAAGCCAACTCCAGTGTGCGCTAGTGCCCTTAAGTACATTGTCATTCCGATGACCTTTTCAGTAGATTAAAACCATCGCTAATTACATGTTTTCGCAGTGAACGTGAAAATCTGCATATACTGGTTTTTCCGTATGGCAACACTAAGCACTTTTGAACTTGAATCTACAATTACTACGAAATGTCGTATAGAACGATATGTTAACTCTCTAGCTAAAGGTTTTCTCAAGCAGTATCGAAATATGTAGTAATATGGCAACACTAGGAAGGAATTTATGATTTTTCACATCCACGTACAAAACTTTTAATTCTCAAAGTCAAGGCGACAGACAGACAGACTGACATCCATATTACCATTCTATCACTATTTATATGCGTTACAAACATAAAGGACAAACATAATATACTCTATGATTTCATCTGTGGTTTTGGTATCTCATTTCGTAAGCACTCTTATTACCGTTTCAGGGATCGACACAGTCCTGCGTCTTTCCTCTTACCTGCTTTTTTTACTTTTGTGACTTCTTCTGTGCAGTATTACCTAATATTCTAAACTATCAAAAGATGTCTAATAGCTCTCTTCGAGCTGCACCACATTATACCCAGTATTTCAAGTAAGGCACAGGAACATATCCCACATCAACTCTAAGTCCTGGACTAGCCTTATCTGCATGCAGTCCAATAAATTTCACCAGAACTTAAATGAATTTCTATCGTCTCGAATCATGGCAGCTGTTAAAATGGCAAATATAATTCATTAGTCATATTTTATATTTATCAATTCAAAAACATCCTATCTGTTCATATTCATTTTGTAATGGTCCAATGCCAAACCATTTTTCAAAACTACACAGAATCCTGGGCAAATTGACAAAGACTTGTTGCATTGCAACGATTTAGTGTTACGCGTTTGTGTTGTTTATTGAAAATTTTTAACTCAACTTGGAAACGATAAATAAACAAGTGAAAATCGCAAAGGTTGGACTATATTCATATATGTTCATATGTGTTACGAATGAAAAATTTCTACATGACAAAGAGTTGGCTGGCAGTAGGAAGTTAATAGACTCATGATACTAACAGTTCCGCAAATCAGAGGTAAATATTTCTTGTATGAATATTGAGGTGATATCGACCTATTGTCTGTTTTCTTTCACCAACTTAAGGCAGAAAAATAATTTTTATAAAGGGTGGGTTGCTTGTTGGCCTATGTGACCTGAATAGCAATTATTTAAGGAACCTGTGGCAAACGATCAACCCTTGATCCCTTGACAGGCAGAGGTCCTTTTAAGCTATAAAAGGATAAATTACCTTGTGGGCAAGACCTATAGAACTTATTATGTGACAATTGACAGTGTCAATTGGGGGCACACTGCGGGAATGGTATTGATTTCTTGACTCGATGATAAGGTGTGAAATATAAAAAACTTCAGAATAAAATTTAATGAAAAATTCAAGATTTATAAAAATAGGAATAAAAATAGGTAGGTACGTGAAAAATGAATAACACTATTGCTTCAAGAAACTCAAAAAGTCAAAGAATCAAAAAGTTGGTGTTACTTTGAACAGTTGAACGTGTATGCCGATTTGTTTGCAACTTCGAAATTTTTTCCCATTCTCCCACAAATTTCGTCAATCAAAGTTTCTTCGAAGATGGTAAGTATACTTCATAGGAGTAGGATATAATAGGAATAAGTAAAATGTGCAATAAAGCGTGGAAAGTGTAGTATAATGACGAAAACGCTAATTACATATAGTACGTCAATCGCTATACGTACATGCACATATTTTTGGAACTATTAAATCAATATTGTCATCCGATGTGAGAAATCGGTTTCATATGACGCCTAAATTTAAAATGCAGTGGTAAATAATATATATATATATAATATATTCCTATCATGGAGTATAACCATGGAAAAACAACTTAGGTCTATCACGATTTCAATGGTATAAATTATTGATCAATTTGACAGTTCAAATTGAGATAAAACAGTCCATCTTCAAACAAATCAATGCAATCGGGGTAAGAAATATATAAAAATAGATATAAATTTTCGTGTTTAATGCCATGAAAGCTTTGGAGATATAATAAGAAGCAGTGGTCCTAAGCTAGAACTCTGTGGAACTCCAAAATTGATAAGAAACTTCTATTAGAGGAGACTATCTAAAGCTGTCCCCTCACATTATTATGGACTAAAAAAATGAAATATGTGTATATATGTCATCGCTAAATTGTGCCATTCCATTTAGATACGTATTTTCCAAAGAGGTCGAAACAGTTAACTGTGTCAGAGAATATTAATGTTTCATGTGCAACTCATTAGCACTAATCTAGGGTAATAACCCTACATTGCATTGAAGGATGCTTGTAATTTTTATAGAAATTATTTTCTCAATAATTTTTGAATTAAAAATTTAGAAAGTACAACGAAAGTCAAAACTGTTTCTTTTTTTTAAACATCTTGCGACGCTAGGGTGGCCAAGAAAGCGTCTTGTATCTAATAGTTGAAGGTTATAAGTATAAAAATTTGAAATTCAGGACAACAAAAGTCTGCATGGTCTAATAATAATATAATATGTGAGCTTGATCCTATAAAGAAAAACTACCCTAGTTTTTTTTTATAGGCAGTGGTCGAAATATCCCAAGCACGGAGGCCCAACAGGCCTATTGTGCTAACCTGCTAAAAACCTTCTCACTAAATCCTTCCTATCCTTTTAATGAGCGCATCAATTCTAAGTGAGTTAAGCCCTTCAGCTCATTCACAGATAGGAGGGCAGACCCAAACATATCCAGCCTACTCCGGGCAAAGGCCGAAGCACACAGAACATGTACAGTTGTCTCAGGCTCTTCTTTCACGCAGAACAGATATTCAGGGCGGCCAACAACTCGCATTCTGGTTAGATAAGCGTGAAGCGAGTTGTGGCTGCTGGGATGATGATGCCAGCCACAGTTCAGCATTGCTTCCTTTCGAGTCTTAATAGAAAATCAGAGAAAATCCTATTGGGTCCATCAAGAAGAAGCTTTGTGCACTTGTAAATACTCAGGTTCGCCCATCTCGGTTCATGCTTCATGCAAACATTCGCTTTGATGAGAGACTCGATGACCGAAGGGCAACACCTACACCTGGCTTGAAGGTCAGCCCATTCATTTCCCGTGATCCCAATGTGTCCCGAATCCCACTAAAGGGACACCTTGTTATGGATATACAGCTCATCCACAGACGTCCTGCAGTCCCCTAAGTCTCTGTTTGCCAGAGATATCCAGGCCTCGAGGCTTCCTCGAGGTGTTGTCAAAATTTCCAACATGGGGTTTTAAATGATGCAACACAAAACCAAGCCAGCAGCTAGCCTCAAGGCCTAGCCGCAAAGCGCGCTTTGTTCAATGTTGGAAATTTTTCTCTCTCAGGCCTACTTCTGTCAACAGATGTACTAAGAAAATTACAATGACAGCACCGAGCCCGGTAGTATCATTTTGTTTGCATTTCTCTGAAGCAAGCCTTGAGGCGAGCTGCGAGGAAGCCTGAGGCTTGCTTGGCTGTATTTCTGCCTTTCTACCCCCTTCTTTATTATATATTTTTTTAAATGATAATATTTAAAAAAATGTTATAATCGTGTCTTTACAAGGAAACTCCAGGATATTAAATCTGACATCAGAATGACTTTCTTTATTTTTATTTTCCTATTTAAGTTCGCAAAGCTGCTTTTCGCTGTGCCTAGTGCAAACCGTACAAATGTAGTGTGGTCATCCAAGGTAGCTCCCAAAGTCGTAACGCGGCGTCAAGTCGTCACATGTCTACCTGAAGCAGTTTTTTCGTTTTTTTTTCAGGTCGACTATCAGAAATTAGCTGAACTTCGAAATAGTGGTCTCTCTTTTCACATCCACCCCTCCGTTTTTAATTAATTTAAATTGCTTTTTTATTTTCTTCATGAATCAAGTCATCAACACCAGTTCTACATATCGGATTCAAGAAAATTTTTACCGTCACGTTCTTTACACAATCAATCCTTTCCCGTATTTTCATTATGTTTCTCCAAGAAATAACAGTGAAAATCATCTTTATGTGATAAGTGGAATGAAAAGTTCCAACAAAAGATGTCTACCAGTCAGAAGTGGTAGGTGATTTATAAGAAATGGAGGAATACCTAATAATAAGCCCTCATACCTCCTAAACCGTTAGGAGTTCCCTGTGTGTGGCGTACTCCAAAAGATTGCACTTGTTTCGAAATTGGAGAAAAGGTCACTATGTCATTTTATCATAATATGTAATTTTAGGAGAAGTTTCTTAAATTCATATTATCCATCCAATTAAATATAACGAAGTAACAAATTTAAATTCAAATAAGCACACCATTGGCACATTTGAATAAAACTACCAGATTACTACTTACTGCATTTATTATATACCCAAACCAAGACAAGAAAAGCTTTCTACAAGAGCTCGAAGGCTTTTCTTGGTATAAACAACTTGTACAAGTAGAAGCATCACCAACTGAAAAGCTCTCGGTATGGGCTGTATAAAGCACACCACTTGTCCAGGGAGATAAGGAGTCTAGTCAGCGGGATCAACGAGTTAATTGGATAGGAAATTTTTGGTAAGTTATGATATTCGCTGATTTCTTGAAATATGCCAGCTCAGTGCTTTCCTTGGTACGCTGTATGATAAATCTCCGTACTATCTACCCTAGAAATTACTGAGTAAAAATTAGTGTGAGACATCCCGCTTGAAGATTGTCCTGGTACGCCGTGTGAGAAATCCTTAAAGCTCCTCAAATTGTGAGGTTTGCGTGAAATATCCAGCGTCTAGAGTATTCTACTCAGGTTAGTTGTGTGGAATCCTTTTGTACCATACTTCTCCATATCAAGCTCGAGTGGCAAACCATGCGATCTTTCCGCTTACCACTACATAATCTCCGAATAATACAGAGAATAGAAAAGCTAATAATTAAATCTAGTATAGTGTATTAAGCAGCCCATACACGGCGAATATGTCCACCTTGATGTATTACATATGAAAGCTTTTTTTCCACATAGTGTCAAGCATTCTGTATCAATATTTCCTACCTTTTCTTTTATAGAGTTAATCAATGTGGCAAGCAGCTCTAATAATAAATAAAGAAATATTATTGTAAGAAGGAGTTCGTAACTACGTCCTAGAATGGTATTGTCAGTCTAAACCTAGAAAAGGAGTAAATTTAACGGAGACTCACAATAGTTCTTTCAGGTCGACGTTAATTCGAGCCTAATGTCTGCATACCCCTCCATAAATCTAATCTAATTTAACTAAAGGAATTTCATTTTAAGAAAGCTTAGTCCAACAAACTAGCCGCAGCCATCCCACCGAACCTCCGTTAAAAAGTCAAATTAGGTTATGTTAATAATTTTATAAATCAAATTTATACGTTTTCGTCAGGTGCCAAAACGAGTCATTATGGTTCTACCAAATATCTCCAATAAAGTTCTGCAACTCATCTCTTCAATAAAATTAGTAATTTCCATAGTTTAGACTTGCTTATTATCTAAAATGACGAATTTGACTTCAAAACTCTTCTTAGACTCCAACAATCTCCAACATCTAACAATTATGGTTATAGCTCACAACGATAACTTAACAATAACTTGAAGTAGCGCAGCTGTGAAATTTCTCACTATTTCTATATTTCTTCCTCTCCATTTATATGTAGGTCTCAAACATTTATCCTACCCCATCTGCGAAAGTATTTAAACATAAATGCCACAAATTTAGCGTTTAAGGGTTCACTTATGAACATACAGCCATAACTCACCACAAATAATATTCTCCACATAGCAACGTTATTCTGAACTGGATAATTGTGGATGACTTATTAGGGAAGAAGCAGCCTTGTCATAAGTCGTAAACGAGCATTCTCATATATAACGAGGTGCCAGACAGAGAGGCGAAACGTGACATATTACATGAACCCGTTAAACACATTACACTAGAATTTACGGCACAGTGATAAACATCCGTCTCATGTCATAAAAATAATTGTGATTTAGGTGCACATTATTGAGTCCAGCTATACACTACAAATGCTTGATTTCGCCGGGCCTTACATTATGTATATGTATACGTGCACATATATGTCCACTTCAAGTATCCTGAAAATTACTGTGAATTAAGGCTTTAAGGCGTCGCAGCGTCTCATCATCCTTAAAGTTGAATAGGAAGTAATTCAGTGAAAGAATCTCTGAAGTCTGAGGCAATCATAAGAAAATCCTTTAATGCCCACGATTGAAAGACGATAATGCACATCCCTTCTATAGCCACCCCCTAGTTTTGTAAACACGCTAATTAAATAGGTCAACCGGAAATTGAATTTCTAAAGATTTTGAGGCTGTGCCGTATTTATAATCAACTTCCAGCCAAATGGACTCGACGTGACGCTGAGTGAAATATTCAGTGAGTTTCTTAGATAAAAAAAAGGCAAATTCTGTTGACAACAGACTTTTTCCACAACATTGGAAGTCATCGCAAATAATTTCGTAATGCAAGCACTTTTATCACCAGCATTTTTCGCAAATCATCCTTCGCCTTTGTATTCTTTAGATTCTTTCCTGTTCCAAGCAGTGTGCATGGCAAGTACTGACTTGGTGTTTTATTGTTTTCCTGACGGAAATAGAAGTTAAATTTGAATAAATGTTTTTACTTCCGGCATTTTTTTATTTTGACCTAGTTAACTTTTAATGGATTTTCTCTGTTTACAAATATTAAATAGTTTATCACTGAGAATAGTTGAGACAGTTGTCCTAGTAAGAACTTTGCATGTTCTATAATAGCAGAGAGAAAGAAAGAGATATATATATATATAGAGAGAGAGAGAGAAAGAGAGAAAGAAGTAAAAATTCGAAAAATTCGTTAGTAGTTTACTGAATAACAATAACTCACGAGCTGAGTTCGGATAGATTAGACCCAAACTAAAATATATTTAATTTCGACATTTGTGGTGTACTTATCCATCTATCCCCATATCTTACAGAAGTTATGTGATTGAAAATTTAAAATACCAGAATAGAGTTAGTTGCTTAACCGAGGTGATTTGCCACTGCACTGCTGTCATCTATTGGCTTATTTTATTTATTATTATGACCAATACTATATGCTCTACATAATTAAGCTCAATGGTCTTATAATTATATGTAGAGGTAAATGTACAAATAATTTAACAAAAGTAGCTTAACCTAATTTAAGTATACTCTTTAACTAATAGTATAATACTAGAGCAATTAGTAAGTAAAATTATGGAGAAAGTACAAAATACACCTAAAGTTAATATATAGACAACAATTATACAGGGTGTTTCCGTTTAAATGGTCAAAAGACCAGGAGGTGATAGTACTCAACTTAACCAAACAAAAAATTTTATGGCAGGGGTGAGGTCATATCAAACGTTTTGGATTTACAGGGTGATTATGAAAAAAGGTAGGTTTAAACATAACAGCTTGTATTTCAAAAAGTACAGGGCGTACGGTCACAGTTAAGAGCTCATTGTATGCAGAACTTTATGGCCTTTCCAATGGATGCTAAACTAGCTCCAAACTCTACTCGTCTCAAGAGTTGTTGTGGTCTAAACTAAAAATTTCGGATTTTCTTACCATTCTTTTTTTACTGTGATCTCTTTTTTTTTTCAAAAAGTTTTTAACATGACTGTTTACTACAAAACCTCTATCTAAACTGTAGGCTGTCCATATTAATTTGACCTTTACAAGCAATGTGCTATCTGCTTTTAAAGAGTTATTAGCTCTTAACCTATTCCCAAAGCAATTCTGAAAACTGTTCTCCAAGATAATTGTTTCCTTAGTAACGCATTTTCCATTTTAAAAAAATATCTTCTAATTTCGGTATCACATGAATAAAAAATTAACCCTTTAAGGCATATAGATAGCACATAGGGTGTAATAGGACAAATTAAAGAGAAGAGTCTACAGTTTACAGTTTTCGTAAAAAAAAAAGTTATGTTAATAAGTATTTCCAAATTTTAATGAAAACACCGTGTACAAAATTTGAGCTCTCCTCGACCGCGCGTTCTCAGACAGTTTCCAAATTTATATAGTGAAAATCCAAAATTTTGTATGGCAATACCAAGAAGAGCTTGCTCTATTTAGTCCATATTTAAATTTTATTTGCTATTGCTATAAAAACACAACGTACTGAATTGCAGCTCTCTACGTGTACTCGTTGTCAGACAGTATCCAAATATATACAAAAAAAAAACGAAATTTTTGTATGGCAACCCTACGATGTAGTTGTCCGATTTAGTCCATTTTTGAACTTGTATTTACAATTTTTATGAAAACACCATGTACAAAATTTCAGCTTCCCACATCATGCCTTCTCAGGCAGTTTTTTAGATCTGGACAACAGCGCCATCATCAAGCTGGAACCAACCAAACACATTCACAAAATTTCATTGAAATCAGTTGCGTGGTTTGAGAGATTAGCGTGTACGAACACAGTGACACATGTTTAAAATATACTATCTGTAATACTTCTTACATTTTAGTACAACAGCTGACCATCCACTGCCTTGGGGTAAGTAAAAGAATATCCATTATATAGTTAGCGCAATTAGGTGCTATTAGTTGCAGGCTATCTTCGATTTTATTGAGAGAAGATTATGTTTTCTACTCATTCCATAGTATGATCATTTTCCGTGTTTTTTATTTATGATTTCCAACTGTCATAGTTGCCCTTGAAGTTCCATAATCTATAGGCTCTTCATCTTGAGTAGTTGGGCGCCATCTGAGTTGTCTGCGCTAAAATCTTCACTACTACTATTATTTTTATATTAAGCGTCGTTTACTGGCTGATAGAGCAATGTTCCGTGTACTTCACTCTATCACTGTGCAACTACATCAAATTCGCAATGAATAATGAATGCAAAAACTTTCTCAAATTCCTGTTCTCAGTCGTAATTTTAAAATAAATAAAAAAAAAACAGTTTTACGTTTTGTTCAACTAAAAGTAACGATAAAAGAAGAAATATTAAGTTTATTAAACTCAATAGATTTTTTATATTTTATGAATTAACTAGGTTGAAAGTTTTTTATTAAAGCGTTACCGATTGAAACTCATTCGTTAAAGATTTAAATATATTTGTTAAAGGTTTAAAATCTTAAGTTTAAAGTTTAAATATACTTGCTATAAGAGTAAACTTATTTTTTAAGGGGTTGAATATAATTGCGAATTGATTAATTATACATATATGTGTAAACAAATTATTGTAAGCAATAATAGTTTAATGGTATTTGAAAAATCCTATCTCATATAACTCTTCGTTCTCTTCTTACGATTACTACTCTAAGTAGCTCGGTCTTGTGTGTAAGTATGGATGGATACCCAGTCTTCATTCTGGCGACTTACATAACGGGGTCAGGATAGAATTAGCTACGCAGTTATTATATGTCATTTGGCTAAAGTTATCTAATAATGGTTTAAATAAATCTGAAAATGCATATAATGTCTAGTTATTATAAAAGACAAACATGAACAATTAATAAGTAGAAAAACAAAGCGAAGAGAAAACTTCGCAAATCAATTACAGCCACTGACAAATAACGTATATCAATGCGACCAAATGATCACCCTTCTTGCTTAATATAATGCTGTGATTCGCACAACAAAACACGCAATGCCTCATGCGTTCAAGTAATCCGTCAAGAGCCCGGGAATGTTTCTGATGAAATCTGCTGAATCTTTAACATGCGTTTTAACAACGAAAGTCATTGCGAGCTCAATGAGAATAAAATAGACGTAGGTATTATCGCCGAAAACCAAAAAGAATGTTGTTATTATGTCAGATTGGTTCTGGGAAAGGTTTATTTTGGGCTATTCAGGCTTTGGTTGTCCGCACAAATTCTAAGTAGGAAACACCGAACTGAAGCTCATCAAAGCTCTGATTTTTCACCACCTCGAATCCCCCCTACAAGATATCCCGGAGTTCATCCTATCTATAAATATACAAAAAGTATTAATATTGTAATTGAAATATATATAATTAACAAGAAGCTCACCTAATCATACACGTCCAATGACATTACGTCAGTCAGCTGGTGTCGCCACAATCAGAAGTGGACCAAAACGAACCAAGCTTTGCCAGGGCAACACATTATGGACCTAGGACATAGCTGTTCTTGGCGACTATAAAAAGGCGGCGAACGGCAGCAAAATCACCCATTCGGTTTTCAGATTCTAATCTGAAAGTATCCTCCACCAGAGTCTAATATGTTTCTTATCCTTTAAACAAAAATATAATTTTGTTTATTCCTTCACATAGAAGTCTAATTCTATTAAGGTCCAAACACCCAAAAGCTAATACTTGACCCCAAATCGTGTGACAGAAGTTTAATTCTTCTTACACGCCTCAGGACGTTGTAGCGGGAATATAATTCTGCTTACGCGTTTTAATACTCGCTGTAACAGAAGTATAATTCTGCTTACACGCTTCAGCACGTTGCAGGCGAAGTCTAATTCTGCTACACCGTAGCTCTCACCCTCAGAGATTCCTATTCTAGACTTAAATTTGTGGAAGTCTAATTCCAAAGACGTAAAAACTTACTTCTTCTTATTTTCAGGAACAAAAATAAGTACAGGGAGTGTGGGCACAGCAGCACGAATTTTGATATTGAATTTTTACCTTTGAATTTTTAAATTGTCGTTATTGTTTTTTGTTGTTGAATTTTTACTGAATTTTTTTATTAGTATTAGTAGTAGATCTTAAAACTAGTTGAACTCAAATTTGCATTGTGATATTTAGGCTAAGATATACGAACAAAAAAATTTATATTTGAATTGAAATCAAAGCTGAGTTATCCTTTTCTAAACCGGCACCCTCCCTTACGCTCGCGACTAGATCTCACAGTGAGGTTCAGATAAAACGCCATCTAGTGCAACTCGTATTAGCCGAAGAAGAGGGGAGAGACCAAATACTTAATGATTTATTTTTGATTGATATAAAACTCTTCTGACGTTAATATCATTTTTGGATTCAACTTCAAAAATTATTATTAAAATAAAAAAATGAATGACAACAGGAGAAAATACTCGTTTCGCCAGTCAAATAGCAGTATATATTCATAATAATACGACATACCTACTAAATATAATATTAAGTTCAACACCATAAAACACTATCTATAAATAATGTAATTCAAGTTATAATTTTATGAAAGTTTATGTAATTTATTAATGAAGAAAAATAATTTGTACCACACCTTCCGCCCACCCTGTACTAACTAACTAACTATGTAATAGTACATGTCCTCTGGTGTTTGAAATAAAATAAAATATTTAACGACGAAATATAATTGAGGACACGGGAAATGAGAAAAAATTCAAGGACATCCATTCCTCCATCATACATTTACCTACATAGATGCATATTACCGTATCGCCTAGTAAAATAAACACGCTTTTCCCTAGTCTATATTGCTCTATTCACTTAACTTGCTCATATCCGGGAAACACTAATATCCGCTTGCTAGACAAAGTAGCACAATTAAGAAAACCAAGTTCATTTTTGCTGTCATACATACATACATTTGTATATATAAGTATATAATTAAGCATCCCCATGGAGAAATCGTGAATATTATATCCTTAATGCGAGCGATATTGGTAATAGTGGAAAATCCATTTCCTTTCCATAACTGGATAACTCCTGAGTGAATGAAGTCGATTTCAATAACTAATAAGCATTGCTTCCATCCAATACTAGAATTCCTTCAGTGTCATGTCGTAATGAGTTCTGAGTTTACTTGTTTCTTGATATCTAATAGCCTTCTTGATACTAAAACTGCTCCTGAAGGAATGAACTTTCTGCAAAAGAGCTGTTAAGCACAAGATGTTAGCTACAAAGTACTATAACGGTTAAATCACTCCTGATGCCTAAAGTTAGCAGAATAAGCTCTGGGGCTGTTGAACTAATTAAAATACACTTTCAGAGATAAAATAGGAACTTAAACGAGGGTAAGGTAAATTTACTTCTAGAATAGGGAATTATCGGGAACATAATAATCGTTTACTTCTGCCCGAGGGTTGAAGCTATTTCTAGGCGAATCTGAAGAAAGGTGAAAACAGTATGCGAAGAGAAAGTAAGTTTCCTTTGTAGCTCAGAAATTTGGCTTGGTACTTTGCTGTGAATTTATTGCGTGTACTCAAAAATATGTTAAGAATCTTGAACCGGGGAACGTTCGCTGGTTGTTTCGTTTGAAACGTAGCACCTTTTATCACTACGAGTACCTTTGAATAAACATATTAGTCGTGGTAAAGATTTACGATAGCATTCTGACATTTTTAGGGGAAACAATGCGATACACATTTTTCGTTCGACTATTTAACTGAATGTGAGAGGAGTAGGGTAAAGTGGGGCCCAATCGTGTACTATTTTTTCAATTCACATTTTTTGAGGAAATAATAAATTATTTTACAAAATAGCATATAAACAAATATATAATTAAAATATTTATAGTTATATTAGTGCACTAAATTTCAGGCTTCTGTCAAATTATAGCTTTGGTTTTGACACTTAAGTTATTTTTAACAAAGTGACAAAACCGCCCCACTGTGGGGCACATTCATCCAAGGAAGGGGCACATACGTCTGAAGTGTGAATACATGATTTTATTAATAAAAATGTATATAATTAGGAAAAAATAATAAAAAAATTTCACAAATTATTTAAAAGAAAACATTATGTAACAAAACATAGAGTGAGATTATTATTTTAAACACCAAATAAATTTAATAAATATAATAGGTAATCAAATAAACCTGATTTATTTATTTTAAATAATATTTTGATAAATTGATATCAAAATTATATCTATTCTTTGCTCATAATTTTCAATAAAAATAATTTACCGAACGTAAAACACTGGCCGATTTACCCCAAGTTTCGCTAGTACAAAATTATTCACTCATAAAACTTCATCAGAAGTTAGCTCTTTACTCAGTTTCGTGGATTCTATGCAGCCTGCATCGTCATCAACAAAATCTCTTCATTTGCCACTAGACGCACAAAAACTCAGCATAAGACACTTCGGTTCAGTAACGCATCCAGGATTTTGCATTGGGGGGGGGGGGGGGGGGGAATAGGTGTCCTAAGTCCAAAAATAGTCGGAAAAATAGGGCTTTAAAGCTGCGTCCTGCGCCCATCTGGGCACTTAAGAACTGCTATTAAAGGTTTTATTGTATTTTATCGGACTGTAATAATATAAAGATTACATTTTATACATAATTTGTAAATTATCTTCAAAATACTGATCTTCTGGAGGGGGACCGGTCCCGATCGTCTCCTTTCCCGGTACGCCCCTGCTTAGGTTTTATCTTCTGGTTCAAAAGATATAAAAATTACTACTTTAGCAGCTTTTCGTTTTCTTAGTTCCGTTTTATTTTTCTTTTTGCTTTTTTCGTCAAGCTTTTCTTCAAGTATCCGTGAAAATACAAGACCTTCCAGATCGCGCATTTGTTTTCTTTGCAGTTAGTTTAGGATACGGACGTAAAATTTCTGGATTAGTTGCAACAGTCACAGAACTTATGGATGGAATTTCCATACAGTCATTATCGCTACATGAATTTCCTCTTGAAAAATCCAACTTCGGAAATATGTCCGAATTGAATGGAAAGATTCCCGTTTCGGCAAAATCCATTGTAATATTTTCAAGACAAATTACCTCTAAAATTGGTTGAGTGGTTAGTTCTGCAAATTCATATATTGATTTGCTTTCTGATTATTTACTGTGAAATCAGAGAAAGAGGGTTTGCAATACTTTTTGAATGGATCAAAAGTTGTGACATCGAGTGACTGCAATAAATTAATTCCATTTTTCGCGACAAAAAATAATAGCATGTAAGGCAAGTGCCACATCAGACTACTGATGTGCTGATATTGTGATGGTGATGTTTTAAAATAATCAGCAGCTGATATATTGAGATGAGATCACATCAGCTAGGTTATGCTACATCAACTTAAAGTCATCTGATTTTTCTGTGTCAAAATCCCAAGTACATAAAATGGACTTCAGCGAGGAGGAAGAGCTTCTAATGTTTTATTATTACAAAATGGAAGAAAAAAGGCAAAATAATCGAAAATATTGGGGTCACCCATATATTACAAGAAATTTCAAGTATAGTGCAGCAGTTATGGCAAAACAATTGAATAAAACGCCAGACAAATTTAAGTAAATTTACAAGATTTGGAAAGAAACATTCAATTAAAGACAAGATACAAGTTTCCAAAAATGTCACAATATCTTGTGATATTCCTTTAAAAAAGGACATTTCTTTAGTTGGCTGTGCTAATTCCTTTTGCCGTTGCTTCAAATAATTTACTATTTCCTTATCGGTATTATTTTTACGGTTCTGGGTTTTTTAATTTTTTTTTTGCATCGGACCTGCAATTTCTGTATCTTCCTGTTCAGTATTTATGTTTGATATTTCTTCGTAACAAAGAATAGGGCTGATGACATTATCTAATTACTGCTGCTCCACTTCTGCAACACCAGCTTCCTTTTGTTGGCTGTTTGCAATAACTGTAGACAAATTTCCAATTTGATCTCCTTGTTTTATATATGGGTTTTTTCTTGCACGAAGTTCGAGAGCAGCTGGGTGTGTAGCCTTTTAAGCTTATCATAAATATATTTTTCCATTTGTCTTTACAAATGTTTATTGAAAAGTAAAAACGACATTTTCAAAAATCCATGTAAAACTATTCAATTTTAAGCAATTATAAAAATTTGGCATATTTCTATGAGGGGAAGAAATACTATCGACCAAATAATTTCGACGACAACGGAAACTATCTAGGAATCGCTATATGGAAAGTATATGCCACCGCCTACGATAGACCATTGGTTGCGAATTGCTAAAAGATATAAGGACTTGCGGAATTTACCAAATTGTATTGGATCTGTAGATGAAAAATACATCAGAATAAAAAACTTTCCGAAGACTGGCTCCCTTTACCACAACTACAAAGGGCAGATGGTGATACTTTATTTCCTATGACGATATAGTGATGGTGGCATCTTTCGTCATTCAACATTGAATAGGTGCTAGATCTGAATATTTCAAAGATTGCTCCATAACCAAATGATACTGAGGACTTTCCATAACATACTAACTTTTCCAATTTCCAATGAAATTTCTCTCCATGCATTTTCTAATTTATGTTTTTTGCCGTTGTCTGCAGACGATGAATCCCACAGGAACTTTCTTTTTTCAGCTCTTTTCACTAATTTTAAAACAAAATCCCGTTCATTCACTTTAAATATTTTAAACTAACCCGACGTGGCCTTCTTTACTGAGAAGTATTCGAATCGCTATACTTAAGTGTAAGAAATGTTTATATCTGTCACGATCTAAAATAAATTTTAAAATAAATGGATCCTTGTAAAGCGGAAACTGGTGTAGTTCTGTAGATTTCCAACGATCTAAATCACATAAATTCCTCAGATGTCTGCAGAACTCAAAAGGAATATGAGATTTTAGATTACGTAGGAAGTTATTAAACTGTGCCTTTTTCCATGATTGAAGGGAAAAACTATTTACGTAAGATTTAGTCCAAGCTTGCAACAAAGTTCTTGTAACTCCCAAACAGACAACATGCATATAATCAAAAGTCACTTGCTTAACGGAATCAAAATTTAAAGATTCATTTGATGATGATGTTCTGATTGAGATCTCGAACGATATGAATCATTGGATCTTAATTCACTTTTTCTCATAGAACGTTACTTTACGACCTAAAAGTGCGCCTTTTTGCATACATATAATGCACGGATAATAACCAGTGTGACCTTCAAAACAAATGATCTAGCTGTTACGTCAAAAATGAATTTTTCTATAACTACTGAGTATTCTTTATTACTAAGAATAAAATAATTTGCGCTAATATTAATTAATTCTGATCCAAAAGGAGGTAAAAATTCATCTGAATTATGTGGTTTACTATTGCCACCATAGCATCCTACTAAAAAAAACGTATTCAGTTCCAACGATATTCGAGAGTATAGGCCACACCTGCGAACGTGAGCTTTTTACAATTGGAAGGCCTTCTTTCTACATTGAAATCTAGGATAATATTATCCTTATCATAACTGCTTGAAATTGAAAAATCGGTGAGTCCATCCTTTATTCCATTGTGGAATTATTCGCCATTATCGAACGGAATTGATACGGTCTCTTTTGCGGTTTGTTTTAATCTTCTTGGATCTTTGGGCAGTTCACTGATTTTTTCAGAAAGAGTTTCTAGAACCTCTTTTAAAGCATAATACCAAAAATAATATAACATAAAGATGTCGCATGACCATACTTCGGTTGTACCCGGAAAATTGCGCTCTGGGATTTGTTAGCAGAACCCGTGTGACCCCTTCTCAGACATTAACAACGCCACTGCACATATAGCTCTCGGTTTTCAATTTCTCTGAGAATTATTTTATTCTCTTTACAAAATCCTGAAATAAGAAAAAATACATTACTTGTATTGTGTGACACAGCCATGCATTGTTTACGTCAGATATGATTTTCGTGGCGATATAATATGTATGAAGTATAGGTGAATGAAGTAGGTCATACACATGTATGTATATATATTTCAAATGAACATTTTGGTACAATAGAACTTTTTGCGGAAATTAGAATTATTGGATTAGGTAGACAATATGCCTAATCAAGATTTGAATAAGACCATGTATCGTCGCACAGGTATGGCACATCGGGTCACAAAAGTAATTGTATGGCATTAGATTTAATCACGCGATTTAAGGTAAAAAAAATTATAGCAGAATTCATGACTAATTATGACTGTCTTTATGAGTCAATAGAACGTATCAGGGCAAAATTATTAATTGTTAATTTTCGGATTTCAGATAAAAAATAATAATTATTTTTAATTGCAATTTTTTATAGTCGAGGATAATTCCGAGTATTTTTGATTTTAATTTTTTTTTTATATAAAAATAAAAATCATTTGCCGATTTGATTAAGACGAGATGTTAAAAGTTTAGATTACGTCTCTTAACCCAAATATTAAAATTTAAGGAATCTCCTCGAATTTCTGCAATGATCCAAACTGCATTTGATTCCCATTTTTCTCTTATCCTTTCCCATTGTGTGACTAAAATCCGCGGGAAATATACTGTTATAAATATGTATAATATAATATTATAAATTTATATACCTATGTACATAGATACAAATATTTATATTGAAGTATTTTCATAAAAACAAACTTTTTTCGAAAAATTAAATCTTCGTAGAATTTAATGTAACGTCGAAGAGTAACCACATCATTATAAATTTGCCCCTCGAAACTTTGATCCATTTTCGTTGTGGCGTGAAACCAAAGTTAACTTAACAATCTCATCTATCGAAAAATGTTCCCGCGCTTTTGTGCAAACCGGGTTTTGCTAAAATATTGTGAGAATTATCCAATATTTTTTGTACCATAACCAATGTTTGTTAGTGTATTTTCGCATGTCCGTCCGTCTGTCTGTGCGCACGATAGCTCTAGAACGTGTATACTTAGAGAGCTGAAATTGTGTACACGGACTTTAAAAGAAAGTAAAATTAAGTTAAAAATGAAAAAAATCGGGCAACTCTTTCGTGGGGTTGCCATACAAAAATTTCGTTTTTCACTATATATTTGGACAGTGCGTGAGAACCCGTTGATATAGAGAGCTTAAATTTGGTATATGGTGTTTTCATAGTAATAGCAAATAAAATTTCAAAAATCGACTAAATCGGGAAACCTCCTCTTGGTGTTGCCATATAAAAATTTAGGTCTTTTACGTATACTGTGAAAACGATCAATCCTAGACATTTTTATCGTAGCAAAAACTTCTTCAGAATATGAAATCCTATAAAATTTGTTAAAATCATTTTTTCTGTCTGACGAAAAGAAATTAAAAATCAAAATTGTTCAATTGAGTGACCATACGAAATTTCATACGGGCATCATAAAAATTGTGTAATCTATAATCTATAAACCATCAAAAATAAAATTCAACTACAAAATTTAAAAACACTTTATTTCACGTTGCTTCTTACACAGCCGGGAAAAGACTCGTTTCCCTAATTTTTTAAATACTTTCAGTCGTCTATTTTGTTCTTCCCGACCTTCAAATTTATATCTCCATACATATACATTCACCTGACTGAACTAATGAACTAATAGAATACCTGAAACTACTCCTTGCATATAGGTACTTTAATAGGGATGAAAATCCATGCGACTTTGAATCATAAAATGTGAAAAAGGTTCGGGATTGTAAACTACTTATCTTAAAGAGCAAGGATGTTATAAAGAATTTCTTTTCCTTAAGGGATGCGACTAATAAACTAATTATACATTTTCTTAGAACTAGGTAATTTGCTGGTTCGTGTTGTGAATGCAGCTTACAATTGCTTTTTTACTTGTTATTATTTAGTTTTACAGTAGTTTCCATATGAATTGCTACTTTCGTGATTGCCAAATCACATCTAACGTTATTCTTAGGTTGATTTACACCTCGATTCTACATCTTCAATTTAGCCAGTGAATTAGCATTTTACATTTTTTTTTTTTTTTTTTTTTGTGAGAAACTTTAATGTTAAGAGATTAAGAGGATGGCTGTAAAAGAAAATTGGGCACATTACTTTGCAAGAAGGAAGAAGAAGAAATAATGTTTTTGGCGGTTTAGCTTTCAATTAATGATTCGCCATTGTAAATCCTGACCTTTGAGATGTAAATTTGTATACTGTAGTTCATATGAAAAAGTTACTTGCAAACAACTTCACAAGTAAAATTTCGGTAAATTTCACAAAACTCAAGAAAAATTCAAGAAGGCAGTCGCATTTAATTTCAGTTAAAGGTAAGGAACAAAATTGCATAAAGAATGTAACTAACAAATATTTTTAACCATTACATAACAAGGTTTGAAAGCGTTGGTGGATGTCCTAAGGCGGTTTATAGAGGAAAGGAAAAGAAATGCAGATAAAAAACAGCCCTAGCTATAAGTTGTACTGTAGTTTTGCTTGCAGAAAAACTTTCATCTCAAACGAAGTAAAATTCTGCCATATTATAACAAGGACTCAACGAAAGAAGGAGAAGATATATTTGAAAGACTGTTTATCTATTTAGTAATGACTTTAAATGTTTTTTGTTTGTTTTATTAATAAATGTGTGTTTCCATAGAACTTATCTTTCTTTTATTTAAGAATACTTGTACCGCGCACAGGAATCCTCCACAATTGTTCCTCTTCTATGAAGACCTGTTTGTTGATGACCTATAACAAAATAAGATATTAAAAAATCTTTTAGGATTGATCTTGCACAAAGCTCACAATAATTCACACTGGATTGCCTTTAAATAGAAATATTTATTTCTGGAAAACAATTTTGCTTTATAAGAATAAAAAAATGTTTACATTGCTTAATTTTAATTTAGTTATTCAGTAGTAGCTTGATCTGAATTATAGAAATATTTAGGACGAGAATATTTTATTTAGCCACATTAGCTTATTGGTTGATATATGTAAGCTGATAAGTCTGTCTGACGAAATAAAATTATTTGCAATATACAATTAAGTATTTCATGAAATAACTTAAAATTCTTCTAAGGAAATATAGTTGCTTCACTCGTTATTACCTGCAAATAATTCCATATTTGACATGTATATTGCAAAGATTGGTTCGCATGGTCTCCCATTTTGCTATTGTAATATTTTAAAAATTGTACAATTTAATATTAAGGTAGGTGTTAGGTATTGAGTAAAACAGTCAATCACTGATTTCAAGTTTATTCGAACGCTAGACTTACGAGACTAAATTACAATCTAGTGCAGTTGCCTGCCTATCTTCTACAACTACCATGAATGCTCTTCCGATGTGAGTAGAGGTGCATTCCATAAGTAATACATACATAACACCTCTTCCCACTAAAAATAAAAGTACTGGCCTAGTTTTATAATCTTATAACTATTACAATATTTTTCACATTTTCTTCCGCAATAAAAAAAAATTCAAAAGGCATATTCTAATCAAAATTACCAGATCTAAAAAAATCTGTTTGTTTCCGTTTTCTTTCAGGTTTAATTTTTTTCTCTATATCCTGTTTGGCTTTAATTTTAGGTTTGTAACATTTATTATTTTGAAAAGTAATTTTTGTTTGTTTATATTTTGTTAATTGATCAACATGGGCTATTTTTGAGTAACCCTCAATAGTAATTTCATATAGAGTATGAGTTTTTTGTCTTATTATCTTAGCTTTTATCCAATTGGCATTGTTATCACTTTTATTGTAATACAGTACAATTTCTTCAGGATAAAATTTTATTTTATTTTGTGACAAATTATCTGTGAAATTAATTTTTTGTTGTTTACTACTGTTCCACTTATCAAATCTAATATTTAAATTTCTATTTATAATAGTATTTATTTTATATTTAAACAAAAGTTCATTCGGCGTTTTTTGAGTTGTGGCCGTGGGAGTATTTCGATAGATAAAAAGTAGATTAGCGATTTGATGATCTAACGGAAGCGATCGATAATTTGGATCTAGAGAATATTTTTTTAAACCTTTTTTTACCGTTTGTACTCCACGCTCCGCAAGACCATTGGATTTCGGGTGGTACGGCGGGCTTTTTAGGACCTCAATTTTATTATTCTCGCAGAATGTTATAAATTCGTACGAATTGAAGGGTGGACCGTTATCAGAACATATACCTTCTGGCAATCCAAAAATGCTGAATACCTTACGTAATGCCTTGACTACATTATCTGTCCTTATATTGGACATTTCAATAACCTCGAAACATTTCGAAAAAGCATCCACTATTATTAAAAAGGTTTTATTTTTCCAATAGAAGAAGTCTATATGGATTCTTTCAAAAGGACACGACGTCGATGGCCACGATATATCCTTCAGCTCTGGCTTCTTGTTCTGACATAACTGGCAAACATCACAGGAAGTGATAAACTCATAGATGTCTTGATCTATCTTCCACCACCAAATATAAGCCCTTGCTAAGCTTTTAGCCCTAACAACACCAATATGTCCTGTATGTAATAAACTTAACATCTTTGACAGTAAGGATTTCGGGATTATCAAACGATTCGCGTAAAATACAAATCCGTCTTCGGTATGGAGTGATTGTTTAATTTTGCCATATTTTTTTATTATTTCCGGTATCTCTCCTGACCAACCATTTAAAAGGCTAAGTCTTAATTCAATTAATTCCCTGTCTTTAGCAGTTTCCGATTTGATAAGCTTCGTATCTATTTGCAATTCTTCATTAGAAACTACACTAAAATAATTTATTAAAGAGTCGTTGCTATATGGCTCCTCTTCTTCCAGAGGAAGTCGTGATAGGGCATCTGCATTACTCATTTGCGACCCTTTTCTATATGCTATGCTATAGGAGTATTGAGACAGCTCGATTGCCCATCTTTGTAGACGTGCTGCTGCTACGGGAGTAGCATTTTTATTACCAACAATTTCTTGTAGCGGCTTGTGGTCTGTAATAATTCTGAAATTGTGGCCATAAATATATTTATGAAACTTTCTGATACTAAACATTATTACCGAAGCTTCTCGGTGAAGTTGTGAATAGTTTTGCTGCGCTTTGCTTAATGTACTAGAGGCAAAAAATATAGGTCGTTCAATTCCGTCTACTAAATGCGAAAGGACTCCGCCTACTCCATAAGGACTTGCATCGCAACTTACAATAATTTGTTTTTTCGGATCGTAATGTGTTAGAACTGTTTCACTCAATATTAAATTCTTACTTTCTTGAAACGCTTTTTCTTCTAAACTCGTCCAATTAAATGGTTCATTCTTTCGCAGTAGATTGTATAATGGGTGCAGTTTTGATGCTGAATTTCTCGCAAATTTACTGTAATAATTCAATAGACCTAAATATGCCTGAAGCTCTCTTACGTTTTTTGGTGACGGTGCCTTTTTTATAGCAATAATTTTCTTTTGATCTGGCTTAATACCCTCGCGGCTTATTACATGCCCTAAGTAAGTTACACTTGTCCTGAAAAATGCGCACTTCTCATAATTAACTTTTACGTTGTAACTGGACAGCCTGGCTAGAACAGTTCTCACATTTTCAAAACATGATTGTAAATCACTGCCCCCTATTATCAAATCATCTAAAAACGCCGCCACCTTATCAACGCCCTTGAACATTTCGTCCATGATACGCTGAAATTGGGAAGGTGCTGATGATACCCCAAAAGGCAGTCTATTAAACTTGTATAATCCCTTATGTGTATTAATAACTAACAATGATTTGGAATTTTCTGTCATCTCAAGTTGCATATAGGCGCCTTTCAAATCCAATACACAAAAATATTCACAGCCCCCTAACAACGCAAAAATTTCCTCCGAAACTGGTAAAGGATAATGATCAACGGCAATATATCTATTGATTGTCCTTTTGCAGTCCATGCAAATTCGCACTGAGCCGTCTTTTTTCTGTACTACCACAATTGGAGATGTCCAGTCACTATATCTAATAGGAGTTATTATGTCTTGCTGGCATAGCTTTTCTAATTCTAATTCTACTGATTTCCTAACCCCGAATGGAAGATTATAACTTTTACAAAAAATGGGATTTATCTCACTATTTAAAACTATTTCTGCTTTATATTGTTTGATTGGTTGGCTTAAATCGCCATCGAAAACATCTGGAAATGCATTACGTAAGATTCTAACCAAAGAATTCGTATCACCATTCTGAATCGCCAAATATTCTAATGTTCGTGATGGTATATGGTTCACCCCACTTTTCTCATAATTTTCTGTTTTTTTAAATAGTATTTTATTATCCTGATCACCTTTAATATCTAGCCACTTACGCCAAAATCCGTACAATCGATCCAGCCATGGTCTTCCCAGCAAAGGAGTGAACGGTTTTTTTGTTTTCAGCACAACTAATGGTAAAATATAAATATTTCTTTTTCCCGGCTTTTTAACAGCAACCTTTATTTCTCCTACGGCCTCAACTGCATCTCCTGTTATTACCTGTAATGAATTAGAAATACTATCAAGAGCACAATCTTTAAAATGTTTCATATATAAATATTCATCAATTGCCGATACAGCCGCACCTGTGTCTATCTCCATCTCGAGCTTAACGCCATTTATATCCAATTCGGTCAATAAAGGTTTTACTCCCTCGCCGATGTAATTAAAATGCTCCAACTGGAGCTCCTCCAAACTGCGAATATTACCATTCAGTGCGTCGCTTTTCCCTCTGAATTGCCTCTTCTTCGTTTGATTTTGTTTCTTATCACGACATCGATGTGCATAATGGCCTGTTCTACCACAGCGATAACAAATGATAATTTTTTGTTCATCTGCATCTGCCACTGTCCGCTCTTGTTTCCCTTTCGATGTATTGCTGTGACTGTAATGCTTCCATTTGTTTAAAGTAAATTTATTTTGTCCCGCTGTTGCTTTAACTTGGTGTACTGGTTCTGGTTTAATTCTTTTCATTTCAGCTCGTGCAGTTTCGATGTTGAGCGCTTTATCCACTGCCGTTTTGAAAGATAAGCCTGATTCGTTGAATTTTTTCATCTCTGAGCCCGGCAACAAATCTATCACGTAAAGCGTCATCCAAAAATGTGGAGAATTCACATTTTGCTGATAAAATTTTTAATTGAATAATAAAATCTTGGATGGACTCTCCTTGCCGTTGGTCCCTTTTATTAAATTTGAACCGCTCCGCTATGATATTGGTTTTAGGAGCGAAATGCTCCTTCAGTAATTTTTCAAGATCTTCAAATGATTTACTTTTCACCTCAGCAGGGGCTACCAGGTTTTTTACTACTTTGTATGCCTCTGGTCCCATCAGAGTAACAAAGTATGAAGTTTTCATCTTTTCCTCAATGTTATTTATGGAAAACAGGGTCTCTATCCGTTCACAATACGAATATATATCTTCACCAGGCAAAAATTGTTCGATGCTTCCAATAAATGCCGTCATTTCGGTAAGTTATTATTCACTTGAGCTCAACTAGCGGTTTATCACTTAATCAAATTTTTGTTTTGAATTTTTATGCTTCCGCTTAAAACTGATCTACACTAATCACGCTGGTCTGGAATTACACACGCGTTGAAAATTAATGGTTCAGGTCTTTAGTTTTTTAATTTTTATTAATTTTTCCTCGTCGCCAAATTGTTAGGTATTGAGTAAAACAGTCAATCACTGATTTCAAGTTTATTCGAACGCTAGACTTACGAGACTAAATTACAATCTAGTGCAGTTGCCTGCCTATCTTCTACAACTACCATGAATGCTCTTCCGATGTGAGTAGAGGTGCATTCCATAAGTAATACATACATAACAGTAGGGTTGACGCTAACGAATCTTTTTGCATATTGGAAATACCTTTCAATCGGTACGATAAAATAGTTAATTCAAATATTGTTATAAAGATTTGGATAGTATTATTTAACCTTAATTTCTTATTGCGCTTTTTCTAAACGCAGTAGCGAAAAACCATAGTACCTATCAGGAAGATTGTCACTACAACTATGTTCACTATCTTTGGACACTAAGTAAGTTAAAGAAATAATTTTTTCAAAGAAATATTTTGTATTCACATAAGTGGGTTATAATTATAATAATAAATGCCATAAACATACATACATACATTTTAACATTCCGTTAAATATGTTATTTCTCTTATTCTATTATTTTTTTACATTTAAATATTATTTATGCCAAGTTTATAGGTTATTAGAGTTAAGTTGTATACTTTTTTATTCAATAACTTTTTAAAGAGAATACATAAAAATTTATTTATTTATTTATTATTTTCTACAAAGAAACCTCTAAAATGTGAATTACTTTCTTGTTGTTGACAAAAATATGTTTCTTCATTTGAAATTATTATATATTCAATTAAATAAAATACAGATGTTTCAGGTTTCAAGTAGTTTTGCTCATTCTCAAACTCATCTAATGGTTAAAAGGAAGCAATTTTAAAAAATTAAAAATGTGTTCTTAAGAATTCAGGATCGCAGGGATATGTCTTTTTTAAAATGATTGCATATATCTGATTAATTTGAACGACATGTCAAAACTGATATATAAAGGCTTTTCCAATAAGAGGTGTTCTTTTAATTAGCCCGCTATTTCGGTAGATGTCACTTTTGGAGCTGTCATTTTTTGACATTTGAGAAGTAGATAAAATAATAAAAATGGAACGATACACGATTCAACAGCGCATTGAAATTATTAAAATTCACTATGAAAATGGTGAAAGTGTGGCAGAGACGGTTAGTAAAACTCGAACATTTTTGGGTCGTCGTGAAGCACCTTGTCGGACCGCAATACAGAAATTGGTAGATAAATTCGAGCTGTCGGGACAAGTTAGTGATGTGAAGAATAAAACCCGAAAGTGTTGAAGAAAACCCAGGTTTGTCCATTCCTCGTCGTTCTTTGGAATTAGGCATTCCACAAACGTCATTACGCCGTATTTTGCATAAAGATTTGGGTCTTAAGGCTTATAAAGTTCAGTTAACATAAGAACTCAAGCCGGCCGATCATCAACAACGTCGAGTCTTTGCTGATTGGGTCCTTGGAATGCATGAAAATGATCCGGAATTCCATCGAAAACTCATCTTGAGTGATGAGGCCCATTTCCACCGCGATGGCTTGGTCAACAAGCAAAATTGTCGCATCTGGGCTCGGAAAATCCAAGAGTTTTTGTTGAAAAGACTCTCTATCCTCAACGTGTGACTGTTTGGTGCGGTTTATGGTCCCGCGGGGCCATTGGACCTTACTTTTTCGAAAATGAGGCTAGAGCAAACGTTACGGTGAATGGATTGCGCTATCGACAGATGATTAATGATTTTTTATGGCCGGAATTGGATGGTATTGATCTGGACAACGTTTACTTTCAACAACGGCGATACGTGCCACACAAGCAACGAAACCATTGATCTTTTACGGGAAAAGTTTCCGGACAGTGCTATCTCTCGAAGAGGTGATCACAATTGGCCACCGAGATCTTGTGACTTAACACCTTGCGACTTCTTCCTTTGGAGCCACGTGAAAGAGAAGGTCTACACCAACAACCCAACGTCGATTCAGGACCTCAAAGATGGAATTCGTCAGGCTATCGAGGACATAGGGCACCATTTTACGATTTGGTTATGGAAAATTTCATGAAAAGGATATGGTCCTGTAGGCGTGGTCGTGGTGGTTATTTGGCTGATGTTATTTTCCATTATTAACGGCATACCTTCCTCTTTATAATGGAATAAAGATCTGATAATTTGTCTCAAAAAATGGCATTTTTCTTTGAATATCAAAATAACACCTCTTATTGGAAAACCCTTTATTATATTGGAAAACAATGATGCGGTCGTTGTGATTTAATAAAAAAATGGCTTACCTAGTCTTTCTACTGATAAAATTTTCAGATATTTTTTTACATTAGTACTCTGCTTTTGGTATTAACTTTTCAGCTACTACTGCGATGTCTATATCTTGTAAGCATATGCAACAAGGATATCGTAAGCTAGCGTCTATTTCAGCCTGAAACATTGGGAATATGATTTTTATATATGAACTTACAAACTCATATGCTTTTGGTTCGGTGATACCCAAAAACTTTTTAATAGTTATATTCTGCAATGATTACTTTTGTGCTCAAAATGGATTTCTTCCAGGGTGAGACTTTCTTTTCAAAAAAAAAAAAAAAAAAAAAAAACTATTGTAGTCAATACTTGAGTTAACTTCCTGACTAAAACTAACTTGTTACAGTGGATGATGGCGGCAAAGCTGCCAAGCTATTAGCTTGTACAATTTTTCTGTGTGATTATTCCGGGTAGGGATAGGTATTTTTTTTTGTAAGCATTAAAAAGCTTTCCTTTTGCTGCTTGTACAAATTCTTCAGGGGTATAGTAAACACTTCTACATTCAGTTCCCTTATTAAAGATCTCTCGCTGGGTCGAAATGCTTCGTTTTTTTTTTTCATTTCATAGGTAAAGTAGACAGGATTGCAAGCACTTTCAATATGTTGTGATTAAAAAAAAAATAGGTTAAAATTTTCCGACAAAACGATTTTTACATTCGCGCTAAAAAATAATATTTGAAGACGGAAAACTATGGACTTCAAATAAGTATGTTTTCAATATTGAAGCTATATGAACTATTAATTATGAAATATTTTCACTTACCAAATATCTGTGTAGGCTTCTCTATAATCTTTTGAGAAAATTCACTATTTGCACTGCACTGCACAACACTAATGTAAGTCCAAATACTTTGACTACTAGTTGCAAAATAACCGAAACAGAAGTAAATGCCATAGACTATGCAATAACCCATTTTCTTGCAAGTGATAATTATCTGTGGGAAATAACCAATGTTTGTTTAAACCTTTTTGTAATTGATTACAAGCATTTACAAATCGAAGCGGCAAACAAAATGAAAAATTACTACTTGTCCCACATATTTAAACCGCATAAGACATCATCGAATTTTTTAATGTTGCATGCATGGAAGCACTTAAAATGTTTGATGTAAATATAGTACATTAATATTTATAAGAAAAACTACTTAATTGAAGGAAACATTTTATCACTACAAGTATATTCTACAAGCTGTTATTGGTGGTGGGAAATTATAATCGATATTTAAAAGTAATTATTTCTTGGTGCAGGCATTATATAATTATATAGAAACACTTCCCAAATACTTATTTTTTTTTCAGTGTAGATATGGTGTCAGTAACAATGGGTCGAGCGGATACCCCGGTCTCCAAGATGGAAATATGTATGCAGTGTATACAGTCTAACGTATGTTAAAATCTGATATCTACAATAAACCCTTTCCTTATTGTTTCCACTTCTGAAGGTGTTTCAGGGAATTTTAAGAATTTCCTAAGATTGTTAACAATTAACATCCCAATATAGATAATTATCCTAGATATCGAAGGTTGACTTAAATTGAGGATATTGTTACGTCCAACAGGATTTTGGTATGAATCTGAATCTCATGTTCCATGTGCAAGGTTGATAATGTCAAATTGTTTAATAATTTTAAATTTAACAAACTTACGTATTATTATATAAATTTGTACTTACTTTACAGCATTTCTACGCAAAAGTTCACGTATTTCCATCAAAAACATCTTCCATATTATTGATAGTATATAGATAAAAGATTTAAGCGTACCTTGGTAAGGAGCTCTTATGTTAAGAGATATTTGACAGATATTTTCATTTCCTAGAATACCAAATCTCCGCATAAGTTAAGAGATCAGCTGACGTTTGACAACTCTTAACTCTTTACGTAGAATACTAATGTCTGGTAATGGGCTTTGACAGCCCAGTTAAGATGATAAAAGTTCTTATCTCTTATCTAGAATCGGGGAGATAATTTCATTTCGATTTGCTAACCTTGTTCCATAGTTTCTTCTATTATAATTGCTTTACTACTTCTGATTACAACATTTTAATCACTTTAAGTTTACCTGCATAAATATGTACAAAGAGTACCTCGACAAATATGCTATAAATCACAACCATACTGAAATTAATTTAAATTTCGTCAACATCATCAAAGAGGAATCAGTTCAACGTTCCTAATTAATGTCGAAGCCAAGAAATTTGAAAGCATAAAGTCATTGTCACAGCAAAGAACAAATTTCAGCCATCTGGGTATACCACAAAAAGTACTGCCATAATTGACTTGAGTTCCCAGACTCATCCTGCCCAATTCAGCGATTCAACACAAAAGTTAATGTTGTGTTGGAGCAAACGAAATTGTACTTTGGGGACAACTTTCTAAGAAAGATTTTTTCCAACTGATACCGTACAGCTGGTGTACCCTATTCTGGTGTTCACTTGATAGCAAAAAAGATCCACAAAGGATATAATAAAGAGCTGAAGATATAATCGGTGATGCTGGTAGCATCAGTGCCGTTATTCGATTTCCTATATTATACTCTCGTATGTTGAAAGAAACTGAAAGCCATAAAACTGGACAAAACCCTACAGAACATAAGAATGAAGACATGAATTTTATACAAAATCAATATCAAATATAAAAGGTTCCGTATCTTTTGAGATAGTAAGAGATTCATACAGAAAATCTTCATAGACTAAAATAAAAACTGCTCTGGGATGACGCTTTCTATTTAACATGATGTTGAAACTATTTAGTTGACCTCGATATGAGAACGTTCTTTTGTTGTAGAAAAGTCTCTCGAACAAAAGTATCAAAATCGATTAGCTAACGCACGCCAATAAAATTTGAAGAGCTTTTGTCTGAACTGAACGATAAAGGATGGCCTTTTATCATTATAATTACCGACAACAATATGAAAGCGCTAACAAGGGAAAAAATAATGGGTTGTCAATAGGAACAGATGCGACATGCGGCATATCCTGCAAATTGATTGTCGACATGGTTTCTACTAGAAAATGTCGATGGAGCTCTTTCTCAGTATATATTTAGAGGAAATGGAAGGAATTAATCAAATTGGAAATAATGAAAGAGGCGATTGCATTATGTATTCCATGATAAGCTTATTTATTATACTCTCATGTATGATATATGGGGATACATATATGAATATGGTAGTGGTAGTCCCATTCTCAAGGGACCAACTACATCGTAACTTTATTATTGGAGAGATATATGTCATTTTTGAAATTTGAATGCAGGCTGACTTCACAAAATATCTATAAATTTAATTGCGACGTAAAATTGTTTTCTTTTAATTTAAATTTATAGGAATGGGTACATTGAAGTAATAAATAGTAGTGGAGTGGTAGTGGCGTGGTCACCATGTGGTAAATAAGTGGAACAACATGACCAGTGATGTAATATTTTCTAAGTAACAGCGTGTATCTCTCATTCACCACAGGTCTCCGACAAGTTTATTTTGGCATAACACGTGCCGTTCATCAATTATTATTTTATCGAAAAACAGAAGGCCTATAAATCCATTTCTATCTCTTTAATAGCACGTGGAGTAATTATTACATGATATAATATGCATATCGCTTGGTAAATAGTATCCGGCTTGAATGTTGTGTATTGGGTGACATTATTTGGATTACTCATTCAACCGATTTATGTCCTCCTCACACATTTCCATTGAGTACTCTGTGAAAACCCCCCAACACTGAAATCTTAAAAATCATGAAAAGTTAGTACAACTTTGTATCATAAACAAAATTGCACATAGTTAGAGAGAAAGTATAAAATAAAGTATTGACGTGTGAAAAATAAAAATATCGATTTTTTTTATGTATATAAGAAGCTTTAGAAAACTCTAATATCCATGAAATTTACAAAGTTTGGTACATAATAACGTAATAATGGTACATCAAGTAGATAAATTTGTACTTGAGTACGGAAGATGTTGAGGTAGATCAGGAAGTGCCAGAAACAAAACCATTCAAAAAAGTTTCGGTTCGGTTTGAAATTTGTTATTTTCAGAGAGGAATAACTACCAAATTTATGATATGTATTATTGCAAAGAAATTTCAATTTGTTGCAAGGATCGAATCCTTTTCTGTTCATTCTGAAAAAATAATTATTTTTTTGATGTAATGATAAAGAAAATAAAGTCAATAATATTAACGATGCTAACAGTAGAGATTTATCTTAATATAAGTATAAAAGCCAAGTGTCACTGTGTTCATATCATATACGGTAATCGCCGAAACCGTCCAACCGATTTCATTGAAATTTTCTGAATGTGTACAGTTGGTTCCAGCTGTTATAGATAACACAATCTATTTTTTCTTTAATTCTTATTTCAAATAATTTTCTCCTTTTCTATTTCTTGGAATACAACTTATTTTTCATTTTATATTTACAAAAAAAATATTATCATTTTGAGCGCAATCATGTTAAAAAATCGATATTTGAAACACAAGATAACGAAATCACAGAATTATTTGAGTTAGGATGCCCATCAGAAAATATGTTAAAACACATTCAAACAAATGTTTTTTCACGTACACAAATAATCGCATAAAGTTTAAAATAGAAGATTAGATAAATTGGGGTATAGATATTTTTACGTGTGTTCCTAAGCACTTACACATACAGGGTGTCCCGTAAGTCGACGTCAAGCCGGAATCGGGCGATAGACCAAATCACAATAGTAACCAGAAAAATATAAAAAAAGTCTAAGTCATGTATTTTTTAAATTATTGACATTTCTTTTCTGTTTCAAGAAAATGTGCACTCTGTGATGGTTTTGAGCTCCTGTCGCTACATATGCTTATTTTTTTTTCAATTTTATTTTTCTTATGTAATCTCGAATTGTAACTTTTGCTTTATATTCTAAGCCAACTGTTGCAGGTTGGAAGAAAATATCACATTTTGCCGGAACAAGAATAGAAAATTAATACTTCACCCTACTTTAACAGACTGTACTGAAAAAAAAAAAGAATTGTACTACGTCAGTTTGGCAAGTAAAATTTAAAGTTGACTCATTTATTTAATAAAGATTCTAAAATGGTATAACACTTGCTACATTATTTCTTAGATTACGGGAATCAAAACTTTTTTGTTCAAAAAATCCAGTTTCGAAAATTATCTTTTTACCTACTAAAAATAATTCTAGTGTACCTACCCAAAGCTTGCCGTATGACCGTAACTTTAAGATTTTAGTTTGAGTGAGAGTCATAACTTGAAGTGTGAGTGAGGCAGATAGTGACGCTTTCAAGTTACAGCTGCTAACTGTTTGTTAAATTTAGGACAAATTTTCCTTAAGTTTAAAATTAAACACCAATTATTTGGGTGCTAAGATTTATTATTTACAAAACATGTTCAAACTGCCTTCCTTCAGTTGCAATACAAGTTTGACGTCATCTTCAAAAAAGATCGGGTTATCAGATGGGCAAATCTTCCGTTGTTGACAAATTCAACTGCTTCCGAAACCCTGGTGCTCATGTTTTTGTAAAATTCGGTGAGCTATACTTTTAGGCACTACTGTGCTTTCCTGGATTGCACATACCGAAGTACTTGGGTCTTCTTCAACTGCTTGAAGTTCTACGTCCTCGTAAGGTAAGGAACTTCTTCCTTCACCATGTAATTAGTTTGGAAGTCGTCCCTCTATGGAGAGTAGACGGTGCACATTTGTAAAACCTCGATAACTTAATTCGCTAGCGTCACTATCTTGGTCACTCACACTTCATGCAATGACTCTCCATCTCAGTCAAACTAGAATCTTAAAGTTACAGTCTTAAGGTAAGCTTTGGATACACTAGATTCATTTTTAGTAGGTAAAAAGGAATTTTTCGAAACTGGGTTTCTTGAAGAAAAGTTTTGTTTCCCGTAATCTACGAAATAATGTAGCAAGTGTTAGAGCATTTTAGAATCCTTATTAAATGCGTCAATTTTAAATTTTACTTGCCAAACTGACGTAGTACACTTTTTTTTTCAGTACAGTCAGTTAAAGTTGGGTGAAGTATTAATTTTCTATTCTTGGTTCGGCAAAATGGGACATTTTCTTCCAATCTGCAGCAGTTGGCTTAGAATTTAAAGCAACAGGTTACAATTCGGGATTACATAAGAAAAATAAAATTGAATAAAAATAAAGATATGAAGCGACAGAAGCTCAAAACCATCACAGAGTGCACATTTTCTCGAAAAAAAAGAAATGCCGATAATTTAAAAAATACATGACTTAGACTTTTTTTATATTTTTCTAGTTACTATTATGATGTGGTCTATCACCCGACTCCGGCTTGACGTCGACTTACGGGACACCCTCTATATACATATATGTTAGCATAGAATTGTGGCGTTAAAATTGCTGCAAGTAAATAGGACAGGTTTTGTATGGTTATTATTTATTCAAAATCCACCATATCGATTACTTCAGTGAATCATTACAAAAAAAAAAAAGAAAAATCATACAAAAATTAAAAATAAAAGAACCAAGAAATAAATTTGTGTATTTGTTTAATTTTACCTGCCTATGTGGACTGTTTGAATTTCATATTCTTGCAGACGCTGGAAATTAAACGTAATATCTCTAGAATTATCTTAATTTTTGATATTTTAAAAGCAACAATAAATTTCCCTCTTCTGCTAAGCTCAATAGGTGTATCAACCAAACCCGACTCGCTTTTTCAGAAGTCATAACTTCGAGGCCATAATACGATTAATCTGCACTTCGTAGTAAGGAGATCAGGCAGGGCTGGCATATTCCAATATCGACCTAGCAGAGGTGCAGTAAAGAAGCTTTGTTATATTGTCCTCAATTTCTACAGATCATCTTTTAACAAAACCCAAAATCGAATTAGCCATACTAATTATGTAGTCAGTATGATCCCGAAAAGAAATGCGAAAATTAAGAATCACACCCAAATCTTTGGTTTTGTCGACCCTGGATTTGAATTTTATTCTAAAACGTAATTGAAGTGAACTGAGTACCTCTTGCAAACGAAAATCATAGTTGTGCATTTATAAACATTTAGAGGAAGGCAATTATTGAAGCACCACTTATGAAAATTGGCTAAGTCATCGTTTGAAAAAGTACAGTCATATTCAGAACTAACAACGCGAAATATTATGGCATCATCCGCATAGGAGAGTATTCTGTAATTAAATCAAAGCAAGGATACATCATTGATGTACAGAATAAATAGTAACTGGGTAGGAATACTACCTTGAGCCACACCTGAGCTAATTGCTATCTCAGCGGAGAGTCCTCCACGAAATAGAGCTCCCTGCGTACGGTTAGAGAGATAAGAACATAGCCAATCAATAAAGAGGATGGAAACCGAAGAATAGAGAGCTTGCATGGATTAAAATTCTATGATTAATTTGATCAAATGCCTTTCTAAAATCAGTGAAGACGCAGTCAACCTGCTTACCGGATTCATAGTTCATTATGGAGGCCATCAATTATCGTGGAATGTAATTCGTAGATAGTCGAGGCTGCGCTGGGAGGAACGTAGACAGTAACGATAACAAAGTCGCCAGGATGAAACTCCAAAACAACACAAAGAAGTTCAGGATCCTCTCAGCCTGCAACGTCTACCACGCAGCATGGGATATCGGCTCCAACAACATTGCACCGCCAACTGGAGCAATCAATTCAGAATGGCGATCCTAACGGAAAATTTGAAATCCAGGGCGAAAAAGCTCAAAGTCCAGAATACCACTACAAAGCCAAGTTTCTGTAAGGCAAATTACATCAAACTCAGTGTTTCTGGAAGCACCGAAAAGATGCGTTGTCTTCGAACGAAGTTCATTTACGTTGACGTAATAAAATGAAATTTCGCGGATGAGTTTTTTGAAGCTAATGAAGACCCTGATCGTACTTTAAGAATTAATTCACGAACAATAGAACCAGAAGGCCAAATATCAGCATTAATCGCAGCCATGAAAATGTCCTTAGGGCTGAAAGTCTTAAAAGAAGCAGTGAAGGCATATCCATTGCATCTTAGAGTAAAATTAAGTTTTTTTGGTCGCAGATTAAAACAACAAAAAGTAGATGGTAATTTATGGAGCTGTATTCTTTGTGTGCCTAAGTTCGTTCAAAGGAAAGCAAACGAAAATTGCGTATTTTAGTTTTACCAGAAGTTTAATGAAAGACTGAGTTATAAAAAAAGTGTTAAATTTTTAAACTACAGGTAACTGCAAACAAAACCAAAAATGATGCTTAATTTTGTGTCTTGTTGGCAAGATTTGCTGTTGGTTTTAGTGCTTGAAAGACTTTGTTGTCCTAAAAATATGCAAACTCTTAGAAATTTTTGAAGAATGAATGCGTAAATTAAATCGAACGAAATTTGATGAACTTTTGCTGTTGGCAATTAAAAAATAAATGATAATTGCTCTAAAACCAATATTAGTGGTACGAAAGATTAAATCCGGTGAATATAGCCAACCTTCTGTTGAATTTATGCAAATTAGATCGGTAAAATGCTTTACCGCATTTATTAAAAACAAATACAATGCTCTATCTTCTCTCTTTGTCTTTGCTATAAAGATGAATATACACTAGTCACAGAATTACGTCACAGGCTAGCAGCTCCAATGTGTCAAAATTTTAATGGGAATACCTTGTCTTCTATATATCTTGATAAAACCCATAAAACTGCAATGCAAACATAAAAAACTAACAACAGTATTGTATTTTTATTTTGTAGTAAGATAAGTAGCATTAAAATTAGCGTGCTGGGGGGGGGGGGGGGGGGGTTACCGAAGATTCTAGAGAAGTCAGAAATAAATTCATAAATTATATTTTATGAGCGCGAAAGACAGTATTCCTCCATGTTCCATGTTGTTGGCTCTTTAATCTGTTTTGATATCCTTTTGCATTAAATTATAAGTTTCCAATAACTTATTTTAATCCATTATTTTATTCTATTGCCCTCATATCGTACAAACTAAAATACTTTTTAAAACATGATTAAAAAAAAAAAAGAATTTTCTTCCGATGATTTACTCTAAAGTGTGGCGTTGATAACTAATTCCCTTGTAAATTACTTTGCTGACTGAAAACTACAACTACACTACTACTTGATTCTATGCAGTTTATATGTATTATATCAATTTGAATAATAGTTCCCTTAAAATTCTAAATTTTATATTACACTGCAGGGAAATTCAAATATTGTCTAAGTTCATTTCAGAAGGGCAAAGCACTCTACAATTGAAAACACTTACCTACCCTAATTCACATGGACTCATAAAATACTTAATTTGGTTCAGGAATAAACTTTAACACAAGTAATAAAAGTAGCACATCGACCAGAACGAAATGTCTGTGAACCTGTATAACTGGCACACAAGAATCACAAAACTGCTTCCAGTTAAGGAGGGAACTATACATCTAAGAAAATCCCCATTGACTTCAAGGTGGGAGTTAAGAATCTAGAACTGTCATGCAATTACACTTCAGACAAACTATAATGGTACTTCTAAAGTCTAAGATGTAAAGAAATATGTATTACATCAGGATTTACACAAGTCTTAGGGAATTCTTTTACTATTGCTTTACCTAAGTTTTATTTTTGCTCTTGTTTATATTTTGTCGTTTGCATACGAAATACCTGCCACGGGAAATTGAAAACTAGAAGCCAATTTTATGCAGGAACTTCACAGAATTTGCGACAGAATTCTAGTCGAATTGAACCGCTTTCAAAAATTTATATCTACTGGAATTACCTTGGATACTTGGTCGGGGTGTTCGCCGGATCCTAGTGACTTAGTCGACCTAACTTTAAACCTTTACTTAACATATTCTGAGTGTTTGTGATAGAAAAGCACGTAAAGGTGTACGATTATATGAAATGCCTTGACCAACTTTTTATACCCTGAAATCGAGATTCTAGATGAAGATTTCATAGGGTATACTAAGATTGTCATCCTGTTTGTAACACATAGAAATAATGATGGCAAAGAAAAATGGAATGAACACTTACGCATAATATTAAAAGTTCTTGTAATTTTTGCATGCCTGTTTGTCGGTTCATCTATCTGTCTACCTGTTTGTCTGTCCGTCCGCCTGTCTGTCCTCACAATAACTCGAGAGCGCATTCACTAGCTGAAATTTTGCACTCTAGATTTAAAAACAAAAATTTAAAATCCACAACAGAAAATCGGGTAAGACCTTCGTAGGGTTACCATAAAAAAAATTCAGTTTTTACTGTATGGACACTGCCTGGGAACGCGTCAACGTAGAGAGCTGAAATTTTATACACAGCGTTTTCGTTAATATAATAAATAAAATTTCAAAAATCACCTAAATTGGTGTTGCCATATAGAAATTTAGGTTTTCCGCGTATACTGCGAAAACGATCAGTCCTTCATTTCTTTATTGTGTGTTACTGAAAAGTGCTTCAGAATATAAAAACCTATGAAAATGGTTATAATAATTTTTACTGTCCGACGAATCGCTCTAGAAATAGCTGAGAAAAACCACATTAAAAATCAAAAAAGCACCGAGGGGTAACCATACGAAATTACAGGCGGGCATCCATCTAGGTTTTTGTTAGAATCTTGAATATTGAATATTTTATCTTGTCATTTTTTCACATAGTTTCTTCAGCAGAAGGATCCTGTTTCCTTGCGGTGATAAAATAATGGTAGATGCCCAGCGAAGCACAAATTTTATACCCTAGATGAAATCTAAAGGGAATACTAAGTTTGCCATTTCGTTTGTTACATCTGAAAATAATGACAGTAAAGAAAAATGGATTAGACACCCACCCATAATATTAAAATTATTTTGATTTTTGCATGTCCGTCTGTCCGTCCGTGCGTTCGTCTGTCTGTCTGTTTGTATGTCCGCACGATAGCTCGAGAACGCATTCACTTAGAGGGCTGAAATTTTGCACACAGAATTAAAAAAAAAAGGAAATTTATGTTCGAAAATGGGCTGATTCGCGCAATTCCTTCGTAGGGTTGCCATACAAAAATTTATTTTTTCACTATATATTTGGAAACTGCCTGAGAATGCGTTGACGGAGATTTGAAATTTGGTACATGGTGTTCTCATAATAATGGTAAATAAAGTTGCAAAAATGTACTAAATCGGGTAACCCCTTCTTGGTGTTGCCATATAAAAATTTTGGTTTCTTACATATAATGTGAAATCGATCAGTCCTAGACGTTTATATTGTACTAAAAAGTTTTTCCAAATATGAAATACTATGAAATTTGTCATAATCATTTTTACTGTCCGACGAACCATTCTAGAAATACATGCGAAAGACCACTTCAAAGATCAAACTTGCAGAGATGGATGATCATACGAAATTACAGACGGGAATTCATCTAAGGCAGGGTCGGCAACATTTGTGGATTTAAGAGCAATTATTCCCGATGTGATAAATTTTTTATTTTTTAAAGACCGAAATATGAGTACATGCATACATCGGTAGTATGTATTAGAAAAAATAATATAACCATTATCTGCCGTGAAACATGTATTTATTGTGAAATCAAAATATTCTATTTTGCGTAGTAACAGAACATATAAGCCAACGTATTAAAGAAAACGGAAACACTTTTTTTATACGTTTCAAAAAAGGAAAACTAATAGTATAAACCTAATTTCAGTAGGCTATATAACATTGATTAAAATATAAATTAAACGTAAAAATTAATATAAGCGCAAATACGTAATATTAGTAAGATTTTTGGGATTGAGTACACGCTCAAAGTTGTTCCAAATTTGGTAAATATTCAGAAGTTTTTAATTTCATGCAATTTTCGAGGCTTTCGTCATTAAGTGAACTTCTTAACTTATTTTTTAGTAATCGTCATATTTGAAAATAATTGTTCACAGTAGTAAGTAGATGCAAAAGTAGTCCAGATGCCAAATGTATATGTTTTCACTTGATCATAAAAATCAGGAAGACAGTTCCATGTTTCAAACATAATTTCTTCCTCGTTCCTATATTTTGAAAGATCTATCCACTGGTGTTTGATAGCCAATTTTCTAGTTCTGACTGTAAATTTATGCATTTTTCTGTCAATAGATCTTTGTTTTTCAAATCTAGCGACTGTATCTCAAATTGAGCTTTATCATTAGTTGGGAATGGTGTAAAATTTAACTCGAACACCTTCGCCACTAGTAGCTTTGTTAAAAATGATAGAGTATGTTTTTCAGATCTAAAATCTTTAAAATGAGTGTTAAAAGACTCTTGTATTTTTACAATGTCTGTGACAAAACATTCCCTATTAATGTTATAACCTGAATTGTTTCTGTAATCTCTTAAAGTTTCAAAATGTAGTAGCTGTCCATTCTCCATGAAAAAGTAATGTTAATTGTTGTTCAAAAGAAAGTATCGTTTCTAAAAGAGTGTGTGCAATATTACCTCATATCCAGGAGAAGAGGAAAGCACCGTGGTCCTTGTCTCCCGTAACGAAATGGATGCATTTCCCTTTTGGAAAATGTTAGAAATTTATTTTTGCAGTACCCTGTTGTACCACACCAGTTAACACGCACTCGTTTCACGAAAAAGAAAGAACTTTATTTTAATTAAACACTTTTACTTAAAACCCATACTTTTACAAATATTTTTACAAATTTAACTCTAATATTAAAATTGTACAAGACAATTTAAACTTTTTCACATCCACGAGACCACCGTGATTATCTTTTTAATTCTCCAGCGACGAGTCTTTTAAAGAAAGGCTCAGTTGTTTCAGCCTTCTCATTGATCACTTCAACTCACCTATAGGAATCTTCATATCATTCATTCCCAAAATCAACATGACAGACCGGAGAAAGATTCAACCAATCAGAATTGTTCAATTCTTTCCCACAGTCCAACATTGCTGATTCATGGAAACGAGTCACAAAACTCCCCATGGTAAAAATATGTCCACTTGTTAAATTTTCCTGGACGGTGGATTGTAACATGATCCGTATACTTGAGTCAGATAAGTAATTTCATTTTTCTCACAGCTAATTATGCTGACCCATCGAAAAATGCTTAGCGCTTGAATATTTCACTCGACTCTTGATCTGTTTACTTGAATGAAATAAGCATGCACGTCCTTCTCACGGTCAATAATGTTGACCTATCGAAAAGTGTTTAGCGCATGCATAGTTCATCCGAAATATTATGTGTTTATCACATAATTTCTAGTCCTGCAGACAGAATTATTTGAAGCATGTACCCTTGCATATGACTACGTCCGCTTGGACATGAGAAAATGATTTGTATATGTGCTGGTTAGATAGCCTTGCACATGTACTTGAATTTGAGCCTTGCAATTCGTGGATGCATTTCAGACATAATTTGCCTCATGTTAATTTATGAATGAATTTTTGGACCAACTTCAGAATTAAAGGAATTTATGAATGCATTTCGTTATGTATGCATAAATTTCCTTATCTTTGGTTGCTGGTATACAACACCTCTCCCTTGTAGATTTTTATTCAAGTTATTTAAATATGATATCATATCAACGGAAAAATAAAAATTTTGACGCCACTTATCATTACATAACTCCGGATATTCAATTCCTTTCTGAATTAGGAACATTTCAGTACTGAGCCTCTGGACAGCCAACGCACTATGTTATGCAAAAGAAGATCAGAATATTGGCTATTTGCTTCCTCCAATAACCCAGAAAACTCTCTGTGAGAAAGAGCTTTTCCCATTTGGTTTACTATCTTAAGGATTAAATTCATTACACATGCAAACTCTTTTGGAAAAGTCTCCGCGCAAAGTGAATCACACAGTGAAACGAAAGTACGCCGTGATCTTTTTGTTTTTTTTTAAAGAGTGAAATAAAACCTTTGACTTTACACATCATACTTGATGCTCAATCTGTAGCAACGAAACCAATTTACTTAGGTCCATTTCATTTGTCGTTAAGTACTCCAAAAGCAGTACATGTATCTTCACCACGAGTTTGACCCTTAAGGGTAGTGGTAATAATTCTTCATGAAGATATATTTCGGATAAATACCGCGCTACTAATGTAACTTGCGCTACATCTTTTTTATCACATGACTCATCACACGCAATAGAAAATGCAGACGATGCTTTCAAATCTTCAATTTGTTGACTTGTTATATTTTTCGCCATCTGAACAGATCTTTCGCGAATGGTCTTTGCTGACAAAGGATTGTCGCTAAATAAAGATGATGTTGATTTTTGCACTCTACGACGCTCAATATTTGGTTTTTTAATATTTCATAATTTTTCATTGCAGATCAGGAATATTGGAAGACCCGGAGTATTTTGTATTAATGCTTAGTTTTCTATCCATTCACTTTTAAATTCACGGTGTTCATCTTGAATTTTACGCTCCTTTTTCTGTGTTAGCATAGTAAAAAATTTAAACCCTTCAATACTGAAGTTTTACTTTAACGTGTTTATACGATATACAGTGCGCCTAAAGACGCTCATCGTAGTCAGAGAGTTAACTGCCTCAAGTATGCCTGAAAAAAATACATTATTAGTCATTCGTGTAACAGTACTATGCAGGACTAATTGTTTGTTTTTAATTTATCTTTCATTATTTTACAACATATTAAAAGTGTTTGTTTTGTGATGTAGCTATAAGTGAACACCACAGCTATATTACTGCATTTTGGGTGGGTTAGTATAGCGGTGTGTTAAAATTACAAGACATGTGTGCTTGTGTTTACTGTTACTTTAGTAAACAAATTCTTTGTTACTCAATGCTAAATGTACTCTTAATTCGGTTTTATTTTGTAATCACTCTATGCTTATTATATTATTTATTTTGTCTGCTGGTATGTGTGCTTAAGGTGCCGTAGTGTGACACGTACTCAATATTATACCTCAGATTTAAATTGCTATCACTTTTATATAAATTCGCTATATTCGATTTTTATAATTTTTAATTACTTCAATTTCCTTATTTATCACACTTAAGAATAATTAAAATTACTTGGTTTCTGCACATGAAACGCTAAATATGCTAGGCGAGCATGAATTTAGCCGTTATGTGGAAAAACATAAATCTAAAAATTTGCTGCCACCAACAAAATAAATTCATTTCAGACAAGATTTGGAATACTTATCTGAAATTGATCACCAAAACCACAATTTTTCATCACAGAAATTTCTTAAAACACTCTTAATTTTGTAGCATGAAAATAGTGTACCTTACTTGTACATTTATTTATGCTAGATAATTTTCATGCGAGATTCACCTGTTCTGCACTTTTTAAAAATCACTGTGATCTTATACTAAATAGCATGTATAATCACGATCAACTAAATGAGGATTTTCTTTTTATAGTGTTGGAACCGCCATTTTATCATAAATTCCACACACCAAATATAAATTTCACATATTTTTCATGCTTGCCTGCCTTGTGCAATTATGTCAAAATATGCTAAAAGATGTCTTCTAATTTATTTTTCATTATCCATGAATTTTCCTGATTGATTTGCTTAAATATTTTAATTTTTCGCAAAAATATTCTCTCTAACTAATTTATTCTGTCTCGTTCCCGCATCATTTTCTTTCCCAATTATTATGGGAATTAATTTCACCTTTTTTATTAAATATCTGCTTACCTGGTGAAATTCGCACTTTCTAAATTTGCTCAACAGGTTGCGCGCATTTGATTTCAGAAAAACCGACTTTTTCGCGGGTCAATTTGACAGTCGTGATCGCGGTATTTCAAGTTAGTTGCATTGAACTAATTTATTTATATCGTTCTTCTTTCAGAGGCAGGAGGCCAGTAATGACTGGATGCAGGACATCACAGGACACATAGGGAAGTATGAATTAAATCAACAATTTAAATTCTAATGAATTTTCTTTATTTTTAGCTGTGCTCAACAGTATTATTTGCCAATCGTGTTACGTTCCTTTGATATTAAACTTAAAATTACAAAAAATATTTTGCTATTGTGCAAATGTATACGCTTTTTCAAAGAACATAGAATTATAGAATTTAATCTGAAACTTTAATATTAATTGCACCTTTTCTTTCTCACAAAATTTGAGTTTACCTTAAGATCTCGTTCAAATTCAAATCTGTTGAACATTTTTCATGGGTATGGAGGAATTAATTCATAAAAAAAACTACTTCAAAACAAGGGTTACAAGAAATAACAAAACAATGTCGTGATTTTTATATTATCTAATAGAAAGAAATATTGCATCGTATAAATTTTGAGGACCCAGTACTAAAAACAGTTGAGGGAATGGATCCAATTTGTTTAACTACAAGCTTAATACCTTTAATCACACTTTTCCCAAACCTTATTGATCGAAATGATATCGATGCGTTAGACGGAGAATGATGTGTTGTGTAAATACAGGAATTTGTACCAAAGTCACTGTTATTTGAAGAATACTAGATTTTTAATGTAAAAATTCTCTAATTGAAAAAATATTTTCCAATTTAGAAAAAGTTATTATTTGCCTTATGTGCCTTTCACATACACCGCAAGTGCGGAAAGAAGTTTTTCGACGGTCAATCTTAGTAAAACAAAAATCAAAAATTCTCTTGACATAGAAAATGTAAATTCCATAATAGTTGTAGCTAAAAACGTTATTAATATTATAGCAAAATAAGGACAAAAATTAGAATTGGTTTTAGACCAATTCTTACGATACCTAAGATGAATATCTGTGTGTGTAATTTCATACGGCATGCAAGTTTGATTGATAAAGTCCCTTTTCACACATTTATTTCTAGAACGGCTCATCAGACAGTAAAAGAATGATTATGAAGCAAGCGGCTCGCCAGCTGCAGGTTGCCGACCCCTTATCTAGCGTATTATAAGAATTGGTCTTAGACCAATTCTAGCCTTTTTACTTGTTTCACTTGGTGTTATTCAGCATACCGATTTTGTTTCTAGCAGTTATAAAATAATTCTGGAAACCTTCGAAGTACAATCTATCATTTGAATTACGACTTCGTGTTGAAATTCATTGCCTAATTAATATCTGCTGAATATTTTGTGGATTTATATCGCCTAGTGGCTACTACCATATATGACAGAAAAACTGGATGTCGCATGTCATGCTAGAGCAGACTATACAGATGGTGAAATGATAGTGCGTTCTGGAATGGACTATAATATATTTTAGAGCGTGCCGAAAGCAAATGTTGTCATAATAGAAGTTTTGTATACATTTGACGGACTTCCTCAATACTTCAGATACGAAAAAATATGAATCACTCGACGTACTATATACATCATTTCAAATGTTGTGGTCCATTCCGGAATGGACCACACAGCCATATAAATTTCGTATACTTTTTTGGTACTGCATATGACATTTAGTTCTTGCGCCATCTATGCTAGTAAAGTAACTTTTTTTTTATATCAAAATTTGTTTTATTGTCTGACCTCTTCTGTTCCGATGCGAATATTTTCCACTAGGCCATTTCATTTGGAAAGATAAGGAATTGGCAAAGGTCCAAATCTGGAGAATAGGATGGATGTGGTAGCAGCTCAAAGAGAAATTTCAAAATTTTTTTCATGGCCATTAAGACTTATCAGATGGTAAATTACTGTGGTGGAAAAAAATGTTTTCTTTGTCAAATGGGGCAACGTTTTTATCAATTCAGATTAGAGAGAAATTGTGTTTCCCTTTTCCTGGTAGTGGATGAAAATTATATCATGTGAATCCCAACCAATAATAGCCTTCGTTTTTCAGCCAATTGTACCATTTTACTTTTCTTCGGAGAACGTTCGCCAGAAGAAACAATAGATTAACGTTTCATCAGTAGTTACAAATCGCCGGAAAATCTTACTTGAATTGCTCTTAAGCATGTGCAAAAACTACTTCGAAATCGTCATACGATTCCGGTTGAAAAACTCCGCTGATATTCTCGTGTGGTGAACCCATAAGCAATTACCATACAAAACAAACAAAACAAACTGCAAAGTCATATTGCTTATGAGTCAACTACGCATTTCCCCACATAAACATAATTGCACCATAGAAAGAATATTAGGTCAACCAAGCACCACCACAAAAATGCAAGCAAGCACATAGTTGCTGAAATTACTTGCACAATTTATACTTTCGTCATAGCTTGCATTTTTGTGCCGATATGTTGACCCCGGAACCATAAGTAAGGTAAACATAAGTTAATTTTAAGATATAAATAGAATGTAGCGCAATGAACAATATTAAGTAAAATACAGTCAGTGATCGATTATAATCAAGATATTCTGTGTTTAATTTCTTGGATGGAGTCATGCTGATCTAGCTACTCCCCACAATTCAGACTTGGAATTCTGCATAGTACTAACTACTCCACCCTCAGCAACAATAGGAGTTAGACGGAAATAGTTACACTTCAAGTATACTAAGAATTGTTTTTATCAAATTCCACAAGCTCCACGTTTCAATTCGCAGACAGCCTTTGGAGTTATAAAGAGATTCTCTTTTCGTATTTCGTGAGATCTTTAATTTGTTTTCTCCAATTGATACTGCTTCTCCGCTCAGAATGGTGAATGGTTCATTATCAGAAGAAGAAAAATCTTTTCATTACGATTTTCACGAGAGGAACTGGAATTAAGGCCCTGTTCGGAACATCCCCACAGGTTTGCTTTTGCAATCCATAATTGCCTGCAACATACTTACAAAAGTTTGCTGACTATCAGTTATGAACTGCTCACGCCTAAGTTAAACATCCGAAGTTTTGTTTTTATTGTGATTTTCTACAGTTATATATTCAGAATATCTGGAAAAAGCAGGTACGCCTTGATTTGTTTAATTGTGGATTGATTTCCTCGACTTACCGCCAATTTTGATATTTATACGACCGAGGCAATAGATGATTTTCATTACTTCCACTCTCAATATTATTTCTGTGAGTTTCTGAGATCTTTTGTGTTAATCTGATCTTTTGGTTTTGCTAGATTAAAGCTCAGATTAGATGGACAACTATCTGCTATGAGATTTTGAATCATAGTGTGTGTTGGTGGGCCAATAAGTGTATGCCATTCACCTTATCTAAATGAAATCATCGAGATGATGTATCAATGCTTATTAAATGCTGCACAGGCTAATGCCGAGTACTTTGGCAAGAGCAGCTAAAGTTTACATAGTTGTTGAACTTCGGAATTTATGCTTAAGTTGTCCAATACTCTTATATTTTGCAGAAAACTCAGAATTTGGAATTAATCTGAAAATTTCTAATTGATTCTGTAATCTTTTAGAGACTTCCGCAACCGTTATTTGCGTTCTATAAATGAACAGATACGAAGGTATCTTTTTGTAGTTCACAATATTCGGATAAAGGGGAGACCAAGTTTTTGCAAATTGCTCCATGATAATCTGCAAGTTGCTACTGAAGAGATCAACGCAGAAACGTACTTTTCTGAACTCAACTCTTTTGTTTTATGAGAGCAAATTGAGTTGGATTTAAGTTCGAAAATGACATAAATTGGATAACTTCTTCGTAGGGTTGCCATAGAAAAATTCGTGTTTCCCTATATATGTATTTGAACACTGTCTGAAAACGCGTCGACTAAGAGATTTGAAATTTTGTACACTGTGTTTTCATGCCTAAATGCAATGCTATGTTAGTAAAAAAAAAACAAAACAAAATGTTTTCGCCAGTTAAGTTTATTTTATATATGTATATACATATATGATTCTTTAACTGTTAAAATATATAGCGCGAAGTCACCTTAAGACAGACCATCTGCAAGAGGAAGAAAAGGTTTAATGTTGTTAATTAAATTTACCGTATTCTATAAATTCTAAATTAACACATTAATATGCACTAAATTGGTGGTGGGATGTACCAACGCAAAATTTTCTGCCTCTTAAATGGGCGGTCTGGATCTTAATTAGGGATTGAACCCCACTCAAACATGGCACCTACCAACGTGAAACACTCTGTGTAATGCAAATTTTGTTTTCTCTGGACCTATCTACAGTTCGGTGACTAAATACCAAGGTAATAATAATATTACGCACGCTCTAATCTAATCTACCAACAATCTACATAATCACTTAATTATGTATACTTAAATTTAAAAAACACCCACCTTTACTCCGCTTTTATTCGAACTACGTGAACTAACCGCTTACAACCGACTAGAAAGGAACAGGAGAGAATCGCATCAACGATCCTTTTTTAGCCAAATTACTTTTTATTTTATATTTTTAATAACTTTCTATCAACTTACAGATCTCTGACTCAGAACGTTTGTGTCTGAGCGCCTGAGAGTGCCGTTCGTAACGAAAGAGTTTTAGGGTAGTAAACGTGGATAGATTTGCATGGAGTTTTTTTGAATTAGAATGAGTTAATGGGAGCTTTCCGATGGGATAAAACTTTCTTACGTCTTGGGGGTAGTAGTTATCACCCTTTGAGAGTGCCGTTCATGGCGACAGATAGAGTTTTACAGTAGTATATGTGGATGGATTTACATGCGGTTTTTTGATTTAGAAGGAATGAATGGGGAGCTTTCCGACAGGGTAAAATTTTCTAACGTGTTGGGAGGTTTTAGGCTTGGGATGGTAATTGTAACCTTTTGAGAGTGCCGTTCGTGAAGAATGAGTTTTAGGGTAGTAAACGTGGATGGATTTACATGGAGTTTTTTGAATAAGAACGAGTGAATGGGGAGGACTACAGAGTCGAGTTTCTAGAGCTGAGTTTTGATAGTCGATTTTCGAATTTCGAGTTTCGATATTTGAGTTTCGAGAGTCGAGTTTCGACAGTCGGGATTTGAGAGTCCAGTATTGAGAGTCGAATCTTGCGAGTCGAGTTTCCAAAGTCAATTTTCGAATTTCGAAATTCGGGTTTAGAGAGTCGAGACTCGAGGGTCGAATTTTGAGAGACGAATTTTCAGAGTTGATTTTCGAGATTCGACTTTCGATAGTCGAGTTTCGAGAGTATGACTAAAACATATAAAATAAAATATATTAAATAAACTTTTAAAAGAAATAACTTTTGTAAATAAAATGGACTAAAAAATAAAAAATATTTTTTTCTTTTCTCAGTCATATACATAAGAAAAGCTTCATTCCAAATTAAAAATGCTAGAACTCCGATTAAATCTTAAAAGTTTGGCATCCATAGCTATAATCACAATAGTCTAACTTTGATCGGAGATTTAGCATTTCTACTGTGCAATGAAGCTTTTCTTATGTACACGACTGAGAAAAGAACAAATTATTTTTTACTTTTTATTCCATTTTATTTAAAAAAGTGATTTCTTTTAAAAGTTTTATTAATATATTTCATTATTGCTCTGTGCATGCAAGTGCAATTATCCGTATTCCACAAATGAGGGGTTAGTCAGCCTTGAAATTTCCGATTAGTGCTACCTATTCTATATCTAAGAATTTTCTACTGTATTTTTTAGCTATACGTGAGTTCATACCTTATTCATGCTTCGTGCAGATGGAAATTTATTGCGTTCTTTATAAACTTTAACAAAAACAAACTAAATCGGGCAACACCTTCTTAGTATTGCCATATAAGACTTTCGTTTTTCTTAATTTAACTTTTATTTTCATCTGGAGTGTAATATAATTGGCCTTTTATACACATTATAACTTTTTCTCCCGTTATTTATGAAATTAGTGTGGCAAAATTTATAGCTAATTACACTTAGCTTTAGATGAAAGAGTAGTGAGTGTAACGGTCAGACTGTACACCAGCAAGGTAGCTCAACATTATTATAACCCACGAAGGGTGTTGCACACAGCAGAAGCAAATTGCGGTCGGTAATTTACTTGCGCATATTACAAAAACCTACGCTACACTGCCCTACGCTGTGCTGGTCAGTGCTGCATTCAATATACGTCTGACTTAATGTAGACACTGGGCATATAATCTTCTGGATTGACAACTGCTCCGGTGAAAATAAAAACTTTTATTCATATTCCACATTTATTGCTTACATAATTTCACAAAATAACTTGAACAAATCTATAACACTAAAGTATCTCACAGTTAGACACATCTTCATGACAGCGTACACATAGAGCAGACTATACTCCGCATGAAGAATATCTACGATTTAACTGGCTATACTATTAGGACATGTGAAAAAAGTTCAAATGGATCCATAAGCGAAGTATAACGAATCACTCAAAATCAAAAACTGGAACTATACCTTGACAATGTTGAGCTCAAATTAGCAAAATGCTCATAAGAACTTCAATGGAAGGGAAGATTTAATAAAAAGCCCTAGAAAGAAATGATTAATTTTATAAACCCCGAGAGTGGTGGGATTGGCAATGTACGAAAAAACTGACGGTATATTGAGAGAGCTCTGTTCCGTGAATAACAATGGGCTTTTAAAACATTTGATTGACAAAATTCCTCCAAATAGGATTTTGGGTAAATATCCCCATTAACGAGGCTCCCAAAGACTACTTAGAAGATGGAATATGGAACCGCATTTATATTTTGATCTGAGAGAATTGGATTTATTTTGTTTTATCTTACGTGCACCTGAAGATTATTGTTTTCAAAGATTTATTTTGTTACCAATTATTTTTAATTTTTATTTTTTATTTTTAAAACGAAAAAATGGGGATGTTAGTAAATATATTTTTCTATTATATTCCATTCTAAAAACCCATTGTACTTACTAATTTGTTTTTCCGTATGAATCGAGCAAGCATTTTTACTTATTTTACAGAGCTATAATACCATCAAGCTTTTTATCTTTTACAAGCTTTTTGCACATTCTAAACCTGTTTGAGGAAAGGCACCTTATATTGACATAACGCTTAAAATACACATAAAATACATAATATGATAGAGAGATGGAATAACAAAATAATCCACTTAAAATAATTTTTTAACCATTTTGATATTTCTATTTTTATGAAAAACTATAAAAAAAATATATATTTTAGAACTCGCTACAGAAAGATTTTCAAACTTTGGTCCTCTTTCAACCCCTAAATGATAATCGTTAACTTCAAAATCGCTTATCTCGAAATGGTGATTTCTTTTGTAAAGTATTTTACCTCAGCACGGGAGAGCTTTGGGGCCAGCCGTGTCTGGCCCCTGATAGGATTATTCTTCTATGGTACAGTGGCATATAAAACAACTTAACTTGAAATTTATAAAACTCTTGTTACATGCTTTTGAAAAACATTTGTTTTTGAAGAAATATTTAATCTTGCGGTTTTAAACAGTATTTGATCTGCGAACATAAAAGCTTTTAGAGGAGCATAAAACTGGAAGTACTTCTCTTTGTGTAAAGCAAAAATTTCATTCGTTATTTTTGTGAATTTAGGAAGTTGGATGATAAATTGTGAGTTTGGAAGTAAGGAACAATTTGGAATTCCTGTGAATTAATGCATTTGTAAATAGTTCTAGTTACGTACGTACATATCTAATTGTGTCAATATTAAGTGTTTAAAATATTCGTTTTTTTGTTATTTGGACAAATTATTCAACATGAATAAATTAGACTGCTTACTAAGCACTAAATTCTCTTTGCTAAAGTTAGAAAAAAGCTTGAAATGAAGCGTCTTGGTCCGTATCAGCCGTTGGAATTTAATTTATCTCAGCAGGATGGAAACAAAACCCCACTATTTTCCAGCAGCTGGTTCCAAAAAAAAAAAAGCCATTGTTAACAGTAAGTGATGAAAAAATCTCTCTTTTTTGTTTTTATTGCTTACCTTTTGATGGTGAAAATTTATGGACGAAAGACGGTTACAAAGATCTGAAACATTTATCGGAGTGTGTCCAGAAACATGAATGCAGCTATATGAACAATGCTGTAAAATATAAAACTTTAGGTACTATTAATATATTGTCTCAAATAATTGAGGGATATAGTTGGTCTATTAAAAGGCATAACGAGCTCGTTGACAAGAACAGAGATATATTACATGGAATAATTGATTGCATAAAATTCGATGGTGTTCATGAGCTAGCTCTGCGTGGACATGATGAACAATCAATCACATAATTGCAGAGTGTTTTTAGATCTAATATCTCAAAAAGATCTAGAAACTGAGATGTAAAGTGTTAATTTTGTCTCTGTTCAGGCAGACGAAACAGCTGATGTTTCCTGTCGTTCACAGTTTGTCATAATTTTACGATTCGTTAAGGATTGTGTACCAGTTGAACGGTTCTTAACTTTTGTTTATGTGAAAAATAAAACTTCTCTTGGATTAACTTCTGTTCTTTTAACCGAGCTGACTAAATTTAATCTCAAATATAAAATCATATCGCAAGCATATCATGGAGCAGCTGTTATGCGTGGTATAAGAGGAGGTGTGCAAGTTTTAATGAAAGAACATTTTCCTTTAGCACATTATGTGCATTGCTATGCGCACCAAATAAATACAGTTCTTAAAAACGTATGTTCTATTATTGAAAGAGTGAGAAATTTCTTTGCCAATATTAGTGGAATAAGCTGTTTTTTTTTACATCATCGCCAAAAAAAAAAGTAATATTCTCAGAAAGATTGTACAAGCCGTGTACCAACAGCATCTCAAACAAGATGGAATTATCACTCCAAAATAGTAAATTGTATTCAAGAAAACAAAGGAGAGCTTCTAGATTGCTTTCAAAGCAATCCCAAATGAGGATAATTGGAATGAAAAAAGGATTAGATAAGGAGTTAGTTTTGAACGCTTGCTGAATGATGAGGAATTTATTTTGCCAACAAGATTTTTCTATAATGTTTTCAAACATGTAGATATACTGTTCAATATAACTCAAGCGCAAGGTACGACAGTTGCTAGTATTAGTCGTGCTCTGGAAAATCGGCGATTGCTAATATTAGAAATAATACGCAAAACTTCAGGTTTAATTTGGAAGACAACTGCCATATATTAACCTCAAAAACACCTAGGCTAGAGCAAGACATTCCTTTAGAAATGGAGATAAAGGAAGTATTTGATATCATAAATAATCAAATGAAAAAGCGTTTTGAGACAAGTGAAAAATTTCGGTTGCTCTGTTTTGTTGATCCGAAAGAATTTAATAACTTTAAAGAAAATTTTCCCAATATACACATAAATCCATTCATAAAAAATTATCCCATGCTTAACAAAGAACAACTCAAAAACGAGCTACATGTGATATATAATAACAACAGATTTAACGGTTTCTCAATTTTGTCGCAATAAATATTTACAGACCAATGATTTAGTAAATACTTTTCGGAGGTACAGAAATTAATTGAAGTAACTTTAGCAACCTCTGTTGCAACTGTTGAAGCGGAGTGATGTTTTTGTACTATAAAAAGAATAAAAACATTTTTAAGAAATACGATGAGGCAAGAAAGGTTAAACGCACCTGTGTCGTTTCCCCAATAAAACACTCTCGTAAAACTTTATTTAATTAAACTTTTTCGAATATTAACACAATTTTAGCTTCTTACTTCTAACTCACAACTCATAATGGCCAAAAAACAACTGAGCAGCTTGATCCACTCGTAAAACCGGGTCACCTGTTAGAATATCTACAGGCGGAAGCGACTCTGACATAGTAACCAGTGCGCAATACCTTGAAATTAATGGCAAGGCATTGCATCAGTCACTCCCGTCAATTTTAGACCCCAATACTGTTAGTAAACAAATAGTAAGCCCAGCTACGAATTTCACTATTCGAAGGGAATTACTTAACCATTTCTTAATGCTTAATTACAACAGCAATGGATGTGACAGTTTTTTAATAAACAATTCGCAATCGCCAAGCAATTAACTGTGCGAATTAAAATGGTTAGATACTGCATACACCTCTTGCTACCTAAATTCATGATGTCACAACCACACCGAATTGAATATTGGACGACGACACTTGCATTGTTATCTATACAAAAGCAAAGTATCACCAAAATATCAGATTTCAATCAAAAAGTTATTGAAAAATTTTCTATTTAAAAAAATGGAAAAACCCTGGTTATAACCTAGCGAGCAAACCTTTTAACAAGCATTTAATATTTTAATGCGCGATAAATCTCCAGATCCTAAACAGCTATTTACAATTAATATTTTACAAGGGATTGATTAAATTTTGGACATGAAATACACCTTTGCAAAATGGAATATGTCTTATTTCTAATTATGTAAATGATTTTTGTACTGCACGTAGTTAGAGCGCACATGCAAGAAATGAGAGTGTTGTGATAATTATGCCACTGGTATAAAGCTCGTGGTTTTATTCGTTTATTCACTGAATCTACACTTCACCTTCACACTAAATGTTTCAAGTTCAATAAATATTATGACTTAAGAAATACAAGATACATATATATATATTTTATAATATAAGAAGCTGAAACCAATATTCAATAAATGATTAACATATAAATTTGATTTATAAAAATGTTGCAATTGACTTGTACTCACCTGGTCAATATATAGCAGCTGATTTACTTGACTTTTTACTTGGTTAAGATTTGGGATTAGGATGCTCTTTATTACAGTCGATACCCGTAATAAAGTGGATTTGTTAGTAGTTGACTGTTTATTACAGTCTATACCCGCAGTAAAGTGATTAATGTTAACAATCTTCTTACTACAGTCGAGACGCGCAGTAAGAATCTTTATTACAGTCGACACCCGCAATAAAGTGGTTTGAGTTAGTAAATTTCTTATTACAGCCGAGACCCGCAATAAAAAACTTTCTTACAGTCGAGACCCACAATAAAGTGATTTGTTAGTAATATATTATCTCAGTCGAGACCCGAGATAATATTTTTTAAGACAGTCGAGAGCCGGCTTAAAGTGAATGTTAATAAATATCTTAACTTCAGTCGAGACCCGAAGCAAGATTGTTTATTTCCGTCGATACCAGAAATAAAGTGTTTTGTTAGTAAAATATTATCTCAGTCGAAACCCGAGATAATGTTCATTAAGTTAGTCGAGACCCGACTTAAATAGTTATCTTAACTTCAGTCGAGACCCGAAGTAAGATTCTATTCTCAGTCTAGATCCGAGATAATATTCTTTAAGACAGTCGATACCCGGCTTAAAGTGAGTGTTACTTAGTTGTTACCTATGGATCTTCCAGGGCATAGTCAGACCCATACTTTCTTATGGGGCAAATGTGTGGTGGCCTAAAGCATTGTAGGCAACCACCAGAAGAACCCTTGACAAGGTGTCCTCAACGAGCACTTGAAGCCATTCTTGGCTTACAGCGTCTCTACCTCTTTATTCAGAGAGAAGCTGCAGCCAGTATGCTTCGAAAGAAAAGGTCAGATGATTGCACCTCCTCCAGGGTGGGTCATCTCAGTATCTTCGAGCAGGTTAACATTAACGACCTAGAAGCTCCAAAAGATACTATGGCCAAGAGACTCTCTTTTAAAAGAGGTTACAAGGTAACCATTAATGAAAGAAGCCAGATACTAGACAGAGGACTCCATCTCCCGCAACGGGCCCAAGTCTGGTATACTGACGGATCCCGGAAGGACGGGAAAACAGTCGCAGGGGTCCAGAAGTGGAACTATCCATTCCACTTGGTGTCTCACCTTCCATTTTCCAGGCGGAAGTCTATGCTATAGAGGTTGGAGCTCAGGAAAGCCTAAATAAGGGCTTTAAGAACTCCAACATCTACATCTGTTCAGGCAGCCAAGCTGCGCTCCTAGCTCTTTCCTCTCAAGCCTTTGAGTCGAAATTAGTTTGGAGCTGCTACTCGAAACTCCAACTACTGTCTAGCGACAACCAAGTAACCTTGGTTTGGGTTCCTGGACACGAAGGAGTGGACGGTAATGAAAAAGCGGATGAACTGGCTAAAACCGGAGCTGATTGTCCGTATATTGGTCCCTATCCGACATTCACTTCCTGAAGAAGATAGGCAAATGCGACAGTGAACTGTGTCGACTGTGCGAAGAAGAAGATTAAACCTCGATTCACGTTATATGCGAGTGCCCAGCACTTGCAGGTCTAAGGATGCAAATCACTGGAACTTATTCCAGATAATGTCTGCAGTCTAACTCCGAAAGCAATAATCGAGCTCGTTAATAGACTCGATTTTGCCTAATCACTATAGGGAAAGGCACAATAGATCAACTATGGTCGCGGTGTCCGCAAGGTCCTGGAGGCCTAGTCGCCCCTACTCTTAACATTAACATTAACATTACTTAGTTGTTAAAAAGTTGATATATCAGTCGATACCCGATATAATGTTAGAGCCTAACTATCCAATAACCAACATACCTCAAGCGATGCTAAGTACAAATAGAGATTGAGACAAGTCAGTTTGTGGTTTATATAGTCCTTGCTTGTACATCACACCATTAGCAGAGATGCATGATAACAAGAATTGGCATTCCATCTGTGTGTACTAACGATAAAATTTGTATAGCAACAATCAAAAATGCATAGCAGCAAGGAATTTAGAGCAACACATGCTGCTGTGTTAAATTGAATTTTATTTGCAAAAATGTTATTCCCCTTCGATGGTACTTGTAATGATGATAACGATTTTAATTTGATCTGCTCGATTAGGCTATACTTTGTGTTGTATTTGTGCAAAGTGTTATGTAGATGACAAATGCATGGCTCTGTTGGTTTGTGCACCTGCTTTTTTATTAAAAGTAATCCGATTAGATTTAATTTTACTAAAAGTTGTGATGCTTTGTTTTCAGAATGTTTTCTTTTCAGAAGTTGTCTATTAACAAAAATATGTTCGAATCGAATTGGTTCGAGTAGCGTCATAATCTTAGATACTGAATTTATTGAATTTATCCAAATTTTTCTTGAATCTTGTTTCTTTTAACTTAGTGAATCCATTAAAGTTTTAAAACTTTTTTTTCTTTTTTGTCTGTATGGTCATTAAACAAATAAATAACTCGAATCTTTTGTGCTCCTTTATGAAGTAATAAGTAGCCTTAGCCGCTTCCTGGCCTTAAAAGACTCTAGCTTAAATAGGCGAACTTTAATCATTTAAGTGTATTTTTGCCATAAATACCTTTTGTTAGTTTTGAAAACACAAATACTTCTTTAAACCATGGAAGAGGTTGGTAATCCTTTGAGACCATGTGAGGAAGGTGGCAAAATGTTCAGTTTTTGCTTGGATTAATCGGAAGGAAGAGAGCCAAATGTTTAAATTGTAGTTACTACTTTTCTTTAAATATTTTGCTACCTTTGTTTTTCTTGGTTTCCACGGAACCCTTTTCGTATTATCCAGGCACCTACACTATTGTTCGTAATTATACCTTACTTTATTTTTATATATAATTTTTAATGATTCTCAAACGATCAGCGAGGTAATATTTACAAATATCGCACCCCATGATCTTTAACCGGTCCTCGTTGACTTAAGGCCTCAGCTATTAAGTGTTTGCAGATAGTTGGCTCAGACTACGTGTACATTACTCGGCCTATACAAAAAGGCTGAGATGTCTTTACATAAGCTCAAATCATATTCAAATTGCTCTGAAAAAAAGTACTATTTAGACTAAAGTAAAAACATTCAGTTTAATATTTAGATGCAAGTTAACAACTACCAATGGAATAGCATTCACACGAAGCAAATAACGAAACAAAAAATATTATCTTGTTGGACTTTTATAAACAGATACCACTGCTGCTTTTTCACTTCATTTAAATAAATTATTCTCACTTATGGTAAAGACCCACTTAATTTGGTTTTTCACACAGCTATTGAAAAACTTCAACTTTCAAGGAGGGCTATAATACGAGTACTCTCGTCTTTCCTCTGATTAATTACATCTAAATTTGTTTTGATGAAAGTTACGACATGAACTCTCAGTAAAAATCATTCGTGCAAGTCCCAAAGCGAAGAACTTTTCTGACTTTGATTAATAGAAAGTTATCAGTGAAAAGAAAGTACGAGAGATAGGGCACGGGGACTCTGCTTTTATATAGGAATGACATACGAAAACTCTAAATGACTGGAGACTAGCCCATGCCTTAAAAAATATTAATAAAAATGTCTGGTAAGACCCCTGATGAAACCAATTTAGAACTGGTCTCTGATAAATGGAGTGCCTTCCATCCAGACAAGATAAACAGACATCAGGGACCGAGAGAAGGATTTATTTCTTATTTGCGCTAGAATAATTTAGCCGGAAAGATTATGTTTAGCAAGCTTGAAAGCTGGCGCGCATACCATTTATGTATATAACCGGAAAGGTCCTATTATGTTTATTGCTCTACCTTTTGGAATTAAGTGCTCTTCATACTACAATTCATGCTTTTGGGTTAATGAAGACCATCTGTTGTGAGCATCAAAAATACAAGGAAAACTCATTCGTCCTGTTTATCTAGCCTTCATTAGAGAATTCATATGTGTGTCCATATGGATAGACGAGTTTTGTTGGAGAATGTTTTATTTAATATTTCTAGTATGAGTTTTTACGTTTGTAATGAATGACCAACAGGCGTGCCTATTCTATTTATTCCCGTATCCCTTAAGGGTCATCTAATTTATAAAACCTACAAGGACTTTGCAATAAAAATAATATTTTAATCAATTTCCCTCTGATGTCCGGTAAACCTCAACGTAAATTCGTTATTAACCACCCTTAAAATTCGGAGCATGTACATATATACAACAAGTGCTCACACTAATTATAGGTTTATCGAAAATTAATTACATTTCTGGATCACCAATTAAACGAGAGGTCGTTCGGTTTTCGAACTCAATTTGCTGTTTGCATCGATTCTGACATAAATTCCACAAAATGCGTGCCACGCATCATTAATTTCACTCAATTTCGGTGAGTTATACGCAGATTTGATGGAAAGATAATTCAGTTAGATATTGGCTGGTGGGCTCGTGGATGGCACTGCCTCCTTATCACACCGTTTAATCTGTGCAGAAATGGAAATGTGCTTTTATCTAAATTTAGTTGACTGATAGGAAATGGGATTAGGAGCTAGTTAGCCTCAATCTATAACACCATTTCGAATGAAAGCGAATTAATAAAATTGTTATTTTCCTAGCGTTACTGTCATCCATAAAGTAAAGAGATAAACTGCTAAAGGAAAAGTACTGTGCACACGCAACCCTCCAGACTGACTATAAACAAGGTGTTCTGTGTAACCGTTATCAAAATCTTAGAAACACGACTGGGAAATGTGTTGATATAAAGACTACGTTATGTTGTAACTCAAAATAATTTTTATCGTATCTTAATAATATTCTTCGTTTTTTCCGAGGGTGAAAATTCGCTTCATGAAATATATACATACCTACATCAGGAAGGACTGCATAAAAGACTTGTGATGATTTCTTAGTTATTGTCGGGACTTTCAATAAATTTTCTAAGAATAACTTCCCCTTCGCTGTTGTTGACTTCTGTCCCGGCAGACGTTGCTCTACTCTTTCCGGTAGATGGCGCGATGAGTTTGATTTAGTTACAGTCCCCATATAAGCACTTCTGGACAAAAGGGGTTTTTGGCGTGATTAGTATATATAAAAGGGGGCGAACAATGGCAGCGCCAATTATCACGCGTTAGAAGCACGGGAAAGTGCAATTTATTTGAATGAAGAAAAAGAAACAGCTTCATATTGGAACAGAACGACTTATCAGGTGTTCCCTTATTTATACAGCTCCAGCAATATTTCCGTCAGCTTTTTAAATTGTGGCCAACATTTTTGGGATACGTGCTCTGGTGTCGATTAATTTAAATTTTGTCCGGAGCTCTATCCGCCAAACATATCTGGATTATCGTTACGTTCGCGATTTTTACATCTCTGTCGGTCATCTGTTCCATGTCAAAAATAGATATTCGATATATAGCGGAGTCACAAATCGAACTAAAGCCCCGTTCCAATGCCAATTCCGGCTATTATTGCAATTGTACAGAAAATCTAGTCCAACCCAAATAAACTACCCGAAATCAGCTTTATAAGGATACGGCATGGACCAATTTGGGGAAGCGTAGAAAACATATCTAATCCGAAAGCAAAAAAAAAAGAAAAAATATTTTACAAATTTAAAATGAATTATTTTTGTGGATCTCAACATTTTCAAACTAAGAGTAGAACCAAAAAATCAACGTAACACGTAGTAGAAAAATGAATATTGCTAACCTGAAAGTAACAAACGAAAGCAATAATTTTGACATGTATTACGTAGAAATAAATTAAAATTAGTTTTGATACTTGTGAAGTAGAAATACATGAAATATATGCAACACGTATTACTAATAAAAACTAATTACAGCAATTTTGACAGCTGCTGAAATAGGAATATATTTAGTGAGTATCTTGCATAGTGATGACAAGATATCACCAGATGTCTTCGGCTTCTTACAGATATTCCACTGGGATAAGTAAGGTAGTTTACGATTTGATAAATCGAGGCTTGAATTCTTGCGACATTGAATGTTGCATTAGTTCGAATATGAAGTAGCTTGTGTTTTGAACGGCACACTAGAGTGCGTCCCTGGAGATGAATTCGATAACGTGGAGCCTGGGTGTAACACTAGAATACTCCCAGTGCGTTCCTTGACATCAAAGTTGACGATACTCGTGAAATAGAACAGCCGCAATGTACTGTAACAAACTAAGATCGACTTGAGGGAAGTCTCATATAAACTTCGGAATTCAGATTATTTAGTCTTCAGAATGTTTAGACCTCCGGGTTGAGGCAACAACTCAGTAGCTCGACAAACACGTCAATGTTGAACCTATAATTCGCATTGAGATTGTTAAAATAAACCAATTGGCCCTATGCCAATATGGTCGCAGTGCTTTTATTACGGATCTATGGTTAGCCGTAGTGATGAAGATGATTGGCTAAGAGCTTTGTATATATTCACGTAACATCCGATTAGCAATGGCAGGCAATCATAGCTGGTTATAGGAGAGAGTAATATAGCTCCCATCTTACTGTTGTCTTAAGATACCTAGATAGAAAGAAAAAGTAATACGTTTCTGCAAATTTGCGGACATAAGAATGCAGCTCTGCATCAGTCTCCAAATCAAACAAAAGTTTGCATTCCAAAAGGTTTCTCCAATTTTTTTATTGTAACTCTTCAGGTTTCGCTTTAAAAGAAACCTATCGTCGAAATTAAAAAACGTTATAAATAATCTTCAGATAAGTTTTACACAAAAGGCTCTTAATAGCTCACCTGTAACATTAAATTTGAAAAACGAATCAATAATTTTTTGTTTAAAAACAGTTTTTCAAACGAAATCATGGCTCTTTAAATAAAACTTTCTACGCTCAGTGAAGTAATAATAGCTGAGACTTTAAACAGGTAAAACTGCCCGATTTACGTGTTGATTGGTCATGCGTTCAGAACAGTGGTGACAGGGTATTGACGCGTCGGCACATATACATGAAATCGATACCTCCGAAAACAACATTGATTCTTCATAAATGCAACCTCTGGACAGGGCTCCTATTACACCACGCCGTACCCACACCTGGAGGAAGAAAAATAAAAGGTAGAATTTTAGGATCCTCAGCGTTCGCTGATACTGTCACTGCCCGCTTCCCTAGTAGTGGAAGCGCAAGCAATCGGCAACTGTTGAGGTAATTAGGCAATGAGCAATCGCCCAGCACCTCAGTTTCGTACAGTGAGGTACTGGCTATTGCATTATTGCTCAAATAATAACACCATAGCTGCAAATAGCGATGACGCAATGGATAATTATTGGATACATAACTTCGCATAGTGAGGTGATGCTTTTACGTTTCAGGCCAGGATAGAGAAGAAGAAGATCAACATGATAGAAAACATAAAAACAGGCGCTTATGACTGACATTATGAATCAAAAAATACTGCACTTAATATCGACAAAACTTCGCAACATGCAGATAAAAGAGTATCTACATTGGAGCCTATACGCAGACAACACAGAACATGTTTTGATCATCTTCTTGATATGTTCCACAGGATATGAGAACATGTTCTCTGACTACACGTATTGATATTAAAAAACATATTCTTTCCATATGCTTTTTTTTTGCGTATCCGAAAGATTCATAACGTATTCTAAAGGATATAAAATTGATATAAATGAGTATCCACAGGAACATATTCACAACGTATTCAAAATGATATTAAATAGATGTGGATGAAACCCATATTCGAGACATTTTCAAATGAATATAAAATTGAAAAAAGCATAAAACTGAAATTTGTATACTTTAATTGATTTATATAAAATAAAACTGTATTCAATAAATGAAAATTATTCAATAAAAATATAAAACATAACAAAAAATAACAAAAAAGAAAACCTATAAAATAAAATCTAACTTAATACAAAAATTCAAGTTTCACGAAAACTTAAAAAAAAAAATCCAGTACCTATGTACATATTAATTTTGTACAAGAATACTTTCACTTAAAAAATTAATTTTTTATTTTTTGTCGTGCAACGTAATTATGTTTTATTATTCTCCTATTGACATCTTTTATAGCTCCAATTATTGCTTCCACCACACCAGATCGCCCTATATTCATGGACTTTTGTGTATCTGTAGATTTATTTAAAAGGAATAATTGTTATGAATAACTGTAACAACATAACCAACTAACACTCTATATAAAACTAGAATTAGTTAAGACTTACGACAAAAAGAATCCACTATATTGTTAAAATTTTCGAATAATTTCTTTAATTCATTCGCCAGCTCGCCCTTCATAAACATTTGAAAATTTTTTTTAAAATCGTTTCTTCCCTTTAATTCTTTGACATACAAAACCTAAGAAATAAGAAATTATGTAAATTTCATTATTGATTTTTTTTAAATGTTTTTACAAAATTTTCTTGTAGTCTTTATCCTTATTTTTTAATTAATAATTCGCGACCATAGAACAATCCCACAAAAAAATCTCAGTTGTTAAGAAATATTGTGAAGTTAGAATCCTAAGGTCATGAATTTTCCATAAATTAATGAAACTCACCTGAATTAAATTATAATCAAGTTAAAAATAAATTTTCTCTACTTTTAAGTTTTAAATCAATAACAGTAACACTAGAAATCACCACACACAGGAAATTAGAACTGACTGAGAACATTAACCGGGATTCCGTTTCGAAACGAAAATTTGATACAAAATAACGTATCGAAAACGTATAATTTTTATGTCCGACGGTACACAAACCCGAACGCTGCTGTAATACATGTTAAAAATATATTCTATTCATATCAAGTGGAATATTTTTACGGAAATTGAACGAAGTTTACCTATTTCGGTCCGATCGTCTGTATCCAAAAAGTATCTCTTTAGAACATGTTCCATTTTGTTATCTGGGTAGCGGAGGAATCTACCGAAGAGTTGAGCAGACAACATAGGTATAACGTACACAGCGGAAACAATCTGAAGAATGGACGTACATTCGTGAGAATTGCAAATACAACATGCTATTTTGGAAAAGACCCGAATGCTACGCATGGACAAAGGGAACCACTTAAGCTTTCAAGATGACCCGGGTGGTACAATAAGGGTAATTACAACTTCCATTTGAAACGACGGCGATTTCAGAGGGTGCCGCATAGGGGTAAGTGAAAGCTAAAAAAAATATATTTATCAAACAGATACGGTAGCATCGGGCCGAAATAGGACCGACAGGAAAAATATTACTTCAAGCTTCACCGGTATATACATAGTAAGTCACGGTTATAATCCTGGAATTGGGGGACTTAACCGAAGAATTTTCCAACAAATTTCCTCTAATTTCAAAAGAAATAAGATCAGCTGAGTTTGATAGTCTGTGGTGAAAAAGAATATGGACGGAAGTATTAACGCGACCTTGTGTCTATTCCTTTGGAACCAATTAGTAAGGTATCTATATATTTATATATATAAACACGTAAAAAACATATATAGGGAAAAAAATAAGAAATAATACTTGAGAAAAATATGGCAAGATTGAAGGATAAAAACAAAAGAATAAACAAAATAAAGAAATATATAATGTTAAAAATTGAGATTTATAAAAAAAGGAGGAATAAGAAATTTAAGAGAAAAAAAAGAAAAAGCGACAAACAAAAAGAGGAAGTTAAATTGGGGAAAATATCACGTGTAAACAAATTTGTTTGAAATCATAAAAAAAAATTATACTCAGAAGAAATCTAATGAAGAATCCGACCGTCATACATGATCATAGATGTTGTCGAGATATGTGATCATGAATGATGCTCGACAGTATTCATTAGTTTTGTGATTTGTAACGAGAAAGAAAACTATATTTAAAAACTAGCTTAAAATGGCGTAATTTTTAAGCCATGGATTTGAGAATGATTTTTTTGAATTGTATAAAATGAAAACATTTATAATTTTTTCACATGTTTCCATTGAATTACTTCCCACATTTTTTTGTTTAAATTCTTTTTTGTTTTCTTTACTACAATCCATCGAAAATGGTATAAATTTATAAAACACTGTATAGTACGTTCGGCATTGTTATTTGAATTCTAATCAAAATTTGATGTTTGTCAATATATTACGGTGAACAAATTTCTTGTGTGGCGCATCATAGTTGTGTATGGGTCTCTTTGGACGAAGATGCACTCTTCAATATAAAAGCATGAATCTACGAAAAATGGTGTCCAATAATAATTTCCTTTTTCATTAAACAGCACGCAAGTATTCTCTCATTTCACTGCAGTTATATCATTAAGAACAATATCGATCAACCGATGGGACTATTTGGTGTGCTTCATTCAACTCATTTTGTGGTGAGTAACTTTATGCGATTCATTTTGTGAGTTCAACTTTTTTATGAAAATCCGTAACAGCCTTTTGAAATCTACCAGGAATCTCATCACTTAACTTTCTGAAACTACTTAGTCAGAAGTTTACTGATGTTTACCATGAATACCTCTGGGGCGCCTCAGTATGGACCTATATCTATTTTACAATTGTTTTTCCAAAGTATTTGAGAAGTTTTTATGTAGGCATATATCTAAGTACCTGGATGACGATAAGTTATTTAATTCTCTTCAGTCTAGCTCTATATCTGGACATAGTTAGTTGTACTACTGCTCTACTAAAGGTTACCGAAGATACACGCATGGCAATTGATAAACATCAAGTTGTCACACTAGAACTCTTGGACTTCTCAAAGGCTTTGGAAAAAGTTGTTCATATTTTCTTAATTAGTAAATTGAAAGCCAAGTACGGTTTCTCTAGTGCCGCGTATAACAACCATTTCTTATCTTTCCGGTCGGATGAAATTGGTAGTTTGTAATAACCAGTCTTCGAGCCTCTTATCCATAAATTGCGGCATCCCATAAGGTTAGATATTGGCTCCATTGCTTTCCTGGATCTTCGTCAATGATTTGCTGAATGCAGTAAATTTTTGCCAGTTTCATTTCTATGCCAATGGTTTACAACTTTGTATTTCAATGCTGGGACTTACTAAGGTAAGAAAATTCGAACTTCTTAGTTTACACAACCATAACTATAGAGAGGAGATAGGTACGGGTCTGATTGAGCAGTCGTAGGAAAGGCGCCATGAAGATCTGCATAATGTGCTTAATATGCTCTTAACTGATTGTGACCGTCCGCTTTGTACTCTATAAGATACAAGGTATTTTGTGAAAAACTAGATTTTTTATTAATTACCCTGTAACTCTTAAAAGGTTGATATGCCCCCCCCCCCCTTGACATAATATGTCTTTTTTGCTTAGGCGAGTATCTTAACCTCATGCTCTATGGACTTCCTAGGAGGAAAACCCTGTATAGATATTGTAATGGGATTACTTACCTTTTTACGCCGACGATTCCAAAGACTTCGCAGATGAGCTTCATGACGACAGCTATGCAGCCTCCTGCTGTTGACCTAGTCCTCGAATACATGGAATGCATCAACGGAACCAAAATGCAATTCTCTGTCTTTCTGCATCAATCTGTCCTTCCTCCACTTTGGTATCCTTCTCCTGAAAAGCGCATCCAGTCAAGCCCGCGCCGCTGTTCTCCGTCTAAAACCCAACCCAACTGAAAATTCTGTAATTACAGCACTACATCAAAACCAGCAAGAGACAATAGAAACATAAATGCAAACTGTACCTTCACCTCTATGGAAGCCACTGGTGGAAACCTATAGCCCTTACAGATATTTCCAGAAGCGCCAAACCTGAAGGTGAAGTCTGTAAGAAGTATTGCAGAGAAAGCTAAGGTACTTCCTCATGATTCAGAGCTGTCCAAGAACTTCATCTATAGCACGACGGAACCACCCCAAACCATATGTTAAGTGAAACTCGCTGCCGGAAAAACCATGAACCGCATCCCGAGAACCTGAAGCAAAATAAAAAGACACATAACCTCACTAGTAGCAAACTTTAATTTGTACACGAAAAGTAGTCAAAACGATTAAGCAAATATTTTTAGTGTGCAGTAGTTACAATAACCTTTATAAGTAAATGAATAAATTGTAACAGTATGGTTAAAAAAAATTCCCTCATAGAGATCACTAGATAACTAGGACTGTTCGAAATCAGAATGTCGAAAGAAGATATAACAACTTAACGAACAGTTTTTGGTGACCATCCCCTCATTTTATTTATTTACTTTTTTTATCTTTTTCGGCTGGTCAAGAAGAAAGGTCTAGAAATTGTCACGTGGTGAAACTAAAAATAAAGAAAAGAAGAAATTGTATATCAGTCAACATTAGATAAACGCTAAGTATCCTCCAATTGCATTTTATTTGAGAGCCTAGTGATTTATTCCCATGAAAGTGAGTGAATTAAATTTGAAGTCCGTTGCAGATATTTGGGCAGTTCATCCAATAAAAGATTCCGCGGGGACAGTAATCAAATTCAAATCAGCTCACGCAGAAAGCCCTGCCTGGAGAACTTTCCACCGGTGGAATCGTAAAACCTCACAATAAGGAAGCTCACTCACGCCTCTAGATCATATGGGATAGCCCGGACCCAGGCCTCCTGTACATCACACTACATAACAGGTGCGTACAACAGTCGTCCGTCATTCTGTCACACTACGATATCATACACCATCCTAAACAACACTATCGACAGCATAAGGAACTGATGTCCCATCATCAGGTACCAAGTCGTACCCGCTCAAGGGTAACCATGCATGATCAAACTCCTAAGAAAATTAAGGGCCACACATATTTGTTTTGTTTACATACTTGATTTCTCTAAATTCGAAGAAACCCCACTAAAAAGGAAATATAAACCCAGTGCGATTGTCTACATAAGTCCACAAGAATAAAGTACTACCCTCTAAACATTTGAGAGTATACAACTAAAGTGAAACGAAAACGTGAACTTTACGAACTGCGTTTTCTAATACACCCGCGAAACGAAACGAAAACGTATTGAAAACGTACTTCTGGATTTATTGACAGCAGACAGCTGTGCAGGTTAATTTGTTTGTGAATAACAAAGCGCCGCGTTAATTTTTATTTTATTAGAACTTTGGAGTGTCAACAAATTTGAATAGGCATATATTTGTAATATTATTATTATTGATTACTCCAATTATCTATACCCTACCCGATGTACCTAATAAATTGTAACGTAGTGTAAGCTAATGTTCCTTAATAAACGTTTTGCTGTTCTATTTTTATTAAGGTTTGTGATGCTATTTTTATCAAATAAATTAAAAGGGAAAAATCTGTTGTTTTCTTCAAAAGCCATTGAGTCCTCATGCAAAACGTTTCGTAAACTAAACGTAATTTTCATTCCGGAAACGTAACACTTTACGAGTACAGTTTGCAAAATAAAATGTCAGCTACCACTACACTGACAGTTTACGCTTTTCAGTTTTACTTCTCTTTGCACTGATGATTCGTTTCTGTTACGCATTCACAACACCAAAATGTTTCTTTTGCGAACACTTCTATGCAAGCATGCTTACATTTTCGTAACGTTTTTGTTTCGCCTTGCTTGAAGGGTAGTACCGCGAAAGTGAATTGCTCCAGATCTCGTACAAGAGGTAATACTATGTGACAATATAGGATTTAATCATTTACAACACACAGTTGGAACCCATGCTCGATTGCCGACTGACGTCTTGGCAGTGAAAAATGTTTATATGTCACTCACCTACTGTGATCTTCTTCTAGTTGGAAAAGGTTGCAAATTATACCTGCTATCCGCTCGACCAAAGGATAATTCCGTAACAATATCTTAGGGGTATTCACGCAATGTTGTATCAAAGAGTGTATCGTTGTAAAAGATAACAACAGATTACAACCCAGTAAAGTAATACAAGGCTATGCATATAAAATGCAATACAAGGGTCTTGTATTTTTACATTCACAAATTGACAGTGTAAACTAGCTTGTATAGTTGTACATAGGAGGTCGGATTGAACATCAAATGTCAGGGGATGCAGCGAGGGAGCAAAGTGTCATAGGAAAATTTACAGTGCGCCAAATGGAAGATCCTTTTGAGGACTATCGACTGATGCACTTATATTTTTTCTAGGTGGTACTGGGTTGATTTAGCAGGGTGTTCAATTTACATCTAGCCACATCACGGTTTTCTCCCACAAAAAAAGGTATTGCAAATTTGTGAACCCAAGACATAAGTAATGGCGCATCAAAGAGCATGAAACTTGCTAGAAAACTCAATAAAACATCACCGAAAAAGAAATGGGTGTGATCGATTTTCTTTTTCGGCCCTAAATTACTTAACAATAGTTTTAAAGTTCAGAAATTAGCTTTAATTATTTTCAAAATTCGAACCTTTTTTGCATGGTGAGGGGGGGGGGGGGGGTCAAAAACGATCTTATGATTCATCTTTAGTTCGCCAAGACGATTAAATTTATCGAAATAAAAGCTTAGGGTGGGGTAATTCTCGGGTGCTTGGTTATTACCCCCACCCCCTAAATCCTTCAAAATATGACATGTGGGGTATCTAATTAAAGCCCCCGCTGAACTCTATCGAATGGCGTTATTAAATTTTCAATCCGGTATACTTCATAGTGTATTTTTTCCACCCTCTAAAACTTGATTCCATTTTAACTGAAAATTACTTTTTCACTTTGTCGGACCCTGAATCATAACGGATGCCCCTAGAGAAAAAAGTTTACATTTAAATTAAAGGTAACAAAATTCTCCATCTATTAGAAGGCTGATTTTCAATTGGAGATATTTCTACACTGAGCTTTTGCTTTTTACTTTAATTTTTACTTTAGTAAGTTTTTCCTCATTTACTATATATTAGTTATAATTTCAATTGTTTTTTTCGATTATAGATATAAGTGTTCGATTACGAAACTTTTTCATCTTTACCAAAAAATTCCTCCGATCCACCGTTATTCCGTAAAGGTAAATTATAAATTTTTACGGCAAAAAGCGGCAAAGATTGCCTAAAAGGAGGTTGTTCTACTATTTTTAACATTTCTCCTAAACTATTAGCCTGAGCGGAAAACCAATTAGAAATAAACGTTTCCAATAAAACGAGCTTCATTTTATCTGCTGATATTGTACTGAAATAGTCTATAATTAAGTAGTAATAGTAGAAATAACAAATTTGAAAACAACCAAAACGGTCAAAAAACGCTATGAAAAACCGGCATTTTCTTTTAAGCAGGTCTTTTCATAAATAGTTGAGATACTTTAGATTTTATCTCAGCTGTTTTTAACCGGATCTTCATAATTCTTTTTTTGTAGGATAACTATAAATCCTAGGAATTTTGAGAATTTTTTAAAAAAATTTTTTGGGGTCGGGAAGAGCTCATATTGGACCATTTTATCACCCTGTTCCCATAATTACATTTCGCAGTAAGCTAAAGGCTAAAGTTCACCTTTTGCTGTAAGTTCTTGTTGTATTTTTACATCGGTTACACTGATACATTAAAGAGTGAATACCCCTATTTTACATATATATTTTTATATACCATTTTTGATAATTATATAGTATAGTATTTATGTAAATAGTAATTAAATTTAGTCCTAGTTTACCAGTAGCTTTTAATTTTGTTGAATTTCTAATCCCTTTTTCTTTCTTTTTTTTTTTTTTTTGTAAATAATTTTTGTATTTCTACACCCTACGCATACCTATAAAACGACACGTTTTGTCTTACCTTTGTAGAGTTTTTTAATAATATGAATTGAATTGAACTGAATTCATTTTGTAATTAAGTTGAATCTATATTAGAAGCTCTGCTCGCATTTTATGTTTGAGCATTATTCCGAAACCGCTTTTTCTCAGCCATGGTCGTCTACGTGATCTTAGTGTTGATATCTTTAACTAATTGCTCGAAAACAGAAGAATATCATTCAACTACACCAAAAAAATAATTATTCAAATTTACAAAAAAAAAACAAAAAGTAGCAAGCAACTTCTACTACAATTCAATTATCACTCAAGCAAAGAAACGAAACATACTATTCAAAAATGAGGAAACATGTACCGGAGATAACACGATTTTGAAGCAGAAAACCATGGAGCTCAGTAAGATATGAAAACCATGGAGCTCAGTAAGGATATGTTTTCACCTAGTAACAAAAGTTTATTAAAATTACAAAAAAAAATTAAAAAAAAGAAACAGCAAGCCACTTCATATGCAATACAAATTAAATTCAAATATCACTCAAGCAAAGAAACGAAACATACTATTCAAAGATGAGGAAGCATGTACCGGAGATAACACGATTTTGAAGCAGAAAACCATGGAGCTCAGTAAGGATATGAAAACCATGGAGCTCAGTAAGGATATGTTTTCACCTAGTAACAAAAGTTTATTAAAATTACAAAAAAAAATTAAAAAAAAGAAACAGCAAGCCACTTCATATGCAATACAAATTAAATTCAAATATCACTCAAGCAAAGAAACGAAACATACAATTCAAAAATGAGGAAGCATGTACCGGAGATAACACGATTTTGAAGCAGAAAACCATGGAGCTCAGTAAGGATATGAAAACCATGGAGCTCAGTAAGGATATGTTTTCACCTAGTACCAAAAGTTTATTAAAATTAAAAAAAAAAAAAGGAATTACAAAAAAGAAACAGCAAGTCACTTCTTATGCAATACAAATTAAATTCAAATATCACTCAAGCAAAGAAACGAAACATACTATTCAAAGACGAGGAAACACGTACAGGGGATAACATGATTTTGAAGCAGAAAACCATGGAGCTCAGTAAGAATATGTTTTCACCTAATAACAAAATTTTATTAAAATTAAAAAAAAGAGAAACCACAAGCTACTTCTAGCAGTACAAATTAAATTCAAATATCACTCAAGCAAAAACACGGAACATTCTATTCAAAAATGTGGAAACATGTACCGGAGATAACACAATTTGAAGCAGAAATATATGGAGCTCAGTAAGGATATGTTTTCACCTAGTAACAAAAGATTATTAAAATTAAGAAAAAAAAGAGAAACAGCAAACCACTTCTAATGCAATACTAATTAAATTCAAATATCACTCATGCAAAGAAACGGAACATACTATTCAAAAATGAGGAAACATGTACCGGAGATAACACGATTTTGAAGCAAAAATTCATGGAGCTCAGTAAGGATATGTCTTCACCTAGTAACAAAAGATTATTAAAATAAAAAAAAAAATAAAATAAAAAAAAATAAAATAAAAAAAAAAGAGAAACCACAAGCTACTTCTAGCAATACAAATTAAATTCAAATATCACTCAAGCAAAAAAACGGAACACACTATTCAAAAATGAGGAAACATGTACCGGAGATAACACAATTTGAAGCAGAAATTCATGGAGCTCAATAAGAATATTCACCTAGTAACAAAAGATTATTAAAATTAAAAAAAAAAAAAGAGAAACAGCAAACCACTTCTAATGCAATACAAATTAAATTCAATCATCACTCAAGCACAGAAATATATTATTTAAAAAAGAGGAAACATGTACCGGAAAAATTCAAGGAGCTCAGCAGGGATATGTCTGTACCTAGTAACAGTTATAACTGATATTTCTATCATTAAATACATATGTACCTACTTTTCAGCATCCAATATAAAATAATTTCATCATGTGGGAATTCATCAACGTGTGAGAATTTTATATATAATCTTCTTATCTAAATCTTAATATTATTGCATATAAACACCATCGATTCATATTATATAAATGCTATATTCTCGTGAAAGAATCATACATCATTCATACATAGCTTATGTTTTGTATTGTTCACAAAACTGCCTTAAAAAATTACTATTTTCAAAGAAGCTAATAAATCCATCAAACTCATATAGAAAAACAATTACAGATGGCTTTAGCTGCTTGTAAAACACACGAAAATCTCCTGTAAATCTTCTTTTAAAGATCTCAAACGTTTACTGGCATTCAATACTAAATCTATTTCTTACTCCACACTAATGAGGCTTCCAAGAATCTCAAATTACAACTCACTCTGCACAGTGTACCCAATCGTCCTATTTTATCTCTTCGAATACAATGAGAAAAACAGACAAAACATAATCAGCTTTTGCCAAAATTACCAGGACACCGGCTAATTCTCTAGACCTATCCTTGAAAAAGCGACTGGCTGAGAACTAAATACATGCCAACTCTGTTTCTTAATTACCACTCAAAGGCGAATTCTTCAGTTATCTTTGCTTCATCATCGTTGCGGCTCGTTTTTCTCTGAATCGAGTGGAGCAGAGAAATGTCCAGTTGAACCACAAAGGACTTTTAGATTTTCCTGTACAGGAGGTGTGTAAAAGTGTGGAAAAGATTTTTACTCCTGTGTCCTGAGGTCCAATTTCTGATTCATTTATGTTAATTGCATTGTTCAATTTAGTGTCCCGTAAGAATGTTTTTGTGTGTCTTGATATATTCTTACTTAACTTTCACCAATCTGAATATCATTTAACGTAATCTACAGGAATTTTCTATTTTTCTATTTGTAATTCAAGTCGATGAACTAATTAACTTGACTGCTGTAACAATGTAGGAAAAAACGATTTGGATTATTTGAACCTCCTCAGATGGCCTTAGATTAGCCCAACAAACAGAAAGAATGAATACAACTTATATATGCATGTATGTATGTATCTATGTGTGTATATATGTAATATATCTAAATCAAAGACAAAATTGGCTTTTCTATTTTATTACGATTTTTGAGCATGGATACATTCAAAAAATATGCGTCTTAAATGTTTTTCTACTTACGTAAATCACTAGAGAAATCTTTCAGCCAAGATAGGCGCTTTAAATGTAATAGCTAATTTTGCCCAAAGGTAATGATTTCATTTATCATGACATTCAACAGGCTATGAAGAAATTGGATTTAGTCTTTTGCAATTAATTTTCTTATGAGGTAATAAACGGGATTAATGAACAAATCATGGAGCTCAAAAGGGGTGAATGCAAATTGATTACTACATTTTACAAGCAGGAAACAAGTGAATTTCATGATTTGTGATCATAATAAAGAATTCGAAATGAGACATAACTTACGTATATTGTCAATGGTTGTTGTTTCGGACTTATGTAAGTAAGTAAAACGGAAAAAAAAATAGAATATTTTCAGAATATTGCAGAAGAGTTTGGGGAGATTTGAGGTGATCTGTTTGTTGATTACAATAATTTTTACGATAAATATATATGTATCGAATAAGTGAATTCAAAATTATACGTCCTATTTATATTGTAGTTTTGTGAAGGATTTCTTATACACGGACAGAAAAATGTTGGTAGATTTGACAATTTCAAATTGTCAAACGTAAATTATCTCAACATTCTGACCTTGAAACCCATTTAACAATTAAAATTGTTAAAACTATTACTTTTCGGTAGAATGAATCAATAAAACTGTTGAATCTACTCAAAATGCGACAAAAGTAAAATTGCACATTTGAAAATTTAATTAAACTTTTCTCCCATTCATGTAAAAGGTATAAGTGTAAGTGTATGACATTATTTTATAGGTATCGCTATGTTCACTTAGTTTCAGTTCTAAATGTTACTTCAACAAACTCGCAGGTAGCAAAATTAAGCAAAATAAGATTGTGTCTAACAAATTTGTTTTGTAGATTGATGTCGACATCAAAAATATTTTCATAAAGGACTCCTGCAACCTATTCACAAATTGGGATATCTACAAGCCAAAAATTATATTATATTATATGTGTTTTTGTTCAAGAAAGAATTTTTTGGGATTCTCCGGTATATAGCAAAAGCTGAGAAATGTTCTAATTTGTTATTTCATCACACAACCCATTAATTTTTGGTAACAAGTTTCAAGTCTTGGTTCGACTCATCAACAGGTCACAAATAGCGAAATTGTGTGATTTGAAAAACAAATGAAAAAATGAAAGAAGAAGAAAGAAATGAAAAGTTTGAGAAAATAGAAAAAACAATTTTTTTTATTTATTAAAAAAAAAATTTAAAAAATTTTAAAGAAACAGATTCTGTATACGCCACGCAGTGGGCTGAAAAATAAAAAAGGAAAGGAAGAAGAAGAAGCGTTTCGTGTCAGCAGAAAACCTTACACTCATCGGTGCAGCTTGGTTTTCTGCCTGCTGCAGACGCTTTCCTTTTTTATTTTTCAGCCCACTGCGTGGCGTATACAGGTTCGATTCGCTTCGAATGAATCTGTTTCTTTAAAATTTCATTTTTTCATTTGTTTTTCAAATCACACAATTTCGCTATTTGTGACCTGTTGATGAGTCGAACCAAGACTTGAAACTTGTTACCAAAAATTAATGGGTTGTGTGATGAAATAACAAATTAGAACATTTCTCAGCTTTTGCTATATACCGGAGAATCCCAAAAAATTCTTTCTTGAACAAAATTAAGTTTAACCCGGTAAAAAGTCCAAACGTAATCTGTTTATATGTGTTTTGAAAAAAAAAAATATTACTGTTGATGTAACCGAAGATCGTATGTTAATTTCTTTTTCATTATTTCCAACAATGCCCATAATTACGTTTTACTTTACAGATTCTGTAAATCTAAAAGTTTTCCTGCTTTTGCATCAGCTATTGCCAACTGCGGTGTAATAGTTTTAAAATATGCTATACATATAACTACTTTGCAATGACTATGAAGCCAACTTTTGTGTATGAAATTAATCTTTGTAGTAGGTATGTACGTTCTGTTATATTGCTTAATTTCTTTTTTTAATACTAAAAATAATGAATTTGTGATTTTTCAATTCCATCTATTTTTACTTTTTTTTCGCTACCCCAAATCCAGTATCCAAAATGCCCGCAAACATTTTTGTTGACATAAATGTAAAACAGTAAAATTTAAAATTGAATTTTTATTTTATACTGCAAAACATTCAATTTGACCATCGTTAGGCGTTTATTTAACATTTCATTTGTAATTTAAACAATAAAATATTCACTTTTATCAGATATAATTTATTGAATCAATGCATTTTTATTGTAGAATTAATAAAAGCATTTTTATTTAACAATAAAATTGTTGTTTTGACAGTCGATAATTTTTGATTTAACAATATTTGAAATTATGAAGCAGAAAATATTTTTGTTAATCCAGCAATTATTATTTATTGTGATTTTAACAACTTTATATTTGGCTGAAAATCAAAGCACTTTTTTAAAGAATTTACAATGATTTTGGTTGAATCAACAACTTTTTCTCTCCGTGCAATTCAATTCTAATTTTTTTAATTTCTATCAAAATCTGAAAGTAAAACTGATCCTTCAAATTTTCCTATGCTTTGGTAAAAACAGAAGTTCTCTCTCGAAAGCTTTTAATTATGTATTCTACACTGATATATATCCAATGGACTGCTGACACTACTAAAATTTACATTATTTGACATTATTATAGGATAAGGGCGGATACAGCGGGGGGCGATCGGGGCGATCGGGGCGATCGCCCCCCCCCCCCTAGAGCTCTAATAAATCAAATTTTGTATTCTAATCCAATGAAATAGAAAATACAAAAAAAAATATTTTTAAAAAGACTGTTTCTAAACGGGCATTAAAAAAATAGAATAATTTCTCCCTTCACTTAATGAATACATCACAACAGTTCGCTAGAGTTTCCCTTCATTTAGCATTTAATTAAATTTTTAAATTATATTAAATTTGTATATAAATTTTAAAATTTTCAAGGTATACAGAGAAAACAAAGATCTGGACAGCTCAAAATTAAACACTACAGTGAATAACAATTGAAATTTGGAACTCCTAATGTTTATCAAAATACATTAAATTACTTTGCTTTGAATATGCTTTCTTTGTAATTTGTAATTTGATTAAATGGAAAACTCTAGATAGTTTTATTAAAAAATTTTTTGTTATGTTTATTATTTTTCCCTTTTTAATCATAAATTATTCTCAAAAAAGTTAAAATTATACCACTAAGGAATTTTCAGTACAAGCACAATTGTTGCACTTTTTTGTGATAGAAAGCTCACAAAAGCCGGGCATTTTGATGAAAAGTAGTATGTTGGGAAAATTATAATAGCCGGGGTAATTAATCTCAGGTTCAGTTGTCCTGCAAATATTTAATTTAAGGCAAATAGGATTATACATATATTAACCCTACCTAATTAGCATTCCCCGAAATTTTTTTCCACCATTTAAGTTACAAGAAATTGCAGTCCAACCCATGAAATTATGGTGTTTGAACGAAATCCAAGCGACCTTTATATGAAAAACACCAGCAGTAACGTAAGCAAGAAGTGTGTAATGTCTATTTTATGTGGGATTAAATTTTACTATGCTTACGGGATCAAAAACTTATATTATATAAATAAAAGAAATCTGGCGATATCTGATTGGTAATGAAATTTTCATGCCGAAACGAAATGATAAAGCTATACAGAGCGGTTATAGGGAGCGATGGGGGCGATCGCCCCCCCCCCCTCCCCGTAGAGCAAATGTCTGGATCCGCCCATGTTATAGGATCACTTTTCTATAGTTGTCTCTTTTTGGTTTAACTACATTATTCCACAGATCTTGAAATAATAAGTTCTATACGAAATCCACCATAGTCCACTTTCAGTTCAGTGGTTGTACCGCTACTCACACTTAATTTGAATATGTTAACCATAGAGATTTCAAAGATTCTTTGAAAGCGAAGGGACGAGAAAGAAATACTGAAAAATTAAAAACACGTCGTAATTTAATTTCGGACTGAATATTTTATTGTCCCAAAAGTTTTTAAATAGAAAAATTAAATGCTTACATTAAAAAAAAAATAATAATTTGTTGTTTACAATGCATTGACCCATGTTACACAACAACATTTTATTTACGCTAGTTTGAGTGCAATAAGTGTGAAATTTGCTCACAAAGCAGACAAATTTATTGAATTTAATTGTTGTGACATGGGTTAATGAATCGAGAATAACAAATGTACAGAGGTATGCACTTGACGATTTATTGCAGAATTGCAATTTCTTTGTTCATGTAAGAACAGTGGTTTTTTAAATGAACATATAGAATAGAAATAGATGGCTGCAATACAGTATTTGTAATCCTTTCATTGTCCCACATACCTACCTTCAGGGCCGGCAGACAAAAATTGATTAAATTTATTTCTTTAAAAATCAAGTACAAAAAATATTTGATGTTGTAGGAGATAAGCTTCTAAGAATAGAAATAATTTCTAATGCATCTGTAATTTGTTGAAATTTTAATATGAATACCAAAGCAAAACTAAAACGTGAAATTAAATATTGTCACACCCCTGCCAACAAAAGTTGACCCATGTGAAGTAGAAAATCAGGAAGTCCATGTTATATATGTCTGTGGTATTCTACCATTGCCTTCTTTACTACAGGCCGTGGCGCTAAGACGTTTCTTTATTTGCATATGTAACGGCCATTATGTTATGAACAGGACGACCCAGAATTCCAGTCTTGGTCTTCACATCAACAAATCGAGCTTTATTGTCTCTTCCAGTAATTTTTTGGACAATTCTTCCTTTCCTAATAACTATTTTATAGGAGAAAGGTTATCGTCCTGGATTAATACCAATGTGCCACTAAATGTGTTTGGTGAACACGATTGCTATTTGTATCTGTGATGTAAACCAGAATGCTGCATTCGCAATGCAGAGTGGAGTAGATTGGAGGAGAGTGAGCTTTTAGACCAGAGCGAAGCTATTCACAAGACAGCGCAGAGTGAAATTCGATCTTTGAAATTAAACGTAACAAATCACCATAATAACGCCAAATCAACAACGAACTTTGAAATTAATATTACAAAATGCCATTACAACGCCAAATCAACATGCTTGTCGTTATCAAAATAAAAAATTCGAAAAAGGAGACACCTGTTGCACCATCAGACTGCTTCAAAACTAGATAAAAATAAACGTAATTCTTTTTTTGTTTGTTTTTAAATCATGAAGGTTGCAAAAAATACCTCCTCTTTTTCATTAGCATTCAAAAACAAAATTTTAAATCAGAAAATAACATAAAAACATGTTAGTCATGTATGATAGAATGAAGTATGAAGCTTTTTCTATATGCTAGTAGTACGAAATTCCATAGTTTGTAAGCTTTCAGAAATGACAACCTGAAATTAGAATAAAACCTATTTTAATGCAGCTCTATTCTGTTCTACTGTGAGCCAAACAGAGATAGCTATTTGCACTCCTGCGTGCGAAAAAAGAATGCCAGTTGCCTCTCTACGCTATACGCTACTCTACTCCACTCTGTATTGTGAATGCGGGATTAATGGCATAATTTTAGCACATTTTCATTTTCATGTGGTTTTTGTATCAATCGCATTAATACAGAGAATTTCATAATTTTCATTTGCCACTCTCTTCAACTTGCCGTGTCCTGCGCTGTATAGGATATTCTTCACGAGAGAATTGAATATTTAGTTCCTGAACTATATAACTATGGTTTAGGAATTCAAGCATATGACACCAAGCTTATTTCACAATATTCAAACTTAATAATGAGGGTAAAAACAATTCAAAAATAGTGAAAACATGTAATACAATGTGGATGTCAATTTACAAAGCAGTTGAAAGAATAACTCAATGGCTAGAATTTAAAACACACTTCAAAATTGCCGCTCATTCGGGAAAATGGTCATAAAGCGAGAATTCTCTGGGATTTATAAAAAAATATTGATAATTACATTTTTCTGGAATTCAATAAGTACATAATATTAGAAGAAGTTACAAAAGGAAATTAATTACTTCAAAGTAACAATGCATATATGAGCAAAATAGTTGAAGACAATATTTTTAAAATAATCTGCTGTATACAGTTTGGTGTCAAAAGATATTCCAAGTTCCAACTTCAGCTCTTAATAAAGAATAACTTAAATACGTACTAAATAAATAACTACGGCAAATCAAAAATAAATTCACAAGAAAAATTAAAATAAATGAAAACAAAATGATGAAAAAAAATTTAAGTAAAATTTAAAAATTTAAAGTAAGAAATTATTTGAAAGAAAAAAGAAAAACAACAGAATATATAGATATGTATATATGTAAGTAAATAAGTGTTTGACGAAAACGGTGCTCATCATCGCATTTCCACAACAGAAAAATGCTTCCACAGTGCAAGTCTAAATTCATGCATCCTGCCAAGTCCCCTGACATGATTGGAAAGGGTATTCCATGATCGAACTATTGCAACAAAAAAAAAAAGCGCTGCCCCTCTAAGTGAACGCGCTCTCGAGTTATCGTGCGGCCGTATGGACGGACGGACAGACGGCCGCCACATGTAAAAATAAAAATAAATTTTAACATTATACGTGGGTGTAAAATCCATTTTGCTCTAATATCATTATTTCTAGGTATTACAAATGGAATGACATTTTCGAAAGGGGCACTTTTTTAGCACAACCAAGATACGAAAATAACACGATTTTTATGAGATTTTCTGTCAACACCGAGGTCCACACTGCGTTACTCTGAGCCAGATATAGATGTACATATGCACTGCTGCGTTAGAAAAAAACAATGCCACTTGCCACTCTTCGCTAATCTACTCCACTCTGCATTGTGAATGCGGCAGAAGCGTTATTTATTTTATATCAATTTTTAAACATAAAACGTGCTGTTTTTCCATAATGCGCAATGCTAAAAGCTTTCAAACGACACGTTTCTGGTATATATGCATTTTATAACGCCATTTCTTCAAGGAATTTATTTTTGATTTACGTCGCGGCCCGATAAATTAAACTTCCTAACACTAGATTGGATTCTCGCTCTAGGGCATATTTTCAATACATTACACTATCCATAAAATGAATTTCTTTCCAATCCACATAGCAGAAACATTGATTTTTATGCGTGGCCCGAAAGTTTTTCTCTCAAGCTTTTTGTTATAAAGTGCAAACCAACAAAAGTAATTTAGATATTTAAATTTATTTGCGATGCTAACATTATACAGATTTTATTTCTAATTAGTAATGCGTATGGCTACCGTTACTATCTATTGCATTCTAAAATACGTCGTCAAAATTATCACATCCAATTTTTCGTTCGTCCTCAGTGTAGCTGTTCCATTCGTGATGTAATCTTGCAATTAATTGTCGTCTATTCTTCGGCATTGGATGCATAAGTGCACCCCTTTGAAGCCTAGCCCAAACGTATTCGATTAGGGAGTTTTGCTATGAAAATTCATAGCGAAATAAGTCAATATGAAATTGACTCAGTCTGCTGCTAAGTCTGCAGGTGGAGAATTAAGTTGAAAAAACTCTTTATGCAAACGAAATAATTCACACTTAAAATTTATTTTAAGTCTATATATGAGGTCAGCTTGGCTGTTTGCTTTGGCGTATACGGCAGGCAGGAACCAAGCCGTACTGACGATTATACGGTTCCTGCTTATATGAAACGCCCTCTTTTTGCAATGAAATTTCTTTTTTAAAGATTTTTCGTTTGCATAAAGAGTTTTTACAACTGTATTCGATTAGGTTAAAGTCAGGAGAGTTTCCAGGTCAATATTCCTAAACTGTTCACAACATCGATTTTGCCAGTAGCGGTGTTGCCTTTGCTGTACGCGTTCGTGCTACATCCTGCATAAAAATTACCAAATTCTATTTGGAAAGCAAGTAAAATGCTGACCCAGTAATAGTATCCATCGATAGTTGTGTTTTCCTCAACAACAAGAAGTCTAGGCCTTCAAATTGAGCTGATTTTCCGGCAACCATTATCTTGAGGTCAAATTTCGGCGTCTTTTGTATGAGTTCAATATTGCTTGGATAACTTGTTCTTACTCTCATGTTTTACCTATTCAGTGTTGGGTGAAAAACAATTGAGATTCATCCGTAAAAAGTACGTTAGCTAGCTCTATTAGACTTTTCAAGAACGTTATCATCACAGAATCCTTCGCTTTGCAACTTTCTGCAGACGTTAAGTCTATCCGTGACTTTCTTTGCAGTAAAAAGCGACTTTGCTGATCTCACGTAAGCGAGTTTTTAACACGCCGTTAAACCATTGAGACGTCGTCTTTCGCCGTTGTTGGTAATTTCCAGATTCATTTATCCTTTAGTTGTTATACTGGTTCCAATGTCTAGGTTGTTCTCCATCATTTTCCTTATTTTTATCTTTGTTGTAGGTGGTCTACTGGATCGCCTATAGTCCTGCATATTGTCTTTTTTCTTTTACAGCCATAATCATAGGAACTTTCTGTCCACACCTAGTGTCCTTCATATTTCGAAACGGATTTTCATATTTCGCCAAGATTTTGGCTTTGAATCTTTGTTTGTATGCTCTTCAAAGCCATAAGGAGAAACACAAAAGTCCTGTAGCAGGTTTTAAAAAAATAATAATTTTTCAGATAAAGCCTGTATAAAATGTCTATGAAAAATAACTACTAACGATAAACACTGCAATGAAAAAGGAAACTTGAATTACCTTTACAAAATATTTATCTCTATATTGTCGCAGGCCCACACGATGCAGTATATTACATCGTGTGTGGCACGGTCGTCTAGCGGCAAACTATGTCAAGCCCACACGGCGAATGTGCTGCCACTTTTCGCATCTGCTATGCTTACGGCGGGCATTCGATGATAAAATTCTGATAAATAAGAAGAAGAGCAAGACATTTTGTGCGAATTCGTGATTATGTAAAACAGGAAAAATTTACAAGAAGTTTAAATCACGAGTAATCGGGACGTATACTGGAAAGAATCGAATAGGAAAGGAATCCCTCAGAGCTGCAGGTATTGTGTAGCTGAAACCTAACTTTATTGTTTTAATCTGCTGCAGATAGGCCAGGGAGACTGGAAGCTTCGATCACTTACAGTCCGTTACAAGGGCATGGTATAAAGTGCCATAGTGGCTATTTCCTTTGAAAATAATCTCAATGACGAAGTGGGAATTTTTGGCATACTAGTAAAAGAAGGACTTAGTACACCCTATGATTTCATCTGGGGTATAAAAACAGAAGAGCATAAAAAGGATCTGTACATTTACATAGTCCGATAATTCGTTGAAATTGGAAAAGCATTGGTGAGGTGGTGAAAGCATCAAGGTTCTCTGTACTTGGGATACTCTTGAAGACCCAAGTTTTTATATCAAAGATATTATTTCATTCGCAATTTCAATCAGGACACGGTAATTTGGTCTCGGCCTGATATGTTAGGAACAACTTTACTGGATGTCATGTTGGCTCCCACAGCAACAGTCTAGGTCATATTACCTTGGGACTAAACAATTTTGTACATGTGGTATGGAACAAATTTCTTCCACCATCGCAACATCAGAGGTCTCGTCATATTATGTCGAAACTCTAATTTTATACCAATAAATATCAATATAATGGACAACAAAACGTTTAGCAATTAATGTGACTGACAATTTACGGACTCAATAGTGATCCAGAAATCACCTTACCTCTGTAAGGAGTTTCGAATTAAATTTAACCTCCTCCCAACTGCAGCACTCACGTTCTATGTTGAATTTGTAAGTTTCAAAGTCAAAGTCAGCAAAGGAAATCCTTTTGGCCTCCGTCAGGAGTTTATTGAATTAAGGCATTATTCTATGTAGCTCTCATACGGGGTACCTACATGCACTTGAACACTGTATTTTTATATAGAAAATAATGCAGTCACGATCATGAATGAGGTTATATATTTCACTACGTATAAGATTCAATGTATAGGAAATTCCGGGCGGAAATTAGTTTTCAGATCTATTTGCAGGAATGCAGATGTTCTCCAGAAAACCTTCGTGGTGGAACATCTTCTACTAGTACTAATGAAAAAGATATTTTTTTACACTCGGTCCTGGATTTTCTACCTTAGACTAACTTTTGATTTGATTCGGAAGAATGTGAAGCGCATACAATCGCCTTATGTTTAAGTCCTAATATTACGGGAAAGATCATAAGTGATACAACGAGATTATAGATGATTGTTAATTATAGTATTGAAAAAAAAAACGAATCTGCAAATCACTAGGATACGCCTGTAAATCTCTTTAATAAATCTCAGTTTTATAATGGAATGTCACAATAGACCTTTTCTTGGTTTCTCCTTCACTGTCCCAGAGCCCTCTCTCGCAAATAATGGTTGGATAGGTCCACTAATTTTCAGGTCAGGTCAGTCAAAGGGACACTTTTTATTACCTGTGCATGCCATTGACATTGACGCGAGCTTATGATATCGGGGCTGACAGTAAGTTAAGGTAACTGGAATAAAAGTCCCTTCACGACTGGATGTGGTGTTCCATTCGTTATTCTTTTGAAGGCACGATATCTTTTTGTGTATATTGTAACTTGAATTTCCTAATATGAAAATTTGCTCCGGCCGAGCCTGTGAGCGAGGAAGCAATCCCACTCCAATATTTGGAGTGAAATCTTTGTATTCTTATGTTATCTCAAACTCTGGTAGTCGAACTACTCGAGCTTTCAATATTATGAAATAGTCGTCCACTCGAATGCTTGAGTTCCGTAGGCACTTTTTCGTCCAATAGATGATAGGCCGACCTGAAAGCTCTCTTGCTGAACAGTTTCCTTTATTACTTATGTGCCTTCGCTAAAAGCAGTGATCGAACGAAAATCAAGTGGTTAAACACCTGACGAAGGATTTAAATTCACCGAGCTGCACGAAACGTTTGTTGCCTTTGCCAAACAGCCAACTGTCAAGACTCACAGTCTTGTTTACATTTGTCATTTACTGTGTCGTGATCACAAAAAGTAAGAATTTTAAGTAATGATTTATGATTTAGAACTATTACCCTAAAAGTGAAAAGGGCCAATCAAGTTGTGTAACTTAATTCATGAAAGTGAAAGTGATTTTATGCCTATAAAGTGAGGATGACGGGCTAATCTACAAGGAAGTTGGGCTCAGCGATTCTATGGTTGATAACATGTGAAATTGATTCAGGTTGTCTTTGGAGGCTTCCCAGGAACACTTCCTGATGTCTCCGTTTGAGGTCAAACATTTAAGCCAAGGGATTAGCGGACCTGTCTCACTTTATTTTGCGGCTTCACAGGACATGTTTTCTCACGTGATCACATATGTAGTTTTCCCGTCGGGATTTCGCACTTTCACAATCTTTCAACTAATAGTCCAATTTGTGTTGTGCTAATTTTATAGAGGTTCATTAACCTAGCTGTCGTGAATATGCATGAACCTGTGCTAGCAAGTTAGTGTACATGTAGGTAAGTGTGCATAGCAGTACCTAGGCGAATTCGCAGAGCTTACTCGGATCTTCTATTGTTGGTGCTCAATCGTGAAACATTTAATCATAAAAGAAGTACTTTTCGGGTACCAACTACCACTTCCTGTAACTAGCAGCAACTTCGTTCTTACACAAACGTAGAACAATAGTGATGATATTATGTCTTAGTTTAAGTCCGATAGTAGAAACTTTTTACGAAAATGTAGGATAGTAGGGATAATATCAGATCTCAATTCAATTTCAACAATGGGAACTCTGACTTTAACAACTATAGAGGATCAGTAATAAGGTTATATCTCAATTTAATTTCAACAAGAGTAAAGAAGAAAAATATCAAAAATTGCTTGTTTTTCCTTCTTCCTCTTGTACTGCCCAAAAGAGGTGGGACTAAAGAATCCGTTTGGCAGCTGGCCCGATCTTTAATGGACCCACAGATTCTTTCACCTTCCTGAAAATCCTCGGATAGGGTGAATAAATTTAAGAGACTCCCCTTGTTGGTTTACTCGGATTTCTTTTATTCTAAGCACTTTTACAATTTTTGATGTGTGTTTTTTTCTATTTAACAATTTTTTTATTCGTTTCTGTTCTTTTTTTCCAACTTTTTCACTCCCTCAGCTTGACGTCTTGACAATCGAATTTATACTTCTGTTCCTTCCTAAAACGATCTTGCCCGGACCTCTTTCTTGGGTCTTCATTCTCCAGCTAGGGAAATCTCTGGATCAATTTTGTTGGGGTCGACTTCGCTGCATTTGGTGGAAAGTGTTGCCATCTCTGGGGTTTTTGGGTCATCGCTCAGACATGCTGCCATGCTTTCCCTATTACATCGGAGATGTGCAACTTCTATCTTCATTGCGGGGATATAAATCCGAGATCTTGTAACAATATGATGTGTGACAACGGCAGGATTTGATTTACCAACCACACAACTCTCCCGCAATAACCGAGGTCCTAGCGTGCCGCCCTACATTTGGAACGCTGTTCATGGAGTAAGCTGTCAGCTAATACTGACAGACTGAATTTCACGTCTAATGGTACTCACTCACCTTGTACCATAACATCTTTTTTACGTATATTAATAAATTATTTCTAATTTTTCTCTACGGAAATACAGCGATATAATGCACTGCTAGTATTGACCTATAATTGAAAAAACGTATGTAGGCGCATGTCGTTTTATGATCCTTTATTAACCATTTTCCAGGCAATGATAATATTTATTAATCACATTTGTCTAGACCGCGAATCGATGAATATTCGTAAAATCAAACAACAAACATTTATCGACAAAATAAAAGAAATTTAAACTGTAAACGCGATTTCCCAAAAATGCCATTTTTCGTACCGGTTTTCGGTGAAACTCAGTCAATTTAGAATAGTTTCAGTTAAGCGTAGCCTTTATTTTTTAGTTAACATTTTCAAAAATACTTAAAGTAAAAAATTGTTCAATCTTAAATATAGTTATTTAATCAGATAAAAAAAAGTGTTCAAATTGTGGTTTTTGCTCGTTCCCGCATAATTAATCTAGTAAGGTTGATTTTATTTAACCTTCGCTTTACCGAAAGACTTTATATACATATTCACACCTGTATCTACCCAGGTAGATACACATATTCTTCATATATTTTGTATAGTAAATACAATTTTTAGTCTTGAAATTATATGCAAATAGTTAAAAACAAGGGATTTGTGTTAAGAGATTGTTATATTTAGGTATTTTAATAGACAAGGACCATATGGCACCTGGACAATTAGCTGGAAAAATATAATAAGAAGTATTTCTTGCGAAATAAAAATAATGTACTTCTCTGGTAGGTGTATTCTGCAAAGTATACATAAATATATTTCTGGATTTAGATATAGAAAAATAATAAATATGAATCCAGAGAGTAATTTTGAATATATTTCTGCGTCAGCGGTTGACCAATCACCCAGAATCTGTCGCAAAAGGATACTTTTTTTGCATCATGAGTTCGGCCATTACAGATCTTACATGTAAATATACGAACACAAGATCCGAAGCAGACTGCACTGAATGGAATAGCAAAAATCCGAATAAAAAACCCTTTACATGGGAACCACTTGCTGATATAGAATTTCATGCATTGCTGGGAATATTGCTGATAATGGGCTATCATAAATAAAATTTAGAGGCTGCAGGTACACTTTGGAAACAGAATTCCTTCCCGCTTTATCGTGCTACGATTCAAGAATTAGATTCCAGCAATTATTGAAGTTCATTCGGTTGGATTGGCACGTTACAAGTGCTGCTCGCCAAGAAGTGGATAAAGCTGCACCGATTACAGATGTGTTTATGGTGTTCAATACGAATCTAAAGACATATTACAGACCATATGAATCCATTACAGTAGACGAGTAATTATATGGGTACAGGGGACGCACCAAGTTCACACAATACATGCCCTCCAAGCCGGCAAAGTACGGCATAAAAATTTGGTGGGCTTGTGATTCCACAACTTCGTATCCCCTAAATGGTCAAATTTACACCGAGAAAATAGGAAATGTCAGAGATGTGAAGCAAGGTGAGCGAATTGTGAAAGAGTTGGTGGCTCCTTATAAAGGGACAGGGAGAAATTTGACGATGGATAACTTCTTTACCTCTCTACCACTGACTATGAAACTGGTTACTTGGAAAATGACGGTTGTCGGCACTTAAAAAAAAACGCTATTTACCAGACGCTATTTACCCCGTAAAAGGCAGAGCCGTGGTTTTATTATCGACTATGCATTGTGATAATGCTGTTTCCGGACCAAAACAAATACCGGAAATAATCCATTATTATATTCATACCAAAGGTGGTGTGGACATGATGGATAAAATGCTCATTCAATATTCCACGAAGAGGATGACAAAATACTGGCCTCTAGCACTATTTTATAATACTATAGATACCGCAGCCCTTGCAGCCTACATAATCGACTCATAAAATAACACTGAAGGCACTGTGAAAAAATCGCGTCATCGTGAATTTCTGCAGTTGTTGGGTTAACAATTATGCATTCCCCAAATTAGAAGAAGAACCGAAAATAAAAAAAAATATTTCAAAATTCTACATCAAGGCGGCAATGGAATGTGTTTCAGGTGAGCTGGTTACTGCATCAAGCCAGATGCATCAAATGTAAAAAACCAATATGCGCACAGCACAACTTGACACAAGCAAAATATGAAGGCTGTCATGCAGGTACATCCCCAACGCTGATATTTTTCACTAGTTTTAATTATTTTTTCTACTTTTTTTCTATTTCTGTACATACTTTATTTATATTATTAGTTATTTTACATTATATTATCAATAAAAACAAATAAATGTTGTATTAAAATGTTTTACCCTTTTCGTTGCAAATATTAATATTTAGAATTCTAACGACAAACTTCAACATTCGAAAATTCCCATATAAATTGAATGTATCTACCCGGGTAGATATATTTTCAAATCCGTATATAAAGCAACGAAATTTTGAAAAATATATAAAGCGGTGCGAATAAAATTATTTTGTTTTTATTTTTTGAAGTAAACTGAAAATTTAGTCACTGATTCGGAGGCGTTTTAAGATTTGATGAAATTTTCCTGAGTTATAAAGGAAAGTAAATCGAAATATCTACCTGGGTAGATATTGGTAAAGCAAATGTTAACCTGCAGCGCTCAAGTTCTATATACTAAGTGCATGGAATGGATTGCATGCAGATAATTATGCTATAAGGTTAGTAATATTGTACATGTAATATAAGTCGAAGAATATAATAGGGTTTGATTTTCAGTATTAATGAACTTCAAGGCAGAATTCATCATTTTATTAATTGAGCACCCACTCGTAGTAAGCTCCAGCAAAATTATAATTATCATTTTATACTATAACTTTCAATAATATTTGAGCCCGGAATTAAGATCTGTAAACTTTTTTTATCTTTTAGAAACTTAAAAACTAATCCTCTTTTCACTTGAGTAAATAACAACTTAGACCAAATAAAGTTGCCTCCCCAATGCAAGCTTTCCAAAGCTTTTGAAATATTTACACAGGAAAAATACGGTATCAGTCCATAACTTTCTTTGCCGTTGGAAGTATTTGAAGGAGAAACATCCGATTATCCGATCATACCGCCTTCCGCGCTGAGATACAAAAAGAACTGCCATCTCAAATGCGAAGAAGAATTCGACGAAGATGAATGGGAATGAATTCGTAGCTCTTATTAGTGTCAGAATTATAAAAAAAACAAAACTTGGTTCAATGCCTTTCTGAAGAAACTCCCTAGTCCTACAAAAAGACAACTGGAAAATCTAGTCTGTTGTGAATTCTTTCTTAAAATCTAAACAGCACGAGTATGTTTCCAAATGAGTTGCACCTAAGACAGACCACCGAAACAAAAGCACACCTGACAGCAAAATGGATGACGAGGTAATAAAAACCACAAACTTAAATATGCCCAGCAAAAATCTAATTACAAATCGCACCATGCGCCAAACATTGTATTTGTCTCCTGATCTGACAATTCAGTTTATGTGGAGTGATCTTAATAGCAGTTATCCAGAATAAAAGATTGGCTACGAGACTTATAGGAAACAAATAAAGAAACTTAATATTGGTTTCTATGAGTCTAATGTTGATGTACGAAATAGGAAAAAGTTAGCAAAGATTTGTAGATAACAGCCCTTCAATGTTTATGTCAGTCTCCAATATAATCGATACAGGAATAAGCTTAACTCCATTATTTAAGTCTCTAAAAACAATTCTATCGAAATGATGTATCAAAAATTATAAATGATCTGAAGAAAGTTCGGAACAAAATTAACGAAATAACACTTAAAAATAAGCCTAATAAAATTATAGCAGAAATTACAGGGAGTGATGGTACTGATTTAAGAGGAGTCAGTACTCAGCAAAAATTTCAATTTAGATACCAGCGAGCCTGTAGGCAATAAAACTTACTATACGTAGGTTTGTGTCCTGAAAGTATCAAAATTCATATAAAATTAGCGTAGACCTAGACCACAAGTCACATTAGAGACATCTAGCGTGAAAGGCAGAAACCAAACATGCGACAATTTAAGACGGAAATGAAAATTTGCTGTTCAAAGAAATTGAAATTTTTTAACGAGAATGAACTCTCCTAAATTTTATTTTGCACATTGTTGTTAAATATGCTATTTTGCTTTATATTTCTACAACTTTCAACGAAATATCGAGAGAAAAACAAGTAATATTAGAGTCAAATAATTAAAAAAAGCGCCATTAAAAATGAAAAAACTCGTCGTTATTTGCTAGATTTAGGCTTTATCTTTCTAAAATAGTCACAATTTGATTTGAAAAACATCAATTTATACCATTTTTTACAATTTTCCGAGCTAATATCTCCATTGAAATAAATTTTTTTATACTTTTCTCGACGTTATTTACTAGACTTCTTCATTACCTTTAATTTGAGATATAAATCATTATTCTGGCACAAATAGTTTGCCAGAAATTCGCATTGAAAAATGTATGAAACTTGCAAATCTTGGTACTGACTCCTCTTAACTGATGCATATTTAATTTCTGCTAGACTTAATGAGCATTTCATTGAGGTGGGAGAGCAGATCTCAAATTCTGTTACCGCTGCTATTAGAGGAATCCAAAATAGATCTGCTGTTTCTCAAACTCCTATGATGACCTTTATATCATATAGCTCAGTTAAAAATCGATAAAGCACCAGGCATCGATAAGTTTACACCGAGAATTTTAAAAATTGTAGCACGTTATATAACACCTCCATTAACGTACTCATTAAACCTGTGTCTAACTCAGGGCATATTTCCATATAAATTTAAACATGCCATCGTTGTTCCAATATACAAGGCAAATGATAAACGTGATCCAGATAACTATAGACCGATATCGCTAATTTTTAATATCGCGAAGATTTTTTAGAAATGCATTAAGACTAGCTTGGTTTATTATCTGGACAAATACAACATCATTGCAAGTAATCAGTATGGTTTAAAAAATAAATGTAGCACAAGTGATGCATTTTACGAAGTTACCAATTTTATAAACTCGGCAGTTGACAAAAAGGAGAAAGTTTTCGCGATATTCTTAGATCTGAAAAAGGCTTCTGATACGGTTAATCATGAACTCCTATTACAGAATCTAACATTTATAGGGATTACAGGTACTGCTCTGTCGTTTTTTAATTCATATCTTACCAACAGAATATAGGCAGTCAGAATTGGCCAGGTAACAAGTGATCCTCGTCATATTAAGTGTGGGGTTCCACAGGGTACAATTTTGGGTCCAATCCTCTATCTAATATACATAAATGTGTGTTAAATTATTCAAACAGTCAAGGAGGGAGAATATTGTAGCGTTTGCAGATATCACAGTCTTGTGATTTAATGGAGAAAATTGGTCTCTTAATTTATCACTATCGCAAAGAGGCATTAAATCAGTGTATGATTGGTTGGTATGTCACAAGTTAGCTTTGAACTTAAATAAAACATGGTTCGCCAAATTTGCGAATGAAAATATACATTCAAACGTTAATCTTAAGATTGAGTTTCAGGGTAATGTCCTCCAATGTGTGAACGAAGTGAAATATTTAGGTGTTCTTATAGATCAGAAGCTTAAGTGGGAGAAACATATCCTAAGCTTATGTAAGTGGCTGAGGAAAACAATATATAAAATACTGCTATTGCGAAATATCTTAAAATTTGATCTTTTGTGAATGGTTTATTTTGCTTTAATACAGTCAGTCATTCAGTATGGAATCCTTAGTTGGGGAGCTACATATACTCTCTTGATAAAACCATTAACAAATCTTCAAAGCAAAATAATTAAGATTTGCTTAAACAAATGTAAATACTACTCCATCACACAAGCATACAATGAACTTAATGTAATGACTGTAAGACAATTATATATATTTATGGTATTTAAATTCGTGTACACAAATTTATGAAAGTTCACTATCTTTCAATCGAACTATCATACACGCAGGTAGATGTTGCAACCTTTAGACATCCCTAGAACTAGTAAATGTATTACAGATAGACATAGTAGTATTTTAGGTCCAAAGTTTTATAATGCCTTACCTGCAGAAGTAAAAGAGACTCTAAATGTTGTTACGGCCAAGTACGGGTATGTCCTGAAAACATGGGCTTATTAGAGTGTTTTTCTATAGCATGCGAGCTCAATTTACCTGTGTGTGTTCGTCCCTTAACTGTTAGTCGTGTAAAGGATTGATTCTGCAAAAGATTTTTTTTTTATTTCAGATCAACTATAACTTATAATTGTGCCCACCTGGGGTATCAGAGTGGAGAATCACCTTGTTAAACCGCAGGAAACAAATTGGACTCGTATATTCGAGAGACTTAGGAATCGGAATCCTCACCACCATACATACATAGAGTGCATGGTATACTTTTCATACCATTCATTCATGTTGCAGTGGAGTTCAAATTTAAAAGTAGAAACTGCATATCCCTAGGGATTAATCATCACCTACGAAGGAAATAGTTATAGGAAATATTGTACCGTTTCCGCCTATATTAATCAATCTATAGCAGTAGATAGAGTTAAGTAGATAGAACTGGGTGTTGTTTTAATAGTAGCATAGACTAGTAGATTAATAAAGTTATTTTAGAGCATTTGGATTAGTTGGATTGGAGCTAGCGTGTAAGTTGATTTTAGTTAGTGAATTGAAGTAGAAGTAGAACGGGTATTAATCAAAAATTAGAAATTAATTGTACCACTAGTTTATTACATAAAAATAGCAGTAGTGTCTTATAATCGTGGGAAACGGTGCTTATTTCAGTTCGCGGTAGAGTTACGTAAATGTACTTACACGGTCACTTCGTCAAAGCTAACCACAGTTATTCCCTAAAAAAAAATAGTTCACATAACGAAAGAAACAGACAAACATTTTGGAAAATAAAATTTCAAAATTCAAAAAAAGAAGAAAATAAAAACAAAAGAAAATATTATTCTATTTGGCCGAGCTGATCGTAGCCCAGAGCAAAAGCAAAACACCAGTAATAATTAAAAGTCTAGTATGATAATGGACCCCGATCTAAAACACTACCGGAAAAGGCCATAATAGGGGCTGTCTGTGCGAATGGAGAACCTCTGGTAGGTGAAGCGGTCAATTCGAGTTGAGTAGCTGTCAAGTAAAATACGTATAGAATGACTTCCAGTTGCTATGTTTAGTGGATAGAATTAAAAAAAAAAAGAAATCGTAAAAGGTAGAAAAAGTTGAGCATTTAACTAAAGGAAGAGCTTATATAAAGTAAGGAGTTGAAGATAAAAATAAGCAAAAAAAAAAAAGAATAATCGAACAGGGAAGGAACGAGGTACTAGAGACGAAGGAATCTTGAAGGTCGTCTGAAAGTTGAACAGAAAAGAACGGAAAACAAAAGATAAGTATAAGTATAAGTTTTCCGGCATATTGTATTATTAATTGCTTTTTTTTTTTTGTTAAATTGAATTTAAAATAATATTATATCCTCGCGAGCTGATTGGCTTGCGTCTTGTAAGAAATGATTTTTTTTGTTAGAAATTAGTGTGTGTAATGGTCAGCACTTAACAGTAGTGTTTGTTCTTGGCTCTTTTGCCTCGATATTGCTACGAAGAACTTAGGGTGTTACACCGTCCGTAAGTAATGTTGTGGGTGCAAGGGCTCTTAAACCGGTACACCAGAAAGCTGTGGGAGTTACAGTGCCTTAATCAGACTCACTTAAGGTAAATTAAAAGTCTTGGTTCACTGTATCGTAGCAACTCACTGATTCTTTATTGAAATTCGCTTTTTATAATGTTACAAAAATGCCTAATTAGCTAAATACAAAAATTCAAAAATAACTTCTCAGAATTAAAGAATTTCCCTAGGCACAAAGTTCTCACGAGCATTTCTTCAATTATTTCAGCGGTGTCGAATTTCGTCTGGCTTTATCATTTCAAATAGAATAATTTTGCTGATATGCGAAATGAAATGCAAGAAGATAAACAAGGTGAAACCATGTGAAAATCTTAGAATATGAGGCTAGCGAAATTCTTGCTGTGATAAGTTTGTACATGTATGTATTTGCGTACTATCTAAATATTTTTTGATGTTATGTTAATTACAAAATAAATGTAATGATGAACAAGTAGATATAGATAATTTAGGTGTTTTGGAATTTTGTTTTTTTTTTAACCTTGGTTTCTTCAGTGAACTCTGGGACCGACATCTAATTATCCGATTCATACCTCCAGCTAGCCGGCATAGTACGCGCATAAAAGTTGCGTTCATTGTCCATTAGTTTTTTAATTTAGAAATTTTAAATTATGCTTACTTACTCTCAGCTATTATATATAGTATATAATTTTAGAACGGAAAGAACTGGTTGCATTGCATACCATAATATAGCTTAGATGTATTATTTATGTAATATTTTCAAAATTTTATTTTATTTTATAATATTAGTAAGTAGTCAATAAGTAATAAATTAGTTACAACCCTCGCACACAAGCTTCGGCTTTTGTGAGCGGTTAGCCTAGATTATTAGCTTTTACATCACATATAGATTTTGAATTCTGTATCAGGCTGCACTAAATAAATAAATAAATAAATGTAGTATTTGTGTTATGATGGATGCAAATCCTACCCCAGAGTATATAAAATCAAAAGAGGATCACATTGCAAAAGTATGTTTAAAACTTTCTTTTTGTGTATTTATGTACCTTTTCATAAATTCTTTCAGAGTGAACCTGCTTGCAAGGAATATAAAAAGGATATTAAAGAGATTTTGATAGAGTTATTCTATGCTTAGCAGATATGAAGCGATCACCAGGAGAAAAACGAAGATGTAGCCAGTGCATTTTTAACGTTTCTTGCCCATATGCCTGCCTCATATTGAACGCAGCACAGCACAACGTAGGGCAGGGTTGCATAGCTTTTTGCAATATGCAAAAGTAAATAACTGACCGCATATTGCACATAGTAGAAACAAATTGCGGTCGGTCATTTACTTGTGTATACTACAAAAAGCTACGCTACACTGCCCTTCGCTGCGCTGAGCTGTACTGCATTCAATGTGCGGCAGGGCTAATGGATACACTGGGCATACAATCTACTGGATTGACAACTGCACCGGTCAAAATAAAAACTTCTATTCATATCCAGTTTTATTGCTTACCTAATTTCATAAAAAAACTATAAAAAAATATATAACGCTAAAGTATCTCACAGTTGGACACACAGTTAAGATAGCGGACACATAGAGCAGACTATACTCCGCATGAAGAATATCTACGATTTAACTGGCTATACTATTAGGGTATGTGAAAACAGTTCAAAGGCGAAGTATAACTTATCACTCAAAATCAAATACTGAATCTATACCTTTACAATGTTGAGCTAAAATTAGAAAAAGGCTCACTGGAACTTCAATGGAAAGGAAGATTTAATAAAAAGCCCTAGAAAGAAATGATTAATTTTATAAACCCCAAGAGTGGTGGGATCGACAATGTATTAAAAAAATGACGGTATATGGAGATGGCTCTGTTCCGTGAATATCAATGGGCTTATAAAACATTTGATTGACAAAATTCCTCCAAATAGGCTTGGATTTTGGGTACATATCCCCATTAACGAGGCTCACAAAGACTACTCAGAAGAAGAAATATGGAACCGCATTTATATTTTTTTCAGAGATAATTGGATTTATTTTGTTTTATCTTACGTGTACCTGAAGATTATTGTTTTCAAAGATTTATTTTGTTACCAATTATTTTTAATTTTTAAAACGAAAAAATGGGGATGTTAGTAAATATATTTTTCTATTATATTCTATTCTAAAAACCCATTGTACTTACTAATTTATTTTACAGAGTTATAATACAAAAAAAATTTTACCTTTTGCAAGCTTTTCGTACATTATAAATCTTTTTGAAGAAAAACACCTTATACTAACATTACGCTTTTTCCTATTATGAAACACATAAAATATATATGATAGTGAGATGGCATAACAAAATTATATTAAAATAAAATTATTTAGCCATTTTGCTATTTAATTTGTTTTAAAAAGGTCTAAAAAAATATCTCAGACTCCGCTACATAAAGATTTTCAAACGTTGGCCCTCTTTTAACCCGTAAATGATAATCGTAAGGTTCAAAGTCGTTTATCTCGAAATGGTGATTTATTTTATAACGTATTTTACCTTAGCATGGGAGAACTGGTCTAAAAGTTTGAACTACAAAAAAAATTTTTTCAGTTGGCTGCCATTTTGGAAAAAAAACTGCTATGCGCCTTAGGAGCGACAGCCAGAGAGGGATATTTTCAAATTAAAAAATTTATGTTTGAAAAAAAAAATGTTTTTCATAAGGGGACGAAGAACCTGGGTATTACGACCTTAAAAACGTTTTATTTTTTTTATTTCAATAGCCTATATTTCGGTCCCTTGATTGGGCCATCTTCAGACAATACAGTACTGTAACAAAATATTTCAGCATCATGGGCTTATTTCTAAATTTTTAAGAGAAGCATAAATAACATAGAAGTAGACTGGTATATGAAACCGCTGGCATCAGGAAGAAACTTAAACTACAACAAAACATAGGATATGCCCTAGCCAACAGAATTATTAGGCTAAGCGATACGCATCTACACGAAAAAAATTACGAGGTTATCCGCCAAATACTTCGCGCCAATAATTATCCACAATATATCACCACACGCATCATCAATAAGGTCAAATACAAAAAACAAACGTTGGCAGTAAATAATGGACAAGATCCATTCGGAAATGAACAACAGGAAACCGTAACATACAAACGATTTCCATATATCCCGAACGTCACAGAAAATATAGCAAACAAATTAATGAATATTAATAACAACATCAGGCTTGGGTTAAAACCAACAAGAAAATTAAATCATCTCTTTAATAACACTAAAACTAAAATTGATACACCTTGCTGTGGCGTCGTTTATAAGGTGAACTGTGAATGTGGACAGATATATATAGGGGAGAGAGGTAGAGATATAAAAAATAGGATCAGGGAACATAAAAATGACTTTAAGTCAGCCACACGCCAAATTCATAATCAGGTACCCACATATTATGTATAAGACAGCATGCCTACAACATGCCATGGATAAAAAACACCAGTTTGATTTCGACAAGGTAATGATTCTGAGTAAGGAAAAATATTGGAGAAAAAGGAAAAACTTAGAATCCCTGCACATACAAACCAGAAGCAGTTAATTTTAAAGTCGACATGGCATACATTAACCATCAATATAAACATTTGATTAACATACACAGAGAGAAAGCACAGAATCGGGATTATCCGACAATAGACTCACATTACAGCGTAGGCATTTAGTTTTACATTATTATTGACGACGTACATATATACCGACTAGTGTAACGTTTATATATATATTTATTTAATTATTTATTTAGTAATTTGTTTCATACATGTACCTACCGTGTTTAGTTTTTTACCTTGTTTCATGTGTAAAAAAATTTATATATATATATATATTATTTATCAAATGTAAGTACAGGGTGGGCCAAAAGTCACCATGGGGTTTAAAAATTTAATAACTTTTTCGTTTATATATTTTTTTTATTTTTTTTTTTAGATTATATAAATAACATCTGGAGAATAAATAATGGAGAGATTCACAACTGAACAAAGAACCAGAATAATAGAATTTTATTACTTAAATCAGCGATCAATTATTTTAACGCAAAGAGCATATCGTCGCCATTTTAACGTCAGAATTTCGCCCTCTGAAGCCATGATTCGTTGCTTAGTTGATCGTCACCACCAACATGGCACCGTAAGTGATTTGCCTCGAACCGGTAGACCGCGTATAATTCACACTGCGGAAAATATTGAACGTGTAGAGCAAAGTGTTAACGAAACACCAGAAACATCTACCAGAAGGCGTTCTGCTCAGCTAGGGATGTCTCGTACGTCACTACGGCGCATTTTAAAAAAAGATTTACTGTTATTCCCATATAAGGTGCAATTGGTGCAAGAATTGAAACCCGCAAATCATCGGCAACGTCTAAATTTTGCAGTTAAATTTCAACAGTTGGCCAGAAATGAAATCAACTTTATTGAAAATCTGATTATGAGTGATGAAGCTCATTTTCATCTGAATGGCTTCGTTAATAAGCAGAACTGTAGGTTCTGGGGTTCTGAAAATCCAAGAGCCTTACTTCTTCGAAAATGAAGATGGAAGTGCTGTAACCGTAAATGGAGAGTGGTATCGGTTTATGATAGAAAAATTTTTACGTCCTGCTCTTGAAAACAGACCTGAGATGGGCTTCAGCAGGATGGAGCCACTGCCCACACTGCCCGAGACACAATGGCACTTTTAAGGCAAATTTTTGGACAGCGAATAATTTCAAGAAATTCGGAAATTAATTGGCCAGCGCGTTCGCCAGATTTGTCAGCACCCGACTATTTTCTTTGGGGTTATTTGAAGGAGCGAGTATATGTGAACAAGCCCGAGACAATCCTTGAACTCAAGGCCAACATTGTTGCAGAAATTCGAGCGCTACAGCCACAAATGTTGAAAGATTTTATGGAAAATGCTCTAAAAAGAGCCCATCATTGCGAAGCTAATAACGGCGGTCATTTAAGTGACATTATTTTCCATACTTGGCGTAAAAAAATTAAATTTCCATTTTGTATATTTTATAATCTAAAAAAAAAAAAAAAAATATATATAAACGAAAAAGTTATTAAATTAAATTAAATTTTTAAACCCCATGATGACCCACCCTGTACATATTTTTTAAAAATTTTAAAAATTTAGAAATAAGCCCATGATGCTGAAATACTTTGTTACAGTACTGTATGCCCTGAAGATGGCCCAATCATGGGACCGAAATATAGGCTATTGAAAGGAAAAAAATAAAATGTTTTTAAGGTCGTAATACCCAGGTTCTTCATCCCCTTATAACTTTAAAACGACCAGGATTTACCGTATAATATTAAAAATGTTTTTCAATAGTTTAGTGTATTAATTTTAGTATGCAAAACAAAACAAAATTTATATGTATTAAATGTTCGCTTAAAAATATTTGAATTATTGCGATTTTTTAAGGTCTCACACTGCTGGTCCCCCTTAAGCTTAATTCAAAATTCCCTTGAATAGTCAGCTTAACCCAACGCAGCTTCTTTCCATTCATCTTATACCCTACATCATAAAATTATTGGATATACTAAGTTTGTCATTCCATTTGTAGTACCTAGAAATAATAATGGTAGATCAAAATGAATTGGACACCCACCCATAATATTAAAAGTTATTTTAATTTTAGCATTTTCGTCCGCTTGTCCGTCCGCACGATAGTTTAAGAGCGCGTAAACTCACAGAGCTGAAATTTTGCGCATGGATTTTAAAAAAGGAAAGAAAGTTAAGTTAAGTTCGAAAATGGGTCAAATCGGGAAACTCCTTCGTAGGGTTGCCATACCAAAATTTCGTTTTCACTACATACATATGTGGACACTGCCGTCAACGTAGAGAGCTGAGATTTTGTACACAGAGTTTTCATAAGAAAAATAAATCAAGTGTCAAAAATAAGCTAAATCTGGCAACCCCGTGCTGATGTTTCCATATAAAAATGTGGAATTTTTACGCGTATTGTGAAAATTATCAGTCCTAGACGTTTTTATTGTACTGAAAAGTTGTTCAGAATATGAAATCCCATGAAATTGGTTATAACTATTTTTACTGTCCGATAAACCGTTACCGTATATGCGAAAAACGATCAATCTTACACTGTTGGGTGACCATACGTAATTATATACGGGTATTCTCCTAGGCCAGGACTTCTTAAACTTTTTTCATTCACGACCCCATTTAGATTGTGATTTTCATTCAATGATTGGTTTTTTTTCGCAACCTAAAAAAAATAAAATAAAAATATATAAATATTTCGTGATGATTTATTGATTGAGTAACCATAAATATATAAAAGAATTTCTTTAAAAACATATATAAAAATATAAAATTAAGAATTGCACAAAAAGTTATAAAATTGTATTTATCCCATTGCACCACTAATAAAGATGACATAATTTGTTCATACAACACACTATTTAATTTTGACACATTTTTGTATTACAATAACATTAAATCTAAATTATACACAAAATAAAAATGGTAAAACATAAAAGCATAATTTTTTGTTGTTCGTAAGCTGGATCATTATGGCTCATCCCCAGGTAGTTTTGGAAGAGTGTGATAAGCTCTAAAGCATTCTGGCATGTGGAGAGCCACCAAACTTTTCTCTTCTCACATTCCCATCGAGATTCGCTCTTCTTTTTCTTCAAGGAATACATTTTGCATAATCTCGATGGGTTTTGTTTGACTGAATTTGGTGAAATTTGTCTAGAAAAGTGTGCAAAGTGTCGCAAAGGGCATACTCCTCCTGAAACTCTTCCACGGCGCTTGTATGATGGCAGGGTAATGTGCTCGGCCATTTTAGAGGTATTGACATATGTTAAAATATCGTAATATTTTGTAATAAATAATGTGAAATAAAATGTGATTATTACATTTTATTATGAAATCAGTAACCGAAATATACTTATTTATGTCATTTTTATGAATAAAGTTATTGTCATTCAGTTTTAATGTAAAAAATCACTTCAAAGACAAACCCGCGAATCGGCGGCTTTGTAAGTCAGTGATAAATTTACCTTGGCCGGCGATACGCCGGGTTTGTGTTGCAATGGGTTAAGTAATCCATTTGGGGTTGCGACCCATATTTTAAGAAGCCCTGATCTAGGGTATCATGAGAATTGGTCTTGGACTAATTCTAGCTTTTGTACTTGTTTAATCTAATGTATTTGCTTGATTCATTTAAGTATTTTTAATTAAAATTGGATCGCAATATTTTTAACTTAATTTCTGATAACGTTTTAGTAGTCAGCCTTTCATAAAATTCGAACCATATAAGTCTAAAAATAAATAAATATTTTTACATCATTTCTTAGTATCAGTAAATCAAAATCTTTAGTTTGGTACAGAAACCGATAACATTGCTGATGGCTATGAAGATATAATAGAAGAGGTTGAAGACAATTCCACAAATCGAAAGGCTGCGCAAATGAAATGTGTTTTCTAAATCATGTCATTTGTTATCGTGGCGAATAAAACATGATGACTACTCACGCAATCTGTAACAAGTACAAAATTACAGAGCTAATCACTTCAAAACAATTGTTTCGTTTTTATATTCGTGAAAACTTAAACCCTTTTAACACTTTTCGTTAAATACATGTTCATACTGACCCCACCCATGTACATTTATATAGACTTCGACAAAAGGCAAACATTAGCTTAAACCAGATTTGAAAGGATTTTACTTAAAGCAAAAAAGTGTTGCATATTTCATGTTGGATGCTTCCTTAGTTTCGTTTTATGTTAAGACACTTAGGCTCAAGGATGCCATAAATCTTGTAGAAATAAACCAGAAAAGCCTATTGGGGTCGTTCATTCATTGCCGCCAGTGTTACTGAATCACTTCTGTACCATAGAATTTTCTACAGAATGTGATGCGAATAAATTACACAAACAAAAATCGATTGAATTCTCTTGACTGTGATACACTTAAAGTGCTCTGACCTTCGAATATGGCACCTTTGAGGGTTCAGAAATAACGACATAACAACACACAACCAACCTGACTTCTAGGAAGAAGGATTCAATATTTATATACATATGTATATACTATACTTCTTACAAACATACATATATGTCCTTTGTAGGTTAATCAAAAAAGAGAATTCGTGTAGCTGTGGGAATTTGCGATCTATATTTATAGAAGTGTCTTCTTGTTAATTTTGAATTGCTTCAGACATTTGGGGAAATTTGATTAGCCCATCACTTATTTCTTGGTGTTTCGTTATATGATACACCGGAGACAATTCAATTTTGTTTACAATGATAATATATACATATTAAAAGTTTAAAGATAGCAGAAATATTTAGTTGTAAGATTTATAAACTGTATAATAGCTTGCTGCAAAATAATTATTTATGTAGGTTAGCTCGGGTAAATGTAAAATAGCTCACACAAAAAAACTGGGTTTTCAGTTATATTTATTATTTGTGTTTTTTTTTCTTGGAAATTCTTTACCCAGAAGGATGTATCTAAACTGCAAAAAAATTTTTGGAGAATTTCTTGTCATTTAAGTCTTTGAATCTGGGTGTCCTCTCCAGAGAACAAACTTTGCAAGCCGAAAACTCTTTTTATACCCCAGATTAAATCTCATAACTAAGTTTTTCTCTCCGTTTGTAACGCACAGAAATTATGATGGTAAAGCCAAATGGATTGGACACGCATGCATAATATTAAAAGTTATTTTGATTTTTAAATGTGTGTCTGTCTGTCTGTTTGTCTACCCTCACAATAATTCGAGAACATGTGTCAGCTCTCTAGACACTTTGCATAATTGCAACTTGTAAATTTAACTAAATTCGAAAATGGGACGTATCAGGTAACTGCTTCGTAATGCTTAAGAACGCGTCAACATAGAAAGCTGAAATTTTGTTTTCATAAAAATAGTAAATATAATTCAATAATGGACTAAATCAGGTAATCCCTTCTTGGATGTTGTCATACAAAAATTAAAGTTTGTACGTATACTGTGAAAATGTTCAATCCTAGGTTTTTTGTACTGAAAAATTCTTCAGAATATAGAATCATATGAAAATGGCTATAATTATTTTTACTGTTGACGAACCGTTCTAGAAAGAGATGCGAAAAACTACCTTAATAATCAAACTTGCACAGAGAGGTGGCCATGCGAGAGTACATATAGTGTAATAAGAATTCGTTTGCCATATTTCACAAGTGGAAGCATTGGCCCGTATTGCTCAATCCGACGGATTAATGATTCCCGCCGCAAGTAAGATTCACTTCCCCTTCACGATGCGATTTTTCAATCCTCCGGCGGAACTGTCACATTCAAGTATCAAGATTCGATTCACTTGTTTTCAATAATCAAGGAAAACTTGATTTTTTCACTTCAAACGTTTTCGATAATCACAAACTGGCAAATTCGCAAACTCAGTTCTCCCGGCGGATTCAGCAATAGGGGCCATTGTCTTCCTTCAATTGGATTCGACCTGTAGGAGAAAACTGAATGTCGCTTTCAATGACCGCATCTGTTTTATTCATAGAATGAGGAGATACGATTATGTTTGTCTATTCCGTAATTCTCTGCTAGGTATGTTTCTGGATGCTTATCTGACACTAGGAGTATCTATTTTCCGACATCAGCTTTTTAAACATTGACAGGCATCTAATGCTGCGGGTTCCCCGTTATCAACATCGAATTTTGGAATTCTCTCACTTTGTTCACGTTGCTCGTCTTTGGCGTCTTTACAGCGCACGAGCTCGGCCAATTCATTCAGAGTACTACTGACTCGTCATCTGGCCTCGGATGATGGTCAGGTGGACTGATAATATGTTTACGTTCCGAAATAACTATCCACTGGGAAAAGGAGCGCTCTAAGAGCCCTCCTGAAGTGCTTCCCTGGAAGCTCGAAGCGCTTCTTTTCCCTATCCCAGATCATTGATTTTTAACATAGGCATGTCCGCAGAGGCAAGAGATTCAATGCTGCTCTTAAGAAGAGCTCTAGGAGTGCTCTAAATGATGGCCGAGGAAGTTTTTGAATATGTCTTTTCGAAAGCTTTAGTCAGTTTTGAATAATCTTTGCAGTGATTCTTCCTTATTCTCTAAAGAGGCGTTCAAGAGTGCTTCCAGAGAACAGCATTGAAGCGCTTGGACTTGCTTGTGATTATTAGTGGTATTAAATTTTATGAAGTTGATTAAATATATTTAAAGCCAATATTCTCCCGAACTGAATTTATTGTAGATTTTGGTAACAGTAAGAGTGAAAACTCTTTGGAAAGCTACCGCTTCACTCCACACTGAACTTCACACTCAATATGAGAAATCCGTTTCTTCGCACAGTTTAAATTCGGAGAAAATTAGATGAAATCAGCCTTTATTGCTTGTTGTTCTGCTGGAGCTCATCCAATAATCTTCTTTACAGCTTAAAAGCGATGGCTCTAGAAGCACTTGAGTTAGTATTTCCCCTTGTAATTTATCAACTAAGCTTTGTAACACCAAAAAATTGTAATATCTTAAATAATTTTGAATTTGATTTTGAACTCCCATCATCTCCTTTTGATGATTCACTAAGAACTTATCCCAAGCAATTTTCATAGGGTTCATAGTGCCTTAAGTGTGTATAAGGATTGGGGTTTGTAAATAAAATTACTTGGAAAACGCAATAAAACTTTGTTGTTGTTTAATATATACTCAACAAAACGAAGCCTAATATGACTCGAATGTCCATCATAAAAAAGAAGGGCGTTTTGGCTATTCAAGTCCCTGTTATTGCAAATCTTATCCAGGTGGGGGATGGCGCCATTAACGAATTCGATTTGAGAAGAGATCGCAGGAAATGATTCCTAACTTGCACAGCGCCTCCTTTAAAAATAATAAAAAAGTAGCTTATTCCCAAAGTTCTTACTCATCTCCCGTTGTAATTCTACAAGCATAGGTACTCCGGGTTTTTCAAAATATGGTTTTTATTTATTTATTTGAAAAGTTATAAGGATAGTGAACAGCCAAAGTCCAATAATACACTTCCGTACAGATTAAACAATAAAGATTAAATAAAATAGTAAGAGGAAGAATTTTTTTTTTTATTTATATTTGCTCTTTATTTTTGGCTCTTTTTTGTGGTTCTTTTAAATATTCCTTAAAACTATTTGGCAAAAGGTACAAAATTGTAAAAAACACACTAGGTGTATAAACAGTCAAAAGGGACAATTAAAAACAATTAAAACAAATAATACAACAAAAATGACACACAAAAAGGTAAACAAACAAGACAAAATTCTCAAAAGAGACTAAAAACGGACACAAGAATTTTGCAAAAAATATCTAAAGTTTAACCAAAAATTTAGAGCCAGTCCCAATTTTGACAATTAGATAAGTGGCACTTCGAAGGAGTTCCAAATTTCCAAAATAAATTAATGAAAATGTCCCTAAACGAGAGAATTTCAACAAAAAAATCTGCAACGAAAAAATTTACCCGAAACCATTACAGAGTCCCGCGAGAGCAGCCTGTAGTATCATAGACCTCTACACACTGCCCTCATCATCCATCCAGCTCAGCATCTCTAATGAAGCGCTTGTCCTTTCCACAGCAAAGCGAGGAGAAGCCTCGTGGACGAGTGTTGCAAATGCTGTGGCCTGCTATCACCAGCGAAAGACAAGAGCTCCGTCCTGCACCGACGATAGTGGTTGCCATGTGCAGTTGAATGTGTCTGCGTTCGTTGTCAGATATTCAAGACGTAAACGTCTCTTCAATCTGTCAAAGAAGTGGCGCTTAAGTGCTTGTACGTGGTGTTGTGGGTCAGTGTTCCGATTCCCATCTTCGACTCTCGTGTAGAACAAGGGAATTGTAGATTTGGCAATTGTCAAACAATTCACCAGACTACAAAACTTTGCCCCCATAGAAACGATGTCCTTGTAATGCCGAAATTCGGTTGGATCAACTGGCACATATCGCGCACCAGTTCCATTAAATTTTTCAACGCTGGGCAAGTGAAGAACCTGTAAAACAGGGTGCATTCACCAACACAAACTGTGCAAATGCTCTGAACTCGCCGGTCAATATGTGGCAACTGATTAGGATGCACAAGACTGTGATGCAGCAATTTGAAAGCAATGTCAGCATCTTTGTAATTAGAAGGATAACTGTGCAATACTCTGCAAGTTATCCATCATATCACGCCCATATTCACCGCGAGGTTTGTTTGCCATCTGCTGTATACGGTATACTCCGGATGTCTTATTGACATAAGCACGCCACGGAGCACACTTGTTGTAAGTGTGCTGAAAGGTATGTGAGGTGGTCTGTTCAGAACGAAAGCATCTTCCAACTTAGTGCCAGTGTCACTGGTCCCAAGTTGGCGAAATCTCTCCCGCGCAGTAGCATCCAGGTCATGCAGTTGTGCAGTGTTAGTGTTTATTCGACAGTTTCCAGAGATATCACTAATATGTCCGCGAACTGTCAGTGTATGCATGTCAGCTTCAAATCCTCGAGCATTACTGAACAATGAATCTATTAATTCAGGATTAAACCTGATTGGAATCGACGCGAATTGCGTGTACCGTAGAGCATACCACTTGAGGTGAAAAGCTGGCCTGATTCTGCCCCAGGTCTGAATCGTAGAGATTAGATCCTGCGGCCAGTCACGACGATGGGGTGGTCGAACACAGAGTAGGTAGTAATACTCCCCTATTCCGATCCACACCCACAGCTGAGAAATCAAGGTGTGTGGAAAAACACTCTTTGGAATGCACGCACTTGGAGATTTCACAACTAAGTTGGTGAGACCTAATCCACCTATCTTGACTAGTAGACAGAGCGTGCTTTCAGCAACCCATCGTCTTTCGCACCAAAAGGCGTCTATCGTTTTTGCTTGAAGAAGACCTGCAAATCCTTCATCAAACATCTCAGACTTTAGCAGATGAGCGACGGACGAGGTAATCAAAAGTTTATCACGACTGACCTACCCATTAAGGATAATGGAAATAGTCGACTACGCCATGAGTTAAAAGCTCTAGAGAGTTTCTCCAGAGCGATGCGGCTATTATTTTATTTACTCTCGCGTCCGATATACACACATAAATATTTCAGGCAAGTATTAGTCCATTGGATGTTCAGTGTAGTAGCTGTAGGATCTCTCCACCTTTCACACCAGATGCCTTGACTCTTACTAAAGTTGATTTTAGCGCCCGCTATACGGTCGTACTCTTTGAAAACAGCACGAGCGATCGGAAAAGCTTCATCTCTTGTCACGAAAATAGAAAGGCCATCCTTATATGCCAACATAAGTGGCCTCACATTGGTATATGGTATGTCCGAGCATTCGACGAAGATTCACCAGTAGCGGCTGGCTTCAACGAAAGATCATAAAGCATACCTGAAAATGGACAGCCCTGTCTTATGCCTCGATGAAATAAGATTGGAGCCAGAACTTGTCCTTGATACTTAATCAAAATCGCTGAATCTCTATACAATTTCCCGACGATATCGAGCCACCTATGCGGAAACCCAAATGCCTCGAGAGCAGTCAAGAGATACTCGTACGAGACGCTATCAAAAGTCTTTTGTTTGTCTAGTGAAATCATGGCCATTTGTGTACCTGTTTGTTCATGATAGGCAAACAAATGCTTGGCTACCGGGATTTTGTCGAAGATGCTACGACCAGGTACACAATAGGACTGTTCCGAGTGTATTACCGAAGCAATCACTGATCGGAGTATCGCCGCTAATGCTTTGCAGACGATTTTGTAGTCCACATTGCATAGGGTTACTGGCCTCCAGTTCCCCATCCTGTGCAAATCTCCCTTCTTTGGAATCACTCGCATAACAGACCTCATCCAATCCCTGAAACGTATGAAGAATTCTGGAATCAAGCCGTCATAACCAGGTGAAGTTTGTCGCCTTAGATCCTTTGTCGCAGCGATCATATCCTCCATTGTGATTACTGTATCCACGAGCTCCTTACTGTCTTCAGAGAAAGTGGGAATATTCTCATGAAATTCATGAGTGGTCGAGGATATTGTCGACGTCGATTCAGAGTAGAGACTACTATAGTAGTATCAAATATATACTGATAGCTGCTGTCCGTTGAGCACTTGTCCAGATTCATCAACTACCGATTCGATTTCACAAGAAGCAGTAGGTACGTCGTCTAGTTGCCTGAAAGAATTACTCGGTTGGAGAATGGCAAGCGTGATTGAGTGCGCAGCACAAACTCCAAGCTGTGCTTGTTAGTTTGTATTGCCAAGCGTTTTTTTATTCTGTTAAAATAAAGAATCAACTCCGGCTGAGTTGGGAGAAGAGTGATTAATACAAATAAATTCCATAATTGACGGAAAGCAAGTAACACAAGTAACAAAAATATTGATTTAATAGAATAGATAGCTTTAAGCATTTCTTCAAGACTTATGTTGCGGAAACTAAACTTACTTACTGAAAGGAGCAATGATTGAACTAGAACCGGAGTCAATATATGGTCGAGTACTCGTAGGTAGGCTAACATTACCTGAAATAATGATAAAGGTCATCTGGACTGAAGCTACACTCCTTACGATCTTTACCAGTAACACCAAATTGTCGCAAATTCTTCCATAGAAGCTTGGATTGAAAGGTGTGGTTAAGCTTGGAGTAGATAAACTTTTTCTTATTTATTTTTAATCACTGGTCATATATTACAACAGTCTTTTCCTTTACGCGTTTTAGATAATATTAGAATGTGAGTAGACATTTTCCAAAGTTGAGCTAGAATTCAAATATCAAATTAAACAGAGTTCAATTTAAAGGATTCATTACTGAAAGGAGCAATGATTGAACTAGAACCGGAGTCAATATATGGTCGAGTACTCGTAGGTAGGCTAACATTACCTGAAATAATGATAAAGGTCATCTGGACTGAAGCTACACTCCTTACGATCTTTACCAGTAACACCAAATTGTCGCAAATTCTTCCATAGAAGCTTGGATTGAAAGGTGTGGTTAAGCTTGGAGTAGATAAACTTTTTCTTATTTATTTTTAATCACTGGTCATATATTACAACAGTCTTTTCCTTTACGCGTTTTAGATAATATTAGAATGTGAGTAGACATTTTCCAAAGTTGAGCTAGAATTCAAATATCAAATTAAACAGAGTTCAATTTAAAGGATTCATGGATTTTAAATAAATTATCACTTTTCTTATAACAACCCTTTTTGGGAAGTACGTAAGAAGTTTTTAGTAAAACATCCCCATCGCATCGCAGATGTTTAATTCAACAGCTGCACAGTAAAAAAAAATTCCCTAAAGATTATAGAAAACTCAACCTCAGAAGACGTAGATTGGGTTTTATCCCTAAAATGTAGTTATTTTTCAAATTTATTTGTTTTTGTTTTCCTCTAAAATGCAGGGAATTTAATTTTTTTTTTCTTTTCCCAAAATGTAGGGAATATTCCCTAAAATGTAGGTAATAGTACTACACCTTTTTAAAAAACATAAGAATAAGCTGTAGCTAGGCGAAGGCATACAGGCGCAATACCCTACCTTAAAAATTGTCAACTTATTCCATGATGTAAGAAGAGATGTATGACACAATTTTGGATGAACCTGAGAATATTGTAGAAAATAATCTTAAAATAATTCTCAGAACAAAAGAAACAAGTAAAGGCAAGAGATCTGGAGGATTAAATGCTATATAGTTCATCACCTTCTCGTCAAAACTATGCAGGCATAATTTAAGCTCCACCATTTAAAGCTGAATATTATGAAACTGTAGACATAATAACAGCTGAGATGAAAAGAAGATTAGAAAACAACGAGGACCTCCTAGATTTTGTGTCTTGATGAGTTGGACATATTTTGAGTCTGTTCAACATTTAAATGTATAATTATTGTGAGGATATTAATGAAAAAAATCAAACTCGTGTTTGCAATTATTTTTCAGGTATTAAAATTCCGTCCAAAGAAGAGGCTACTATTGTGAAAAGGTACTTGAATGAGTTGAATGGTCGATTAGATCAGAGCGCAAATATATTGAAAGTTCTACACCGACAAAGGGAATCCTTCAGAGATACGTATGAACAATTTGCATCAGTCACAATAATCGAATATAGAACTACCTCGTCCGAATCTACGTTTTCGACACTAATTGCTATCAATAATCCTGAAATAATATCAATGGTTCGGTTCATGAAATAATAGCAGGTTTGATGTTTATTACATTTGAATGGAAAAGAACAGACAAAAAGATATTGACGAAGTTCTACAATAATTCCACAATATGGTAAATTGAAGACTGGAAATATATTGAATATTTTTACCATGTGGTGTTTCTTGTTTGATCCATTTATTTCTTTTTACTGTAGAAACCTCAGGATAAAATGAGTGTTCTAGAAGTGTGAGATCTGTGCTCAAGCGAAAGGGGGTGCCGGTTGTAGAAGATAACCCAACTTGTTTAAATTCAAATATAAAATTTTAATTTCAATATATTACTTAAAACTAATATCACAAATTCAATTCTTAAGACCTAACCAAGCTTACTACTATATTTTCAACGAATTCAGTGAGTTCAAATACTTATACAAAAATAATTCAATAAAAAATAAAACAAATGATGCCACTGAGGTCTGTTCCCCTTATTTCTGAAAAAAAAAGAAAATCCACTATTAATAAAGTAGAAGTTCTGTGCTACACGTGTAAGCACGGTAGCTGTGCTAAAATAATTATAATTTGACAGAAGTAAATTTCTGCAGCAAGAGTAGATTCTTGGTTAGATGAAGGATGAAATAAAGCAGAAGTAGATTTCTGCTTAGACGTAGGATAAAATTAAAGCAGAAGTAGATTTCTTCAGTAGGAGTAGATTCCTACTCAATTGAGAGATGAAAAATAAGCAGAATTAAATTTGTGCAGTAGGAGTAAATTCCTACTTAGGTGTGGGATGGAATTAATGCAGAAGTAAATTTCCGCAGTATGAGTAAATTCCTACTTGGATGGAAGTAAAATAGATATTGGATAATTCGGATAATCAGAGTAAATTCTGATGTGTTCAGATCAAATTCTGAATTGGGAATGGGTGATTCTGCTGCAACTCGTCACCCTTTTATAGCCCCCGCGAACCGCTACATTTCGGCTTCACGATGGGTTGCCTTGGCAACGATCGTTCTCAAAGTTGTTAAACCTTGATGGCGGCGTCCCGCAGTGACGTCATAGTGGGAACATTAAAATTGCACCAAACTCTGACTGCGGCGAAGGCGAGAACATCTGGTATTATGTGTTGACATTTTGACATGTCAATTTGTAAATATACTGCGGTACGTATTTTTTGGTAAGTTTGTCATATTTATGTATTTTAATATGATATTAATACGTTTTTCTTTCATTTTTTCAGGTGGAAATGCAATGGAAAGAGTTTAGGACGGCATTGGATCGAAGGGAAGATGTTCCCTGATATCAGATAAGTGCCTTTTGTTTAAATTATTTTAAGATAAAATTCTTTGTGTTCCTTTTTTGTATCTTTTTAGGAACATATATTGGAGAAGAACCAGGGAATCATCGAGGGATATTGGTGTGGCCTGAACAAGAAGTTTACTTTTTCAAAGAGACGTGCCTACACCTGAACCTACCTACCTACCTTTAATTTGGTTCTAGCTACTGGCCTAGTGCTGTGGCGCTAGGCACGCTCAAACAAAACACTGAAGAACAATATATGACTTGTTTTCAAAAACGATGTGTGAATTATATTAATGAAAATATATTTGTAACTGTTCCATACAAAATGTAGAATAATTTCTAATTTTTTTGAGTGTTATTATTATTTTGGCAAAGTAGACAAGATTTCACAATCTTTTTAGTACAAAAGCTTTCGGAATTACATTTAGGTACATTTAATAAAAATAAATGAAGTCTCGTAAATATACAAAAACTAAAATTAAATTAAAAATTGAAGTTTAAAAATAAAAACCTACTGACATTAAGCAAAAATTGGAAATAAATATAAAAATAACAGAAAAAGAATAAGTACTGCTAAAAAAGAAAAATTCATATTTGCGTATGCTTAAAATTTCGGCAATTTTCGTTGAATGTTCCATTGATTTGGGGGATTTAAACTGATTTTCCCTTTCTATCAGAGAAAATTAATTTATTTTCAGGGTGAAACGTGTCTTAAATTTAGGGAATCGTCCTGCTTTTTTTACAGTATATTTTCTAAAAAAATTCCTAACCGCCTTTCCATTATACATTTCAGCTCTACCAAAGTTATCAATCATGAAAGCTTCACTAGCAACTAATTACAATGTAATAATTATTACCAATACAGAAATGGGTAAGTACAAGATTTGCAATCGAAATTGTAATGAGCATGACTGATATTATTATTATACTATCGTTGTCCAAAACGGTGTCAGAAATTTATAGAATCGATTAATTCGCAATCACCTTACCTACATATTATGTCCGCTGGCAAAATTAATTTGAACTTTCACTAGATCCATCAAGGACTCCGATTCTTAAAAAAATGATTGTACCAGATTTGCAAAAGCACTAAGGAAGGAGACACTTTGTAAGACAAATTGTAGCAAAATGCCCCAGCTAACGTATATTTCTGTTATGATAATGCTGAAATTTTCTCATTAAATTCGCTTCTTTTGCAAAGTCATTCATCTTAAGAAAGAAAAAAAAAAAGAAAAAAATCGATAAAGAAACAGACTAAACACCGAAAGGAAACGACAAACTTTATTTGATTTATTTGCATTCGAATTTTCAAGTCTTGAAATGGAAATTCGTCTGGATGTTGGCGGTTTTCTGGCTGCCTAAAACCTTATACTCAGGTAGTTAAGTCAATGCCTTCCGCAATAAATTTTGAAAGTCGAACAGAAATCAGCGAATGCCGGTAGTAACGGGGGAAATAAGGGAAAAGAATTCATTTCATAATCCACAAACATTTGTATAAAACCCGCAAAAATGTTGGCTTATTTTTTTAGCTTGTAAAATTTCTAAACCGAGTTTATGCATATGCTTTGGATTTAGGTATATACCAATTAGTTACAAGAAAATTATCTAAAATTTAAGAGAAACATGATATTAATGATTGAATGGAAGGAATTAGCAATTGTAGTAACCCAGTTGGCTATGCTATAACGATGAATTAAGAGACAAAGACAAGTTTTGTAAACTTATCGATGATTGAGCTGACAAATTGGAATAATAATATTAAAAGATAAAATTCATAATAAACACTGAACAAACTCTTCTCTCTAACTGTACATTAACAAAAGCCGGCACCAATCTATTGTCATCTTAGCTTAATTGGACTAGAACCAAAATAAGCTAAAAGCTTAAGAAAAGCACTTAAAAGTTGTTGAAAAGCTCCTAAAAACAAAAATTTCTTATCATTGCTAAAACGTGCTTATTATTACAGGGTGTGTCTTGCGAAATTATTTACTAAATGTATTATTGAAAATCCAGCATGGAAAACGAGGCAAACAGGGCCTAGACTATGACTAGAACCACGTAAACTTATCCTTATTGTTTCTGTATATCAGGGTTTGAGTACACTTTAAAACGTTTACTACATAAAACAACAGGTTAGATGAAATTTTACACCCGAAAATCGAATTAAATTAAAAAAATATATTTTCTTGTGGGAAGTGGTAATGAGTTTTTTACGCTTTCGAGACCCGTATAAAATACAAGTCTACAGGCAATTCTCAACCTACTGCATATGAGCAGAGAAAATTAAATAACAAGTACCAAGGTACTGTCAGTTACTGGCCTAAAAGCCGAAGACCAAAAATTCCATATTATTTTCTTGTGTCCAAGTGATACTTTAATCGCTTATATGGAATTAAACTCATTCCGACTTTAATTAGCAAAATGTTTTTTTTCTTTACCAGAACCCTGCGTATGGGCAAAAGAGATGGAGAATGATAAACACTATCTCTATTTTATTCTTCCTGTGGTGATTGCATCTGCAGCCAACATAAAGGGATCAAATGGCATAATAACACGTTTAAAAAGCGATATTTTGTGTTGGTAGCTCCAACTCTGCCATAACGCGAAAAAGAAAACTATAAAACTTGTGCCATTCTTTCATATAGGAAAATGGCAATGCTCTCAGTCCATTGTTGTCAGTGCCTCTCGCACAAAAACAATTCATTTTCGATCTTGCCCAGTTTTTTCTTCTTTGTCCAATATCAGGAGCTGCTAGAACTGTTAACTGTTATTTTTTCTTCAATAGAGTTCACTCAAGAATGATGAGTGCGTGACAAACATCGTCCCACACGATACAATGGTCCGTATTGCTCAATCCGATGGATTAATTATTCCCGCCGCATGTAAGATTCACTTCCCCATAACGATGCGATTTTTCAATCCGCCGGCGGAACTGCCACATTCAAGTATCAGGATTCGATTTACTTTTTCTCAATAATCATATGGGTCAACTTTTGTTGGCATGGTGTGACAATTATCTTAATTTCAAGTTTTACTTTCGCTTTAATATTGATATTAAAAGTTCAGCAAATTACGGATGCATTCAAAATTATTTCCATTCTTGGAAGTTTATTAAACTCGATTTTTAGGGAAATAAAATTAAGCAATTTTTGTCTGCCTATCCTTAAAAGTAGGTATGGGGGACAGAGAAAGGATGACAAATATTGTGTTGTCATCTATTTCTATTCTATATATTCATTTGGAAAACCACTGAACTGAAACTGGACTATGATGTATTTTGTATAGAACTTATTATTTGTAGTTCCGCGGAATAAAGTAGTTAAACCAAAAAGAGACAACTATAGAAAAGTGATCGCATAATAATGTCAAATAATGTAAACAATTTCAGTAGTATCAGCAGTCCATTTTATATATGTCAGTGAGGGAAACTTCATCTTTTGACTCCGAACGTTTAAAATAATCATAAACTGGCAAATTCGCAAACGTAGTTCTCCCGGCGGATTCAGCAATAGGAGCCAATGTATTTTCAAACACGTAGCCCCGCTCCTAAAAATCAAACCAACTTGATTTTCGGCCAACCGATTGACATACTGCGCGGGTGGGAAAAGTAGTCTGTGAAACGCAATGCTGAACAAGGTTAAAGCTGTATAAGAGGAAAGCATGCATACTTGATAGATGAATTTTGTTGGTTTGTTGTTATGGTTGTATGATTTTAAAGGAGTTTTGAGCATTGGCATATCCTTCTGAAAGATAGTGCGAGTATGTGGAAAGGTATAATGCATGAAGTCATTATATTTGGAGTAATGTGCACGCATTGTGAGTTTAGCCCACAAGGAGGATACTATTTATAAATAGGCACATGCTTCTGCGATATAATAATATTGAGATTTTTGGCTGTGTGGGTACTGTAGTATGATGCTAGGCGGATGGCCAAAGATGCAATCGAAGTTATGTACTCATATAAGTCAGAATAATAAAATCTCAGACATAGGATGTGAGAGGAGAAAGACAGACATAGCCTTTGCCCCGGGGCGAATGGATGTCTTAGTTGGTGTATGAATAAGTGGATAGAAAACGGAAATCAGGTATGTATGTGAGTAGTGCTTATATGGTTAGTATGCATGGTCAGCTATAAGATCCAAATGGTGAATCTCGAAGCCTATCCAGATTGAATCGGGCACATCTTAACCTTCACGTGGTCCCCCTGACAGCGCCCATAAGGATAGTATTACCTGTACAGGCCAAGTACAATTCTTTTGACGTTGCTAATAAGATCTAGGCCCGAACGGAGTTACCAGTACCGTTTAAAAAAGTATATCTTGCATGAAGATATGAAACTGGGAGTATTCATGGTCTGTTGATTATGCTTTACGAAAGCCATACCAAATGGGCGGCCCGACATTGGCTAACTTGGTACCACGGGAATGAGGAGCCCCAAATTGAACTGCACTTAGTAGCGATATTTGCCTCATCATTGGGAAGGCCCCCTTGTGGGAGCATCGTAGTGGCTGTGGTAGCACATATGGGGGCAGAGAGAGATTGTCTGGGTCTGCGTGACTATGCGAACTTTCTTCTCTAAACAGAGTAGTTTGTTCTCTTGACAAAATTGCATACTGCGTCCGTGAATTTGAAGGATGGTCGCTTGTTATTGTATGCTTAGAGGATTGGCTCTCGGCGTGGAGTTGCGCTAAATCAACAGGGTGCCGTGACTCACAGATCGGAAGAGATTTTAGATAGGTCTCGCTTCTACCAGTAAGTCCAATGTCAAGCATGCACTGACATAAACTGGTACTCTTGAAACAGAATATAATATATTCTGCCTCTTGAGGGCGTTGATTGTCGCTTGTCTACTAATCCGTGCATTATGGTGCCGTGAGATTAAGCTATAATTAGCAGGTGCTCACGTAAAACCATATGACATTCTGACATACTGCGTGTCACACTGTCGAACAGACTCACACGTGGTCAAATTTGCGTCGTGACAACATCGTTGACTCTCGAGTTGGCCAACATGCGTGACCGTGTGTGGACCCTATTAGAATCAAAGATAACTTAATAATAAGATAGGACACCGGCGAGATTTCCGTGTGTTTTAAATTTAAAATGCACACGACTTGAAAAGGAAAGAAATAAGATGAAAAAATAACAAAAAAATTAAACTCTTTTTAAAATGTTTATGAATAAGGACAAAATATGTGAAAGCGCAGATTGCATGCAACGAAACAGAATGGAAAATGATTCATTCTCGTAAATATACTAGAAAGGGCGGAGTTTTCAGATTTTACTCTCGTCAAATGCTCCCGCGCTTTTGTGAAAACAAGTTTTTCTCAAGTATTGAGAGAGCTGGTTCCAAAGTTATTGCTGTAATCCTATGATATTTAAAAAGCACGTGCTTATGTTTACATTCGTGAGATTAAGTGGGTGTACCACATGCTGAATTGTCTGATATTTCCGGAAAAAATGGGAACTTTATTTGACACCAATCTTACATCTCCTTTCAACACTTTGCCCAAATCGAAATTTATCTTTTTCTTAGTAGTGTGACCCGATGTACATTAGTACGAATAATTTGATAGCATTTCGAGGGATTCAATAAGATTTTATCGTTCGGTTAATCCTACGTTCTCTCAAGTTTTGTTTTTAACTCGTTGTCTCAGTTGCACTGCAATAATGGATAGCCAATTTCTTTTCCCCCATTCGTGCAAAAGATGAAAATATATGACATACTTGTTGTGTTGGTGGTCCATATTCTTGTGGCTGAGAGATTAGTACAGACTATCTAAACTAATAAAAATGGAGAGAGAAACAAATTTATGGTTTTGTGCTGATCGAAAACTTTCTGGATAAAAACTTAGGAGAAATAGGTACATAAAAATATGAAAATTTCCCAGGCGATTTTCCTGCAACATCGTCAAAAAAATAAGAACAAGAAGAAGCTTAGATACCAAGTCTAAGAAATAATTCTGGATATCTTTCCAAGTTATCCGACTCTGTGGCATTAGTTTTACTCATTTTACCAAAGCGGATTAAACTTCTATTTAGCAGATACATTCTCTGTTACTTTCTAAACAATACAAGACTATTTTGGGCAGTTGTGGTAGAATTTCTTGCCTGGTAACAAAGCCCTCGAGAATTCTTCCCAATGAGAGCCACAACAAAGTCCTTTCCAAACATTTTAAAATATTTTCAGTATTTTCATATAAAACTGACAAAAGTTTGATTTGGTATGGTAGAACCAAGGAATTCGAACAAGGAATTTTTCCACTAACTTCTTGAAAAATTTACATAGGTCAAGGAATTTTTGACAATTATGATTTGAAAAAGTGCGAGTCGCCGTAAGCGATAAAGGGTATCAGTTTTTCGGGTAGAGGGTGTTTTTTTTATATTATATTGAAGCACTGACATGTATATAAATGGACTGACTCCCTGATCTCCTATTTCATGTGGCAACAGTTTTGATTTCAGAAATTATCATCTCACTGTCAATGCTACCAGCTGTCGTAAACTGGCACCATATTTAAATTATTTGGCAATTACTTATACGCTTTTCAGTGCGATTTACCGAATTTACCACAAAAGTTTGGGACTATTTGTATATATATTTTTTTTTTGTATATTGCGGAGTATCGTTTAAAAGAGCTACTTTGAAGGATTCCAAAACGAAAATTTCAAATTTTTTGGTGAATTGGTTCTAATTAAATTTGTAAATAATACCTTCCCTGATCTTCTAGACTTCAAAAGCTAAAATTTTTATACGGCAGTGGTAAGTAGGCATTCAGTCATAGAAAACAGGACAACTGCAGCTTTTTTCATCAGTCTCATAGTTGCTGGAAAAGCGTGTTTAGTATTAACTTACATAAAAGACAACTCGTATTAATAAATCAAACTTTTGGATTAGATTTAAATACAGGTTGTTTCCCCTTAGGAGGTCAATGGAGCAGGAGGTGATAGTACTCACCTAGAATAACAAAAATGGGGGCCGATATCAACCGTTTAGGAGTTACAAGCTGATTAAGAAAAAAACTAGTTTTTAAAAAATCACCCTGTATCTTAAAAAGTATAGGGCGTAAGGTCATAGGTAAGATCTCATTGTTTGCAGAACTTCATGGTCTTTCCAACGAGTGCTCAACCATGGTTTTTTTTTTTATATATTATATAAAATTATAAATTGTATACACTCCTCTTTAATTTGACCAAGTATCCCCTATGTGCAATCTGCCATTAGCTCAAAGCCAATTCTAAAAGCTATTCTCAAACCAAAATTTGTTCTCTTAGTGTATCGGCTAATTTCGGTATGACGTGAATACGTTTTGAGATAATAACTCTTTAACAGCTGCAGTACCACACAGGGTATAATAGTTCAAATTAAATAGGAAGTCTACAGTTTATATTTTTTATAAAAAAAAAACTATGTTAATGACCGCTTTGCAAAAAAAAAAGGTAAAAAAATCCGAAATATGGGTATGGGGCTGGTTGAGCAGTCGTTGGAAAGGCCATGAAACTCTGCATATAATGAGCTGTTAGCTCTGACCTTGCGCCCAGAAATTTTTAAAGTACAGGGTGTTTTGTGAACAACAACAAGCTTTTTTTTCTTAATCACCCTGTAATTCCTTAACGGTTAGTATTGCCCTTTGCTTTCTAGGTGAGTACTATCACCTCCTGCTCTATTGACCTCCTAAGGGAAAACATCCTGTATACTGGCATTCGGTCCATCGATTGTTCTCTGAAGATGTTCTGGTGGGAAGCCCTCATTGTGTGAAACCGACTCGCTCTTAATCCTAACTGAATTATTGATTTATAGGGGTATAGTTTCTGAGGAAGGTCTTTCAAGTTTTCCGGAATAATGGGAGAATGAATGAAAAGAGGAATAGATGAGGAATGGTGTAGTTTGTTTTTTGACCCTTAAAGTTTCATAACTTTCCTTTTACCTCTGAAAAACTGATTTTTCGCACTTGGGTTATATAAACCCCAGTTCCTATATTTTTCACAACTCTCCGTGTTACAGAATTCGACCACAGGATGAAAATGCTGCACTCTAGGGTTAAGGCACCCAGATCTACGTAATATGAATCAATCACTACTTCAAAATAAAACAATAATAATAATGAAAATAAAAAATTTTAAGAAAAAAATAATCAAATCTAATCGAGCTGAGCATGGATTTAAAACGTACAATGTACGATGGTGCCTGAATAGAGGAAGTTGTCTGTTCATATTACAAAACATATGAAAAAAATTAATCTGTAGCGATGATAGCTTATTTTACTAAAAAAAAATCGCATTGTTGTAAACTTGGCTTTACTAGCTGTCTAGATCTTCTCTACTTTTAGTACCTTTTGAAATCTTTTCCACCAAACAGCTTGCATTCTTTTATTTTACAATATTTCGGCAATGTTTCTTCAACTACAAAATTTACATCTTTGGCAATCCTACAAACATTTGGACAATTTTGTGGAAGCAAATAGAAAATCCTAACAAAATTTTAATTTGTACAGAGAACGAATATTTATTCGCAAAACTGCTCAGCACCACTTCGGTTAAATGAAGTAAGTACCGGAACACACTTTACCGTATACAGAACCACCTGAAAACGGAAGTTGAAACAAAGGGAATATTATACAAAAAAAAATCCCATTACGTCATTATTTTACACTTATTTGATATCATCAACTACAAAAAAGGGGTTACCGGGAAAAAAAACGCGCATCTATATTGATTTTATGAAACAGTTTCTGCGGAATTTATACTATGGCGGTGGTTGACTCTCATTTGTAATTCTTTCTGCAGAACTCGGTCTTTTCTTCTTGGCATCTTTCTTTGATTCTTGAAGCTTTTTCTCCTTTTTTAGTGTTTCAAAATCAGCGCGATCTGGTGGTACTGGTGATGCTGGTGGTATTGGGGATGCTGGTCGTGCTGGTGATGCTGGTGGCGGTGTCTGTAGATTATTTTCGTTTGGGTGAATGGCTTCAGTTTTTCTATCGTAAACCCCTAAGAAATGATTGCAATCGGCGCAATGAAGAAATTCTCGTGCCGGTGAAGGAAAGATACACGGAAGAAAACAAAATGGCCAACATGTTAGTATGCAGGCAGCTCCCAGTGGTGAATTAGATACCTGTAATAGGTAAATTTTGGGTTTTGAATGAAAATGATTTTTTTGTTTTTTTAAATATTATTTTTTATTTGAAATTAAAATGCTATCCTAAAATATCCTTTCAAAGTAGGAGCAACAGGAAACCAAATATTAATATTGAGCATGCCATTATTATGTTTATTTAAGGCAGCTGCTCCCATTTTATATCTACGCCACTGGAGTCTGGAAGAAGTATTCAAAAGCTCCAGAACAGTCATTTTGTCATTCTGGACTCGTTTTAATTCAATCCTTTATCAACGATATCGCAACCAAAGTACAAAAAGCAGCTAAGCAAAACAAACTACAATAATTTTATTTAAGTTTATAGACCCAGCATTTGTTGACTCATTTAAAAATTTCTTAAAAATGAGCGTCAAAAGTCTCGAAAATCGTCAATAAAAGACATTAGCTAAACTAAAAGTTATAACCAGCCAATATAGACACGAAAAATGAAAAATTAAAAACAACAAAGGCAAGTCAAACAATTCAAACGAACAAAAAAAATGTAAAACCTGCCGAATTTCTTAAAAGCGACTAAAAACCGACACCAGAATTTTGAAAAAGAGTAAAAGGCAGTTCCAAGACGTTCCAAATTTCCAAAATAATCTAATAAAAACTAATTTTCTAAACCAACGAACTTACAACATAAAACTTTTCAAATTAGCACGGAGACCTAAAAAAAAAATCACCGAACTCAATACCGTTTTATAGAGTTTCGCCATCACGAGGGCTGTCTGTAAGGTAGGTGAAGAGCTTATGAAACAGGATGCTTTCACCAGCACAAACTGTGCAGATCCTCTGAACTTGCGGGTCGATATGTGACAACTAATTAGGATGCATAAGACTGTGATGCAGCAATTTGAATGCTACATCAGCATTTTTGTAAGTAGAAGGATAACTCATCTCTTATCACGAAAATAGGAAGGTCATCCGCATATGCCAACATAAGAGCCCTCACCTTGGTATATGGTAGATGAACTGAATATTGTGCTAGCATTCGACGAAGATTCACCAGTAGGTATGCATAAAGCATACCTGATAATGGACAGCCCTGTCTCATACCTCGATGTAACGAGATAGGAGCCAGAACTTGTCCTTGATGCTTAATCAAAATAATCAATGCGTAACAATTTGAAATTTCAGACCCATTTCAGACCTATTTTGTGCTGCATCTCAGAAACAGATGATTTTCTAGGTCAGTCAGAACAGTTAACATTTCAATTCTTTACGCAGGCATGTGTGTATATGGATATACTATCCCTTGAGTTCTAACACCTCCTAGAAAGAATATATTAAACCGAAATAGTAGTACCCACCAATATTAAATTTAACGAGTGTGATGCAACAATTTGAATGCCACGACAGCATCTTTATAATAGGAAGGATAATTGTAGATTACTCTGCTAGTTATCACGCCCATTTTCACCCCGAAGTGTGCTCGTCGTCTGTTGTACTGTATACTCTGGAGGTCTTACTGACATAAAGAGCTGTAAGTTTACTGAAATGTGTCTGGAGTGGTCTGTTCAGAACGAAAGCATCTTCCAACTCAGTGCCAGGGTAACTGGTCCCAAGCTGGAAAAGTCTCTCCCGCGTAGAAGTGGCTAGGTCGTGTAGTTATGGAGTGTTCGTGTGTATTCGACAATTTCCGGAGATTTCAATAATATCTCTGAGAATAATAATGTTTTTATTTATAGAAAATTCACTTCGCGAGTTCAAACAATGTATTCAAAATAATGATAACAAGCAAATAAATAAAACAAATAAAAACTATGTTTGCCATTAATATGTAAATAAATATTAAAAGGTTAAGGAATTGAAAAACACGACAACCGTTGGAGAATTATTTTATTGAGATTCGGAATATTTTGTTATTTAGGTCACCAGGTAATCCACTTATACTACTCATGTAGACCGTTCGATTGGGATTGATTGCCTAAATCTTTCTCAATAGAACTTAATTTCGCCCACCTAAGCCATGAATGTCCCAATCAAAAAATCAGAGTCTACCTCTGACATTTCTCTTGAATATTCTTTCTCTTCATGAATCAAATAACTTATTACCTCTGATTGATCTTACTGAAATATATCGGTGATTGTCAGCGAATAAAATCTGAGTCCACCTCTGTGTGTGAAGAAAAGTTTATTTTCTACTTTTTCATGCGACTTGGCCTCAGTTTTGTTTAAAAACTCGTTTTTTACTTATTTTATTTTCTGCCTTTTTCACGTTAACTAAATTGGAAAATTCTGCATTTTTCCTGAAACAGATTTATCACTAATCATATCGATGAAAATTTTTCCGATGATTTTCCCGCTTTTCCGGGTTTTCCATGGAGTTTTCCACAAAAGCAACTTTATGCAACTCATTTCGCTCTACAACTTTGTCTTAGGTTGCAAAACGCTCAAACGATTCCTTGGTCGGAAAAATTCCGGAAAAGCGTTTTACATGAATTTTCCTCGTTTTTTTCTGCAAGTTTTCACCATTGTCGGAGAGAAAATAATGATGCCAGTTGATAGGGAACTTGATCCTGCATAATTTAGAAAACTTTTTTACAGGAAAATTTTCCGGAGAAGTCGGAAAATTCTGGAAAATTTTTCCGAAAAATGGGAAAACTCTGGATTTTTCCTGAAACGGATTTATCACTAATCAAATTTGTACCAAATTTTGAAATGATTTTTCCCGATTTTCCGGGTTTTCCATGGAAATTTCCAGTTCAAATTTTGACAGATTCAATTGTCACGCGACATGAACCTGTGTACCAAATTTCAGCTCGCTGTAATGACGAAAAGTGGGTCTACGAGAGTGCCGAAAATAGTGAAGAAATATATAGACAAATTCGTGTACGAGTTAAAGGGAATGGCTGGCCTCAAAAAAGTGCAAAAATTTTGTTTGTACTGAAAATTCCTTAGTGGTATAATTTTAACTTTTTTGAGAATAATTCATGACTAAAAAAGAAAAAATAATAAATATAACAAATAACTTTTTAATAAAACAATCTAGAGTTTTCCATTTAATTAAATATTAAAATTATATTACATTTGTGTATAAATTTTAAAATTTTCATGGTATACAAAGAAAGCGAAATCAAAGCAAGGTAATTTAATTAAGTATTTTGATACACATTAGAAGTTCGAAATTTCATTTTAATTCACTGCAGTGTTAAAACTAAAACAGCCTAGGGGCCAGATTCCGCAACTATGAAAAATATGCCAGTCCGCCCGATTTAAAAAACTCACCATGAGAGAAAGTGTAGGTACACTTCAATGCTGAATGAAAATTTGTCTGTGCTGAATGTTGTTTGAGTGAGAAAATAGTCTTTTTGAAGAAGTTAAGTTCAAGAAGTTAAGTTCAAGAAGAAATGCGTTACATGAATTCACTAGTATTAAGGTGACTACGGCTTAGAAAAAGGTAAAATAAATAATATAACAAATAATTTTGAAAATAACGCTTCACAAAAACTCACAGGTACCTTTTCAAAATTCACGACTAAAATGGCGGAGAGAAGATGTCAGTTAAAGTGTATAAAATTTTGACAGAAAAACTATAATTTAAATTTTTGTGGAATCGAAACAAAGTGGTGTACACAAAATTTTGTGCACGCGTAAACTAATAGATACGGAATCCGGTCCAGATCTTGCTTTCTTGAAAATTTTAAAATTTATACACAAATGTATAATTTTAATATTTAATTAAATGCAAAAAGAAGGGAAACTCTAGAGAACTCTTGTGATGTATTCATTTAATGAAGGGAGAAATTATTTTCTATTTTTTTAATGCGGATTTAGAAGATTTGAAAATATTTTGTTTTGTATTTTCCATTTCATTTGATGAAGTATGAATTTTGTTTTATAAGAGCTCTAGGGGGGCGATCGCCCCGATCGCCCCCGCTGTATCCGTCCTTGTGGAAACTAATACATTTGTGTAATATCCGTCGTTCCTGGTGTGAACACTATTTTGTCGCGTGCCACCGCGCCGGTCCTGGTGTGACTATAAATAAAACTAGGACTCTTCCCTGACGGGTCAGTATGGTAGCGACATAGTATCGGTACGATATTTGTCCCGTCGATGTCGTATCGCATGGAGCTCCCTCACGGTCAGACATAGTGTGGACTAAATCAGCAAACATTTTGTTAATTTTACAACAAAGTTCATTTCCCAACTCGGTAAATGCCGCTTCTCTACTGACAAGGCATGTCGCAATACTGCATACCGAAAACATGTTGAATCTCAACCGTGCAGTACAGACCCGTGTGTGGGTACTGATTTAAATACAAAGTGGCGACAGTAGCCTTTCATGCTGCATGCTTTTCGAGTCAATGTCGTACCGATTTTGTACCGACCCGTCAGGGAAGGCCTTATGGCCCCTCGCTCACGAATCGACACGGTAGCGCAACTTAGTATCAATACAACATTTATCCCGTCCATGTCGTACCGCAAGGAACTCCCTCATGGTCATACATTCTATGGACTAAATCAACAGATATTTTATTGATTTCACGACAAAATTACGAGTCAACTCGGTAAATGCCGCTTCTCGGCTGACAAGCCTTTTTGCAATGCTGCATGTCGAAAACTTGTTGCATCTCAACCGCGCAGTGCAGATAGTGGCTCGGTATGCTACACGTTTACGGAGTCAATGTTGTACCGATGTCATACCAACAAGAGAGGCAAGGGGACTAACTTGATTTCCAGCTTGAAATACTGCGTGTCACACCGTCAAACAGGCACACATGCAGTCAAGTCTGCATGAGAACATCGTATGGACCTCTCTGCGTCTCTATCCCTTTCCAAATTCCAAAAAGTCATTACATCACTGTGTGTTTTGTTATGGAACTATGAAGTGACTGGCTTGGACGTAAAGTCCAGACTGTCAGCATGAGCTGACAGATCACTCGACGGACAGCGTTAACTGCAGGGCGGCACGCTAGCTCGCCTCGGCTCATTGGCGGAGAGTGTGGGGAGGTTCCACGAAAAACCTGCCGCTGCCGGCAGCCATAATCAAAAAAAATTTCGTGCCTATCCAACAAAAGCCGGCACACATTCGGTCCTGAAGGGACCCTTACGTCACTTACCTGCATACCTTGTGGAAGGCGCGCCTTCTTTGCCGGCCCCATCCTCCCATCTGACTCTGAGGGGCATAATTATTCAGAGTCACTATTTGACCTGAAAAAGAGAGATAGAGAGACTAGGCGAGCCTAGACGACCTTCATCCTATGTGAGAGGGCCCTCGGATAGTGAAGGAAGAATTAAAACTTTCAAAATTTCATATTTACGTTATAATTGCAGAGTAATAGACCCAAAAAAAATTTAATCATTTCAAGGTAAGTATATGCAAAGATATCATTAAATTAACTATAGCTAGATGTATAGAAAGCATTAGATCAAAAAGGTCATGATTCCAATGTACACATATGGGTATATAGGTATATAGGTAACTATACCATGAAATTATAACTATATATATGCAAGTATATTATTAAATTAGTTATATATATATATGCAAGTATAGTGTTAAATTGAAAATATATAAATATATAAAAAAATATCAATAAATCCAAGACATATATAGGTCTAACTATCATAGTAAATCGAAAATATCATTAATTCAAAGGCACGTATATGTATCTAGGCGAGTATATCATTAAATTAAAGCTATGTATATACATGTAGGTCTATCATGAAATCAAAATTTATATGTACATGAAAAATATCATTAAATCAAAGTTGTCTACATATGCTAGTCTCTCAAGAAGCCCAAAGCTCGTACGAATGTCAAAACAATGTGTAATATAGACAAAGAATACTCACGGTTAAACTCCACGGCATGATGAAGCGCTTTAGAATCCGGTATCTATTAAAAGAATGAAATTAAAGTCAAAGGCTTCGACTTGCTCTCTCGGTAGGCTCGACCACAATTTTCTTTCGAATTAGAGTAAAGTTGGCCGGCGGCACTATTAGTTGCCAAACACCCTTACGTGACACATGAACGAACTTTGTTTTCGTACAATGGACAGACAATCTCCGAACAGCTTAACGTTTTACTAAAGAAAGAAGGTGAAATGCGTACTAAAGCGCTACAACTACAAGCTATGTATAAAGCTTCTGTTTCGATGTACAGCAAAACGATACTATTACTCGTAACTATTTCATTATTGCGATAGACTCTTCGCCTTTGTTGTTTTAAACTGTATCTTTTTAACTCTTTCCGAGCCCCTTTGGAGCATTTGTATTTAACACTGTTTTATAGATGTAGGTATATGCGAAGATGCACTTCCTGCTGAAACGCGTGTTTTGCAAATTACTTTGCTACCTTGGCAGCAAAATTTAAATTTTTACGCATTATACTGGTGTCTTTATTTGGGGGGGGGGGGCTAATGGCCTTGGTGTTCCCGTTTCCGACCTGCGGTGTAATTTTTTTTTCTCCCTATATCGAATTTTACTTGGTCAGTTTGTGGTATAACAAAACCTCTTGATAGACATTTAAGATTATGGAAGCTATATGCAATTCAGAATGCTTCTTTAACATTCCTACGGGTTTCCTTTCCAATGGATACAGATTGATACCGCACTGCAGCACTCGACTGCCGTACGGAGGCAGATTAAAAATAATTAAGATGTATATTTTACCAGATGGACACGGAAACTTTTTGTAGCCAACCTATGACGATGTGACACAGAAATTTTTTTTGTAGCCAACCTATGGCGATGTGACACGGAAACTTAGTGTTCTTCTTCTTCCTTATCTTATCGCTTGTCACACCGAGCTCGAGGGAACGCATCTCTCTCGGTCGGGGTGTGTTCAAGTGTTCTGCTATGGACAGCAGCCGGCCGGCATACACGCTTCAGTATGTCATGTAGCATATTGCTATATGCAATACGCTACGACCATAACAGTATACATCACGACAGATTAAAAAAAGTTCATTTCAAACTTTGGGGGTTTTCAAATTTGATAAGATATAGATTTAATATTTTTCTACTGGAAGTGATGTGACACAGGATGTGTACAGAAATGGTTACACATTATGTTATCTTCTTTAGTTCCTCAATGTGAGTAAAGATCATGACAAAGTATAGTATAGTATTTACTATATGTTTGCAAAGCGTTAAGTAAAATAAAAATTTTATTGTTGAAAGAGACCAGAAAGAGAAGAAAGCGGCAAAGAAATTGCTTTCATGATCAGCTGATAGCTGTCACTGCAAACTTTCTTGGAAAAATTTTTCAATTTCCAATAAAGTCAGCTCATTTTAATGACGATAGGTGGCACTTTTACTGCAATTTCACTAATTCAAGCAAAATTTGGTCCATTTGAAAATGAAGCGAAATATTGCAAATGAGTCTTTGATGGGCTTCATTTGTATTATACACTACACATTTGACTCCATTTAATTAAAAATTATGTCCTTATAGAGACAGTCTGTCTAAGCACGTCCCATGAATGAAGTTGTAAATGAAGTGAATCAAAATTTTCCGCATAAGGTTTTATTTTATCTAATTTGTATGCAATTTTTCGTTTCGTTCTAGTTGGATACATACTAAGCGTAATACAGAAAGGACAAATATTTTAAAAATAGTGAAATTCACTTCTGTGGGGATGATATGCACAATTTCCCCAATGAAAGACTTTCTAAAATTTCATCATTAACAGTATATCCAGAATGGACTAAACTGATCAAATCTGTTTGCAACTTTAACCGTTATTATAACCCTGAGTAAATATTTCTATTTTTACCCAAATATATGTGTTTCAAAGGCTGGACTAGTGTGTTACTTTACCTACAATCGTAACAAATGACTAGTTTCGGCAACGTTTGGCTACAGATATGCCGACTAAAATTCTGACTACGCTAGAGAATTTTTGAATACGTGACTGAAAAATTCTCATGATTTTTAATTAATTTAATTTTCAGCACTGTATCACTGTAAGTGTAGCATCATTATTTATACTAACTGAGCTCATCCATCACTGCACTGTGAGCCATAGCCGATAGCGGTTGACAGTTCTTTATAATGAGTGAGGACAAATTTCGACCCTAAAATCAAAATATTTATAACCGAATATTATAATATAGGTACATTATCAAAAATAAGTTTTTTAAGATAACGTTTTAGTTAATTACTCTACAGGGTTATATGTGTACATATATGTAAGATTTTAAGTTTTCTATAATTTTTTTACGTTACTCAAACCATTTTCGAGCTAGACCAAAAAGCTACGCGCTAATAACATTTGAAGTGGCAACACTACTTGACTTGTTATATATTTGGCATATGTTTGTATCGAAAAGTAACTTCATTTTGGCATGCTTTTTCTTGAAACACACGTCGGTAAATATGTCGTTGGTGTCATTGCGCAAATTACCATTATTTAACCAAATGTTCTATCGAAGCAGACTATAAATTTGCTGTATAAAGCTCACGTCTAGCGAGTGAAATTTTTAGTATCTCGGTGGTAATTATTAATTACATTGAAAAATGTTTTTTATTCTCCTACTAATTTTACCTGTAATCGTAAAATCAACGCCAGTTATAGGAGGAAAAGATGTTGGCAAAATCACTTCTATCGGCAGAATTAAATTGCATGCCTTCAATCCTGGCAAGCATCCGTATCTTGTGTATTTGAAAATGAGGGGAATATTATTAGAAAATGACGTACTTGAAAATGATATAATTGAAAATGAAATATTCGAAAGGGAAGTGTCTTCCAGCTGCGGTGGGGTTCTCATAGCTCCGGATATCGTGTTAACTGTGGCCCATTGCGTCGTCGATGCCACTGTAAGAGTTATACAAATAGAAGCCACAGTAGGAGTTGTTCATCCAAAGATGGGAAGTACTCTTCAAAAGGCTAAAGTTAAGGACTACATAGTTCACAAGGACTTTATACGAGTAAGGCCCAACATCGCAAAAAAACAGGAGCCTTATAACCAAAACGATATCGCCATTCTATGGTTACATAAAGAATTTATTTTAACAGACAAAGTCCAGACAGCAATTCTTGCTGAGCCCAATTTCCCTGTAGATGATCAGCTCGCAGTTATTGCCGGCTGGGGGCAAACTGATAATGGTATTCAACCAAATTTACTGCAAGAAGGCAAATTACGGATTATTTCAAATAAAAATTGCAGAATTGCTCATTGGCCTTCTGTTATTCCGAAATCAATGATATGCGCGCTATCCGATGACCGCAAGACTGTTCATAGTATAGGAGATTCAGGTGGACCTCTTGTGGTGAACGGAGTTGTTGTAGGACTTGTTTCTTGGGCAGAAGGTAAACAAATCTGTACGGGCGGAAAGATTAGGAATTCCTGTGATCCAAGTTTTCCTGGAGTTTTTACCAGAGTTAGTGAGTTTTTACAGTGGATCGAAGATAATGTGCAATTGGGACCGTCCAAAAGCAGAAAATCCGGTAAAGTGCCTAAAATTACGAGGAGGATTATAAAAACTTCCAAACGATTGCCAAAAGCATCTTTTTCGGAGTCAGAAAATTTAACTAATGGCAAAGATCCTTCGGCTGGAGTAGATTGTCTATCGGGGAAATCTTTGAAAAGTTGTGCAATTTTATAGGCGAATTATAACAAGAATTGTTAGAGATATTCTTTTTGTATATTTGAATTAAATAAATATTAAAATTGTTTCCACTGAAGATATTTTTAGGATACCTTGAGCTGATTTTATTATGTAGAAAATCTAGAAAGTTTAATTTATCCAGAATTTTTGTGATGCTATAAAATTAGAATAGTTCGACAACATTTCTATATATTTAAGCTTTTCTCCTTATCCAAAACACTTGCGGGGAAATCACACTTTGAAAAGAGAAGCAACAGGTTATTTTATAGCAAATATGTGGTTAGCGTTATTGTGCAAATTACCATTATTTGGCCAAGTGTTCTATTTCTCTTTGAAAACAGATTGCTATATAAAACTTACGTGTATCGAGTGAAATTTTTAGTGTCTTGCTTGTTAATTACCTCAAAAAATATATTTTATTCTCCTACTAATACACGAAATCGTGAAATCAACGCCACTTGGAGGAGGAAAAATTCTTGGTTAAGAACAGAATTTATATGACTTTAATTCTGGAAAATATATGTTTCTTGCGCATTTCGAAATAAGTGCAGCAGTATCCAAAAATTAAATGATGGAAAACAGAATTTTCTTCTCAGAACTCCCAATGACATGTTAAATGCAGCCCAAAATCTAAACTCTATAGACACAGTAGGAATTGTTCATCAAAATTTGGGAAATATGGTATAACAATTAACAAAATTATTGTCAATTGGCAGCTGGTCGGCACTCGTTTCAATTTTAAACAAAGCGAACTCTAATTGAAAATTTGTTTACTTTCCCGAAATGATTTACACGAGGAAGAAGCAAATGCTTTCATTGAACATTTAACTAGTGCAGGCGCATATCCAGACCTACTGCCGGGGGGGGGGGGGGGGGGGTCAAAGCTAAAATGTTCGAGTGTTCGAGAGAGGAGGAAAAAGTCGGAAGTAGTCGCATTTTAATTTTTGTTATCATATTTAAATCAGATATCACAAAACCCAATTTTTGATTTTCATTTGGAAAACCTGACAATAATATTATCCACATCAATGTGGTTCTCAGAATGAACATACACATTAAGAACTCATATCCAGATTCGCTTTCTCATGCAAGGATTGTAGAAATAGATGAGACGCAACCGATTCTGTCAGGGGTGAATAAAATGACTGAGAGTAGAGGTGCATGATATGTCACTGACTATTTCTTTTGATGGGATCTTGCTTTCTTCTGAAAAAAGATATCAATGGTCTTATCAGTCTTCTGTTTTCCACTTTCGCAACTATTTCTACCTCCATCACTAATTATAAATTAAAAGTAAACGTGAAGTAAAATTAAACAACACTACTTGAATTAATATGACAGTATAATCAAAGCAACGCCAACTACCGCAGAGGAAAGCGAATGGATTTTATTTTTATAGTTCTGCTATAAAAATGCTAGAAGCAGCTTTAGCGGCACTCGAATCAATCCAGCTGATGGTTTTTAGCCACCAATAGTGTATAAAAATTCTACAGAAAAATTTTCAAGTGAATTTCTAAGAACAAAATAGCTGTGTTCCTTTTTGTGTACCTTGTTCTAGAACTCCCATATACTGGAGAAAACAAATGGTTCTGTCGATTGAATCGAACAATTTGTACTGTTCGCTTCATTTATAAATCTTCTATGAAAATGTAAGAGGCGTTCTTTTGTGTATCTTTTGTTCTGCCCTGTTTTGCGGTCACAAAAGAACACAGCTAATGTATGCTTGCCAATGCTCATAAATATCTTTAGCGACCCAGATCAGCCAAGGCACCTGAATCGATATAACTCTTTGGAACAATTCTACTGCAGAGGAAAGCGAATGGATTTTACTTTTATAATTCTGCCGTAAAAATGCTAGAAGTAGCTTTAGCGGCACTCGAATCAATCCAGCTGATGGTTTTTAGCCACCAATAGTGTATAAAAATTCTACAGAAAAATTTTCAAGTGAATTTCTAAGAACAAAATAGCTGTGTTCCTTTTTGTGTACCTTGTTCTAGAACTCCCATATACTGGAGAAAACAAATGGTTCTGTCGATTGAATCGAACAATTTGTACTGTTCGCTTCATTTATAAATCTTCTATGAAAATGTAAGAGGCGTTCTTTTGTGTATCGTTTGTTCTGCCCTGTTTTGCGGTCACAAAAGAACACAGCTAATGTATGCTTGCCAACGCTCATAAATATCTTTAGCGACCCAGATCAGCCAAGGCACCTGAATCGATATAACTCTTTGGAACAATTGTCTGCCGACAATAGCGCATGAAAAATCTAAAGAAAAATTCCAATTTTTCTGAGAAATCTGAATGCACCCACCCTTGTGGCCGAAAGAGTTAAATACATCAATTAATCCACCAATTCAATTCTTAAGAACAATTTGCAAGTCTATTTCTAAGAAAAATTTAATGCTTCCGTACGAACGTAAAAATTTTGAACAATTCAGGCTTGAATCAGTGTCGCAATGAAAAATCAACGGATGGCTAGACGTTGATTGCATGGAACTAGGGTTCTACTGGAAAAACCGTAAAAAAAATTTGTTAAGTCAAGGCTTAATACAATTCCGACGGGCAACTCCAAACGGCAAAAAAAATGCCGCTGTCAAACTTTTAAAAGGACAGCGTCTTATGCGAAGTGACGAAGTTGCCGTCGGGAATGATCAATTTCTAATTTTGTCGTCGTCGCTGCAGTACTACCAACAAAATCAAACGAATGAAATTGTTGTGGAATTTATTTTTGTCAAGATTGTAAGACGTCGGCGTCAATTTCAAAACAATGGATTTTGATGAAAAATTTATTGAGGAAGTGCGAAATCAGAGCGTTGACAAAAAAGACGGCTTGGATGGATATTCCGAGGCGCTTAAATACAAATCGTAAAGTTGTGATATTTTTGGCATTTAGTTTAATTTTAATTTAGTTAATTTTTCCTTTACACACGTTGGTCCATAGCAATTCTTTCAAAATAATATAAAATATTCTCGATAAAAAAACGTTTCGACTTTCACAATCGCCGCTCACCGCCTGCCATTGCATTTGTACTGCCGTTTTTTCGACTATCTGTTTTGACAGCGCATTTCCAGCTGCCTAGTTGAATAGTACTAAGGTCCGCGCTAACCTAAATTTTAGAGGAATTTTGCAATTTTTTACGGAAATACAACACGCGGTCATAATATTTCTAAAAACAGGTATTTAAAATTATTTGGAAATATTAAAAATATTAAAACAATATGCATAATGTATGCAATAAAAAGAAAGTTAACAATGATGTTTAAAATACGGCCACAAAAAGAAATCCAATTCAATCCAGTCAAAAAATTTATCAAATCTCAGAACTCTGATAATAAATGTTTTTACCGCGCTAAAGAACGGCCCGGGCGGATAAATTCAAGCTAAATTTTTGGGAGACTTACTGGTGGCGCCATCTCTAAGCAAAATCCAAAAGCCAAATTTAGCGTACTAACCTTAGTACCGCCCTCGCTAAAATTCAGAATAAATTTCCGCCAATATCTTTTGACTTGCTAAATTTTCATACAAAATTTAGCTTAGCACGGACTAAGCTATATAGGTAGAAACAATTTATGATCGCTGACCAATATTTTAGAAACAATAATAATTGTATTCTTTTTCATATACATGAGTAATCGGGGCAACAAAAATATAAAAGCATCTTCATAACTGGGCTGATAAGCATTACGAGCCATTTTCTAAACAATCACAATCAGGACCACCGTGAGCCCCCTTCTGTATACGCACGAATTGGTGTTGTCTTTGCAACTTAGGATGGTCTTAACTCGCTATCGAAAATTGAATACCAAGCAAAGATAAAAACAAAGAAAAGAAAAACATATCGCGCCGATACTTTTGGGATAGCAATATTTTGCTAATTTTTTACCATGCTCATGAAACATTGTAGAGCTTGGCCTGCAGCTGGACTACAATAGACTGCTTCACCACGAACACATATTCCAACCACCAAATTAATTGTGATATGTAAATCCTTGAAATCTCCTAGATTTTATCAATAGTCGTAATCTAAATTGAATTGATCTAACAGCGGAGATGTAAAATAAATCATTCAGGACGTTGTAAACTCTCTTAGTGCCCTAACTATGAACCTTCATGAATTTAATTTGAATTCGGTGTAGTGATTATGATTGTAGAATAACAATTTCATCTTGGCGAAAATTTTAATCATAATTAAATTATCGCCCAAAATACTATTAAATATAATAAAAGGAAAGAATGAAAAAAAAACTATTCCTCTTACTTTATCCGTCTGAACTTTAATAAGAGGTCGTTTATTGGCACCGCATTTCGGACAAAAAATGGCATCCGTGCCATATCTCCACTTCTCCACGCTAGATTTATATGATACCCTTCCTACACGATGGGATGACGTTGGTTTCCTGTAATTATATTTCCTTTGATACGCAACTTGTGCACCATTTGATTTTCTATTTTCTGTAACATCCTTACTTGGTCGCTTGTAACTTACACCTACATAAACCTCGGAAGAATCTCTTTTTCCAGATAATTTTGATTCAGCCGCATATGGATCTTTTTGGAAAAATGAACCTCTCCTTGTGTCTTCCTTGGCTTTATCTATTAAAGCCTTCGGTATAGTTTCACTAAATGATGGCTGTCTGTTGCCTGGAAATCTATTTCTCCAAAAATTCAAAATCATTTTAGGATCACAACACAATGCTTACTTGCATCAGAACCTCTGAGTATGAAAGAAGTTCTTTTGCTTCCTGTATTAGAAGAGCCGCTAGATATACTTGAACGTTTCGGAGGGAAAGGCGCAATCAATGACATTCTCTTGTCATCTTTTGATAGTCTTTTTTCGTCTTTTGATAGACGTTTTACGTCCTTTGAAGGTCGTTTTTCATCTTTTGAAGGTCGTTTTTCATCTTTTGAAGGTCGTTTTTCATCTTTTGAAAGTTGTTTTTCGACTTTTGAAGGTCGTTTTTCGTCCTTTGAAAGTCGTTTTTCGTCCTTTGAAAGTCGTTTTTCGTCTTTTGAAGGTCTTTTAACATCGGCTGAAGCACGTTTTACTTCCACTGATGCACGCTTTTCATCTTTTGATGCTCGTTTTTGATCCATTGACGCTCTTTTTTCATCTTTTGGCAATTTATCGTTTGATTTCATTCGATCTTCTGAAATGTCATACATACATACTTTAAGATTTATGTTTAAATTACATCTTGAAATAATTTACTTGAAGTATAAGAATGAGCACTAGCAAATTTCTCTTTATCCCAATCAATTTCAGAAGTATCCTTTGCTACAGCCATACTTTTTTTACCCAAATCTCTAAGGATATCTTCTTTTTCCTGGTCATCCAGTATATCAAGGTTCGAATCTGAAAGTTTTATACTTGGATGCTCTTTTCTGATATGATCCAGAAGTGGTCTAGTATCTTGTTCAGATACGGTAAACTTCTTGCCGCACAAGATGCATTTAACAAGTCGCGACATTACTTAACATTATGACAACCAAATTATGATGTACAAAATTAGAGAGAACTGTAGTGTTAGTTATTTATAGATATCTTTTTGTTTTTGTTTTTTTTTTTTGCAATTTTACAAACACGAAAAATTTTTATTGATGTGTGATGATAATCTATTTGACATTTACCTCTCTGATAGCTGCGATAGAAATTCGAATGTCAATAGAGGCGAGCCTGACACAGTGCCATATATATGTCAGTAGCATAAACAAGCGGCGCATATTACAAATGGCTTTGGATTTTATGAAAAGTTAGCCAGAAAAAATGGATATATAATAAATGGATATGAAATTAAGTATAAAATGTTCAATGGTTCATCGACTGTTGGGGGGGGGGGGATGTTGGAATTGGTACAACCCCCAAAAAACCACTTTTCGTTTTTTATCGTAATTTACAAATCAAGAGTTAAATGTAATCTGTATATTATTACAAAGTCTGCTACAATCAAATAAAATCTTTAAATATACCTATTGAAAAGCTAATTTGTTACGATGTGCAAATCTGTCCCCGATTGTATTGTGTTCATCCTTGTATATGAGCTGCGATACTGTTGAGATTTCTGTTCTCTAATTTAGCCTATTTAACATTCTTGATGGACCCAGATCTTTGGTATAATTGAGTCCCGCATTTACACTCCTCCTGCTTCTATGGTAATTTTTGTCGCCATCGTCGTCATCGGAAAAAAAAACATTATCCAAGTTCATTGGATCATTCTACGAACTGCGCCTTGGTTTGGACTATTGGACTGTTTATTTCGATTAAACCGTCAGCCAAATTATGTAAGTTACTTACTTTCATCATTACCAAAAATTAGTCATAATGATTACACTGCTGCTAAATGTCAATTTGGTAACCACGGAAAGGCACAAATTAATTGAAGTTAAATTAGCCTTATTTACTCATCCTTGCCATTACTGAATTGCTCTCGCCGTACTTACAATACGTTAATTGTTTGGAAATCTTTTTGCCGTAAATGAAAAAGCAGAAAAAATCAAACGTTTCAATCCACAGATCAGAGAGGTCTCATCAGTGTGGTTATCTCTGATCGCCTACCACGGAAGTTCGATCTATCATTGAGCGCCTATAAATGCCTGTATTTGGATTGATTTAAAATTTAGTATAAAATATTTATTTAAATAAATCGTTGAATTTATACTAGTAGACTAATTTGATATAGTCGTTAATAGAGCAAACTAGTCACATTTTTATCTATTTGAATAGCTGGAGAAGAAAGTAATCAAAGAAAACTTGGAAACTCATTGTCGGGAGTAGCTATCGCGGGCAAGATTAGGTGAGCAGATTAGAGTACGTTTCAACACAGTTGATAATTACCCTTTATGCGTAGTAGGTACCAGTCGTCTCCCACTTTAAAATTTGCAAACAAGCAAAAAGAGAATATGATATGAGTACACTGTAAAATTGCAGGACTTTTTCGTTTGCTTAATGTTTTAAAATCTCATATATATGAATTATTTTTTCCGACACTTATGTATATACTAGAGTACTACAGATAACAGGTAGATATGATATATGTTTGGACTTGCTTTGCTTTCTTATATAAGTATAAATTTACAGGAAAGTAATTCTTTCTAATTACACTGACAGGTAAAGGGAAGAACTCTTCCTGCTTTCTTAGGAAGGTATGAAAGGGCAAACAGAAATTGCTTAATTTTATTTCCTTAAAAATCAAGTTTGAGGAATACTTGATGTTATAGGAGATAGGCTTCTAATAAAAGTAATAATTTTGAATGTATTTGGAATTTGTTGAATTTGAAATATAAGAATTTTAAAGCGAAATTGAAATTTGAAATTAAGATAATTTTCATATCCCTGCCAAAAAAAGTTTACCCAAATTAGAGAGAAAATAAAGCAGTCTATGTTATACATGTCAGTGGTCCCTGCTTTATATCAAGAATCCCCCTACACATATTTAACGATGTCCACGATAAATTTTCACCACACATCACTTCAGATTTTGAAGGAAAGTTGGAAAACGTTTCATTTTATATGAAAAAAGTTTCATTCCATGCGAAAAACGTTTGATTTAAGTTGAAAATTTCTATTCAAAAATGCCATAACAATATAATAAACGAAAAGAGCACTTCTTGTATCCTACTAAAGGGAAAAACTACCACATAAAAAACTTTTGGCATTTGGCGGGCCGCAACAAAAATCTAAAATATAAATTTTTCAAGGTTTTACAAAAAATCAAATTTTTTGACTTTATTTTGCATAAAAAAAAACAAATCCACAAAAATTCGAAGAAATTGGTAACTAGTTTTCAGCTGTGCAGTACACACTTATAGTAGAATTTTATATTATATATTCGATTATATAGAAATAAAAGTAAACCAATAAAATTCTCTCCCAACTTACCTTATCCGACTGTACTTTAATGATAGGCCTTTTATTGGCGCCACATTTTGGACAAACAATTGTTCCCTTTCCTGGCCTCCACTTCTCTATGCTAGTTTTATACAGGGATGTTTTTCCTTGCTGACTTCGTCTCATCATTGGAAGCTTAAGTTTATATTTTCGCTTGTATGAAGGTTTAGGATCAGTCCGTGAAGGTGAAGGAGTGATATATTCTTTTTTTTCGTCTTGTAATTTGGATATCTGAATATCCGAAGGATGTTGATCTATACTATGGGCTATGAAAATTGTTTTTTTTTTACAAACATGTCTAGTCAACGTAAACAATTACCTGATCTCCTGGATGAAAGTCTTAAAACAGAATTTCTTCTGTCTGGGATTATAAGTTTTTCTTTCACTGCAGCTTTGTCCACTGAAGGTCTTACCATTCCTGCTGGAAATCTTCCATTTTCAATAGAAAATGACATAATATCTTCTCCACCGGAGGTTCTATCACTCCAATTGGAAAGACTCATTTTACTATCATTTCTGTTATACATTCCTATCTCGGGGTGATTATTACCAATATGTTCTATAAGCAATGAAGTGTCATTCCTGTCAACATCGAACTCCTTCCAGCACAAAAGGCATTTTACACGTACTAGCATCGCTTGACATTATGACATCTTAACGTAGATGTCGATATAGTCCGAATTTAAATTTGTTATGTGATTTTTGATTGTATTTCGCTGTTTCAGTGAATAAATACGAAAAATTTTCAATATTTTATGATTGATGAATCAAATTGCAAAATGATTTGACATTTCGTTCTATGGTGTCTAAGGTGAAAACAACATCCGGCAGTGGTTATCCTATAGAGACTTCTTTTATGAGTTGAGTAATGCTAACAAGAAGTTTGGAAGCCAAGGTCATCATGATATGTATTTGTGTTGTGGATATGGGTGTTTTTATTATTATTATTTTTTTTTAATTTTTGATAAAAACTTCAAAATAATAAACAGGTAAAAGTTTTCCAATAGATTCTATATTCTATTAGGATGACGTGGAGCTACGGTGATATATATATTAAGCATCACTGATTTATTGAGAATTACACCTCACAATTTCCATTAAAATTTTAAAATAATCAAAAACAACGCGCTAAACGTCTCAGATACTTACAGAAATTGCAGAAAAACATAAATTTTACAAAGCTGATACTACATCAAATAATTTTTATTAACCAAGTCTACTTAGACTTATTGACATTTTCCATTTATTCAAATTTTAAACTCACAACATTCCAGTTGTGTTCATCCTTATTCTAAAAAAAAAAAATGTTTTTCTTACTACCAAAATCGAGACAATAGGAAGTTTTAGCAAATGCGTAAATCAATCTCTCCAGCAGATGGTGTTCAAATACGTGTTTCTAGTTACTGTCCAAATATACCTCTTTAATCACAGAAATGCATTTAAATGTTTACTTTTTTCAGAAAGGCATTCCTCTAGACGAAGAAGTTCTCAGTTTTCCACAGTTTATATTTCATCCAGGCAGCCAGATATCATATCATGTCCAAATTGTTTAAGTGCAGTCAAAACCATCAAAGTATATGAAGTAACAAAACAAACACATCTAACAGCAATTATGTTAATACCTCTGTTACTATTCTGGATTCCTTATGTTACAAACCGATTCAAATCTGTTGTGCATCATTGTCCTGAATGCCAAATAATTTTGGGTGTCACGCAATATCAACTTTGTTCAAAATCACCAAAGTGATTCTTAAAAGACAGAATGATTTTCGGTTACAAAAGTCGAAGTTAGTTAAATAAAGATTCCTTTGGTTGCTGCTCATTGAGGTTGAATTTTTGGTGTTTTGCCTTAGTTCTATATTGAACTACAAAATACGAAAATGTAACCATTAAGTAACAATTTTTGTGTGAATGTGTCTCGGGTGTGTCAGTTGGAATTGTTTAAATTCATTATGCCTTATTATTAAAATGCAATTCTGCCTTTTTCACAAAATGATTTGGCATTATGACAAGAAGTAGCTAATTAATTTCAACTAAGACACCTGTGATATTGCTCACTGTTTTGGCTCAAGAACTCTCGCTGAGATGTTGCATATCTAAACGCGCTATTGAGTAGTAATATAATTTTTTATAGACATTTTATTAACATATGAATTTTGGATAAATAGATGTCATGTAAATAGAGATTTTTAATTAAATTACTTCTAAGTATAAAAGTGATATTCATCGATTTTGTAACTAAAAGGTTTGGCCTCATTATTATTTTATGAAAATTGGCTGTAGAATAGTTTTTCAACTTTTCACATTTCTTTTATGTAATCGAAGAAGACTTAAATCATTCAATCTTATCAAAATTTAATTGCAACAACTCTCTTAATACTGTAGTTGGGATTCCGCCAAAAAACTTTGCGACTTCTCATAAATTAAGCAACATTGGTATGTTGTGTCACAAGACGAAAAAGGTAAGACTCCAACAACACTATTAAATTAAGTGAAATGTTTTTAAGGTCTTGTAGATGTTTTGCAAGCAATAACATCTAAAGAAGATTCAAAGTAAATAATCAAAAAATCACTTCCGTAGTGTTCATGTTAAAAAAAGAAAGAAAATCGTATAATCCGGCACGGTTTATAGATTCAAGATTAATTATGTACCTAAAACATCTTTCGCCCGTGTTGATTTGAGACTCTGAGAAGAATTCTCAAAATAGCATAAAGTTATTTCAAGGTAATGAAAATAATAAAGAAAAGAGTATAGATAAGTTTTCAGTCATCAGACAGTACTCCCGCGTGCGCGAATGACTTAGTGCACCTTAGGTAGAGGAGGGGGTAGAAATATGGGATACCTATTATATAGTACATAGTTTCAATGATAACAGTCCCCAAAATAGACATATAAAAAAATAAATAAAGTGGTATAAAGAGAGGAAATTTTGTTTACTTATCAGTAATATTAATTTTGTTCAAGAATAATATTAATTTGTTCAAGATTAATATTAATATAAATAATGTAGTCTGTAACACGGTCAAGATTAATCAATTTAAAAAAAAAATATCAAAATTAGAAATTTCCAAAGTAGGGTAGTAATATGAGACTGTATTGTAATATCAAAAACAAACGAAAAATTGTGGCAAAAAATGTGCAGTATCAGTGATAGTAACTCGTTAATATTATGTAATATTACAAAAGTCATCATTACCATTATTATTACCAGCCATATTTCTACCCCTCTACAATATACATATAGTACGCTAACATTTTTTGGCAAAGTTTTTATCCCTTCATCACTTAAAATATCTAGAAGTTTGTTGAGGCGCTTAACTCTACAATCCAAAGCCCAATCTCATAACTTGTCAAGGAAAAATGTTTCAAATTCTTCGATCTCATCGTCCAGAGTAAACTGATTCCGTATGAAAAGATTTTAAGAAATCATATTTATTAGATTTATTTGTACTGTTTAATATGGTATGAAAAAACAAAGAACAATCCAAAAATTTAAAAAAATAATCACTTCCAATTATATACATAAAATAAAGCGCACAGAAATATCCGGAGATGTACAACACTACAAATTAAAATTTAATATTTAGTTGGATAACCGTTAGATTTCAATACACTTTTCAGTCTGTTAGGCATTGATTGCAAAAGTTTTTTTGTTAAGTCGGGACTTATTTTGTTCCCCTCTTCTTGAAGATGTTGTTTTAACATACTTTTGTTAGAAATGTTATGTTGAGTTAAGGACCTTTTAATTCTGCTCATAAATGTTATATGGGATTCATGTCCGGCGACTAAGGAGATGTTCCTACCTGTTTACGTATATTATAAAGTAGTCAATCGTTCGTTTTTCTGGCACAATGTTAAATGAAAAATACGATAAACTAATTATTATGCTGGGACGATACTCTGCATGCACATATTTATTTAAATTTCTTGGAAATTTACCCTATTTCCTACATGATCGCTTCATGGGCGGATACATTTATGTCTTTGTTTTGTAAGTTGATGCATCATCGTTAGTCTTTCTCTGGAATTTATTTTTTATATATTGTTTTTGAATGTGAGAAGACATAGTACACATGTTGGAGTTTATAAGTGTATATTTTTGAAATTATTAGCAAATGAGCAATCTTATAAATTACATGCAGTTTATCGGGAAGATCAGATGGGCGGATACTTTTGTGACTAATTGTATATACAAGTCGAAAACAAGTGCCCATACAAATCCAGATTTGTATCTAAGTGCAAACTCACCTTAACAATGATTTTACTTTCTCCATTTCGACCGACTGATAATAAAACCATCAGAATTAGCTAACATTTTTCCATTCTAAAGCCTTGGTTTCCAACAGAATAATGCGATAACACACTACACTGTTTACGTAGAAAAAAACCCCTCAACCCATCGATCCTGGCCATGTACTGGCACTGGGGTATCCCTGACTTACCTTACAGCCAGTGTATGCTTATTTTAACCATATCCAATATATATGATGCTTGACCCACGTACTGGCACTATATGATCTTTTTGGTTATTGGCCATGCTAGCCAATAGCCTGCGTTTAATTTTCTTATGCGTAAAATGTTCCATTTCGCTTGTATAAGCGAATTAAACTATTTCCAATATTCAATTAATATACAGGGTGTTCCGTAAATGTCTTTAATCCTTTAAGGGGATGAAAGTAGAGGTCATTTGGGTTAAAAAAGTCTAGATACTTTTATATCGAACTCCGCTTGGTTTTCGAGTAAATCGATAATATCGATTTTCGAGATTTTGCATACCTTGTCAGATTAATTTCGTTATAAGTTCTATTGTAATTAATGGATTGTGACGTTCAAACTTTGCTTTAAAAGAACACATATTGGCCTTTCTAAAAATGTATAATAAGTTATAATTGTGCCTCCAATTATTTAAAAAAAAAAACAGTTATCTCTAGAATTTTTTATTTCACCAAAATTTTTGTCGCGCTTCAGTGTACATTTATTCGAAATATCACCATTGCATGAACTTGGCAAAACTATGAAAAAATTTGCGAATTATGTCCCCTTTCCAAAATGACCTCCCGAAGTGCTATCAACTAACAATCAAAAGTTATAAGCAAACATTTGGAAGATGTGCCTATCGAGGTAATCTTCAGTAGGATTCTATCTCCTCCTACAGTGTTTAACCTACTACAACCATTTATATGTCATTGTACAGGAATCTGAACTGGCTATTAGATAGGGTACTTCTCGATTTCGAATTTCGAAAATGGAGGGGGTAATTTCGAAAAAACACTTTTTTACCAAACTTGATATTTACGTAGATTTCGTTATTCCGCATCTTCATTTTTTCGGGAGGGACAAGCTCTGGGAGGGGCGGGAGTTCAAAGTTTCAACCTTAAGCGGCTATATTTTCTTAACCAAGCATTGTTCTAGCAAGTATGCTAAATTCATAAATTGAAAAGACATTTTTGGTGGTTTTTATTCAAATATAGCCGCTTAAAGTTGAAACTTTGAACCCCCGCTCCTCCCAGAGCTTGCCCCTCCCACAAAAATGAAGATGCGGAATAACGAAATCTACGTAAATATCAAGTTTGGTAAAAAAGTGTTTTTTCGAAATTACCCCCTGCATTTTCGAAATTCGAAATAGAAAAGTACCCTATCTAATAGCCAGTTCAGATTCCTGTACAATGACATATAAATGGTTGTAGTAGGTTAAACACTGTAGGAGGAGATAGAATCCTACGAACAAACTGAAGATTACCTCGATGGGTACATCTTCCAAATGTTTGCTTATAACTTTTGATTGTTATTGTTGATAGCACTTACGGAGGTCATTTTAGAAAGGGGACATTATTCGCAAATTTTTTCACAGTTTTGCCAAGTTCATGCAATGGTGATATTTCAAATAAATGTACACTGAAGCGCGACAAAAATTTTGGTGAAATAAAAAATTCTAGAGATAACTGTTTTTTTTTAAATAATTGAAGGCACAATTATAACTTATTATACATTTTTAGAAAGGCCAATATGTGTTCTTTTAAAGAAAAGTTTGAACGTTACAATCCATTAATTACAATAGAACTTATAACGAAATTACTCTGACAAGGTATGCAAAATCTCGAAAATCGATATTATCGATTTACTCGAAAACCAAACGGAGTTCGATATAAAAGTATCTAGACTTTTTTTACCCAAATGACCTCTACTTTCATCCCCTTAAAGGTTTAAAGACATCTACGGAACACCCTGTATAAATCGGAAGACGTACCCAAAATTATACACTTACGTTAATTTATAAACATTCGCCCCTTTACTAAACCTTGTTGGATCACCAATTATCGAAGAAAATCGGTCGATGATCCCAAGTAAAAAGCCAGTGTGTCGCTGTAACTTAGGCAGTAGTTTTTAAAACTAAATCAAAAACGAACCAAGAGACCCCCGACCCACGGTAAGGTCTCTTGTTCCCCTAATATATAACAAAAAGCAAAATTAAGGAGTAACTGAACAAATGTTAGATCAATAAGGCAAAAGATTACAAAGTCGAAATATCAATAAAGAGATCTAAATCGAGGCTGGTGAAATTCTTCCATAAAGCAGCTTTAAGAACTGGAAAAAATTAGAGGTAGGGTAATTTCTTGAAAATTGCTTAATTTTCTTTTTAAATATGATGACAAATTTCTTAAATTCGTCGGTAATTATAAAAAAAATCTTAAAAATTAACACAGCCTTGGAAGCTGCAGCGATGGTCATGTAAAACATGCTGAAATTAAAAAATTATGATATAAATGCTGAAAATTTGAAAAAAAATATTAAAGAAGAGTATGAACTTTCTAAAGCGGCAATATTACTCCCAGTGAGAGAAGTTTTTCTGCTGTGAGGCGGATAAAATCGTTGCTTAGAAGCACATTGCTTCAAGAACGATTCTCTCGCATGTCACGCATGTTACTGCTCAACACAAAGAATGCCATTGTTAAAAGAAATTACAGCTGAAAAGGTATTGAGCCAATTTGCAGAAAAAGAAATAATATGTATTTTTTGGGATTTCTGTTATTATTATGACGATAATAATTTAGAAGGTAGTGATGGATGGTGCGAATTAAAATTAAACGATAATGCACTGACAGAAATTTTCACTGAGAATAAGCTCTGTTACATGTGTATCAAGGAAAGTTAGCTGTGATTTTGAGCTTAGCAGACATTTCCTGGCTGTAAGAAAACAAATATAGACAAATTAGATTAATAGTAGACAAATTAGATTAATAGTAGTAAATATATTTTCTCAATTATCTCCGATTATGATAATAGCAGAAAATTTTATTACAGAATATAAGGAAACGTTATATATCCTAAGAATAGAATTGCTTAAATCTAGTCTAGTTTTCGCTTGTTTAGAAAAAGATTTATTTTAAATGTTCCAAATTAATTTTTAGTAGGTAGGTATATATTAAGTTGACTTCATGTTGTAGCAAGTCAGTTTCGTTATATAAGCGATAATTTTCTTAAGAAAATTTTTTTTCGTGTTTCTACGAGTATTAATTAAATTTGGTTTCTATTATATCTACGGTTTTATTGCCGTTAAAAGGAGTTTTCTTCTTTATATGAAAGTTTTCTTATTCCAGTAGAAATCGTAATGCTAGTAGATTTGAAAAAAAAAAATCATGTATTTTGTATTCGATCTAAAAAACAAAGGTAATCAATAGAATAGTTTGCTTGATATAAGTAAACTTGGTGTTAACACTCATTAAGATCTTTACTCATTTTTGAGAAACAATACTTGATTGAAGAATATTCTTTTTCAATTTTTGTGTCAAAATGGCCCCTACTAGGCCCACCCCACAGCAAAACTGTGGCTACGCCCATGCTCGCATACCTACTTTTCTTTTATTGAACGTACGAGAAAAACATGAGCGTGCCAGGCACGTATCCAGACCTGTAGCCTGGACGCTGGTCACAACTAAAATGTTCGAGGGGAAATCTGAAGAAGTCGCTTTTAAAAATTTGTAAAATGTATGCTTGCCCACCCTCATAAATATCTTTAGCGACCCAGATCAGCCAAGACACCTGAATCAATATAACCCTTTGGAACCATGGTCGGCCATCAATAGTGCATGAAAAATCTAAAGAAAATTTGTCAAATCATTCTAAGAAAACTGATTGCCTGTACCCTTGTGGCCGAAAGATTGAAACACATGAATCAATTCACAAATTCGTTTGAACCGTTGTCGTTGATATTTCAAATTCTTAAGAACAATTTGTTAGTAAATTTCTAAGAAAAATGTAATGCTTCCATACAATCGTAAAACTTTTGAGTAACTCAGGCTTGAATCAGTATCTCTAATGAAAAATCGACGGGTGGCTATTCGTTAATTGCATGGAACTAAGGATCTACTGGAAGAACCCTAGAACAAAATTTGTTAATTCAGTTTGTTTACTCCTGTTGCGATATCCCCACCAAGTTGTCCTGCCATCGAGTTCGGAAAATCAGATAGGTAAAAAAAATTATGATCACTGACTAATTTCTTAGAAGCAATAGCTGTGTTTTTTTCCCATTATGGGTCCGGGTCAGGATCAGAAGTAATTTCCACATTAAATTATTTCGATAGAGTGCTATGATTTAAAATATTTTTGGCAAAGTACAAATTTTCAATCAGTTTTCATTGGAATAATGAAAAATGTAGATAAAAAATTGTTAACCCATATGTGAATAAAACTACAGCTAATAACACTTTTAAAACTCGAAAATGTGTGCTTTTTCATTCACGAGTAATCGACGCAACAAAAATATAAGAGGATCATAATATTCGGGTTGCTAAACATCATAAGCATTACATACCTCAAATAAAGATGTATTCCAAAATTACTAATCATTCCTGTGATAAGTATGAGATGACCATTCGACACTATATAAAAACACAAGAAATTTCTAAAAAATTCATAGACGTTTCAAACACGAAGAGCTACGAGCGGATGACTAATAGCATAGCTAGCACAAGAACTAGATGTTGGATAGCATACTAGAGCAAAGTATACAGATTGTGCAATGAGTAGTGCATTATGGAATGTACTATAACATGTTTTAGAGCGTGCCGAAAGCAAATGTTGTTATAATATCAGTTTTGTATGCATTTGATCGACTTCCTCAATACTTCAGATATGAAAAAATATGAATCACTCAACGTATACATCATTTCAAATATTGTGGTTCATCCCGGAATGGACCACCGACCCATATAAATTATGTATACTTTTTTGGTGCTACATGCGACATCTAGTTCTTGTGTCATCTATGCTTATAGGTCTAATCTACATCGAGAGCTTCAGTGGCGGCTCGTGGGATTCAAAAGAAGGGAAGCAATACATTTTGTGTAAATTATAGCTCCACTTTTCAGACTATTTTATTGCTGCTATAAGTAATTATGCATGTATAAAAGTTAATGTTGTCAATAATAGACAATATAAATATTCATATTTATTCTTGCTCTTGAAAGAGAAGGAAGCCAATATCATTGTTAAATAAATTAGCGATGCAATCATATCTTTCATTTAGTCCATTCACAGCAATTTAGATACCAGCGAACCTGTAGGTAATAAGATTTACTATACGTAGGTTTGTGTCATGAAAATGAGAAAATTCATATCAAATTAGCCTACATCGAGACCACATAGCTCATCAGAGACATCTACCGCAAAAGAGAGAAACCCAACATCCGACAAAACCATACAATTTAAGACGAAAACTGAAAATTTGCAGTTCACAAATTGAAAGTTTATTATGGTAGTATGTTGAGTGATTGGCTTGGACGTGAAGTCCAGACTGCCAGCATGAGCTGATAGATCACTCGGCGGACAGCGTTGACTGCAGGGCGGCACGCTAGCTTGCCTCGGATATTGGCGGAGAGTGTGGGGAGGTTCCAAGAAAAACCTGCCGCTGCCGCCTGCCATAATAAAAAAAAATCGTGCCTAAAACCAAAACTCCGGCACACATTCAGTCCTAAAGGGACCTTTACGTTACTTACCTACATCCAAATCGAAGGCGCAGATGGTATGCCTTCATTGCACGCCCCAACCACCCAACTGACTCTGAGGGCAGATATTTTCAGAGTCCCTTGTAGACCTGTAAAGAGAGACTAGTGGACCTAGACGACCTTCATGCGAGAGGGCTCCAGGAAAGTGAAAGGAGAAATAAAAGTGTTCACAAATTCATATTTAGGTTTTAAATAGGGATGTAGGAATAACCTTTTCTTTTCTTTTTCTTTTACAATAAAGAGTAAAACTAACTAGAAAATGACAGCCCTATAAATGCTCACTGGCTCAATACGCAATACTTGTCAAAACATTTCCTTTTTTCTTTACACAACAAGAAATACTAAGCATAAAGTGATCCTTAACTATTAGTAATCACGTGTGCGCAATTCCAAATTTTCGCGAAATAAAACTGACAAAAATATCAAGAAATGTTTGGCCTGAAATAATCAACTTAACTATCAATAAACACATGAGTGCAATTAAAGTTTTTCGCGAAACAAAGCTAATAAACGTTATCAAGTTTTCCGCGTAAATTCCTGGGACACAATAATTATTTGACGCAAGTTATGGCAAAAACACAATTGCAGCTTGTCAGTAGATATTCTACCAGTTCTACAGACCGCCAATTAGAAATCTGTTACCTGGCTCTTCAAACATTTCAGTTTATCGTAAACTATTAAGCTCTCAACCGAAAAGGAAATGAAGCTAACTAATAAATCCAAATCATTTGAGAAGCTGAAAATTCAGATTACAGGCTAACCTGCAGCACCTGAGGTTTGTGTCGTTTTTATATGTAAATGAAAGCACATTCTTAATAATTTATGTTCAATTTCAAAGCGCTTTGAAAATTTTAATAATGGACGACTGATGGTTGGTTATGCCTGTCTGCCTAGAGTGCTATGCAAACTTGATATTTTCATTGACTCAATTACCTCAGTATGTCATGAGAAACTGAAATTGCACTTCTGCTCTTAACCGCGTTAATATGCTTGATTATAACAAAAACTCGCTCCTAAGAATTAATATAAAAAGGAAGGTGAACGCTTATACAACTAGAAAAGTTACGTTAGAAATTATGCATCTAAGTGATTATAATGTGAACACCGAAAATCCACCTTTTGTTTGTTTTTCCCTACGACAGCACTGATGGAAAATATACATAAAGTTAGTAGAATATTATTCTTAATATACATCAATAAAAATTCACTGCAAAGATTCGTAGAACAAAAATACTCCTGATCAATCTAGTTGATATGCATGAGGTTGACTTCTTCGTATTGCACCCGCGAACTTTGGCCAGAGGGGGACCAACTGTACTACAAAAATTTGATTTTCCACTTTTCGGAGAAAATGCTCAAAAAAATTGCCTAGTCTCCATGTTCTATTTGAAAATTATGACATAACTAAAATTTCTTAGGCTTGAGTCGGTGGTCTAATTATTTTAAAAATATGAGTAGAATTAACTTAAAAACCTTACAGCCTGCAGTGCATTAACAAGTGCACTAATATGCCAGGTCAACATTCTTGGTGCGGTGACTCCGTTTCACGACGTAATATCGAAAATTCTTCCTGAGTTTTGTAGGTTCTCGGGCTTCTGGTTTGTCCCTTTTCTCATGCCATCTTCTTTATAATTCTGGCAAATCTCTAGCGGGGCACATCGAACAGTCGCAAGAACGAGATCTCACTTTTGCTTATTACAACTTTTACATAAAGTGCACCTTCATGTAATTGTCCGTGTTGTAAAAATGTTGATTTCTCGCCAATACAATTTTTCACAGCATATAAGCGGCGACTTGATGCTGCTGGAATTTGGTTGCCTCCTTTTTGCGAATTTTCTCCTGCTAATAAGGGGAATATTTTTACTATTTGAAATTTGGAAACTAGTAGTGACAAAAAATCTCTTGGACTTACGTGCGGGGTTGATTCGTTGCCCGATGACTTCGGAAAAGTTCCGATTCATTCGATTTACCTTTTTACTTACTTCACGATGTGAACGTTTGACAAGACAGAGATGATTGTCTTCTTCTTCTCCAGCAGCAGGCAAAAATTCTTCGAGTCGGGGTGCGTGTGAGCGGTCGGTTTGCAGTCGGCCGGCATACCTGCTTTAGTAATTCTCAGTGTAGCATACTGCTATATGCTGTACGCTACGACCATAACAAGTTTTTAACGAGAATTAACTATCCCAATTTTTTTTACCCATAATTGTTAAATATGCTATTTTTCTTTGTATTTAAACCACTTTTAAATAAATATTGCAATTCCTCGTCGGTGAAATGTCGGGAGAAAAAATAAGTATTATTAGAGTCAAATAATTATAAAAAGCGCCACTACAAATGAAAAATACTCGACATCATTTGCTAGATCTAGGCCTTATCTTTCTAAAACAGTCACCATTTAAAGAAATGCATTTGATTTAAAAGACTTCAATTTTTACAATTTTTTACAAATATCCGAGCAAATATCTCCATTCCATTACACTTTTTTTTTTAATTTTTGCCGACGTTATTTACTAGAATTCTTCATTACCTTTAATTTAAGATATAAATCGTTATTCTGCTACAAATAGTTCGCCAGAAATTCGCATTGAAAAATGTATGAAACTTGCAAATATTGGTACTGACTCGTCTTAATTACCCGCAGCTCTGTATTTCGTGAGTATGTTTTGTAATCCAATTCCAACCAGAAAGCAATTCAACACTTGGGTTTGCGGCTAGAAGTGCTGCTATTTGTGACTACAATCATTATTTACGATGGTAGCGCCGCCAAGCATGAAGTCGTCCAACATTTTATTCCAGTTTGAGCACATCTGTTTTCTAATTTGGTAAGGCCATCTGTCGAGAAAAGGTAACAGATTTGGTGGCATATCTATATGTATAAAATCAATGATGCGAGTCATCTGGCGGAATTGCTCCTGCCACTGTTTAGAGCTACCCGCTACTGTTAAAAGGTAATAATTCTTGATAATACTATCAACTGTAATTATCACAAATAGATGGCGACACGTTAGTGATAACAGATAATACATACTCGTCCACTCGGATTTAGTTGGAATCGTGTATGACTCTATTTGTGACTCTGTTTAGTATGCTGCCTACACCGTACAAAATCTCCAGGTAAGGTTATGCTCCATTCCTGTCCCCGACCATAATCTTGACCGCAGGCTTTTGCACGGCAAAGGTAGCATTCTGACCCCCGTCTAAACAGGATCTATCCGTATTTTGTACCTTACCTTCAAGATTAGATGAAAAACCCTCTCAAATGATGTAAAATTCAATTCAAAATTCAAAATCAACATTATCCGAAGAGAAAAGGATGAAAAAAAACAAACAAAATACCAGCAAACTACTTTATAAAGTATTACATTTTGTCGTAGAGAGCTGAGAGGAATTAAACAAGTCTCCAAATAAAGTCTACTCTACACTCTACGTCCTTACATACATAATTATGTCCCTCATCTCTCAATTTACTTCTATATAAAAGCTGTCAAGTGAACGCAACATCAACAATTCAATACCGATACAACGTGCTTTTCACGGTTTTCTTTTGGACTGCAATTTTCACTTGCGCATTGAAAATACAATTGAAATCGCAATTACAGCTTGTGTGTGACAGGGATACGTTGGGGAGACGTAAACAATATATGCGTGGAAGGAAAATGGAAAACGTGAAAAGCCGAATTCCATTTAAAAGTTGCCGGCAACGGTGACGTCAATGACCGCAGTTCAAAGAAACTCGATTGAGCAAAAGACGTAAGGCGGGGAGAAATGGACAGTTACTGCGTATACTTGGAATGATTTTCCATCGAACCTTCTGTCGTACCGTGCCATGCCCTAATTTTGCCGTATTTCACCATTTTCATTTCGGCTGCGCTGCGTATGTGACGGGGATGGTAACGTTAATATATTACCGACAGTCGTGGAAAATGCACGGAAAAAAGCTTTTCCTTTAGTCGCCCCTTTCTCATGAAAAGCACATTAATTAAAAAAAATGCTTGTGTGCAGTAGTGGCACAGTTAGCGTTTTCGCATGAATGGCTGAAGCAATGAATTATTATTTGCTGAACAGTGACTTACGCAATTTTCGATTTTAAGTTTTCTTGTATATACCGTAAAAACAACAATTTGTGCCTCAAAGCTTTGGTATTTTTCGATAAGATTATGGAAAACTCTACTTTGGAAAACGTAGATTTGGTTTTTATCCCTAAAAGGTTGGTAGGTTTTTTCCCCCTTAAAATGTGGGGAATAGGGAATATTTCCTAAAACGTAGGGAATTTTCAATTTGTTTTTTGTTATTTTTTTGCAGGGAATAGATAATAGTACTACCATGGACAAACTAATAAAATACAAAGACTGGACACGTAAAACAAAAATATGCAATGCTTTTCTAGAAAAATTAACGATGCCTCGATGATGCCTCTAGTTGTCTCTTGATGACGTACCTAAAGCGTAAGCCAGCAATGCCTCGCTCCATAAAAACACCGTTGCCTCGACCCGATGAAAGGAAGGCCAACATTTTTCTTAGAAATTTACTGGAAATTTCTTCCATTGAATTTTTATGCATTAGCCAAGGCCGAGAGTAGTGCCTCACTCCAATTTAAAGTCAACGATTCCTAGACCTGATGTAGGGAAGGCCGCAATTTTTACTTAAAAATTTACTGGAAATTTTTTCCTTAGGATTTTATACTCACTTTTGTAGGACGACAAGAATTTTTATGAGCTTAGACTCGTAGACAAGCAATAAGAAATTTTTTTGTTTCTTTGCTCGATAACTAATATTGATTTTTCCAAATAACTTCATGAAATATATGCCATAGATAAATTCAAAAGCTGTCAAATTTTTTAGATTTTATTACAGCGAAAATTGGCAACTGCGCGGATCCCTTGCAAAGTATAACTTCCTACAGACTGTGGACTGTATTTTTATTTTTCAAACATTTTTAAAATTTCAATCACGTTTTCATGCAGACGGGCAGGTGCGTAGATGTCCAGTCGATTTTGCGGTACCTACAATCATTATAGTTAATAAACATTTATATATTTTTATTAATTTCTTGTGAAAAAAAAATATATATATATATTTTTCATTCAACGGCCATAAAATTGTTGCATGCAGAGTCCCATGGTAACCATTTTTATGGCCGTTAAATAATAAATAATTTTTTTCACAAGTAAATAAAAATGTATCAATGTTTATTATCTTTGCTTTTATGGAGTTAATCAATTTGCCAAGTGAACGGGACATATAATTCTCTATGTAAGCTCTATAAAACGTTTTTTTTTTTATAGAGGTAACAAAGAAGTTTAAAGTACCAGTCTATATAACCCAAATTATATAATTTGACAATTAGGCCAGAAACTTTAGGATTTCACTTCGGAAAAAGTCCAACCAAGCAAAAAGTTGGTATAAACTCTTACCTTTCAGCACTTAAAATAATATGAATTTACAGCCGATAGGTCTCCAGCTGGCCTTATCTTTATGATCGGGCTACTTAAATTACAGATTTTTTGGAAGGTTATTTTGAGGAATACACCGATCGTTTTGTTGAAAAGTATTTAATTTTCTAAAGACAACAATAAATAACACATTAGCAACATGGTAAACAAAAATTACAGTAATAGAAAAATACGCTATTAATAAATTAAAATAGATTTAAAACAAAAAAGACAATTAACTAGCTACGAGGACAATATGTAACTAAGCGGTCGTTGAGTAATAAGGTATTTAAAATATTTATAATTAGAATTTTTTAAAAAAACTTGAACTCATATGTGAATAACATGTATAGAGCTCCTGACGAAGGCCCGCACTTGGACCCGAAACGTCGAGCAATAAATTAGAAAATTAAATACTCTTCAACAAAATGATCGGTGTATTCCTCAAAATAACCTCCCAAAAAATCCGTCACTCCAAATAAGGTGTGAAAAGTCCTCGGATTTAGGTTGTCTGCATAACTCATGACAGCCCAAAAACGAGGAAAATTTTTACCTCTTTTCAATTTTTTGCAAATATCTTCGTTCCTGTCGCTTTTACGGCTATAAAGTATATATACGACAAAGAAAGAGCGAAAAATTCTCTACAAAAAAGATGAAATAAAGTTTCTCGTAATCTGGCATTGAAACCCCAATATAAATTTTGTATGGTTATTTAATTGCATGTAATGATTGAAGTCGGGGTTTCTCTGTGATATATTCCCGTTTTGACATTTTTATAGACATTCACGTATAAAATTAACGCTTGATATTCTTATTCCAACATTATATAAATGTAAAAGTCTACCGTAAAAAAATTAAGCTTATTTATGTAAATAATTTCTGATAGCTTATTCTCTTTCGGTTCTTTCCTCATCTTTCTCGAATTGATTTTGATTTTCTCACAGCACTCGTGGAAAATTCCAAAATTGCTCGAAATCAATAGAACCGGTTTCTGGCTGGTCGATATAATGTTTTTTTTCTATCGAATCTTCTATTGGAGAAGCATTCAGGCAAAATGTCCTATACGACAATCGTCGGAAACCGCTGAACATTGGATGTCCAACTTTCAACAACCACAAAATGCGCCATAGGCTGTCGAACAATTACAAAAAATCATGTTCAAAAGACGCACCATGGTAGGAGATTGCGATGTTTTTATTGACCCCAATATGCCATTTTGAATACTCATCTCCAAATTTGCGGATTCATATGATTTCCTAACCAATACTTCAGCTGGTAAGTAATTAACACGATACAAGTGCTATTTAGCTGCGCCAGCTGTTGGGGGTAATAAACTCAATTTAACTGACTTGTTTCTGCCTAAAACACAGATAACAGTATGCGTTCAAGTCATCTTGTTTAACTGGTGCTCCATACACAGCTAGAAAGATTCGAATTCCATTCGAAAAAATTGATTCTCGAGAATTATTACTCTGGTTGAAAATTTGCGTTGCATCATGTAGGTCTTGAGGTTTTGCGAAAAGTTTTAAAGCTGCAGTTTTGCCTCTATGAAAAGAGCAGACATTGTATCACATACAGAGTGAAAGCGTGTGGAAGTTGTAGATAATCGAATTTTCAACAATCACGGAAATAGATTGTTGAAACTTCGAAAATAGTAAGACTTTTGCTCGACTTTTCTCTTGCCCGGTTTGAGTAAGACGATCTCTTCATTAATCGGCGTGTGCGAGCAACCAAAATTACCAACAGATGAGATCGACGTCTTTCCCAACAATAACCGTTCGAATTGTATGTCAACATTCCAAAACTGTTTCAATTATTAAAATGTCAGAAGATACCGCAGACAACCTCAATTTCGATCATTACATGAAATTAAATATCCATACAAAATTTATATTGGAGTTTTAATGCCAGATTATGGGAAAACTATTAGTGTTATCAATAAACTTTATTCCACCCTTTTTGTAGAGAATTCTTCACTCTTTCTTTTTCATAAGTATTCTTTATAGCCATAAGAGTGACAGGAACGAAGATATTTGCAAAAAACCCTGTTTTTGGGCTGTTACAAGTCATTCGGACAACCGAATTTCGGGGACTTATCACACATTATTTGGAGAGCTAAAAGGTAAGTGTGTAACAATTTTTCGCTTGATTGGACTTTCTTCGAAGATCAGCCCATTGCTTGTCTAAAGTTCCTGGACTAAATGGAAACATTACGGTGTCTTGAAAAGTATATGCTGAACATTTCCTGTTTTATAGGATCATATAGGAAAAGAATGGATACACTTGGGTAGTTCATTTATTTTTTGGTATCTGAAAATGTTTTTTTTTAAGCAAAGATTCAAAAGTAGCTGAAAACATCCTTCTTGTCCTTAGTTTTACCTCATAAAACTGATTGAATTGAAAAATTATAAATAAATAATATCGAAAAAAAAATAGCTATCCCATCAAAAATTCCTTTTTTATACCCTAGATGAAATCTATAGGGGTATACTAAGTTTGTCAATTGTCATTCCGTTTGTAACACCTCGAAATAATGATGGTAGAGCAAAATGGATTGGACACCCATTCATAATATTAAAAGTTATTTCGATTTTTGCATGTCCGTCCGTCCGTCCGTCCGTCCTTCCGTCTGTCTGTCTGTCTGTGCGCACGATAACTCGAGAACGCGTATACTTAGAGAGCTGAAATTTTGTACACGGACTTTAAAAAAAAAAGTAAAATTATGTTCGAAAATGAGACAAATCGGGCAACTCCTACTTGGGGTTGCCATATAAAAATTTCGTTTTCCGCTATATATTTAGACGCTGCCTGAGAACGCGTCGACGTAGAGATCTGAAATTTCGTACATAATGTTTTTACTATATTAGCAAATAAAATTTCAAAAATGGACTAAATCGGGCAACTCCTTCTTGGTGTTGCCATATAAAAATTTAGGTTTTTTACGTATACTTTGAAAACGATCAGTCCAAGACATTTTTATTGTACTAAAAACTTCTGCAGAATACGAAATCCTATAAAATTGGTTATAATCATTTTTTCTGTGCGACAAACCGTTCTAGAAATATATGCGAAAAGCAACTTCAAAATCAAACTTGAATAGATCGGTGACCATACGAAATTTAATACGGGCATTCATCTAGGGCCGGGGAGGCCAAACTTTTGAAGTACGGGGTCTACATTATAATTAAAAATATCGCAGCGGTCTACCGTTAGCAACGGCTTTAAATAAAACGCAAAAACTTTATTTCAAAAAATCTGTAGGTACTTGCGAATGCTCCAGATTTTTCTTCCCGAGTTCCAAAAACTTCTTTCGAGCTCCTCGTGTGAATTCTCCAACTATTCGGCGAAACTTTGGAATTCCCGATTTATATGTATTATGCGTACTCTTGTTTCAAGTTTTTGGTAATTCTTCAATTCGTCTATTCTTAGTTGGGTTGCATGCACCTGAATCTTTCCTTTGAATGTTTTAACTAAACTTTTTTTAACAATCAAAGTATTCTCTCTCTCTGTTTTATGGCAGTGAAATGCCGTTGATTTACAAAAGAATTTCCTTTTTATTTTTACCATACCAATATCGCTGCTTTTGATTTTGTGCCTGGCTTCGTAAAAAAAGATTGCTGTGCGCCAGTTTTTAACTCACGTATCTACACTGTAAAAAATATTAGGACTATTGCCTAAAATGTAGGGAATACTCCCTAAAATGTAGGGAAGAAAACCTATATTTTAGGGTATATTCCCCCAAATGTAGGGAATATTCCCTACATTTTCATTAAAATATAGGGAACAGTCCATACATTTTATGGAATATTTCTTACATTTTAGGGAATATTCCCTAATCGGAAAATACAAGCTTAGTTGACAACAATTTGTACAGAGAGGAGAGAGAGAGAGAGAGAAAGAGAGAGAAAGTTCGATGGGTAAGTTGGGCGAAGAAATATCGCCATGTTGGCGGAGGTGGGTTATCCGTTACTCACGCCACGTGAGGCGGCGCAATTATCTGAATAATTTTTGTTTAATTAATTTTACTCTCGCGGGCTACCAAAAACGTCTACGCGATAGACCGGTCGACCGCGGTCATCGTCGTGGCCACCCCTGATCTAGGGTATCAGAAGAATTGGTCTTAGACCAATTCTTGCTTTTTTCCTTGTTTTTTTCATAATTTGTAGTCATCCCCTCAATAATATTTGATTTATCGTTTTTCATCCACTCCAACGAGCAAGCGGGGTAAATAATAAAACTGCCCCAAAAGGTATGTGAATTTTATAACCAATAATAAATAATATTCAGTATTTGTTTTTTTAGTTTTTCGCATTTAAAATTTGCAACCGACTGTAAATCTTGTAAAAAGCCCATATCGATTGTACAAGAATGGGAGATAGGAGGACCCACAAAACCCTTTATCGCCCCCTTCATATAATTGGCTCAAGTAGTAAACAAAAGCTGCATTACTTTGTAGAGAAAGAAAATTTAATTTTCATATACATATACTACCTACCTATATATAAAAAAAAAACTACAAATAAAAAAAATTCCACATCTCTCATGCACGAACAAAGTAACAAAAACATTGCGAAAAGCTTTTTTAAACATGAGAAAAACTTGAAAATTGCGAAGACTCAATAGAGCTGGTATGCCGTTGCACGACACGGCACACAACGCATCTCATCTCGTTTGTAATGTATGTACGTAAACAGGCAAGTAGTTGGTATAAAAAAGTCAAAGTCAGTTCACAAGAAGAAAACGAAGGAGAAATGTTGTTGAAAAAGTTTGTAAAAATCTTCCATCCATCAGCACTTAATCAACAATAAGCTCTACTCTACAACACCAAACAACAGCCGGGAAATTCTCTCCATTTCCCGTCTCCACTTCCATTTAGTTTTTTCTTTTTTTTTCTATACTCTATGTGACTTGACTGTCTGTCAAAAAAGTTTTCAAATTTGCACTCAGTTCAGTTCAGTGTCAGTTGATTGAAAGTCCCCGGCAAAAGTGGACGTGCAAAACGTGTAATTTGGCAGTTTGTGGTATAAGAATCGCAATAGCCTCCTCCCTCAGTAAAATCAAAATTGCTGATCTAAACTACAACTAGTAGCAATTTGGCAAGTAGTGTGGAAGAAAAACGCAGAAAAAATAAAATAAATAAACAAATGAACAATACCTACTAGCAAAAATAAAAAAAAATAAAAGAAAAAAGAAAAAAAATTATAATAAAAAAATAAAAATAAATAAATATTCAAGAATCCGCAAGTGTCGAATGGAGGAAAAAAAATTTCGTTTTGTTTTGTGCTTTAATTAAATAATTTCGCTGCTGCTGTTTTTATCGTGGTAGATAGATCTGAAATATGCTTAGATTTAACGAAAAAAGTGCGTGTATAGCTTTTTCTATAAAATTTTTTCCGTGCAATGCTTAGTGTACAGTACATAATATGTAATCTACTTATGGTTATGTATATACAGTTAGTTAGTTAATTCGTATCTATTCCTAATATATTTAATTACTTCACGTTCTAGTTCGACTATAGAGTGTAGAGCTACATAGTTTAAATAATTCTCAGTGGCAGTGGTCAGTGCGCGGTTTATCTAGATTTGTTACAAGCAGGTGCGAATACGCAGCACGTGTGTATAAAAATAATAATAAATAAAAAATAAAATAAAAGGAGAGAAAAAAAAAGAACACCAAACATCAAAAATGCGACAAAACTCATAAATATACTCAAAATCAGATGATTTTTAATTTTACGGGTTGATTGCGTGTGCCTATGTAGTTACATAAATGAAATAAAAGGAAACATAAAACACAAATTCAAAGCAGAAGGGAAAAGGAAAGCTTAAGGAAAATTTCACAGCCCCAATAGAGAAAATCATTTCGAATCTTTGTTCCTTGGGAAAATCTTGATTTTTTTTTTTATTCCATGGAAATCACCGAATTTTGGTGGCCTACATTTATTTAATGCACCACTCCTCCACCACCACCGGCACCGGTGTTTTGTGGTAAAAGAATAAATTTTCATAGAATTTTGGAATTGTTAATGAAAAAAAATAAAAAAAAACATCAATTTCTATGTAAACTAAGATGTGCCTGTGTTTTTATAGTGTTGTCGCGGTAACTATGATATCAGTTTTCCTTGCCTAGGAAAATTATTATTTTGTTTTTCTCTAATATATACCTAGTGATCAACCTTATTGTGAACACAGTTTAATCTGTTACAGTGTGTGTGTGTGTGTGTGTGTGTTTGTTTGTTTGCTGTGTATAGATGTATAAGCACCCCCGCCCCCAAAGTGATTCCGTTCGGGGGAGTATCTATACTATACGGAGATTACTTTTGTCTTTTAGCTATTGTCTATACGGAAAAATTTAAGGATATCGTGTTCCTTGCAGTTTTCTGGATCGCATATATAATTCATTGAAAGTAAGTATACCGACATGCCTGTCTACACACATTATATTACTTGACTTTTCTTTAAAATGACATTAATTCCTACCTAACCTAGCTATGAAAATAAGGATTTCCATTTTGCTGTTGTCTCGTCATAATTAAGACTTCAGTGAAGTGTACTAAAGCTTTAGAGATGGTTCGGGTCACTGACCTACATAATGAATATTACATAGTGCTCCTTTTGTGAACATTATTTTTAATATATGTATGTATGTGTGTGGCTTCATCTTTATTAAAAAAGAAAAGCTTTTGCATTATTTTGTGATATTTTTTTTTTTTTCATTTGAATAACATTATCGAATGCAAAAGGGATATTCTCTAAGAGAGTACCTAAATGTATTTTGTGCTATACAAATGAAAAGTAATTTGATTCATTGGCAAATAATAATTTATTAGTCAAATTTACCATTTACATTTCATTCATAAGTTTCCCAAATGGGCACATCTTATAAGCGGACTAGTATTGCTCCTAAGGTGGATCCAAAAAGGATGAATGGAAAATTTACCCCTTTTAACCAGACACCTCATCTAGGCAGACGCAGACATTATTTATCTGGAATTTTTCTCCAATTTCCTCATAAATGGACGGCTTGTTGTTTTTTTTTTTATATTTTGATCATTTTTTAAGTATACAATTAAAATAATAAATGTACGTATACACATACGTATGTTTTACATATAAGCAACAAATGACAATTGTAACAAAAATAAGGACAGATTTTTCATACAAGAGAACAAGATGCCTTCTTTAAAAAGCCAATAAATTGCCAAAATATCAATACTATTTTCATATATGTACATAGAATTGGATTGTACATTCCATGTTCAAAGCAATTTGTCTAATTGATATTAAGTAGTGATCCCACCAAGTAGAAAAAAAAGGAGTAATAGAATGGGAACAAAAATAAAAGTAGTAAAGGGGAATGCCCACTTTTCATACGACTTTGGGCCCGACATCAACAGACATGCGAGATGATATTCTGAACATATTTCATTAACAATTTTTATTTCAATTAAGTAGGCGAAGGCATTGGCGATCGAATGTAGCTTAAGCGACTTTCTTGAGTGAAAAGATGGACTTTTTTACTTCTCGTGATTGTGATGACTTCCTAGGGAAAGGTTCACAATAGAGCACTAATGGGCACCGAAAAAAGAACTTCAAAGTACATGCGATAGGTAGTAACTGTGACCAAAGTCCATTAAAAGGGGTTTCTGGCTTGAAAAACATGTCCCGAGAAAGTTTACTTAATCGCGAAAAAAATACACCACGCGATAGTACTCGGAGAGATCTGTAATTTTATATGCAACATTAGGTATTGAAATCACCTTCACCCGCTAGGGGTTCCTACCCCAAGGAACACCGTTAAGACTTCAAGTGCTATGGAAATTTGGAATTTATCCTATATGGCTCCTATATAAATCTCGATCAACATTTAAGTTCTGACAGAGATCTTTTAGGCCTTAAAGCAATAACTAAAGTGTTATGTCTACATTTAATATTCTTTTAATATTCTATATGAGTCTAAGGAATTTAAGTCCTATATGAAGAATCTACTACTTTAATATTAGTGCTATAAACGTGAGTATATAGGACTATAATTCCCAGAGAATCATAATCCTATATAACATTCCTATATCAGTTTTGGGGAATTTATATATGGAAGTACAGCTATTGGGAAATATGTTCATATATCAAGTCTCATATCAAAAATAAATCTCCAATCAACCCTTATATAAGATAACGGGCAATAAGTAATCTCAGTGAGAATTCATTTTCGATATTAACGCTCATATAAGCAATCAGTATTTACTGATATAGGATCAAGGGGATCACTTGGAAAATGTGTTCCTATATCAAAGCTTATAGAAGATGCCCAAGTGTCATGTCGCGACATGTGCTTCCTTTGAATATGATAGATGAACTTTATAAAGGGTTTTCCAATAAGAGCTGTTATTTTGATATTCAAAGAAAAATGCCATTTTTTAAAATAAATAAATGATCATATCTTTATTTCATTAGAAAGAGGAAGGTATGCCCTTAATAACGGAAAATAACATCAGCCAAATAACCACCACGACCACGCCTACAGGACCATATCCTTTTCATGAAATTTTCCATAACCAAATCGCAAAGTGGCTACCCTATGTCCTCGACGAGGAATGGACAAACCTGGGTTTTCTTCAACACTTTCGGCTACAGCAGCAATATTCTCGGCTGTTCTTGAGCGACGTGTACGGGTTTTATTCTTCACATCACTAACTTGTCCCGACAGCTCGAATTTTTCTACCAATTTCTGTATTGCGGTCCGACAAGTTGCTTCACGACGACCTAAAAAAGTTCGAGTTTTACGAACCGTCTCTGCCACATTTTCACCATTTTTATACCCTAGATGAAATCATAGGGGTATACTAAGTTTGTCATTCCGTTTGTAACACCTCGAAATAATGATGGTAGAGCAAAATGGATTGGACACCCATTCATAATATTAAAAGTTATTTCGATTTTTGCATGTCCGTCCGTCCGTCCGTCCGTCCGTCTGTGCGCACGATAACTCGAGAACGCGTATACTTAAAGAGCTGAAATTTTGTACACGGACTTTAAAAAAAAAAGTAAAATTAAGTTCAAAAATGAGACAAATCGGGCAACTCCTTCGTGGGGTTGCCATATAAAAATTTCGTTTTCCGCTATATATTGGACACTGCCTGAGAACGCATCGACGTAGAGAGCTGAAATTTCGTACATGATGTTCTTACTACATTATCAAATAAAATGTCAAAAATGGGCTAAATCGGGCAACTCTTTCTTGGTGTTGCCCCATAAAAATTTCGGTTTTTTACGTATACTTTGAAAACGATCAGTCCAAGACATTTTTATTGTACTAAAAACTTCTGCAGAATACGAAATCCTATAAAACTGGTTATTACCATTTTTTCTGTGCGACAAACTGTTCTAGAAATATATGCGAAAAACAACTTCAAAATCAATACTTGAATAGATCTGTGACCATACGAAATTTAATACGGGCATTCATCTAGGGTATCATAAGAATTGGTCTTAGACCAATTCTAGCTTTTTACTTGTTATAGTGAATTTTAATAATTTCAATGCGTTGTTGAATCGTGTATCGTTCCATTTTTATTAATGGCGTAGTTTCTACTTGTCAAATGTCAAAAAATTACAGCTCCAAAAGTGACATCTACCGAAATAGCGGGCTAATTAAAATAACACCTTTGATTGGAAAACCCTGTAGTTGCAGAGCTTCTGTATTTGACGGAGTTAGGTATAACGATAGGACTTCTAGTTGGGTATAGGGACGGAAATTTTTTTTCATTTATACAAAGTAAAGTGGTCATTTCGATATATAGTATCTTTCCGAATGGCTGCTTATATATAAAATACCCTCCGAAATGCATCGTGCGTCTGGAAGACTTTAGAAGCACACCACGCTGGCCGATCGGAATTCTCAAATAGGAATTCTCGCCACGAAATAGGAACTTAAGTGCTATATGAATGTTTTTGTTTTGCTTTTCCCTCAACTATGCTTATATACTACTACAAATGCCATCTATTCTCAACACAACAATTTACATCTTTATATAGGAATTTGTTATCTATATAAGCGTTTATTCCTGCTTATATAGGTTTTGAAGTCATCATATGAAATAATGTCTGTTATGTCAAGATTTTTAATCTTTAAGAGAGAACTGAAATGCTATCTTATCTTTTTTTTATGTACTCGTTTCCAGTAGCCATATTGCTGAATATTTGGACGGCCATATGTAATAAAAAAAAACGCCTTTATTTAGAGTTAAAGATTTAGGTACAAATTATCTTAGAAACATGAAAATAATGACATATTGATAAATTTATTGCAAATAGATAAATACACATTAGTTCCATTTATTTGCAGAGCCTAATGAAAAAACTGTTTTTAACCATGGTTAATTAAACTTTCTGTTTATTTACTTATGAGGCATTTTTATTTATTTTTTATTAAGCGTATTAGATACACTAACAGTAAAACTATAATAGTTGGTAAATTCTATCATATGCCTTATGAAAAATCAATTTTAATATTAAGATATATATATGTACATATGATACAATTTAATCGCGCATGCATAATCAGTTCCACATGAATATTAAATTTGCAGACTCAAATAGGATCTGTTGTCTTTTAATGATTTTACGTTAGGGCCACACTTTTCTTATATAAGATAATTTAGGAACAAATAAGTTATCACATGGGAATTCCTTAATTCCTATATAAGTGAAGTAGAGACCAATTTAGTAAAACCAACAACAACGTTATAACATTGAATTTCTAAAATAAGGAATATATAAAGTCTTATATAAACACTGAGCATCAATATTAAGATATAAATATATTATAGGAATTATTATTACTATGTCAACACTAAATTTTATTCCCGGAGCATGATATGGAATTCACCACTTTATCGCTATAAGAGTCTAGTGCGATTTACTGGGAATTCGGTGAGACAATAATCTGGCTTCTTAAGACACCTTCAGTGCGCAATATTTATTCCTTAGCAGAGCTTCAAAATGTATATAGGACAAAAATTGTTGGTTGGGACCCCCCATTATATAAGTATGCAGAGAAAAAACTTCTTCCACGAATTGTAGCTGATCTGCGACGAACAGTGAAGCTGATTTTCTCATCGGACATAATCCTACCGAGTTAGAGCTGATCTAATATACGAAAAATCTAGTACCTCAGTTGAAATAAAAAGAGGAAAATAATAAAAAAGTGATTATGAGGATGGCTATTTGAGTGTCCGAGTACAGGAATGTGGGTACTCAAACTTCTTTTCAGGACGTAAGCAATTCGATTCTGTACTACATTTTGAAAAATGTACTAGATTAAACTTAGACCCCCCAAGCCTTCCTCTCTTAATTGAAATAAACATTGTTAATAAAATATATTCAGAGTATTATAATTCATCGTTCAAGATATGTGTCACGTCTGTTGATGTGGGACCTAAAATGGGCATTTCGCTTTGCAAAAAAAAAAAAACAAAGGGTAACAACTGGTAACAACTGGTTATCCCCCGGGATAATATCTACCTTTAAGAAAGAACACATATTTTCACTACTCTTAAGAGAAAGTAGTGTGAGAGGTGAGTGAGAAATTTAAAACTTTATTTCCTAACTATACTAATCAATTTAATCATTTTCCATTTTTAAACTTTTAAAAGTATGACTACTAGTTAGTTCTCAGAGTTTAGAAGTGTGTAGTATGTTTGTTTTCTTTATGTATGTAAAATTTCCATTTTTACATTTAATTTGAAAGGAATTTTAAAGGAAAGATGCATCCAGCAAAATAAATTGGAGAAAATAAAACTTATAAAGTAAATAATTGGAGAATTAAGCGAATAACGAAAGAGTTGAAAAGTAATACTAAGGACATAATGAAATTTGTTACGATAGGCATCCAACAGCCTTCAGACATCAAAACAGTCAGTAGAGTCTGTTGGGATAACGGCGATCCTGAGGACTGTTAAATGCATACTAAAAAAATGTGTAACCTTGAAGTGTCTTCATTTAAAAAAGAACCTCTCTTCAACTCACTCGTTATTCGGTGTATTGCCCAATTATGTTCTTTATAAGCATTAATTTCACTAACTTCCTCTGCTGGCTGCTTCTTTCCTTTACCCATTTTTAAATTAGTTTTAAAAATAGTTAAAAATAGTAAGTTTAAACGCCGACTTTATACACAAACTCAACGTAACACACACTTCTAAGCGCTGATAATAAATGGTGGGCTAACCAGTTGTCATGCTTTTAAAAGTGCAAAAATACAAATAGATTAAATTGATATGTATCTTTTCTTAAAGGTATTCTTCGAAATTATCAATTGGTAGCGAGTGTTTATATGTAAAGAACCTGCGGTAAAATGTGCCCACCTAATTTGAAAATGCATTAAATCAAGTATTTGGTGAAATAGAATTACAAAACAAGTTTTTCGTGAAGTTTATTTATTTACACAACTAAAAAATGATAGAAATCTGTAACAGAAGTGGGTATTTGAAAAAATAATTCAGTTTTATAAAACCTTTTCCGAGGGCCTGATTAAACTACCACAGTATAATTAGACCCGAAGCAAAAACGAACTTATTCAAAATCTTAATCAGAGGAATGATTCTCTTTAAAATCGCTAAAAGACAATCAACAAAATCCTGTTATTCTTAATAATGTCGAATAAAAATTAAAATGGACCTTTTTACCCCCCAGGGGGATAATAAGGCCCCCAAAAGCTTTAGTTATAAGTTTCTTAACGTACAACAGAGTCAACCCAAAGAGTCTTCATTCTTTGGAACAAAAATAATGTCACAATCATAATCCTATATAGGAACATTAGTTTCATTGAGAATTTAGGTCACCGCCCACGGTTTACTTCAGTGGGCCTTATTAGACGACAAGATCTTACAAAATTACTCAATAATCAAATAAACACAATTATGGGCGAAAATAAACACCGAAATCATAAACTACATTTCCTAACGTTCGAACTAAACAAGTTACTACTAGCGGAGCTTACGTTTTGGTCTAGGCGAAAATTATAATACTCCTCTTGGTGACGTACCGTTCGTTACTGGCAAGATGGCGGCGTAAGGTGCCGAACGCGCTCTCCACGGCGTTCGTGTCGAGTTAATGCATGTGCGCATAAAGTATGAGGTTGATGCGATTCATTTTAGTGGGAATTTTTCAATGTGTGCTTAAATATCCTCCGGGCTTTATTTGCCGCAGGTATCTTATTTCAAATATTTATTATACTTTTCAACCCAATACGAAGAAAACTATTTAGTTGTGAATTTTTTCTTTGAACACTTAACATTGTTACACATCTTTTCCTTGCAAAAATTTCAAAATATTGTTTATGTTTCATCGAAAATGAAACCCCGTGCAAAATAATTTAAAATGGACTTGACCAAATACGTTTCCGTTCCTTTTCCTTTTCTTTTTAACAAAGCAATTACTATTTATTATTCCAAATTTCAACGAAACAATTATTTATTATTTACTAATTAGCGCAGGAACTGTTATTTATTTGTTGTTTATTTTAGTTTTTTCTATTGCTTTTGCTCGTTTCGTTGTCTTTTTTTTTCAAATGCTTTATAGGTATTACGTTAATATAGTTGACTGTTGACTGACCACGTTCAGAACAGAACAGAAGAAATAAAAACTGAAGAAGTAACTGGATAGTAAGAGAGAAGAGTAGAAAAGTATTAAAAAAAAACGGACGGATTAACTCAAAAAGAAATGTAAATTTTCCAATTGCCATACAAAAAAATATTAATGAAGCATGAATAATGCAATTGCAATCATCCATAGGTGAGTTCAGAAATTTCTTAAAGGAAATTTGCGTTCGCGTTCATTTAGCTAAATACGTAAAAAAAACATGGTTGGATTCAATCGAAAATCAGTTTTAATGCTCATGATTTTTTTTTATTTCATTTGGATATAGACGGCATATAAGGAATAGAATTCGATATTCTACATGATCCATGGCAAGAAAAAGGCAAATCAACTCCGATTGGAGTATGGTGGGATCAAGTGCTTAGAACAATTTTGGGTATTAATGTGAATCTTCCTGTACGTTAAGTTTTAAAAATTTTCCAAAATATTTTAGGAGCGCTTTTCTTAGAACAAGAATAGAAATCTGCATCATTACATTTTCGATAAAGTTGCTTGTATTGTCAGAATGGCCTGTTGCCATATGGCAATGCCGGAAGCTATAGGGTACAGATACAAGATCGATTTTTCCAAAATTTTTATGGAATAAAACTACAAGAATAAATGTTATTTTTACTTTTAATTTATTTTAATCGAAATTATTAATCCATGGTATGATAAGACTTGAAACAACACAGTCAAAGACCTTTATCACACTTTGAGCAAGAAGTTCGAACAATCGAATTACACAGGTCTGGATCAGAGCGTTTTTTCTTTTCAAAAAGAATGACGAGATGATTTGTTTGATCATAATGAAGAGCGTCAACTATTGTGTTCGCTTCCGAATGCAGTTTTCGGCTTGAAACAGTACTGTATGATTTAGGCGGATCGATAAAATGATTTCAAAAATAAATTGCGACCTCACGTCTGAAATGAAGGTGTGGCATACCTGGATTGACACGCCGATGACGTTGCCATGCATTTTGCACGCAAGCATCGATAATTCATGTGAAATTGCAACTCCACCACTTTTTGACAAGATATGCGATACGGTAAGCATGAACGTTTTGGTGAAATCGATCGACTCCACACATTTTGGTTATATTCCGTCACAACACACGGGCTAGTGACTCCATCTTTTATTCCGTACTTCCTTTAGAATAGCGAATTGCAGTAGATGCTGATGTGGTGCCTAAAACAGTTGACAACATGCAAACCACCGAATTATGGATCGATTTCGTAAGACGAATCCCAATCTCTTTCATTTTTAGTATCCGGGTAGCTTTGTTCTCAAACGTTTTTTTATGCGGGTTCGGACATCTTTTCGGTATTCGATTCTCACGAATTGTACCAGTTCTATTATAACCTCAACTTTTCAAATAAGCCAACAAAGGAAATCTTGTAAATATATTGTCAAAATAGAATGCAAATGGCAACTGTTGAATGTTATAATAAAAATCGTCAATTATGTTGACAAGAAGAGCAGCACATTTACCGAATCGTTCCGCATAGGCTGAATTAGATCGCGAGTCTTTGCCTTGATACACCTCGAAGTTTATCATGTATCCGCCTGGAGTACATAAAGGCCACACCTTATTTACAAAGCGCATAGGCCTCCATTTTGTGAAATGCTTGCATCCATGCTTCCCAAAATATGCGATCATGTTTTCGTCAAACGACAAATACTGCTCGGGTGGAATTTTTCCAACATTTTATATTTTATCTGATCAGTTATGGGTCGTAACTTCCACAATTTATCATTCGAATTTTGCGGAGCACACATTCTCGGTTCAAAATGCAGACTTTGCAAAATTTCCTCAAAACGGTTGCGAGCATGTTCTTATACATCATACCGTTGCGCAAATCACTATCATTGATCCACATAGCTCTGTAGCTGGTTTGCCCAGTGTAGCCACTAACAAGCAGAGTAATAGGAATTCAGGAAACCAAAAAGGTAGTAAATCAGAAGGAAGTCGAAGTAAATACATTTTATTCTTCTCTTGCAGTATAAAAATTAAATACACTTTATTTTTATCCAATTGCAGGCAGCGTAGGTTGAAAAAACAAAAACATGAAGGAAAAATAATAGAAATAGCTACATTTCAATGTATGTCTAACATAACTAACAAGCTTAAATCTAGAGAAACAGTTCAGTAGTAAATATGGTAGTACAAAAATATCAATTGAATACACTTTTTTATCTTTCTCGACCTGCACTGGTACAAAAACAAAATGAAAAAGTAATACAAATAGCTTCTTTTTAATCAGTCTTCCTAACATAACCTTGCTCAACAAGCTTAAATCTACGGATATAGTTCAGTAGTTCATATGGCGGTTCAAAATATTTATTAGATGAATTTTCAATTACTAGTTCCTTCGCTGACAAAATTGCTGATGCAGTGAGAATATCTAACTTATTTATTTTTTTATTTTTTAAGTAACTAAACTCAGAAAAGCGCCTTTTCCGCTGCATCGCTACTATGCGGAAGACTTGCTAAAGTTAACATATAATTTGGAAAATACTTAAACATATTTTCCTCTAGAACTTCATGTGTGAATTAAATTGTGCCAAAATTTTATTATATCTTCATCTTCAGATATCTCTATATCTTTACAAGACATTAGAATTCTCCATTCGGAATTGAGATCTTCAGTAATGTTATGATCAGCAAAAGGAAATTGCGCTAAAAGTGGCAATATAGTTGGATATTCTCCTAATTGTATTTCTTTAGGATTCAATAGTTCTAGCAATTTCATTTTAGTATCACTAAAGTCAAAACGGCGTTTCAATTGTTTACATAATTCAATATAAAACAAAATTAGATACTTTTTCGTATTATGAATAATATTTTCATTTAAATTATTTTGATTTAATTCGCTTTCGTATTGCGTAAATTTTATACCGAAGAACATTTTTTCCTTCTCCAAATGAACTGATTCATCCCAAAAATCGATGTACGAGTATGTACTTGTCACACATTCCATTTTGACAAAGTTTCTTAATATATTCAGAAAAGTTCTCTCTATTGTAGCTCGTAGAATGTCAAGCTGGGTCCTCTCGGACTGAAAAAGTCTATTTAATTTATTAACAATGCCCAAAATATATTCCAAGAAGAGGAGATTTAATTTCATCTGAGGATTCTCTAAGTACATCAGTATTTTACTTGCATTCGATAGTGATGATTTTTCATTTTCTTCGAATACGAATAATCTAAAATTGTGTTGCAAAGGCATCCATTGTGCCAGCACTCCTGAAATAACTATTTGCAAGTCCAGCCAATGCGTTTTACTTAACTTCAATATTTTGTGCACTTCTACGCCAAATGATTCTTTGAATTCAAAAAAATCATCCTGCCTTTTAGTACTATGTGCAAAGTGAAAATGCATGTCATGTAGAAGCTTTTCCACCGGCATTTCAATTTTTTTAACTGATGCAAAAGCACAAAGATGCAATGTCTGGCAAGTACATCCCAAATAAAAGATATTTTTATTTAAAGCCTGAAGTCGTGTTTTCACCCCCGAAATTTCTCCACGCATTACGGAGGCATTATCAGTTGCTAAGCCAATTAAATTTTCAACGGCGATTGAGTTTGGTTCAAAAAAGTTAACAAGTGAATTATATATCCTTTCAGCGGTTGACTCCCTTCATCTAATAAGATTACAAAATTTATCGACAATTTTTATTTTTTCGTGATCGAAATAACGAACAATCATAACTAAACTTTTTTGAACTGAAATATCAGTGGTTTCATCGATTATTAATGAAAACTTAGATTTCTTCAAAACTTTGCAAATTTCATTCATTACATAGGGTGCAATCACATCTTTTAACATAAACGTGGTTTTTTTACGCCCACATCTCATATTTTGAACATCCGATTCAGCGCAAATTGATTTAATCAATGTAGGTAGCGTATCCATTACATATAAAGGTAAAGAATTTTTTGCAACATATAATACGCATTTCAGCTCAATACGTAACTTTGTAAAGTTTACATTTTTTTTTTTCGTAAGCCACTTTAATATTTTTTGTAATTTGTGATTCTTTTATCCTTGATTTATGAAGCGGTGTTGAGGCATGCCGCTCGAGTAATGTTACATTATTTGACAAAGATTTTCTACATAATTTACAGTAAGCTGTACAGTTGATTTGTGTCAACCATGTACGGGAAACTTCCCAAGAATTCCTGTATTTCTGCTTATAGTTTTTGTTTTTCTCTTTAAGGAAATAATTCTCACTAGAAGTTGAAGTATTCTCCTCATCATTCTCTTGTGGTGTAAATAACGCATTTTCACTATAATTATAAATTGAATTTCTTAATATCCTTTATTACGCGCGAAAGAAAAATGGAACTCAAGATATTTTATTTATTATGAGGAACTTTTCCATGGCGCGTAAATTGAAAAATGTATAGGTAGCGGTGGAGCTACAGAACAGCAGTTGTGAAATATATTAAAAAATAATATGTAAACTAAAAACAAATGTTTTGGATTCATTTACCGATTTCTAAACAATTCCAAGCTTATAAACTTGTTTACACTTTGAACTTTGACTGCTTTACTTCATAACTTGACATATGGAAGTGTCATTTCAATTTAAGTTGTCATTTCATTCGTTAGTTAGTTTAGTTATTCATATTGAATGGAACGGAATGGAAAATAAAGTAAAACGTAATAGATTTATGTATTCATTTGAATTGGGGTGAGTTCGTTTCTCGTTATTAATTCAAAATCAGGAAGGTTTTGTACACAAATTATGTACTTATATAAAAACGAAGTAAAAATGGAAAAGTGCGAAGTGAAGTAGTAATAAAAATAAATGAAGTAAATCTACTTCGAATGAAGTAAATGCCCACCACTTCAATGAAGAAATGCAAAAATGAAATATACGTTTTTAGCTGCATTGAAGAGTGAAAAAGAAAATGTCAACCAACCGTTAACGGTAGTGAAATTTTTTTCCCAGTAAGTGGCGTATACCTCCGAACAATCGGAAATATCCTGAAGCAAGTTATCATCTATAAATTTCTCAAATTGTTTGTGCGGTTTCAAATCGTGGCAATCCTCGAAATTACCATGGGCAAAGGACACCTGGATGTAGATTGCTGAACACGTCGTAAGTAAGATAACAGTGGCTCACGAGATGTGTTTTTTGGTTGAGTTACATCTAATTATTTAGAATATCCGCCAAAACACTATCTTCGAGAATTTCATCGAAATTCTCTTCCACCACATCAAAGTCTTTAATACGTTGGCTAATTTCAAATGCAATTTCACAGCCTGATCTCAATATACATCATACGGAAAATCGCCTTCTTGTTCATCGGCATCGTCTTTTCCACTGAAATCACCGTCATTTTCTGACGGCTGAATATACAAGGCATGAAGGTTGCTTGAAAGATCATTTTCATTTATCTGAACAAAAATTTTCTAAGTAATCGAGACCTACTTGGAGCGTCATCTTGCTGGAAAACCATATGAATTAAAAACTTAGTTAGTAACGATGTAAGTAGGTCAGAAAAAGAATCATTATTTAGCATAAAACACCAATAAGGTAAACCTGTATCCTATCTCTCCTGGCGTTGCTATATGGACACGCTGACAAAATAGTAAAAAAAAAAACACTACTAAAATACTTTTTCTCCGTTATCTGACCAAAATGCAGCACACTACTTTCCAATAAGGTACACAATGAATTATAATGAGATACTTACTTTTTTTTTATGCGCCATTATAAGATTTTCTCACACTTTTGTTGTACGACCAAATTTTCATCTTCTCAGTGTAAAAGACTAGGCAATAATGTCAAACTAACTCTGCAATATTAAAGCCACATGCGTTCCGTAGCGAAGAAATGCGAAAATGCACACTTTTGAGTATTGGTTTACATTTTACAGGCACGAAATGAAATTGCATGCTTTTTTTTTTGCCATATATATCAGGACGATTCAGGTATGGCAAATTGTTCGGTGGAATTGATCTGAATTCTTTTAGTTGGGTAACTTTTAAAAAAAAAATAATTTCGTAAGTCTAGTGAGAACAATTTCTGTCCGTTTCACTCTCATTTATAAAATTTAAGTGTAGAACATATTTTCAAGAAAAAATCTATGCGGGGACGGCTACGGGTCACATGCCCCGGACACTAGTTTTAAAGGGGCGGTAATACAACTGACTTCTGAACTCATAACTAAACGAGAAAAATCTAAATACAAGAATTGGAAATTTTTTCAGACCATACTTTTCACTTCATTCTTCTTTCTGGAATCTGAAAGCTCCTTTGCTAACATACTTTGAACTGTGTTTATACTTATTCTGCCAATCAATTTACTGTCTATTAGATTTAAGTCTGGAAACCTCTGTAAGCTAATTAAACTAAAAAATTCCGCTAAGTTCTCAAGTTTTAGGTACCTTTTATCAATATACGAAATAAATTCAAGAATTATACAAATATACTAAGGTGGCTGGTATCCCTTTGTCCCTTAACATCCACCAATCCTATATCGAATGTAGACAGAATGTAACACAGTAAGCACATCACAAATTACCAGAAAAATATTTTCATGTCAGATAAATTTAGCCATTTTAGTAGACTGTCTCCATAATGACTTAATTTTTAAATAAATGGAGTGAAATATGCAGTATGTCACACAAATGAAAATTTCGCTTCATTTTCAAATCGACCAAAATTTTCTTCCATTTAGTGAAATTACAGTAAAAGTGCCACCCACTATCATTAAAATTAGCTAAATATAATGGAAAGTGGAAAATTTTTCCAATAAAGTTAGCAATGACAGCCATCAGCTGATCATGAATGAAATTTCTTCGCAACTTTTCGTCGAAAACTTTTCTGATAGAATTGAGTTGAATTATTGAACTCTGTCATAATTTGTGTCCACATCGAGGAACTGTCAATGATATTCCAAATGAAATAATTTTCGTGTACAGCCTGTTACTTCTTCGTTTTCTTGAAATGACTGAATTTCAAATTAAGTCATTATGGAGACAGTCTATATCCCTTTCCCCCCAGAAAAAAAATTATTTTCCGATTTACATGGAATTTCATATACTGCCTACCCAGATCATCAGTATTAAGAAGAAAAAATTGAAAAATTTCTCACCGGCCTCCTTCCTCGAAAAAAGGACATTCATGCTTGTGAGAGTTAGGAATTAGAGACACACGAAGGCAAAAAATGAAAACAAAACATTTCTGATATAAATTTTCCATAAGCTTTTATTTATGTGTCAGAGTTAGAAACGTTTTCTTTCGAAGTGATATACTACAGCGATTCCGTGTACAGCTATTACAGGATTGCGGGCGACACATCTTAGGATCTTTTAAGCCATCAGTGATTAGCCAGTGATTGAAGCGGTCTAGTCTTATATCATCAGGGGGGAGCGGAGTATATCGGCTCCTGGTCGCACTTTCAGTAGATTCTGATTCTGCTAGACTCTTCTCTGCTTGTGGGGAAGCTGCCACTAGAAACGCTTCCGCAAGTTCTACACGAAACTGCAGAAGATCTTTATATTTTTCTTTCTTGTCTTTTTGATACACCATTCAGGAGCTCACAGCCGCTAAATCGAGGAAGTGAAGAGCAATTCTCAAAGTCCATATCTTTGATTTTAACCATCTCCGGTAGCATTCCATACACTGTTCACATATATCCATGCCTTCCATATGTTATTGTGCTGTCTTTCTTTGACCATCTTTGAACGTTTTCTATTGGCTCATTTCCAAATGCGGTGGATGACAGAAGAATGTCCTTTGTATCTTTTCATTTAATATTGGCAACTTCATCATCATTCCCCATGAACTCTTGCATTCCTCCCCTCTCCATTGTTGAATCCTTGGAGAAAAGTGAGTTCTTAATGCTGTTGGCCATAATAATTCCGGTCCCGTAATAGTCAAGGGTTAAAAGTTCCAGCATTAGAGGTAAAATACCTATCGAAATACAGAAAACTCTTTGGATTGCTGGTTTTCACAAGATGTAATACGACATTCTAAACAAGCTCTAATCCAATATCTGCAATCTTAGTTTTTTTACCTTGGTAGAGCTCGAAGTCTACTACAATCCCTGATGATGTGGTTACTACAAAGATTTTGATCTCGGTTGGTCTGGGTTTATTGGGAACGTTGCTTCTTGCAGGGCATCTTCCAGTAAAGGGAATCATTTGCTCATCGATTGAATAACGTCCAACATTTCAATCAATCTGGCGACATCTATTCCTTACATCATCAATGATTGGTTGAAGTTTCCAAAAAATAATTTTCCTTATCTAGATCACAGTTAATATCAACATAATGCAGACAAGTTCGCAAAAGTTATATCCTGTCCCTTGTAAAAGCGTTAGTGATTTTATCTACCAATATCCCTTTCTTAAAATACATTGATAACCTCAGATATTGTAGGCATCCAAATAGAAGATGTGCACCATACAATTTCTTTAATTTGGTGTCAGATATGTTAAGCGCAATACCATTGATATATAAAGCATACATGTTTGTATATATACCCACTTTTTCGAAATGTGCATCACTAAAATATTTCTGGAAATAATACAGTAGAGTTCCCACAAAATGCGCCGTTTTTTGAGCAACAGAAGGTATTTCACGCGAAATAAAGTTCCTTATACACCACAAAATGCGCCGGTGCCCTTGATTTTCACCGCGTACCTGTGCTGAAACGGTATCATCTGTAATTTAATAATTTTCGCATTGTTAAAATAATTTTTAACTTTGCAATTATATGCGATCACTAAGAACCGTACCCTCGCCAGTATCACATTCCTGCTCTTCTGTACCTTGTTCATTCAACTCCTCTCGATTTTCAACATCACGTGGAATCCATTCTTCATCAGAATCGGTATCAAAGTCACTTAACTCTGGTGGCCATTCATCAAGAAGCTCTTACAATTAAATATCAGTTACAATATCACTAACACATTGTCGTCCTACCAAAAAACTTTTTTAATTTCAAATTCAACTATATGGGTAATAAAAAGGATGAAAGAACTCAAGTCATTAACTATATTTCCATGATGGGGTTCGATCCGGAACGCAACTGGTTTTTATGTATATGTGTGTGAAAATGTCAATCCATATTTGAAATTTTTACATTTGTATACACAAAAAACAGTTGTAATCCGAATTGAATTCCATCATAGATACATCATAAATCGAGATAAATCATCGAATTCGTCTTCCTCATGAGTGCTGTTGGAAAAGTACAATCAATTCCTAAACCTCACGTTTGTGATAGCAAAATATAATACGTAATTTCGCAGAATGGTTGATAATGACGAACACAAAAACATTTGTATTTCGAAATTTAATATTCCAACTCACACTTTCGCATCTTTGCACTTGAAGCTTCAACGGAATTATTTAAAAAAAATGTTACTTACTTTCTCGGCACCGTGTTCTATGTTCGCTGTTGCTTTACCTCTGATCTGTGCAGTTCTAAACTAGTGATTGAGAAAAACTTTTCATACAATTTATAAAAACACTATTCTCAGAAACGGTTGCAATCAAAATTATCGGGAAATAGGAATAAGCAAGAGAGCTCGATTTTTTTTTCTGTTATCCTCACGTTTGTGAGGGCAGGGAGGGAATGGGAAGGCCTTTGAGTCAGGCTAAAACATTGGCTAAAGCCTTTCAACCTGAACGACAGTACGCCCGATTTCAAACTCAGAGTTTTCTTGAAACCGTCTCAAATTTTATTAGTTTTAGCCAGGAACTAATCTCGAACATAATAAAATTATTTTTAATTTGTATTCATTATGTTAATAAAATAAACTGTATTTGTAATGATACGATTTTTTACTTTCCTATTATTTGAAAATAGTTTGAGTTTTAAACGACATTTAAGATCTATAATAGATCTTAATTTTTGTTTGAATTTCAAATTCTTTTTATTTATCAATCATTTGTTTTGAATTCAAATTGTTTTTAACAATTCTGGTTCTAGTTCCAGGGTACACAGTATATAATATATATACATATGGTGCCTAGTATACCCTGGAACTGTAATAAAATTGGCCCCAAATAAAGATTTTCTAAATCCGGCACTGCATATGTTGGCTTTTTTTAGTACAATTTGATCGTTATAACTCTGTTGCCTAATTTATTAAGTACGGAAGGAGTGAACTGTTTATAGGAAAAACTTTGTATAAAGCTCTTAACTCTCGGCATTAGGACTGTAATTTCGCTGCTTCCTCCGTTGCACTGGGTCACCTGCGTTGGCGTACACATTTCGTGAATACTCCTAAATAGCTATAGAATGCATAGACCATAGATTATCGTCATGGACATTTTAATATTTGAAAAAAAAAAACATGGTTACGATCATTTTTGCCGAAAAAAAAAATTATTGATTCATCTGAAAATAGACGTTTTCAAGGACATGAAAATTAATGATATTCATGAGAAATAAATAAATGATAATTTTTTTTGCAAACAAAATATTACTTTTATTTAAAGATGTCAGTACATGACCAAATTATAACAATTAATTTAAAAAAAAAAATATGTATATATATTCTTCCGATATATTCATCCAATACATACAGATGCACAGGCGTTCTCTCCACCATATTAAAAAAAAAATTTTTCTTTGTCTTATTTTGAAAACAAACAAAAAATCACAAATTTTAATATTAATTTTACATACCTCGACAAACTAAATATTTCAAAGGCCTCGGACCGAAACAAAACCAATTCCTGGAAAACAACTTTCACTTACGTGCACGTCGCACTAGGTCACTGACGACCACGCACAATGCTTAGAGTGTGATAGCTAGCACCGTAACTGTCAGAAAGCGACTAAACTAAGGATTTAAGACCTTACCTGTCCTAAGTTTTTTTATGGGTAGAGACCAGATCCCGTCATTTTTCCATTTGCGGAGAAATTTCGCTTTTGTCTCGAGTAACCCAGTGTGACTTTCGAGGGTTAATGCTTCACTTTTTACTAGGGACCGAAAATAACCATTATTAAAAAAAAAATCACATAGAAATAGTGATCGGATCCGTAAATGAATAGCACCAATCTTATCCTCATACGGTGAACTTTCAATTTCTGGCATAATTTAAAAATGTGTAACCAATAAAATAAAAATTGCACCTTAAAGCCTAGTATCGAGTTAGGGCTTCAAAGTAAAATTTAACGCAGTCTTTAAATATTTCACATTAAAATCGCTAGTAAAAGTTTGACGTATGATAGTTTGGAGAAAACAAAGTAATTCATTTTAAAATTTTATAACACAAATGAAACTCTTCAATCAGTCAAACAACAATCTGGAAATTTACATAGAAATAGGAATGTCAAAATTTTACCAGTCAATTAATGTTTCGTGCATTAAAATGCCTCTTAAAAATCAGTGACGAGCTTATAGTGCCATCTATTTTATAAAGAGGGAACTCGATACTAGACTTTTAAGCTTGGTACAGAGTTCAAGTAAAACAATATGGAATTCAGGTAAAAAGTGATATTTCCATACAAATTTTACTGTTGGTAAAATCCAAAGCAAAAATTTTACTGAGGTCTTTACTAGTCCAGCATGGAGTTCATTGGTAAAAAGTGCCATTTTTCCTATTATAGGGTAGATGGCGTTTTTTAGGTCATATTTTTTACTAACCTTTTTAATTGGTAAAACTTTGACATTTATTTGATTGTTGACAAAGAAATTTTATTTTGTTTTTCACGTGGATTTTCTTGACGACGATATATACTTAGACCTGCGGCAGCAACAATCTTGTCGTCGATAGCCTAGTATTGGTAAAATTTAACGCGGTCTTCAAAAAATAGCTTTTCAACGCTGGTAAAAAGTTGCCGTAAGTTTTATGCGGATAAAACGAAGTGACAGATGTTCGTCGGAAATATTTTTAAAAATGTTAAGTGATTATTATTTATAAAGGATACAGATCATCACAGTGACGACAAGAATGTTCCTGCGGCAAGTCTAAGTGTGTATCGTCGTCAAGGAAGCGCCATCTATGGTACAATAGAAAAATGACACTTTTTACCAGGGAACTCCGTACTGAACTAGTAAAGACCTCAGTAAAATTCTCGCTTGGGATTTTACCATTTCTACTATATTCTATGTTTTTGCATACTATTACTAACAAGAAAAGTTTCATTCGGTGTTGCCGTATTTTTTTATAATAAATTATAAAGCATTTGAATCAGAAAAATTGAGAATTGAGTTGTTTTTGTATTCCATAAAAATTCTGCAAATTGCATCCAAATTGCAAATGGTCAGGTACAAAATTAGTCCAAAGGTATCGTTTCCGTGTTGAATGGCTGTGTATACATGACCATTTTAAAAATTGCTGTCTTTAAAATGAACCGAAACGCCATTACAATTTTTTGCAGATATATAGATAAGGCATAGAGCTTCATTATAAAAATAAAAAAATAAAAAAAAAATCTCAGAGTTCCACAGCAGAAAAAAAATACATGTCCGTCAGTTCAATACTCCCATAGTACGTTACTTTAGGTATACGCTGCGTTTAAGAATTCATATCACCAAAACAAGGCCAAACACCGTTACAATTTGCTGCACATATGTAGGTAGACAAGATTTCTAGCTTCAAAATAAAAATACAAAAAAAAAAAGAAAAAACTGCTAGAAGCCTTTAATAGTTAATAATTTAATTTTTTTGAAAAAAAAAAAATACTGTTATTAACAAAACCTTATTTCGTTTGGTGATGATTATTTTTTTATGAAAAATGTAAAGTATTAGGCTTCATTTAGCGTTTGAATCAGAAAAATTGGTTGCACTGTTCTCGAGATAAAAGTTTTTGAAAATGTCGTTACATCGTAAAATCACGCAATTTGTAACCCCCTAGCAGGGGTTGAGATATTTTTTCATTTCCTGCAAACTGTGACAGTTTCATCCAAATCAAAGATAAAAAGTACCTACTCCGCATTTTTAGCATAAGTCGAAGAAAATTCTTCAACACTCAAATGGGTACTTAACATTTTACCAACCGTCATTTTAAACAGTTAACTTAAAAAAGCTATTTTTAAATGTTATATTATCAGTAAGCAAAAATAAAATAAATCGAATCACTCTTGTTGTGCTCACAATCAACTATAATGAATTCCAAATTTATACTAAAATCCAGGAGCGCTCTTCGCATTTTTAGGACAAATCGAGAGGAGCGCGATAGCCCTCCTCAGCAATCAAACGGTTAACACAAAATTTGAAAATGTGGTAGTAGGTAGCAAAAATTACTTCTGCTACCTACAATTTTTTGTCTAATTTTCTGTTTCTGAAAATGTTGTGAACCATGGCTTGCGCATACAAATTATGAAGGAAAATGTTCATAACAGTTCATAAAAAAAATTATCTATGCTCATAAAAATTGTTAGCTGCCCAGAGAATCGAATCAATCCAACTTTTTTTGGCCAACTCTTGGCCACCAATGCAATAGCGCATAAAATTTCTGAAGAAAAATTTTCAAGCAAATATGCAAAATTACTGTACATGAAGATTCACATACTAGTAGTCTCATCTTTCCAATGTGGATTTCTTTTTCCATGAAGTAATCTTTAAGGCTTAAACACAATTGCGAAGAATAGGTCGACCATCGGTTGACAGCACTGTAGATTCCTATGCAATACACGCTCCATAAAACGTGCCTAAAGAAAATTGATTCTATGACTGCAATAGTCGTCGGTCATTGGCTCTGGTCGTCGCAACTTTGTTTAAAGGGTTAAACCACTGTAGTAGCCTTAGAAATAGTATTTATTGGACAATTTTTTTTTTTATGTAAAAAAAAGTAATAGAATAATAATATTCATGAAAGTTATTAAGCATATATTTAAGTATACAAGAAAAAAATTATTAAAAAAAATTATTAGTAAATGGTGACATCAGAGCCATTCGCGCAAGGCTTGTAGAATTTAAAGCACTCTGCGGCACGCAGTGTAGCTGATGCAATTTTGATTTTGGAGAAAAAAGAAAAAAATCGCTTTGTCTACATGCTCATAGCTAGTGAAGTACATAGGGGCTTCTGAAAATATTCATTTTTGTATGATTGGCGGGTATTTAAATGAAATCGTTCAGTTTTCGACACAAAGCGGTAATCATTTGTTAATAAATAATGTCTAAAAGGACTTATCGAAAATCTCGTACGTATTTCACTTCAAAATGTTATTTTAAAGATATTGTTAAAAATTCAAATGGAAGGAATGAAAATTGTTGGAGTTATGCTGCGTGCCGTTTTGAAAAATCGTGTTTCGAGAAAAACACGTTTAAAGTTTTGAAATGAGTTATTGATATGAAAAATTGGACTGTTTAAATTTTACATGTACTGATGCTAAACTAACGTTCTTTGGATTGGAAATGATTTGAACTGAACATAAACACTTCCTAACAACATATGTTACTGTGTTAGCGTCAGTAAGGTAAGAAAGCACGTTTCCAGTAGGGTTTATTTGACGCAGGTAGTCATTTCGGAGCAGACCGACGGGCTCGGGGAGGAGCATAAAATTTCAATGATGAAAATTCCTTTCAGATGTAAAGCTTTATGCCTCATATTCTAGAAGGTTCAACGCATCTTTTAAGCTAATAAAAAAAAATTGATTTTCTGAAAAATTTACAGTGGTGTTACCCCGGAATTCGTAGAGGCAAACTAAAAACGCTCAACATTTCTCTACTTTCCACTTATTTGTTAATACAGTCAGGGCATTGTTTGTTGTAACAGCTATGATTTATATCTAGTCTTAATTTAAGTTTTGCATTAGCTTTTATACAATTGATGCATGGTCTGCAGAAAATTGCTCGCCAACAATTACTCGCCCACAGTTGCTCGCCTATAATATCTCGCCAGGAAAATAGCTCGGCACACAATTGCTCCCCACACAATTGCTCCCCACACAATTGCTCGCCAACAACAGATATTAATTTCAAATTTTATAGAATTTTATATTGTAAATAGGAACATTACTGGGAACACAGACTCCATTGTACAGATATAGTTATTACAGAGATACTAGAGTACTTGTAGTTTTAAATGCTCGAAGTGTTGTACTTTAGTTCGGGGAAACTCTTCTAAAATCAAATTCTTTAATGTATAAGAGAAAAAGATGTTTATTGACAGAATATTGGCATTAAGTCAGGTGCAGCTAAAGTTAATTTTTGTGATATGAAAGAGCGGTGAAACTAGATGGAGATGTAGAGTCACCACATATTTGCAAGCGAACGTCAAAAACAAATGTCCGCAACATCATTGCCACAACGGGCGTAATACAGATTTATTGCCGACCTATATTGAAAAGGAATCAGCGGACTAACTAAAGATTTTCTGACGAAATGTAAACTCCCTGGCACGATAGTAACTGTCTATTTCTTTATTTTCCAAGACTTTGCATACGGCTTTGAAGCAATATCACTCTAAATATTTTGCATTTTATATTCATTTCATTTCATTCGGGAAAAAAACATAAGCAAATTATGTGCTAATTACGTGCCTAAGTAAAAAATTTTTTTTATTCAAAATGCGGGTTGGCGGACGGCAATAACCTGCAATGGGGTCTAGTATTAACTCTGCCAATAAAGTCTTGACAGGGCTTATGTGCTAATTCTTCATCAAATCTAAAAGTTTTTGACCCAAAAATTTAATGGGTTTTTTAACAATTCAAGAGAGGGGTGCAGAATAACGTCGTCCTCCACCCAGACATATTGAAAATGCTGTCAAAATAGTCACGATTCACTCAGGATTTTGTGTTAATTATCTGCCTAATTGAAAATGTTATATCTACTCGAAAATTTAATTGGTTTTTTAAGCATCAAAATGGGGATGTAGAACAACTTCGTCCGCCAGGCTGCCCTAGTAAAAATGCTACAAACAAATCTTTGATTCACTCAAGACTTATGTGCTAATTATATACTAATGTTTTGCTTAACCTAAAATTTTGTTATTCGAAAATTTAATGGTATTTTTATCGTAGAATTCCACGATATTTTGTCTGGAGTCACGTTATTGCCATGGTTTACCACAATATCGTACCTCCACTTGATTACACCATATATTTTCATGTATACGTATGTATATACATATAGGCACTGATTTTACATCAACATTTATTACATAATAATATAAATTACCTTTACGACTCCTTTAATTAACATTAAGATTATAGCCAATTATCGTGACTATTCACCATAAAAGCGGAAAAAAATTGACAACTTTCATTTCGCCTGTTTCCCACTTTCTATTTTAAGTGAATTAAATTGCGATTATATTTTATATTGTACCTACAGAATTTAAAGAAACACAATTGAAATGTGGATGTGAAAAGAGTGTTCAAATTTTACATAAAATACATTAAAATATACAGTGAAATCGAGTGGGGATACAATATCGCGGTTAGCCATGGCAAAAATATTGCTTCATGATAAAAATACAAAAGGGGAGGTTATCGTCGAGAGGCATGAAAAATGCATGAACTTTAGAACTTTTTTTACATAAAATAAATACTTTGGAAATGGATTTTAATGTATTTTATTCTTCTATCAATGGAGAGAGAATTCCAAATTTATTTATACACAAAAAAAAAAAAAAGAAATGCGCTTCCAGCTCCTATCAAACAAAACCGTGCACGGCGTGTTTTAATTTGCGCAGGACCCTCCATAGCTCTGCCTATTCATCCGAAATAAATAGGCTTTAATATAATAACAAGATAAAATTTGGGGGCCTTAGCGGTTTTCGTTTTCAAAAAAATACCTCTGAATAACAAAATGCCAGCCCAATTTTTTTGTCATGTTTTTATTTTTTTTTTGCTTCAACGGACGACAAAACTATTTTTCTAAAAAGATTTTTGACAAAAATCGCTTCCTGAAAGCAAATTGAATTTCCTTTTAATTGTGCAGAGATTCATCCGGGTAGAGCGTCCCGCGCGCTGAAAAATGTTGTTCCCAGCAAAATCATATGAAGTTCAACGTTAAAAATTTTTTTGAAATCTTACATCAGCTATTCCAGCATCATACAGTGGCCCTTTTTCTTCCTCCAAGAACTGATTGTGCTAAATCTGAAGGACTCCCCAGCAAGCGCGTTTTAAGCGTCTCCACTACCTGTTTTCCAGCCGGTGGACGGTTTCAGTCTCAACAGGATGTGAATTCCAAAATACTTTAGTGAAAATATCCTCTTACCCACGTATTCTAAGCACTTTAAGGATGATAATTATGCAAAAAAAAAAAAAAACAAAAAAACCGATTTTTGCATTGTCATGAACGGTAACCTCCCCTTAAATTTTTGAATACCGAAATTTTAGATTAAGCAAAGAATTAGCATATATAATTACTAATAATTCCTGAGTGAATCACAAGTTTTTTTGTAGCATTTTTACTAGACAGCGTGGCGGGCGCAGTCGTCCTACATCCCCATTTTGGTTGCTTTAAACACCATTATTAATTAAGCGATTATTCGATTTTTCAATTAGGCAGGGAATTAGCACACACATAAAACTTGAGCGAATCAAAACTATTTTGACAGCATTTCCACTATAGCGGGATGGAAGCCGACGACATCTTGCTCCCCCCATTTTGAGTTTTTAAAAACCTCATTAAATTTTTGAATAAACAATTTTTAGATTTGGGGCAAAATGGATACTTAATTACCACATAAGCTCCATGTGAATCATAACTTTTTTGGTAAAGTTAATATTAGTACGGGGTGCAACTTGGTGTCGTCCGACTTCTCACATTTTGAAAATTTCAAAAAACTATTAAATTTTGCGAGTATAAAATTATTGAGTTTGCCACATCATTCCACATAATTTTCTCATTTGGGGGGGGGGGGGGGGGGGGGGGCTGAACGTAGTCAAATTTGGATTAGGTTTAAATATGATTGAATTTGGTCGATCGATCGACTGTTTGTTGATAAAATTCTGGTACGGAACCACGTTCGTGAGCTCGACTAGTTCTTGACGAAATTAACATTCGGGGAATAAAATTTATTATAATTAAGTGTATACCAAAATAATGAAAATTAGTTGATATTAAGTTCTAAAACATATGCAGAAAAGGATTGGGATTACATACGGTCACAATTCGCACAACTATTTCGATAATATAATCTTCATAAAAAAGAGTGAAACACATCGACATAACTGTTATAATTTTATTTATTCTTTAACTCAAGTTTATTTTATAAGCTTCTTTCTTATATGCATTTACATAATCAATACCAACAAAAAAATTCCATTTATTATTCAGTAATACCTCGCTCTTCGATAAGTTAGGAACAAGAGCACGGAAGAAAATCATAAATCGACATTAAGACCGACAAAAAAAAAAAGATTTTATTATGAAAGTATGACCAAGAAAATAATTTAGCGGCTCCATTTATTATTTGAGCATATTCATTGATTATAAACTGTAAAAGATATCTCCAGAATAATTTCTATGTTACATAAAAGATGTCTCGTTTACCGAATTGAACATTAATTTAATTCACGTGTGACCTTACAGCCCTATTTTGTCGACCTTTCTTTGGAATGGGGACCATTAAGTTCCTCCACCCCTCAAATCAAAATCCTGGGTGCGCTACTGGTTACAATACATCACAAAAGGAATGAAAAACTTAGTATACTCTACCAGATTTTATCTAGAGTATAAAAACTCGTAAAGAGCATACAAGTCCCTTCAAAATTGTGATTCTACCATAAATACTGTATTAATTATTGGAGGTAGTATATTTGAGCTCGAACTGTGTTATCAGTCAGTGAAAGTTGTTCAATTCCCTAAATATAATTGAGTTTCCATATCAAGTTATATGATTTAGGTAGTAATTTAGGTTTATTCTTGTAATTTCTGGGTTTGTTGAAACAATATATTTTCCAGACTCTCGTTTATATTAATAGAATTAATGGAATCGTTTTTCTTCAATCGTTATCATCTGCATTCGGAGCTGGAATGGTTGAAATCAGCGGTGCCGTTTTATCGATATTAACTACTTTGGCAATAGTAGAACCGTCATCACCAGTGCTTAATTGTAATGTCAATTTACAAATCAAATCAATTACAAATTTTCTGCTGCCTATAACGCGGGAAACGAGTTGATATAAATTTTCAGGGATTTTTATTTAACTCCAAATATGAATCATCAGGTTTAGTCAGCGCTTCAGGTGAACTTTATCAGAGAAAATCAAAAATGATTGCATATTCGATTTCCTGATAAAAGTCTTCTTATAGTTTTCCTTCCATTTCGAAAATTACTTTTGCATTCTTCCTCAAAGTTAATTTTGCTGGCCTTATTGAATAACTGTTTGACTAGCATTCTGAAGAGATTTTCAAAATAGCCGTTATACCAAGCAATTTGGGATTCCTTTCCAAAGTCACTGGAATTAAAAAAAAAAAAAATACAAAAAAATTCAACTGTACCTACACCCAAGATACGGTAGAATATCCACTGTTTTCTCAATACCGGAAATTCCTACCAACATTCTAAAGCGATAAATTTCAGCTATCATAAGACGCGAATGTGTGTCAACGATCTGTACTAATTTTTGGATCATCAAAAACTATCACAATTCCTTTGTCCACCTACCCAGTAAAAAAGTGTTGCCACAAAGCTTGGGTATTTTTCGATAAGATTAGGGAATGCACCCTAAAATGTAGGGAATATTTCCTAAAATTTAGGTGTTTTCACCCTAAATTTCAGGGAATAGTCCCTATATTTTAGGGAAAAATATCTAAGCTTTTCGGCAACAATTTGTATATCTGCGTTTAAATTCTTTTTGCATTAGGGTCATTCCCCAATGCTTCGACCAATTTTCTGAAGCGACGTTACCGATTTGAAACCAAAATTCCGCTTATTACAACATCATTCGAACTAAATATACGAATGGGCGTACGATTTTTCCTTACTAAAATATTTATGCCACGTGAACCCGTGGAGATCCAAACTTGAAATGTTTACAGATTAAATTTACGCCATTTCAGCTATGAAAATAATCGAAAATCGCCTCATATCCAAACAATTTTTTTTTTCAAGGATTAGATCAATGAAATCAGCTTAGTACAATTGAGGATATGCACTTTTGAAATTAGGTCAAAAGTGCAAAAGTATTTTTAAGTTTTTCAAAAAGTTGTAACATCCGCAATAAGCGAAATTTTGATTAGCAAAACTTCAGTCAATAAGGTGACGTCGCATCAGAAAGGTGTTCAGGAAGTGGTCAACGCACCGTGGATGGCTCATACATGATTAACTTTTGTTAACAAAAATTAATTTCCACAATTCTACCGTATGGTCGCCAACACGATAAAATACCTACTTTACTCCAAATTACTATTTCAACATAAAACCACAAAGTTCGACGTCTCAATTACCTCATTTCTTACCATACCTGATGTTCTCTCTAAGATCAACTTTGACAGTAGAAATCTCATGCATTCGTAAGCAAATCACATGTCAGCTGTTGACATTATAATTTTGTAAGAATAAAAATCCATTGGATTTCGGTAAAATCCTTAGCCTACACGGATAGCAAAAGCCTTCACGAAACCTACAAAGATTCTTTAAAGATAAGTCCAAACCTTAGCCAGGATAAACTTTCACTCTGTTTGATGAAGCTTGAATTTGTGAGAGCGAGTAAATATAGCACGAAGAGCTCGGCACGGAATGGAATTAGCTTAAAAAGTAGCAATTAAAGAAAATCAGGTAACAATTCCGTCTCCGTAAAGGAAGGGCCATTTAGTCACGTAAACTCATCGGATGAAACTTGGATGAAAAGGGATAGCTTTTAGGAGGGATGAAACTCTAACTATGTACATATGTTTGTATGTAGGACTAGGTAGATATGTATAGCTGGGGTAGCATGCTTTTTTTTGTATTTTCTGTAAAAGCACCAAAACGTGCCATCGAACGTTACATATATATAAAACTGCAGAGAAAATTTCTTTTGCTTCATTTTTCTAAGAGGAAGACTAACTATAGCAAGGAAAAGAGATAGGGTGGTTCCATGTGGCTGAAAATTGCCGCATAAAGGAGCCACCACCCCTTTATCGTATCGTTCTGGTTATGTTTACTTTTGTAAGCGTTCGGGTGCTTTTCATTCAAGTTGATATACTGCAAAAGTTCTCTCTAGACTTCTACTATGACAGAGTTTGTTTGTATGGATGTATACTATATGTATGCATATGTATACGTACCCAACATTCGCGAGTATAATAGGGTGGGTCAGGATAGGTTCGGATGGATAAGTGAATTCTAAGAACCATAACTAAATTGGTTTTCAGGGTATAATATTATGCATAGCTGGTAGAGGAGGAGTAAGATGCTGGAATTTGGTTAGACAATTTTTTAGATTGCTGTACTTTTTAAGTTTTTCCATTTTTCGGTGTTGAACTGATACGGGTGGAATTCGTGCAGTGTTCTTTTAAGAATGAAAGTAACACGAAACAAGAATCACGATTCCCGTTTACTCAAGAACGAGATTAGAGAAACTCTCGTAAGTTGAAGTACTGTTGATGAAAGTACACAATATGTACCTATACATGTATGTTATGTTTACTTGGTGGCGCCGTAAAGTGGATACTTTGAGAGCTCTCCTAGCATTGAGCTTTAAAAAAAAAAGTCGGAAAAATAGATGATTTTTGAGTAGAAGTCAATTGATTTTTCATATTGGAACAGGGTGACCCGAAATCTATGTATTATATTTGTTTGCTTGTCCTAGTTTTTTATGTTTAGATTTTTTATGATTTCATAAATAAATAAAGTATAGAGACATTAAGTACCTAATGCCAGTATTCATGCAAATATTTAGGATACTAATAAAGTGGTTTTAGCTTCTTTTCAGTAGCTACTGGGAATCATCTTAAGTTAGCAGAGGATTTGCCTGGAAGAATAAGACATATCTCTAGTTTACGCTCTAGTTTCCTTTTAATGAAATAATATAACCGTTATTTGCCAGTATTGCGGATAAACGTGTAAGCCGATGCATTTACTTTCATTGAAAATGTCTTCGAGTAAAGATAACGATAATTTTCCTGTCTACATTATAGAGAGGTTTAATAATAATAATTTATTCTTGGATATGTACAAAAAATTACATCTTTTACCGGTACAATTCAAAGTGAGAAATTCAAAATTAAATAGCAATATAATAATTGCTGTTCGGTACACCACTGACCCATATATTTCTCCAACGCAGTCCACCAACAGAAATTCTCCTCCGATGCTTCAAATTCCTGAAATATCAAAAAATAAACATAAAAATACACAAAGAAATACATTCAAAAGTGAATAAATTTCAACACTTATCTAATAATTAAATCTCCTTTCTCCTCGAAAATATCCACAAGCTCAAAATAACAAAATATTATTAAAGTTATGTAAATAATCAAATTAACAACAAACTCACCTTAAGTATACGTACCTCCGAATATTCAGCATTGAATAAATAACTAATAAGGAAATGGGATATCGGGAGAATACCTAAGCCATACTCGGCGGAATGTATCACTTTCTTGTGTATATATTCGTTTCTTCATGGTAGTAATAAAATCCTGACATTACGAAGGGGTACGTTTTTATAATCCAAATTGCTATGTTAAATAAACAAATTTTTAGTGCCCCCTTATTTGCAGATAATATTTCTCGGCGTTGCCTTTGTATGACTGACATAATTTACGCAGCAGTTACAATTCCATTGTAAATAAAACAAACCAGCATTGGAAAATGTTAAATTTTTTCAAATGTCTGTTTATTTTTATTAATATTTTACTTTTATTTTGTTTAAAACACTATAATTAATTAGTAAACTTACTTGAAGAATGCTTTGCCACGACAATAACGCCGTTTGCTACTGCAGCACAGCACAGCCCACTTCATTAGGATAACTTAGGACTCGGGAGTCTCGATTATATGAAATATCGTTCACAGAAGAATATTTCACAATTATGTCACACTACTATTATGTAAAAATCACATTTAATTATTTATTTACCACAATTTCGCTAATTCAAATCCGAACTTCTTTACATAAAATATCAGAAATGTTGAACTGACGTACAATAGGCAGTAGGTCCTTTTGTCACCCCCCCCCCCCCCCCCCCCGGCCCGATAATATATAGTTCATACTGTCAATGAATTGCTTAAACACGTACACTGTATTCGCACGGTAACACGCTTCCTTATTAGTTATTTATTGAATGATATTATGGCAATCAGAAGCACTTTCGCCACAGGGATTGGCATAAACTTTGCTAGGGCTACACCATGAGGATTAAAGCACATGACCGGACTCAGCAGCTATAAAAATGCGGCGAGCCATACTGAAAGCATCCATTTCCAAAATCAGAGTTGATCTGATAAAGTCCTAAGCCTTGGCGTCTGTTCTGCGCAATTCCAATCCAAATCAGAAGTTAATTCTGCATCCCATACAGAAGATAATTCTGGATATCCAACAATTTGAGGTTCACTCAATCCTATACAGATGCTGATTCTGGCTGTCTAATAAATTGAACTTAACTCAAGTTTCCATACAGGATTTAGTCCTAAATCTTATATATTGACGTTAAATCAAATTTTTATACAGCAGTTAATCCTAAATCTTAAAAATTGAGTTTAATGAAAATTCCAATACAGAAGTTAATTCTGCACATACAGATTGAGGTTAACTCAAGTAATTCTTCATAGGAGTTAATCCTAAACATTTTATTTCAAAATTGAGGTTAAACCTGATATACTTGGCGGCCTCGGGAAATAACCCCCAAAAGCTGTAAGTGAAATAAGACCCAAAAAGTTTGGGACTTATTTTCTAATGAAATAAGGCCCGAAAACAGATATGAAATAAAATCTAAAGTGAATGAAAAAATGGAAAAAAAAAATATTGAACCAAAGCCCAAAATTCAGCAGACTAAGAGAACAAGCAAATTAAATAAAGCCCAAAATATTGATAATGATGTGTGTAAAGTAAGTAAGGGGTGTAGGGCGCCCACACATTTATATTTGATTTAAACTAGGAACGCGTCGCGCGGGATGGGCCGGGGGGCGTAGCAAGGGTACATTTTGCGGACACTTTCCCGGTAGGGTGTATTTGCGAAGCGCACAAGCCATAAAAAAACACTTCTCCTAGCGCACAAGCAGGAGTTTGCGAAGCGCACACCTATTGTTAAGGGATTACGCATTGTTTTGGAAACGCGCGGCTATGGTTAAGGTCAACGCATTGTTATAGCACGTATCTTTACCTGATCTATGAATTTTGCCTGATCTATGTAAGTTAAGTTTTTAAACCACTAATATCAATAGGAGGAGTACGCCCTGCGCCAAGCACAAAGGCACACACACACACACAGAGGCAGTGTGTGTGTGTGTGTGCCTGCCTGCATGTGTGTATGTGTATGTGTGTCTGCCTGGGTGTGTATTTCTTGGCGCTTGGCAAATATACCCTTCGGGGTTATATTACTTAGGGCAGGTAAAGATATGTGCTAGAACAATGCGTAATCCCTTAACAATAGATGTGCGCTTCGCAAAGTATTTTTGACTAGATTAATTTTGGGTTGTGCGCTTCGCAAATATACCCTCCCGGTAGTTCTTACTTTAAATCAAATATCAATGCGAAAACGCGCCGCCCAAACGTAAGAAAGCGCCGCTCCAACGCTCCTCCCCTACCCACGCGACACATTGTTACTTTACACACTTCGTTGGGAAATATTTCCTTCATTTTCTGAAATGATTTTTGGGCATTATTTCATCAGGATAAATTTTGTTTCTTCTGATTTATTTCATTTACGAATTTTGGATTGTATATCATTATGAAATAACGCCTAAAACCGATAAGAGAAACAAAAACCTATGAGTGTGAAATAACACCCAAAAATGTTGGACATTATTTCACATTTGACACGTTGAAATTTATATGGAACTTTTGGGTCTTATTTCACTTATCGCTTTGGGCGTTATTTCATTGGACGTTATTTCCCGGAGCCATAAATTATAAATTCTCTAACCAACCGTAGCAGTAGTCCAATACGCCCCACCTATAAATAAGGAAAAAGCAGCAAAAATGGCACTACTGCATTCGCACATGTAGCAGCAATTCAATTTACTAGAAGTACGCAGACGACAAACGCCACAAGTGGTAAGTTAGCCAGTCCTACACGCAGCGGAACACTGAAAAACTTCACACTTGTAGCAAGTCATACTTGCTGCACCTTCACCAACGTACACGTAGCAGCAGGACAAGTTGCTACCAAATCCACATAAATTCTTAGTGACCACGTCTACGGCCCAAACGTAGCAGTATACACCACTAAATTATTATTTGTCCATATTGAAATTAATGAATGAATTGTTAAGTTTTATCGAATTTTAAAGTAGTATTAAATCTGACGTATGAAAGTATTGCGATATTAGATATAAGAACTGGATTTGCACATAATAAATAAAATTTTATATTCTTCAATTTAATAAGCTGAGTTGTCTTTTAAAACTGGCACCCCTACTCAACACTAGAAAACAGAATTTTCAATTGCAACTTAGAGAAAGAGAGAGAAAACCAAAAAAGAGGATGGAAAAAACATACAAACCAAAAAAATAAAAAAAATGGAAAAACTTGATGTTAATCTGAGGTACACTGTAAAACAAGTAGGACAATTCCATAAATTTAAGACACGTTTTTTCTTAAAAATAAATGTAATTTTCTCTGATAGAAAGGAAAAATCAGTTTACTTTCCCCAAACCAATTGAGCATTCAATGAATTTAGGTTTTTGGCACCAGCAAACCTATATATGACTTAAAATTCCCTAAATGTTATTAGGGCTTCGTACCCAAAAGGTAACAACAGGAACCCTATTACTAAGACTTCGCTGTCCCTCCATCACAAGGTTGTATCTCGTGAACCGTAACAAGTAGACAGTTGAAATTTTCACAGACTATGTTTTTCTATTGCCGCTATAACAACAAATAATAAAAATAAAATTAAATTAAAAATTAAAGGGGGCCCCCATACAAGAATCTTGATTTTTTCGGTGATTTTTTCCTCGTTTTATTCTCATTCATTATCATAAGCAGGAAATTATTTTTCAAATGACAGCATTATTATTATTTTATTCAAATGACAGCATTACTTTTTCACTTGACGCCTACTCTCATTTGAAGAATAAATAGAAAGTAAGTATATAATGTTAAATTTTGTACGATGGTACGGAACCCTTCGTGAGCGCACTTGCCCGGTTATTAGGATATAAGGAAGAGAACAATCAATAAATTAGGTATTATTCTACATATATCTTTATGGAAGATTTACAAATATAATTTCGTTAATATAATTTATACATTGTTTTTGAAAAGAAGTTATATATTGTTTTTCACTATTTTGTTTGAGCGTGCACATCGCTCCAGCACTAACTTCCATATTACATGTTTTAAGGAAAAAAAAAAACATTTATGGTAGTATGTAGCATAAGAAATGACCTATTCAGCTCATTCAAAACCCTCGGGAATACTTCACAAGCCATGAAACAGATACACTCCCTACCACATGCGAGGCCCAACGGAGTCCTTACATTCTAAAATATTTGCAATGTTCTTATGTAAAACTGACAAAAGTTTGATTTGAATAGCTTCTCCGCCCTAAACTACTATTCATACAGAAAAATGGTCTTTTGATAATTTTAAGCTTGCGTTCTTATCTTCCGAACCGTAATAAAATTTTCAACCTTTCCTAACAAAATTATTTAAATAAATTTATTTTAATCAGATGACTACGATTCCTCAAACAAAAATTCTCAGCTGAGTAATCATTGTAATATAGCTGTGCCGTCATGGCATGCCGTGGGCTGATGATATCGAATGTAGCTGCCTACAGATTCGGACTACGGCTGCACATACACACATGTAATTATTACTCAGCTGAGAGTTAGCGAGCGTAAAAGGAAACGCTTGTTAAGTAAGGTATATAGTAAGTGTAGCCTTCGGGAAGGTAAGGAACCAAGCTTTAAATTACTAGAAGACTATCTTCCTGTATAGATAGTGGTTTAGGCTCTACAGCATATAAAAAAAGTCAATGTTTGGTACTTTTCCATAAGTATCAACATAGAACATTTTAGAAAACGGACCACAACGCATACATATAGACCTCTGTTTCATGGCTTGTGAAGTATTCTCGAGGGTTTTGGCTCATTCTAATGTTTCAACTATAGATTATAAAAACTGTTACCTATTCCCTTCACTTAAGCGAATATTCCTACATTTTAGAAGAAAAACAAATTGAAAATTCCCTACATTTTAGAGAAAAAACGCTACCTGCATCGGCACGTTTAGTTTAAGATGAATTCCTAACACGCTTCAGCTCGACGAGGCACGGTTCGTTGGCATGCAGAAAAAATAGTGTTCACACCAGGAGCGGCGGATTTCATCCAAATATACTCTAGTTCCGATGAAGAAGTTCTGTAATTACGAGCTCTGTTTGACGAAAAACTGAGAAAAGTGATAAAGCTGATTACGAACACTTTAATGCGCCGCTCTGCTCGGGGTTACTTATAGATATAATTTTGCAAGAACAATCGCACAGCGGGAACATAAAACTGCCGCGCGTCTCCCGGTAGGTTTAGAGTTTAGAATTCAGTATATTGGAGTTCAAGTAGTACAGATGATTGCTTTGGCATTTCCCACGAATATAGAACAGTAAAGTAATGTGATTAAAGATCATGTACGTGAATTGTTACCTCTCACGGCGAGATAACTATAACTTACTGACATAAAAATTGAGATTTTTGACTCTGTGGGTACTGTGGTAGGGTAGGAATGACAAAGAGGTCATTATAAAACGAAGTTAAGTGCTCATGATAGTCAGTAAAATAAAATCTCAGACATAGTCCCAGTGGCACGAGGCGAAAAGCAAAGAAACGAATTATGAAGGTTGATGAGAATTGGAAATCGAGTATGTATGTTAGTAGTGGTTATATACATATGCATGGTATGCTATAAGATTTCTGGTGTTAATCTCTAGCCTCTCCAGTCTTGAATCGGGCATATCTTGACATTCGCGTGGTCCTCGCTGATAGCGCCTATTAAGGTTTGTGTTTGCCTGTGTAGGATATGTACAAACCTTTTTAGATGTTATTAATAAGATGTTAGGCCTGAATGGAATAATCAGTCTCATTAATACAAGGATATCTACATGTAAATATACCACTGGGAGTAGGTACTCATAACCTTATCCTCATGTGCAACGAAATCATACCAATTGGGTAGCCGACATTGTTAACTTGATACTTCGGGGTTGAGCAGCCTCGGATAGTGCTGCAATTAGTAGTGCTATTCGCCTTAACATAGAGAAGGTCCCCTTGTGGGAGCATCGTAATGGGTGTGGTGTAGCCCATATACGGGCAGAGAGAGATTGTCGGAGTCTTCATGACTTAGGCGGACATTTGAACAGAAGGGTATGTCCTGTTATATAAATGTATACCGCGTCCGAGGATTTGAAGCATGGTCGCTTATTAATGTAATGCTCTAAAGCTTTCAATGTGAAGTTGCGCTAAATGAATCGGGTGCCTTGACCCAAAGATTATGGCATTGGTTTGCCTTCCAAGTGAGTACAAGGTTGGACTTAGTATATAACTTACTTAATAAAATAGTTTTGTTTAAAAAGTAATTTCTCCATTTCTTCACACTCATTAATTCTCATTTGAGTAAAAGTTGCATGTGTGTATGTGCAGCCATAAGTCCAAATCTGCCGACAGATTCAATCGAATTCATCTGATCATGGCACAGTTCCATACTGCTATTAAATAAAGGGTTTTCCAATAAGAGGTGTTATTTTGATATTAAAAAAAAATGCGATTTTTTGAGATAAATGATCGGATCTTTATTTCATTATAAAGAAGAAGGTATGCCGTTAATAACGGAAAATAACATCAGCCAAATGACCACCACGACCACGCCTACAGGACCATATCCTTTTCATGAAATTTTCATTAACCAAATCGCAAAGTGGCTGCCCTATGTCCTCGATAGCCTGACGAATTCCATCTTTGAGGTCTCGAATCGACGCTGGGCTGTTGGCGTAGACCTTCTCTGTTACGTGGCCCCAAAGGAAGAAGTCGCAAGGTGTTAAGTCACAAGATCTCGGTGGCCAATTGTGATCACCTCTTCGAGAGATAACACGGTCCGGAAACTTTTCCCGTAAAAGATCAATGGTTTCGTTGCTTGTATGGCACGTAGCGCCGTCTTGTTGAAAGTGAACGTTCTCCAGATCAATACCATCCAATTCCGGCTATAAAAAATCATTAATCATCTGTCGATAGCGCAATCCATTCACCGTAACTGTTGCTCCAGCCTCATTTTCGAAAAAGTAAGGTCCAATGATCCCGCGGGACCATAAACCGCACCAAACAGTCACACGTTGAGGATAGAGAGGCTTCTCAACAATAACTCTTGGGTTTTCCGAGCCCCAGATGCGACAATTTTGCTTGTTGACGAAGCCATCGAGGTGGAAATGGGCCTCATCACTCAAGATGAGTTTTCGATGGAATTCCGGATCATTTTCACGCATTTCAAGGACCCAATCAGCAAAGACTCGACGTTGTTGATGATCGGCCGGCTTGAGTTCTTGTGTTAACTGAACTTTATAAGCCTTAAGACCCAAATCTTTATGCAAAATACGGTGTAATGACGTTTGTGGAATGCCTAATTCCAAAGAACGACGAGGAATGGACAAACCTGGGGTTTCTTCAACACTTTCGGCTACAGCAGCAATATTCTTGGCTGTTCTTGAGCGACGTGCACGGTTTTTTTTCTTCACATCACTAACTTGTCCCGACAGCTCGATCTTTTCTACCAGTTTCTGTATTGCGGTCCGACAAGGTGCTTCACGACGACCCAAAAATGTTCGAGTTTTACAAACCGTCTCTGCCACATTTTCACCATTTTTATAGTGAATTTTAATAATTTCAATGCGTTGTTGAATCGTGTATCGTTCCATTTTTATTAATGGCGTAGTTTCTACTTGTCAGATGTCATAAAATGACAGCTCCAAAAGTGACATCTACCGAAATAGCGGGCTAATTAAAATAACACCTCTTATTGGAAAGCCCTTAATTACTCAGTTGAGAGTTACTTTTTTTGGAATCGTAGTTGTTCGGTTAAGATAAAAATTATTAAATAATTTTTTATGAAGGTATAAAAACTTGATTACATTGAGTTGGGAAGATAAGCAAGCAAGCTCAAGATAATCAGAATCCTATTATATATATAAATAGTAATTTTTTGGAGATTTGGCCTAGTTTACGGTGTCAATTCGTCCTAACTACTACGTCCTCAATAGGAGATAGTCACGTCGCTGTATTTGTTGTGTTGGTTATACTGTAAATACAGTTGCGGAACTATTCGGTGAGGGTAATAGAGTTTCTTGACGCCGGAAACTGATTTCTTGAAGGCGTCCTTATGATGGGTCGATGGCGGTAAGCTGGCATTCTGGCTGAATGCACCTCATCAGTCCAGGCTATCCCTATGACCATTTGGACTAATTCCAAAATTGGAGGAAGGCTGGATACCAAGTTAAGGTTATGTCGACTTGACGATCAGATTGTTGCAGACCTAAAACAGTGCTGTCTCTGAAAAATTAAAATTTATCGGGTATATTGTGAGAGTATGTTTCACGGCTTGGGAAGTATTTATCGAGGGCTTTGGTTATCACCATTCTGGTTTGCTATGTATTCTAAGTAGAACATGAATTTATACCCGCCTTCATGTTTGCTATATGTTTTAAGTGACAGACTGTCAGTTTATTCTAAACGTCATTTGTGTAATTTTTCATCTTGGCAGATCCTTACTGTGGAGATTAAAATCGTTGCAAAATTTAAAAATGTAGTGAACTGTAATGAAGTAATAACAAACGTGCGATTTGAAAAATAATAAATTTTAAAATATTACTCAACGGTTTATCTAATAAATCTTAGATTTTTGATCATCCGATTGCTGTGATAGTTAATTTTAATCGAATATCATCATTTAATTTTCTAGTATATTGAATTTATTATGTCGAAGACTTAGATGGCTCTATAAAAAGATGGTGAGATGAGCTGTGTCGCTTCTGTATGGAAGACGATTAGATTGCTGAACACGTCCTGTGTGATTGTTAAGCTTTGGGGCGTATAAGGCTAAAATACCTAGAATAGGCATTCCCACTGCGAGAGGTTGTTTCAAAGATGGCTCCCAAGAATGTTGTATATTTTGTAATAAACCTTAATATCAAATGGGCGTACTAGGGCATTCAGAGATAATGTCACAAAAGATCTTACAGGTTGTAGTGACTAGATAAGAGGCGGTAACCTTGTTTACATCCACTTAATAATTATAATATTAATAATAAATTATAGATGGCATTATAACGCTAAATTTTTGCATAATTGAAATAAAAAAATACTCAATTCAATTTTAATCTAAATGAAGGAAATTAGTTCCTAATTAACGTCATTTATAAGACGCACTAGAAATTTTTCTCAATTTCATTCAATGATGGAGATACGTTATAAGAATATTTTTATTTCACTCATGTAATACCATAATCTTCTTCAAGCAAATTAATTGAATTGCAGCAGTTCATATTAAACCCAAATATAGGAAATATGGCGACGACGAAAGAATGAATATTTAAGTAGGTAGGTAATAAATAGCAATTTATCATCCGAATTTCATATATAGCACACTTAAACACAAATATACGAGAATTTTGTCTGATATGATAATTCAGAGAAGGGTGTGGTTTGCTACTATATACTAAAGCTTTCGGTTCCTTTTATTTCAGTCCTTGCTGAATTATTTAAGAAACCAGAGTATTCTCAATCAATTATTCATTTCCGAATGGTCATCCTGTTGCCGTATTTGCACATCATGCTATCCGAATCGTTGAAATTATCATGAAATCTCAACCGGATATATGCAGTTGTTCCGGTTTAATTTAAAAATCCCATTCAGGTTATTTAAATCGTCGCACTGATTATATGTGCAATATACATACATATATGTATTTATAGATATTGGAGGCATACATACGTATGAAATTAGTAAATATATTTTCTATTTGGAAATTTATTCCAAACCTTCTTTCAAGGGACCTACAAACTACGCAGAGATTAATTCTTTTACGAAAAAGTTGAAGACTTCAGATTTTATTGAACATTCTAGAAGATATATATAAAAATCCATATTTACAAATATATGTATGTATGTATGTAGTTAACTTTTTTTTTTTTGTGAATATTGACAAAATACTTGTGTGTTTTGTTTTTTTGCTTTTCAATTCGGCAGAAATATATAATGTAATCGGTACATGCTAATAAAGCGCCAGTGCAGTTCGCTGATATTGATTTCATCTGGAACTGACTTGATATCAACTTTGATATTAAAGAGTCATTAAGTATTCCGATGCCGGATCCAGAGCTAGAAAATTAAATCTGGATCAAAAACTTTGAGAAAATGCAATGAATCGTCCTTGATATCTGATGGAGAAATCGATTTTGGGACGAAACAGAGTTCTTTCTTTCAATTGGAATTTTTCATTAGAAATGCAAATAAGTAGGGCAGAATATATACATATACATATGTAAATGAAAATGTCATCATATTATTTAGTAATAGTATATGTATGTATGCGATAGTTTCTTGTACTTGTTAAAAATTTTCCGGAAATGGAAATTTGTTGGATATATAGTTCATTGTACAAATTAATACTTGATTAATGTCTCAAAGAATTGTAGGATAATAATAATAATAATAATTTATTTGGCAATGTACCCAAGATTAAAAGATCTTATTACAGTACTAATATCAAGAGGAGGAGAACAAAAGAAAGAAAAAGCTAAAAACATATAATAATAATAATAAAACTAAAAACTTAAAAATATACAAACTAAGTACTAAAAAAATAATGGAGATAGTAGTCAATTAATTTATTTAGTAGATGCGTGCACCATTCACCCTCAAAAATTTAAATTATTAATTAACCTTGAAAAGCTTTGCTGGAGCCTTCACCTTGAATATTACTTGGAAGAGAATTCCACTTACGAGCAGCTTGGACAAAGTAAGAACGCTCACCATACTGTGAGATGTGCCGTGGGATAAGAAGCTGAGGATTTCTGGTAGAATGCAAGAACTGCAGTTTCTCATAAAAGTAAGCTGGGCTTTTATGAATTATTAATTTTTGTAAGATAATAAGTTGACGTCTAACAAGATATGTCTCAAGGGATGTGCCCAGGATCGATGATACATACGCTGATATGTGAGCGCTACGAGGGAGCTTGTAAATGTATCGAGTAACATCATTAAACGCAACTTTCAGTTTCCTTTGACAAACAGAATCAAGTTTGCCGAATATTAAACTGCCATATGTAAAATGTGGTACAATTACTGATTTAGCCAATTTCAGTTTAAAATCCATTGACATGGAGCTTGAGCTAATCCACAATTGCCGCAGAGCACCATATAGCTTTCTCATCGTTTCCGCAATATAGGTGCAGCAACTGAACTTGGAATTAATTTTGATTCCCAAATTTTTGACTGAGTCAACATATTCCAAGACTGTGTTGTTCAATACTACAGGGGAAAGCTCGGATTTCTCTAATGCACGCCTATAAATTGCTAATCAATTTGATTTGGACGGATTCAGTGACAGCTCATTAATTGCAGACCACTTATGTAGGTACTGTAGATCCTCATTGATCCGATAGACACAATCCTCCATTAGTCCTATAGGTCTACTAAGGTACATCTGTACATCATCAGCATATAAATGAATAGAGCAATTTTTAATAGCATTTGGTAGGTCATTTATGTACAGGCTAAATAAAAGTGGACCAAGTATTGATCCTTTGTAGCGAAGAGCTTGTCCGCCGACAGATGTACCTGCATCAACTTATACCTGAATGCAGATACATACCGCGTCCGACACCTCTTTGTTACAAAATCATCGCGGGATTAGCGTGGGTGGCTGCACAGCAAATATGCCGCTAGCGATCAGCCGGCTTGGGGTGGTTCTTGCCACCCACATCCTTGATGCTTGTTAAGCTGTGCATAATGAGGATACTTATTTTTGTATAAATATATACATTTCCTTTAATTTAAATGGAAGTATAAAGTGCAAGTTTAAAATATAACCTCACTTTTGACTTAGCATTTTTACATAAAATTGCAATTTCAATTTTGATTTATATTTCATTCTGCAGTAGGAGTAAAGTTATTATGAATCCAAAGACAGTGTAAAGAAAACTGACCATTTGGAAAGTTATCGGTAAAGCAAAGTATCTGGGAATCATCCTCGATTCAAAGGTGAGCTAAGAGTTAATCTAGCACATCGCTTGAAGAAGGCCAATCTGGTCTTCTGCACGTGTAAGAGAATATTTGGTGGAAACTGGGGATTAAAACCCAGGGTGGTACGTTGAATGTACACGGCCATAGTTCGGCCCGTTCTCTGCTACGGTTCCTCTGTCTGGTTGACAGCACTGACTAGGAAATGTAACCTAGATGTGCTGTCAAAAATCCAGAGGGCCGACTTTGTGGGAATAATTTGGTGTCTGCGACCCATGCCCACGGCAGCACTGTAGGTCATGCTTGACTTATTGTAGAGGTGTAGAGGCAATTAGTGATCTCAGGCTGAGGGTGGGGAGTTGATGGATGGAGAGGGGTTGGGGATACTCTATTATACTCCTGTAGTGATTTCAGGGAAGAAACATACTACTAAGTACCCATCCTGACTTTTGGTGGGGGTTTTAATGCAATTATGCCTACCAGGAGTGACTGTGATGGTAAGAAGATGGTCGTAACATCCGATATTTCTATTTTTACGGATGGTTCTAAGTCGAGTGCAGGCACAGGGGCTCGAATATACTCCAGAGATTTCCAGTCTTATAGACTGTCTGACAAATGCAGTGTTTCCAGGCGGAGATCGCAGCAAATTATCAGGCGGAAAGATTGGTATCTATGTGCAGGGGGCCCTTACGGCACGTCTGCATATATATTGCAGTTATGCAAGACCAGCCTTAAGGAATTGATTATAAGGCACAAGATGACACTATGTTAGGTACCTGGCCATAAGGATATCTCAGAGAACGACTTGGCTGATGAGGTGCCCAAAAAGGGCTCTGAATTGGATAGCTCCTCATCGATTGCTTATATGAGGATCCCAATCGAAGCATCAAAAGAGGAAATCATCGGGGGTGCCTATCAAAGGGCAAGCCTCCGGTAGACCAGCAGGGTTACCTGCCGCATTGAGAGGCAATTGTGACCTGCCTTTGACAGGAAAGGACAATGAAACTTCATAATTGTAGCAGAACAAATATCAGGAATCTACTGGGGGTCATTACGGTTCACTGAGCCATAGGGGAACATTCTAGAAGACTGGGTATAGCGGCGAACGATTTCTGCAGGATCTGAAAAAACTCGGAGAAGATTGAATCCATCCAGCACGTGCTTTGTGAATTCATAAAAAAAGTAGGCGATTGGGTAGCTTCTTCTTTTCAAGTCTGGGGGAGTTTCAAAGTAAAAAGTTCAGATACATCCTGAGTTTGCTGAGAGAAGCAGGCTGAATCTAGGCATCTAGGTAAATAGCTTTGAATATATCCTGAGTTTTCTAACAGAAGCAGGATGGACCTGGAGTGGCTTGAACAGTTAATCCATGAGGTCAAGGGGCACAATGGACCCACTGGAGATATAAGTGATGCAGGCTGGTCGCCTAGCGGCACCCCTCTTACCTAACGTAACTATTCGGAGAATGATTCTTATCACTGAATCTTCACAAATTTGCTATACTGTTTAAATTTGGGATTTTCGTTATAAACACAGTCTTACAAATTATTTTTCCTTTTTTTTTTTGGTTTTCTATTTTAAAAACCCAAAATCAAAAATCATAAAAATATTTTTGTTTTAAAAATTATTTTCATTTCACAAAATTGTTATTCGGGTGGAAAATTCTTCGGCAGTTGATATTAATGGGTCGAAATATACAGAGGTTTGTATGACAGATAGAGGTGGAGTATGATTTATTTATGTGCTAATGAATATGTGTTTTATGCAACTTTGTTTTTCTAGCATACAATGGGATCAGTATCGGACCATTTACTTCGATCTGTCAATTCCTATGCTTGGCGCTAGTGTTCTTGTTTTCGATAACTGTAAGCGATGTGTGATAGTCTTAAAGGAGAAGTCAAGAAGATAAGATGTAAAGAAGTGATTGTGAGGCATTGTGTTGGCCAGTTTAATGTTTTGTTAAAGTAATAAATAAAGTGATAATTCCAAAACGTATAATAAAAGTTTTTGTTAAAACCCAACTGGAAATAATTTAATCAAAAGGTAAATCCTAAAATACTAACAAAGCTCGAACTCGAAAAGTCGCAAATATGTGCCCAAATAAAATACATGATAGTTCGTCTAACTTTACTTAAAGGAAGATCTTTGACAAACTTCGTGGAGAGTAAAATATTCCACTAACATCTTAAAATACCTGTGGTCGACGAAATATTAATGAAATCGTTAATAATCTTATTATTGTATTTTATTATAGATGAAGAATGTCAAAAGTGGTAGTCGCTTCCAAGAGAAAAGCTTGGGAAGAAGCTAAGAAAGCGAGATATTGCTTCTGGAAGTGCTGCCGATTTTCCTTCAGATTTTTCCTACATTTTTTATATAATATCCATACAAAGCCCCAATTTTAATTAAATCAACTTCCATTTGTTATCATTTTTTTTTTTCTGTAACCAATTTTTAAAATTGCAAACATTAAATGTCTAAATAATAACCCTTACGGAATGTGACGTCTGTTTAGGGCAAAAATGTCAATCATCCGTTAGTAAACCTCAGTCTCATGTTAATTGTAGTTTTTCTGAGGAAAATGCTTTATTATTTTGTAATATTGACTCTGGCTTATTTGTTTCTCTTGTTGTGAGAACAAATTATGTGAATCATATGAATGTATATTATGTTATGGGAGTTGGAAGGTGTAGGGAGAGTTACATGCCCCTCAAGCGTGTAATTTACATACAAATCCGAGCCGATAGTGCAGTTTTGTTTTCAATTCTGTGAGGAAAGTCTGGAAGGTAGCTGGGAGGAAGCGTAATTGGTATGAAGCTTGCTTGGAAGTGTTTCTCCCTTAATAATTTTACCTGCAATAGTGAGAGGAGAGTAGCCAGTAGTGTCAATATTGGTTCTGCTTATTAGCAAACAATTCTATTTAGTGAGATTGAGCTTAAGGGCGTTGACAACTTGTCAATAAGTCGAAGTGGCCTTATCATGTATAATTGGGCATATACATAGGTTTATACAAATAAAATATAATTTATATTCAATGACAAACACAATGGACAATAAGTGAGCCAAGTAGGCGATAGAAGAAAATGTAAGGTAATTAATGAATTTCCATACATCTAGGAGAAATTTTAACGAATCTAACGGTTTTAAATTTTGCACGAAGAAAGACATTAAGTATATCATTTGGGCTGGAAAAATTAAAAGTTTTGAATTTACGAGTGGATTGAATTAGGTAGTAGTTCAAAGGTTGAAAAGTATAGATGAATTAGAAAGCGAGCTAAACTTCATACCAATATAACATCGCCTGAACACTGTCTTGCATCATATGCAAAAATGTAGTTTTAAGATAAAATTAGTTAAAGTTGAGGCCTTTATTACAAAAAAAAACTGTTCGATATATTTTTTTAATTTGCATAAAAACTCAGTTGTTTTACGTCTATTTATTTCTTGAATAATTTCTGTTTCAATAGACGAAAATTTCCGTTAAAATGTCATTAACTTGAACCTAGATTTCCAAACATTACATTGTTATAATTTTTATGATTTTTTTTTTACTGAATAAAGTTTATATTTGTTCAAGTATGCCTTTTGGGTATTCCCCGGTACAAAAGAAACGCTAATCATTGATTTAGGTCGGCACAGTTTCAAGTCTTGATTCAACTCATTAACAGATACCAAACAACAGAATTGAGTGACTCGAAAAAGAAATTAATGAAAATAGGAGAATGCAAACAAAATTGTCCATTGAAATTTTTCCACCCTTAAATGAAATAATTGTGTGATAAAATAAATAAAAAAAAAAGAAATTCGTGTTTTGCTTTTCGTTTATACCAGAGAGTCCCAAAAACGCCGACTTGAAGAAATATTACTTCATTCAGTAAAGTTAATAAAAAAAAAGGAAAATAAAAAAATAACAGAAACAAAATAAAATACTCAATAGCTTCTTATTTGAGCATTAAAATTGTTTGATAATAATCTCTATTTATATCTGGAAGATAAACTAAAAGAGATTTTATATCTTTTATTTTATCTGTAAATCCAGCTTAGTTGATTGTAATCGGTACATTGTTTTGAAATAAGGACTTTTTGAGAAAAAAAATCGAACACCTATCCCCCTTTCCATTACTCATCACCATGTAAAAAAAAATTAGGGACCGCTGGTAAGACTGTATTATAAAAAGGTGTACACTTTTAATTACAAGCCATTGAATGCAAAAATCTTATGTAGTAAAAATTAAAGTCAGTCAAGATGAATGCGCTGAATTAATTCTTTCCACAAATATGGAAAATCCGCATATCTTTCAAGAAGGTTTAGCTAGAAATTTGAAAATTCCGAAAGCGACCATTAAAAATATTCTCAGTAAATTTCGAGAATCTTATAGTATCCAGAGAAAGTCCGGGTGAAGAAGGAAGGTTCGATACACCGAAAATTGGGCAAAGAAATGGTAGACAACTTTAAATGAAATGCCAACATGTCGTTGAGAGATATGGCTGATAAGGCTGGAACGTCATATGCGATGCTCCATCAAATTAAGAGAAGTGAGAAGTTTCCATATTCAGAAAACACCGAATAGAACTCCAGAAAAGAATGAAGTTGCAAATTCCAGGAGCCAAATTTTGCATGAAAATTTCCTAACGAAATTCGGCTTAGGTGAAAATAATCTTCACCCAGTGTTTTCAGAAGCCCTTTCTTTCATTCTTTAGAAAGCACGATGTAGCAGCTTTGTTTTGGCCGGATTTAACAACTTTCCACTGAGAGATTTTTACCAATTCATACCCGTAGTTAGGACCGGATTGGGTCTTCAAATCGTCCCAGGAACAAAAATGACAAGCCAGCCCCTCAGAGTCTTCAATTTTTTTTGTTTTTTTTTTTTTATAAGAGGCAAACGATGTTAAATAAGAAATTTATAGAGAATATGTGTCAGAGCGGTTGGCCGTTTTCTTTGTGGAAGCAGTATCCGAGAGACCAACAATTTTACTTACACAACTGTAACAAGAGTAAGGCAAGTGAGGCAGACGTTTAGCCGGAGGGGCACCGGCCGTTTAAAAAACAAATTATTGCGGGTGATAAAAAATAATATTAATAACATTTGCCTTTGAAAAATATAAATTATTTTTGAGTTTTAACTGTTATATTAATTTTTTGCTCTCGATTTGAATTTACCCGCTTGACAAGGCTGAGTTTGGCTAGTGATTCTAACATGGAAAAAATTTTTGCCAGTGCTGCAAACGTTAAAGAAACAAGAAAAAAGAAGCAAACCCAACTTTTTGAATCACAAAAGGATAAGTGACGCCAATATTGCCACAAAACAAGAGTTTCGTACACCAATTTTTGAATCGAAATCGATTGATGTTATTTTATTCTAACTGACGAGAAGGAGTTATGAAAGTTTGGAACAAGTTGCAGAAGATTTTGGATTCCTTTCTGGTGATCTTATTAGCAAAATGTACGCAGACAGTCTGAGAAAAATCGGCTTTGGATTTGTTTCAATCAATTCACGACTATAGCCTCCAAAAGTCCTACCTAAATGTCAAAATCGATAGCGCTTCATGTGAACGAAGTTTCATCAAATTGAAGTTAATAAAAAATTACCTATGATCTACAATGGGTCAAGAAAGATTATCAAATGTGGCTGTTTTTTAAACCGAAAAAGAAATGACAGAGCGGCTTGTCATTTTGAGAATATTATAAATAAATTCGTGACGAAAAAAGCTAGAAAAGTTCATCAATAAAATCTTGCAAATATTTCTATCAAATTGATTCAGCTCAATGTTTTTAAAAGTACGTTACTCGCAAAAAATTAATATCAAATAATAATTTTATGTGCAGTAAATATTATTTACTATTCTTCTCACGATCAATTGTTGCTCAACTTTGTACAGTCAGTTGATAGACCACGTCAAAATAATATGATTAAATTATTTAAAGTTATGTTGAGAATTTTATTGATCAGGGGCGCAAATTTATACGTTTGCCTCAGGCGTCAAACGAGTTGTTTCGGCTATGCGTGAAGGAAGTACTTTTTGTTTTTGGAATCTTTTGGTAACCACTTAAAAATTCAATCGCTCCTTCACTTACTTGTATGGCCCAATATAAGAGCCGAAAGTGTTGAAGAAAACCCAGGTTTGTCCATTCCTCGTCGTTCTTTGGAATGAGGCATTCCACAAACGTCATTACACCGTATTTTGCATAAAGATTTGGGTCTTAAGGCTTATAAAGTTCAGTTAACACTAGAACTCAAGCCGGCCGATCATCAACAACGTTGAGTCTTTGCTTGAAATGCATGAAAATAATCCGGAATACCATCGAAAACTCATCTTGAGTGATGAGGCCCATTTCCACCTCGATGGCTTCGTCAACAAGCAAAATTGTCGCATCTGGGGCTCGGAAAACCCAAGAGTTATTGTTGAAAAGCCTCTCTATCCTCAACGTGTGACTGTTTGGTGCGGTTTATGGTCCCGCGGGGTCATTGGACCTTACTCTTTCGAAAATGAGGCAGGAGCAACAGTTACGGTGAATGGATTGCGCTATCGACAGATGATTAATGATCTTTTTTGGCCGGAATTGGATGGTATTGATCTAAACAACGTTTACTTTCAACAAGACGGCGCTACATGCCATACAAGCAACGAAACCATTGATCTTTTACGGGAAAAGTTTCCGGACCGTGTTATCTCTCGAAGAGGTGATCACAATTGGCCACCGAGATCTTGTGACGTAACACCTTGCGACTTCTTCCTTTGGGGCCACGTGAAAGGGAAGGTCTACGCCAACAGCCCAGCGTCGATTCAAGACCTCAAAGATGGAATTCGTGAGGCTATCGAGGACATAGGGCAGCCACTTTGCGATTTGTTTATGGAAAATTTCATGAAAAGGATATGGTCCTGTAGGCGTGGTCGTGGTGGTCATTTGGCTGATGCTATTTTCCATTATTAACGGCATACCTTCCTCTTTATAATGAGATTAAGATCCGATCATTTATCTAAAAAAATGGCAATTTTCTTTGAATATCAAAATAACACCTCTTATTGGAAAACGCTTTACCATGATTTAGATGAAATAAAATTGCTTTTTTTTTATAATTAGAAAATAAAAACAAAATTTAAAAACTCTTTTTTTTTTATATATTTGTTCTTCAATTTCGAATTTGTTTAAAAGTACACATATGTAGGTATAGCAAACCTTTGAAAGCCTTATTCAACCCCCTTCTGATAAAAAACCGATTTTCGGTGGGTTTTGCGTAATAAAAATGATATGTTGTAAAAAATAATGTAAACTGCTTCACAAAAAAGTTTCACTCTAATTATGCGTTTTCACAACGCCAGGTTTACGTCGTTCTCTAATGGTATTTAAGCATTTCTACTATCAGCAACGACATCTGTTATTAAAATTTGAGGGGTTTTGTCCGGACTAAATGGTAAAGATATTTTTGATTGCCCCCAGATTGCCTGTCGTTTTGAAACGTGCTGCACGTGTTTAGCTGATTTTTAACGTTTCCAGATACGTATATAAGCAAATATTTTACTAGTGAACTCATTTAATATTTCAAGAATTACTTTAAATCGTTAAAAAATCATTTGGGCAACTTAAAAAACAAAAAGGTAAAATAAAAATTTGGAAGTTTTAACTGCTATTACTGTTTTACTTAGTGTGTTGCGAAAACACATCAGTGGAGTGAAAATCTAACATTTTCTTGCTTTAGTTGCCAAGGCGATTCTTGACACTTGAAAAAGATGTTGCTGAAATTAATCACTGGATCGATGAAGGTAGACTCCATGATAATCCAACAATATGCATTCTTCCTCTGGAGCTAGATAGTGATGTAAGCGATGAGGAAATATTTCCAGCATAAGTTGTTGGCACGCTAGAGGATTCTTCTATGAATGGGAAGAAGAAGAAGAAATTCTCGTAGCTTCACTTGCATCGCAGCCCTCTTCTGCGAAATCTTGCTGGACTGGCAAGTAAAATGGGAAAGTATGGATTCGACACAACATATTCTGAGCTCTGTTCCAAAAAAAACTCGGAATTCCACGCGAGAGTAAGCCTTGAAACACTATATGCTCACTGCACTCCGCTTGAGTTATTTGAAAAGTTCTGTGATGAGTCGATTTACATCATGATAGTACAGTAGTCAAATATATATGCTCAGCAAAAGAAGGAGAGAAATTTTCAATTGTCTTTGCCTCAGTTGAAGAGGTTTCTTGGTATATTGCTCTTTTCGAGCCACCACCCTGTTCCACAAGAGCAATTGTACTAGCCGACATCCCCGGATTATGATTTCAAAATAACAAGAAACACTATGTGCCGTATTCTATATTATAAAATCAAATTGAATTTTCACTTAGCAAATAACAATGGAAGGGATAATGACAAAGTTTTCAAGGTCAGAAAGTTCATGACAAAAATTTCTACAAACTGTGCACAATTTGGAATTTTCACCCAGAACCTTTCAATAAATGAATCCATGTGGCAGTACCATGGTAGACATAGTTGTAAAATGTACATAAAAGGTAAACCAATACGATTTGGGTAAAAAATTTGGTGTCTGGCTTCAACTAACTGGTGGCTATGTATATAGATTTTTCCCGTATGCCGGGAAAAATGAAGAATTCGACCCACTGATGGAGCTGGGAGAAAATTTTATAAGAAAACTTTTAGAAGTTGTCGTTGAGCCAGAAAACCACAAGTTTTATTTCGATAATTTTTTCACTACCCATCGACTCCTAGATAATCTAAATAAGGATCGTTTTTTTGCTACGGGTATAGTAAGGGAAAATCGAACAGGAAAATGCCCGTTGATTATTCCAAAGGACTTCAAGAAAAAACAAAGTAGACATTATGAAGCATTTTGTGATTGTTCTAACCAGTGTATTACCCTCAGATGGGAATGATAGTTCTGTAGTGACCTTTTTATCTAACTACGATGTGGTTGAACCTGTAGGTGATGCAAAGCCATCTTCGCAGCATACCAAATCCGATATAAGAGTAAGATTGAAAAATACCATGAAAAAGTACAATGAAAATATGGGGGTAGTTGATCTATTTGATTGCTTTTTATCCCAATACAGGATAGGAATCAAGGGAAAGAAGTTGTGGTGGCCACTGTTTTCGAATTGCCTCGACATGGCCGTAACAAATGCTTGTTGCTTACACAAAAAGCTATGTGAAAAACCCACACCACTATTAGAGTTTAGGCGATCTATAACAACCGCATTTTTGAATTCACCGCTTGATGCAGATTATTCTGATTAGTTGATGAAATACCTAACCATAAACACTATTTCGGTAAACACCACTGGCTCTTTTAGCAACAGCCAGATATTTAGGCGGAAAACATGAACTTATAAAAATCGACGACAGCAAAAGAAAACGATGCCGCGTTTGTAAGAGTAATAGGGCGTTTTCACTACATCGAAAACACGTAATTTTGAGTTATTTCGAAATCTCTGTAGGTGTTTTCACTACTGCTGAGATGATTTCGTTTGACAGGTGCTACACTTAAATACCAAATTGGCATGTAAAATAATTAATTACATAAACAAGGCTTTTGTAATTAAAAGGATATATTGTCATATAAATGTCAGAAACTATTAATATAATATTTAATTTAATTTTAAATTCCTTCCTTACAAATTTATTGACAAATGTACACAAAAAATGTCAAATGACACAGTTTGAGAAAAAGTGGAAACCGAAAATGGGCGCGTTTGGGCAAAATACGCAAAATGAGATGATTTCGATTTAGTTTTTTGTACTGAAAATTACGCGATTTCAAGGGTGATTTCGTCGAAATCATGCTGAAACAGCGAAATTACGTGATTTCGATGTAGTGCAAACGCCCTATAAGATGGTTTTCAAATGCGGCGCATGTTCTAAAGCTGGTAATGACATTTCACTTCATGTCAAGTGTTGTCCAATTGTCCACAGTAGGCTGTAAAATTAAAAAAATTTGGAATTTATATTTTGGATTGTTTTTTTTATGTATTTCTCATGTTTTTTTTAATAGTTTGCTTACTTTTGTTTTATATTGTCGAAATAAATATATTGTTTTGTTACAGAAGTGTTTAACTCCACTGATGCGTTTTCGCAACATACTACTGTAACTACTAAAATAAGCGACAAAGAGCATTCAAATTATGTAAATAGCTATGTTAGACCCAATAGGCAATATATGTAAAATTTTACAAAATTTGAATCACGGCATCTCATTATGGAGTGAAATGGGTTAAAGCCACGGGAATGCCAAATTTGCCATATATAATGCTATTTTGGCAGCACCCATTTCGCTCCGCGCAGGGTTTGCAAACCCCTGTTATATTTTCAATCCCGGGATTTCGGGATTAAGTTATCCTTATCCCGGGATCCGGGATTGGTACCGGGTTTAGGATTGGACTATTTATGAAAAATACTTACACATTATAATAGTTGAAATTACATAATAATACTGAAAACATAAATAAATAATTGGTTTAATATTATGATTTAACGAAACAAAACTCAATTCATTATACAAAATATTACATAATGAAACTAAAAAAATATCTTTCTTCATTTCTTGTGTTTCTGTAAATATGTCTTAAGAAAACACAGCTCATCCAGTGTTGCATCGCTCAACCGGCCTCTGATTATACCGTCGATACAATCATAATGTATACTGAGTTTGTCATTCCGTTTGTAATACCTAGAAATAATGATGGTATAGCAAAATTGATTTGACTGCCACGAATGATATTAAAAGTTATTTTCATTTTTGCATGTCCGCCCATCCGTCCTCACGATAACTCAAGAGCAAGTGTACTTAGAGGTCTTAAAAAAAAAGTAAAATTAAATAAGAAAATGGGGCAAATGAAATCGGGTAACTCTTTCATAGGATTTCCATACGTAAATTTCGTTTTTTACTATATGTATATTTGGAAACTGCCTGAGAATGCGTCAACAAAGAGAATTGAAATTTTGTACACAGTGTTCTTATAAAAATAGTAAATGAAATGTGAAAAATGGGTTAAATCGGTCAACCCCGTCTTGCTGTTGCCATATAAAACTTGAGGTTTTTTACGTATTCTGGATTAGTCCCAGACATTTTGATTGTACTAAGAACTTCTTCAGAATAGAATACGAAATCCTATAAAATTGTTTAGAATCACTTTCTCTGTCCGACGAACCGTTCTAGAAATATATGCGAAAAACTACTTCAATGATCAAACTTGCACTGATTGGTGACCATACGAAATTACATACGGTCATTCATTTAGGGTATCATATTGGTCTTAGACTAATTCTAGCTTTTTACCTGTTTTTGTTACAGATTGTCCTGCCGAAGAAAATGCTCGATCATGTTCTACATTATCGTCATTAAATAGGAGTATGTTCTTTCCAGGAAGTCACTACGTCTTCCTCCATTTTCATAAAGAGACATTTCTCTTTGATTTTTGATGACACTGTCTCAAATCCAATTGGCTGCATAGGTGCATATCTCTCTTTAATAACTTCTTCTGCTACAGTGGTTTTTGTGTAGAAAATGATTCAGCTATTAAATCAACACCTCAATAAATCGCAAGTGTTACCTCATTTGAAATAGAAGATCCAGTTGCTCGAGCTGTTAGTAATGCAGTGGGATTTGGAACGTCTAGTTTTCAAGCAAATTCACTATTAATTTACAGCATTAAATTATTGGAATATTTTGTATTAAATCCCGCCATTAGTTATTTCAATCCCGAGATTTCGGGGTTTGAAGAAACATCGGGATCCCGGGATCCCAGTATCCCGGGGCTCTGAACCCTAGCTCTGCGTCCTGTCAGTGTTTATAAGTTGCGGAACATTTCTGAGTATTTTTAACTCTTAGCTCTGCTCTCCTCAGATGACCTCATTGCCGTGGGCCAATTAGCTTTATTGTATTAGGCTATTAGGTTATGCAATAAAGTACTTTTTCCATTTAAATATTTCTCCTTCCACCGCAGCCTCAACATTCGTCCAGACTACGTTGTAAATACGTGTGCTCGTTATGTGATCATACGTTGTACTTTCTAAGCACAGTTGCTAGGGTCAATGTACTCGTCTAACCTACGCATAGCTGTTTTTGTTGCGCAGCTGCTAAGGTCAACGTACTTTGGTTGCTATGCACAATGTAAAATAACTTATTGGTGCCGTGTGCATTTTACAATAATTTGTTGGTGCCGTGCGCATTTCAGAGGCAATACAAGTCGCAGGCCAACTTGAATCGAGCTCTTTTCACATCCAGTTCTCAAATATTGCGGATCATCTAGAATCGACTTGGCTAGTGGTAACAACATCGAATTATTAACAAACTTACTTTAACTTGGGTAACGACTGAGATAAAGATATTTATTCTGGGTCTCGACTGGAATAAATTTTACTAATTCAATTACTTTATCTTGGGTACCGACTAGAATAATTACTACTAATACATCTTTGCTTTCGGTTTCGACTGAAGTCAAGTATCTTTTTCCGGGGAACGACTAGAACAAGATAACCACTAACTATCAATATACCAAGCCCATAAAGTCGACTCTACGTTTAAATCGGTGAGCATAATTTTTCATTGATCATTTATTATGTATCATATCACATATCCCATTTTTTATTATATTCATATATACAGGGTGTCCCGTAAGTCGACGTCAAGCCGGAACCGGATGATAGACCAAATCGTAACAGTTACCAGAAAAATATAAAAAAAATCTAAGTCATGTATTTTTCAAATTATAGGCATTTCTTTTGTTTTCGAGAAAATGCACACCTTGTGATGGTCTTTCAGCTCCTGTTGCTACAAATCTTCACTATTTTTCAATTTTATTTTTCTTATGTAATCCCGAATAGTGCTTATGTAACCTGTTGCTTTAAGTTCTAAGCCAACTGCTACAGCTTGGAAGAAAATGTCACATTTTGCCGAACCAACAATATATAATTAATAATTCGTTGAATTTTAACTGACTGTACTGAAAAAATATGTACTACGCCAGTCTGGCAGGTAACTTTAAAAGTTGACGTATTTAATAAGGATTCTAAAATGGTACAACACTTGCTACATTATTTCTTAGATTACGGAAAAAAAATAAAAATTTTTCCTTCAAGAAACCCAGTTTCGAAAAATCTCTTTTCACCTACTAAAAATAATTCTAGTGTACCCAAAGCTTGCCGTAAGACCGTAACTTTGAGATTTCAGTTTGAGTGAGACGGAGAGTCATTCCATGAAGTGTGAGTGAGAATATTTTTCTTGAGTGTTCTCATTGGGCAGAACATTTTATGGTCCTTCGGGCTAGCGCCTGATCGCCCGTACTGCTAGTCCGGCTCTGCCCGTAATACCCAAGAAATCAAATCCTCCAAATTGTCCAAAACTAAGACCAATTGAAAATTTTTTGGCTAATATGAAAAGAAAAAAAAAAACACTTCCCTAACATTGCAACTTTTAAGAGGTAGTATAAAAGAGCGTCTGACATGTTCGATACTGTCTGTACAAATATATATATATATAGCACGTAGTAATTATATTATGTCTGCTGTAAATAATGTAGATAATGAAGCAATAGTTCAATAAAAATTATTTGATTACAAAAAGCAAAAAATCTGCCAGCTGTCATCAAAATTGACGCCGAAATAAATTGTGCCTGTGCTGCAGACATTTTATATTATACCTTAAAAGGGCTTTTTTTAATACAAAAATTTTATTTATATACGGCAATATCGCAATAGAGCAAACCAAGTTTTTGGCAAAATTGACTTTGATTTACTCTACGGGGCAGTGTTCTTAGCCACATGGAGCAATCCAATTTTAAATATAGTTTTAAATTTCCCCACGTATATCAAAACAATAATATTTAAAAAATATTTTAAAGTATTTCATTTATTTTATGCCCCAGGTATACACAAATTAGATATGGGGCAAACATGACATGGTTTATCTTGATACTTAAGTATATGTATAACTTAGAGAAAAGTTGATTAAATCATTTAATTCAACTTCAGTAATAATCTCAAAAACGGTGCTTAACTCAAAATGTCAAATCTGGCGGATGGGGCAAACCAATATTCAGGCGACAATAAATCCTTGCCGATTAAGTATAGTAGGTTAGTAATAGTTTTCGCCTGAATACAAATAGCATGAATTCACTTTCAGTAATGAAGAATACTACCCTGTCGTTTTTTTTAGAGATACCCACATACACGTGTTCTGATCCCAAAAATATAAAATATTAAATCACTTCCATTTTGTAAATTCAAGATTTCTGGCAGACACTAAGTGCTGACGTAAACAAAGGACATTTAAGATTGTCAATAATTTGTGTAATAGGAGAAATGTATTTGTTTTAAAAATAGGTCAACCCGTTATAGTCTAAGAGCCAATGATAACCAGACAAACCACAATCGAAATATGAAAACATGTGCTTGATAAATAAACTCCATTTGGTTTTAAATTAAGAAAAACCATCACGAGGGAAGATGAACTGTTTAAGAACAGAGTGTGGGTTCTTAATTACACCATGAAAATCTAAAGTTAAAAGAGGCAAAGTTTGAACTAAAGTCAGTCCTTAAGAGAGATAGCTCATGGCGGTTTTTAGGCTACTCCTATAAGACATATAGAGCGCATCAAACTTCGCAAAATATTAAGGGACATACCAAAGTCACGAAACTGTAATCGATTAAGCTAACTTGAGTATCGTTAACTTTTGCTTTAATCAATATTTCGGAGATAAGATTGATATCAAATATTGACTCAGTCGAAGGGTTTCTAAATTAGCAATAGATATTGATGGAAATCTGTTTTTCACTGAAGAAATTGATTTTTCAACATTCTGTTATTCGATTCACTTAAAATTTCGCAATAGTACATGATTTGGATGTCCATTGAAAATTACAGTGCCATCAATCTTATCTGATGATGATGGATTCGGAAGGTGGGGAACGTGTACATATGTATATATATATGTATATCGCATTATTAAGAACTGATTTCGTGTTTTTTGAAACTATATCTCCTCTGAGACTATTTACGTGGAACATTGCATCAAAAAAAAAATAATCAAGGTTTTTCTTAAATGTTTTTGGAAGTGCTAATTCTATTATAATTTTAATATTTATGATTTCAAATGATAACCCTGTTGATTTTATTCATAAGTGAATTTTTGAATTTTTATTTTGAAGGGTAGATAAAAGATAAAAGGAACCTGGTGGTGGGGGGGGGGGGGGGTGTGTCACAACTAGGAGGACGGAAGAAAAAGTCAGAAGTAGTCGCTTTTAATTTTTTTTATCATATTTAAGTTAGATATCACAAATCCCAATTTTCGGTTTGATTTAGAAAACCTGTCGACAATATTATCCACATCAAAATCGATCTCAGAGTGGACAGACATTAAGGCCTCATATTCAGATATCCTTTCTCGTGCAAATATTGTAGAAATAGATGTGATGCAACCGATTCTGTCACAGGTGAAGTAAATGACTGAGAGTGAGAGTTTGCACCTTGATTCACATTGAAAGGAATAGGAGGACTAGAAGTGAATGATATGCCTGTGACCATATCTTTTCATGGGAACTTAATTGATCTTGCCTTCTTCTGAAAAAAGTTATCAATGGTCTTATCAGTCCTCTGCTTTCCACTTTCGCTACTATTTCTACCTCCATCGCTAGCTAGTGTAGCAACTTTATTCTTCTTCTATAAATTAAAAGTAAACGTGAAGTTAAATTAAGCAGCACTACTTGAATTAATACGAAAATTAAAGCAAAGCAACGGCAAGTACTGCAGGCAGGCGAATGGTTTTTATTTTTATAGTCTTGCCGTAAAAATTGTGAAGAAAAATTGCAGAATCAATTTTAGCGGTAACAATCAAACTGATCCTTTTCAGCAACCAATAGTGTATAAAATTTCGAAAGAAAAATGCTCAAGTAAATTTCTAAGAACAAAATGTATGCTTGCCAACGCTCCTAAATATCTTTAGCGACCCAGAACAGCCAAGGCTTTTGAATCAATATAACTCTTTGGAACCGTTGTCCGCCACGAATAGTGCAAGAAAAATTTTCAGATCTTTCTAAGAAAACTGAATGCTTTTGCCCCTGTCCGAAAGATGGAACCACCAGAATTAACGCACCTATTCGTTTGAACCGTTATCGGTAGATAGTTAAGAACAATTTGCGAGTGTATTTCTAAGAAAAATTTAATGCTTCCCTACGACTGTAAAAATTTTGAACAAATCAGGCTTGAATCAGTGTCGCTATGAAAAATCATCGGGTGGTTAGACGTTGTTTGCATGGTTCTACTGGAAGAACCGTAAAAAAAAAATTGTTAAGTCAAGGATTAAATACAATTGTGACGGGCAACGGAAAACGGCGAAAAAATGCCGCTGTCGAACTTCTAAAAGCACAGCGTCTTATGTGAATGCCCCAAATTGCTTCGGGTGACGATCAGCGATCGACGAAGTTGCTATTGGGATTGATCAATTTCTAATTTTGCTGTCGTCACTGCAGTACTAAAATCAAATGAATGAAATTGTTATGGTATTTATTTCTGTCAAGGTTGTAAGACCGTCAAGTTCAAAACAATGAATTTTGATGAAAAATTGATTAAGGAAGTGCGAATTCAAAAAATATTTTATAATTTACAATGCAACCAGTTTGGATGGATATTTCGAGGTGCTTAAATACAAATGGTAAACTTGTGATAGTTTTGGCATTTAGTTTGATTTTAATTTAGTTCATTTCTGTATTTTAAATTTTTCCTTTGCACACTTTGGTCCACTGCAATTCTTTCAAAATAATATAAAATATACTCGACAAAAATCTGTTTCAAAACACTCAAAACACATAACCTATGAAATTTCAGTATCTTCGTCTTTCGCAATTACCGCTCACTGCCTGTCGTTGCAATTGTACTCCCAATTTTTCGACTACCTAGTTTTACAGCGAATTACTCGCTGCCTTCTACCGTCGGAAAACCGGCGGGGGGGGGGGGGGGAGGTGATTCTGATCTCTCTGTCGTTGCTTAGAGATATATTTCAGTCACTTATTCTGACATTTCATCTAAAATTTGTCGAACTTGCATATTCACCATATTCATTTTGATTTATCGTTTTAATAAACCACAAAATAAACTAAAATGAATATGAAATGAATTAATGTCAGAATACACGCCTAAAAGTACGACAAATTAGTCAACTGTTCCCGAAGTTGTGACAAACATTTTCTACACCAACTTAAAACAATACAAGTGCTTAAAATCGAAAAATAATTTTGAATTTGTCATGTGTAGTGTCATTTTCAGTTCATTCTACGCAATATAAGGCTTGCTGAACTGAATAAAAACCCGAAGATATCAGTAGAAAAGTTCATTTAATTTAGGCGTATATTTTGACATTAAAGTACGGTAAAAAATCAGAATCACCCTCCTGATAGGTAAAACAAATTTCATGATCGCTAACCAATTTCTTAAAAACAATAACACTTTTTAAACCCGAAGTTGTGTTTTGTTTTTTTTTTTCATATATATGAGTAATCGGCGCAACAAGAATATAAAAGAATCTTCGTAACTAGGCTGCTAAGCATTATGTGCCATTTTCTAAACAGTCAAATACTAAAATAAATATGCATTCCAAAATTATTTACTATCTTGTGATAGGTATGATAGATGATTTTTCGACACTACATAAAAACGCAAGAAAATTCTAAAAAATTTGAACACGTATCAAAGACGACCCAATTCACTATTACTGCACATAAGAAGACAAACAAACCATACTCAAATCATCCTGTTAAAATTCCGGATTGGAAAGGATATCATATCGCACTCCTTGTGCTGGAATAAACCTTACTAGACTTTTGATTGGCTCTCAAAATATGCATGATACTTTCAGCCACTCTAATTGGAACAGTAGTTTTCTCAACGACAATCTAATTATTTTGTGCTAGTTCAGCATATCTCAAATCTGCTGCTCGTCGTGTATGAAATTTTTTTTAGAATAGATATTTCTTTTTATAATTGCTGAGAGATTTTATAGTGAAACCTTTTCCATTGCCGAAAGTTTTAGTTGGAGTATTTACGGATATAAATATTAATTCAGCTTCTCTTATGGCAGTTTCAATATCAGTCGAAAAAAATATATTTATATTTTGGCACTTTCTTCCAACATCTTCTAACCCAGGCTTTAAAGAAAAAATTAAAATTTAGCAGATAATTGTAATGTTTCTTGCTTCAAACTAAATGCGTGCTGTGATTTAATGTGTCCACAATTTACAGAGGTAGAGAAACACAGAAGAACGCCAAGATAATATTATCAAACACCTGGCAACAATAGGTATTTGCCAAAAAGATGAAAAGATTATTGGAAAAAAATTAGAACTGATTTAAGCTTAATTGCTATAAACTGTAGTGATTTCAGAATAAACACACTACCTATTACCTTGCCAATTTTTTGGTGAGGATGTCAGTGCAATGATGCCCACCAGGGGCCGGACTCTGTAACACGGAGGGTCAGGCGCGGATCGAGCGTTAAAATTAGGGGGGGGGGGGTCATGGTCATCTTACTGCAAAATAAAAATACAATTGTAAGGTGTTTAATTTACCAAAAACGAGTATGTATTTCAACATTTATATAACAGATATGTATTTATATAACATTTAAATAATATGGTTACGTACCATAGTGCAATAGAAAAGAAGACATCTATTGTAAATGGATACTTTGATTGAAAGACTAATTAAGAACGGACATAAACAACATTCGGAAAAAGAAATGCAACATTATGGGGAAAAATTTTGGCTTTCATCTGAACACTTCCCAAATTTTGCGAAATGCTCATGGGCCAACCAACACACTTCACTTCTAGGGAAGGAAGGAATATGCTGGCCTCGTGCAGAGACGTGTTATCACAATAGTTTTGCTACACTATATTCATTATATGATTATGTTCAAACAAGTAACAATTATTGATATAAATAATAAGTGTATCACAAATTCGCAGCACATAATGAGAATTTTATTATATTATCACCTCAAATCGGATGTAAGCCAGGTCTAACATGCGGGTGATTATAGGCAGTTTTTACGGGTGAGAATTATTCGGGGGTAGGACAAATTCCGAATTGCTAAATTTCGATCGGGAGGACGGGCAGTATACCAATAATACTACTGAAAAGGAAGTTGATTCGGGCATTTTAAAATTGCGAAATTTGTAATCGATCGGTTGTATAGTTGTTTACCTGCGATTTGAGGTGATAATATATAGTAATAATTAAATTATCATTACGTGCTGTGAATTTGTGATACAGTTATTGTTTATCTCAAAAACTCTATATATTTGATGGAATCTTTCGTGACCGAATTGTGAAATATTATTAAAAGAAATTAAAGAGTATTCTACTTGTTTTTACATTTATTTCACAAAAAAATTTTCTTCTCGCTATAAATTTACTACCAGCTATTTCGATCTCTATCGGATCATCCTCAGAGGAGTAGCACTTGTTTACTCCTCTGAGGATGATCCGATAGGGATCGGAACAGCTGTCAGTAAATTTATAACGAAAAGAAATAATGTTTGTGAAATAAATGTAAAAATAAGTAGAATACTCTTTAATTTCTTTCAAAAACTCTAACTTAATTGAACACGCACACAATTAATTTTGGCAATTATATATGGAACTACGTGTAACAAAACTATTGTGCTGGTATGTCTAAGAACAAGGGGAGGAAAATCCTTCCTTCCTAAAAAACTTCTCCCATTGACCGTAAAATAATAAGGTTAAGATTACAAGTATATTTGTGGTCGATTACTGTCACTGATATCGACAGATAAAAAATACAAATAACCTGATATCGACGGCTGCACTACTATAGGTCGCATATTTTTTCAAATAAAAACATGAAAAACGTCAAATTATATGATAGGGAGAGAAACTGCGAGTGACACTCGCAAAGTACTCGTAAGGCTCCGAGTAAAAACTTGTGTAACGTCAAATAATTAAAGTGGATTACTTGATTTATTATTTAAATTATTGAGTTATTGTGCTCCTATTTGAAATAAATATGCATGCCGGAGAATTACTTTCTATAGTACAAGTCCAATAAACAAATTTAATTTACCACTTTGGATACGTAAAATGTTTTCGTAGAATATTCTACTTCCACTAAAGGAAGAATAGCAGGTTTATCCATTTGTTTTAAAGTAAACTAAAAACTTGAAAATAGCTAAAAACTCAAGAATAACTGAAAACTAGTGGGAGCTGTCATACCTGACACTTTTGAAGTTTTTACTTGACGATTTTTCTCTAGTCAAATCAAGTAATAAATTGAACGGAGGGGACAAGTGATGTCAACAATTTCTCTCTCACGCGAACGCCTTCAAGTAAGAACTTACAAAACGATTTGAAGCTAGTACACGAACAGACCTAAAGTTTATGAGTATACTGCACGCGCATTTTGCTACACTTTTGTGCCTAGACGTGTCAATGTCATCAATAGAAAGGAAATAGTTCCGGAAATTTTGAAATTGTGAAATTTCTGATCGGACGCCTTATTTAGGGCCAACCCACACGAGAAGCTTTTAGGGAAGTAAAAATTTTTCCGCCTTTTATGCTGAGACGTACCAGCATAATAATTTTGCTACACGGAGCTCCGTATATGATTACCGAAATTAATTCAGTGCGCGTTCAATGAAGTTACAGTTTTTGATATAAACTTAAAGAGAATGCCATATAGAAGTAAATTCACTTTCTGCAGTGTTTTTGTATGGACATTAGTCATTATACATGTCAGTAGTTTTATATAAGAACGCTGCAAATATTTTAGAATGTTAGGAGCTAAGACTAAGTTAGGGCTCTGATGTGGTAGTGAGGGAGTCTGTTTTGTGGCTTAGAAAGTGTTTCTCGAGGGATCACACAAAGTTCGGGTCCCAAACTGAAATTCTGAGAAGAACTTATACACATACATCACATGAACACAATAATATTCATTTAAATAAATTTTGGTTTTTTTTAAGTTTTGGAATAACATTTTTTTTTAAGTTGAAAAATATAAATAAAAAAATACAAAATAATAAATATATTTTTTCAAATAACTCAATTAATTAAATATTTTGTTCTTCAAATTTAGGGGGGGGGGGTCATGACCCCCCCCCCCTCCTGGATCCGCCACTGTGGAGGGTTTGGGAGATGAGAATTTCCGTTTTCCCCGATTAAAATACCCTAACTCTCCATTCGCGATTATCTAACATACTTGGGGAGTTAGGGAAAACGTGAGAGAAGTGTCGCAATATTGAAGAACGGCTAACTCTGTGTGGGAGAGTGGTGGTATGACCCACGTTACCCTCCTCCCTAGTATACGAGCCTGTGTAATTTTGCGCATTGATTAATTTTCGAAATTAAAAATTACTTTAAAAAAAGATTGAGTTCTTCAAAAACTAAAATTTATTTTTCAACCACACTTTCGTTTACCAAATTTCAATTAAAGTAGTTAAATATGTCACTCTAAAAACTTTTAGAACCCTTTGAATAATAACAGCCCTGGAAGCTTTCGTTGACTTCTATCAAAATGACAAGTTATAGAAGGTGAGAAAATTTTAATTTTACAATAATGACAATTGTTAGCTTCATATATATACGACTGATGTTGTTTGAAGAAGATCTAGCTTATGCAGCATTAAGTCATGTAAAATTTCTTTACGTACTCCGAATTGAAGAATTGGACTATACAAAGTTAACAGCGACGAAGCCTTGTACTAAAACAATATTAGAAATCAATAGGATTAATTTTGAACATAAAATCGAGGGTCATTATTTAACGACTAACTACTATATGCTGATAATCTCCGTATCTATGAACAAATCCATACAATAATAAATATTTTCGAGATTTTTATTTTAATGATTCTAGTTAAATAAAATAGTAAAATGGAACCGGTTCGTTCGATTTTTGTAGTTGGCACCTTCCATTTTCCGGGCGACTGTTCTTACTACTAGCCTAGTGAGACAGATCCATTTTCCTTTTGTATTTCTCAATGTTTCTAGGCTATTATGCTTTCGTTGACGTTAATCAGTAACGATGTAAGCGCAAAAATAAATAGTCGGTATTTGCAATTTTTATTTATTGATAAATATTTTTTTTTCTTGTTTATTTAATTTAGAATCGCAAAAAGAAAAATCTTAAAAAAATATACTATTCCATCTATGACCGATGCCAAAAACTGTATGTTAGTTATAGGGCAAAATATAAATAAAAAACAATATTTTCGATTGAAAATCTTTCTACGAACTGAACTTCATATCGGATATGTAATAAAAAGTTTTTTGTATATAAGTCGTTGAAGATAAGTATATTCAGATTTTTTGTATGGTAGAGTTTCAGTTGTGTTAATTGGTGGCAGTGAAATTAAATCACCAGAGAAGTGCACATTTATGTTAAAATTTTTTTAAAAGGACGTGAAAATTGTAACGAATTTTATATATCAAGACGTGTAGAACTATTTGTAAAGTTTTTCCATATGAAATTTTCCGTTCCTATAATTTGTAGTTACTTTTTGAAATAATATTTCAAATATTGCAACAGAGATTCACTAGATACCGTGATCCTACCATCAACCTCCTCTTCGATTCAAGTATTCTAGAAATTGACCTCGCTTGTCCGGGAAACTTACAATATCCATTCCCACCTATCCTATCGCCAGTCATTTAGATCCCTCCCTCCAATGAAACTATCCAGAGTTAAATTTCTACGTTTTGCTACCGACCGAACTCTTGCCGTCCGAGAAAACCTCCCGTCTTCATACGAGTAGAAGTAGGAATGGAAACTTACAAACAGGAACACTTTTTATAGAAATTTTGTTCAAGAAAGAATTTTTTGGGGATTCTCCGGTATATAATGTTCTAATTTGTTATTTCATCACACAACCCATTAATTTTTGGTGACAAGTTTCAAGTCTTGATTCGACTCATCAACAGGTCACAAATATCGAAATTGAGTGAATTGAAAAACAAATGAAAAAAATGAAATTAAGAGAAGAAAGAAATGAAAAGTTTGAGAAAAATAAAAAAAAACAATTTTTTTTTTAGTTATTAAAAAAATTTAAAAATTTTTTTAAAGAAACAGATTCATTCGAAGCGAATCGAACCTGTATACGCCACGCAGTGGGCTGAAAAATTAAAAAGAAAAGGAAGAAGAATAAGCGTTTCGTGTCAGCAGAAAACCTTACACTCATCGGTCCAGCTTGGTTTTCTGCCTGCTGCAGACGCTTGAAAATAGATCAAACTGATCTATTCTTCAGAATAAATTCTCGGTGTGAATTATATGAGGAAAAAACACTCCTATACAAGCCCAGGTGGAAAATTAAATAAAAAGATTACGTTTGGACTTTTTACCGGGTTAAACTTAATTTTGTTCAAGAAAGAATTTTTTGGGATTCTCCGGTATATAGCAAAAACTAAAAAATGTTCTAATTTGTTATTTCATCACACAACCGATTAATTTTTGGTGACAAGTTTCAAGTCTTGGTTTGACTCATCAACAGGTTTTCTGCTGACGCGAAATTCTTCTTCTTCTTCCTTTTCTTCTTTATTTTACAGCCCACTGCGTGGCGTATACAGGTTCGATTCGCTTCGATCGTTTCTTTAAAAAGAATTTAAATTTTTTTTTTAATAAATAAAAAAATTGTTTTTTTTTCTGTTTTTCTCAAACTTTTCATTTCTTTCTTCTTTTTTTCATTTTTTTCTTTTGTTTTTCAAATCACCCAATTTCGCTATTTGGGACCTGTTGATGAGTCAAATCAAGTCTTGAAACTTGTCACCAAAAATTAATGGGTTGCGTGATGAAATAACAAATTTCATTTTTTTAGCTTTTGCTATATACCGGAGAATCCCAAACAATGGCTTTCAAAATAACTTTTAGTCTCGAATATATTAAAACCATCACAAATCATCACACGAGTTAATTATTTTCGTATTTTTCCGGAGAGAAAAAAAAGGAGAAGAATTGATTTTTAAATCACAACAAAAACTTGCTTTTTACTCTAAACTTTATTCAAAAAATATTCCAACATTCGGTTTTTATTTTACCGCCCTGCTGATTAAAGGAGTCCCGACATTCAGTTAAAGCTTTCACAGACTCCTTTTCTTTTGTTAAAAGTTCATTTTCTGGTCTTTCTACTATCTGCAAACTTCAGCGTTTTTACAAGCTGTGTGAAAATAATTTGATATTTTATTGTTATGATATGCTGTCGGTACAGCGTAAAATGTGGGAACTTGTTATTTTGTTAGGTTTCTTTGGAATTGGTTTCCATCATAAGCAAAACTCAAAACAATAATTCAGGTCCAATTTGCATTATACTTATTAATACTAAATTTCGTATTTTGAGCTGTAGAATGTACTTCAAATTTTCTGCTCTCATTATCTATGAAACACACATTTGGTTTCAATGTGCACATTCCCAGTATACATATGTAAATAACTATGCTACAAAATATGATTCTTAAAATGATTCTAAAACTACCGTGGCATTTCTCCACCTGTGAACTATACCAGAGAGAAATATATGGAACCCATAATTTCTAAAGTAACATTGATAATGGATAAGCTCAACGAAAGAGTACCACCTTGGCCAGAATATCTATTAATCAGACAATTAATTAGTTATTAGCATTTGCATAAGACGTAAGTTTTTATTTATTTATTTTATAATTTTTTTAAAATGGATAAATACAAGTAATATGTAGCAAATGTTCAATGGAAACCCTAGGTAGCGCACAATATAAGCGAATGTTAGAAATTGAAATATTGCTGTAACGCTGTACTACGAAAATTAAATGCATTCAACATTTAAGATTCTATTTGAAACGAGATAAAAGGATATAAACCTAAGTATACACCTAAATATATTTTATTTAAAAATATTCTTTATTTAAAGCAATATACAGACATCTCAAAGTTATTTACAAATGCAAATATTCACCCCAGAGCACATTGAACTAACATCATCCCGTAATCTTTCACTTTTCCTAATCCATTTTTCATTAATCACCTGCACATCTAATTGGATTAGTCTTTATTGACCTGCCTTAATACAAAAGCTACAGGCATGTACTACATATACATATATATATATATATATATATACATAAATGAATGAATGCCGGCTAGATTAGCTAGACTATTTTTATCTCAAGGACCCCGAACTTTATAGTAAACTTCAATAGAAGATGCTCTCTTGTCAATATAATCCAGGTCATTTTTTAGTATGTTTGTAAATATCTCTCACAGCTGATTTTCTAATTGAATTGGGAAGAATTCCCCTCCCCCCGTGCCTCTAAAAGCTCGTTAAGATAGTATAAATCCTAAAGATTTCATCTACAATCTCTACATAGTCGGACAGCCTCGGTTCGAATTCTGTTCTATTTGATCCCGAAATAGATGACCACTTGGCACTAACTTCTGATTTTGGGCTAGAATCAAACGCCTTAACATTAAATGTGGAATAGGTTCGACGAATGTCTGCATAATGATGTTTGCGCTTGAAGCTGTCATAAATCTTGATTGGATTGTGCTCACCTGATTAATTTGTTGTTGTTGGAGGTGTATTTAGGTATATAATTATCGTGTCACTTCATATGCGGTAAGACTGCAGATAAAAACATAAAATACGGGAGATAGATATATATCGAGCATGAAAATATCCCTATAGGTATGTGTATGATTATGTAGTTTGTAAACTGCGTGCGGAAAATTTATTTTCGCTGAATAGAGTTGAAAAAAGTTTATGCTTGGCGCTGTTTTGTGTTTACTTCCCCACCTATAATTGTTTTGGCTGGTCGTGTATATACCTATATTTTCTATTCAGGATATAATCGATATTCACTATGAAATGGTTTTGTATTACAGATAATTCTAGGTAACATACAATTTTAATACAAAAACAGGTAAGTGATTGATATTTTGTTTTTGTTTTAAATTCCACTCATAAAAAATAACTTTTGTCTTGTCGATGTGTCTGGAGAGAGTTAAAAATTTAAAGGGAATACCTACTTCACAACAGGCCTTGCAAGATTTTTTTTTAAAAAAGTGTATTTTTATTAAATTTTAATTCAATTTCAATTCATTTTACTTCCATGTTGGTAATGTACGTAAGATTACAATCTTATAAATGTGCGTGTTAAATTATAAGGTTACAAAAAGAAAATACTGTGAGTCCCTTAGATATACAGAATACGATCAAAAAAGAAGATAATAAAAAATTTGAAAACCAGCTCAATAAGTAACTATGTACATTAATCTTAAATGATACAATATATATATATATATATATATATATATATATATATATGTATATATGAAAAAAGAAGAGATACAAAATATAGAAAACTAAATAGCAGAAACTATCAAGTGTAAGTTAATAAATAACAGAGCTAATTAAATTCTTAAAAGTTCCAAAAGCGCCCACCGTGCCCACGCTCTGCACATTGTATGGAAAATTGATCCAAACTCGCGCTATTTGTCCAAAGTAAAAGCCATCCTGAACTCGTCTGTTATGTCAGCGAATAAAAATGTTATAATGCCGCGATGACTGCAGAAACTGAATCTGGTCAGTTAAACAGATTGGTTTACAACGACGTATAAGCCTATGGAGGAAAAATACATATTTACGTGTAAGTGGGCAACCAAGTAGCATAAACTTAAACTGAGAAACATGGTCGAACTTTCGAAGACCAAAACCGAATCTGACTTACTCGTTAAAGGAAACATTCAACTTATGCAAGCGTACAAATTTTAACTTAGAATATATTAAACTGCCATGAGAGAAGTGAGATAAAATCAGGGTTTTGATCAGTAAAATGCTTGTTCCTAAGACTTGAGCTGACAGTCCAAATGTCAGTAAACCGCCGTAAACTTTGCCAAAAATAACTGAAAGGTGCTTACAGCACGGCAATCTAGAGTTCATCTTTACACCGAAATATGTAATGGTTTCTACAATCGGCAGCGCTTGTCCTGCATCAATACTGGAGGAATGGATGATAGTAATGCGATATATTGCAATGCATTGAGATTTTGCAGGGCTTAGCAAAAGTTCGTAGTGTAGCGACCAATTACGTTAGGTGAGGTTAGGTTAGAGTGGCGGCCATCGCACGGGGACATCTGCGATCAGCCCCACTTAGAACATTTGCGGTCCATTGTGATACCACCTTGCTGGGAGCTTACCTGGGAATGACATCCCAGATTTAAGGGATGCGGTGAAACCATCCACAAGAGTTAATGAACCTTACCAGGTCCCCCAACTCCCTGTCTGCTAACTCCCCCAATTCGGCGCATTCCTCCTATGCACGGCAAGGTGAGAGCATTCACACATCAGGTGCTGAACGCTCTCAACCTCCTCCTCATCCATACAGCTTCTGCAGAAGTCATTGTATGGGACTTGCATATGCACTGCATGCTTACCAAAGAGACAGTGCACTGCAATAACTGCTATAAGATTACGTACATCATTACGGCTCCTCCTCAGCAGAGATTCAGTCCTCGTAGCATAAACGTCGGGCCACAGCTATCTTGAAATCGCAAATGTGGCCAATTCTTCCCACCTGCGATTAGCCAGCTTCAAGGTCTGTACGTCTACAATTTTCTCCACTGATTCTAGGGGCCGACCTACGGGTTTCTCTGCTGAACATATATTCATAACTGAACCATTTATGGCCAGAGCATCCGCTACCTCGTTTCTAGGTATGTCAATGTGACCGGGCACCCAACAGAGAATAACTCTATAATTAGCGCCGTTTCCCGAGCCCACATCTACACCGTTGGACTAGGCGCGACGTAATAGTGATCGAGTCCAGAGCTTTGATTGTAGCTTGCCTGTCAATAAAAATTCTGATGACCCGATCGCTGGGTACAATGTGGAGTTATTTGAAGCAACCTTCCTGCTTTGCAAATGGCCAGGACGTCCACCTCCGTTAATACACATATATCAGAGTCAATTGCCACGCGATTACCCTCCCAATCCTCTCTACTAGGAATGCTAGTTGAGCACTGTTTCCCAAAATCTAGCCTTGGAACAATGTAGTCCTTAAGTGTTAGTGCACTTTTTACAGCTATAAATTTCCCATGGATGTCAAGGAGTAGCGACCAGTTATATACTCTATACAAATCAACATTTATCCGAACCATACAGTCCTCCATAAGCCCAATAGGCCTACTGTAGTATAAATGAAAATTATCGATATGCATGTAGATTTTAACATCGAGAATGATATTGGGTCCTAGTACACATCCTTCATATACCCTATCGTGCAATAGTAATATATGGAAGAACAAATCATTTACATACACCTGCTAAAATCTCCCATCAAGAATGCATCCATTCAAATTAGTTGCTGAGGCCGAGAACCTCAAAATTGAAGACAATTTATTTAGCAGTATTCAACGGTTAACGCTATCAAAGGCCTTAGGGAAATCTGGTATGACAAGCATCCAGACCTTATCATCATCCACGTTTCTGCTCAGAGCCCACGTTACCTTCAACAAAGCCGTTTCTGAACTATGATTCTGTCGAAAACAGGATCGCCAACGTGATAACAAATTGTTATCTTCAATATACATATGAATCTGATTACAGATCACCTATCCAAGAACTTTGGAGAGAAAACAAACATAGAATGCTAATGGGGTGAAAGTGTGCAGGACTACTAACCATCTTCATCTTCGGAAAAGGTAATAACTTAGCCAGTCTCTGTCTTGGTGGAAAAACAGACTGAGTCAAACAAGAATTAAATACTTACATACAGTATATGTTGTCCGATGTAAGGCATTAAGATCTTGACAAACTTTGGCGAGACGTCGTCCGGCCAGTAGTGTCCGATTTAATGGGGTATAGGGCGCCAGTAAGCTCATCATAGTCAATACAGAAAAAAACTATTACGGTTTTGTTCCGAACAACTGAAAGATAGTGGAACATTATTTAAGACTGGTTGATTCGGATCAGTAGATGCAAAACAAAAACGATTTAAAATCGTTGGGATCAAATTGAATTCACTTGCTTTCTGTGCTATGTATATATCTCCGCCTATCTTAAGTTTCTCTATACACTTCACTATAGTACAAAAGCATGTATACGTTGCAGTGGCTCGAGTATGGCTATTTTCAAAATAGTGTTCTAAGATGAAAAATTACTGGAAGATGCTAGATCGAGAGAGAATGCGTTCTACGTTTTTTTCGTGGTTAAAATTGTTTTGACCCCATGCGCCTACTTAAGGTTTAAAGATTCAGCCATATCTGGCTATGACCAGCAAAAGAAAATGTATCATCAGGAATTCATCAGTTCAGATTTGATGGCTATTTTGTTCTGCAAAATACTTAAGATTAATGCAGCATTCAAAATGTAGAGTGGACCAGAGTGAGCCTTGAGTTCAGAACGAAAGTGTTCACAATGCAGCGAAGTGTGAAATTCGAACTTTGATTGCCGTTGTCAAAATAATAAATTCGAAAAAGGAGACACCTGTTAAAAATTAACGGTTCTTTTTTAGTTTTTAAATTATGAAATTAGCAAAAACTACCTCCTGTTTTTTCATTAGCATTCATGAAAATTAGGTACTAAATCAGATAATAACAAAAAACATTTTATTTATGATAAAAAGCCCAGAACGTTCACAAAACAACGTTCATGCGAAGTAATATGCATAAGTCAGACAGATTACGTACCCTTATATGAGTTTTTAACGAAAATGTAATGACTAAAAAGTAGAAAATAAAATTAATTAAAAACAGGTTTCGTAAATAAAATACACTAAAAATTAAAAAAATAATTATTTTCTTTCTCAGTGATATACACAAAAAAAGTTTCAATCCAAAATAAAAAATGGGAGCGCAGATTAAAACTTAAAAGTTTGGGCGTCCATAACTGTAATCACAATTGTCTAACTGCAACTCATGCACAAACTTTTAAAATTTAATCTGAGCTGAAGCATTTCTTATTTTGCAATGAAACTTTTCTTGTGTACATCACTGATAAAGAAAAAAATATATTTTACTTTTTAGTATTGATTCCTCCGGGGGGAAGACTCTGGAACTTAGGCCACAGCAAGGTCCATTGCTCACCCTCTAGACCTATGAGTAGGTTCCAGCCAAATACCCTAACAAAACTCAGAATTGGCCCCAACTCTCCCACCCTGCCTCATGCAGTTCCTCCAGGAGGTGTGAGCCAAGGAATATGTAGCGCTTATCGGAGAGTGCTGGACAGTGACATAAGAAGTGAGTCACTTTTTTGGGTTCTTATCCACATCCTCTATATATAGGATCATCAACAAGTCTCATCTTGTGTATGTGACCCCTGAGAAAAGCGTGCCCAATGAGAATTTTCACCAGTGTTCTCAGAGTTGGTTTGCTCAGTCCCAGTATCTTTTTCGTTAGATTTGGTTTGTTGACAGTCGACCCAGGGCGAAATTTTAGATAGAAGTATGTTTGGTGCAATCCCGATTGTGGATGAAGATTCCTCTGCGATTGCACCAATACGAGCAGGCTGCTCCACCCTTTCGTTCCGGCTGATATCTACCCTGTTATACAGCGAGAGGGAATTTACGGTGGTTTTGCACTCCAGTGCTAAATTGGAGGTTACGAAAGGTTTTGGAAAGGCTTTTACAACTGCTTGGCTGTCCGAGCAGATGGCAATTTCTTTGTGTTCGCTGTTCCGACGTTGAGAAGGTACCTTCCCGCTTCAAGAATATCCTTGAGGTCATCCTGGAAAATCGTGACATGGGTTTCAAGGTGCAGGGCGATTTCCATTAGAGGCTCCTCACAGAAAATACCTACTCCGATATTTTCTTCAGTTTTGCAGCCGCCTGTATAGGGTTTGTTAACGGTTAAAGCACGGAGTGCGACGCCCAATCTGACCTAGATGGAATAATCGATTTAAGTTCGCTTTTCAGTATAGTCTCTAGAAGGAGGTCGCTGTCCCTGCTAATGTCAAGAGCAATGGATTGCACGATTTCTAAGATGGATTCGTGTGGAAATCTTGCTCCAGCGTGAATCAAACTCTGATTGAGATGCAACCTCAGTGCAGCGATTGATGCCCCCTTCTTGATGTATATCTGCACGGGGTGTATTTTAAGGATAACCTCGAGAATCCGAGTACTGGTTGACTTGAGAGCGCCGTTTGCGCTAAGAAGGCACAGTCTTTGAATTTTTTCCAAAACATATTGCGATGATTGGCGAAATCCATTGCTTTCCACTACACCACAGAATCGTAAGTTATCATGAGCCGGTTGTCGCTAGTGTACCACCATAAGATCATCCGTGGTTTAATTCCCCACTTTTTCCCTATAGTTCTGCAGCACATTGCGACGGCTCTAAGTGCCTTATTCGCTCTGTCCTCGAGGTGTGGTTTCCAGTTTAGTTTCTTATCTAGTGTGATACCGAGGTATTTAATCCTATCCTTTACCTCCAAACGTGTAGAGCCAATATAGGGGACGTTCAGATTGGGGATGTTCCTTTTCTTAGTGAAAAGGCATAGACCTGTTTTCAGTGGATTGATGGATAATCCGTATGAATAGTCGGATTGCGTTTTGCACAGAGTAGAGATTCATAACTACTAGATCGTCTGCATAGCAAACCAACTTATATTCCCTCCGGGTGAGTGTTGATATTAGGTCATCCATAATGAGCACCCATAATAAAGTTGATAAAATACCACCCTGACGGGTACCCCTGTGGATACTTTTCGCCCTGCCCAGCCCACTCAGACTGGCAAAGATAAATCTGGTATTCAACATGTGTGAGTACCAGTATATAAAGGACTGCTTCACTGAATGCTTTGTTAAAATTTCCGTGAACTTATGTAGAAGCACATTGTTGAAGGCGCCTTTTACATCGATGAAGACAGCCAGAGTGGATTGCTTAAAAAGGAATCCGTTTTCAATCGAGTGGATAACCTCGTGGAGGACCGTCTAAACTGAGCCTCCCTTCAGATACGCGTGCTGGTATTGTGACAAGCTTCTTCTTGGTATGGAATATCTCAATTCCCACTCGCTGATACGCTCAAGTGTTTTGAGTAGGAAAGATGTCAAGCTTATTGGTGTATATAAATTAGCTTTTGAGTAGCTTACCCGGCCAGCTTTGGGAATAAACACAACTTTCACCTCTTGCCATAGCTTCTGAGTACCGCCCATTGTAATGCAGGCCCTAAATAAGAGGACTAGGTTTCTAATCAATATGTCTTCCAAGTGTTGATGGAGAGCTAGAAAATGCCATCCTTACCGGGGATTTAAAGGGTTTGAAATTCACCGACTCTTCCGTGATGAAAGCCAATTCTTCCTCCCCGGGAACAGTTTCATAAGGGAAATTTTCGGTTCGTAGAGCTAAGGAGCCATCATCACGACCATCAGGAAAGTGTTCGTCTAGTAGGATTTCCAAAGATTCGCCAACTGAAGCGCCCCGCACTTCGTCAGTATTCGTGAGGAGCTCGGGTGTCGTTGATAAAAATCTTTTTTAATTAATTTACTAAAGTTATTTATTTTAAAAGTTTTGTTTATTATTCTTTCTTTTTACGCACATAATATATGCAGTCTTCATAAATATGCCTAAATATGGCCCTGTGATAAAAGAACACTTGTGCAAAAACCTATAATTAAATTAATGTAATTTTTATTACAGCTGATATTTATAAACAACATTAGTCTTTATTGATATTAATTTCTTGCTCGTGACCAAAAGCTGTCTCAGAGGTATAGTTGGAGGTTCCAGTCACAATCCGTTTGCTTGAAAATTTTTAAGTTAACTTACTGCGTTCTGATATTATTTTGTTGGTATTATGTATACTTAAAAAATTCACCTACTATTACACTCTAATGAGTATGACTAGCGGATTATTTGGGTATAGTTGAGGCGACTGAAATACATTTCTAAAAAAGATACTTTGCCTTAAGCCACTTAACAAAAAATGACTTTACATTTCACAAAAAGACATTTGGCAAACAGACAATTAACAAAAATACATTTATCAAAAGAATAATAGATTTATTTTTGCGAACTGCGCATATAGTTCCCAAAAATAAATCTAAATGCTAATTATTCTTTTCCTCATAATAAGATATTACTTTCTCTTAGCTATGTAGCTTCGAAGCATGAACAAAAAAAGTAAAACCAAACAATTTAATTCAAACTTAAGTTTTATGCTGTCGCAAATAGCATACTTACCTATCTATTTCTTAATAGTCACTTTTTCTTGCCATAATTGTTTGAATTTTTAAATATTTTTGAAAATACTTCCTTCTCTTGAGATACTACAGTTGGTCCACCATGTTGAAATGTACCGATTTCTGCTCTACCAAAACAAATTTCTTTTCGCAGTTTTTCCAGAAGCCTATTAAAGCCAACGTGCTCAGCATCAATAATTTTATATATTTTGTGTACTTTTTGTAATTTGCCATAATAATGCATAGGGGGGGGGGGAATATTTCTTTGATAAAGTTTGAAATAACTCCAAAAACTTGGAGGTAATAAGAAAGTCTATTAGATTTTCCGTAAAGGAGGATTTACATTATGATGACATGCATTTTTTACAGAAATTGAGAGGTAGATAGCTTATTGAAATTTAAATGCTGCGGATACACAATCATTGCAATACCTCACACGTACGCTCCCCTCAAGTTTTTATGGTAAAAATTGCAAACTGTCTGATTGGAAATTGTCAAGTTTTTAATCGTTTTTTCGTAGATATTCACAGACGGATCATGGAAAGAAGTATAATTTTACAATTTATAAAATATTGCATGAAAGCACGAAGGAGTTCGAGGCAAAGGATGAGATTATATCGAAAACATTTGTCGCAAAATATCAGGTGGTACTGTAATTCAGTTCTACAATCATCATTTTGTACAATAACGAAATTTTTATATTTATTAACAAAAAAAAAAAAATCAGTAACTAATCTGCTAATATGTAAACGTCAATCCACTTCATCCACTCTAATGCTCACATGAAAATAATTCCACTCCACTATCGAACTAACGCCGGTGAAGATAATTCCAGTCCGATTCGTGTTCACATGACGGATTATCTCAAAGGCGGAATAATTCTAGCAAATTATAAAGGAAAAGGACCACTGCATTGAATCTATGGACACATTGCTCTCTACTTGTGGACAGAAAAGTACCTCAGAAATAACTTCAATATTTTCTATAAAGAAATATTTAATAACTTTCAATTTCTCAATAGTTAATTACAAACTCAGAACTTATTTTTGTATATTTCGGCAAATAATTTGACTTGACAGATATGTAAATGCCATAAAATTATAGTAACAACATCAATATGGCAGCACGATTAGTCGAAATTGACAAATTAGGGTTGTTTTAGTTTCAGTAACTATAAAAACTCCCTATGCTTGAGGTCTTTTTATGGTTCCGGACAAGAACACAGTGACAAATCGACATCCGAAAAAAATTCAGGACGAGTTTGCTTCTCTCGTCACTCATAAATAAATTTCCGTATACGGTGTACTATCTCCCTCACAATATCCGTAAAAAATGCATGTCATCATAATGTAAATCCTGTTTGAATACGTACTTCTTTCAACCATGTTGCAACTTTTCCCCCTCTTAAACTGTGATCATCAACTCTGGGAACAAGATTTGGATTAAAATTCGAACCAATCTAATTCATTACCAATATTTAATTACAAGTTTTAGCCTTAAATAACACTAAAGAGCAACTAACCTGTGTACTGACCTTAACCTAAGTTTTCAGATAATTTAACCTGTGATGTCCTGCGAGGGCTTTCTTACATTTCGTACAGCTCTCAGGGCGATCTGAATCCTTATTTTCCATGAGTTGATTTTCCTTTTAGTTTTTTTTTATTTATTCGTTTCTTTGTTAGAATTTGAACAACGAGAACTTAGAGGATAGCGAATCCTCTTGTTCGGTGGAGTTCCTGTTGCAACTTCATACTCCAAACTATAATCAGCCTCTTTGTAAATTTTTCTTTTTTTTCGTAGTTTATTTTTTAGATATGTTTTGTTTCCATTTCTTTTTTTTTTTTTAATCACAAAGGTAATTTCCACAGCTTTTAATGGATATTGCTTACTACTTCTTAAGAACACTTACAGATTTTCCTTTTCGGTTTACTCCTTTCACTGTTCAATCTTAGTTCTTGTTAATCTTCTTGATTTCGTGATACTTGCGCTTCTACGGCTTGGAAAAAAAAATGTCTACCGGAACTCGCTCGGCTACGTCATTATTCATTTCTGACTCCGATTCGGATTACAACACGCGATCTTATGAGCAGGCACTATCCTAAGCTGATCACCCACTAGCAGACTTACTGACTAACTTAATATGTAGCCTCTGAGCTTACTATCCGCGTCATAAAATCAACAAGCTTTAAATTAAGAATTTCACATTTACACGTAATGATCTTTTTACATAAACTTATGCTTTTACAAATTACTTGCATATTCCGAGTGTCTACTTATCTAATCAGTTCTCCAACTGTGACTATGTTCACGATCGAGCAATAATCTACTATTATAAAAGCCTTTAATGCTATTTTGCACTTATCTCAGCCATACCCTTAGAATATAGGGAGTACAGGAAGTGTGATAAGCCAAATTTAGCCTAGTCAAATTCTGGTTGTATTAGTATCTGTTTCAGCTGTGGTGAAAGTTCAGTACAGCCATGTAATAGAATCAATATAGAGTGCAGGGCAACAAGATATATGGATGAATATATTGCGTTTGCTCCCACTGAAAATGTTCTTATTCGCTGTCACTACGCTAAGATACCGAGGGAGTTTCTTAGCTGTCATAGACGTAAACAAATCTCGGTAGAGGAAGGAATTTTTCGATATTGCATTATTTTTGTTATGTATTTTTAATTTAATTTAACATAAAAATGTGTGTAAAGTACACAAAATAGTATTTTATAACTATACTTGCCTAAAAAATTATTTCCCACGTCGTACCTTAGTATATTGATGAGGCAATTTTTTACCGGACACTTCATTCTGAAAATACATGAACATCACATAGAAATTTATTACTTTAATATCAACAGATAATTACTTACACTCTTATCTTTATTTAGCACTACTTTTCAATAAATTATCTTTCACTTTTCAGTTTTATCACAAGTTTTAAATTAGACAAACTTCGTTGGACAGCTGAAAATAAATTTATCTCTTTCTTCAATATAATGCTGACCTACTTCACGGGTCCCTGAAAAAATCCACGCTCATCCTTACGAATTTTACAGGTATCAACACTTCCTGTTGCATCTATATTCTAAGGCCATGCCCATTGAAGAAATAATAAGGTTGGTTGATAATTATTTTGACATCTATTTGACATATAATTAATTATGACAATGGGTGTGTTCAGCTCAGCTCAACTGTTGAGTTGCTGACTAAGCGGTGGCGTTCAGTCGAATTTGTAAGCGCTGTCAAATCTTCTTTCAAATAAATATCATACGATGGAAATGTTATTAAATATAGAGAATTACGAATTAGTTTTGGAGAACGGGTCCGTGCTTATAGATAAGGAAGGTCGTGTACTGTTACAAAGTCGACGGGGTAATAATATCTATTGCATCCTCTTCCAATAATTCTGCTATTATAGCATTATTTTATGACATTTTACTAACAAAAAGCTCAAAACAATATAGCCAAACTTAACAGCAATAAAACGTTTGCTGTTTTTGGTTATTTTGTCTTTGGTTATGTTTTGATTACAGTCAGCAAAACGTTCAGATGAAACTCAACGGTTGACTTCCGGCATACTCAACATGTTTTGTGATTAGTGTCAACAGTTGAGCTGAGCTAAACATACCCAATGTAAGTGCATTAATTACCGCAAAGTGCACAATTTTTCATTTCAATTGATTTTCATTACTTTACATCGGCGGACATTAATCACGATACGAACGAAGCACCTCATAGGAACATGATTTGGATACGTTTTATTTAGTAAAAGTGTTACATTGAAGTTTCATTGATTGTCAAAGGTGATACTCTCTGGCTCTCCGCAGTTTGCACCTTCCATGTAAGGGAAGTATTCTAAATCGTGTTTATATGTTTTTGGAACTCGTTAACTCATTACTTAATTGCGACTACTTTCGGCCTTAGTGCATTTGCTATTCGAGTGCATTAGATACTGATCAACCGCTCGATATATAATATTCGCTTACGCATATGTGCGAATAGGGATCGTCAGAATTATTTAATCGACCACTTCTTATATCTCCCTGCTTATGTGGATTACGCCTAGCAACTATGTTTATATTCTTAACCTATTAACGTCTGTTATATTCCCCTTTCTCCTCGTTTAAAGTTTCATATTCGCTTACGCATATGTGCGAATAGGGATCGTCAGAATTATTTAATCGACCAACTTCTATATCTCCCTGCTTATGTGGATTACGCCTAGCAACTATGTTTATATTCTTAACCTATTAACGTCTGTTATATTCCCCTTTCTCCTCGTTTAAAGTTTCATGCTCTTCTATGAAACCTTCCACTACATCAACAAGTTAAAGCTACCGTCACCTATCTTTACTTCCGATTTCACACATCTTTTATTAAATCCATGACTTCCAATGCGCCCGGTACAACATTTTTTTTTTGTTATATTATTATTAAGCCAAGCTCAGGAGATACCCTATGAGGCAAAGCACAGCACGGCAGGAAGGAGATAGGGAAATGATTGGGGGATATGAGGAGAGTGGCGGAGGTGCCGATGTATGTCGCCCTTAAACTTCCGTAGATTGTATATCGTAGGAAAAAAAAAAGATGGTAAGTTGTTCCACATTCGCACTGTTTCGGATTAAAAAGCCGAAAGTAACTTGAAGGGTTAAAGAATGTGCGCGATTTGCAGCGCGAGTATTGTGTTCAGGAATCATTCTACAAGGGATTAGACTAGATATTTCATCAGAGCTTTGACCATTCATATAGCGATAAAGGGGCGAAAGGCATCCAACATTGCGGCAGTGCTCGAGTGAGCCGATATGACAAGTTATTGCCAAATCACCAATGAGCTTGAAGGCTCTCCTTTGGACAATATCCAATAAAGCTAAGGCTGTGCGACCAGCACCGGCGCATATATGGCAGTTGTATTCCATTCTAGGTCCAATATAGGACTTGTAGAGGAGCGCTAGATTTGATGGGCTGAAATATTTCTTACACCTTTTCAGAAATCCAAGACATTTCGATGCTTCTTTGGCAGGAGAGATGATGTGATCTTTCCAGTTTAACTTACTGGAAATATTAATGCCAATAATGTTTAGTGACAGTGAATTAGAAATTAATGCTCCATCAAAAGAAACGGGTGTGGTTAAGTTATGATTTTGTTTTAATGAGATCAGACAGCTTTCGGTCTTAGATGAATTGAATTCAACGCCATTCGCTTTGCGCCAAGTGAGGATATTGTTGAGATCGTTATTCAAGATCTAATCACGCAATCTCGTTTAACATATGCGGCATTCCGCCTGGAGTCCACAATGGTATCAAAGGAGTAAGCGAAATCAAGAGTACTGTCACCTGCGCAACTATGGATGGGATTGAAAGTAAGGTAAAGCAGATCATTAATGAAAATTAAAAAGAAAGATGGAGAGATAACAGAGCCTTGAGGCACACCGGTATTTTAGACTCACCAAAATTGTGAAGACTACGGTTCCAACGTTCCGTAAGAAAGGTCAGCAAGTCTCCAGATGAGCGTTCAGGTCGGAAGCCATATTGGCGATCGTTGATGAGATGATTAGTGTCTAGATACTTCAATAATTTGGAGTTTATGATAGATTTAAAAATCTTTGAAAGAATCGAAGTGATCGCAATTGGTCGATAATTTTAGGGATCGCTACCCTCTCTTTTCTTGGGAATATCATGAACGTGAGCTAGTTTCCAAGCAGTTGGGAATTTTCCTGTCGAATAAGATAAGTAGAATAGTTTGCGCAGAAGTTTATCCAAGCATGAGACACAGCTTTTAATTAACAGGGGCGAAAAACCATCATCACCTGCGGCTTTGGTGATGTTTATCCCCTTAAGGAAGCTAAACACATCTCTCTTACGAATGTGTATTGGCTCTTGTACACATTCACACGGGTGATGTAAAACAGGTGTTTGTGAAGTGGGTGGAAGACAAGAATTTGAAGCAGCTAAGTATTAGATTTATCCAGGGAGTCAACAATCACTTCACCATTATTAAGTAGTGACGGTATAGGGTAACTGGTGAAGTTGTTCCTGATGATTTTGACCAGGGACCAGAAACCTTTGCTACTTTTGCGGCTTGACAAGATTCTTTGTCTAATGTTCTGGTCAAAAGGAATTTTTCTCTCTGGATAATGGACTTGCAGGTATTCCGTGCAGTCTTGTAGACTTGTTTCAGTTCCGGAAATAGAAGCAATTGATAGGCGCGAAAAGCAGACTCTTTCGCTTTATATAGCTTAGTTGCACTTATAGTTGAACCAAGAGCGATCTTTCTATTGTTGAGATCTGCTGTAAGATTACGGAATGTATTAACGTATGCCAAGACTTAGTATGTTATTAAATTCTAATGTGCATTCATTAACATCCCTCGAAGCACAACAGACCTACCAATCAATTTCTCCAAGATACTTATTGAGACTTTCCCAATCAGCATTCTTATGGTGCCAAAGAAGCCTACTTTTAGGTGGGAAAGTAGGGCGGCACAGGTTTGAGGTATGAAATTGAGCCGTGATTAAACAATGGTCTAAATTTCCGAGAGGGGAACCGACTGAGATGGAATATTTATCAGGATGACATGTTAGAAACAAGTCGACTAAATTAGCTTTATCTCCAGCTGCGTCAGGAACTCGCGTTAGTGCATCGACTAGCTGTTGCAAATTAAATGGTTCACAGAATAGTTCAACGAAACGGCCCGCAGGACTTATGGTAGAAGTATGTCTAAGCCACGGTATATTATGAACATTAAAATCGCCTGCCAGGGCGATTTCGGAAGAGGGGCACCTCTTTCCAAAACAAGGTCTCTAATTCTCCAAATGCCTAGAATGAAAATTCTTCATCCTGACCATATTTCGATTACAGTGCTGAACTCTATAATTTTCTATATATTATTTGACCCAGGTGAAAATGACACACAACTTTTGCAGATAATATCAGGAAAAATTTCGTTACGCTGTTTGGTTTAGCTTTTTCAAAATCTGTGTTGAAGACTTTTGGCTCTAGTCTTACGTTAATTTCTACAGCATAATCAAATAACATTTTGAAAATTTTTCATATATTTCTTTGGAAAGGCGTTGGAATTACTGCATATATTGGAGTGAATTGCTTAAATATTGGTGACACTACTTTAAATATTTCAGCCATCATCCAATATTGTCCGATGTCGATACTAAAATAATTCAATGATTTTATCAGATGCACAATCTGTAATCATAGAGTTCTTCCTTATATTTTGGATCTAATTTACAAAATTAAATTATCTCGCTCCGTCCAATCTACCTTTGGCTTTTACTATAATTTTTCTCATGGAGAAAGTTGAAGTTAAACTTTCACCTACCAAAGTATTGCACTTTGAAACTTCATCTTGAACAATTTGGCAAGTTCTCTTAGGTAAATTTTGTTAAGCATCATCCTCTAACTCGTATATTGCGTTACATACAGAACTTTTAATAGCTTTGGCTTCATGGTTGTGTTGATTGGGATTGGGATGTTGTTAGTGTAGTAATACACTTGGCAGAACATCTATCAGTTTTATATAAAAATCCCAGTAAAAATGTCCATTTAATTTTCGACTTAAGGGGAGGGTAGGTTCATGACGATGAAAAATTCAATTTTTTTTTTACATAATTGTCATCCTTAAAGTGTTTAGAACACGTGAGTAAAACGATATTTTGATATCTAAAGTATTTTAGAATTCACAGCCTGTTGAGGGCAGAATCGTCCACCGGCTGGAAAACAAGTACCTGAGGCGCTCGAAGCGAGCTTTCTTGGGAGACGTTTTCCCTCTACATGAGGTATCCTCGTAAATTTCGGGAAACTGTTAAGATTCAGCACAATCAGCTATTGGAGGATGATGAACGGCCTCTGTATTGTGCTTGAATAGTTGAAGTAAGCTGTCAAAGATTTTTTTACCGTTAAGCTTAATAGGAGTTTTTCTGGGAACAACATTTTTTAGAGCGTGGGGCGCTCTACATCTTCAATGGCTGAACCGCTTCACATGAATCTCTGCGCAATCGAAAGGAAATTCAATTTGCAGGGCTTTTAGGAAGCAATTTTTGTCAGAAGTCGATTTAGAAATAGCTTTTTTGTATCGCTGGCATTTTGTTATTCAGTGTTTTTTTCGAAAACAAAATCGGTAAGACCCCTAAATTGTACCTAGTTTAATCATTTTCAATCCTATTTGTTTCGGATGAACTGGCAGAGCTATAGAGCGCCACGCGCAGACAAAAACATGCCATGCACGGTTGTTTTGATTGGAGCTGGAGCCGCCATTTTTGACATTTTTTCAAAAATTAAAATGGAATTTACTCTCCATTGATAGACGAATAAAATAAGTTAAAATGAATTTCTAAAAGTATTTATTTTATGTCAATACAATGATGCCCATCAGGAGTGACTGGGAGGATAAAGAGGTGGTCGTAACACCCGATATTTCTATTTTTACGGATGGATACAAAACTAGTGCGGGCACGGGGGCTGGAGTGTATTCTAGAGATCTCCAGTGGCACGAGTCTTATAGACTGCCTGACAAATGCAGTGTTTTTCAGGCAGAGCCCCCAACAATTTACCAGGAGTCAATATTGGTATCCATGTACAGAGAGCCCGCATGGCGCATCTGCACATATACTGGTAGCCAGGCAGCCATTAAGGCGCTGGATGCTGGGCTGGTAAAATCAAAATTGGTGCAGCTATGCAAGAACTATCTCCAGCAATTGACTATAAGGCACAAAGTGACCCTTTGCTGCGTACCTGGCCAAAAGGATATCTCAGACAACGAGATGGGTGATGATTTCGCTAAAAAGGGCTCCGAGTTGTATAGCTCCGCAGCAGTTGCTTATGTGAGGATCCCAATCGGAGCTTTAAAAGAGTAAATCATCAGAGGCGCCTATCTAAAGACAAGCGTCCGGTGGACCAGTAGGATATCTGCCGTATTGCGAGGCAATTGGGGCCTGCATGTGACAGAAAAAGGACAAGTTAACTTCTTAATGGCAGCAGGACAAATATCAGGAAGCTAGTGGGGGTCATAACGGGTCACTGTTAGCTGTTCTCATGTTGTTGAAGCCATGGTGGATCCTTCCACGAGAGGTTGTGATTGAGTAGTTCGGTAGGATAGAAGACTGGGTATAGCGGCGAACGATTTCTGAAGGAGCAGGACTAGAAGGAAATATAATCCGTCCAACATGTAATTTGCGAGTACCCCGCTTTGATGAATAAAAGAGGTAGGCTATTGGGTAGCTACTTCCTCTCGATGGTAACCTCCCCTTAAGTTAAAGAATATTTTAGAAAATCTTAATATTTCAAAACACTTTTCCCTCCATGTGAGAACTTCAGGAATAAATGAAAATTTATTGTTTGCCCGCTTTAAGTCATTATCCAATTAATAACAAAAACAATAATATTAACTCACTTTTTTAGTTTTTAATGCTTTTTAAAATTACCAAACAAATAAAAATCAAATTATCTTGAGCAATCTCGACAGTTTAAAATCTTGAACGTCTCACCGACAAAAACCTAATGGAGCTAATTAAGTGCATTTAAATTTATTTGTATATCAATATTCTCCAATTTCTCATTTAAATAAGGAAAAAAGATAAAATTGTCTGAAACCAATTCTTACGATTCCCTAGAACTAGATTAATGCCCGTATGTAATTTGATAAGGTCACACCTCTGTGAATGTGTTTAAGTTGTTTTTCGTAAATATTTCTAGAGCGATTCATCAGAGAGTAAAAATAATTATAACCGATTTGATAGGATTTTATATTCTGAAGAACTTTTCAGTACAATAAAAATATATAGAACTGATCTTTTTCACAGTATACGTAAAAAACCAAAAATTTTCTATGACAATACCAAGAAAGAGTTACCAGATATAGTATGTTTTTAAATAATTCAGCTTTCTAGATCAAGACGTTCTCAGGCAGTGTTCAAATATAGAATAGTGAAAAATAAAATATTTTTGACAACCCTACCATGGAATTACCCGGATTGCCTCATTTTTGTACTTAAATATGCATTTTGTTTTAGAAATTTGCTGTATGCAAACTCGAGTTATCGTCAAGACAGACGGAGGGACATGCACAAATCATTAATTTTAAGCATGGCTGTCAAATCAATTTTACTCTACCATTGTTATTTCTGATTTTATCAACTAGGGTATAAAAATTGAGGGCTTTCTTATACTGGAGACAGACTTGCATTTTCAATATTATTATATTGATATTGCAATTATGTCAATTGCAATATGAAATTTAAGAGACAAACTTGCGGTTTATTATACTGAGAAACTAATTAGAGAACTTACTACATTTGATTTATCACTTGATTTGTCATTTAAGTTGCCATTTCACTTCAAAAAGCTTCTCATACGTACAAAATTCAAGCAAATATATTATGACGGATATGTTTGGATGGCATTGTTTAATTTCAATACTGTGTTAGTTTGGTATAAGAGTGATAGAATTAATATGTAAACTTTGTACTCTCTGGAATTGTTTTGAATTTATTTTATTCCTTAATCTTCTGTATCTCTTTGAATTTATACTCTTTATATTGATATATTTTGAACTAACATTATTTCTTAATATTTTAGACTTATTTCAATTTACTTCTTTTTATCATATATTGATTTCCTTATTGATCTATCAAGCTGTATCTGCAAGATTGCTTTGTTTCCAAGTTACTTTAAGAAGTCGTGCGTTATGTGGGCAGGGCGTACCTGATCTCTTGCGAGCTTATGTTATCCCGCCATGAATTTACATCCTTGCGCAGAGTGAGGGCGATCCTGATCATACTCAGTTCACAGTATAGTGGACTTAACGTCTGCCATCTTAATGCGAGGAGCATTCGCAATAAGGTCGGCATATTAGAAGAGTTATTTGGGTGGTCAAAAAAACACACCAGCAGTCTCTGCAATTTGGTTGAATCCAACTATCAGTTCAAACTATAACTCGGTTAGTGGATATAATAATTTCCGTTGTGACCGCCTAGGTCACATAGGGGGTGGCATGGCCATCAATGTGAAGTACTCATTAAGATCAAGATTAATTGGTGTATCGGACCCAGAGGCGGGCTATTCTAAATGCATCTTAGTGGCAGTATACTGTCCACCCACTGCCTACTGCATTTATATCGACATGCAACCAGGTCATGGTTGAAGGCGATTTTAATATCAACATGCTGTTTGATGATCGTTCCACTTGTGATCTCAAATACTTCAAACGTTAGACTTAAAAGTGACTAATTCACTCCCAAATTGCTTTAATACCCTGCACCTATGACAGCTTTATCTGTTCTTAGTATCAAATGCAGATTATTCCTTACTCACAAATCAATTAACGCCATCCAGTAACTTCCACCACGATATCTTTTACATGACATATGACATCCGTGTTGATTCGAATGCAACTAGCTTCACTTTCACCAATAGGAATTTCAACCACATGCCTGTGATAAACTTTTAATGAGTGTTCAATGATGTCGTGGGATGCTATTTACAACGATTTATCTGCCGATGATAACTGCTTCTCTAAAATATCTTTATGATAAATATGTCCCAATTCGAACACGTACTTTACATTCCCGCGGCTCTCCGTTTTTTACATATGAGATCTGAAGAATGATCGCAGAGAGGGAATTACTCTATCAGTGATTCTAACGTACTAAATTCAACGATGATCTGATCTGTTATGAGATCTTTCAGAATAGAGTAACTGTGGTCATTCGGACAGCGTAGCGCCGATATTATGGCTCACAACTTAACCCCAATCAGCATCCAAGGAAACTATGGAGGAACTTAATGAATCTGGGAATATATGGCAGAGACCAGTCCAAGTGCAACCTGGATCCCGATAATTTAAACAGGTTTTTCACTTCAATCCAAAGTCAAGTTGTTGCCCCAGCGCAACAGTTACCTGATCTTGCGCCGCTAAGCCAAGCCAATAAACATCATTCTGAATTTGGCTTTAGATACGTATATGCAGACGAGGTTATATATGCTATAAATCGCATTAAATCTTCAGCCACTGGGCCAGACCATATCTCTCCGCGTTTCTTAAAAATAATCTTACCGCATATCGTCCACATTCTCGTCCATATATTTAACGTTTGCTTCACTACTTCTCACTTTCCTTTGATGTGGAAAAAAGCGAATGTCATGCATATCCCCATGTCTCGTAAGACCCCATTAGCTTGCTCCGTTTCTTTGGGAAGGTTCTCAAAACTCTTATGCATGTCCAAATGGCTTCTTATCTAAAATATAACAACCTCTTATCACGTTGACAGTCGGGCCTTAGATCGCGTCATACATAGTTCCAAAACTGCTTTACTTAAAGTAGTATCTGACATAACTGACTCGATTGACAACGACCACATAGCAATACTGGTTCTTCTGGACTTCAGCAAAGCCTTTGATTCAGTGAATCACATTAGACTGCTTAGTAAGCTTCAGCAAAATTTTGGGTTTTCGAGCACGGCAATTAATTTCAACAAAAGCTTTCTGGAGTATTGCAGTCAGTTGGTAAAAGTGAATAATACCACTTCGTTACCACTTTTCCTTAGGTGTGGAATCCCCCAGGGATCAATAATAGGCCCGCTTCTCTTTTGTTGCTACATCAATGATACTACAGGATTCAAAGGTCCACCATTACGCTCCTGACGTGCAGATTTATTTTGACTTGCCTCCGATAATGATCAACAGCACTACCATACCATACTCAATCAAAAGTTTAGGCATAGAAATAAATCAGCTGTTAACATGCTGCAATCACATCTCTTCTGTTTTGGGGAAAGTGTGTGGATGCTTACGTCAGCTAACAACGTCGCTAGCATACTATCGACTCATATGCGTATGAAGCTCGCTAAATATTTGGTACTACGTCACTTAGCTTTCGGCAGCTTAATTTTTTCCAAACTCAATTCCGGTTGCAAAAGAAAGTTGAATGTCGTTTTCAACGATACTATCAGGATTATTCATGGCCTGCGTAGATTTGCTCATATCTCCTCCTATGTGGACTCCTTTGTGGGATGCTCACTTGAAACATACTTGTCACGAACACGATTGCTGTTCCTGTATTCTCTAATCCACGTAAAGAGCCAAGTTATTTACTTAACCGAATATAATTACTAAGATTGGCCCGACATCGAAACTTCCTATTGCCAAGCTTCAGAATCTTATCAGGTGAGCGCTCTTACTTTGTGCAGGTGCTCTGCTGCTGAAATTCTCTAGCGTATAATCTGTAGTGCGCTGGATTTCAGCACACATTTAAAATGATTCTGGCATCAGCTCGCATAACATAAATTCGTAATTTAGTAGTTTGATCATTTTCTTTGGCAGAATACGCTTTATTTCTTACATATTCAGTACTATGTACACTTTGGAGGTGTATAATTAGTTAATTAAATTTGAATGTTTATTTATCTATCTCTCTTTCATCAAAATTTTCCCTACCGATTTAACACTTACAATTATAAGATTTGTAATCTTGTGTACCAATATAGCAGTAAAATAAATAAATTAAAAAAATATTGTGAAATTACTTGTCTACATATATGTATGTAAAATAAAAACGAAATAGACACTTCAACTTGACTTATGTCAAATATTAAATGTCAGAAAAATTGCAGCCAACATTGCAGTATTAAATTCGCTTCTAAAAGATTCGTGTATTAAATGATTATGGTTTATAACTAGGGTCATATTGCAATAAACTCGTATACCGCATACGTTTTTCGCAATTTCAATATTGAGTTCCAATTTACTACATACTGAGTGTACACCGAGCGTATATCGAGATGTTTTCCATTATATAGACATAGACTTGCGGTTTAGCGCAAATTGCAATATTTAAATTGCAAGTCTGTGTCCGGTATTAAATCACGACGAAACATCGTTGATTTTATATTTGAGTGAGGCGTTGCAGATTTTTGTTCTACTTGCTCAGTTTTTGCATTACATGTTATTAATTTATCTCTTGTATAATCAAATGTGATTCTACTCAATTCATATTAATCCACAAAATAAACTGACTAGTCTTGGCTAACTTTATCGAATCTCCGAACGATGATATCTACCGACAAAACTTTTTCATTGACTACAACTGTTTTTCTTTTGTAATTTGACGTAGGTATGAAGCATCTTTTTTCAGCTGAGTAAATTGCTGATATTTTTGGAATGAAAGGAAGAAATGAGGCGTATAGATTGTAGGATTTGTTTAGTTGGCTTTAATATCTGGATATGGGTGTTTCCCTCCTAAATAAAATCATTTAAACCTCGACCTGATGTAGTGAAGCCCTTAATTTTTTCATAGTTTTTTACTAGTAATTTTTTCTTTAGAATTTTTACGCATTATTGATGACCAACAACGGGATGTTTTGGCTTCTAATAATTTTCAATAGAATAGATGCTTAGATAAGCAATAACCATTCATTTTGTTTTTATAAATTTACAGAAAATCTTTTGGTAGTAGTTATTTGTAACACTTATTATTGTTGTCACCTCAATTCAAAGGAGATGACTTTGTAAAACACCCAACAAATATAATAAAAATCGACAACAGCAGCAGCGAAAACTGATAGAAATGTGCAGTGAACTCTCGACTTTTGTCACTTGATTTTTCTTATCGACGCCAGACGGAAATTTAAGCGCTCAAAGATGAATGCTATGCAAGAACACTTCTTCAGAAGTTCTGAGCGTTTTTCCAGCCCCTGCATACCCGCAGAGGAAAGCGCGCACTTGGAGATTCTAGGAAGTGCTTAATGAATGCAGATGAAATCAAGAGAAAGCTTTATTCAAGATTTCAGTTTATTTGTGTGTGACTGAATACGGTCCTTTTGATTGTAAACCTATACAAATTGCTAGAGCATGATGCTAAATAAATAGAGAAAAACAATATTCTCAGCAATTTATTAATCAAAAGAAACCACACACTTCAGCTGACTGCTCAAGAATGAAAGTTCTTCTTCATCTTCTTCGTACCTGACGTATGAGTTATTTTTTCATGAATAAGCTTAAAATCAGTAAAGAGGTTTGCTTCCGGAAAGATTCCTTGGGTATGTTAAGAAAGCGCATTGAGAAAGATATTTTCTGGCTATGGTGTGAAAGGGTTTCCCTTTGGAAGTATTTGCCATATTTCCTGCTGGGACAATTTTCACTTAATTCTTAGAATTTGTTCAGTTAAAATCTGTCTATTCTTCCCCGATAGGAGTTCTTTTCGGATCTACGCGTCAACGCTCATCAAAATTATTAGCGGCTCAGGCAACCGTTGTCAGCTTCCAATAATGCATGTAAATTCTAAAGAAAAAAATGTCCTATAAATTTCTACGAAAAAAATGATGGCTTCCTTATAAGAGGTCGATTTTATATTGGTGCATTAGTTCGTCAACTAGAGCGCTCTTTGTATTCTTTTTCTTGTAGAATAAAGTTAAATTACAGACCTTACCTCTAACAGGAAAGTTATCACAGCTTGAAACTTGTCGTTTATCTTGGAAGAAAACATTTATACATTTTGGTACAAAACGAAATTCTCGAAGGTAACGGCTACAGATAACACATTGGGTGAAATAGCTCAAACTAAAGAGGAGAGTCTAACAGTTTTTATAAGACAAAGTTTTGTTAATGATGAACTTTATGAAAAAAAAAAAAAAAACAAAAAACACAAACAAAATAGAGATCATTGAGGTCATTTGAAAAAATATTGCTTACTTATGATAATAAAATTATTGAGAATAAAACGTGAGAATAAAAGGAGGCAAAAACGTCGAAAAAATCATGTTTCTTGTATGGGGGCCCCCTTTGATTATTAATTTAATTTTTATTATTTATTATTATAACAACAATAGAAATACACAGTCTGTGAAAATTTCAATTGTTTAACTGTTACGGTTAATGCGATACAGCCGGGTGATGGACGGACGGACATCGGAGACTTGGTAATATGGTTTCCGTTTTTACCCTTTGGATACGAAACCCTAAAAGAGGTAATAAAATTTGAATTTTTTAGTTTAGACCGCAGTAACTCCGGAGAAGTACCGGGCTGGTTGAGCAGTTTTTGGAAAGGTCATTAAGTTCTGCATATAATGAGCTTTTAACTGTGACCGTACGTCCTGTACTTTTTAAGATACAAAGTGTTTTGTGAAAAAACTAGCTTTTTTTCTTAATCACCCTGTAAATCCTAAACGGTTGATATGGTCCTTCCCCCTGCCATAAATTTTTTGTTTATCTAAGTGAGTATTATCACCTCTTGCTCTGTATAGGGAATTTTCAACAGACACTTCCAATAAAAGAGAACGATTTCTATAAAAAACAAATAACTTTTTACTTGTATCACTTTTTTTTTTTATATAAACCATTCAAGTCACTAATCTATTTCAAAAAAATTAAGAATGTCCTTTGTATGCATTCAATCGACTTTTTTACTCCACGAATAGTCACGTCAGCGCAACTATTTCGTTCTGTAAATTAAGGCGATGCGTAAAAAGTTGATTAGGCTCAAGGAATAAAAACGGATCATAAGCTGCCATTGTATCTACCTACATTCTTTTAACTTAAGGCTAGCCTAAAAATCGAACATTGCATTAGACATAAACTTTTATTATCTGGTGTAACACACAAATTTACTGGAATGCCACTTCCCTTTACTTGAAGGACTCGACACAACAAGTGCGCACTCAGTTAAGTGACAATGTAGAAAATGTATTGTTTCCATGAATCCTTAAGAAAATGGCAAATTTTGCCGTGGACAACTTTTATGAAGTCATAAATAGTGAAAGTATCACTTGAAGTCTCAAGTGAATCTCACGAGTTGTTCGAGGTGTCCGCGCAATTGAAAAGTATATTTACCAAAGGACGAGCTTAGATACATACATATATGCGAAAATAAAAGCCTTTCAGCAGAATTTTAGTTTCCTTAATTCCAATGAGATGCTAATCAATGTAGGGAATTTAAATTCCCATTTTTAGACTAAAATCGATTATACCTTTTGTCCTAGTTCCTGAAATGGAACGAACAAAATCACCATCAAACCGAACAAAAACAAAAAGGCTTATACCATTTACGAAAATAAAATATTTTGTTTTTAACAGATTCAGTTCTCTGAAACAAATCAAGAAATATTTTAAGTAAGGTTATGGATTTGAGAATTGGTAGTTCATCAACAAGCATTCATGCTTAGAGAGGGCAGTTTTTGGTGACTAATATTTGTTAATATTGATCATACCTTCATTCCAATAAACTAGGGTAAGGTATGTAATTATGATAGCCCAATTTGCTGGTAGCTCTGAGCATACAGCTTAGCAACAGTAACATGTTAAAGGAGCCCATACACAGTCACGCATATTGTCCAGCTCGAGTAGGACAGTAATGAGTCCCTGAACTGCCTGCTGTCTACACTACAATGAACGTCCCAAACGTTAATAGTAAATCATGTGAAGATTTTTTACAAGTTAAGGAAAATGGGTTTTATTCAAAATTAAAATAATTTTAGGCATCTCAGAGAGAGAGATTGAGCATTTACTCTTTCGATTATTTAGAGGTAAGTTAGTTTGATTTTTAGGGGCGGGGCTACATGTTTGACAACATTTTGTACCGTGTACTGCGATGCTTGTGACGAATTTATCATTCTTGATTGAGCTCTATTTAAGAAAAGATAATAGCAGACATGTTGACCAACTTGGTGTGTCACATATGAAAGCTTCCAACATCAGGACAGAAACATATATTAAGAGTTGCTAGAACTGATAACTATTATCTTTTCTTCAATAGAGTTCAGTCAAGATTCAAGAATGACTAATGCGTGACAAACAGCGTCCCTAAATGGTACCAAATAATGTTAAATACATAGTCCCGCCTCTAAAAATCACACCAATTTGATTTTCATCCAACCGCTTGACACACTGAATGCCACTTCGTCAAACAGGCATATACACGGTCAAATCTGCGTGACAACATCGTTGTCCTACTCGAATTGGACAACAAGTGTGACCGTGTATGGGTACACTTAATAATTCTAACAACTCCTGATATATGTTCAAGTTCTACCTGATGTTGGGTAACATGTTTGAGAAATGTGTGGAGAAAAAAATTTCATGTGTGACTCTCCAAGTTGGACGACACGGTAACACATGTTCGCTAACTCGAGTATGACATCGAATATTATCACTCCGTGTTGCTTGTTTAACAGTGTGGCTGGCAATATATGAAACGGTTGGACGAACATCAAGTTAGTTTGATTTCTGGGGGCGGGTTTGCGTGTTTGATAATATATTGTACCGTGTAGGGTGATGTTTGTCAAACATTCGATTTTCTTGAATGAACTGTATTGAAGAAAAGATAACATTTAACAGCTCCAGCAGCTCGTAATATGTGTTCCTGTCCTAATGTTGGACAAGATGTCTAACAAGTGTATGGAGAAAAAGCTTTCATGTGTGACACACCAAGTTGGACAACATATTCGCCGTGTATGGGCCAAACACCATTTCGATCCGATTCGTATAAACGTCAAATTTGCTAATATGAGACATATGTGCCTTGGAAGAATTACTCCGTAATGAATCGAAATAAATCGAATCGAAACGGAGACGTTGAGCAAATTTCAACTTTCACGGATGATTTGCTCATACTCAAAGATAGATGAAAATGCTTTTGTTGAGGAAATAAAAACAAAACATTGATTATAGGACAAACAAATGTTTACATAGGTGGGTATAAAGCGAAGAGGGAAAATCAGCCAACTTTTTAAAGTTAAGTCCTCGAAACCGAGTAGAATAATGCGCTCATGCTCATTCATCTGCTGGACGGAAATTGGCTGGATCGAATCAAATCGGAACGGCCAAATTGTGTTTGAAGAATTGAAATGGTTCATCGAGATGTATATGTAGGTACGTAAGATTAGTTACCAAACTTCCACTCGTTTTTTGTTTGTGCAATTGTCAATATCATAATTTTATAAATAAAATTTTGCAAGTAAATCGGTAATTTTGCCAAAATTTCACAAAATTTGAGGGCTCTCTCCTCTTGTAAATAGGGAGATTTTCGCGAGGCAAAGCAAACGGATTACATTAATGTGACAATGCCCTACCTTGCCCACTAATCCCGTATTTTTCGGCAACGTCACGCCATAATAGTCATCGCGGCAAGTTTGTATGACATAATAACAGCTGAGATAAAAAGAAGATTTGCAGACAGTGAAGATTTATTAGATTCATTTTTGTGTCAAGGGGAGTCAGTAGGTACTCAGCAAAAGTTTCAATTTAGATACCAGCCAACCTGTAGGTAATAAGACTTACTATACGTAGGTTTGTGTCCTGAAAGTGAGAAAATTCATATAAAATTAGACCACAGAGCACATTAGAGACATCTACCACAAAAGACAAAAACCCAACGTCCGACAAAATCATACAATTTAAGACGAAAAATGACTCTCCTAAATTGTTTTTGCCCATAATTGTTAAATATGATATTTTACTTTATTTTTAAACATCTTTCAAATAAATATTACAATTTCTCATCGGTGAAATGTCGGGAGAAAAAACTAGTACTATTATAGTCAAATAATTATAAAAAGCGCCACTAATAATGAAAAAACTCGACGTTATTTGCTAGATCTAAGCCTTATCCTTCCAAAACAGCCACAATTTAAAGAAATGAGAATACCTACCCACAGGAATTTGATTTAAAAGACTTCAATTTTTACCATTTTTTACAAGTTTCTGAGCGAATATCTCTATTCCAAAACAGTTTTTTTTTTGTAATTTTTGCCGACGTTATTTACTAGACTTCTTCATTATCTTTAATTTAAGATATAAATCGATATTCTGCTACAAATGGTCTGTCAGAAATTCGCATTGAAAAATGTATGAAACTTGCAAATATTGGTACTGACTCCTCTTAAGGCAGTTCAACATTTAAATTAATTATAATTTTTGTGAGAAATTAATGAGAAAAAAGCAAATCCACCTTACAAAACTTTGGTTTTTCACTATATATCGGAACACTGCCTGAGAATGCGTCGACGTACAGCGCTGAAATTTTGCACACAGCGTTCCCATAAAATAAAATAATACAAAAAAAAAAATTAAAAATTGAAATAAATCGGGCAGCCCCTTCTTGGTGTTGCCGTATAAAACCAAGAAAGGTTTCCCGATTTGGTTGTACATTTTTGAACTGGTATTTGCAATTTTTTTTAAAATGCCATGTGCCAAATTTCAGCGCTGTACTTCGACGCGTTTTGATTGAGGCAGTGTTCAGATATATAATGCAAATCAAAGTTTTGTATGACAGCACCAAGAAAGAGTTACCCGATTTGCAACGTTTGTTTTCGAGCAAGTATTTACTATTTTTATGAAAACACCTTGTATCAAATTTCAGCTCTCTAGATCTGTACATTCTTGGGCAGTACCCAAATACAGTGAAAACTCTTTATAACAAAATCCAAGGGACCGAGGAATTTCTTTCGATAATGTGCTTTCACATCAAAAACAAGAACCGAAAATTGTAAACCAAAAAACTCAGTTTATTCCACTTTAAAAGAAGATTTTTGCTCCAAATATTAATAAAATCATGAGAAATAGAATAAACTAATAATTTTTTAATAAAATAGTATATTTCTCTCAGATTTTAAGAAAAACACAACATTTATGTTTTATCGACTGAAATCTTCAAAAGATGTACTCTCCTTAAATATCTGAAATAAAGATAAATATTTTCTCAGTAAAATTCTTAGTTTATCCTATTTCCCTGGATTTTATTAATCATTGTAGGAAAAATCTTGGTTTAAATTTCAATAAATTGAGTTTTTCGGTTTACATTTTTCGGTTTTTGTTTTTGATGTGAAAGTGCCTTTATAGATAGTTTTCGTTATAACGAATGAGTAAAAACTTACAACAGACTTGGTGGTACCTAAAGCCTGAATTACATTGACACGGCAGCAGCAAGACTGCAAATCGTTTCCATTGGTTGAAAATGATAAGCGGAGTCAGTCAGTGGTCAATAAAGGCATAATCATAATAAACACAAGAATAAATTCACAAAACGACATACCTGGAACTTTAGGTATACTTACTTCCTAAAAAATATCGGTACCCTTGTGAGCATATGGCACCTTTTACAAACATTTCTTTGACGTCTTTTCGCTATAGAAAGTGAGCACTTCGTTACAGGGAATGAATTCATATATTGATTCGTATGCAAACCAGTGAAGCCAACCAAAGGCTTGGAAAAATCCGTGAGTTTCGATAGAAAAAATTCCTAGAATTCCCTAAATAATTGGCTTAACTCTAAAATATAAAACCACAGTACTATTTTATTTCTTTATATATTATTTAAAAGTAGCAAAGAATACATTTTCAAAGATAAAATAAACAATCTCCTGTGCGTTTGATACAGTACAACAGAAAAATTTAGAAAATATGAGCATTTTAGAATTTTTGCAGTTTTATTATAGGGGGGAATATAAATTCAATCCGGAACTTAGCGGGGCTTTGTTTAAGTCTACCTCATTCAAATGCTTAATCGCAGCGTATATTTTCTTTTAAGTGATATACAGATAAAAAATAAAAATAATATAAAGTCACAAGCTGTTTTGAGATATTCAAGTAATAATTGTTGCAATAATTTTACAGTAACAGATTAACATAAAAATTTATTGCGAAAATCTTTCCTACACGAAACTAATTAGCATATTATTTAAGTAAAAGTAAATGTGAACATTTTGCTGGAACAAATTGAAGTTGTTTTTGTTATTGTTGGTAGTCTATCATGAATCATGAAATATTTCCTTTGATAAGTTCAACAATTGTAAATGCCACATTATCCTGCGCAAAAAAGTTAGCCAATCTTATTTCACCTTCAGCAACTTGTGCATTATACTGATGCGTACCAGAAAAAATTATTATGATATTGCTTTAACATTCTGAGTTCCACCAATAGATATCTGATGCTTTTTAGTAGCAGCATGTCTCTGCAATTCGTTCTTAACACCAATTTGACGAAACATGACCTGCCAAACCAAAACATGTCACCTCATTTTTCCATTTTGCAATTCAACCATTAAATGGACTTTTATAAAAAATATAAGTTAAGGCACAAAAAAAATATTAAACTCCTTTGAGTTCTGGATCAAAAAGCTTTTCGCAAAGATCATTTCTAAATTTTCGTTTCTTTTTTGGAGTATCTCGCTGTCGTACTGAACTTGAAACACTAGAAATAAAGAGCTCTATTAGCCATAATACCATTTAAAAAAAAAACAAAGAGATTGGAGGTCTGTTACCAAGTTTTTGCCTTGTAGTAGGAGGACAAGTCCCAGTATAACACTGGCATCGAATATACTTTCAACTTCCTTGTACACCATTGACCTGCTGTGAATTCTACCAACTTTGCTCTGGAATGTGTTTCGTTTAAACGGGCGGAGCAATTGGAAAAATGTTCACTATGACTACTGCCACTGGTATTATGTTGTCTGTTCGTAGGGCAGCAACCAACTGTTGAAGTTTCTTCTTCTTCGAAGGGGTAGTGCCTTCCTCGTGGTAAGTATTTACTTCCCCCTTCGTGATAAGTATTTATTTCCTTCTTCGTGGTCGGTATTTACTTCGTACTCTATTTTGGGTGCCCAATAAAAAGCTGCACTACAAAATAATTCACAATTAACTTTTGTTAAATTTCACAATTGATTCTAATTCGCATAGAAAACTCTAGAGCCTTTCTCGGCCGAATGCTCGAAAAGAAATGAAAACTCCCAGTCGATTGCTTGCTTTTTATATCCACGAAAAATTTTCTGAAGCATGAGAATTTGTTGCAGGTATTCAATCGTTGAAAATTGTTGGTTGATAAAATGATGTTTGTTACAGATCTCTTTTCCAATTTGGAGGTCAGAAGATGCAGTATTCTTCTTTTTACTCTGGCACATGACTTCGATTTTGGAAAAAAACATAAATTCCAAGGGATTATGGTCTGTCTATGTTTTTGCCATTGGAGAAAAAAACCCAAGCACTTTTCATTTGATAAAACTTCTTTCATTTGATTAAATGTAATCTCTTGCTCCTTTCTCCATAAAAATTTAGTTTTATTGCTTATCATATTCTTCATTAATCATGTTCTTAAAGGTAATAAATCAGGCATGAATTTACCAGTGTATATCACGAACCCTAGGAAACTTTGGAGTTCTTTTATAGTTTTTGGTGTTCAGAATTTTTTTATTGCCACCTATTTGTTTGCGGAAGGCTTTTCTTATAAGAAGAGCAATCAATCTTCTTTTATGGCGCTCGTGTTAGGCGCCCCTGTTAAGCCCTATGTGCACAGAAAAACATCGACTTTTAAAAGCATAAAGGCCGTGCACCCATCCCAAGGGTACAATTTATAAGACCTTCTTATAAAATCATATCTCCTGCCATCGCTCATACTACCATAACCTCCTATCCTATCCTCGTCGTTGTTTTGTATTAAATAAAACGCAATTTTAGTTATTTTAATTTATTATTATCTAATAATTTTGATCCCCAATGACTGCCTGAAACCTGATTCATTCTAGCTAATTCTTAACCTGTTTATTCTGCATCCTTTTTGTGCACTTTACATAATATGTATTGAGATTCATACACTACAATATCTGCTCAGTTTGACGAAATTTATCTCACGAACTGAGCAGTAACATTTGAATGATAATATCCTCACCCTAACCGTCACATTGTCAGATATAAACTAGCCAGTTTCGTGCAGCTCGTCCAAAAGGTGTGAGCGAAGGAATCTATAACGCTTTCCCGAGACTGCCGTACAGTGAAAAAGGAAGTGAGTCATTGTCACGGATTCCTCTTTATATCCCCTACATACAGGGTCAGCAACAAGCCCTATCCTGTATAGGTGACCTCTAAGATGAGAGTGCATAGTAAGAATTGACATAAGCGTTCTCAGATTTGGCTTGTTTAACCCCAGTAGTTTATTTGTTCTTTATGGATTAGGTCTGCCCCACAGCTCCTTTGTAGTTCTACCTGAAGGATGATCCAACCAAAGGCGATTGTGTTGGTGGTCGGCTTATGCCAAGATATTAGAAATAAGGTGATTTGGTGCAATCCCAATTATAAATGGGGATGCCTCCCAGGTTGCACCAAGACGAGCAAATTCCAAATATTTTTTCATATCCGCTAATTTCGCTATGACCTGGCATCCAAAGCACCAATACCCTGTTGTTCCCAGAAAGGAAGTTCAGGGTGGATTTGCATTCCAATATAAGTTTGGAGTTTGTAAAAGGTTTTGATAAGTCTCTGACAGCTGCTTGGCTGTCCAAGCAGATTGCAATCTCCTTGTCCTCATTGTCTAAGTTAAAGAGATGCCTTCCTGCTTCAAGTATGGCTTTGACTTCCGCCTGGAAAACCGTGACATGGCTTTCCAGGTGTGTGGCAATTTCCACGTGAGGTTCCTCGCAGAAAACTCCGGCTCCGGTGTTTTCTTCCGTTTTGGAGCCGTCTGTAATATGATAGGGTTTGTTAATTGCTGAAGCACGGAATTTGATTCCCATTCTGACCTATCTGGAATTTTAACATAGTCTCGACGAGATGATTAGAGTTCCTGTCAACTTCAGGCTCGATGGACTGCACGAATTCAAAGTTGGATTCATGGGGGACTCTTGAACCGGTGCTAATCCAGCAACAATTGACGCACCCTGCTTTACATATATATGCATGAGTTGCACATTAAGGATGACCGATGACAAGAGCTACAAAGCTGGTTGATTTGAGAGCGCCGCTTACGCTAATTATGTACAATCTTTGAAATTTCTCCAATATCTTGCGATGATTGGCGAGTTCCATCACATTCCACCATACCGCAAGACTATAAGTTAACAAGGGTCGGATGACGCTAGTGTAGATTCATAGGATTATCCGCGGGTTAAGCCCCCATTTCTTCCATATAGATCTGCGGCACATCGCGAAGGCCCTAAGAGCTTTATTCACTCTTTCCGTCAGGTGTGACTTCCAGGTCAATTTTCTGTCTAATGTAATACCTAAATATTTTACCCTGCCCTTCAGTTCCAAATGTGTGGAGCCAATAAGGGGCAGGTTTAATCTGGGAATGTTCCTCTTCTTAATGAAGAGGCATAGATCTGTTTTCAATGGGTTGACGCGAAGTCCGAAATCCGTAGCCCAGTCTCTGACTAGTCGAATTGCGGTCTGCATTAGTCCACAAAATTCAGATGATTCGTAGCTATCGGTGATGAGAATTTCTGGGTAGTCTGCGTAATATTCACCTTTGTATCCCATCCGGGTGAGTGTAAGCACAAGACTATCCATAATGATCATCCACAACAACCTACAATCCTATGTTGAGGGGTGCCCCTGTGTACTCGGTTTACTCTGCTTACCCCGCCCAGTTCGGCAATGACAGTTCTATTGATCAACATGTGTGCGATCCAGTATTTTAGAGACTCAATTCCCAGTCGCTGGTCGTTCTAGCGTTTTGAGTAGGAAAGACGTTAAGCTTATTAGCCTATATGCTTTAGCAGTTGAGTAGTTCACCCGGCCTGCTTTGGGAATAAACACAACGCGGACTTCTTGCCACAGCTTCAGTGTATATCCCATTCTGATACATGCCCTGAAAAGATGGGTTAGATTGCCGATCATGGAGTACCAGAATTTTGAAGAAGGGCTGGAAACATGCCGTCCTTACTCGGGAACTTGAAAGATGTGAACGAATCGACTGCCCATTTTACCGACTCCTCGGTGATGAAAGCTGTGTTCTCATCCCCGGAAACGGTTTGAGCACGAAATGGTTCATATTGTGAAGACGAAGACATGTTACCCGGACTGTCGGGGAAATGTTCGTCTAACAATGTTTTCAAAGATTCCCCAAGGGAGCTAGCCCCAGTTCTATTATAATGACGTGGAGCCGTAAGCCGTCCACTCGTTTGCGTCATTTGATCTTCTGGCTTTGTTATAAAGGCTTCGTTTTTACGAAGAATTATTTCTTTGTTAATCTCTCAAATCGAGCGTTACCCAACGAGGGACAGAGTTCTGATCCCTCCTTAGTGGGAATGTGGTCTCAAATGACTGGATGAATGCAGTGGTAATTTTTTCGATTCCCCTGTCTATGTCCGCTCTCTATTTAGATTCCTACTGAAATCCGCAAAAATTTTGGAGGATACTCTGATTCTTAGACCGTAGATGAAATCATAGGGTATACTAAGTTTGTCATTCCGTTTATAACACCCAGAAATAATTATGGTAGAGCAAAATGGATAGGACACCCACGCATAATATTAAAAGTTATTTTGATTTTTGCATGTCCGTCTGTCTGGCCGTCTGGCGTTCAGTTTCAGTACTGTAAATTTTATACACGGGCTTTTTAAAAAAAAAAAAAAAAACGTAAATTTAAGTTCGAAAAGGGTACCAATCGCGCAACTCCTTCGTAGCGTTGCTATAAAAAAAATTCATTTTCCACTATATATTTGGATACTGACTGAGAACGCGTAGGTCTAGAGAGCTGAAATTTGATACACGCTGTTTCCATAGCAACAGTAAATAAAGTTTCAAAATGTACTTAATCGTGTAACACCTTTTTGGTGGTGCCATATACAAATTTCGGTTTTTTTTACATCTACTGTAAAAATGATCAGTCCTAGACGTACATATTTATTCTACGGATAATTTCTTCAGAATATGAAATCCTATGAAATTTGTTATAATCATTTTTGCTGGCCGACGAACCGTTCTAGAGATATATGCAAAAAGTATTTCAAAATCAAACTTGTACAAATGGGTGATCATACGAAATTAGACCAATTCTAGCTTTTTTAATTGTTTACATTAAGTTTTCTATCTTCATATATGATTAAAACTCCTCTCTTAACTTTCAGTCAGGCAAAATGAACTTGTAGTAAACTAAATACATACTTGATGCACTAGTTTGCAAATATTTTGTTCTATAGGATGACCATGACAACTCAAATTATTAATTCTCGTGAAAGATAATATTGTTGAAACCAAAAAGAGTAGCACAAAGGAATCATGGAGAGACCTTTTAACTTTATCACCGAACGAAACGATATCATTTTACATATGAAACAACTTCAAACGTGAAAATCTATAAAACTCTGTTCATGAAAATGAAAATGAAAAAAAAAACTTATTAAAAACTGAATACTATAGCTGGGATGGAATACTTAAGCGCTAAGTAAGGACGGAGGATGTTATACAATTTAGGTGCTCTATACCGAAATATTGTTGCTCCTGCCAGCAATAGAGCAATAAAACGAAGAGGGTAATAGCTTAGCAGTATGATTTTTTTTCTCTTTAATGTAAAGAAATTTTTCTGGGTCGAGAATCTGCTCTGTAAATGAAAATTAAATTTGAAGTTAAATAGAAAATCAACCAAAAACATATTGGATCCTGAAAGTAATATAAATAGATTAGCTGCTATAAAAAAAAACCAACATCAGATAAATGGAAGAAGTTCCTCAGATTTTGAAATTTTAATCGTGGTATGCTTATGTACCTATCGTACTTCAACGAGAGTTTGGAGATTTTAAGGGTTTTTTAAGTTTTTTTTTTCATTTCATGACATGGTATTATTTAATGGACCAAATCCACTCAGCAAACTCGTCGACTTTATTATTGATAGCAACCGTGCATATCACAAATGCTTCATTCGATTTAAAAAACTGAAAATTTAACTAACTCAATTTGCTGTCTTGCATGATTGACTGATTATTTTGGGCCTGCCGAAGTTGTAGGGATGAAAGTTCGTTTTCAGGGACTCAGTCCAGGCGTCGCCATATTTCAAAGGTGGGGTCGTTATGGGTTTGGTGTTTTTGTTGTTGTTCTATAAAATTTTGTACCAGAATACTGCTATGACAAATATGGATATGTTGACGTACGTGATGATATAGGTAATAGTGAGCATGGTCAGGATTAATCGCAGGAAATTTTTTTTAATCTGGATGACCTGGATGTCCCGTAAAAGGTTTTGTATTTTGTAGACAAATTAATAATGGGGTTGAGTTTGAGTTTTATTTGTGTTGTTTTTTTTTGTTTTTTTTTTGTTGTTTTTTTTTTGTCAGAAAGGCAGATAGGTTTGCTAGTGGAAGAATTGATGACCCTTGAATATTTGAATCAATACTACGTATACTACAGCTATTAACGTACATATGGTATTATTGTGTCTATACACTTACCCCCGATTTACACGGTACTTTATTTACACGATTTCACTTTTATACGGTTTTTAAAATATGGAATTTAAAAAAGAAAAAACTTCTGCAGTCATTTTTTAATTTCGTTCGATTGGTAACATCGTCTCTTATATTTTTAATTTTCTAGTCATTTTTTAAATCAGTTATTAAATCAATTGCGTTTACAGTAAAAGTCATCCATAAAGGACTTGAATAAGGTCGAAAATTGGGTAATCATTTTCTAAAAAATGACTCGAATGTTGAACGAGCTCTCCTATTTCAGCGAGATAACTATTGACAAACGCTTAACACAATATGAGGAGGTCTATAAATATTTGACCAAAGACCAAACACAATTGTTGATTACGGATTTCAGTACTAAGGCTCGCAGATCTGAAAATCTTTCTAATTCATATAAAATCGAACTTCAATCGCATCAAGTACTATCGAGCGGATGAAAGTGACATCAAGTGTCGTAACTATAATAGAATTAATGTTGACCGTCTACTCGAAGAGGCATCAACGCTTCACTGGAAGATTATTAGAAATTAAAACTCTGTAGATGATCAATTAGCAACATTTTATGCATTGGTTAATTATTTACAGGATAAATTTGCACCTGAGAGGATCAAGCACTTAAGAGATGTTGAAATTCAGAACATAATTGCTTAAAGAGAATAATATCTTTTCCGTCATTACAAGTTGCTCAAAACTTGTCAGAGTTGTACTACATATAAATCCGTAAGAAATCTAGTTAATGAGAAAATCGGAAGTATGAAAAAAGGCTTATTTTAGCAGAATACTCGATCCTTCTATAACACCAAAGAAACTATGGTCCAATCTGCGTAGATGGGGTATTCACGGTTGCGATAAATCAGCGATCTTAACAATTTTTTCACAACCTCTGCACTTGCCTCTCCAGTAATTGCTTATGCAGCTCATTTAAACTTTGTAGAACAATCAGTAAACTTCAGTTTTCGATATGTAACAATTTGTGAGGTGTTAGAGGCCATTGATGGTATAAAATCAGATGCCACCGGTGATAATAGTATGTCACGCAGATTTATTAATATTTTGCTTCCAGTTATATGTAGCTCCCTGTTATATATATTCAATTCTTCCCTCTCGTATTCTCAATTTCCTCGTTAGTGGAAATATTCTGCAGTATTACCGCTCGCAAAGAACTCTACCCCTAACGATCCAAACGACTTTCATCCTAAAAGTATACTATGCTTCATATGGAAAGAGTTGAACAGGTTGATGGTCTCACAATGCTAATAATTAATTTTGTCGAGCGGAATGACATACTTTTCAGATGGCAGTCTAGTTTCCGCCCTAGGCATAGCTACGATACTGCTTTACTGAAAGTCACTATAGATATTCGAAGCGCCTAGAAAATAATCATTTATCAATATTCGTTCTGTTTGATTTTTTTAACAGTGTTGACGACACATTTCTTCTACACAAGTTGTATGAAAAATTCTTTTTCTCCCAAACTGCAATTAGAATGATCAGCGAATTTTTATCCAATCCCTTCCAACAAGTCCTAGTTGACGGAGCTAAGTCTTCCATCCAATCAATTCTGGAGTTCTACAAGGTTCCATTATAGTTCCTTTACTCTTCACTTTGTTTATCACTTTGTTTATAAATGATCTTCCGCGTGTTTTATTGGATGCGAGTTTGCATATATATGCTGATGACGTGCAGCGCTATCTGTCTAGACCTATTCGATTGCAGGGGGACTGTGTTCCTCGTATTGATGGCGATCTAATTCGAATATCCGCTTGGGCTGAATGTAACCAGCTCTTGTTCAATCCGAAGAAGTCAACCTGCTTGCCTTTTTACAGCGGGGTATTAGACACGGCAGGGGAACTGCCTCCCATACTGATGAGTATTGAGATATTACCTTTCTCCGAAAAGGTTATTAGCCTTAGAGCACCCATAATAGCAAGCTAAGCTGCTGTGCTCAAGTTTGTAGCATAGTCGGAAAAATCTTTGATGGCCTCCGCTGGTTGTGGATCTCAGGGAGGTTATGGTCAGTTAGTCCGCGGCTCAAACTGGTCAAGGCTCTGATTGTCCTTGAATTTGTTTACCGCAATACTGCTCTTCTCTCGATGCAGCCTGTAATCATCTTTCTCTTCTTTTTCTTTCGGTTTACTTTTCTTTCTCTTATCCTTTTTTAATTTAATTCTCTCTATTTTATATCTTCGCATACATACACAAAAGATATCTTATTGTATATATTCAAAACCCTCGAGAACACTTCCCAAACCATCCCTGAAATTTAGCAAGCAATGAGAATTTCGAGCTTCTACTGAGATTCCTTCGTTTCTCTGATTCTGTTACGAATGAGAGCAAAAAAGAGAGCTCAGCATGACAATTCCGCCTTTTGCCCCAAGATTTCTCCATTTCTCTGATTTGGGAATTACAATGAAATGAGACTACGTGCGTCTATGCTTCGAATTTACTGCGAGATTCCTTCGTTTCTCTGAGTAAGATTCAAATGACTCATCACTGACTGATAATTTTCAAAGCAAAAATAATTTCTCTGTTAATGGCATGTGCTAAAATGTCTATCTAATAAGTGATATAATTAAAGGTGTGTGAGATCTGTGCTCAAGTGAAGGGGGTGTGCCTGTTGTAAAAGGACAACTCCGCTTATCCAATTCAAATATAAAATTTCAATTTCGGTATACTATAATGCCTAGGAGGGAGGCGGTATTAGGAAAAAGAATATTTTTAAAATTTTGGATTCCAAAGAAATATCCTAAACTAAAACAATTCAATAATTACAATTCAAATAAAATTCAATAAATACGTTCAATAATGCCGTATAAGATAAGTCCAATAAAATATCAGTGCCGCCACTGTGTTTTGCTCCCTTTATTTCTGTACAAATAAAGAAAGAATTCACTACTAATTACAAAATGGATTTCTTGGGAGTACACTGTAACGTGTACGATTATAAATGGAAGCGCTGCAGCATGTAGCTGCAATGGTTGTGCTGCAGTGTATAAAGCTTCAGTGTGAGAGCAAAGTTGAACTTCTAACAGAGTTGAAGTGTACGGTATACGAGTAGGCACAAAAAAAAGGAAGTTTTGTCTGTGTTGCCCGTGGTGTGAGCACGGGAGCAGTAGGCGTATTAGATTTCTGCTCAGATGCGGACGAAAATGAAGCAGAAGTAAATTTCTGCAGCAGGAATAATTTCGTGAAGGATGGAGGTTTCACAGAATTAAATTTCTACATAATGGAAGCAAAAATTAGATTTTTTGTAAAGGATAGGAAACCGATTAAATTTGTTTAGAGGGAAGTTGGGTTGTCGGTGGACCAAAGGAATTTATTTCTCTAGCATCAGATAAATACTTTTTATTGATTTGTGATAAATTTTAAATTCTTTGTGCATTTGATTTTTTCTTTTGTAGGAGGGATATTTCATCGAGGAGTTCGAGTTCAGTATGTGGATTGAACAAGATGCGATGAAGTGACAAAGACAATAATGTTCACGGACTTTATTTTCCACTGAATAAATGTCCATTTCCACGGCTCTAATTATATGTCCGCTCTGCGCGAATCGCTTACGACACTAGAATAACTCGCTCTCTTAATATATACGAAACACATAACACCACTAACACAAACACATTGTGTGCGTAATTTCGTTTTAACATCAATTTTGATTCGTCTTAGGATCAAAAGCAATTCGTTATCGAGAGAGAGTCTCGAGTTGATAAGTCGAAAATCGTGTTACTTTCACTACGCTGGCCGTCTGTTTTCCGTTCGATATCGAGTTCAATCTCGAAGTTTAAGCCAGAGATTACGATTTGCTAGAAAATCGTTTTGGAATCATGATAGCTGTGTCTTTTTGTATCCGCAGAACAGGGCAGAACAAAAGATACACAAAAAAAAAAAAAACGCCTCATAAATTTTCATAAAAGATTTATAAATAAAGCGAACGGTACAAATAGTTCGCTTCAATCGACAGAGCAATTTGTTCTCTCTTGTTCTAGACCAAGGTATACAAAAGAACACAGCTGATGTTTGCAGGGATGAAACAGAAATCTATACGTGTGTGTTGGAGTTCGTTCTCTAAAATGCTCTATATTCATACACGGACGCTTGAAACAGATCAAATTGATCTTCTCTCATATAAACTCAGAATAAATTCTGTGTGTGAATATGAGGCAAAAACTCCTATCTTACACCAAGGAGGAAGAAATAAGAAAACCAAGCTGTACCAATGAGTGTAAGGTTTTCTGCTAACACGAAACGCTTCTTCTTCTTCTTCCTTTTTCTTGTTTCTTTTTTCAGCCCACTGCGGGCGTATACAGGTTCAATTCGTTTCGAATGAATCTGGTTTTTTAAATTTTTTTATAAAGTTTTTTTTCTTCTATATTTCTAAATTTTTTTCATTTTTTCATTTCTTTTCTTTATTCTGTTTTTTCATGTGTTTTTCAAGTCACTCAATTTCACTATTTGGGACCTGTTGATGAGTCAAAACCAAGAATTGAGCCTTGTCACCAAAAATATAATGCGTTGTGTGATGAAATAACACACTAAAAACATTTTTTAGCTTTTGCTATATACCGGAGAATCCAAATAAATTCCTTCTTGAACAAATATTGATACTTATGGAAAAGTGCCAAACATTGGCTTTATATTTGCTATAGAGCCTAAACTACTATCCATACAGGAAAATAGTCTTCTAGTAATTTACCATCCCAACGGCTACACTTACTATATACCTTACTTAACAAACGTTACACTTTTACGCTCGCTAACTCTCACGTGACTAATAATTGAATGTGTGTATGTGCAGCCGGAGTCCGAATCCGTAAATATCTACATTCGATATCATCAGCCCACGGCATGCCATGTACAATAATTACTCATCTGAGAGCTTTTGTTTGAGGAACCGTAGCAATTTGGTTTAGATAAACTTTTTTAAATAATTTTGTTAAGAAAGGTATAAAAATATTATTTCGGTTTGGAAGATATGAAAGCAAGCTTAAGATTATCAGAACATCATTTTTCTGTATGGATAGTAGCTTAGGGCGGATGAGCTATTCAAATAAGACTTTCGTTCGTTTTATATAAGATCATTGCAATTATTTTAGAATGTCAGGACTCCGTTGGGGCTCTCATGTGGTAGTGAAGGAGCCTATTTTATGGCTTGTGAAGTATTATCGAGGGTTTTGATACATTAAATAAATTATTGAATTATTGAAAACCAATCAGGAAGGAAAGACTAATAAAGTCTACGAAAGTGATAAGAGTAATTAAATCTTTGGTTAGATTTTTTAATTTATATATTTTATTTTTTTATACGTCAAATAAAGTATAAACATACATATACATGTATGTTTTTGTCAATTGATGTATAGACCATTCTTTTTATGTTTCTGATATATATTTATTCTCATATACGCTGAAATAAATGACCGAATTATGTACATTTTAGCTTGTTTTCGATTTACACGATTTTCTAAGAAACCTATCTTCATCGGAGGATAAGTGTATTTCTGTCTACAGTAGTAATATATATATATGTTATGTTCTTCTGAGTATTTCCTCGACAATAATAACATTCCGTATCAAATTCTCGACTGAAAACCACCAGATACTTGACAAACAAATAGGTCGAGAACTTGAATGCAAATCTCTGTTTTATTGCAAAATTAATTAAATCTTAATTGACCTGAATATATGGTTGATCCTTCAATACGGCAACGTAAACTCCAACAACAAACAGTCGACATTTGCGTCATTCTGAATTCACAAACATATTACCAGAACATCCAGAACAATTGTCAACAAGAGTTATTATGGTTCGAACTGTGGCTCGAATTCATAACAAAACATCCGGTGTTGTGTTAACAGACTCTTGACAATTCAATTACCTTATACCTTGCAGAACTGCCTATAGTCTTGGCATTAAATGACCTGGCTACACACAAACCGTATCCTACAAAATGGAAATATATGCCATTCTCTAACGAGGTTGAATATAAGAAAATTTCTTCTTGAACACATTTCACAAGCGTTAAGCTGCTCTGTACACATTTACGTTTTGCTTTATTAATTTGCATAAATTCTCCATTGCCGCGATTTATTGCAAACTAGGAATAAATTTGCTGTGGTCATTTTCATATAACAGTTTCAATGGATTGGAGACTAATATCCCTCCACTTGCCACTTCTTTCTCTTCAACTAAGTGACATGTCCACCTAACTTTGGTTCGGTGATATTATGGCACACAAGAAAGCGATTTTTTATTAAATCGCCTTGAAACGTCGCGCATTATTAAACTTAAAGCTCTTCATGCTTTTAAGGTAGTCGTTGAGGAACTGAACAATGCACAGTTATTGGATTACAATTTCATAGAGTTTATATTTAAAAAGAAAAAAGAAAATCTCATTTCTATGAGTTCCGCAGTGAAAAATGAATGGTCGTAGTGTGACCCATATGTATATACATAGTTTGCGTATAATGCGAACTGATTTGAATAGTGTGAGATAGGCGACGCGGAACTGCAAAGATCGAATTTCTCTAAAAGCCGTAAAGGTTTGTCCTGATTTCGAATTTTGGCATATATTCAAAATTCTTTATTCAAATTTTATCAGATACTGTGACGAAGGGATGGAAGTAGGATTCCTAAAGCTCCTTGCAAGGATTTTATATTAAAATGTAATTTTGTTGAGAAACAAGAAGTGGGACGGGCAACCTAACCTTCCATGTCTACAACGTATAAGTGGATTTTTCTAGTTAGTGTGTGCGGAGGATAGGAGTCTCTGTGACGGGAGTATTTGGAAGAAAATTTGCCCAAAATGACTGTTTTATCTCACCGTTTATAGCATTACAAGGTGAAGGTGATTATCCTTAAATTCTTTTATCGCTACTTCATGTCATTTGGGTAAGTAGTAGGAGTACCTATGTATATCCAAATTTTTGGGGACTCAAGAATTAGTCTGAGAAATGTTGGTAGCGGTTAAGAGCATTAAAGTCATGACCAAAAATTATTTTCCCGTTATAGCAAATCAGTGGTCTTTGGATGGATAGATTAAAGAGAGTATTTGGGATCTTGAAACCCTAAAAGCTTAAGCTGCTGTTACGACTATATTTCACTTTTATTTAGTAAGTGGATCATAATTTAATCAATTGGATGATTTTGTGAATGTAAGTAAGTATTGTGTCCCAACTCTTATTGTTTGTTTAATGTAGGTTATTGAAGATGAATGAAAATGTTATTACATATGACAGCTTGATATAACCCGTGAAGATATATGATGCTAGTTTTCTGCCAATTCCCTTTGGAGGGTCAGAAAAATGACGAGGAGCTTTCAACTCGGAGAACTTTGAGATGAGGTATCCTCTTGATAAAACACCTTGGTAGCAGTGGAGCTGTCATTGAAATGTATCAGGTTTGAGTGAGGAAGGCTATTCAACTCCTGTATATATATATGATGGCAGATCCTAGAGTATCCTGCCTGCTCCGGACAAGCACGCAAAAAGTATTTGGTTGTCTCGGGCTCTCCTTCCAGGCAAAAGAGACAGTCAGGGCTAACAACAACTTCCACCTTTCTTAGATAAGCCTGAAGCGAGCTTTGACCAGTGAAAATGCCAATCACAGTTCCACATTGTTTGCTTCTGAGCCCAATGAGAAAATCAGAGATATTCCCAATGAACCCATCAAGAAACAGTTTTATGCACCTGCAAGTACTCAGATTCTCCCATCCCTGGTGATGCTTCCTATGAACATCCGCTTCGATGAGAGACCCGACACTCGAGGTGGCAACGCCTTCGGCGGATTCCGATCTAAGATATCTAGAATCAGAGCCAGCACCTAGCTAAAAGGCCGGCCCTTTAATTTCCCATGCTCCCTATGTGACCAGCAACTTACTGAAGGGAGACCTTGTCGTAGATATACAACTTATCCACAGACGACCTGCAGTCCCCCAGTAACTTAGATGTTATCCTTGGGCTAATTAGAGCCATCAAGGTTGCATGACTATCCGAAGGAATAACAATGTCATATCCCTTAATCTCCATATTAAGGGTTATCTTCACTGCCATTGTTATGGCGAAGACACCATCTTGGAAGACAGTGGTGTATCTTCCAAGTGATCACTCCATCCCAATGTCAGGTTTAGAAAAGTAAACACCCGCACTGGATCCCTCATTAGTGACAGAGCCGTAGGTAAGTTTCTTTAGATCGGACCGAGAAAGGCTCGAAAAAGCACTTTCTTCAGTCCACGATTCCCTTACAGGAAAACTCACCGATGTACTCACTCTGGTACCATCGCATCACATGGCATGCTGTCAGAGAGTTTTCCAGATCTAGCACACACGCCAAAGAACAATGGTAAGGGCCTGTCTACTCGGCTTAATCGCCAGACTTTTATTTAGTGCTCTGTGCAGCCTTACTGAATTTTCGGAATTCCAGAACTGTCTTGACAAGCGTCTTATAGTTTGTTAGCATTTTGTAGTACTTTTAATAGTTCTCCTCGAACGTAGTCTTCCTCGTATTACTCCTGGTGTTATTAAATTATTAAAACTTCTGTTGCACGAAATGGCAACAAATTTGGGAGCGCAACAATAAACCAGTTACGTCAGCAGTTTGCAGAGTATTGAGTGGTCTCTTAACATTTAGCAATGCTCTCAATATGCACGGCCTCAGGAGAATGTCATGTGTTTAGTGAAATCACTACCAAGTCATCGGTCTGCGTATCTTGTATCTTAATTCAGTTAGCGCCAAAGGTGGGGGTGATTTCGACTAGTGGAAGATGCAACGCATTATGATATCAATAATTTCTCTCCTAGTTCCAAAGCGCTAGCTCTCCTTCCTGAAGTAATGAACTGGAATCATAATCAACACATATGTGTGTATATAAATCCAGTTAGTGGTCGCAAATAACATAGTTTGTGACAGATCTCTAATAGGGAGAAAGGTAACCGGGTTAAGGTTTTATCGCAACTGATTAAGTTCCTAATAGTACGGCATACGCTATCATACAAGATTGCGATCCTATGATTGGGAGAGTGCCCGAAGATCGAGAATTCCCTACGAGTGCTTCACGTGATTGGCATTTTAAATTATTCCTTCAGAAGTGTCATATATGCTTTCCTCACACAACTTCGAGTAAAATTAATTGACAGCCATTCTTGAAGATGTTCAGTGTAATGTTGAAGGCAGAAGTTATTGCATGATGTAATACAGTCTAGTTTCCATTGTCAGACCCCCTTATTCCCCTCATAACGTACTTCAGTGTTAAATTCTGGAATCTTGATGAAGGTATCATTATTTTACTTGGCTCTCCGGTTAAAGATTTTCAGGATGCATTTTTATTTTATTTTAAAGGCAAGGGGACAGGAGACCTTATCCCAAGTACGGAGGCCATAGCCGCCCATTGTGCTGTCCTCCTAGAAGGCCATTCACCAAAATCTCCCTGTCCTCTTAATGAAGCGCATCAGGTCTTGGTGAGGCAGGTTTTTCGACTCAACCACAGATAAAAGGGCAGACCCTAGAGTATCCAGCCTGTACCGAGCGAAGTCCGGACACGCACATAAAAACTGTTCTGTTGTCTCGAGCTCTCACTCCATGCAGGACAAACACTCAGGGTTGTCAACAATTCCCATCTTTCAGGAACTATCTAGGAAGGAAGAGAAGCCTTCGACTGTCGCCTTTTAAGTGATATTTTTCAGATAGTTAGTCGGGAATGTACCTACAGTTTATCGTATTGCTCCCTGATATAACAAAGCTTCGTGATGGTAGCGAACTACATTTAACAGATAATATTTTCTGACTAATAAAAGAATAAATCAATTACAATCAACGTAGAAAATTATAACTCGTTAATCTGCAAATCGACAACACTTTAAGTACAAAAATAGTCACCAAGGTAATAATTTTCGACAACATAAATTCACGTGAACAGAAATTTTATCTAGTTACAAGCAAAATCAATCTCAGCATGAGATCATATCACAAGCTTCCTGTGTAATATATACATAAAAATGTCGCCTCATGTGTATGCTAGCCTTTATGGCAGAAGACCTTTTATGATACTGCGTCACTATTGTAAATTATACAAACATATATGGTATAGATACCTACTATAAAAAAGAGGTCAGTAGACACACCAACGAACAACATCTCTTGCATTACCATAGGCTTGGAGAGTCTTTAAAGCTCCAAACAAATGCCAAGAAACTTATTGATAGAGGAAAGTTGGCGCCACTATAGCATTGCTTTGCCTCTCATAGCCAAGCCCAAAGCACTTTTCCGATCCGCAGAAATACCGTATTTTATGGTGTCGGTCACAAAGTGAAATCCTTGAATTGGAATTTCCTCACTAACTTAAGAGTGAGTCGAAGTTTTTTAATTTTTCTTCTTGTTGTTGCTACTTCAACCGGAACTTTTTTTTACTTTGTATGCTCTTTTGTACAATTTTATTGTGAGAAGAAAAAATGTAAAAGTTAAAAATTACTTGGTTTGGGTCCATTATGGTTGAGAAACTCCATGGTCTCGTTAAAGGACATTTTATCTTTGGTTTATAGGAATGACTTTATAAATTTCGATAGATGATGAGCTTTTTCTTAGAGGTATGAGTGCTTTCATTTGTAAAAGACTCAATTTGTTTACAATGTAATCCAAAAAAAAAAAAACTGTCAGTCAATCTTTGTGATTCATCGCAACTAAAGGGACTGGAGATAAGAGTATATATAGAGGAGCAAGATTTCGTATAAAATGAATATATTTGGGTTATGTACACTTCATTTAATCTGTTATTCGTGTGTTTTTCAAATTTATGTTTTGTATTCGCTCTCTTCCAAAAAACAGTTTTGTTTTTATGAGAAACCAAGCGTAAGTACTAATGACCATTACAATTATCACAGAATAAAAACCAACTAGAATAGTTAAAGGACAGTGGATTCTTATAATTTCAGAAAACTCTTTGTTTGTCTGCTACTGCAGATGTAACCAAAGAGTAGCAAGCAATGCCTCGCTCCAATATAAAATCAGCGATTCCTCGACACGACCTGGGGTGTGATTCTGATCTATTTGTCGTACCTTAGGCATATATTTTAGTCACATATTTTGACATTTCACCTCAAAATTGTCGTACTTTAATATTCACCATATTTATTTTGATTTATCCTTTTCATCAACCATAAAATAAACTGAAATAAATTTCCAATTAATTAATGTCAGAATACAAGCCTAAGAGTACGACAAATTAGTCAACTGCCTCCGAGGTTGTGACAAAAATTTTATACTGTGGCAAATGGATATTCTACAACTAATTTGAGCAATACAAGTGCTTAAATTCGAAATAATATTTTTAATTTGAAATGTAAAGTGTTATTTTCAGTTCATTTTACATAATGCAAGGCTTGCTGAACTGAATAAAAACACAAAAAAATCGGTAGAAAAGTTCATTTCATTTAGGCGTATATTTTGACATTAAAGTACGACAAAATATCAGAATCACACCCTCCGGTCGAGTGTAGACATTGTTGATTTTATATTCTAGCGATGCTTTACTGGTTGTTCCACTTCCCTTTGAATGTTATTGTTATTGTTGATAGCACTTAGGGAGGTCATTTTGGAAAGGGGACATAATTCGCAAATTTTTTCATAGTTTTGCCAAGTTCGTGCAATGGTGATATTTCGAATAAATGTACACTGAAGCGCGACAAAAATTTTGGTGAAATAAAAAATTCTAGAGATAACTGTTTTTTTTTTTTTTAATAATTGAAGGCACAATTATAACTTATTATACATTTTTAGAACCAATATGTGTTCTTTTAAATAAAAGTTTGAACGTCACAATCCATTAATTACAATAGAACTTATAACGAAATTACTCTGACAAGGTATGCAAAATCTCGAAAATCGATATTATCGATTTACTCGAAAACCAAGCGGAGTTTGATATAAAAGTATCTAGACTTTTTTGACTCAAATGACCTCTACTTTCATCCCCTTAAAGGATTAAAGACATTTACGGAACACCCTGTATAGTAAAAAAAAAATTTACGTGGCAACCCTACAAAGGAGTTCCCCGAACTTAAAGTTCACTTCTTTTAAAAAAAGACCTGTGTACAAAATTGCAGATCTCTACGTCGACGCGTGAGGCAGTGTTTAAGTATATTGTGAAAAATTAAATTTTGTATCGTAGCACCAAGAAAGGGTTGCCCGATTTACTCCAGTATTTACAATTTTTATGAATACGCTGTGTACAAAATATGGACCATCCACCTGGACATCTTCTCAGGCAGCTTCGAGTATATAGTGAAAACCCAAAGTTTCGTATGGCAACATCAAGAAAGGGTAACCTGATTTAGTCCATTTTTGAAATTTTATTTACTGTTGCTATGAAAACGTCATGTACCAAATTTTAGCTTGCAACGTCCACGAGTTCTCATTCAGTTCCCAAATATATACTAGATAAAAACGAAATTTTGGTATGGCAACCCTTCGTACGGCAACTCGTAAGATTGGTCCACCTTTGGACTTAAATTTACATTTTTTTTTAAAAACGCCGTATACAACATTTCAGCTCTCCACATCGTCGTCGACGTGTTCTCAGGCAGTTTCCAAATATATAGTGAAAACCCCAAGCAACAGGGTTTACCGATTCCAATTTTTCTTTCACTAAAAATCTTGTCCTGACATGTACGAACACAAAAAAGAAAAAATAAGCCAAATCGGTCGAGCCAATCTCAAGTTTGAAAAGGATAAATAGATTTTTTAAATATTTATTATTCCTTACGTTTTTTTTTAAATATATATAATTCTTGCCATATATTTTTAAGCTGGAAATTTTTGGTCTTTCTTAGACTGAAATTCATTGGAAAAAAAATCTTGTTTTCCCTAATGAATTTACAAAATGCATTGAGATACATAAAAAATTTCGAACTTTTCGATCCAGCGATCAGAGAGGTCTCATCAGTGTGGTTATCTCTGATCGCTGGGACGGTAAGTTCGATACTTTTTCAGCATATATTTTTATTTCATTTAACTTTTTCTTTTGAGCTTAATAGTTTCATTTATTTTTTATTCATTATGTACTATTTGCTTTACAATTGTTTATAGTCGTAGTGAGATGAGAATAAATAGTATTAAATAATTTCTACTAGTATATCCCAGTCGGTGGGGGGTGGGGGTGTCACTGGTAGTCTAAATTTAAACGGCTACCAACGTCCGTCCGCTGGTGTGTTCGCCGCTAACTTGAATTTAAGGGGGAATTGCTTTTCTCAATATCTCGGCCATTTTCAACTTTACAGCAAAAATTATAAGGACATAAATTGTTATAAATTTGATTCTTTACAACTTTAGTCCTTACAATTTTTCTTGTCCGATCGATATTTTTCGAATAAATCAGGATGAAAGTGCTAAAGAATAATTATCGAATTATCTCGTATCTCGTTTAATTAATTTTAAAACATAATGTACAGGATCAAAGTTGTATAGAATTACATTTCCTACAATTTCGATCTCTAAAACTTTTTTCGTAGAACCAATATTTAAGGTCCTACGCTTATGGCAAGCCTAACGGGACTCAAGCGATCAAATATCCAAACAGAGATTGTTCCAGTCGTGGAAAAGAAAAGGAACTTCTATCGCGTATGCAATTATATCCGCAGCTCGTCGTCGATCTTTCATTTCTTCATTGAAAATACGCGTCGGTGCTTTGTTGTATAAACACAATTTGACAAAAGTTCTCTCGTCGTTAGCTGATCATAGAAAGAAATCTCTATGTTCGATATTGAGGATTTTAACATCAATACAATCGACGGACATAACGCCTTGTATGGAAGAGATTCAGTGCATGACTCCATTCAACGCTGTAAAACCGTACGGAGCAATGATTCGGAAATCTGGAAATGTTGGAAATGTAGAAATTCGGGAAATTTTGCAAGGTCATAGTGTAATAAGACCCATATTGAAAAATTCCTCCTAAACTAAATCGCAGTAACCTCATACTTTATGCGCACATGCATTAAGTCGACACGAACGCTATCGACGGGGCTTCTGGCAGCTCGCGCAGCAATCTTGTCAGTAACGAACGGTACGTCAACGAGAGGAGTATGCCTGCTTGGAATTATAATTTTCGCCTAAACAAAATTATAAGTTCCGTTGTTTATTTGCTATTTCCACATGTAGTAACTTGTTTAGTTTAAACGTTAGATCATGCAGTTTATGACTTCTGTGTTTATTTTCGCTCATCATTGTGTTTATTTGATTAATGAGTAATTTTGTAAAATCTTGTCATTGGTCTAGTAAGGCCCAATGGAGTAGAACATGGGCCTTATTACCCTGCTTAACCTATATTCTCAATGAAACTAATGTTCCTATATGAAATTATGAAGACCGTTTGGATTTACTCTATTGTAGGTTAAGAAATTTACAAATAAAGTTATTGGAGGCCTTATTATCCTCCTGGGTGTTAAAGAGGCCCATATTTATTTTTATTGAAAATTATTCAAAACAACTGAATTTTGTTCATTTTCTTACTATTAGCAAGTTTAAAACGAATCATTTCGTCTGCCATATACGCCAAAGTGAACACCCAAGCTGACCTCATATATGCACTTAAAAATAATTAAAATAATTTTTCACAGCAAAACTCTTTATGAAATTATAGTCCCGCATAGGGCTAATATTGCCTCATTCACACTTGAAAATTATTTTAAGTGCATATCTGAGGTCATCTTGGCTCTTCTCTTTTGCGTATATGGTAGGCAGAAACCAAGTCGTACTGATGAGTAATACGGTTCCTGCTATTACGAAACGCCTGCTTTTGCACAGAAATTTTTTGTTTTTTTTTTAAGATTTTTCATTTGGCAAAAAGCTTTTTCCACTGTAAACTAAAACTATTATATTTACAGAATAATATCAATAAATTTTTTTACTAAAATATAAATGTTTTATTAATTTATATATAAAATTAATATTAATTCACTGTATGTATACAACATACATATAGTGTTCAACCACAATGAAGAACAACCTGAAAGCATTAAAAGAAAACACAAATTAGTAAAACATAAATAGAAAGAAAGCATATTCTCAGATCATTTATGAAAACGCAATTACTTTCAAGATTTTTGTACATTTCCACAGCATAAATAGAGCGCTGGGAACGCAAGAAAATCATTGCGTTCTAAGCCATTATTCGAGACAGAATGGCAGTTCCGAGACCTACTGAAGTCTTGAGATCCCAAAACCAGAAGCATTGAATCTGGTATATACTGACAGCATTAACTTCAGTACATTTCTCGACACTGCTAAAAATGTTTATTTTAGCATATTTCACGTGTTTAGAATTTGCTCTTAACACATAACCTAAAATTGCTACACATATTGATTGTAGTATATCCAACGTATTAGAAATACTATTCGTAATACGTCATCCAAAAAATCATTAGAAATACAGTTGTCAGCAAATATACAACTGTGCTCCTCGCACACAGAAACCAATCTGGTCGCATTAACTTGCTGCCTGTGCGCACGGTGCTACGCAAGCTCCTTTGTGTAAGAACATTAGTAGCTGCACCAAGTTAAACTGAGCTGTTGCGTGTACGCACCCCAAATTACAAATGTAATTACTACGTATACGTGTGCGCAGATTAATTCGCTAGCGATTCACTGCCTGAACACAAGTCGTCATACGACAGACAATTAGTTCTACAACATGGATTACATTTTATTTTAAGTAAAAATAAAATTTTTCTGGCTATGAATTTAACGTTATCTCTCGTCATTGCAGACTAAATACACACAAAATTTGAATAGTATTGTTGGATTTTGTTGGATTAAAATTGTCATTTCGTTGGATTTTTGAATTGGAATTTATTTTTTTTGTTTATTTTTTAACTTTTCATTTGTTTTGGATTTTTTGACATATTATAAGGCATATAGCTAGTAAGTGAGAATTATAAATGAGAGTAAAATAAAAAAAAAAATTAATTTTTTGACTTCACCATCTTGTTATCATTTCTAAACCTTTCTAATTCGGTACCTCTTCTCATTTTATGACTAGACCTGTCATAGGCCCGGACATATAGTATAAAATTTATTAACATTTTATATAACTTCATTGAATCGCAGTTTTTATAAAATTTATATGAAAAATAATATAAGTAGATAATAAGGAATTACATATGAAAATAATATATAAAAGGGATTAATTCCATCTATAAATCATGGTATCAATTCTATACTCTAGCAAAAGTATAAAGCTTATATTACCTTTTGTAAGGATTTATATAATTATTTATGTTCATATGTGTAAAACTTACACCAAGAATTCTAACCGTCCGAGGAGAAAAAATGCAATCGTCAAGGTAAACAATATACATTGTGAATGTTTGTGTGGTTCATGTTTGAAAAACAAACCAAAAGAGGAAAATCCAATCCTGTAACATATTTGATTGTGGAGTCATGCGATGCGGTAGTGGCGCTTGTAGTCAAAGTTGGTCACTTTGTGTAGTTAGGGTTAGCCCACTTCGTTGATTGGCCAACCTGGACAGCACTTGCCGAGTCTGACAGCATTTAATTATTTTTTTTTTTTTTAAATGCCTATATTCCTTTAAATTTGCATCCTATCAATCTGCGATGTTCAGCAAAAGTATTCCTTTTTTCCACATCTCTCCAAATATTTTCTGGAAGTTCTTTACAGCTTGTTTGTTTTGTATGTTCCTCTCACTAGAAGGAGAAATAATTCTGGTTTTCCGTGGATGAACTATAGGTTAAAGAGACTGAGGAATGCACGGAACAAGGCTTATAAGAGATTCAAACTGTCTGGTGTGAATGAACATCACATGCATTTTAAAAGGCTGCGGAAAGAATTTGATTTCTTAGATAAGTTTCTGTATAGTCAATATTTGGCATCGGTGGAGGCTAGTATAAAGATAAATCCAAAAGCTTTTTGGTCATTTCTAGATAGTAAGCATAATTCGTATAGAATTCCTTCTTCTATTGGCTTTAAGAATAAAACTGCGGATAATATTTCAGATTCATGTGACCTTTTTGAGGAATACTTTGAGTCTGTATATGTGGAGGACTTAGGCTTTCCCATTGACACTGAGATTACAACACATATTTTCTCACGGGTCAACTTGGGTTCAATGTATGTATCAACGGAGGATGTAAACTCAGCATTGGCCAATGCTAAGTGCAGCCACTCTTCTGGTCCTGACAACATTCCAGCGATATTTCTAAGTCAATGCCGTGATCCTATTTCGATGCCTCTTTCATATGTTTTTAATTTGTCGTTATCCTCGGGACTGTTCCTTAATGAGTGGAAAATTTCATTCGTTCGTCCTATACATAAAGCGGGTGCTAAAAGCTGTGCCAGTAATTACCGTCCTATTTGTAAAATCTCTGCAATTCCGAAGCTATTTGAAAGTATTATCTCTGAAAAAATTTCTTTTCTAGTTAAGGAGTACATTTCTATTCACCAACATGGGTTTGTAAAAGGACGCTCTACAGCAACCAATTTAGTTTCCTATGTCAACTTTTGCTTAAATGTCCTAGAACAAGGTAGTCAAGTTGTAACACTATATAATGATTTTGCTAAGGCATTTGATAAGGTCAATATTCACCTGCTTTTATACAAACTTGAAGCGTTTGGATTCTATTCTGCTCTTCTGGCATGGTTCGCTTCCTACTTGACTAATCGTATACAAATTATCAAAATTAATGATGTGTACTCTCGACCGATTTTGGTACATTCTGGTGTGCCTCAGGGGAGCCATCTAGGGCCCCTTCTTTTTATTATATTTATCAACGATGTCTTTAACGTCTTTGAATTTTCCTCTGTTCTAGGTTTTGCTGATGATCTAAAAATTTTCATGGAAATTGTTGATATGTCTCAAGTATCCAATTTCAAATCAGAAGTCGATAAATTTGCGAAATGGTGTCATCTTAATCATTTGTTGATAAATTCTTCCAAATGTAAACACTTTATGGCTACTAAAAAAGTAACACCAATTAATTTTGAAGTGTCTATCGATGGGATTAATATTCCTAAATGTAGTATAGTTTCGAACCTTGGTCTTATTCTAGATAGTAAATTTACTTTCTCCTACCACATTGATTATGTAGTAAGTCAAGCTAATTCTCGGCTTGGTTTTGTTAAACGTCGGGCTAGTGAATTCTCTGATCCATACACGCTTAAGGCATTATTTTCAGCTTTCGTTAGGCCTATTTTGGAATATTGCACGGTTGTATGGGATCCGTACTATGTAACGCATTCTAACAGAATTGAAAATGTGCAACGGAGATTTACCAGGCTTGCTCTTAGGAGACTTAACTGGACCGGTGATTTACCTCCTTATGATGCCAGATGCCAGTTGATTGGCTTACAGAAACTGTCTCTCAGACGTAAAATTTATAATACTATGTTTATTAGAGATATTATTGAAAACAGGATTATTTCTCCTGATATTTTAAAGCTTATCGATTTATATGTGCCATGTAAGCAGATAAGACTGCGTCCCATTCTTTTTGAAACTTTCCATAGAACAGATTATGGCCTCAGTATTCCATTAAGTCGTTGTATTCGGCAGTTTAATTTGTGTAGCAGCATAATTGACTTTAGCCAAGATAGAGTTTCTTTTAAAGCCTCTATTTCGGACTTTCTAGAAAGCTTGCTATAACTATAAAATTAGATATGTTCATACTTTTTGTTATATAGTAGGTTAGGTTTTAGTTGACGTTCTTACCAAAACATAATTTTAGTTTTAGTATATGCATGGTCTGTTGATTTTGTAATCTGTAGGCTAAGAATAATAAATAAATATGTTCTAGGATTGACAAAATTCTTCCTTAAATGCAAGTTACGGGCAAAAGTAGAAAAGGGGAGCAACCCTGACGATATTCCCGTACCTATACACTGCGCCTCATAACTATAAAATAACTATAAAACCACCACTAAATTTGTTTATTTAATTCTTATTATTATTATATATTGTTATGGATCTATGTTGAGAGTGAATGGTCAGGACGTGAAGTCCAAACTGCCAGCCTAAGCTGACAGATCACTCGATGACATCGATAGCACAGGGCGGCATGCTAGCACCTCGGCTAAGGGTGGCGGAGAGTGTGGGGAGGTTCCCGAAAATACCTGCCGCTGTCACCACCCATAATAAAAAAAAAATCTTCATGCCTACTTGAACGAGCCAGCACACACTCGGTCCTGAAGGGACCCTTACGTCACTTACCTATACTCCATTGAAGGCGCAGATGGCATGCCTTCCTGCCAAGCCCCATCCTCCCATCGACTTTGGGTGGCACAATCGTTTGTTGTTACTTTGTGAAATAGTAATAGATTGGGAAATATTTATTTTTAGTTAAATGTATACATAACATTTGATGATTAGTGTGGAGAAACACAAAAACAATATGTTTTTTTACTGCTTCATAACTATAAAACTAATTTAATAAAACAAAAAAAAAACATAAACAGAAAATTACATGGAATTTTAAGAAAATTAAAAACTTTAGACATGGCTGGGTCCTCCTCTATTTTTGATCAATTCTAAAATTCTATTTGTCATGGAATTAATAAAGTTTTTGTGTGTGTTCTTGTTCCACGTTATTCCAGGCTTTGATAAGGGCTGCTTTCAGTGCCTACACATTGCCATTTTGTTTATTATTAACATAAACATATTTTCATTAGGTTTTTATCTGACCAGTCTAAAACGCAAATTTATTGTTCTTCATACCATCTCGTCGTCTGCCGATTAGTGTGCACAGCAGCGTTAACCTCCTGAAAAGTCCAAGTTAGTAAGAAAAGGTGTTAGATACTTTTCAATATGCCAATGTACTCCTGGCTGTTCATTCGCGTTATTGGAAACGCTCACGGAAGAATTTAATTGACGGTGAAAGCTCCCCACACCATGAAAGAGCCGCCGCAAAAATTTCTTCGCGAAAAATATTGTGGTTCTTTCCGAAGATCTCACTGATATGAATGGTTCTCATCTGGCCCATTGATTGAACTTTTTCCTCGTCAGAGAAACTAACCTGTGTACAATATATTCTTAAATAAAATTAAAAAGGCATATGACCCAAATGGTGCCTTTGTCCAGTCATTGCGAATATTAGCATAGCCGAATTTCAATCTGGTAACATTATGAAGTTGTAAAAGACTTGGTACCTTTTTAAATTTCTCCCTCTGAATGTGTTCCTATCGAGTAATAATCCGATGTATTCTTAAACCAAATGGAGTTCCAAATTTATTTCCCTTATGGTGAGTTCTTTTCACTGGAAATGGAACTGTAACTCGCTCGGTTCCTAAATCTAAGGCATTTCTTTCACCACACTGACGCAAAACTGGTTTATTTTCACAGTGGTTCTATGTTCGCTTTCTGCACCTGTTTTGAACTTTCTTGTTTCATGAAAATTTGTGGTTACGGTTGGGAGGTAAACGTCAAGTCGGAAGTATTTGTAATTATAGTGGGGATGTGTGGACATTTTGTGAAAATACAATTATTTTATTTAAGTGGCTTAGTTTTTTATTAAATGCATAAAGGGCGATCTTTTTCGGATATTCTACTTTCTTGGATTCTTTTCAACTTATCCCCGCTCGGGACAGGGCTAAGTTCTATGTAGATCTGACAGATTCTCGTCCAGTTCAGTACTGAAAAATTCATGACATTGTTGCTCGCTAATTTTAAAATTTTACGCTTATTACGAGGTGATAGCTTCGGCTTCGGTTCAGCTTTCTTATTTTTTTCGTAACTCTCTTTGCTTTTAAAAAATCTTTTTTTTTTACGAGCAATTATTCGAACCCTTACTCCACTTTCGCGATAAACAGTTATTCGGCCCTTTTCTTCATTACTGCTATATATGTTTATAGAGCTAACTATTCGTAATACGTACCTCACACCAAAAGAATCACGTTACAACTGACGTATTTCTGACAAAGATGGTGAGTTTTAATTTGGCTTTATTGTTATGAGACAGCAAGACAATTCTTGTTCTCACACACATAAAACAAGTCCAGTCGGATTTCTGAGTTATAGTAATGCCTTCATTCATACCTTCTAAGAGAGCTGCTAGTAGTTCTTGTCTTAATTATAACCCGCATTACCTTTACATTGCGACGGGACTGTAGGTCAAGTATATACTTCCCAACTCGCTTTTTGAAGATGTACTTAAAGAAGTCATATTTTACATCGGCCTATGGAGAGTGAGCTTTTGCATCTTCTTGAAGAACGACGCATGGTAAAAGAAGTAATTTTGTAAGAACTTCATTGTGGTGCATATATGCATGAATATAAAAAAAATTAAAAAAATGCATTTGAACACACACACATACATAAATACATTCTTAAATCTATACCTTAACGCTATAAATTTATTGTTTTGGTGCATTTTAAAATGTAATTATATATAAATTATAATCTGTAATTTAAAAAAGAACTGATTTATTATAATACTTAAGTACTGAAAAGTAGGTACGTAATTGAAGCGTTTAAACTCCTTGAATGCTTGCTTTCCATGTATGCCGTCGTAGTTGAAACTTGGAATTATTTTCTTGTTCAAAATATTGGGTAGGTTTTTCTGCAACCCTCCAAATTTAATAATTTTCTTGATCGTGTAAACCAACAAATTGAAAAAATTTCTCAATAACAAAGTTATATACATAAATAATTGAAAATTATTTTTGTACAATGACAAAAACATTGTTTTGGAGAATACCTACCATTTTATCTTCATCGATATTTCCTGTTTCCTGGCAACTACTGAATTTATTTTCTGCTTCTCTACTGAGTTTTTTCAAATTTTTATTTCTTGCATTAAGTCTGTAATGTAATTATACCCTAGATCAAATCTATAGGGTATACTAAATTTGTCATACCTTTTGTAACACACAGAAATAATGAATGTTGCGCAAAACGGATTGGACATCCACGCATATGTTAAAAGTTATTTTGATTTGTGCATGTCCATCCGTCGCTCACGATAATTCAAGAACAAGTTCACTTAGTGTGCTGAAATTTTGCATACAGGGCTTTTTAAAAAAAAAAGTAAATTTATGTTCGAAAAGGGTACCAATTCGGCAACTCCTTCGTAAGGTTGCCATACACTGACTGAGAACGCATTGATTTAGAGAGCTAAAATTTGGTACATGGTGATTTCATAGCAATAGTAAGTAATGTTTCAAAAATGAACTAAATCGGTTAACCGTTCATGATGTTCCCATATAAAAATTTACGTTCTTTACGTATACTATTGTAAAAATGATCAGTCCTAGACATTTCTATTCTACGGAATATTTCTTCAGAATATGAAATCCTGTGAAATTTGTCATAATCATTTTTGCTAGTACACGAACCGCTCTATAACCAGTTCAAAAATCAAACCTGTACCATACGAAATTTTAGACGGGCATTCATCTACGGTATCATAAGAATTGGTTTTAGACCAATTCTGGCTTTTTTACTTGTATAGTATTAGTTTTATCAAAAATATTATATATCCTTAGAGGATTAGTAAATGTAATTTTATTTTTTTCATTTCCGTCACAATTAGCAAATTATAATCACTGAAACAGAATGTTATTAGCACCACTTGCGGCAACCACTTTCACTGAAAACCAATACTCAAATGACTCATTCCAAATGCCGAGTAAAGGCCCAGAAGTCTTATGTACCTATGACTCATTTTTAAATGCGGTTAACATGTTGTAAATAAACTGAACACGTTTCTTATTGCCTTCTCAGGTAAGTGGTTGAAAAGAGAAGGGGCCAACTAGAATGTGATTTGAAGTATTTACAAGTAATGAAAAAATCACTTCTCAAAAAATGTACAAATAAAAAGTCCGGCTGCGAGGTACATAGCGCAAAATATTGCGGAGTAGTAGTTTATTTACAAAAATGTCAAATTTTGCCTTGGTTTTATAGTTATAAGACGCAGTGTATGATTCTTTTGATGGAGCATTAATTTCTGATTCACCGTCACTAAGCATTCTTGGCATAAATATATCCAGTAGTTAAACTGGAGAGATCATACCTTCTCTATTCCCAAAGAAGCATCGAAGTGTCTTGGATTTCTAAAATGGCGTAGGAAATATTTCAGCCCATTAAATCTAGCGCTCCTCTGCTAGTCTTACATTAAACATAGAATGGAATACAATTCCCATATATGGGCTGGGGCTGTTCGCACAGCCTTAGTTTCATTGGATTTTGTCCAAAGGAAAGTCTTCAAGGTCATTGACGATTTGGGAATAACTTGTCATATCGACTCACTCGAGCACCGCCGCAATGTTGGATGCCTTTCGCTCCTTTATCGCTATATGCATGGTCAATGTCCTGATGAAATATCTAGTCTAATCCCTTGTAGAATGATTTCTGCACGCAATACTCGCGCTACAAACCGCGCACATCCTTTACCCCTTCAAATTACTTTCGGCCGTAGAGTAAAATTCCATGATGCTTTTTTATCCCGAATTTTGCGAATGTGGAACAGTTTACCATCTTCTGTTTTTCCTCCGGCATACAATATGCGGAAGTTTAAGGGCGATATACATCGGCACTCTCCTCGTATCCCCTAAATCTTCTCCTTATTTCCCCTGAGCTTGGTTTAATAATTTAAATAAAAAAAAAATTTTTTTTTCTTGTATTCACGAAACCATTTAATTTAACGTGTTTAGTTCTTTTGTCAGAGATTGTTGGTGCCCACTTGAATTAAAATTAAGGTAAATAAGTATAACATAAAATAACACAAATAAATGAAGTTTAATTTTAACCTTTTGCAGTTGAGCATTTTTTCAAGTGCGCTTCTCTCTGGGTCGAACAAATTTTATTGATGAAAGCATTGAATATATGAAGTTAATTGAAAAATATTTTGTTTAATGGAGTTTTAGACTTTATTAAAGAATACTAATAAATAATTATTATTTTAGAATACGCAAATATGTTGTAGCTCAGCTTTTTCAGAGTGTCAAATTTCTCAAAGCAACGCAGAATATGCATGCTAGGTTTACGAGGGCTTATAAAAAAAGTAGTGATACTTATTTTGATTATAGTAAAAAACTGTGATATATCTATGCCCGCGTAACATTTACCTAAGTCGTTATTGCTGTAATTCGGAAAGCAAAAAAGTAACGGTGCTCAGTCTCGAATCGACAACTAAACTAAAATTATATAAAAACGCTTATCTTAACTCTCCCCCTTTGGTCCAGCGCCGTCCTAAATTTCTCTCAAATACATTTATTTCCTAAAATATATAAAACATCTTTACTTATATAAAAAAAAAAAAATACTTAAAATTGTCAAACTCACTGAAAATCCGTCATACATTCCAATATTTATGTTCTGCTAATAACAGCAAATGACATTTTCACGATATGACGTCAGCTGGCTTCGCCGCAGTCAGAGTTCAATGGAATGCCCCTTTGAAATTGAGCCTTTCCATGGCGACATATCATGAAGCAGAGACATAGCGGTTCACGGGAGCTATAAAAAGGCGACGAGCCACAGGAGAAGGACCCATCCCAACACCTTTTTTTTACGACAGTGCAAACATCACTCCAATTGAGGACTACCTCCTAACTCTCGCACTCAAGTAACTTGAGAAGATCTCTCAACATCCAAACCCCCTCATTAATCAGCTTTTAACACAACTCCAAGTTGAAAACTTCCATTATTTATCACCTCTTCAACTTATTCACTCGGAAACGAGAAACATTTATTACCTGGCCGAAAGATTTACTTTCATCACTAGCACAGGAAGCCACCATCGTGGATAGGACACCATCTTGTTGCTGCTCGATTATCGCGGGGCTTATCATCGCTGGACCATTCTGGACTTTCAAGATATTTCTCACCTTGTAGGAAGAAATGCCAGTCTTCATCCCACAACAAGTAAGAAAAATTCCTACTCCCCAATCCCATCCATCCTCCAAATTCCATTAAATCCCTATGCCTAAAAATTACCTGACAACAAACAAGAATACAGCTTGCCGTCGTACAACAATCTGAGATAAACATCGTCATCACGAAACCCAGAGTTTTTGTAATACTCGGACAATTAAATATAAAGTGTATCAAAGAATTAAGTGAAAACTAGGCCAAAATAAAAGTCTGTACGTAAATATTTTCAAATATCCCGTGGTATCGGTTCGGTTTATAATTTCGTCATAATTCGTTTTGTTTCGTTAAATGCGTGTGAAAAACTCTGATTGATTGATTGATTGAAAAAGACCCATTCTCGTTTCAGAATTTACTCGGATTGTATCCTCCACGAGAATTTAATCGGTTTCCTATCCTTTGCAAAAAATCTAATTTTTGCTTCCATCTAAGTAGAATTTTACTCATACTGCAGAAATTTACTTCTGATTTAATTCCATCCTCCACCTACGTAGGAATTTACTCCTACTACAGAAATTTACTTCTGCTTCGCCTTATCCTCCATCTAAGCAGGAATTTAATTCTGTTTCACCTCCATCCTACATCTAATCAGAAATTTACTCCTGCTGCAGAAATTTACTTCTGCTTCATTTCCATCCTACACCTGAGCAGGAATTTACTCCGGCTGTAGAAATCTACTTCTGCTTCTATTACAATTCTCACGCGGTCAGCACAGACAAAACTTCCATTTTGTTACGCCTTCACGGCAAACTACACCTCAATTCAATGTCCACATAAACATAATACCAATTCTGCTCACACTGCAGCACTCATTACAGCTACTTGCTGCAACGTTTCCAATTTTCTTATAAGGCCCACACGTTGCAGTATACTTTGAACAATCACATTCTATTGAATTAAGTCACGAATTTAATTGTGGAATTTCTTCTTTTTCTTTCAGAATTAAACAGCGCACAGAAATATAGTAGCATAATTGAATTTGAATTTTAGTTTGAATTATTACTTTTTTTTTGAATTTGTGATATTAGTTGTAGAATAAAAATTTTGTATTTGAATTGGAAAAGTTGAGTTGTCCTTTTACAATCGGCCCACCCCTTCACTTGAGCTCAGATCTCACAAACGGCTTATAAATAAAGTGTACTACACAATAGTAACAACTAAGTAGTGCCAAATTGAAAAAAAAAAAACGTATTAATGATGTAAATATCGAAATTATTTTTTATCGTCGTAAAGGCGACATTGGACCTAGTGAATGGAAATATAATGTCGATTGTGCGGCGACATTCTTACGCAAAGGATTAAGTGTGCCCTAACCCTCTTTTACGGGAGTACTAAAACAGAAATTGAATTAAATTTCAATTAAGTAGCTTGGTAAGTACGGCCCTTAGAGACATTTGTGCGATTTTAGATGTTGATTAATTATGGTGTGTTTTGTATTTTTTCGAAGCGAAATTTAAAATTTGAGTTGAATATTAGCTTATATATTCGAAAAAATTATTTTCAAAGGCCTATAATATATTCTGTTTGTCTGTATTAAATTCTAGTCCGAGTTTATCTACAAAAGTCGATGAAAATTTAATATATCGATTTGCTAATAAATTAGCTCTTATAAAATTTCCTTAACTCTACAAAAATATGATTTCCAAGGTATTCTCTATATATTCAGCTCTCTGATAAGGAAAGTGTAGCATTTACACGGTGTCCTATGAAACAAAACTGTTTTGTTCCTATAGTTACACAAAACAAAAGTCCCTTAGCAGTCCACATGTTAAAACAAAAAATACAATTTTTATCGGTCTTATTTAGCGGAGTGCGATGGATTCCGTACGTGAACTAATTGTTAAAAAAATTATTAAAGGAATGAAACCATGTTAAATTTTTCAGGACCTACAAAAGGAAGTGATAAATCGGGACTTCATATATAAAACAATTAAACGCTATTAGGAAACATCCTCTGTTAAGGATCGTAAAAAAAGTGGACGTCAACGTACTGCGCGTACTAGGCAACGCATTAAGATGGTAAGAGAGCAGATTCGCAGAAAAAAGGTCCTTCGGTGAGAAAAATAGCTGCAAACTTGGGAATCTCAAAGTCTTCAACACAATTAATATTCACCAAGGATCTAGGAGCAAATCTTTACAAAAAACGTAAAATTCATGGAGTCTCCGTAAAAAGAACTGCAAGAGTTAAACTATACTTGCTTGGCACGGTGGTGATGAGTTCGTGTTTTCCGATGAAAAACTATTCATTCTGGACTGGAGCAACCACACAATCCACAAAATGATCGTGTGTGGGCAGTGAGAATGGAGGACATTTCCGAAAATGAACTTTATGTGCCCAGACATTAAAATTCATCCTCAGTCATGGCTTGGGGTGGTTTTTGTAGAAGAGGCAACCATCCTCTGGTTTTTATAGAAAAATGTGTGAAGGTCAACGCTGAATATTACCAGAAGCAAGTTCTTGAAGCAGTTATCATTCCAAGCTGGAAAAAGTTACTTGATTATTACTTTACCGACTTTTTACCGACGGATGAATGGCCTCCAAGTAGCCCAGATTTAAATCCTTTGCATTTCTTTTCTTGGAGCTATATGGTAGCGAAACTCAAGGACCGAAAATCAATCCCTTAGAGCAGTTCAAGCAAGTTATCGCCAAAATTTGGTAGAAAATGCACATGGAAAACGTTCGTGCCGCCTATAACTCTTTCGAAAAGATATTAATATTGATAAAAAAAGCAAAAGGAGGTATTATCAAAAAATATTTATTGTAGGTTTTTAACTATTCATGTGCCATTAAAATTTCAATAAAAATGTTTGCAAAATATTAAATACTTGTTCTTACATCTTAATATCTTTTGGTATTCAAATATATTGGACACTGTTTATAATAAGATTATACTACCTAATATGATACCCTTATAAAAGTACTTATATTCTCTCATAAAAATATTCAAATTATTTTCTTATTTTACAGAAAGAGCTAACATATTTTTATGAAACAAAACTAACTCGCATAAGTACGCCAATTAATTCTGATAAAGTACTCACAAAGCACTCGTATTGCTCTATAACGATGAAATAACAAGTGTAGTTATCAAAACTCAAGTGCATATATCCTCTCATTAGACGCTTGTAGACCTTTATGAAATGAAAATTGTTAGCTGTACTTTCCTTTCCATTTAAAGTAAGCACACTCAAAACTCGAAACAAACTAATTAGGAAGATTGAAATAATTTTAAATAGTCTTTATCACTCCTCGAAGCACAAAGAAAACCTTTTCGATTCTTTAAATACTTCAGTTAGTCATTAAATCAAGGCTGACAACAATACGTACTTCTAGACTTACGAATTGGAACACAACTAGCACAGCACTCAAATAAGCTATCGTGGAAAAGCTGAAGAGACTTTACGCTTGACCAATCGTAGTTCAATAGATGGTCATTCAGAATCCAAAAACGACTTTTGTATTAGTTAAAACAAGTATCATTTGTATCACAGGAAGAAATTTGAAAAAATACAATAACAGGAAGCGCAAGATGATGGTTTATCTCGGAGATAAAAGAAACAAGACATTTCTTAACATCGATTCAGCTACAGTCAAAACTCAAAAGTCAATTACACCGCTGAAGACCCATTCAACATAAGGCAGGCTAAAATTGCCGAGAATCAAAAGATCGTGGGAAGCCAGAATAATGTTTGCGAACTTTTAACTTAATAAAATAAATCTTTCGTAAAGAGTTAATGATGTGCCAGGACATTGCCGTCTTTATATTCCAGGCCATGACAAAAATCGATTTTACCAAAGCCTGTTTCAGAAAAGAAAAAAACTGACCACCCATCCCCTCCCATTACTCATCACCAGGTAAAGAAAATTAGGGAACTTTGGTTGGATTATATCTATAAAAAGTTGTGCACTTATATTTGCAAGCCATTAAGTGCAAAGCTCTCGTGCAGTGAAAATTAAAGTCAGACAAGCAGAAAGCCGGAAATTAATTGCTTCTACACATTTAGAAAATCTGAATATGTCTGAAAGAGGCTTAGTTTAAAAGTTGAAAATTCATAAGACGACCATTCAAAATCTTCTCAGTAAATTTTAAGAATTTTGTAGTGGTAGATAACTTTAAAAGAAATCCGTAGTAGTGAGAGACATGGCTGATAGTCTGGAACGTCATCTGTTAAGGTCCATCGTTTTAAAAGAAGAGAAGGCCCACGAAACGAAGTTTCCATGTTCAGAAAACACTGGGTAGAACATCAGAGAAGAACCAAGTTGCAAAATCCATGAGTCGGATTTTGTATGAAAGCATTACATGCTCGACCATCGACTTCGCTGAGCCCAAATATCTTGAGCTCATTAATGTGGTTCTGAAACTATTTCACAAAAATATTTACTTAGCTACAGAAGGCAATAGAATTCAACACATTTTGTCATTTATATGTGCAGTGTTATGTTTCAGTAAAAAATATAAACAAGTTTATTAAACAAAGTACACTGTAAAAAAAATTGTCGCCACAAATGTAGGGAATATTCCTTAAAATGGGGGGAATATTCCCAAAAATTTAGGGAATGTTCACTACCTGTTAGGGAATATTCCCTACATTTTAGGGTAAAATACCTAAACTTTGTGGCAACATTGTGCACATTTTTTACAGTGTACTTAGATTTTTATACTGTTAAATGCACAAAGAATTAAACAATAAAATCGCTGAATCAATCTTTCATTACGGAGGCTGGTTTACATTATGCAAAAACTTAAAGTTAAAAGTAAGACATTTTTCAATAAGAACTAATACTAAAAGAAGTACGAAATCCTACTTCTTCAATACGTTCAAAGAATTTGATGTCACGGCCTGGAACATAAAGACGGCAATGTAAACTGTTGCTAAGTAAATTCTTTTGTGAGATAGTTTCAGATACACTTTAATGAGCTCAAGATATTTGGGCTCACTGAAGTCGATGGTCGAGCATGTAGTACCATATCGAACAACATAAAAATCACTAAGGTCAAATGTCTGCTTTGAAACTTTGGATTGAATAGCTCTGTGCCGAAAATTATTCCACATAGTTTCTGTCAAGAAGACAACGTCAAAACAAGAGTTAATACAGGGAAAAGAAGGATCTCGATGGCTTGGTGCGGAGATCGGTTACGTTGGCGTAGTACATGGAGATCTTGTTGATGACTTTTTTGAACATGAGGCAGTGCTAGGTTTGTCTAACAATAGAGTGAGTAGGCCAAACATTAGGAAAAATCGCAGCAAAAAGCGGAAGGTACAAGGATTTTGAAAGATTCAGTAAAGAAGCTGTCATTGCGCATATGCAATGAGTTGATGTTTCGGCAAGCAATATTTTTACGAAAATCACCAACTTCTCTTCAGTCTTATCGGGATGGATCTTAGAGACCAAGAGCTGCTTATGTAACCTGTACGTGAGTGTTAGGCATAACTACAATAGCCGTCACAGAACCAACTACAAATATATAGATCGGCAATAATCGATTACAATAAGGAGGAAGAAGACTCAGAACCAGAAGAACGATGAACCTCAGTGGAATTAGGCATACTCTAAAGTCGGTTGTAACGACTACATTATTTACGAATCTATTTAGAACACTCAGCAGGAATACGAATTTCGATTCAAACCCAAATCAAGTGGTGCGAAAGAAACAGTTATAGAAAAGTCAAAAAGCGGAGCAGATGTTTTTGTCTCTGAACTTTTGTCGTTTTTGTCCAAAATGTCGATGGATGTGCGCAATGAAATCGTAGCATGCGCAGCTAGTACGACATCATTATTGCCTGAAAACAAGGTCATACGTGCGGAGTACGTCGTCCTAAGAAATTTTGGACTAGTTGCATTTCTGTCCAAGGTGGCGATTACATTCTGATTCAGTATGACTTCACTTCTTAAATTTGAATAGGAAGAAGGCAAATTAACACTATTAATTAAACCCTATGTGGTCTAGTATCCAGAACTCACAGAGTAGCGACTAGTTACCCAGCCCACGACGTATGCTGTTCCGCTATTCTAAGTTGCTTTGTTAAGGGGCAATGTGGATCCGTCTAGTAGTCGACACTCAAGCTGCGTATATAATAAAGACAGTCAAGTTACGGTGATAAGTCGTCCACAAAAACACAGTTACAACTGTGCAGATATTTTTGGTTTTAAAATATAATTGTAATGGAAGTAAAGGAGCTTCCAATAAGGAGTATCCGTTATCAATTTTAAATGTGAACACACGTTTAATGTATATCTGTCAACTGTCGTAGCTGTTTAGCTTGTCAGTGTCATTTAATCACCATGAAGTACATAAATGGGCAACTTTTATAAATAAACAAAATGTACTATTAAAATTCTTAGTCGGCGGCCGCATCCTTAATCCTTTGATGACCGCGCCTAAATCCTGCAGTAGCAGGTTTTATTTATACATATATGTATTTATTGTATAGGTGCCAAATATGCTATAAAAAATAAACTATGCTTCTCGGGAGGTAAGTGTACAGAGATAGTTGCCTATAGGAAACAAGTGGCAGGGAGTTCAAAGAAAAGAGTTTTTATTGCTTTATTATTTTTGTAAGATAAAACATATTTATTTAAGCATGGTAAGCCACAAAACAGTTTTACTGGGGATTACAACACAACTGGGTATTGCATTAGCGCATTTACTCCTTGGCCAGTCTGTTCTGCAGAAAGCTCATCTGTCTTAGTTCCCCAATGTGGCCAATGTCCTATTGGATCATAATGGATGACACTGTTCATGGATGTAAATCGTTTTCGTGGAGTAGAGCTGGTTGAAGCTTATAAATCTTCTTCACAGCTTACACTGAAAGTTTCAGTTGAGGTAGGAACAGCATTCATATCTGAAGTTTTACGACATTTCCTAGCGGGAAATGGAAGCGATCAAAATCGAATGCAAGAGCACTTCTTTGGAAGCTTGCAGTGCTTCCCCACCGTATCCTTCTTCATATCATTTTAACGCGAGCATGTCTGCAGAGGGAAGCGCTTTTGGAGCGCTTCTATGGTGGCACTCTTGGAGCGCTTTTCGGGTAGCACTATTGGAGAGCTTTCAGTGTAGCATTCTTGGAGTGTTTGTAGGGTAGCCGTCGCAGTCTTGGAGCACTTTTAGAGAGTACAGAGCTCCGTTTTATTTTAAATTAAGTTAAATTTCAATTAACCGCACACTTCGACTGACTACCTATTACAGAATGAAAATTCTCCTGTGTTTTACATATGAGTCATCTTTTCGCATCAAAAAAGAGATGGGTTACGAATAAGCCTAAACTCAGAAAAGAGATCTGCTTCTGCAAAGCTTTCTTTGACTATCATAAGAGAGCACTTCGGAAAAGATATTTTCTGGCTATGGTGTGGAAACGCTTCCCTTTGCAAACGCTTCCCTTTACAAGTGCTTGAGATATTTCCCGCTAGCTTCTTACGAGTATATGGTGGTGATTATTTCTGGCAATGTGTTAATCCTTGGGCAATATCAGATTGAAAATTTATGAGATTCATAAATTTCTCATCACCATGAAACATTTGGTATTGGTATTGCTTAATAATTCTGGTATAATACTTCCTTGACTTGTGATCATTTCTATATAATTTGTTTAGCATGTCTACTAAATATCTATGCTACAATTTTAGGGCGATCGGCTTCGATGAATTGTTTTCTATCATTGCTCCAACGACGACATTTTGTAATGGGCTCTACTCCGAGATGTATGGATAGTAGCAGTACACCCTTATTATCAAATCACCGTGCACAGGTTTAATCATGATCAACGTTTGTTTGGTAATCAAATAATCCCCTTCAATTTTTTGATAAATCTTTATCTAAGTATAAGTTTAGAGGACCAAGTCTTTTTGAGCGTCCTGTACCAGTATATAATAAAAACCACGCTGTTTTAGTGCAACAGCTAGATGAACGGATCTGAACTAATTATCGAAAAATATTTTGAAATTTTTATGTTTTGACAAAGTCTCAGTCGAATGTAAAACAGAATATCGGAGGTCCCTGCACGAGATAAACTTTGAAGCCCCACTTATGTGGTTTCTTTGCTATATATTGTCTCAATTGTGAACGGCCTGCGAAAAGAAAATGAAGTAGAAATTTTAGTACTACGTGAATGCAAAAATGGAGAAACAATCTGTACATCTAGAGAGTTGAATTCTTTTGGACAAATATATTATTACAAGGCGGCGAACGATAGCAAAAGCACCCATTTACAAATCAGAGTTGATCTGATCTAGTCCTAAGTGTTGGAGTCTGTTGTGAGCAAATCCTTAATCAAACCAGATGTTAATTCTGAAATCCAATAGCAGTTAATTATACACACATAAATTGAGGTTGACTCAATCCCAAAACAGAAGTTAGTTCTGGCCGTCCTAAATATTTGAGATTGACGCAATCACAAAACAGAAGTTAATTTTGGCTAAACAATTATTTGAGGTTAACTCAATCCTTATACAGAAGTTGATTCTGGAATTTTACAATTGAGGTTAACTCAAATAATTATTTAGGAGTTGATCCTAAGCAAAATATATTACTTGAGGTTGACTCAAAATACATCGGCTAGGTGTTAATCCTACGGATTGCTAAAGTGAGGTTAACTCAAGCAATCTCACACAGGAGTTAATCCGAAGGTCTAGACAATTTTATACAAAAGTTAGTCCAGATCTATTTCAAGAGGTTAACTCTGCAACAAATAAATTCAGAAGTTGATTCTGATCAAAGTAGAACGAACTGCCATTCCACAAGTAGCAGCACTCAATTCGCTACACTCATAAAAGCGCACAAGATTAAACGTCACAAGTGCCATTACTGCTATCCCATACGCAGCAACATTCCGATTTGCTGCAGCTAAAGGATACGCACTCGACAAATGTCATCAGTGCTGCCTTCATACTCTCACGTACTAGCACGCTAAAAAAACTGCACATTAGAAGCAGAATAGTTGGTTACGTTTGTCAGCATTACTTATAGTAGCAATACAAGTTTCTATATTCGTGAATCAATACACTCCATACTGCACCTCGACTGCCCTCACGTAGCAGTTCGAGCAAGAACTTCTTAACGGCCCTCACGTGGCATTTCGAGTGAAAGATTCTAATTTTCGGGATCAGACAAAATTGATTTTTTCTCACAGATCAACTGTCTCGTACCCACTCACTCACCATAATCTTCTTCTTCATTTCAGGAGTAAAGGGAAAAGAACACACAGCAGTCCAGAACGTTGGACCTACGGGCAGAATATTGAATTTTGTTTGAATTTTTACTGAATTGTTTTGTTAAGTTTTATTGAATTTTTAAGTAGTATTAAGTCGGAATTAATTGAATTGTGATATTAGATATAAGAAAAACTGAAATAGCACTCTTAATAATTAACATTTTATACTTTGAATTAAAAACTGAGTTATCCTTTCAGAACTGGCACCCGTCACACACATTATATTACAGTCCACTATAAAGATGTTTGTCACATCTTAGATCATTTCTTGACAATTGCGTTAGATTATTGTTTATATGTAGGCATTTTTTTTATATCTTCAAAACGATAGCACCCCATTGTATCAGCAATCAATGGGGCAGATAAAGAAGATAGCCAATACATGCGATATTGAGGCACGTTTATTATACCTGTATAGATCAATATTTATATTGATTAAGATATTTTTGTATATACCAAAATATCATTTAATTTCTTCAAAAGATATTTATACTTCTTCTCAAAATTGTTGTACACTCTTCGCAAATTTTTTCAATTATATTTCGTTATCAATAAACTCTTGAAAATAATATAGAGGTGTTCTCTGATCTTTTGAAACATTTTCTGGATATGGAAAAATAGTATGAGAAATCAACCAATTCTAATGATCGTATCCTCCAATTAAATTTTTTAAATCAAAACGACGCAGAAATACTTGGCTGAATCTCCATTTCTGGTTCAGGTTCCGCTTTTTGTTCAACTTCCAAATCATTCACAATTAGAATATCATCATTAGGAATTAGTTTATTGAAGAGATGAATTTCATTCCATTGGTGTTCTTTTTCTAATCTTTCCCTAAATTCATCCCCTATAGAATCCTCCATAATATTCTCCAGCTCATTATTTTTAAACTTATTAGCTGAATCATCCCAATTTTCTATCAAATGCGCTATTTCGGTATCACGAACTGACCTTTTTCTATACGACACTATAGTTCTCTGCTGTAAATGAAAACAAAAGAAAAACAAAAAGGACCCAAAATTCATACTTGCTGGACACTAGTTGTCTATGGGCAATGAGAACTTCAAAACAATCCACAAGCTAAATTACTCCAACATAAATAAAACTAATTCCATGTACCTACATACTCTACTTTCAGTTTTAAAAATAAAAATTATGATTAAAAAAAACCAAATAAATATACTCATATACTGTGATAAAAAAAGAATCGATTTTTCTAGCTTTAAATTCAAATACTAACTGACAGGGGCCGGGTTCTGTAACAGGGACAATTATGGACTTTTGGAAATGAGAGTTGTTTAATTAATTCTTCACTTGGAATTCTGTAACTCGGAAAATTTCATTTGAGAACTGCTGAATTCTCCGGTGTTTTGCAGGTGGAAAAGTAAGAAGAATAATACTCAACTAAGAGAATTGTCTGTTTTTCTTGTATTTTGTATCTAGGTATTTTCAAATTAAAGCAAGTAATTAAAATCAAATAATTGAAAAAGTTTAAAAGTATAAACAATTTCGTTTCCGCATACTTTTATGCACAGCACTTTTAATAACATAAAATAAAAAAATAATAATTAAATTCCGAGCTTTCATCCGTAAAATGTGGAATAATTTGGAATTTACTGAAAACAGTGCTCTAGCCAGTCGGAATTGCAATCTTTTTTTTTTCTCAAATCTCTCACGCTTTCCTTAATTCTCCAACGTTTTTCCTAACTCTCAAACCATGTTCGTGAATTGGGAATGGAGAATTATGGAGTTTTAATCGGAGAAAATGAAAATTCTTATCTCCCAAATTACGCAATTCTCCGAATTATTGAATCCGACCTCAGAACGTATGAACGTATAAACGGCTCTGTAATGAACGCATGAACCACGAAAAATATTAGCGGTTGTAAAATAGAGAATAATAATAATAATAATAAATAATAAATTTATTAACGGCCAATGTACAAAGATGACAATATCTTATATACGTACTTCTAATTTGATGTAATGGCTCCTGGTTAAAAATAAAAACTAACTAAAACACATTAAGATAACGAAATAAGTAATAATAAAAAGTAAGAATAAGTAATAAACAAAATAAATAAATTGATAAAATAAAATAATGGAAAACAAATTGTAAAACAAATATACGAATTTATATAAAAACAAACCGAAACATACCACCATGAAAGAAAAAATAAATAAAATGGAAAAAAAATGTACCTAACGCCATAAAAAATAAAAAATAAGTAAATAAGTAAAACAAGAAAACTAACTAGCTATAAAAAGTACGTCCCATTTACGCTCCTAAAAACTTAAATCTTTTAATGATAAGGAAAAATGCTTTCAACAGCCAGTTCACTGAATATTGGCACGAAGAGAGAACACTTTCGTATTGTCTGAACAAAGTAGGAGCGCTCACTGTATTGAGAGGAACACCGAGGAGCTAGAAGCTGACAACCCCTTCCCGAATACAGGAAGTGCAATCTCTCATAGAAATACTCCGGAAGCTTATTATATATCAGTTTGTGCAGAAGAATGCGTTCACGGTAGCCTAAATACGTTTGTAGAGGAGTGCCCAGCAGTGGCAATGCATACTGAGATACATGAACATTCCGATGAAGTCTATAAGTATAGCGTACTACATCATTGAAAGCTACATCTAACCACCTCTGGCACCGAGCATCAAGTTTGCAAAAAAATGGAATAATTAGAGTTGTAGCAATCTTCAAGCGAATGTTCACAGAAGGGCAAACAGGTGTTATCCAAAATTGCCGTAAAATGCCATAGATTTTCCCTATTAAATTTGAAATGTGACTCCAGCATTTGAAATGAGCCCTGAAATAAACTCCAAGATTCCTGACGCAGTCAACGTACTCGAGAACGGACTTATTTAATAAAATCGGAGGGAGTTCCGATTTATCAATCCGGCTCCTATATATAGCTAGGCAGTGCGACTTAGTTTGATTTAAAGTAAGTTGTTTCAACAGTGACTAGTCAAATATGCTACGAAGATCTTCATTAATGTGACAAATACAATCCTCCATCAAACCTATTGCTCTTCTCAAATATACGTCATTCGCGTAAAGATGAATGGAGGAATTACTAATAACATTCAGTAAATCATTTAACTATAAGGTAAAAAGTAGAGGGCCAACAATGGAACCTTGTAGAACACCAGGGCGAAGATGTATAAGAACAGAGCAAGGATCTTTTACTTTTACCATCTGTGATGGCTTGAAAGCAGTCTTGGATGGTTTACGAAATCAAATGCCTTGATATAATCAAGAAGAACTAGTGCTGTCATCTGGTCCTTACCGAGAGCTTCACAAATATCTGCAGATACCTTCAGAAGTGCAGCCTCGCAATAATGCCTACATCGATAACCAAACTGCCACATTGTGCAAGTCCTCTGCTCGTCAAAAAATTTAATGGTTTGTTGGGACATAATTTTTTCCAAAACTTTAGCCAAAAAACTACGCATTCTAATTGGTCTAAAGTCTCTGAGTTGGATGCAAAGGCAATTTTAGAAATAGGTGTTACAAGTGCTTTCTTCCACGTAGTAGGAAATCGGGATGTGGTTAAGCAAAAATTATAAATATAAACAAGTGGAATCAATATGTATGAAGCGAACACTTTCACAAGATCAGGTGGAAGTTAGTTTGGACCAGGATCTGTGAATTTAATAGAGAACATCACTGAAAGAATCTCAGCGCTATCGACATAAGCAAAGGCAATCATTACCTCCACTACAAGCAAAATAATGTTTGAGAGTGTTTAGGTCTAGACTTCGGATGTGCGCCTAGACTTCGGATGTTTTCCACAACTTGTTTTAGCCGGTAGACACGTATCATTCCGCAAGGACCGCAGAATATCGTTTGTACCTTTTTAATAAGAAATCACGTTCAGCCATGGCAGCATGAACCTCGCTAGTAATCCAAGGGCATTGATCAGAAAGAATATTGCAAATCTTTAAGGGAACATACTTGTCGTATAGATAAGAAAGTGTGCAGACGAGGGTTTCAACTTTATTGTCCAAGGTATTATTAGTAAAAACCTAATCCCATGACATTTCATTGCATTCTGCTATCATCTAGTTCAAGTTGGTGTTTTTAAAATCACGGTAGGAAGCAGTGCGAGTTATTGCCTGTAGAAGACATGTAAGGCTTTAAGAAAGTTAATGCTAATTTTTGTTCGTTACAATCGCCCTACCCGACACTCAATTCGTAAGTTGGTGCAAAGCTTCGTGTCCAGATTTTCGCTGCTTAAAGTTTCGGTGCCCGTGAGGCAAAGAAATGCAAGGTGTCCTGAGAATATTGCGGTCGTAAGTGCGTCTGTTAGCAACAACCCAAATCAATCGATTCCACCCTGTGGGCAGGAATTGGGACATTCTCAAGTATTATTGTGGCAAATTTTGCGAAAAAATCTCAGTCTACACCGCTGACTTATCAAAATGGTATGAGCAATTTGCTATTTCATGTGGCACAAATATTGTGTTTCTGTATATCAGGGTTTGAGTACCATTTAAAACGTTTAGTACATAAAACAACATGTCAGATGAAATTTTACACCCGAAAATCGAATTAAATAAAAAAAAATATATTTTCTTGTGTCTAAGTGATATTTTAATCGCTGATAAGGAATTAAACTCATTTCGATATTAATTTTCAAAAGTTATTGTTACCCGAATCCTGCATATGGGCAATAGAGACGGAGCACGGTAAACACTATCTTTAGCTTATTCTCCCTTCGGTAATTGCATCTGTAGCCAACATAAAAACATCAAATGGCATAAGAAAACGTTCAGTGAGCAATATTTTGTGTTGGTAGCTCCAACTTTGCCATAGGGCGAATGAGAAAACTGTAAAGCATGTGCTATTCTCTCCAATAGGAAAATGGCAATACGCTCAGTCTATTGTTATAAGTCAGTGGTCTACATGCATTCAGGGTAAAACTAACTCAAAACCTGAAGCCGCATGATTATTTGCAGCGCTGAAATACCTCAGGTGTCGGGAACAGATTTTTAACGCAAAATCATTTTCTGGCTATGAAGCTCATTTCTGGCTAAACGGCTCTGTGAACAAGCAGGAAATGCGCTATTGGATGGCAATAAACCCGCAAGTGCTGCATAAGGTACCACTGCATCCACAAAAAGTGACTGTTTGATGCTGTTTTTATGCCGGCGGCATAATTAGACCCTTCTTTTCGTTGAAAATGATGGCCGCCATGTTCGATTCATGGCGACCGCTATAGAGCGATGAAAATCCACTTTTATTCCTGAATTTACGTCGCATGAATGTGAAGGAGATGTGGTTCCAACAGGTCATCGCTACGTTGACTAAATGGAAATGAAATTCGGAAATAGCTTTATGTTGAGGAGAGGAGCCTTTAATTCGCCAACGAGATCTTGTGATCTAACGCCTCTGGACTTTTTTCTTTGGGTCTGTGTGAAGTCGTTGGTCTATGCCAACAGCCGTTAGACGAGCTCAAAGCCAATATTGAACGCGAAATTGCCGGAATATCGACCGAAATGTGTGGTTGAGTGGCCGAAAATTGGGTTCAACGAATCGATTGCTGCAAGCGCGCCCATGGTGGCCATATGACTGATATCGAATTTTGGTCTTAAATGGTATGATGAGAGCTTTCTTTCGCGTTTGATTTAGAAATTAAAATGAATACCTCTAAATTTATTTGTTCGAGCTACACGGCTGCGCATGGCCGGTTTCAGAAGCTCATAGCTTTTAACAGTTGCGATTTTCATTATGTGCATTTAGCATAATAATCTACACAGTTATGGCTATTAAATTATGCGAAAAAATCGATTTTTTTTACACAACAATGCAGAATGGATCCTTAAGTTCACTAAACATATTCGAACTCAAGTTTTTGACAACCCTGAATTTTTCCTAGAATAGAAATCTGACATTATTGAATTAAAATTGAGGAAATAGTGCGGAGCTAAAAATGGAAGAAGAAAATGTCTTTGAAAGTTTCACGTGCAGGGAAATTAAACAATATTTGCACTCATTTGCATGTAAGTTCTCTTTGTAAAATAAGGTTTTTCTCCAGTTGTCAAATTAACAGATATGTTAGCACCGAAACTGCACGGAGTTTTACTCGGAACTATCACATAATTTGTCGTTAATTTGTCGTTAAATTGTCGTGAAAACCATAAATTTTCCGTGTCCTTTTTATACCCTACATGAAATCTAAAGCGTACGCTAAGTTTGTCATTCCGTTTGTAACGCACAGAAATAATGCTAGTGGGGAAAAATGGATTGGACACCCACGCATTAAATTAAAAGTTATTTTGATTTTTACATATCCGTCTGTCCGTCCGTCCGTGCACACGATAACTCGAGAACGCGTGTACTTACGGAGCTGACACTTTATACGCGGACTTTAAAAAAAAAGTAAAATTATGTTCGAAAATGAAAATTTCGTTTTCCACTATATATTTGGACACTGCTTTAGAACGCGTTGATATAGAGAACTGAAATTTGGTACATAGATGTTTTCATAGTAACACCAAATAAAATTTAAAAAATGGAATAAATTGGGCAACGCACTCTTAGTGTTGCCATATAAAAATTTACGTTTTCTACGGATACTGTGAAAACGACCCGTCCTAAACACTTCTATCGTACTAAAAACTTCTTCAGAATATGAAGTCCTATAAAATTCATTCTACTAATTTTTCTGTCTGACGAACTGTTCTAGCGTATCATAAGAATTGGTTATAGACCAATTTTAGCTGTTTTACTTGTTTCTAATGGGAACTGGATGTGGTGCTAAGTTGACGTCAAGTTAGGACCGCAACTCACTGGAACTCGACTAAACCTTATCGGGTTGTAAAATTAATTATACATCTTGGAATTTGTCGTTAATTTATCGCGAAAAAATAAATTTGTCGTATGCTTTTCTCTAAAAGACATAGGATGTGGTGCTAAGTTGACGTCAAGTTAGCACCGCAACTCACTGGAACTTGGCCAAACCATATCGGATTTGAAAATTTCACATCTTGGAATTTGTCGTGAATTTGTCATGAAACCCATAAATTTGTTGTGTCTATTTTTTTAAGGAAACTAGATATGGTGCTAAGTTGAGGTCAAGTTAGCACGACATCCATTCTTTTTCAAATCTTTAGAAGGTAATCCTATAGTATAATAGCGAACGATATTTCAAAATACCATCTAGAATTTCTTGGACCATTGTAAAATCAATCTAGACCAGTGTTATTGTTGAGATTGATATATAAGACCCATGAATATATATCTCTTCCGACGACAATTCGTCGTATATTTCGAATAATTTCAAAACAAAAGTAAGTCTCTAAGCTGCAGTGCTTACTCATCTTCTACAAAATCCACATTTTATCCTGAATTGGAAATCATAAACATGCTGTCCATACGAAGCACTATTGTTTCGAAGAAATTTAATTAAAGTTAGAATAGAACTCACTGTCTCAGCAATTCTCATATGTATGTGAAAATTCTTTTCAAATCAATACCAATGGTTCTTTCATTGAACATTTATATTAGAAGTCAGACTTCTAGGTCCACCTCAGTTAGGGTCCACTATAATTGACACTGATGGGAACAAACGGGTGACATTTCGAATGCAATGTATTATATAAACCAAAGCAAGTCAAATTACCTTAAGAAAACACCTTGACTTCTTGGACAGAGCTGAAGGATCCATTGGGAATTCTTCTATTTATAGGTGCATATCCTATGCAAAAGAGAACATCGACGTAGTAGTAGCAAACCCTGTGAGTGTTTAAAATCGATTGAAGTTTACCTATGCATGAATAGATTCTATTGAAGGGAGTATTCGATGCTTATGCAATTGTCCAATATAATTCGTTCCACTGAATTTCTTAAAAGTTGTGTTCTCATGTTGATACGTAACTTATAACTAATGAAAAAAAAATCTAAATTTGTTTTTACATTTTCATTGCTTTTATTTCCCGATAATTAATTAGATTTTTTCTTCTTCTTCTTTTCAGATAATGAAACAATCAAAGACATGACATGGAAGGAATGGGAAGTATTGACAATAGTCGGACACAAAGAAAAATTAACCAAAATACCTAAAATGTAGTCAAAAAATTTTTAATTAGAATGAAAATATAAATAAAAAAAAGGTCTTCGTAAGTGCTTTAGTGATATTTGTATGAAATTAGTGATTGTAGTGAAATTAGTATATAATCAAATCGCGAAATTAATTCAAATATGTGCCGGCGGTGAATCGTTTCAAAGAAACGCGCTTTATACTCGCAAAAATAGCATTAAGATAAATCAGCAGCCTTAAGGAAATATTTATAATATGATATTTAACGTCTTTATATAATAAGTATATATATATATATATATTATCTAGATTCAATCTTTATAGTATAAGTGTTTTTGTGATAATTTTGCCATGCGATTGCGATTTGTGCTTAAAAATATACACTTGCTTCTCTGCGTAAATGTAGAAAAAAAATTGGTAAGAAGAGAGGCTTTATGGAATCTCTTCATCGGTTCTATGTCCTAAAGTAAATGTTATAGTTGTATGGATTAACTACGTACTACACTTACTGATACACAATCTATACTACCTACGTATTTCTACTACTATACATACATTCACCAGCTACATATACATATATTTTGGAAGACATCCTATCGTCGATCGCATTGAAAATACTAAATATTCAAAATGCCAGTACGACGTGGACATGTGGCTCCTAAGACCACACTAATCGAGACCATTATCAGGAAATTCGATACACACAGTAAGTATTATTATTTGATTTATAAAATTTCACTTATCAAAATTGAATTAAATGATTTACTATAATTTAAACCCATAGAATATAACACAGGGTGTGTTTCGAAAGTATGGTTGCATACAAGCTAAAATTATAGTTAGCATAAACCGGAATTGTGAAAAATATTCCTCTGTAGTCTGTTCTTCAATGATAGGCATCTGTATTTGTTGTTGCTTCTTATATGTTTCCATGTTTTATAGCATTATTTCATATCTTTTTATTTTTGCTGCGTTGCCAATTTTCTGTTTGTCACATCAAAAGGCTTCTGCCTGAGTTTTACTATAAAAAAATAGTCTATGCCGTTATTTTGATAACAAACGTACTTGTCTACTTAATTTTATTGCACCTCGAAAACAGGAAAAAGTTTTTTTTACAACAAAATTCAAAAGACAATAATTGTTCTAGTTCGATTCATAATTAAGTACAATATCATATTTAATACTGAAGTTTTCGAAGTAATTAAAATTAATTGAAAGTGTTTGATAAGAATTTAAAGAAATTACATAGTAAAACCCAAATAGTTTTTAAATATTCTTGGGTATTTATAAGTATTTTTTTTATGAGATTATTCAGAAAGTGGTTGTTTTTTTAGGATTCTCCGATATAAAAAGGCTCTTTTTATTTCATTTTTGGTGAAACATTATTGGGGCGGCAACGTTTCGGATCAGGTTTGACCCATCATCAGGCCCTGTGTTAAGTTAACAACGAGAAAAACATTTTTTATTGCATTGTATACTATTTTGTCTTTTTATACCGGAGAATCCCAAAACACAACCACTTTTTGAATTATGTCATAAATATTGAACACCCAGTAAAAAATTACTACCACTTTAAGTATTTTGTTAATGGAATCGCAAGTTCAATTAGATTCCGGTATTTTAAAGTATTATTTGAAATTCCGGGATTGAGACTGTAAAATTTTATTCCAATACAGAAGTATTAGTATTGTGAATTTTCAATTTTTAATACTTGGTATTGGTAATTAATAGGTATTCAAACCATTACAGCTATGTGTGAAAGTCATGAAAAATTAACAAAATACAGTTAAATGTAGTAAGATTATTTTATCTTTTTATTATAGTTAAATTTAATGAAATGATATACAGGGTGATTCAGATCAAGATACCTTCCGGTATACCACGCGATTCCTTGCAGGAAGATGATCACAAATAAATTTGGGTTACATAGAAGAAAGTTTTTGAAATAAATAACGGTATTTATTAAATTTGTGTGTAAAAAAAAATCAAAATTTTGGAAGTATTTGAGAATAATTTAAATATGCTTAATTTAAAACTACAGAGTAATACACTTTTCGACAGCTACTATTCTTGGCTATTCAATAAAAATAGAAATAGAAATCTTCAACTGGCCACAACTCCTAAAGGATGGTTTTAGGTGGTTGGGGGGGGGGGGGGGGAGGTGTATGATGTGGAACAATTTTTTGGATCAGCTTACCTCACGGAATCACGTGGTATACCGGAAGGTATCGTGATCTGAATAACCCTGTAGAATTACTTTTTGAATTAATTGGCTTACTTGTAAAATAACGAAGAAAAATATTTAACAATTAATAAAGCAAGCATTTCCAAATAATCCATGGAGTAGCTGATCCATTTCTCTCTTTGACGGGTAGTGATAGTAACCCTAAAAGCAAAAACAAAAAGGTTCGCAAAATACCTAGATTTTACCAATTTTATTTTTATTTATATTTCATCCAAATTTTCTAAACCTGTAAGGTATAATTATTTCTTATGAATTCAATTCGGTACTACGTAATTCACATTCTTTTTATTTAATTTTATTTCTTTTCAATTAGGAATGAGAAAGACTAATAAAATTAACATTTCAAAAAATTATGAACTGAATTAAAATTTTTCATAAATTCCACGGAGATTAGCACGGAAATTAAAATGTAATTAAAAAGGATTTACACTTGAATTAATACCCGATTTTAATCGGAAATTCCTTTTTAATGTGTTTTCTATAAAAATATCAAATTGATTAGCACTTCAATTGGTTTTGATGAAGGCATATTGCCGAAACTATGAAAAATAAATGAAAATAAAAGTAATATGGAACAAAATATTGTGTTATTTTTAGGCGGGAAAATATGTAGAAAGTTGTGAACATTTGAGAGTATTTCCATAGACAAATAATTTAAAAGGAATTAAGGAACTAAAATCGAATTTTAAATGATTGATAATTCATATTCAATTCCTTTTCATTCCTTTACCAATCTGGGTAGAATTTATGTTTACGATGAATTTCAATTCAACATATTACTTGAAATGTTAATTTCATTGGTCAATCCTATTCCTGATTGAAAAGTTATACAATAAAGAATTGCTAATTCCAAAGAATGTATAGAGGAATTTAAATGGATGATAATGATTACAACTCTGGTTTAAATTAATTATCTCTGGTTTAAATTAATTATTAGACACTCAATTGTGCTATTAATCGCATTACCTATCTTCCACATTTTTTGTCACGATCAGTTTCATATAACAAATGAGTCGAGAAGTTCGATTGTAATATTTAGTATTTCTATTAAAGTTTTAGGTTGGTACTTATTCAGTTAAATGTATACTAAAAAATATGACTCATTCGAGTGAACCAAGTAGTCTAGTGACTCTAAAAAGTTTGAGTTTTATATTTGTATACTAGTCAGCGCCAACTTTATCTAACTTAAAATATTACAAACTAATTGCTAAATAAATAAATAGCAAATTTAAAGTTCTTTGTGGTACAACAGTAATAATAGAAATAATTAAAATTGTAGCCAGACACAACGTTCCACACAATATAAAAATTGTTTTTTTCTTATTTGTGCATTGTCTAGTAAAATTCTAATATTCTGTAATTTGAATGTATTTTTATTAGAAATTTTTCCTAAATCAGCGCCGACATTAATTCAATGGGATTGAGCTAACAATGATAACGAGAGATAACCTCAAAATCTGCCCAGCATTTTGAGCTATTTTGTCAAGCGCATATATTTGTCAAAATTAATATGACTTATTACCGGGTATAATTTTATTATTGTTCAAGAAAGCTATTTTTTAGATTCTTTGAATTCTCCGGCACAACAGCAAGTGCGAAAAAAATTCGTATTTGTTATTTCATCATACATTTTTAATTTTGGGTGGAACGCTTCAAGTCTTGATTTGACTCATCAGCAGGTCCCAAATAGCAAAATTGAGTGACTCGAAAAAACAAATGAAAAATAGAAAATTGAAAAGTGAGAAAATGAAAAAAAATGAGAAAAAAAGAAACAAAAATTATATTTATTGAAGTCATATTTTTTGCCCTTCACAAACAATAAAAGTATCGTTTTCACCGTATCTTTCATCTCTATGCAATTGCTATGTAACAGCATTTCTCCATGACCCATATTGGGGACTTTTTCTCGAATCATAAGGGGCATTGTCCATAATTATTACTGAATTTCCATCAAGGTTTTAAAGAATTTTTAAAAACCATTTTTGCTTTTGTGATGCCTTCATTAACCCATGTTTTGTTCAAGTAATTTATTTCCATATGTATCTGACGAAGTTCATTTATTTTTTTTTATACAAATTTGTATTCTATATAATGATAAAAACAAATTCCACGAACTGCTAAATCTCAGACAAAAAATATAAATACAAACAAACAGTAATAAAAACTTCCTGAAAAAACTAAAGCAGCTGTACCAAATTGGAAAAGTAATTGCTAAATTAGAAGCAAGCGTGGACTTGAATAGCAACCAAAAAGTTAAGGCAGGTGATGAGACGATAACAAGTAGCGAATCGACAACAAATTCTTTGTTTAGTACTATCTTTCCTAGAAGCACCGCGTAAGGTGTTTCAATTCAGAATAAAATTTAGTGATAATGGCAAGTAACAAGTACAATGACTTTACAAAAAACTGTGTTATTAATGATTTTAACAAGGATTTAACTCAAAGAGACTTAACTGAAAAATATAGCATCAAAAACTCTGTGATGTCACGACTAATAAAAAAGTATGTTGTCACCGGTAGCGTAAAAATAATTCACAGAGGTGGACGCGCAAGAAAGACGACAGAACGAGAGGATGGACCTCATCATCCGGAAAATTAAAATGAACCAGTTCATATCATCCGTGGAGATTCTAAGTTATACACAAATAAATATTACTGATAGAGCAATCAAACGTCGGGCCGTGGAGGCTAAACTCCCAACTTATAGGCCGGCATCCAAGCCAGCAATATAAAAAAAACCGGCAAGCGAGAATAAAGTTTGCAGAAAAATATGGAAGCTGGGATGAACAACAATGGAAGACAGTTTTATTCTCAGATGAATCAAAATTTAATTTAATTCAATTTGGCGGAATGACATATGTCAGGCGACCCAAAGGAACAAGGCTATTTCCACAATTTTGTAATCATACAATAAAACATGGACGGGGTTCCGTAATGGTGTAGGGTTGTTTCTCCTGGGCAGGGCCTAGCCCTATTGTAAAAATAGAGGGCAAAATGGATCGGTTTCAATATAAAAACATCCTGGAAAATGAATTGCTTCCGTATGCCGAAGAAAAGATGCTACTCCGTTGGAGGTTTCAATATGACCGCGATCCGAAACATACCTCAAAATTCGTTACGAACAATCACCGCGCAATCACCGGACTTAAATCACATTGAAAATTTATGGAAAATTGTTAAAAAGTGATTGAGAGGGAAAAGGTTCGCCAATCAGCAGGGGTGGATGGGGTGACGTTAACTGGCCTGGGAAATTAGAGGAAGCGGCCTAAAGAAAATGGCGTGGAGTAATAATAATAATAATAACTTTTTTTCATCAATAATAGTGGCCACAAAGTTTAAAAATATTGTTACAGAAAATAAAATAAAAAAATAAACTAACAGAAAATTAACTAAAAAAAATGACTCATTAAAATAACGATCTAAAACATTAACAACTTTTTTATCAGTGGAGACGTTTCAGCGAAAGCATTAATGACATTTACATTGTCTATTGTACTCAAATTCGCTTTTTCTGTGCTCATCAACATGAAGGCTTCCAAATTTTCATTCAACAATCAATTCCGCAGTCTATTTTTGATAAATTTTAACAAAAAGAAGGAACGCTCACATTCCACTTGAGAAATTGGTAACGTCAGAAGAAACTGGTATGCTGTTACCAATGCAGCATAAACCTCTTAGTATAAATTATATTTAATAATAGTTTTATAGTAACAGGTCGCACAATTTCGGCAATTTTTGCAGATTATATGATTTTCCTCAGATTCGTCCAGATTCGGGAAAGATTCATAAGATTGTTCCAATGTTGATTTTAATGTTTTCCAGTTGTTTGCAAAGGTGAAAATCTCTTCTTGCAATTGCTCAGGTGTTGCTGAATCATTAACCGGCATAATTTTTTGTGAAAGATTTTCCAGAAGATTGTTTGGGATCCTATTCTTTTTTATGTCTTCAAAGTTTTTAGGATAAAAAAAAAAGAGAGGTTCATGCATAAATTTGTGTTATTTGTAAAGCGTCGTTTCATGGACTCAATCACTACATATAACAGAAAATTTTATGTTTCAATCCTGAAGCTGTCGAAAGGATCAGTCGACTTCTCATCTGCTGTGTTTTCGTCATGCATTCTTTTCACGCATGTTTTTCTGTGTATGGGCAAAGTTTCTTCAATATCTAGTGTATTGCAGTCTTCGACAGATCAAGTTGTCTATTTGCCCATTCAACAAATGTGTCCGTAATCTTTTTGGTGCTTTCTGCATCTCTCTGAATTTCAATTAGCTGATTTAATTATGATTCTACCAGACTGTTGCATTTAAGTAAGTCAAGACCTTTTGTCTGCGGATATTTAGATAATGACTCAGTTATTTGAAACATTCTTAAAAAAATATGAGCGATCAGGAGATTTTCATATTTTAAGAGGCCATTTTTCAAGCTACTGGCTCCTCGTAATCGTGAGTAATGGTAACAACATCAACATCATTTTTGCACTTGAAACGATTCCTGAGATATTATTATTATTTTATTAGATAAGATATACCCAAAGATGACAAAAAATTAAATAAAAAATCCAGGTCCGTATTTAACTTTTTGGTTCTCATGATGATATTTCAGAGACGAAACGTCTGAATCTAAAACAAATCACCTCACGTCTCACGTTATTCTATTAGAAAAGTGGATTAAAAAAATTTTTTTACGGAATTTCGATATCTCTTTTAATAAATAAGATTCGATACCCTTCCAAAATTATTAATTTTTCCAAAATCATCTATTAGCTCGAAAAAGAACTATCAAAAATATTTTTGCGCCAAATTTTAAGTCTCAAAATAGTAGTATACTTTAGAATAATAACGGATAGTTAAGAATACATGTGTTTCGTGCTTCGCATATGAACCCATCTAAATCCGGACACCCTGTACTGAGAACTCAATAAAACAATGATTCATTGGGAGTACATGGGAGAGTGCATTATTATGTTGCGCTATAATTACGTCTCTTCTTGAGCTGTCATCGTAATTTTCTTCAGTCCCTGCGTCGGAAACCGAATCTTTTTTCTTAAAAAAGCTTTCCAACTTGACACATTTCGTTGCCTGCTCTGTCAACCTTTGTTTTTTCTTGTCTCTTTGTTTTTCTGCACCTCCCTTACGTTTTGAACTCGAGGAACTCATTTTGAAAAATATTACTTTGTATTAATAGACGGTTCCTATACTAGGAATTCTAGCGCACGGGGCGCAGCCCCAATACCATGTTGCCATGCCACTCAATGCTAATTCCAAGAAATGCAGTGAGCCGAAAATGTCGAGTATTGGTATTATTTTAGCAATAATATCGTTACATTTTTTTTGTCATGTAAATTAGCACAATAAAGCATAAACTACTGGGGAACCAAGTTGTTTAATCATCTTCCGGAATCAATAAAAAATATAAAAAATCTTAAAGCTTTTTTAAAATCTGTGAAAAGTATTTTAATTAATAAGTGTTGTTATTCTGTAAATGAATTCTTTAATACTGATTTTGACTTGTGTTGTGATGATATTTATTTGTGTTGTTGTTATTTATGTTTATTGTTTGCATATAGTTTTTTATGTGTGGCTGTTGTTTTGGGCTATTTTAATATTTTTTAATTTTATACTGTACCTGACGTTTAAGGTAATGTTTATTACTTAATAAATTTATCTATCTATCTATCTATAAATATTAATTTTATCTAGGTTATAGTTTTGACTTTACCGGTCCAAATCTATTTTTTTTCAAAAATTTTATTTTAAAATAAAAGTGTTGGTTTAATATTACCGGCCCGAATTTTATAAATCTCACCGTCCCAAGGGGAAAATTCCCTTTTTCCCTCTGGGCCCATCCACCCCTGCCAACCAGAGTCAGCTGTTTCAAGCAATTAAAATAGAGTGATCCCAAGTCCCAAATAATACAATAGAAAACTAAAGATATGAGAGTCGTCATAAGACAGAAAGGATTCTCTACAAAATATTAAAATGTGGTTTTTTATTTTTATTTTTTTAGTTGAAATCGAGTTGCATTAGTTTTCTCCATGTCTTTTGTGTTTACTTTTTTTTACATATTTTTTATTACTGGAAAATTTGGAATATATTGCGAATTTTGTTTTGTTTTTATGTAGAATAGAGATAAGAGTTAAATATATATTAATTTTATTTCAAATGGACTAATATTATGAATTTTAATTTAAAAAAATGAAATTTTGGTGTAAAGTTGCTTTAGTTTCTTCTAATACTGGACATAAATAAATAGATAAATGGACAGAAGAAAATTTTTAGGAAAATTTATGCAACTTGCTTGTGTTTACATAAATCAATGTAATTTTATTACTACTGTCGTACATACTATTCAATTTCTTACCATCATTTATTTATTTATTTACTTATTTCGCTAAATGCTAGGCTACAATTATCCTTGAACACAATACTTAATTGAAAGCTTTAGTACAGAAAAATTATTAAAGATTTTTCTTAATTGAGACTTATTGATATGAAAATCAATCGAATGAAAATTCAAATTAAAGGTATACAACATATTCTGGTCATAGGGTCAAAATGTCCTTAGTTGGTTGGATGCGATGGAAACACAAATAAATAAAATCATTATATCGCAAGTGTCAAATTCGTGATATTTTTTGCAATGCATTTAGCTCCTGACAGTCCGCGGGAATATACATTAACTCCTACTATCAATCTTTGTATTTTTACTTTCGGATAACATATCTGACTATTACAAATTAATATTTTCTGATAGCTTTTTTGTTGCTACAACAAAGCATTAAATTTCAAAACGAGTCCTTGTCCTATCGTATAATTTTAAGAGACGCTTCCACGTTCGCATTTCAATTTCATACAAACAAACATATAGAAAAGTATATAGAAGTGTTAATTGAATTTTTCCTTTCGACTGTATTCAGATGTTGTTTCATCGTGTTACAAGAAATTTGCCTTCAGCTAAACTGGTAAAAGCTTTTAATATGAGAATTTCTGGCACAAAAGCGCACAACATTTTCATTCTACATACATAATATGTTAGCGGATGACTCATTCAGTGAAATCCTTTATAGCATTGCCTGACTTTTTTCAAGTCATGAAATCCCATACCGAGCATAAACATTGAAATAAAGACACTCCTTCCTTGCCACTCCATGTAAAAGAACAACTTTATGCAAAAAATAACGAAAATTTTTATAGGAGATATCTACTTAGATCAGAAATGCTACAGAGGCACGTTTACAATGATTTCAAGCAATAATGTTTGCCTTGAATTTATTAATCCTTGAGTGGTAGTACAGTTAAGCGCCAATGAATTATTTCTCTTAATTTATTAGGAAATGCATTTATTTTTCTTTGTACTTCACACTGTGGGGATTCCCTATAATATACTCGATGGCAAATATCTCCTGCTGCGATTCAGTTCATTCGAAAATTAATCGGCGAACGAACATTTATGTTTCCTTGCGGATGTGTCATTCCGATTACATTTAAATTCCCGTTTCATGGAATTGTTGCGGTGTTTATTTAACGGTTGGTCAGAAATAGCACAAAAATGCAAAACAAGCATTATACAGAGCGACTCTGGTTGCCAGCAAACTATATACTAGACCTCTGAGGGCACAGAACCAAAAGGAACTAGTCCGATGTCCTGTTGATTTACTATCCACATGCTGTTTGACTGCATTAAGGGTACGCTACCCATATACAACTTTGGGCAGCAGCGCAAGAACTCAATTTATGTCCTGGCTATGCGTATATGTATATACATGTATGGATTGGTGCCATTCTTTAATCGAAAATAGGACTCTGCCGCCAGCTAGGCCGGTGAAAAGGACAGATTTTTTGAAGCTATATTATAGCTCTGGACTGTGCTGTCGTCGATTTACTCAGAGGCTTCAGAGTAATGATCGGATTGCATGACCTACTTAAAGTTTTCCTATTGTTTCTAAGTTATGCTCCCAACTTTAAAACTTGAGCGCTATACTAACAATCAAACACACAGAATTCTTTGGATCTACACCTGTATAAAACGCTGCTTAATAGTACTGTCGTGATTAAGCATTGCGGTGTAATGAATTGCTTTTAACCGCAACATTCTAAAATTGTTTGTTCTGAGATAGAATACGTCGTCTTTAGGTGTAGAATGCAAATAAAGAGGTTAAATCGGATAAACTTTTCACCTGTTGAAGTTTTAAAATCTTATAAAGAAAGGCCTATAAACGAATACGTTTTAAATGAATAAGACTTGGCTTTAAAGTTTTCGTTAGCAAAATTTTACCCACTTAAATGATTATTTTTTACCGAGGTATACTAAGTTATCCGGACGAAAGCCCAACATAGCTTCGAATGATTATACATGATTGTATAAAAAAGTTAGTGAAAGAGGATCACATATTCAAATAATATTAGCGACCATACAAAAATCCTATTTGGAGTCATTATTGAAATTGATGTATAGTTCACAACGTTCATGACTATGTACGTATGCTCTTCTTCAATAATGTTTGTGACGAAAAACTTTGATGTAGCTACTACTACTATTGCCGCATTTAACTAACAGTGGTAAAAGGATAAGAAAAAGGCTTTGTAATCCGCTTGCAACTATTTTTTATCGGCTTTGGTATCTTTCCTTATATTAGAGCGGTTAAGCTTTCAATAACTGTCTCGGTAGTAAGCAAATCAAAAAAATAAAGAATTCTAAATTATACACTTCATATTGATTTTGTTTTGGGCTATTTCTTATATTTCTGTACAGGTAAGGTTTTCAAATTTTCATTTAACTCTTTACTTACTATTCTTTCACTTTTCATGCTCTCCAATATTTCTCTTTCCCTGTGGTAAAAATCCTCGAGAAATCAAGCCTCGAAACAGAAATCTATATGTGTGCGTGCTAGTCCAATTCTCGAAAATATTTTATATTGATTCTTATAGAAAAGTGACTAGACCTTGATTTTATATATGCCATAAAGCCTAAACTACTATCCACATAGGAAAATGGCCTTAAGGTAATTTTAAGCTAGACGTTTTACCTTCCTAAAGGCAATTACTACACTTCCTATATACCTTACTTAACAAAATAATAAAATAGTTTGTATTAAAAAGTAATCTTACCATTTCACTCTCAATATCTTTTAGTTGAGTAATTGTTGCAATTGTGTATGTGCGGCCGTAGTCCGAATCTATAGGCAGATTGCAATTATTACTCAGTTGAGAGTTTTTATTTGTGGAATCATATTCATTTGCTTAAGGTAAATTTTTTTAAATAATTTTTTTAAGAAAGATATAAAAAATTTGATTACGATTGGTAAGAAAGTAAGCTTAAAATTATCACAAGACAATTTTTCTGTATGAATAGTAGCTCAGAACGTAGGAACTATACATCAATCAAACTTTTGCCAGTTTTACATATTAAGAACACTGCAATTAATCATAGGACTAAGTTAAGGCTTTCATGTAGTAGTGAGGTTGTATGTTTAATGGCTTAGGAAGTATTTTTGAGCATTTTGCTTGTACGTAATTCGACATTACTAAATATTTTGCAATTTTTTGATATTTGCTTAGGAATTTTGTGATTCTCTTTATGCTGATTTCTTTAGCAAGCAATATTTTTCTTCCGCATTATTGGATCGATTGCACGCGGGTGCGGATTCCGGGAGGTGCAATCGCCGCCACCCACCCACCAGAATTTCTTACTGTTTACAAAAATCGTTATGAAACTTCTACTAATTAAGCCAATTACAAGAATCATTATCAATTCATCGCTAACGCCAGCTATCCAATATGTATTTCTATGATCTGAAATCAAAGATTTCTCACAATAAACAGATAAACCAGAAAACGACAGCAAATTCGTGTTAGGTCAAATATAAAAACAATTGAAAATTAAAAGATATTTTTTTATGAATATTTTTATGTAAAACAGTCTGAAGAATATTGTGTATGTATGTATATTTCACTGGCCTCCTGGAATGGAAAGAAAAGTGGTTACACTAAAAAGAAAATATTAGTTAAAACGACAAATCACGATTAGTTAATGATTGCACATTAGTAATTCCTGTAATTTAGTTTGGAAAAACAATTAAGTAATTAATAAAATTGCAAATGCTAATTAGTTGCAATTTCTTATTGGAATTAGTTGATTTGTACTTTAGATGTAGCTTCTAATTCAATTAGTTCACTTAATAAATGTTTGATGATAAATTAATTAATCATAATTCAGAATACGTAGTATTAGTAAAATCCACATATAAAATTATTAATTTTTTCGCAGGAACAAAGAAACTGTTTGCTTGTTTTTAAGAATATGATTTTTTATATTAGCGAATTTATGCAATTAATAAGTTCAACAAAAAAATAAATTGATAGATTTTTTTAATTTAATTTTCTAAATTAATGAATTACATTAATTAATATGAATAATATAATTCGCCCATAAGTCTTACTGTGTTTATCATTTCGCTGGTAACGCATATTGCTAATACGGAAAAAAATGGATTGGACACCCACGCATAATATTTATGTATTAATGGTTATTGTGATTTTTTTCGTCTGTCGATAACTCCAGAACGCTTTGACTTAAAGAATTAAAATTCTGTATATGGCATTTTTGAGAAATAATAAATATAATTTTAAAAATGGAATAAATCTTGAAACCCGTGGTGTTGTCATACAAAAATTAGAATATTTGAAGTGTACTGGGAAAAATTTTAGCGCCAATTTGCTCTTGTATTGATAAAATACTTGAAAAATTAATCATAACTTCATCGATATAGAAACTTATGTGTAAAACCATTGATTTAAGCCAATACATTTGTTGAATCGACAAATCTGAAATTCTTTGACAAATCATTTTTCAATATCACTTTCGCTTTGACTTATACATTCGTGAAATCAACAAATCAGAAAATTTTGCCTCATATATGTAATTCACACTCAGAACTCATACCGAGTGTATATATGAGATTTGTTTAATATTTTCTTCAGCGTCTACGTCAGGCAGAAACTATCAATCGTATTGATGAGTACCTATACATAGAGTTTCTGGCCATACGGAATGCTTTTCTTCTTTTTTAAAAATATTATTAGCCTACTGCGGGCAGATAAATCATATCAAAATAAAAATAGTTAAATTCATAATTAAATTTTTAATTTGTTATCCTTGGGTTCATAATACCGGAGACAGACTTGTAATTTCAATATTGCATTTTGCGCACAACCGCAAGTCTGTCTCTATATACTGAGAAACAGCTCGATATACGCTCGGTGTTCACTCATTTTGCAGTATATTGGAACTCAATATTGAAATTGCGAAAAACGTACGCGGTATACGAGTTTATTTCAATATGATCCTAGTTATAAACCATAATTATTTAATATACGAACCTTTTACAACCGAATTTAATACTGCGATGTTGAGTACAACTTTTTCTGATATGTAATATTTGACACTTGTCAAAATGAAGTGTTTTAAAATATTTGCTCGCGTTTTGTACGTGCACGGAAATTTCTTAAGTCGAATGACCAATCAAATGTAAGTTCCCTAATTAAATCCTTAGTATCGTAAACCGCAAGTGTGTGTCTGAAGTTTTATATTGCAATTGACATAATTGCATTATCAATATATCAATATTGAAATTGCAAGTCTGTCTCTGGTATAAAATAAACTGTATTTGTAATCATACGACTTTTACTTTCATTTTATTTTAAAACAGTTTGAGATTCAAACGACATTTAAGATCTACTGGGTTGCGCAAAAGTAATGACCTTATTTGGTTCAGCTGCAACTTCCTTTCTAAATTAGAATACAAGAATTAGTTTTTATATATGTATATTTGTGAGATGAAATTTCGTCGCACTAGCATTTGAAGATGATGTCTTTTAAATGGTGACCTCCAGAGTTGGTGCATATTTCAGCCCTATTTATGACATTTTCCATAACTTGCCGTAACACTTCCTGCGATATGTCCCTTATTTCTTGATGAATGTTTTCTTTTAGGGCTGCGAGAATCTGTGGCTTGCTCACATACACCACTTGTTTCAAATAACCCCACGGAAAGTAGTCTGGACAAGTCAGATCGGGTGATCTTGCAGGCCAATGCAAATCGCCAAAACGAGAGATAACACGGCCTGGAAAAGCGTCCCTCATTAAGTCCATAGTGTCGCGCGCTGTGTGCTCCGTGGCGCCATCATGTTGGAACCAGATGTGCTCCAGCCCCAATGTATCCAAACTGGGTATCATGGTTCTGTAGCACTCGCCAGTGACAGTTATCGCATTGTCTACAGCGTCTTCGAAAAAATAGGGTCCGATCACTCTTTCAGCATAGACGCCACACGATAAAGTGACTTTTACTGGGTGTAAAGCTGTTGCTTGAATAATGCGTGGATTTTCAGTGCACCAGAAGCGATTATTCTGCTTATTGACATGCCCCGAGGGATGGAGTTGTACTTCCATAACCAATTTAAAAAAAAAAAAATCATCCTCTTCAAGGTTACGGTTTATGACACGCTGGCTGTACTCTAGACGAGCTCGGTGGTCAGTAGGCAGCAGCTGTTGAGTCATCTGAATGAATTTTATACGGAAACAGCTTCAAGTCTTTGACCAACATACGCTGCAGAGTCCGCCTAGGCATGTCAGTTGAAGCTTTTGTTCAAAAGCAACTCGAGGTTTTTTATATGGGAGCCATTGATCGGAATGGTATATTCGAGGAGTAGAATAGGGGAAGGGAGTCTTGTGGCAATTGGTGTTCCAGTCGGTTTCTGGAGCACCACTCCTTGATTTTGGTCAGATTATTATTGAGTTCTAAGCCTAGTCTCGGTAAATCTGGAGTAGGTGCAGCAGCATAGGTCTGCAGATCGTCCGCATATAGGTATGTGAAAGTTTGTACTTGCCATGGGGGAAGCAATATCATTAATAAACAATCAGAATTGAAGAGGAACTAATTCAGCACCCTGACTGGGGTCTCTAGTCAGTACAGGTTTGAAAGCAGATCTGCGGCCGTCACTGCAAACAATCAGGGTCCTGTCTGCCAGATAACTAGCAACAAGCGCACACGGAGAGGCTGAAAATCCAAAAAAAGAGTCTGAGCTTATGAATCAGCAAGTAATGCGGAACAGAGTCAATGGCTTTTTTGAGGTCCAACAGGACATGAATTACTTTCTTTCCATCGTCGCAGAACCCACGAATGTCACTCAGATACGCGATAATTTTGAACAGAAAGAGTCTCGCCGTTTTTCTTGTTCTTGATGTATCTAAACTGCGATACATGACAAAGGTCAAACATTGCAGTAGCTTTGCACAACTATTTTTGTTCCGATTTCTAAAACTTCCCTTGCGGCTAGTTTATAGGCGTCTTGAGATTTAGCGACCCTTTCAGACTTTCTGTTATAATTTCTCATCCTAAGACACAAAAAGAAATTTTATTAAGATAAATCTGTTAGGTCTGCAATAGGTGGCCTTTTGGCAGTAGTGCTCTTTAAAAATCTATTGTGTACCTACCTATATATTAGGTCTGTTGAAATAAACTCGAAAAAAAGGACAGAGCTGAGCAGCTCAACTTAGGTGTACTGTTAAATTGAAAGTAAAGCAGAAAAGAGCAGAAAAGTGCAGGCAGCTCATCAAACCCAAATTTTCTGAGAAATGTTACCAAAAAGCACAATTGTTTAAAGTAATGCATGATTAATGCAATGAAACCTTATTTTAACTAACACAATTGCAATTATTTGAATTGTTATCAGAACTATTAATACAATTTACAATTATCAAATGCCTGCTCTAAGTTACTTCTTCGAAAAAGGTAGAACAGAAAATCTTGCTCTAGTTCACTTTGGAACAGACTCACTAAACACAGTCCAGTTCACTTTAGTGCACTTTAGAGCAGCACTCTGAGTTCGTTAAACATGGTTTTCTCCTCTTTTATGCTCATTAAACGAACCTAATGATAAGCATAGGCAACCACATAAAAACATGCAGGGGCAAGTTGTAACATGTTAAATATGCCCCGGAGTTTCGATATAACTAGTACCATGAGAAAATTTTGAACATTTTTGTTTATTAAAAAACAAAAAATTATGTTATTGTCAAATGAAAGTAGTTACATGGGATAGCTTAGTATATTGACTACACAAATTAATAGTTACTCATTTCAAAATGAAATTGCAGTAACTTAGAATCAAACTTTATGAACTTAATTTACCTGGCAAAATTAGTGCGCATGCTCACAACCACTCACTGCGTTGTCCGGCGCCGTACTGGCTGTGCTTACGTTATAGGCCCTGTTATAAGGAGCAGATTAAGTGGGAATTTATGACAAAATATTCGAAACCTGCTGATTAATTAAGCTGTTACTACTTACCCCTGTTACTACTAGCCTCCCGCTCCCATAGGTAACTTGTCTGGAGGAGAACGAAATATAGGAGCACATCCTTTGCGAATGTGCAGCAATGGCACAATATAGATTTCGGGTGGTTGGACAACAATTTCTAAAATCTAAGGTGATCCTAAATATTTCCTTCAAAAGTATATTGCTTTTCCTCGGTACATGCAAGACTACTATACGAAAAAGAAACGCAAAATTATCCAATTCACGGCTGTATAACTATAATGAAAAGAAAATAGCACATAAAAAATTTTTTTTTAAATATATCGTTTAAGCTAATTTCTGTGCAATATTGAGTACATATTTCGTGAATTAAAGTCAGCTACTAACTTCTGTACCTCTATCGGAACAACCATTAAGAGGAGTCAGTACTCAGCAAAAATTTCAATTTAGATACCAGCGAGCCTGTAGGCAATAAAACTTACTATACGTTGGTTTGTGTCCTGAAAGTATGAAAATTCATATAAAATTAGCGTAGACCTAGACCACAAGTCACATTAGAGACATCTAGCGTAAAAGACAGAAACCCAACATGCGACAATTTAAGACGAAAATGAAAATTTGCAGTTCAAAGAAATTGAAATTTTTTAAAGAGAATTAACTCTCCTCTCCTCTTAAGAGGAGTCAGTACCAAGATTTGCAAGTTTCATACATTTTTCAATGCGAATTTCTGGCGAACTATTTGTAGCAGAATAATGATTTATATCTTAAATTAAAGGTAGCGAAGATATGTAGTAAATAACGTCGAGAAAAATAAAAATAATTGTATTGAAATGGAGATATTAGCTCGGAAACTTGTAAAAAATGGTAAAAATTGATTTTTTTCAAATCAAATTCCTGTTAGTAGGTACTCTCATTTCTTTAGATTGTGACTATTTTAGAAAGATAAAGCCTAAATCTAGCAAATAACGTCGAGTTTTTTCATTTTTAGTGGCGCTTTTTTTAATTGTTTAACTCTAATAGTACTTGTTTTTTCTCTCGATATTTCACAGACGAGAAATTACAATATTTCGTTGAAAGTTGTAGAAATATAAAGCAAAATAGTATATTTAACAATTATGTGCAAAATAAAATTTAGGAGAGTTAATTCTCTTTAAAAAATTTCAATTTCTTTGAACTGCAAATTTTCATTTTCGTCTTAAATTGTCGCATGTTGGGTTTCTGTCTTTTACGCTAGATGTCTCTAATGTGACTTGTGGTCTAGGTCTACGCTAATTTTATATGAATTTTCATACTTTCAGGACACAAACCAACGTATAGTAAGTTTTATTGCCTACAGGCTCGCTGGTATCTAAATTGAAATTTTTGCTGAGTACTGACTCCTCTTAAAAAATTATTCATTTTTCACTGCCAAAACTCCCTTTAGTCTCATTGTGCGGCGTAGTGCTACGTGGGTTAATTTACATTCATTACTCCAACGGCAGAGTAATACACATATTTTATTTTCCGTTTTTTTTTGTGGCTTTTATTACAACCCTCTCATCTAAATTTTACAATAAAAAAAATTGTTTTCTGCTTACATTTAATTTGGAAGCAAATTTCCGGGAAATTTATATGTAAATAGATGCAACCGGGATATCAACATATATCGGAAGTTGTATAGATGTATGTTCAGATGTATTTTGTCTATTCAAAAGCAAAAAGCGCAAAAAAATGCAATTTCCAACCGTTTTCCTGTTGTGAGTCACAGCCCAGAATTTACATAAAATTTGTAAATTGCCACAAATGCTTGTCCCTTTTAGTAAGTAGCACATTTACATACGTACACCGATATGTGACAATGCATGCATTCTTTCATATAGGAAAGGAGCTAATCCATAATTCATATAACATGTACAAACAATCAGTACCAGAGAAAGATTAACATTTTTAATCTTACAATCCAGAAATTGACTTCCCCGAATTTTACATCAAATTTTCCGCGAAGAGCTGGAGCACTTTGGACATGACGTTGACGAAAATATTTCCAAAAACATACACAAAAGTGGATTCGTGTAAGTATACAAGTTCAATTCCAAAGGCCTTGGCAAAGGCAGCGTGGCGCGGCGTGGTACAATGCAAGCCGTCAAAAGCGCATCACAACACAAACAGAAGCAGACCATAGAAATGTAAAATTATCACGCTTCAATGGTATTTTTAGCCACTACTGATTCGCGAAAAGTTTCTACAGAACAGTCCAAGCTGGGAGGATGAGAGTTGTGGTCGCTTGGCTGACGAGGGAACTCCGCTCTATATAAAATATGAGGCTCCTCTGTTTGGCCACTACTTAGTACAAATTCTCCATATTTCTCGGAAATGTCGGAATACTAATTGATTGCTTATAAAATTTAATGGGAATTCGTCGATAATTATCGAATATTGATTGGTCCACTTTTTGGCATCTGTTTTGATGGCACTCAGGTCGTTTAGCGAAAATCTGTTGCTCATCGTCTGTCTAAAATAAATTTATCGAGTGCTCTTGAGTTTTGAAATGATCGTGTACCTACTTATGTATGCCTGAAGGATTATTAACGAGCAGGTGTCAGATTAATGTACATAAGTCCACTTTCAGATATTGAGATATTTTAAATTTTATGAGAAAGTTCAAGGAAATTTTTTTTTTTTTTTTTTGTAAACATCCTGCCATAAAATGTTTTTTTTTTAAATCTTTCGTAAGAACGACGAACATAAAAATCATCCCAATCTCAATGCTAAAATTGATCGTGAGATAGACCTGTACGGTGTGACGTCGTTTTCTCTGGCGCCAATAAGTAGAAAAACGTCGAAAATTGACTCTGGAGTGTAGGGTCCAAATGACAACAGCTGATTGAATTCAATTATTTACTTTATTGCCTTGCGTCGCTATTATAAATACAAAATGTGTAAATATTAGTGTAATTCGATTTGACTGCCCGCCCAAATCTAATTGAGTGGTGTATCGGAAGGACTTTCCGTTGTACACGTACTGACTAGTGAATTCCGTTGGTCAAGTACCAATAGCTCTCCGTTGTTCACGTTCTGGTGTCAGGTTAGCTTCCGTCACACACGTACTAACTAATGGATTCCGTTGTTCACGTACTACCACTAGCTTCCCGTTTTTAAAGAATCGGCTTATAGGATAGCTTTCTATTGTACCAACTAAAGGCTTCCGTTTGATACGAGTAAAACCAATAGTCTTCCGTTGCTCACGTACTGGAGGATTTGTGGGAAGAGACGGATATTCTAGATTTCAAGCCAGGTAAACTTTTAAGAATCCAGAAAGGATATTCGGGTGAAAGGTTGACGGTGCATTATGAATTGTCCTATTGCTTATAATATCGGTTTAAAAACAGTGTCAGATCTAGCATTGAAATTAGGGCAAAGACCACCTTACAATTTAAATTTAGAAAAAACAAACAACATCCACCGCCGTAATTCGCTTAGTTTAGCTATCGCAGAACTGTAGTGAGGTACTAGGACCGCATTAAGCGGTGTGAATGATGTGTCATTTTTTAGTATACTTTTTATACAAAAAGTCATTTTTTAATAGAATAGTAGTTTAGAAACTGCAGGAGTCATTCAAACGACTTTTCTCAGGTCTTCATACTGGCATATATAATATGGATTGCTCGATGTGCTATTTCATTCATGTACAATTTTGGGTGTCAAAAATAGTTCGTCGGTGCCAACATTGAAAAAACCATTGGCGGGCAGTTGAAAAGTGATTTTAATAAAATCTTTCGAATTTCTGTTGAGTATCTATGAATATATTGACTTTGGTAAAACACTATTTATCACTAATGTAAAAACATTTACTTCGACGAACTCACTTATTTATTTGTTGTTTACAGTTCTCTCTCAGTTGGTAGTTGGTGTTTAGACCGAAAGAGAACGCTATATAAAAGTAAGCCCACTTTCAGCAGTATCTTTCTATGGACGTAGTCAGTCCATATTATATACATGTCAGTGGTTTTACAAAGAACGCACCAAATATTTTAGAATATTACGAGTTAGTGCTAAGTTAGGGCTCCGATGTGGTAGTGAAGGAGTCTGTTTCGTGGATTGGGAAGTGTTTCTCGAGGGTTTTCGATCACCCAAAGTTGGGGTCTCAAACTCAAATTCTGAGAAAAACCTATAAACATACATCACATGCATACAATAATATTCTTTGAAATAAATTTTTATTTGTTTAAGCTTTGTAATAAAAATATTTCGTCTAATTTTTTGAAGTTGAGTTATATAAATACAAAAAATATAAAAAAAACTTATATTTTTCAAATAACGCAATTAATTAAATATTTTTTAATTTAATTTGGTGGGGGGGGGGGGGGCTATGCACCACTGACCCTCCACCACCAGGATCCGCAACTGTTCAAAAAGTAAATATAAAATACAAGCGAAGGAAAATTTCATATGGAAAAATTTCATAAATATTTCTACAAATATCTAGCTATGCAGGGTGTTTACACCTAGGTAGTCCATAGGGCAGGAGGCTATAGTTTTCACCTGGCTACGGTAGGTGCGGGAGGGGGAATTTCAACGGTTTCCGAGTTACCAGGTGTTTAAGAAACCATCTAATTTTTCACAAAGAATCCTCTATCTTAAAAAGTACGGGATGTGCGGTCAATTTCTAAAGCTAATTATATTAAAAACTGTATGGCCTTTCCAATGACTGCTCAACCAGCTCCATAGTCCACTTCTCTAGTTATTATTGTCTAAATTACAAATTTCGGATTTGCTTACTTTTTTTTTATTTTGACCTCATTTTTTTTTTAATTTAGATCGCCATAACTCGTAAGAGGAGAGGAGTAGCTAGTTGAGCAGTCGCCTAAAAATATATCACAAAAAAAATAAATTCTTAGAATATCTACATTAATTTAAAACTAGTTCAATAAAATTCAAATATATGTCAAACAAATTAAAATTGAAATTAAAATCCAATTTCAAAATTCCATTATGCTCCGAACAATGACCATTATCTTGCTCTATTGTTCCTGAAAAAGAAGAAGAAAATTAAACTTTGATGAGCTGAATAGATTTGTCCGAAATTATTTGACGGGTGCTGCTACGTGTATGCAAGCGGTCTTTTTAAATAAATATGTAGCAGCGTGCTGTATTGTGTGGTGCTAAACGAATATAGCACAAGAAAAGTGTTGCAGTGTGCACGTGCTGCAACGTGTGAGACTGAAAGGGATAATTTCACATTAATCGCTGCGCAGAATTATTCTTCTGCTTAGGTATAGGAAATGATAGGATTTTTGAGAATAATCTCTGATATATAGAATTAATCTTCTATAATTGGGGGTTGGGAATATTGTTCTTGAATTATAGGACTAGGCTCTGAATCAGATGAACTCTGAGCTAGAGATGTGTTGGTCCGGAATGAACGGGTCCATGTTGAACGGGTCCGTGGGCGAATGAACGGAACGGGTTCATAATTAGTGGAGCTCTAGTTCACTCGTTCCAATGTTTAAACTAAACTAATTTCGCCTTTTCTGATTGCATATTTTAATATTTTGTAAATTTAATTTTACTCGGTGGTACAAGTACGCGAGAACATATAAGAAGCATAGGGATGTGGTGTTAGTATACGAGTGAAGCCGAAATTGCCTCACTTAACTCAACAGGTGGTAACGAAGGGCACAAAATACGGAGAAAAATTAGATGAAAGCAAAAGAAAAAATACACAGGAAACAAGTGATAAATGAATGGCAACGTGCGGAAATGTCGATAGATTTGCACTATTCTCCTACAATAAATCGAGGAATCCTTCATGAATTCTGCTAGCTGTCAGCTGAGACAACAAACTTATATCTAGATATGAAAATCTAAAAAAGAAGCGGTCCAAAAGTTGTTTTAAAACGATCTAATGGCCCCCAAATATACATACACTCCCTCTATCTCTCTCTCTCCCGCTCTATCTCTCTCTCTCTCTCTCTATCTTTCTCTCTTTCACTCTCTCTTTCTCTCCTCTCTCTCTCTCTCTCTCTCTCTCTCTCTCTCTACGGTATTATGAAATATACATTTTTCCCAACAATTATTACGATAGCTTTCTTTTGGTTGAATATAAAGTTAAAGAGCTTTTAAAAAGTGATCCGAGTTTATATGGAGATTTTCTTATCTATTTGTATGTTCTCTGTGCTGTCAGACTGTAATGAGCTTTTACTCTAACAAATTTAATCACAACGGAAATATTGATCCGATCAAACTAAATTTAGCTTACGTGCATAATGGAACCAAAAAGTGCGCATCGCCTCTATCATTTCTTTAATCAATTGTGTAAAACCGAGTTGGAAAATTCCGCCGACTGGCTCTGTGTTTTTATTATTTGTAAGTGAAGCTGGGGCGCGTTGTTTCAGTCCCATGTGACAGATCTGTCAAAAGTTTCTACAGGTACTTACTGATAAAAGGAACCGACTATTTTATATACTTCTCTTTTTAATTGGAATCTATGTTGTTTGTTCTCAATTCTATAATCAAAAATCAGTTGAACTCAAAACATCTTTCTTTGAATTATATTGCGAAAGGAACGGGTCCGTGGAGTCGGTTCCAAATTAGATGATCCATATCTGATTCCGAAAATTCCTCGGAACGACACATATCTACGTGAGCCTAGAATGAATTCTTGCTGTGCCTCGTCGGCTTTATATAGCCGTTGTATCCAGTTATAAGCTCTCGCCTGTTTGTTAGTGTTGCCCTAAAAACGTTTGATGCTATGTTTGAATGTACCACAGACAGCTGGCTGACGTAATGTCACTTGCTGTCACTGAAAATATGTAAATATATAGACATAGGTGGCTCTCAGATGAGTTTACTATAGGGGCTTTCGGCAAGCACTGTCTCAGTGAGACAACTGAGACAAAACTTTGAGCAACCGTCTCAGTTGTCTGAGTTCCAACCAATCAGCTGATTTGCCAATTTTGACATTTAAATAATTTTGACCACAGAAAATGGATAGTAATGAATTGAGGAAAGTGTTGTTAGTTTATTCAAATAGCTCACTACACTTTAATTAGTAATTAAAATCACAAAATAATAAAACTGAGTCAACTGAGACAAGAAAATTCAGTTTCACTTGTCTCAGTTGATCAGTGGTTACGTTCGATTTTTGTAGCTCAATATGGAACTAAGATAGTTTACCGAAAGTGCAGTCTCAGTGAGCCAACTGAGAATATCTCACTTATCTCACTGAGAATGTGCTTGCCGAAAGTGCCTTATGTTTTCGTTTAATTTATTAAGTATTATTGCGTTTTTTTTTTGTTTATTTAACATAAATTTATGTGTCAGATGTCTGGAGTCAACCATTAAGTAAGTAAATATTCTGTGGTTCCATTGGTTTAACCATGCTAATTTATGTTGCCTTTTTCTGTTTATTTTAGAAATTGTTTTCGTTTGGATAAGAAAATGCAATAAGCGAACGTAGGTACGTCCGTGGACTGAACAAAGACCTTGAGATCAAGAGCCTTAGTTATTTGATAGTAGTTTTCCTCAAAAATCACCGAAAACTTGTACTTCATTTCGGAAAATTTGTATGCCCTGTAAAAAATGTCAAAAGCAGGGTAAGGTGGTGGTGCGTTAAACACTTTTCTTTCTTTTAGGCATACATGTATTATCTTAAAAGCTGGTTAACCTTTAACATACATGGGTTGTTTGATAAGTCGGAAATTTTGATATGATTTTTTTTTCTTGCATAGTCTCCCTTAGCTCAATGCACTTTGAGCAACAGTTTTAAGCGTCTGATCCTCCTTGTTCGATACGAATTTCGTTCTATCAAACCATTTCTTCATATTTGAAAAATAAATTAATAAAAAAAGTAGCAAGGAACCAAATATCGAGAATGGGGTGTATGGAGGAGCAATTTGTAGGTCAATTCGACAATTTTGGCTATGATAATTGTAGAAGTATGATAAGCGTGAAATTGATTCAACAAAGATCCAGGATACTGTCTTATGATTATTTTTCAATTTCCTACGAAGAAAGATGAAAACTATACCTACCATAAGAATCAAAGCAATTTCATTAGTATGACCTTTCCGGTCCATAAAACCATTATTTGACTTGTTCGAACTATACATTTGCTAGGAGTTATCTACTGTATTTTCTATAGTGTTTTTAAATTCAGATGTTTTTAAATTCAAATTAAAAACGTGCAGTTTTTATTTTGTCAAGACCATGTCCAATATATACGCCCGTAACAGAGAAAAAAAAAATTGGAGAATTTTACTCTTTCGTCAGACTAATACGGTTGAAATTAGATAGGTGCTCGTCATCAATCAAGGCCACATTAGTTATTTTCCATATAATTTCCAATACCATAAGGTATGCATGTACGACAATTTCAGCGTGACAAATCGACGAAGGATATTGTAAATCAACTAACACTGCTAGATTTAAAAAAAAAGTCAATTGAAAATGAGATAAGCCACTAATGTGATTACCTTTTTTCCATTATGCATATGTAGCCACGTTTAAATAATCACAAACCTATGAAAAGCAATTCTATTTTTTTTAAGTGTTCACATTTTGAAAATTACCAACCAACTGAAAAGCGTTATTAATTGTTTCTACTCTAATCGAATTACAGAGTTGAAATTCATTAGTAGTACACATAAAATTTGCTAGAGTTAACCACGTAGTTCGGCAGAATGTTAAACCGAGTCAATTTAAATTTATTCCGAGTACTCTTTCTCTGGTATATGTTTGCTAAAATCATTGGAGTTATTTCATTTAGTTTTGATAAAAAAGAAAGAAAACTTCAATACTCGCTAATATCTACAGTGTATTGCAGTGCATGGTGCGGAATATTCACATTCTTACTTTTACCCATATCGATCGTTATTGCAGTATTCTATGATGAAACTAATGATGGTGACTTAATTCGTATTTTAGCATTCACAAATCGGATAGTAGCTAGCTTCTGTGTTATTTATTCTATATTAATGTTGTTAATCAATCATCGTAAAATTTTTGAAATCTTTGCAATTATGGAACGAAATTTTGAAGATCTATTAGATCTTACGAACTGTACGAACTTATTTAGTATGAACTGTTTACTGTTGATGTCCATGAAGTTGATATCTACTATTTTAGTAATATTTATTGACATTCCATTTTATGCAGATTTCAGTCATATATTTACCATACCGCAACACATTTTGTGGAGCACTAATTTTTATATATGGGCAGTTGTGGTTATTTTACAAGACATATACTTCATATTGCTTCTTCTAATAAATGCACAATACGAAGTTATCGGAAATCATTTGAATCATATATGTTCAAAGGATCAAAATCATCAAAAGAATTTAATTTTTGAAAAAGGAAATTTTGAAAAACATTTTGATAAAGTGCTGCACATTATCTCTAAGATTGAAGAAAATTTCAAAGCAATAAATACTTTTTTTCAAACACAAACAATGTTTACCTTGTATTCCTTTTTGGCGTTTATTATTGTATATTTTATGTTTGTCAATATGGTCCAAGTGAGCAAGAGTACTCAAATTTTTGGTTTTTTGTTTAGTTTTTTCGGTATAATTAATGTTTTGATGCTAGTTCAAGTGGTTGAAATGATTGAGAAGAAAACCAATTACTGGAATCAATACATGGACTTTATAGTCAATAATCAAGAGGAAAGATATAATAGAAGTGTAATGAAAATTTGTTTACAGGTAAATCGTAAATTTGAATAAAAACTTTCTTCCTCTTTAAGGTGGACTTACTCAGTATTCATCTTCTACTCAAGAATCCCACTGTTGATATTCATGGTCTATTCAAAATTCGAAAGGACTTTGCAGTTGCATTCTGTGCCACGGCTCTGATGAATATAATTGTTCTTATTCAGTTTTCTTTGTCTTATGGTAATTTAAAATTGTTAATGTAAAATAAATAAAATTATTTTATCCTCATATTGATTGTAATACAAATTTTATTAAAATTAAAAATTAAGTTATTCTTCTTCAAATCGCTCTGGGATCAACTTAGCGACTGGAGTCTAATCCTGTCTAAGAAAAATTTCATGTCCGACTGTGGTGAGATCTGTTGTATAATGACATGAGTTTAGCTTATAGTCGTGGTAGTCATGGCTATAAAGAATTGATTCCATAAACTGCATTTAAAGCCATATCCAGCCAAATTTAAGATAATATTGTTTTATTTCCCTCATATTTCATAAGCTCTAAACGTCGTTATACAGTCTCAAGCAAATCATACGATTTGGCCATGCATGGTCCAGTCGTATGATTTGTATGAGCATGTGTAGCGCAAGTCAGAGCTTGAGTTGAGACTAAAGTCTGCCATGAATGAAATCTGACGAAACTATTGTGTGCAAGCAAACCTGACGACTTTGCTATAGGAATGAATTAAACTTTGAACAAAATTCGTTGCGAGTGGAGGTAAAAGTGACATCTGATTTTGTCTAGTTCAATTCTATAGTAAAGACATAAGCTTTGCTTGTATGCAATAGTTTCGGCCGATTTCACTCATCCTCTCACAACTCAAGTTCCGGCATTGGACCATCCCAAACGAGTATTCTTGATGCATTATGCGTGCGGATTTTCAAGGGAAGAGGTAAAAGAAGCAGAGAGAAATCTCTACAATTGTGCTGGATTTTGGAGAGTATTCACTTGTTGTGCCGCACTAATACAACCACAACATTTGTAGCTAATATATGCTATAAAATTTTTAAAAGTATTCTATGATTCGTCAGAAGATAGACCTGAATTATAAATATACGTTACCAAGCTCAAAGCATACCCAGGTAGGTAATACATATTTTAGGAATGGGGATTGAAAGGAATAAAAGAATAGATTTATTTTTAAAAAAATTTATAGAATTTATTATGATAAACATTTTTTGCATTTGGGGAATTCTGTAGAATGCTCTGCACATGCAAACTTAGTGCACATTGTGCAAGACTTTCGAATGGGTCGCCGCTTACCTTCCTCTTTGCAAATATCGCAGTTACCTTTTACTTTCAGTCTGCCTGTTTGATCCCGTGCTGCTGGTTCACTTGACGTGGATGTAGATGGGATTGGTATTGGGTGTCCCGTCATGCATTCGATAGCAGATCTGGTCCCGAAGCTCCTCATAATGTTCGAATTCGCTGCTCTGATCTGCACAGCTGGCATGGTGAGGGCTTCACCAAGATCTTGCAGAAACGTACGCCTCTTATTTGTCTTTTGGTTAGGATTGTGCGTATCGTATATACTGAAGGCTGCCAGAGCAGCCACATCCAAAATATTATAAGAAAATGCTAGGGTCCAGCGCATCGTACGTCTCTTGGTGGTATAATGTCCTACCATCTTATCCAGCAAATCGTGGTTTTGTCACAAAATCCAAACTCGGTAGGAAGCGGTATACGCGAAGTTATAGGTTGCATTTCTGTAGGAATGTATGGTTTATTTATTTTCAAAGTTCCGACCAGTCCAAGATTCCACGATATCAATAAACGGGCAAGCGGTAATGTTGTGAAAAAATTATCAGCAATAACAGTTCGCCCAGAGTTCTTTTATCGCTGCACTAAATCTTTTACTACTCGTTCTCCTTGGTTTACATCTCGCTGATTACTTATTTTTCCAGTATAAATTTGACCTGTCAGCGGGTACGATGTCTTCGAATCACAGGCCGACCAAGCTTTTATACCGTATTTTGCAGGTTTTGATGGTGTATATTGAGTGAACTTTGTCCTTCCTCTGTATGGGAACAGCTGCTCATCAATGGTTATACAATCATGAGGTATGTAGTTTTTCCGGAAATTTCCGTTTAGCATATATCTCGAATAGGGGCCGCTTCATAAGTCAACGCTCTGCTGGCCCGTGATAATTCGTTGCCAAAACGTATAAACCTTGAAATGCTCCAGAAGCGATTTAACGACATACTCGCTCGATACAGAGGGTATGAACTCATTTTCCATAAATCTGAGGTATTTTCAGAATTTGAATGATGAACACCACAGGTGATTAAAATTCCCAAATATGCTTCAAATTCTAAAGGAGTAATCGGTTTCCAAACGTTAGGTATACTTGACGAATGCTCTTCATTCCACTTAGCATAGCTCCTTTGAGCTTTTCTGTTGCTTTCTCTGATAATAACATCGTACATTTCTGCTGTTATAATTTTTTTGAATGTTTCAAGTGTCGATAGTAATGCCGTTTCCTTTGTAGGCCCACCTAATTGGCGAGCAATATTGTGGCTTCTTATTCGGCTGGATGCAGGAGCGTCCTTGTACCAATGTGTTCCATCGCGTGCAACGAAGTATTCCTCAGGGCATTCTCTTGCTATATTCTCTGCTTGCTCATCGTAATCACTATCGTCGGTATCGCTATTTACTTCTGGTGTTCAGAGTCCAGAACCGCTTCATGATCTGATTCATCTTCTTGTTTTATTTCATCTAGTAAACGCTCAACAGAAGCACTCTGTTCCTCAGCACTCATACTAAAAAATATAAATGAATATGTAGAAAAGGTTTGACATTATTTTTCTGGTATAATTACAGTCCAAATCGCGTACGACGAGTTAATGCATCCAATTCCATTTCAAACAATGTTGCGGAAGAAAATAATATATCGAAAAAATCACTAATAAGTTAGAATTATTTACTTCGCTGTAGGTTTTAACTGAACTGTGAATAAAACTGCAGTGAAATGATCTTTTGAACACTTCTGCAGTTCACAACTGATAAAAGCATAAACCACGCCTACTCACTTATATTACAACTACAATATTACCGCAAGTACGAGGAATTAGTGACGGTGCGAAAGGAATATATTACCTGAGTGGTATCGATATTGCTTATAATGACCATGATTAGACAGTTCCAGTATGAGGTATGCTTTGCGGTCGATACCTCCAAATGCGATTTATGATCAAATCAGTCCTTTTGCTACCCTTGTCAGTCAGTGGAAAAAGTAAAAGCCGGTCTCAGGAATTAAAATTTACACTTAATATGAACACATAAACAAATTTTCCTTGAAATACTCGAAAAACTGCATTCCTACCATCAAGTTTTGTAAGCCATATGCAGCATACCCACCTTTTGAAACAGGCCTAATCATAAAAATAAATTCTTAGGAACTGTTTGACTAAATATTCTCCTTATACATAAAGCAAAAAATTGAAACAGTTCCACAGAAATATACGTAAATATGGTTACATACCCGGGTATATTATGGGTTCGTTTACGTTATTTATTTTATCCATTGACACAAGGGTTAGATTGGTCCAAAAACACACGTCCTAGCTCTTAACTCGAAATGAAATAATGTACCCACACATTCAGTCGCCAGTTCCTATGAGAATGAAAGCCTGCAGTAAAAATACTCGTCTGGAGGCGCTTTAAGGCCGAAATACAATGATGCCGACACGGTAATTACGACAACACTGACGTCGTAAATGTCCCCGATTTAACCCAATGACACCGTCTTATGTTCGTTGACATATCCAAATATGTAGGTGATAAAATTATTTGTTGAAATGTATTAACAAAATGAGGAAGATATAAAAAAAAGTTGTAAAAGTGTAATAAACAAGGATTAACGCTCAGTTTATATGGATTACAAAATATCATCTACCACTTATTTTCAACTTTTCTCCAATTTCCTTGTATTCTTTTTTCCTTTTATGTATTCCGATATTAAGGATTTCTTTTGGAATAAAAAGACTTCATTTGCCTCACTAAATTAATTAATTGCTCCACGAAAGAAATTGTTTTCTCATTACTCTCAGCTGTCAAAATAAAATTGCAACGACAACGACGACCAAAGTTGAATTAACGCTGTCAGTTGGGTTCTAATAACATGGCAGTGTATGGTATAAAATACAACGCTGACGACATTGTTCGACGTTGACGTCGAACTTAAATGAAAATTGAAATTTGTCGAACGTATACGGTGCGTTTAGCAAAATTATGATTTTGGGTTGCGTTCATATGTATTCATTGCAATTATATTTATGACTTGATAGATTAAAAAAATCAGCAAATAACAATGCCGTGGAAAATATCAAAGTTGGTTGAATAAAAAATGGAAAAAAAGTTTATTGAGGTGGTAAAAACTCTTGGACACACCTTCTTCTTCTATGTTGATTCTGTTTTTTATCTTCATTAGCCAAAACGGCCACACCATGCTACTTTAATAATATTTTTTAATTCATTCGTTGAAATTTATTCAATTTTTAATTTAGAACAAATAACAGAATAAATTTAATTGGGAATTGACAGCTCTTGTCGTTCCCATTGTATTCCCACGGACGTTTTGTACGGAGTTTTTTACGGCGTTTTTGTCATGTCGCTCACATTGTGGTTTAGCCTTTATTCCCAACTTTAGTTATGGCGACAAAATCGGTCGGCGCCATTGGGTACAGCAACATGAAATTGCAATTAGGTCAACATTTAATTTGTCGTCGTAAATGTCGTATCGGCATCATTGTATTTCGGCCTTTACTCTGTTGTTCCTTAAGAATACTCGTCTGGGATTGCCCATTCGCTACACACGCTCATGTAAATCAAACAACTGGACCATGCGTAAGTCGCAAACCAGCGGGAAACGGAAGTATTTCGGATGCATTCCGAAAACATTCTGTGAAAAGTATGGAAGCAATACGCTCTGATACCCAGTCCATTTCATTTAATACATTGATGTCCTTCGCCGGGAAGTTATAGTATATATATGTACCTTACCTCTGCATGACCTGTGAGTTGAAAGGAAGCCATCCTTTTTATTTTTTTGGAATGTGAAAGGAAGCTTTCTTTATTAATTCTTGGAATATGAATGAAGCATTACTTTAAAGTTCTTTGTAAGGTGAAAAGATTAATCTTTTAAATTTAGTGGACGCATTTATTCAGCTATTTCAGAATAGTGTACGGAACCATTAAGCATGAATTTTCCGGAAGGTTGGAAAGAACCATTCAATTTATGTGGTGGAGGTGGATGAAAACACTCTTCATATTTTCACTGAGAGGTAAAGGGAAGAACTTTTTTTGGTTTCTTAGAAAGGTGCAGAAAATCGACATGTCTTCGCTTATTCGAGTCAGGTACTTAATGAAAATAATCCACTTCTTCTGAAATAATGAACAAATAAGAATGTTTTCCATCTGTACGCACTTTCCTTCCTGCATTATTCTTAGAAAATCAATGAAACTACATGACTCACTTCCAACCTGCACACACTCCCTCGAACTAGCCTCTGCAAATACAGCTGCACAAATTTCTATCTCTTTTCGATAGCAAAACCACTGAATCTCACTTTTCTAAGTATTCCTTGCTATGCTATGCTCAAAAATACGACGCATCAATACATTACGCCTGGCAACCTAAACCAGTTCAATGTAAGATATGTTCATGTACTCATTACTAATGCATTCCACGTAATGTTAATAGTAAACCTTATCTATGTCAAGCATTCCCATTTTTCTCGCTGGGAAGATTTTGCTGGAGCGTGTGTCGCGGCCTTAATACTGTTACTTTGCATCGAATAGTAGAGTAGATATGTAGACGACAAAAAACCTCTGGGTTATCTGGGCATGTGACAACCCGCTTGAGTTTTGTTAGAAGAGAATTCCTGAATCTTCCTGTGCATATATTTATAATAATACGGATAATTGAAGTAGATCAAACTCCAGGTGATTGCTCTACATATCTGCATACGCATGTGTAATGTAACAAGTAAAAATCTAGAATTGGTCTAAGGCCAATTCTTATGATACCCTAGATGATAGCTCGGATTAAATTTCGTATGTTCACCGATCTATGCAATTTTGATTTTTGTAGTTATTTTTCTAGGTTTGTCGAACAGAAAAAATGATCATAATGAATTCTATAGGATTTCGTATTCTGAAGAAGCTTTTAGTACAATAAAAATGTCTTTTAATATTATGTGTGGGTGTCCAATCCATTTTGCTCTACCATCATTATTTCGAGGTATTACAAACAGAATAGAAAACTTAGTATACCCCTTTAGATTTCATCTAGGGTACAAAAATGGCCACTATTTTAAGCGACGGTCAGATATGGCAACATATGTAACCCAAATGAACATTTGTGAGGCAATTGAATTGTGAAGGGCATCAGGCTAATGCGTGTAATTGTTTATTATTCAGCTTAAATTCAAAATAATGTACTAATTCCTCTGATCATAAAATATACAGCAACAAGAGGAAAGTAAGCCAGTGTGAGAATGAAGAAAGTATGTATCAAGAAAAAAACTTGATGCGAGTGGTGAATAAAATTAATAATAAAATAAATATATAACTATGAGTAAAAATTGTTGGTTCATATTAATCATGTCCATCAGAATATACACCTACCTTTACAATGGTATCATTCCATATAAAATAGCTATAAGCACTTTTCTAAATTTTTTCAACTCTTATCGAGGCTGATGTACCAACTCTACTAAGAAAACGTCAAAGAATACATGAAAATTGGACCAAGAATATTCAAATGATCAGAAGTTACGTGATTCAACAAAACCCATATTGAAAAAGCGAACAAAATAATTCGACTACGCTATAAGTACACTAAACCCTCGTATAACGCGGTACTTATACAACGCGGTTTCGATATAACGCGATTTATAATTTACACTAACCCTCGTATAACGCGGTACTTATACAACGCGGTTTCGATATAACGGGATTTATAATTTACTTCTTTTATGATACAAAAAAAAATATGTGTATGTACATACTAAAATTTCGTTTGAAACCAATGCACATACTAAAATTTCGTTTGAAAGCAATATTTTCAAATAAAAAAATTTAATCTTAGTAACCTCGTCACTATAGCAACTTCAAAGACAACTGAGACGATTGCTCAAAATCTCGGCTCACTTGGCTCACTGAGCCAGTGCTTGCCGAAAGCGCCTATAGTACACAGTGTATATGTACATACAAATTAAACAAATTTAATCTTAGAAGGCTATAGTGATAGTCTATCGTGTTTATTTAGTTACAGTTACAAAACTGATCTTATAAGAATAATTTTCTGGTAAGTTACATGCATACAATAAATAAAAGCTTTTTTCTTGAAAAATATATTTTAATAGTAATGGCTACCCAAACTGCGATGAAACCAACTTTGAAAAGGAAATTCATTTCTCTGGAAGAAAAAATTAAAATCTTGGATCAGTTGAAAAGTGGAGAAAAACCAGGAGTTATTGCAAAGACTTTGAATTTAAATGAATCGACAATTCGAACAATTAAAAAAAATGAACGTAAAATCCGAGAAAGTGTTATTGCTGGATCTGCGGTAAGTTCAAAGCGTGTTGCCCGTGTACGCGATATTCATATGGAAAAAATGGAGAAATCTGTAATGATCTGGATAGAAGATTGTACACAAAAAAAGATTCCCTTGGATGGAAATGTTATTAAACAAAAAGCTCTTAAAGTGTATACGCATTTAAAAGAACTTGATCAAGAATCTTTACCAGACTGCTCCCATCATGAATTTTGTGCCAGTAAGGGGTGGTTTGAAAACTTTAAAAAGCGTTTTTCTTTGCATAACCTTAAAATCCAAGGAGAGTCGGCGTCAGCAGACGTAGAAGCTGCCAGGAAATATCCAGCAGAACTTTTAAAAATTATTAACGAAGGTGGTTATAGTGCTGACCAGGTGTTCAATGCAGATGAATCCGGGTTAAATTGGAAAAAAATGCCAAAACGCACCTATATTTCAACAAATGAGAGATCAGCTCCCGGGTTCAAAGTAGCAAAAGATAGAATTACTCTACTGTTTTGTAGTAATGCATCCGGTGATTTTATGACAAAACCAATGTTCATAAACCGATCCTTAAATCCGCGTGCTATGAAAGGACACAACAAGTCCACTTTACCAGTTTATTGGCGGGCCAACAAAAAGGCATGGATGACAGGAAGCATGTTTGATAATTGGTTTAACACCTGTTTTGTACCCGATGTGGAAAGTTATACAAAAAAAAAGAATATCGACTTCAAAATTCTACTAATTTTAGATAACGCACCAGGTCACCAAAAAAATTTAACTCATCCCAATATTAAGATAATTTTTTTACCGCCTAACACCACCTCACTTATCCAGCCATTAGATCAAGGGATCATTTCAACGTTTAAGGCATATTATATTCGTCGAACATTCCAATTAATTTTGGAAAAAATAGAATCTAATCCCAACATGACACTGCCTCAAGCGTGGAAAGAATTTTCAATATTAAATTGTGTACAAATTATTGCGCTGTCCATTACGGAATTAAAATCTTCTACACTGAATGGGTGCTGGAAAAAAATATGGCCTGAAGTCGTTCTTCAACAAAATTCCGTACCGCCCATTGATGGCGAGATAACTCGTATAGTAAACGTTGCCCAGACTCTTGGTGGAGAGGGTTTTTGTGATATGGCTGAAAATGAAATTCGTGAGTTAATTGATCTCGAAACAGATTTAAATGAGGAGGAACTGGTACAATTAATAGATGACCATAACACAAATTTCGAGAACAGTTCTGTAGAAGATTCTGATTGTAATGAATCAGTAAAAGATTTCGGTTTAATGAAATTAACAGAAGGTTTGGAGTTAGCAAGAAAATTAAAAAATTATTTCACGGATAATGATCCCTCAATGATACGCTCTCAAGACAATTTGATAGTTGTTTCACTCCATATTATGAACTCAAAAAAAAATTGCAGCACAGTGGTAAGCAAGGTCTTATTACCGACTTGTTAATAGCCCAACCAGCTGAAGTTGGCAATGAAAATGATACAAATGATGTCAAAGAGATTTCAAGTGATGATGGCATCTGGCCACTTGCAAATAAAGAAAGACGAAATATTATTTTTGAAGATAGTGATAGTGATTAAAATATACATTTTAATCTATGCAATATGTAAAATGAAGTTAATGTATAATTTAGATATATGTTTAGTTAAATTACTTGAACTACCTGAATTAAATAAATGCATATACATATATATATATTGGTCATTTTTATTTATATATAATTAAAATAAATGATTTCGGCACGTAACCCCATTTTTAATATGTGACCTAAGTCTCGCATAACGCGATTTGTATAACGCGGCAGTTCTGTGGAACCTAACTACCGCGTTATACGAGGGCTACCTGTACCTACTTTTATCTTTTTTCAAAAATCTTCTCTTCAAAGCAACCAACGAGGACATATTTTTTGTGATTTTTGAAATTTTTCTGATGACGATAACATTAAATTTTATTTGAAATTTTGTTAAAGGTGAGGCGATTAAACGACGGAGAACAAGGCACATTTTTTAAAAAATTTCCTGGATGCTTGAATATTGTCGCAAGTTATTCTTATTTCAGTGAGATTTTTGAGTAATACATATATTTTGTTTTTCGTTTTGGGAAAAAGGTAATACCTATTTTCATTTTAAAAATTGTGAAAATTGTAAAGAAAAAAATGTATTCAGCATGAACTTTTATTTATTGGAATGATTTATAACATTTCTAAAGCTTATTTTGATAAAATATCTTATGAAGAGCAAAATAAATATTTAAAGGATTTAGTTGGTATTTCTGATGAGGATTCAAATACCGACTTTGATGATATTTCTGATGAGGATTCAAATAACGACTTTAATGATAATTACTCTGAAGAAGGATGGCTTGCACCTCCGCCAAAACCAATGATGATAGATTTCACAAGAAGAGAAAATAATAAAGACGCTGATAAATATTCAGATGTTGATGACGTTTTGTATGATGATAGCATAAGGATTGAGTGGAATGAGGCTGAAAGTGATACGGAACCTGAAGACAAAGCTGGTGCTCAAGGTGAGTTAGAGCTTGAAAATGAAACAGGGCCTGAAGATGCGATTTCTTCTGGAACTGGTGTTGATAGTATTCTAGTCTCAAAGGATAAGACTGAATGGAGAACCAACCCTCCTGCATATTTTAGAACAAGCGCTCATAATATCCTTCGCCAAATATCTAGTCCATCAAGATCAATACAGTATTTAACTATTCGAGATACTTTCAAATGCATTTTTAGTCAAGTAATGTGCGATATTATCATACGCGAAATGAATAGAAAAGCACGGAGTATTTTTGCAGCTGACTATGCCCGTGATCCAAGTAAGCCATGTAAAGCATGGAAAAATTTAATTGCAGAAGAGTTCGACGAGTATCTAGCAATACTAATTACTGCTGGTGTGAATCATTCCAATAACGAACATTTGACGGAGTTATGGAATTCAGATTCGTATCCGCTATATCATTCATCTTTGGGAAAGAATTGATTCAAAGCTATTTCCAGGTTTATAACATGCGACAATATAAATAACCGCGGTGAACGTTTACAAACGGATAAAGCAGCAGCAATTTCAGACATATTTGCTCTTCTAAATGCGAACTTGTCTTCTCACTATGTGGCAACAGATTGTATCACAATAGATGAGCAACTATTTGCATATAGGGGTATAACAAGATTCACCCAATATACGCCAGCGAAACCTGCAAAATATGGCATCAAACTTTGGTGGGCGTGTAATGCCAAGATTTCCTAAACTTTAGAACAGGGATTCCCAAAGTGGTCGATATCGACCCGTTGGGGTCGAAATCGGTTTCCCCGCGGTCGACATAAACGAAAACTGATTTTGGGGGTCGATGAGGTCTAAAAATCGACCCCTATTAATTGACACAAGCTCCTATTTGAAACTTTCAAGATACTTTATTGTAATAGGTGGAATGCTGCTGGAATCTACATATATTGCTCTATAGTAGAAGAAGTTTAGAAAGCAGATCTCCAGTGGGGAAGCTTTAAAAAAGCAGATCCACCATTTAGAGTAGAGCAAGCTACAAGTAGCAGTTGCTCTGTTAAGATCTGAGCAAGCTAGAAGTAGCAGATGCTCTATAAAAATGGAAGACGTATTCCCTTTGATCGCCAATGTAGTAATCTTCATTTATTGGAATATCGCTAGCTTATTTATACAAAGTTAAATATGCTAGCTTAAACTTAATTATTATTATTCATCTACATTAATACATGATTTGTGTACATGTCCGTGATTTAGGGAACGTTAAGACTAAATCGCTTACTTGCACTTATGTGCTTAAATCCGGCAGAAAGATGTGACGCAATGTACTTGACCCGTAAACAAACGCATGTAAACAATTACAGTCACTTCTTTAGGTTGTGACACATATTTGGTTTAACGTTTGTTTTTTTGCTTAATTGCAATTATCAAATCGATCGCATTTATTGTGATTAATTAATTGAGCATAGGATTTTGGATCAATTGAATATTGTAAGAATGCTGTAATCGCATTCTTGTATTTTAGTTGATTTTTATTATTGTATGGGCAAATTCACATCACAGTATAAGTTGTGTTACGTGTACCAACTTGTTATAAGAATGACTAATAATTTAGTAGGAAGTATCATTGTTGTGCACAAGTCCGTATACAAGATGAAATACTGGACACGCCAATAAGCGTGGACAAGTTCATGCAAGATAATGTGTTCGAGTTTATAAGTCTTCCAGGCACGTTTTGACTTGCTCTGTATTTGACGCAAACGTCCAAACATGCTCCTGATATTTTACTAAATAATAAGCTTGCACTTCGGTTGAAAGTTCATTTGAGTTTTGAAATTTGTTGGAGCTTGAATGATAATACACTCATCTACTACTGCATGATTCACAGACAGCATTTAGTAGCAAAAAATCTGAGTCCTAGATTGCATCAATCTTTACAATATGTTATGAACGCTGTCAACAAGATTAGAAGCAATTCTTTGAACTCTCGGTTATTTGCTCAGCTATGTGAGGAAAACGACAAACTCTATACTCGATTACTTCTGCTCACTGAAGTTCGCAGAATATCAAGAGGCTCTTGCTTAGCAAAATTTTCAGCTCTTTTTGAATCTGTGTTGGAGTTTTTACCAGAAAAAAATCCGAATTTGAAAGAAAATCTGAACAATTGTCAAACAGATATTTATTACTTGACTGGTATCTTTGGTATGTTGAACAAAGTTAAATTGCAGCTGCAGGGTGACGATCTCAACTTGATTAAAACAAAATCAAAAATATCGGCCTTTGTGGGTAAACTCATCCTTTATAAACAAAATTTAAGCAGAAATATTCACAGTTTTCACATTTGGCAAAATGTTATTTTATCATATGTCACTCACTTGGACGCATTACACAAGGATTTCACTAAGATGTTTGAGGATCTCTTAAATTTACAAATTCCTCAATGGATAATAAATCCGTAAAATATCACAGCCATGGAAGAAACCCAAGTGATAATGCAAGAAGAGTTGATTACCATCAGCACAGACGAACAAATGTTCAACAAAGGCTCTCAGAAGTTCTGGTTGCAATGCAACATTGAAGCACAGTATCCTGCATTGTGGAACATTGCTGAAAAATACCATATCGCTTTTCCATCATCATACCTAGTCAAAATGGCTTCAGTGTGGTTACAAACATTTTGGCAAAACAAACAAACTGTTTGAAAACCAACGAATGCGAAGATTTAAGGCTGCAACTCACCAATATTGAACCGGATTTAGCTAGGTTCATCCATCACACAGAATTTTTTATTTGTTTATCTTTACTTTGCTATTCTAATGTTTTTTTTTTTAAATAATTACCTACTTAAGTATTTTTATGTAATTTGTATTAATAATTATTAAATACCCTTGAATTTTATGTCTATTTATTTTGTTAAATTTTGATGAGCAAATGATGTCAAGTTTACTCACTTAACCAACCGAAATTTTTTTAAATTGTAATTATTTTGTATCAATAGGAAAAAACTAGAGATAGGAATTTTATAGAAATTTGGCTATGTGGGTGTGAGGTATCAGTTCATTTTGGAAAAGGTATCTCTTGCCCATAATAGTTTGGGAATCCCTGCTTTAGAAGGACAGTGTTCGACGAACCTACAAAGAGAAGGGTCAAGTTAAAAAAAAAAACAACAACAATGCAAACCATCTTACCTGCACCTGGAGTGTGTCACAGGTGCGAAAATCCCTCGACGACATGAAAAGAAACAACAAAAAAATGAATTAAAAAATGAAATACAAACAATGAATTATAAATTAATAAGTACAAATAGACTAATGAAACAAGTATATCTACAAATCGAGCACACATACAAGAGTTTTACTACATATAAATCCCATATCAAACAAACAACAGAGAATACAGGCAAAGTAATTAACTTACCTGCCTCAACACAATAAGCAAGAAAAACACAATTAGCATGCAAAGGCAGGTACTTGCAGAAGATTGGTGGACATTTCAGGTGAGAAAAGCACCCAAAACAAGCTCACCTGTACAGGTGTCCACCAACCTTAAATCACAACACAAACATAAATAATTCCATGAAATATTGTACATTACCTGCACATAACAATCCACAGCGTTGAAGAATGCACAAAACACAACAAAAAACACTACTAAATTAACAAAATTTAATAAAATTCACTTCACGCGCGCTTTGACAGTTCGAATTAAATAACATCGCGAACTTTAAGTTCCCATGACGTTTGACACGTCAAACTGGGGTGACATCGTCGCGCGAATTCAATAGTCGCATTCGTTGCGCGGTATTTTTCACGTTGTTCGCGTAATTCGCGATTTTTATCAATTACATTTACACTAATGAGTGTAAAAGAGAGGCACCGCGCGAGCAGGACAAAACAACAAATTTTAGGAGAGGAATGGCTTCGAATGAACTGAAAAATGACGTGTCGATCAGTTATGGTAAAATTTGTAAAATTCAAATAAAATCAATAAAATTAATAGTAATTCCTTATGGGATACACGCAAAAAAATGTGAAATTCATTTTGGCAATTAATAAAAAATATAGAAAAACTGATTAAGTCATAAAAGTTCAATAAATCGAAAATTTCACATTATGGATAGTGAAATTGAAACAATTTTCCTCTATAAAAGGCGTGTCATTCCATCATTTTACGAAATTATCAGTAACAAGGTTTTTGCAAGGTAGAGTATAGTACTGGTCAAAAATATCAATTTGAGGTTTCAGTTAATGTAATTGCATGATAAAGTGTTCATAATTACGTGTCGTAACCTAAGCAAATTGAATTGGTGAATATTAATCATATTTCATTTACTTTCAGCATTTTTAATTAATTACACATTTTCTAGCAATGACTTTTACAATAATTTACTGTTTTTGATATAATGGACAATTAATGCCCATCGGGTCATATTGGAAATTTCATACCTGAACAGTACAATTAGACATAAAGTCATTTACGTATTAATTTATAAAATAGTGAAGCATTAATACCTTGAATTTTGTAAGAATCGTGAATTTGTAAATTATTAAGAGCGTAATTTAAATTTCTTAATTGAGTCATAATATGAGTGAAGAAAGGTTTTTCTTTTTTTTCAATTTCTAATTACATTATTGAATAAGGTTGAATTATAATAAAGTTTAAGGTAGAATAGTTTTTTTATATTAATTTTCATGAATTAAAGAATTGAATGACAACCAACGATATTTTTCAATGCTACACTACCTTCCACCATTTTAATTTCAGATTGCAGCACATCGCGCTTTGTAGGCGCGGCTCATCGAATATCAATTATAGGAATTGACATTTTCTGTGAGTTGCGAATTTGCGAACGCAGTTCATCATATGTCAATTATTGGAATTGACATATGATCAACAACGGACGGCAAACAGATCTTAACAGACAGATTTATATTGGGAAGCAGAGTACATATCTCGAATTGAATCAGGGTGAGCGTGTCGTCCGAAACTTAAGTTTGAAATTTAAGGGTTCTGGACGAAATATTGTAACCCATAATTTCTTTACCACCCTTCCACTTGCCCGACTTTGGATTTATCTATCGTAGGGATAATAATAAAGAACAAGCCATATATCTCAAAGCAGCAGATGTTGCCTTCCAACTCCCGAGAGGTTTTTTTAACACTCTTTGAATGCAATGATCATGTAACCATTTGTTCCTATGTTCCAAAGAAAAATGCAGCAGTTGTACTGTTGTCCACATTACATAACACTAATGCAGTGTCAGCCAGTGTAAAAAAGAAACCGGAAATCATTGAATACTACAACAGTAACAAAGGCGGTGTAGACAATATGGACAAAATGGTTGGGTCATTTTCTGTAAAAAGAAAAACATTAACGTGGCCGGTTGCAATTTTTTACAACATTTTCGACGTGGCAGCTTTGGCTGCATTAATTATTTTCAGAGAAAATAATCCTCAACTTGGGAAAAAACCGATTCTCGCAGAACCTTTCTTAAGGACCTCAGAAGAGAATTAGCAATGCCCGCTATATCTACTAGAGCAGCAATCCCTAGTATTTACAGAGATTTTACCACCAAACTGGGAATTGAGTCAATATTGGGCAGACCGATTTCAATTCCATCAGCAGAGTGAGTAGTTATTGTTCGAGATTCCAGTGGAGGACTTCCAATTGTTGGAAACTGTTTTGGCTGTTTCTTAGAATCTAATAGGAGAATTCGTAAGATCAGAAAATCTTGCGTCATTTGCAATCGACCGATTTATGATGGTCATACAGTAAGAATAAGCAAAAGATTTGGATGTAACTAAAGTGTAATATGTTTGTAGTACACTTCATTTTTAATATCTATTTGCTTTCTTTTAAATTTATAGGTATCGCAAGAGCCATCTTATTATGCAAATACATGTATGTAAAAAATTTAAAATAAGTAACAAATATAAATAACATAATACAGAAAAATTTGAAACTGATGTACCTTAAGTAATAAATATGTACTTCAAATGTTATCGAAATTTCCTTTGGATTAATTGTATTCCAATACGTTCGATTTAACCTTTAATCCATCTAAATTTTTATATAAAATATAAGAGTTACCCAGGTACCACTAGAGGTCGGTTAGCGTATATAAATGTTTAGGCCCAAACATATCATACTGCAGTTATATTAATTAAGCTCACGTTTGGTAAATATATTTAAAAAGCATACCTTTAGATTACCTAGAACAATAACCTTCAAACATTGTATTATCACACAAATTTAAAAAAAAAAATTGTAAAGTTACCCGGGTACCATCGGGGTCACATTTGGGTTAAGAAATAATCAAAAAATAATTTACTACTGCTTTAATAATTAATAAATAATAACTCCAGAGTGCCAGGAAAATGGGTGAATGTACCAAATAGTACCCTCCTCCAGAAAAAGTTTAAGAAGTTCAAAGTTCCTTTTTTGAAAAGTTTGATCAAGTTTATGGGTGAATAAATTATACAAATGGAAATATTTATAATTTGAATAAAACAAGTGTAGCCACGGCTTTAAAGTTTAGTAAAATTGTTATTAAAAAAGGCTTAAAATAAGTTGGGATATCACAGCAACTAAACCTAGAGAAATGCAATTCCTTATTATTCCCTGGGAAAAAAAAAAAAATACGAATATTTCATTCAGGGGCAATGCATAGGAACTATGAACCGATCGTAGTGAATTACAGAGCAAACTTTCTTGTTCTCAGGAAACACCTTATAAAGTCCACTGAAGATAACCTAGTTTTACTTCTACTAGATAATCACTCATCACATCTGAGTTATTTCTGTGTTGAATCTGCTCCTTGAAAATAAAATTTCATCCACACAATTCTCACAAGGTACAACTGTTGGACTTAAGAGTTTTCAAGCCATTTAAAATTTATGCAGCTCTACCATGAATTTTTAAGACCCATTCTGGAAAGATATCTATTTATATACTTGATTTGGCCGGATTTTACATGAATCCCTTTTTAATTGCACTTACTTACACCAACAAAAATATAATATCAGAGTTCGTTGAAACTGAAATATTTCCATATAATCCGAACAAATCCCTCGTAAAGTTTCTCTTAAAGGAAGAAACAAGAGACGTTCAGGTATTTTAAAGAACTTTGGAGATGGATTAGAACTTTATGAGGAAAACTTAACAAAAAAGTAAAAGGAACCCGTGAAAAAAAAACAGAACAATTCTTCGCGTCTCAACTTAAAAGAAGAAGAAAACAAGTAAAAGGACTGAGTACTTTTGTTCAGTTTGTAAGGAAAAAACGAAAGAACTGGTTTCAATGCACTCAGCGCAAAAAATGGCTTAATTTCTCCAACACATGGTACCGAAAACTTAAGTTATGTATGCTACTTATGTACCTATGTAACTTTAGTTAAATAATTAAGTTCCTAACATGTGCTTTTTATTAATATTATTTTTGTGTTCCGTTACTAAGCCTCCGATGTCTGTCGTCGGGCTGTATCGCATGAACCGTAAAAGGTAGACAGTGGAAATTTTCTATTGCAGCTATAACAACAAATATTAAAAATAAAATAAAATTAAAAGTTGGCCCCCTTTAACTTTAACTTAACCCATACAAAAAACGTGATTTTTCGGCGCGTTTTTCCTAGTTTTATTCTCTTTCATTATTATTATCATAAGTAGGCAATTTTTTTTTTTTTTTAATTGCGCCTACCCTGCAGCTCATCATCGATATAAAAGTGTCCGAAATCTCACCACACTGAAACTCAGGCAAGCCAAAAAATTCTATCTTGACTCCAAATTGAATCCTTGTCTACCTCCAAAAAACCTGCAGCAAAATATACGCTTTTTGGGGGTGGCAGGTAAGGATGAGAACATATGTATGCTCGATCGACGCTGATTGCTTGAATGAAAATTTCACCTCCTCGTCACCGATTAATCAGTCTGTTGATCAGGGCCGAAATCAAGAACTGGATATAAGTCACTATGAATGGTTTGCATTCCGCTGCATTGATCATTTTGAAGTATTTTTATCTTTAATGGCAGTAAAATCTACTCCAACTAGCTATGATTTAATTCGTCGTAAATTCATCAAGTTAATTGCCCCGTTTATTGTTACTACATTAGTGCACATCTTTAATGTTTGCCTTACCACATCGCGATTCTCTACTATTTGGCAAAGAGCTCTTATTATTCCCATTCCTAAAAAAATCTATGCCCTCTTCTAAGAAAGACTACCGACCAATCAGTATACTCTGCTATTTCAGTAAGGTGTTCGAGAAAATAATCTGTAACCAAGCTGTTAAGTTTATTGGCCGGAACAAGTTCTTATCGCCTTGGCAATCTGGATTCCGTAAAATGCACAGATGTGAAAGAGATTTTTCAAAAGTAACATTTGATATTACAGAAGTCCTTGATCAGGATTTCCTAACGATACTTGTTCTTCTCGACTTTAGCGTTTGACTCTATCGATTATACTTTATACTTTATAAACTAGGGAGCAATTTTAATTTTTCTTCATCTGCTGTTAACTTCATTGCGAGCATCCTTTCACATAGACAACAAGCCGTCAAATTAAGTAATATAATATCGCAGTTTCACTCTACTAAATATGGTGTTCCGCAAGGCTCGATTCTTGGTCGTTTCTTATTCAGTTTATTTATAAATGATCTTCCCTATGCGTGCAGATTTACTTCAGCAGACCAATTGGGTTTCAAGTGGACTGCACTGCTCGTATAAATGAGGATTTGCACCGTTTATCTGAGTAGTCAAATCTTACCGTATTAAAACTCAGTTAGAAATCTAGAGTTGAACTGAATGCTAAACTTTCCTGCTGTAGTCATATCACCAATATTATTTGCAGAGTTTATGGGTCCTTGCATCGGTTATGGGTCAATAGGTATCTTCTCTCAACTGAAATGCGCATGAAATTAGTAAGAATACTTATTGTACCTCATTTCATTTACGGGGTACCATATTATTTCCAAAGTTAGACTCAGTCTTCGCCGTAGAAGACTTCCTTATAGTAGCATTCAATGAATCTATTCGATTTGTCTATAAACTACCGCGTAATGCTCATATGTCAATTCATTCAAGTTCTATTCTTTGTCAGTCACTAGATACTCACCTTAAACATCGTGATCTGTCCTTTTTGCATAAATTACAATTTATTAAGTGTCCCGAATATTTCTACAAGATTTATGCATTTATCCAGAAGTATTGCTTTCCTTCTTCCTCGATGTAATTCACATTATGGCGAACGCTCTTATTTTGTTCAAATCCTACGTAAGTGGAATCTACATCCGTTTGACCTAAGGGTAGTGGGCTTGGCCGATTTTTATTTTCAATATATCTCCCTCCACTGCATTGATCTCGTGGGAGTTATAAAATAGGTAACGATATAATTTTTTAAACGATGACCTTCAGCATTACTTATATAAGTTATCTTCCTCTATTTACAAGTTCAGACCTTCCTGATGGCAATTTTCCTCCCTTGATTTTTCTTTCAACCTATAACTTAGTCTTCAGTTCCTGTTTAAAATAAAATTTAATTTCTTTTCAATACCCAGCAATATTGTTTTGGCGTGCTAATCGGTCGACTATAATAGATTTGCATAACGTTCTTATCCATGGCTTTGCAGAGGTTACGTCAACAGAAAAGTTCAACAAAGAAAGGGATGACGCCAAAGAAATGTAATGACTATATACTGAATTCAGCCCTATCCGGGCCAGATTTTTCATTTTGAATTAATTTGCAATAAATTTGAAAAATACCTTTTAAAAAATTTCAACAATTGGAAAAACGACTTTAACATTGATAGTAATAGATTTCGCTCAAATCACAAGGATAATTCTTGAAGGTTTTTAACATTTGCAATCTTATTTAGATATACACAGAGAGTTTCCAGTACATGTGTTAAATAGAAACTAAACGGAATTCATCTGCTCATTAAGTACAACTTTTGAAAATACGTACTACGTGGAGAGTAGGTACGGGACAGCCATATGAGCTCACAACTGAGGATGGATGTTGTCAATAAAATCCATGATATTGATTTATGGACGACCATCGAAAGAGCTGGATAAATATTGACGACAGCTTTCTAATGTCCAAGGATGCTATTCAGTCGTGCATGAGGGGAGAACGGAACCCCCCTTTCATCTCCCGGTCAGTTCTATTAACTTGCACCACTTTCACAGATAATTACTTACTAATTTTCAAAATTTTCAAGAAACTGAGGTTTTCAAAATTTTTGACACCCCAATCCCGTTAAGATATCAAAAGTTGAAATTTTAGTATATTTTAGTGGATAATATAAGGTAGAAAATAAACAAAAATAAAGCCAGCAAAGTGCGAGTCGAACTCGCATACGAAGTGTTCCATACCATCGTACAAGATTTAACACTATATACTTTTTAGATTGAAAAAAATCGAAAGTTTATTGTATGCGGATCTCTTTTAACTTTTCACTTTATTTTATGTTCATTATTTGTTGTTATAGCAGCTACAGTATTACCCACTTTTTGATAATTTCATGTGTCTACCTGTTACGGTTCAAGAGTTTCAGCAATTTTTATGGTCGAGCAAAAAATGCAGAAAAAATGACGTTTCTTGTATTAAATTAAATATATTACTTATATTTATTTTTTTTTTTATTTTTTTATTATTTGTTATTATAGCAGCAATAGAAATACACACTCTGTGAAAATTGGAACTATGTACCTATTACTGTTCATGAGATATAGCCCGCTGACAGACAGACGGACGGACATCGGAGGCTTAGTAATATGATCCCGTTGGCACTCTTTGCGTACGGAACCCTAAGAATGAATAAAACAAAAAGTACGTCTTCCAGGATATTCAAGGATAACGGATATATTCCTTATCCTTGATATCCCCTATCGCATATATTTTTTAGATGACATTTTTCTTAGATAGCTTGAAATCCTAACTTTCATATTAATGTTGTGAAGCATGTTACCAAAATCATGTTTCTGCCCACGTGTTATTTACTAGTAAAATATTTCCACTTCTCAAGTGTCCAAATTTTAAAGGTAGAAATGCATGCTTTGTTTGTTATCTATTTTCTTTTCAAAAAGCGTCTCATGTTACGCCTCGGCGTGGGAAATGTTCTGCCTGGCGAAGGCATAAATCACCGAGTTCCGTGAGTGTAATTTCAAATCCAATTCGATGCAGTCGAGTTTTAATTATTATTCAAATTGTTCTAAAAAATAAATACAAACTATTCCATAAAAGTAAAGCCATACTTCTTTATTGTAGCATGAATTAAAAAATATGTGTGAATTTTTAAAGAATACAAGGACAGCATTTTTTCAACATTTTAAAATGCTTTACTTTGCAAATTAGGCGATATTTAGGGAAAATTTTTGTTTTCACAAAACCTTCAAGGATCAGTTTTCGTCAGAAACTGCGGTCGACTTTAGTCAATTAGACTCAGAAAATGTCGTTCAAGTCGTACTCATAGTGTACATGCGTACGGTCCCTTTAATTGTATGTGTGCGTGGACGGGAAATTTGAGAAGGTATTATATATAAACCAAATTGCGTTCACGTTGTCAAGTCATTTTGATTGCGGTTATTTAACTTCGTGCTCCTGAGGAGCGATTTCCGACGAGAATAGGACCCAAGTCAAAACCCTCGAGAGTATTTCCCAAGCCATGAAATAGAAATCAATATGTATGCGTTGGGAGAACGGACTTCTATATCGATACTTATGGATAAGTGCCAAACATTGACATAATATATGCTATAGAGTCTAAACTACTATCTATACAGGAAAATAGTCTTCTAGTAATGTACAGCTTGGTATCTTACCTTCCCAAAGACTACACATACTATATACCTTACTTAACAAAATAATGAAATAGTTTTGATTACAAATTAAGCTTACCATATTACGCTGACTAGCTCTCAACTGACTAATACTTACATTTGTGTATGTGCAGCAAGAGTCCAAATCTGTAGGCAGCTACATTCGATATAATCAGCCCACAGCATGCCATGACGGCACAGCGTCACAATTATTACTCAGCTAAGAGGTTTTGTTTGAGAAATCGTAGTCATTTGGTTCAGATAAATTTTTTTAATAATTTTGTTAGGAAAGATATAAAAATTTTATTTCAATTCGAAAGATAAGAAAGCAAGCTTAAGATTATCACAGCACTATTTTTCTGTATGAATAGTAGTTTAGGGGGGAGAAGCTATTTAAATCAAACTTTTGTCACTTTTCCATAAGAACACTGCAAATATTTTAGAATGCTAGGACTCAGTTGGGGCTCTCATGGGGTAGTGAGGGAGTCTGTTTCATGGCTTGTGAAGTATTCTCGAGGATTTTGCCCAAGTACGTAAAATTTCAACAAAATTGGTGATCGCCATGTCACACATGTCGCGTATTTGATATGAAATGACCAATATAACTTCAGCGACGTTGCGACATTGCACATCAAAAACCCTGATATATGCGTCGAGTTTTACGTTTCCTTTCAAAATTTTGTAAAAACGGCACAAATTGCGTGTGGAATGTAAATAAATAAATAAATGTGTTTCATTGAAGATAAAGGAAACAGTGGCTTTATGGTCCATGTCGAGATTTTATAAAATGAAACTTGAACTTCAATATCTTCAAAAAGGAAGTTCTTAAGTATTAAGTACTCAAATGCACTCAGGATACGATATTAGAGTCCTATTTTTCGGATGATATTCGGATGATCAACATACAAATTCCGATTGCATAGGTGTTTACGTCGAATCCTTAACATTCGTTGCAGTGGACGACTCTGAAATGAAGATAAGGATCGATATAGGAATAAAACAAAACTATATATTGCGTGGTTGTTCAGACTATTGCAGTATTGAGTGCAGCACCGAATTGTATAGTCAGTAGTGAAAATGTCTTCATCATAATAAAGTGCAGTTTTTTGGTGCTTTTTAAGATTCCAAAAGCGTATACCTCAAAAAAGCTTTTTTGGATTTTACCCTTTTATAGAGAATATTTGCTGCATAGTTTGGATATTGTCGCTAATGAGAATTCTATTGATGATGATGCAAAAATTATGGGTTTCTATAGACTGAGCAAGAAGAGTTTTCACGTCTTACTTGTGTTAATTCGTTTTTCGATAGAAAAGAAAAACACAAATCTCCGACGTGCTACATTAATTTTGAGATAAGTGAGAGATTTTAGGGCTAGAAGTTAAATAATTCAAATTTTGTGCCATATATCGGTGTAGCAGGCGAAGGCTGCGATAAATCCCTGACTTTAGAACCGAAAAGAGGAGATCCAAGAAGCTGAGGGAGTTCAGTATGTAATTAAAATAATAAATTCTAGCTGCTGTTAACGACCGCATTTTTGAGTTTGTGAGGATATCATCTACCAATCCAATGACGTGTTGACGAAATCTTCTAATTTGCCATTTATTTTATATCTACCAATATACCTTTTAAAAATAAGAGATTCGCATCTTAATTTTTTCCCTGTATTCCACTCAATGGAAAAGCTACATCAGAAGACGCGGAAAGGTTATCCTTTCCATTATGTTTACAGCTTCCAAAACTCCAAAGATCTCTTCTTTTATCGAAGACTTTGCGCAAGTAAGCTCAAACCTTACCCTCAGTTTCCTCTTGGTATGTCTTAGCATAGCACCTCTGATCTTGCCAGTCCTGCTTCATTTATGCAGCCATAAACTATAATCAAGTTCTGCGAAGATTAGCATATGCAATCTGATTGTTGTGCGGAAATTCTTCGTCACGTAGGAGACACGAGCAAAGCAAATGCAAAAGGGCTTTATGAATAAAAAACTTAATAATTACTGGATATAAAGGATACTTTTCTATTGTTCTTATGGCGTCGCATGTGTATTGACTTATTTACAATCATAAATGTAGGAGAGCTGTATAAGTTGAAATAGTGATGCAGCCATATTTAAACAATGCCAACAATGAAAAATGTTTGAAAAATATTGTTAAATGCGGATGTGTATTACACAGTTTCATAAAAATCAAGGGAGGAAAATTGATATCAGGAAGGTCTGAACTTGCAAATAGAGGAAGATAACTTATATAAGTAATGCTGAAGGACATCGTTTAAAAAATTATATCGTTACCTATTTTATAACTCCCACGAGATCAATTCAGTGGAGGGAGGTATATTGAAAATAAAAATCGGCCAAGCCCACTACCCTTAGGTCAAACGGATGTAGATTGCACTTACGTAGGATTTGAACAAAATAAGAGCGTTCGCCATAATGTGAGTTACATCGAGGCAGAAGGAAAGCAATACTTCTGGATGAATGCATAAATCTTAATTTCTTGTAGAGATATTCGGGACACTTAATAAATTGTAATTTATGCAAAAAGGACAGATCACGATGTTCAATGTGAGTATCTAGTGAGTGACAAAGAATAGAACTTGAATGAATTGACATATGAGCATTACGCGGTAGTTTATAGACAAATCGAATAGATTCATTGAATGCTACTATAAGGAAGTCTTCTACGGCGAAGACTGAGTCTAACTTTGGAAATAATATGGTACCCCGTAAATGAAATGAGGTACAATAAGTATTCTTACTAATTTCATGCGCATTTCAGTTGAGAAAAGATACCTATTGACCCATAACCGATGAAAGGACCCATAAACTCTGCAAATAATATTGGTGATATGACTACAGCACGAAAGTTTAGCATTTAGTTCAACTCTAGATTTCTAACTGAGTTTTAATACAGTAAGATTTGACTACTCAGATAAACGGTGCAAATCCTCATTTATACGAGCAGTGCAGTCCACTTGAAACCCAATTGGTCTGCTGAAGTAAATCTGCACGCATAGGGAAGATCATTTATAAATAAACTGAATAAGAAACGACCAAGAATCGAGTCTTGCGGAACACCATATTCAGTAGAGTGAAACTGCGATATTATAATACTTAATTTGACGGCTTGTTGTCTATGTGAAAGGATGCTCGCAATGAAGTTAACAGCAGATGAAGAAAAATTAAAATTGCTCCCTAGTTTATAAAGTATAAAGTATAATCGATAGAGTCAAACGCTAAAGTCGAGAAGAACAAGTAGGAAATCCTGATCAAGGACTTCTGTAATATCAAATGTTACTTTTGAAAAATCTCTTTCACATCTGTGCATTTTACGGAATCCAGATTGCCAAAGCGATAAGAACTTGTTCCGGCCAATAAACTTAACAGCTTGGTTACAGATTATTTTCTCGAACACCTTACTGAAATAGCAGAGTATACTGATTAGTCGGTAGTCTTTCTTAGAAGAGGGCATAGATTTTTTTAAGAATGGGAATAATAAGAGCTCTTTGCCAAATAGTAGAGAATCGCGATGTGGTAAGGCAAACATTAAAGATGTGCACTAATGTAGTAACAATAAACGGGGCAATTAACTTGATGAATTTACGACGAATTAAATCATAGCTAGTTGGAGTAGATTTTACTGCCATTAAAGATAAAAATACTTCAAAATGATCAATGCAGCGGAATGCAAACCATTCATAGTGACTTATATCCAGTTCTTGATTTCGGCCCTGATCGACAGACTGATTAATCGGTGACGAGGAGGTGAAATTTTCATTCAAGCAATCAGCGTCGATCGAGCATATGTTCTCATCCTTACCTGCCACCCCCAAAAAGCGTATATTTTGCTGCAGGTTTTTTGGAGGTAGACAAGGATTCAATTTGGAGTCAAGATAGAATTTTTTGGCTTGCCTGAGTTTCAGTGTGGTGAGATTTCGGACACTTTTATATCGATGATGAGCTGCAGGGTAGGCGCAATTAAAAAAAAAAAAAAATTGCCTACTTATGATAATAATAATGAAAGAGAATAAAACGAGAAAAAAAGTGTTTTGTTATGTTTTCTATGGGTGCCCCCTTTAACTTTTATTACACCCTAGATGAAATCATAGGGGTATACTAAGTTTGTCGTTCCGTTTGTAACACATCGAAATAATGATGGTAGAACAAAATGGATTGCACACCCATTCATAATATTAAAAGTTATTTTGATTTTTGCATGTCCGTCGGTCCGTCCGTCCGTCCATCCGTGCGCACGATAACTCGAGAACGTGTATACTTAGAGAGCTGAAATTTGTGCGCGGACTTAAAAAAAAAATTAAAATTAAGTTCGAAAATGATACAAATCGGGCAACTCCTTCGTGGGGTTGCCATACAAAAATTTCGTTTTCCGCTATATATTTGCACACTGCATGAGAACACGTTGACGTAGAGAGCTGAAATTTCGTACATGATGTTTTTACTACATTAGAAAATAAAATATCAAAAATGGACTAAATCAGGCAACTCCTTCTTGGTGTTGCCTTATAAACTTTAAGGTTTTTTACGTATACCTTGAAAACGATCAGTCCTAGCCATTTTTATTGTACTAAAAACTTCTCCAGAATACGAAATGCGATAAAATTGGTAATGATCGGTTTTTTTGTACGACTAACCGTTTTAGAAATATATGTGAAAAACAACTCCAAAATCTAACTTGAATAGATCGGTGACCATACGAAATTTAATACGGGCACTCATCTAGGGTATCATAAGAATTGGTCTTAGACCAATTCTAGCTTTTCTACTTGTTTTATTTAATTTTTAATTTTTGTTATTATACCTGCAATAGAAATACAGGCTCTGTGAAAATTTCCGCTGTCTACGTTTTACGGTTCATGCGATACAGTTCGATGACAGACAGACGGACGAACATCGGAGGCTTAGTAACGGAACCCTAAAGAAAAAAATTAAAAAATAATATTAATAAAAAGCACATGTTAGGAACTTAATTATTTAACTAAAGTTATATAGGAACATAATTAGCATACCTACATAACTTAAGTTTTCGTTACCATGTGTTGGAGAAATTAAGCCATTTTTTGCGCTAAGTGCATTGAAACCAGTTCTTTCGTTTTTTCCTTACAAACTGAACAAAAGTACTCAGTCCTTTTGCTTGTTGTCTTCTTCTTTTAAGTTGCGACGCGAAGAATTGTTCTGTTTTTTTTCACGGGCTCCTTTTACTTTTTTGATAAGTTTTCCTCATAAAATTCTAATCCATCTCCAAAGTTCTTTAAAATACCTGAACGTCTCTTGTTTCTTGCTTTAAGAGAAACTTTACGAGGGATTTGTTCGGATTATATGGAAATATTTCAGTTTCAACGAACTCTGATATTATATTTTTGTTGGTGTAAGTAAGTGCAATTAAAAAGGGATTCATGTAAAATCCGGCCAAATCAAGTATATAAATAGATATCTTTCCAGGATGGGTCTTAAAAATTCATGGTAGAGCTGCATAAATTTTAAATGGCTTGAAAACTCTTAAGTCCAACAGTTGTACCTTGTGAGAATTGCGTGGATGAAATGTTATTTTCACGCAGCAAATTCAACACAGAAATAACTCAGATGTGATGAGTGATTATCTAGTAGAAGTAAAACTAGGTTATCTTCAGTGGACTTTATAAGGTGTTTCCTGAGAACAAGAAAGTTTGCTCTGTAATTCACTACGATCGGTTCATAGTTGCTATGCATTGCACTGCCCATGAATGAAATATTCGTATTTTTTTTTCTAAGGGAATAATAAGGAATTGCATTTCTCTAGGTTTAGTTGCTGTGATATCCCAACTTATTTTAAGCCTTTTTTAATAACAATTTTACTAAACTTTAAAGCCGTGGCTAGACTTGTTTTATTCAAATTATAAATATTTCCATTTGTATAATTTATTCACCCATAAACTTGATCCAACTTTTCAAAAAAGGAACTCTAAACTTCTTAAACTCTTTCTCGTGGAGGGTACTATTTGGTACATTTACCCATTTTCCTGGCACTCTCGAGTTATTATTTATCAATTATTAAAGCAGTAGTAAATTGTTTTTTGATTATTTCTTAACCCTAATGTGACCCGGATGGTACCCTGGTAACTTTTCAAATTTTTTTTAAAATTTTGTGTGATAATACAATGTTTTAAGGTTATTGTTCTAGGTAATCTAAAGGTATGTTTTTTAAACATATTTACCAAACGTGTTTAGTTTAGTTTAGTTTCTATTTAACACATGTACTGGAAACTCTCTGTGTATAACTAAGTAAGATTGCAAATGTTAAAAACCTTCAAGAATTATCCTTGTGATTTTAGCGAAATCTATTACTATCAATGTTAAAGTCGTTTTTCCAATTGTTGAAATTTTTTAAAAGGTATTTTTCAAATTTATTGCAAATTAATTCAAAATGAAAAATCTGGCCCGGATAGGGCTGAATTCAGTATATAGTCATTACATTTCTTTGGCGTCATCCCTTTCTTTGTTGAACTTTTCTGTTGACGTAACCTCTGCAAAGCCATGGATAAGAACGTTATGCAAATCTATTATAGTCGACCGATTAGCACGCCAAAACAATATTGCTGGGTATTGAAAAGAAATTAAATTTTATTTTAAACAGGAACTGAAGACTAAGTTATAGGTTGAAAGAAAATTTAGGGGCTAATTAAGGGTCGGTATGTTTCCACTCTAATACTGTCAAAAAGTGGATTAAGTAAGACACATTTACGAAAACTATTAGGTTTTTATAAAACGTTTTTTTCTGCTGTCTCCCCCATTATACCCACTATAATTTGTGTGGGTAAAAGGGCACGTCGCACTATGTAATATGGCAGTACAAGACCTGATCATAAATGTTGCAAATTCCACATATTTTTGGTTTTACTTGAGAAGTCGTACTTTAATATTTACATCATTTTTCATATACTTTACACAAAATATAGAGAAAATTATATTAGATTCCGACATTATGGAAATTCTGTTAGATTCTGAGCATTAGTTAAAAAAAAATCCTATTGTATGATAAATATTTAGAAAGGATATTTTTTGCAGACTTAGAAATAGTTATTAATATTATGTTTCGAGATAAAATATTTCTACCGTGATCATGGCCGTCTTTAGCCAAGTGGGGGCCCTGGGAACTTTGGGATATGGGGGCCCTCTTAAAGAAATTATTTTTAATTTAATTAATTAGTTTTTTTTTTTTTTAAATATCTATTGTAACGATAGTGTAAGGGAAGATAAAAATAATGAAGCATTAATACAAGAAGTACAGATGAGACAACCCATATACAACAAAAACAATTTTTTTAAAAAATGCTCTGAGAGCATATCTTCAAAGTGCAAATGTGGGAAAAAATATCCATAAAAGTGTTTATTGACCATAGAGTTATAGCAAGTCTCTCTTCGAGTTCAATTGACGATCGAATCATAATGGTGCTTTGGTAAGTTATAGCAGGTCTCTCAAAGCTTTTAACACTCATACGGAAATTTCCAGAAAATTTTTCAGGAGAGGATCACAGTTCATCAAATATTAAGTGAAACTTTCTCTTAAGCACCCCTTCGTTATTTTCTATATACTTATGACTAGTACACATATCACAGGTGCCTTATCGAAATTTATATTGATGAACGATGATATAAAACATGAGTTTTTTTTTAGTGACAATTATGCACTCTGTGCGTACTAAACTAGCCCATGGCAATAGGACGGCGACAGTGACCAAGAAATTGGGTGAAAAAATCTCCAGTGCGTTTTAGGCCTAACATCTACCAACAGTATAAAATGTTCCGCTGATTACCAAATAAATTGAGTTTGTCTAAACAATTATCATTTAAACTTTAAGCAATGGTTTCCTAGAGAATGCGCTGCGTATTTCCGCGACGGAATTGCGCGTCGGAAATGTGCGACGCAATTGCGCGATGCAATTGCGCGTAGTGTGGTTTCCTATAAACCCAAATGCGTTAATAAAATCTTCACTCAGTCTGCAGAAGACGATCAGACGGAAAGTAGTGAATGTTTTCAATTAAAATCCGCGAGATTTTTAAGGACTACTTTAATAGTAAAAACGGCAGTTTGCTTTGACAAGAAATATATGTAATCAGAGGAATAATGGAATAAACTGCTAAAAAACGTATTTATCTGCTTTTTTTTCATTTCTTTTGCAATATTTTTCCATATGGGGAATAGAAGAATTTCAAAAACTTTTTTATTTTTAACGATTCTAAATAAAATTCATAAATACAAGAGAAAAAATCAACCGCCCCATCCAGGGTTTGAAACCGGGATTTTTCCGCTTGCCGGGCGACTGCTCTTACTACTGAGATAACGAGACAAAGGATTTTTCCTTTTGCATTTATTAATTTGTAATTTTAGCCTACTAAGCCACGTTTGTTGTTTTTTTCTTGTATTAATGATTTGAGTTAGAATCGTTAAAAATAAAAAAGGTCTTAAAATTCTTCTATTCTCCATCTTTGACCGATTCTAAAAGTGTGAGTTCGATTGCCGTCAAGGAAAAATAAAATTTTTCCATATATTTTCTTTCGCCATTAATTCTGATTTTAGCTGAATATAATACAAATGAGGCTTTAACTTTATTAAATCTATTAAATGTTTATCTTCCTCGTTCGTAGAATAAACTCTTGTTGCCATTTCATCTCAATTAGTTCACACACCGATCTTATCGCGCGCAAAATCGCAAATGAATTATGTCGGAATCAAGAATAAATAGATTAGAACGTTATCACGCGCGCAAGTAAGAAAGCAAAACCATTGAAGGCTTTCTAGGAAACCACACAGCATGCTTTTAGTTTCTTTGATTGCAACGCAAATGCGCCGGCGCAATTCCGTAGCGCAATTACACCAGCGAATTTTCTAGGAAACCATAGCTTAAGAGTAGTGAAGAATTAGTTTTGTCACTAAAGCTCAATGCAAGTTTCGTAACAACTACTAAAATTTTCACATCATGGCTAAAATTCGACGTCATAAAGTGACAATCAATCGTTATATTCACTAATAAAAGTAAACCTCTATAAAGTGAATAATAAGCGATGACAAACAAGGGCTTATTCGTTATAAAAATCAATACTAAGGCCCAAAACAAATCTAGTCTTCATGGTGATATTTATTAGTGATCAGCACGTTTTTATAATTCTAAAATTTCACGTCGAGGTAATTCTACTTTATAGTGCAAATTACATAGTGAAAAACAATTAATTTTCACAATGGAAAATCGTTATGAAGTAAGAAAATTTTATAGTTATATATAGTGCTTTTATTAGTGACTAGGACATTGTGGCCATCATCGTCGGCACTCTAAACCGACAATCTCTAAAGTTGTATTAAAAACATCATAATTACGTTCACGTCACGGTTAAATGGAGAACTACATGGTGTCTGTAAATATTTGTATGCCACTAAGGACTACCTTTAACTATTATTTTGAAACCAAGAAGTAAAAAAATGATACTGTTGTAGATTATGTCATTTAAATTGAATGGTAACAGATTGGCGTATGAAAAGCTTATTGTTGTTCTATTATTTAGATTAGGTAAAATGAGGTACAACATATAAAAAAAACTTTTACGTCATTTAATTAAGAAGTTTCTACCGAAAAGTCTGATTAGCTTTTGGAAATACAAAGGCCCATCGAAATATGTATCAAACTCACGACACTACACATTAATTCTTCTCTAGCAACAACTCTAAAAGGCGTTTTATTATTTATTTATTTTTATGGCTTTAATAGTTCCAATTTCATCATTCCAGAACCACAGGGTTGTAGGAGAATTCTAGATATGCTATTTCATTATTGCCATATCTATCAATTTTCATGTTAGTCACTATATGGGGAAATTCGTAGTAAAAATTACGATCTTATCACTGTAGTTGGAAAATAATTTTTGATTAGGTACGTTATTAGTCCGTTATATTCACTAAAACGAGGTGTGGAGAACTGCATATTGAAATTTATTTAAAATCGGGCATATCTTTCTTGAAATCATTGCCATCATATTGGATACAAAATTTCTTCGAAAATACTTCTTTTATTTCATAATGTTAGACGTTTATAACATTGAAAATAGTGAAGAAGAGATACTTTTAAGTTAATCCTAACATTACTTTGGCTGAAAACACGTCGAGATAAAAAATTCAAATTTAAGAATTTCCCAAAAATTTACAAATAATAACGTGTTTTTGAGGCGACGTGAATATGTGTTATACATTTCCGTAGAAATGTCACTTGGGTATTAATATCTCTTTACATTACACGGATTGTCATCACATTTTTTGTATGTATATAGTGCTTTTTTAAAATGAAAATCACTACCTGTAAACGTGAAAATCACATCCTTGTAACGTGATATCAACTAAAATTAATCATCAATTAATAGTGAAAATAACGTTTCTGTCATCAAAATGGAACGTTTCATTCACTCATAATCATTCCCCAAAATGGTATATAGACTAAGATTGGGACGTGCTATGATAACAAAAATGGTAGTTAGCAACACTATAGAGCGACTATATTGAGTGTTTATTACGTTCCAATTACCACTTGTCACTATAAAATGCTAGTTGGGTACTGAAAGTACACCATGAAAAAATGCCGGATATTTAAAAAATACTGGGGCTGCAAGCACGGTTTTATACCTTACTTTGTATGAAAATTTGTTGCCATGTATAGAAGTTCAAATAAATCCCACGATATACTTTCAGTAGCTAAGCTCTAATAGCTAAACTAGATTATAATAGTTTGTTTTACTGGTTGCGGAATTGATCATAGGTTAATGTACTATCGCAGTGGGGCCTTATGTATCGCGGGGCCCTGTGTCCGGACTCAGTGGACCCATGCATAAAGATGGTACTTGCCGTGATTTTTATAATAAAATTCACAATGAGATATTTTTTTTTTACTTCGACGAGATTTTTGACACTTCGGTAATCTTGCCTAAGTTGTAAATTTTATTTCATTTCGTGCACAAGGTATCTGAACCTATTTTTATAATAAGAATAATACTTATCGTTTTTACGTAGTACATTGTGGGTATTTCATATAGTTTTGCATCCGTATTGCGTGTGAATGAAGTCAGTCATCTACGATAAGGGTGATTTATGATGCACACTACCCTCATTTTATTTTCTTATATGAAAGTTACTCACAAAAAACGTTTCAAAACGTTATTCAAACCGCTTACATCAGGCCTTTATCTGTAATGATGTGTCGGTCTATTTTAATTGAGTTTTCAAAAGATACTCACGAGAAAATTAGTACTATTTTGGGGGTAATATTTACATACAAATTAACAATTTGTATCCATAATTGAATAAGAGATATGGAAAAGGAGTACAGTTCATACATAAACTTTTCCCAAAAATGATAGACCGAAAAGTGTTTCAGATATTAATTGATACTCCTTCAAGTTACACATGTAAGTACTATATCGTGTATGATACTGCATAACCGAAAAACTAGTAATATCATAACCGCGTAACTGCATAGAGTAGCAAAATCTGATTTCGAAGTTAATGGTAACGTAGGCAATAAACTGAAACGTGTTTTGTCAATTTTATGTCTAAAATTCAAAAATATGATATCTCTCGTCCTATCCTAGAATTCAGTAGCAATAATTTTGTCACTAAATAAAAAAAAAATTATTTTAGTGTCTGCTAAAAATTTTACTATGGTCTTAACTTATGCGGTAGTGACATATTAGTGGTCTCATGATTATGCAGTATCACCGACGATATATGGTTCTATTCAACGTCTAATGAACAATTTAGAGAAAGTCACTGCAAGGTCAGAAGGCGAAAATTGTTTCCAGTATGGATTACCAACATAACATGCATGGATTAGGTGCATGGAGATGGGTTTACACATACCATATTATCTTTCCTTTGAAAAATGGTCAGCGATGAATGATGAAAGAAAACGATCAAAACAAGAAAATAAAAATACAATTCAAAGGTGCTTTCGCGACTTGAGTTTAGTTATCGATAAACCGCGAAAAGTAAGCGCCAACTGTGATCATGATAATACAGCAAGAAGATTTTTTATTATTAATATTATCACATTACATTGCTTGATGACACTATTGGATACTTCGAATCGGTGATAAAGGAACTCAAGCTCTTCAATTAACTGAAAGACACGAAGTATCAAATCTGAGCATATCGTTGAGAAATTTGGGCACATTAGTTATAAGTTTTGAAAGTTTCCTAAATAAATATTGCTTCAATAAAGAGTAAGGCACCTTACTGAAAAACACTGCATTTCGATATTTTTCGTTATTTTCTGTTATTTTCTGTTATAGTTGAATCGTGGAAGTTATTTTGAAGTCTTGTTGTGTCTTGTCGATTGCAAATGAAGCTACCGTCTACTTTCTGTAGAAGATCATTTCCGTTTAGTATGATCATTAGAAAGGTATTTTTGAAGTCCTCCACTTTTAGACAGATCATGAACACCACCGAAGAAACCTCGTTGATATTATATTTTAGAATATTTAAAATTTTTGTATTGTCCTCAGTCAAGGTCTGCTGCTATTCATTCTAAATTGCACCATTTAGCTTCACTTTTATTTTAAATCCCTGGGTCTAATATGGCATAAGTCACGCCTTTTTCTACGTTCAATTAATTTGATTATACGATCAAGTAATATACAATTGAGATACTGTCAGATTAGATTTTCCGGGTTGTCTGATGAGTTCACTCTAGGAATTCCAGTAGGTGAGTCGAGGAACTCCGACCAGCTTCCTTTGTATTGACGAGCATACAAATCCTATGGTAAGATAGGGTGACAATCGTGTTCTAAAGAAGTTACGGTAATTTCCTCATATAGATACCCTGTATCTTAGTTGGAAATCTCTTGATTTTTGCTTCCAAGAATGCAGGGTAAAGCAATGTATTACAGTGAATTTCTTGTTTATCACACTCGAAGTGGCTGTTGCATGGTGGGGACTCACTTGGTATAATATAATATCACTTCTACATATATATCATTACTAGGGAAAAACAGCTGTCATACGTTCCATCAACAACCTGTTGGTCAATGTATGATGGTTCTTTTGATCCTCTTCGTAAATTTAACTTGAGCTATTGTAGTCTTGCTGGGAGGTTTAAAAGCAGTCATTTCTCACTTCCAAATAGTCTTCGAACTAAGTATGTTTTATATTTAGAAAGTCACACACGTGAAAACAATCACCATGGAATTTACTTCCAACTTTAGATCTACTAACCGTTTCTAGTCACCAGGTATATAATCTGGCGAGGTTTACCAGTTTTAGCTACCCTGCTACCTTGATAAATGGTGCCCGTCAAGCTGCAGTAGAAGTTTTCTTTTTCAATACTACCATGGAAACGACTAGAAAATTTTATGGATGGAAATGTTCTGCTATTTTTAACTTTTTACCCATTGTAAACTGTTACCGTTGGCTCTACATAGAAGTGGGATGGAAAAGATTTCCACAGACTCAATATTTTCCTCTGCATCTCATTTTGTTAATGCCACAGGGAGTTTTGGCCCTGAATATACACTAGCTTGCTTATCTATATGTGTTAACAGCTCTAGGGTCCTGGAGATTATACTTGGCATCTTTGATTGTAGGGAGCTCTTCTGATATTGGGTTTCCTGAAATTGATACACAGCCGGACGGTATGAACACATCTCCACGTGTGTAGATAATATAATAATTCCAAAATAACTTTGAGCTGTGGGTATCAGGAATTTTATCATTATGGCGATTCTGATAATTTCATAGTTATGAAAAATTCATATTTAAAAATAAATCATTCCATAGGTATTTCCTTATATCTCTGATACATTATCCTCCACATTTTCCAATTATTGCACCACCAGCTTTCCTTCTTGTCCCTCTCCGAAGTGTTCACACAACACGAGCGTTAAGGAATATTGAGAAAAATATCTATTTTTGCATTTCTTGACAGTTTTCTAAGCAAATAAGAATCCACAACACAATTTCCGGTTGTTTTCAAAGATTTCCACAACAATGTTCTCCCACATACATATAACCTTGCTTGTAAGACAAATGTCCCATATAGGATAGAGTGCCACATGTCTCTACAAAGTTTTCGTGTTTTATTATTATTATTGTAGAAGAAAATCTTCCACCTTACTGTTTCCGAAAATAGAAATCGTAAGAAGCTTCTCCAATCAGCCTTTAGGACATGTAGTAAAGTTGATTGTATCCGGCTCATCTGTACGATCCCACAAGGACTGAAGTTTGTTTAAATAATGTGGTCACCCACTTCCATGTTATAAGCCTGTGCTGTGCTGGTAACAAATTTGCCTATGTTATCTTATAATTGGATTTAGTTTAATTTAAACAGAAATTCAAACAAAAGGAAGATTTCAATTAAATATCTTCTTCACAGAGTGTGAGTGACAAAACGAGGGGGGGGGGGGGAGTGTAATATAATATTATGTAGGTGGAAAATGAATCAGGAGTAAATTTCAGGAACTTTCTTGTTCAATGTCACCCGCTGTTGTTGTCAAATTCGGCATGATAAAAAAACCACTGTCATCGTCCACTTATGTTATGGTGGTACAAGGACGGGAAAAGGACATTTCCGAAAGATGTCGCAATTGCACTGAATCTGCAAGGGTTTTTCTTTTCTTCATGTGAAATGTGAAAATTCATCAGATGTAGACAAAACGGGGCCATCATGCAATTCATACTCACATCACACTGTATGTATAGTATGCTTGTTGGATGGATAGATTGGAACAGGCCGGCAGACAGACAACTACTGTTCTCCTAGAGAGATATGATGAAAATTTTCGTCAGCCTTCAGGCTTTATTTTTAGTTGAAATAGAGAAGAATAAGGAAGACCTCGTATGGGATTTGATATAAAACTTTTATTAGATGCATTCACCTCCCATCCTTTTCCTCTTCAAAATCATCTCTAGTCCTTGAAAGTAGTGCAGTGTAATTTGCAAAGTTTCTATTTCCATAATTCCCGCGGGTTATAAGGTAGACACGAGTGCAGATAGGAAATTGTCGACAGCATGACTTGTGGATATGACCTCCCGGTGTGCCATCAATTTTCCAATTTAATTTATACATACACGGACAAACATAGGAACATATTAAACTTTGGTGGATTTTTTGTGTTCAATTAGATTTTCTTTTCCGTCCAATGAAATTTTATGCGATATTTTGACAGAGACATGGGTATTTTACCAATCTGCAGAAATAATCTCCTGTGGATGGTTTCTGTGCAATTACTTGGAAAAGTTTTGAAAGGTTTCATGAAAGTAATACTTTTTTTTTTTTTTTGAAGAATTTTCTTGTGGATATTTTTTCTAGGTTTTATGAATTTCATGGAACTTTTGTGTAAATTTGCAAATTCATTCTGGATACTTAAAGGAATTGAATTGAATTTTTAAAAATTTCGAAATCAAATTTGAATGAATTAAATGTATAAATAAAGTTCATACATATTTTAATTATGTAATTACTTTTATTTTTGGAGAGTTGCTTAAGCCTTTCGGTCTTTTTGTTGCAATTTTACAACACGAACTAAAGCTCCTATAATTATGTCGACACTATAGTATAACTCCTAAATGTATTCTATTTCTTTTCTAAATGAGTCATTAATGCTTAGGATTTTGCCATGTGCCCTTGAGTTGAAAAGATAACGTCATAGAGTGAAGAACTGTTTAGGGTATATGAGAACATGGCAGAACGAGCAGGTAAGTCTATGTAGAATAAGCATGCAAAGTGTTAAATAAACGGAAATATACACATAACGAGTGAAAGATTGTTATTTCCTGCAGTTTATATTGAAATAGTAAATATGTACCTAATGTGATTTTTTAGAAATCTGATTCTGTAAGTTTGCAACAATTGTATTCAAAGGTGGCTTTTCTTGTAATTTTAAATTGTTGCACGGTTGCAACCAATCTAATTTTTCTTAATTAATGAGAAGCATTTTTCGGCTATTTTAATTATTTATATCTCTGATGGAAATAATTTTTTGAAAAATATTTACTTCAGGCAGAAAAATGTTTTTGAGGAATGCTTCCGCAATGTAAGAGAGGTTTTCGAAATGTTCGATTTATCGGATATAGAGGCCGGTTATGATGACGACGATGATATTTGTGGCGATATCGATTTTATATTTCAACAGATACAGAAAGAGTGCTAATGTCCTCGTCTTTGCTTGAAATTTCTGAGATGGTTCCTGAATTTGAATCTGATATGTTTGATAAGTATAGATAAGTATAGAAGATCTTAACAAAACAACGGAGTCAAGGAAAGTTAGGGCAGAGTTTTCTTGGAGAAAAAAAGACTTCGAAATACCAACTGGAAATTTCATTACAAATAGTTCTGATGAATTAACATGTTCTGAAAAGACACCGCTACAATACTTCCTACAATATTTTCTGCAGGAGTTAATTGAAAAAAATTGCCAAGGAAACAAATATGTATTATTTTTTACAAACCACGAATATTTTGGGCACTACATCTTCTGAAATATACCAGCTAATCGGCATATATTTAGTAATGTGAATATGTGATTTTGCACGAATTTGCATGTACTGGAAGAAAGTAGCCCGTAATCCAACAATTGCAGATACAATGTCGCGGAATAGGGTCCCTCTGCTACGAAACTACTGATTCAAAAGATAAGTTGTGGAAAGTATGACCTTTGATAAATGCGATGAAAGAAAAATGTGGATACATTACAAAACAAGAATTTTTATGTGCTGATATATATGCCCAAGAAACCTTGTAAATAAGGGTGTCAAAATATTTATTTTATGAAGCACTGATGGCGTTGTGCATGACTTGGAGGTCTACCAAGGCAAAGGTAAATTGGGCTTTTGTGCAGATATTATCTCGCTTTTAATTGAAACTGGTCTACGTAATATTGGACATAAGATATATTTCGATAATTATTTCAACGGTATCCCATTACTTTCCAAATTGAAAGAGCTTGGAATATGCGGAACTGGAATCCTACGGTCTACCAGATTATCTGGAGCAGCGAAACTTTTAAAAGCTAAGAGAGATTTACGAAAGGAATGTAGCGGGTCATTTGACTATCGCATCGAAGTAACACAGAATATATGTTTAGTACGATGGTTTGATAATGGCATACTGCAACTCGTATCCACCATATTTGGAACCAACCCACTGTCAAATAGTCAAATGTTTCACGTTTTTGTCAGGAGAAAAAGAAGTTTATTGAAATTAAACGCCCTAAAATCGTACAACAGAACAATAAGCACATGGGAAGTGTTAATAAGATGGGTTTTCTCATATCACTATATAGAATATCTATTGAAAGCAGGAAGTTGACCATAAAGTTTTTCGATCACTCCATAGCGGTATATAACGCATGGCTTGAATACAAACGGGACTACCTCAAAAAATAAATTGGTTCTAGATAAGTCTTGGATTTGATGGAATTTTGAAGTGAAATTTCTGAAGGTCTTTTATTTCCAAATATTATTAAACCAGTGCGCAAACGGGGAAGACCTCGAAACTGTGATGAAGGGATCAATTTGTCTCTATCTATTGCATTTCCAAAACAACATTTTGAAAAGCGAAAAGGTACAAGCGTAAAGTGTGATTGATACAATCACTGGCCGATATTTGGAAGTAATCGTGGTAGGTGTAAATTTGGATTTACGCAAAACATGTGTAATAAATTCAATATTTATTTGTGCTCTGCTAGCAAGAACAAAAAAATTGCTTTTATGATTTTCATAATAAAAAATAAAATCGTTAGTGGCTGTCACTAAAAAGACGATAATTATATTATATTTCTGTTAAGTTTACAACTTCTTAAAACTCCGGTCTGAAGATTTCGGGTTATAAAATTTCATAAAAAATGGAAAGAAGACCATTGAATTATACTAAAAACATGGCAAGAACAAATACTTATTATTGTTTTAAAATCCCAGCCTGTTAATCAAATAAGAAGAAGAAAACAAATGGGATTTTGAAATTGCTGCTACGAATTTCTCCCGACACAAAGTGGGGGTCTTTTTAATGTGAATACATGTCGATAGAAAAAGCCATGATAGATGTTAACTGTTGCAAAATATTTTCATGACGGCTATTCGTGATAGTTAATAGATCAGATTCCTATATCGAAACTACAATCCCTAAATTACGGGTCCACTCTGAAAATATCATAGTTTCATACTTTCATACCTAAACAAACACATCGATGCGGTTCTATTACATGAAAAAAATGCCTAAGTTTTTCTGGCTCATAGCCTTTTCTATTTGCTATAGTTTTTCATAAAATACCCTGTATTTAAAAAAGTACATAGCGTATGATCACAGATAAGGACTCACTGCATGCAGAACTTCATGGCCTTTCTAACGACTGCTCAACCAATACTGTACATTTCTTCTTTCAGTTATTGGGGTCTAAAGTAAAAAATTTGGATTTTCTTACCTTGTTTTTTTAATTTGAACTCCATTTTGTTTTGCAAAAAGGTCGTTAACTTAACTTTCTTTTATTAAAACTGGAAACTGTGGACTCTTTCTTCTCTTTAATTTAACCTCTTATGCTCTATATCGTCACTGTAGCCATTAAATAGTTATTAGCTCATAACCTATTCAGGTCATACCGAAATTATACGATTTTTTCTTTCTAAATTACGTTTTTCACTCACTAAGGGAACAAATTATCTTTAAAAATAGGTTTGAGAATAGCTTCGAGAATAAGGTAAGAGATAATAACCCTATAACGGATACAGGTAACACATAGGGTGTACGAGATCAAATTAAAGAGGAGAATTTACAGTTTTTATAAAAAAACAGTTATGTTAACGACCGTTCTATGAAAAAAACAAGTAAAAAAGCTAGAATTGGTCTAAGACCAATTCTTATGATACCCTAGATGAATGCCCGTATTAAATTTCGTATGGTCACCGATCCATTCAAGTATTGATTTTGAAGTAGTTTTTCGCATATATTTCTAGAACGGCTTGTCGCACAGAAAAAATGATTATAACCAATTTTATAGGATTTTGTATTCTGCAGAAGTTCTTAGTACAAAAAAAATGTCTTGGACTGATCGTTTTCAAAGTATACGTAAAAAACCGAAATTCTTATATGGCAACACCAAGAAGGAGTTGCCCGATTTAGTCCATTTTTGACATTGTATTTGCTAATGTAGTAAACACATCATGTGCGAAATTTCAGCTCTCTACGTCGACGCGTTCTCAGGCAGTGTCCAAATATATAGCGGAAAACGCAATTTTTATATGGCAACCCCATAAAGGAGTTGCCCGATTTGTCTCATTTTCGAACTTAATGTTACTTTTTTTTTTAAAGTCCGTGTACAAAATTTCAGACGGACGGACGGACGGATGGACAGACGAACGGACGGACGGACGGACGGACGGACGGACGGACGGACGGACATGCAAAAATCGAAATAACTTTTAATATTATGAATGGGTGTCCAATCCATTTTGCTCTACCATCATTATTTCGAGGTGTTACAAACGGAATGACAAACTTAGTATACTAGATTTCATCTAGGGTATAAAAATGGAGGTCAAAGTTAAAAAGAAAAAGGTCAGAAAATTCGAAATTTTTATTTTAGACCCCAATAACTTCTGTGAGGAGATGCGCTCTGTGCTGGCCTTGAAGTTTTCCATAAATTGAGTTCTTTTTAAGATACAGGGTGTTTTATGAAATACTAGATTTTTTTCTTTATCACCCTGTAATTTCCAAACAGTTGATTTGGACCCCCGTGCCATACAATTTTTTGTTCATCTAGGTGAGTACTATCACCTCCTGCTCTATTGACCGCCTACGGGGAAACACCCTGTATAATCTGAAGTCCTACCCGCTGACGAACAATCAATACTTGTCACTTGACGTTATCATAAAAATTATAGCAAACATATGAAAGTAAAATGTAAGTATCTTTCTTCATGTTATAGGGCAAATTTTACTGCGTGCCGTTCACATGTTTATGGAGACAGGAATACTGAAATTGAACAAAAACATGCGGCATAAGAGGAATTGCCTTTTATTAAGGTGGCTGGAACTTGGAAGACGCCAAATTGTTGCCGCTTCATACTGACTGCCACCTATTTAGATAATTAGGGACTTTTAACCAGATGTATGCATGGTATTGCCATTTTGGTTAAGTATTTTGGGAAAATGGACACTTTATGAAACAATTATGAATGGACATTGGATATAACCTAAAAACAAAACCTTATTTCGTATTAATTCTTGCATGGAAATAAAATTAAACTGTATTATTATATTATATCAGGTGAAGAATCTCTTGGAAATGATTTCAAGTGTGCATAAGCTATGAAAAAAATATTTTTTGTCAAAAAAAATTTATTTTCTTTAATTTAAATTGCGCTTGTTTCAGAGGCGCTGTCTAATTTTTCGAAGTATCGTACGCCATTTCAAGAATAAAGTTTTCTACGAAGCTAATTTTCCCAAAGAGGCAGTAAGAAATATGATGAAAAATGATTCATACCTTAATTTTATTCTACCATATCTAAAATTTATTAATACATACACAAGTTCGAGTTGGTTCACATATACCCATAATCTAAAACTGCCAAAGCCAATACATATAAAAAACCATACAATATATGCCAACATGAAAAAAGAACAAACATTGCTCCTTCCCTAGTAACCACGTTCTAGGACGTTCAACAGATGTTCATAGGAAATATTCCTGGCCGAAGAATCAGTTCCGTTGAATATTCCCAAGAATGTCAAAAGAATTTAATGGGATTGTCACGGGGCAAAAGTTACGCTGTCCGAGGAAAGTATGTCGTCATTATTGCAAGCAATTTCTTCATAAATAATAAGGACAATGTCTTTGGAAACTTATCGGATATCTTCCTCGGATACCCTATTAAGAGTTTGTTTGGATATTCTGCAAAATTATTCTACAGAAATTCTTCAGAAATCATAAGAATAATATCTTTGGAAATTTAGCGGATATATTCCACGGATGCTCTATGGAAGGTTATAGAAGGTTTTCCCGGATATTTTGCAGAATTATTCTACAGGAATTCTTTAGAATTTCTTCCTGCTACAATAAACAAAAAGTATTTTAAAGATATTAGTTATAACAAAATAATATTTATTTTTTAGAAATTCATTAAAACAAAACAAAGAAATTCAGTTGTAAAAAGAAAGAAAAAAAATCTTAAATTTATGCAATGGTGGGTGTTTTTCTTCCAATTTCTCTGTGAACGAAAAATTTATTAGTCTTAAAAGTAATAAAGTAACTAAATTTATATCTAACTTTATTCTTTTCCTGTTTATTTCTTTCCTTATGGAGTCTTTTAGCCTACACAACACTAAATGATTTCACGTCTCACGACACCATTCAGTTCCATACCAAAACCCTAAATAATTTTTCTTAAAAACAATAAAACATTGGAATTTCATTGGATAACGCCTGAATATAGTGCAGATTTATCCTGAAGAATATCCAAAGCATTTCGATAGAATGTCCAGAATTTTCAATTCTACTGTTAATCCACACTTTTTCATCAAATAAAAAAAAACAGTTGATAAGTTTATAAAATAAAAGGAACGGCAAATTTATCAAAAATTTTGTCCAGTAGTTGTCCGCTGTTTTTTCAATGAAGGAAAGAGTATAGATTACTTTGGACAAAGTGAAGATTTTAATTTCTACTTTTTCTGCAGTATGTCCACACTTTCTCCATATATTTTCATATACGAAATTTTTCAGAAAAATAATGGACAAATCAAAAAACAGTTTAAAATATTGTCCACAATTGTCCACTGTTTTTCCAGTTCTTATTTCATATAAAATTTCTAGGGAAATTCGTTAGATTTTCATAGGAATGGCAAAATAGAGCACGGCATAACATCTGAACACGTAAAAATATCGTTCTGTGTTGGAATTTTTTGGATAAATATTGGAATTTTGTCCAATATTTTTGTAGTATAGTTTGGAAAATGTAAGGACATCAGAATTGTGGTTACTAAGGACGGGAATTAAGTTCCGAACTTTATGCAGGGGAACATCGCACGACATGAATCTGCCACTATCAAGTATACATAATTTCCATGTTTGGGAAATGTAGCCGTTACGGTCGCAGGCATGTATGCAACCACTTTAAAAGTGTTCCCCACTATAGCTACAGATACATCATGGGCACATTGCTGCGATGTTCCTCGGCATATAAATACTAAGTATCGGCAATTTGGATAGGATAAAGTAAGTCATCGGTACGTATTCCTGTCCGCATAAATGCTAGCTGGGGAAGGTATTCCATCGCAAAGCAATGTTCATTACACTTGTAATAAATATTGCATCAGCAAATCATTCGTGATCAAAATTGGTCTTTTGGAATATTACAGAGGACAGGTTTTAGTCCTATCTTCGAGATATAAGGTACCTCCTTTGTCGGGTTCCATCGGGATATTAGTTTTTAGTGTAATATGCAGATTCTTTACTGTTAGCATAATCACAATTCAAATGTGTAACGGAAAGATTTATAACAATAAAATTAATTATATATTATTCTCTACTTTGTGTTTTTTTTATTAATCGTGTTCATATTATGTAAAACTTAAATCCTCGTAACTTAGTGCTCTTCGTAAGCTATCATAAAGTAAAAAACTGACTTTCACAGCTTTTCTAGCCAGCCACCATGTCACTGCGCTTTCTTCTTTTCAGGTCATTTTTGTGATCAGCTGGTAGCCACTTGCATATTCCTCAGTGACACACTTTCACAACAAGATCTGAGTTGGTTGTGAAATGCGATGCAGTGCAACTTTTAATAGAACTATAGTTTACGCAAGATCTGTTTGTGCTTATTGTGTAACGCCACACAAAGATAATCAACATTCTATTCACAAGAAGAATTGTTCGATTTTCTACTTACAAAAATTATATTAATCATTTGCTTCATCTTTAGGTGGACTTACTTCTATGTAAAGGGTTTTTCATTAAGAGCGCTCGAACTTTGAAATGAAATAAAACAACCTGTTTAAGTGATATTACCACAATTTTTATTACATTTTAAAGAATATTTAATGACATTATGTGTGAAAAATAATATCAGCCAAATGGCCACCACGACTCCGCTGTAGATGGTGTATTCTGGTGGACCAATTTTGGAGGACGTCTTCGCATAAATGGGGCTCAATTTCACGAAGAACGCGAGTTATGTTGGCCTTTAGGGCAGCAATTGACTGTGGTTTATATGCGTACACTAGAGATTTCACGTAGCCCCACAGAAAGTAATCGAGCGGTGTTAAGTCACACGATCTCGGCGGCCAGTTGATGTCGCCACCACGGGAGATGACGAAGCCCTCGAACTTCTTATTCAATAAATTTAATGTTTCCCGTGCTGTATGGCAAGTGCCCCATCCTGTTGGACCCACATGTTTGTGAGATCCATACCACCTTCCCTAGGCCACAAAAAATTTGTTATCATCGTCCGATATCGGTCTCCATTGACAGTGAGCGCGGCTCCTTGCGCATCTTCGAAGAAATAAGGGCCGATAATACCGCCGAACCAAAGTCCACACCAAACAGTTACTTTTTCGGAGTGTAAAGGCACCTGATGAATCTCCCGCGGATTTTCATCGCACCAAATCAGGCAATTTTGTTTGTTAACAAAGCCGCTCAACCAGAAATGAGCCTCATCAGTGAAGATGATTCTTTTTGCAAAAGCAAAAAGCAAAAGCAGCTGCCTGTGGTCATTGGGTTTTAGATCTTGAGTTAATTGAACTTTATATAGAAGAAAACCAAAATCTCGGCGCAAAATCCGCCATGTTGATGTCGCAGACAGACCCAGTTTTTGCGCACGACGCGGAATGGACTGTCTGGGGCTTTTTCGTACACTGTCTCGAACGGCAACAATATTCTCCAACGATCTTGCGTTTCTTTCACGTACAGGAACTGCTTCATCGATCACCGACCCGATTGACTCAAATTTTTTTATCAAACGACGGATTGTGGACTCTGCAGGACGGCCATGAACGCCATAAATTGGACGCAACGCACGGAACGTTAGGCGAATAAAGCACTGGTTTTGATAATAAATTTTAACAATTTCTACGCGTTGTTGAAGCGTGTAGCGTTCCACGATGAAATGCCACGACTAAATTTGTATTCATGCCAAATTTGACAGCTGTCGCATTACCAAGATGGCCGCTATGCGCTCTCAAAGTTCGAGCAGTCCCGAAACACTGTAGAAACCGAAGAACTTCAAAAATGTGTACAATTTCGTCAATTTTTTTTCCTGAATAGAAGAATAGGTCTCTGTTCAAAAATTCATTCCAAAATATATTGTAGAGTGTTTTACAGAATCTCAAAACTATTTCTCCTCTCTCCACTCCTTCTAACCCAAAATAGACATTCTACAGGTCTATATGCAGTTGGGAAGCCTAGTGCATATAACGGTGTATAGCAATTCTTAATTATGGTCATTTTTTTTCTACCAGGGAACTCTGAACATAAGGATTAAAAAAAAAATTTTGTATAAATAAATTCAATATGAATGAGTTAATTTGTTATACGTACTTTTGTCCATTTTTTCCTGATTTAATCGTGAATTACTAATTACAAATTACCTATATAGATCGCAGCGTCTTTTACTCCTAATTAGTAACATCGTCACCATGATATGGATGCCTGCGAAGATGAAGAGGAAACTGCAGAGCACCTTCTTTTCAACTTTGAAGTGTTAGCTCGCAGAAAACTCAAATTTCTTCGACAAATTTCTTGACACCAACAGTAGTAGATAATCGTCAACAATATATTTAATTTGATCTGCCCAACATATTTATTAACGACACATTCTTCAAATAGCACAATTCAATTAATTCTTTCGTGATATTCTCACTGTGTTCTTTTATTTTAACACTCCACTGACTTTGGTTTTTTAATTTTCAGAAGAATGGTAAATTAGCAAACTCGTAACGAATCACTACTTACCAGATAAAAGATATTAGTGAATTTGTGTTTTAGCTTATGATAATTGTAAAAGGGGAATGTCCACTTTTCATACAACGTTAGGTCTGATACTAATGGCTATTAAAGAAAAATCTGCAAAATATATCCGAAATGTAGTAGCTGCATGAAAATGGGGGCTTCGGGAAGCAAAAACGTCCCGAGAAAATTTTCTGAATTTGCAAAAAAGTACACCACCCGATAATATTCGATGAGACCTTTTATTTGATATGCAACAAGCGGTATTGATACTCGTTATCCGATCGAACATAACGCTACCGTGTTAGAGCAGATCTAAGGTGCGAAAAATCTAGTACCTCATTTCGAATAAAAAATAGAGGAATACTAAAACAACGAGTATGGGGATGGCTATTTAAGTCTCCGAGTATAGGAGTGTCGATAGTCAAATCTCTTTTCCTGATGTAAGGAATTCGATTCTGTACTAGATTTTCCAAAATATACTATATTAAACTTTTACCCCTCCCCAAGCTTTCCCCGTTTAATTGAAATAAACATTGTTAATAAAATATGTTCAGAGTATTATAGTGCATCGTTTAAGATATCTCTCATGTCTGGAGGTGTCGGGCCTAAAATGGGCATTTCCCTTTTAGTATTTCGGACGCAATTAATTAGTGAAATAAAATTGAAGTGAAAACACGCATAATTTTATTTTTTAAACATAATTAAACGTTCGTGACACACCAGATAGACAAAGAAAAGATAAACTCTTTTCAGCTAATTTCGGTAGTCAGTTTTTGTGATCAACATTGGCAAACATTCAGAGAAATCTAATAGCATGAAAACACCCATCTCGTCCTTATACTCTGGCAAATATTATATTAGAAAATTTTGTGTAATGCAGTTTCACAACTGTTAGCTCATCTGGAGCCAAAACGATAGTTGTGGGACTTTTATAATTATTCTCGATAAGAAACAAAAAAAATATATTTGTCAAATTAAAACAACCGAAATCACTTTAATTTCAACGATTTATTCCGGACACTTTTAGGTTTTACATGGAACTGAATTAAAATGTGAATTCTTATTCTAAAACTTGCATACCAAAAACCTTACTCTACAAAATATATCTATGCGAGAAAGGAAATGGAAGATCTAATTACATTTCAAGTCACTTCTGCTTTCTGCGAATAAGCTTAAATTGTGGGAAAGAAAAATAAATTATGAATGGTTACGTAAGTTGGCTTTTCGTATTTTGGTACTTTTATATATTTAATGGCGTAGGGTGATATATGATCTGCGCCCTCTTCAATGTACATAATCAAGGAATATTATGAGTGATACAATATATATCTGGATTCATGCTATTCAGTCTAATAAAAGTCTTAACATCATCAACACATCGAAGAGAAAGACCGTCAGATTCGTCTTAATCCAAGTACTACCACCGCTTAACAAAATTGAACTGGTTTCTATATTCAATGATTTGTTGGATAAAAATTGTCTAAAGTATATGCAAACCTTTTTTTTTTGTTTTTTTTTTTTTATAGAATGAGGTTATTGACTAAAACGGTAAATTCAATTCTAATCACGACCATTCGAATTTGGAGATGGTTTGAGTTTTCTCTAATGTGCTGAAAAAGAAACTATAATTAATAATATCAAAAGGCAGAAACACATCCAGGCAAACAGTGGCGGATACAGCTAAGGGGCGCGGGTGGCGCGCGCCCCTCCCTGAAGACCACTAAAAAAAATTGCAACAGATCTTCTGAAGTTTTCTTAACAAAATCTATTCTACTGCCCTTTTTGTTAAAAATATTAAAAATTTTTGGAAGCGCCCTTATGGCTAGCGGCTCAGCCCTCGCTCCACTTTAATTCGTGGCTGTTAAATCCTATAGAGGAAACCGGAAGTTCTGATATCTGTAAAATTCATTGTACATGAGCGTAGCTTTACTCGGGGTGTTTGAAGTAGGACGGAGCTTATTCAGGTAAAAGCGGTAGAAGGCTTGTTTTAATTAAAAACACCTGCTATTTGGTGAGTCGTCGATGTGAAACAATTACAACTCTTAACTGGAGAAATTGATCGAAACTACACAACGGCAAACAAGTCGTTGTATATTGGTGTAGTGAGTTTATTTTGGAATATATTTCTTTTTTATTTCGTAAAATGCAATAGTTTTTCTAGGATACTTACCACACACATTAAATTAAAAGAAAATATGAATGCTGATTGGGAAATTTTCAATCAGTATCTTGGAGAAATTGATTGGTCGGTCTGTTTTGCTTGCGATGTTGATGAATGCACATTAGAACCTTGTAACATACTAAGGCTTGGTAGGCACGAATACATTCATTATTGTTTTATAGCAAGTCGCAACAATAGCAAAACCGCTCTTGGTTTAACTATAAGTTCAACCAAGTAATAAAAGCGAAGGAGTCTGCTTTCGCGCATATCAATTTTATTCATGTCCAGAATTGAGACAAGTCGGCAAGACTGCACAGAACAACTCGAAGTCCATTATCCGGAGAGAGAAATTTCTTTTTAACAGAAATGTTAGACTAAGAATCTTGGAATCAAGCAATAGCAAAGGACCTGGTTCCTGGTCAAAACCATAAGGAACAACTTCACCAATTCCTCTATAGCTTCACTACATAACAATGGTGAAGGGGTTGTTGACTCCCTGGATAAAGCTAATTTTCTGATTGGTAGATTCGCCTCAAATTCCCGTTTTCTATTCACTTCACAGACAAATATGTTGCATCTCCACGTAAGAGAAGTGTGCTCACGATCCTTACGTGGGTAAGCGTCTCTAAGGCCGTAGGTCCTGATGGGATCTCACCCCTGTTAATTAAAAGCTGTACCTCATGCTTGGATAAGCCTCTGCGCAAACTATACTACTTGTCTTATTCGACAAGAAAACTTCCAACTAGGTGGAAACTAGCTCACGTTCAACCTAATTCGCAAGAAAGAAGAGGGTAGCGATCCCTCAAATTATCGACCAACTGCACTCACTTCGTTTGTTTCAAAGGTATTTGAATCTTTTATTAACTCCAAATTAATGAAGTATCTCGAAACCAAACAGCTCATCAATTATCGCCGATACTGCTTGCGGACTTGACACTCGTCTGGCTTTTTTACGGAACGTTGGAACCCTAGTCTTCACAATTCTGGTGGTCCAAAATCGTTACCCTAGATATTTCTAAGGACTTTGGTAGAGTCTGGCAGCCAGCACTTTTAGTTAAGTTTAAAGCATCTGGTCTTTCCCTCTTCTGCTAATAAAGTTTTTTATCTGATTGCCTAATACCGGTTGTACCATATAGCGTTTCACCAGAACCTCACCCGATAAATGCATATGCTCCCTGGGCTCTGCTATCTCTCCACACCTCTTTTTAATTTTTTTAATGATCATATTTTCCTTACTTTTAAGCCTATCCATAGTTTTGCCTATCACAGTACCAGTGATTTCGCTTACTGCTTTAACACTCTTACGGACTCCAAAGGGAATGCCACATCTCTTAATCGAGTTTGCATTATTAGATCATTGACTAATGAGCTTGTCAGTATCTTTGCTTAGGCCAAAGCGAATCGCGTCGAATTCATGGTATCTAAGTCTCAAGCAGTCCCATGTCTTTAAAATAAAATCATAACTTTAACTCTTCCATTTATTTGGATGGAGCACCGACTTACGGTACACCGTTTCTATGCATTCTTGACATTAATATTTCCTGTAAATTAAGCTGGATATTCTCTGCTGCCAAATAAGCATCAAAATGTCTTTAATTTCAGAAAATATATAAGAAATATTTCATCCCATTGAATCTAGCGCTCCTCTGCAACTTGAACATTAGACCTAAAATGGAATACAATTCCCATATCTGGGCCGGGGATGGGTCGCATAGTTTTAGGTTTTAGAGCCCTCAAGCTCTTTAGCGATTTGACCATAACTAGTCAGATCGACTCACTAGAGCGCTGCCGCAATGTTGGATGCCTTTCGATCTTTACCCTATGTCCTTCCTATCATGCTGTGCTTTGTATCATAGGGTATCTTTTGAGCTTGGCTTATTAGTCAAACTTTCTTAACTTTTCCATAAATTTATATACTTACAAGGTCTACATTGCATCTGCTCTGTGACTGCTTTTTTAAATAGACGCAAAGTACGTAGCACTTTAATTCCTGTATTTTGCAAAGTTACATTTTATGAGGAATTTGTGAATTTGAACAAAATATATTTCGCTATTTTTACTAATCGAAATGGATGATTCGGAAGCTTACACTTCCATCATTCACAAACTAAAATAAAATAAATAATTTAACACCTCGTTTGACTTTCTAGAGTGGCAATAGTTGAACGTCGAGCAACTTTCTTTGTTATGAGTCGTAGCTTATCTGTTTTACCCGGATCTTTTAAATGATAAATTATGTGTATGTATTTTATATTTCCGAGTGGTGGCGAGTGTCTTGGAACATTGATATGTTTCCAGGCTATACCGTTTTTAAACCATAGTTGCGCCCCCTTCTCAGAAGAATCCTGGATCCACCCCTGCAGGCAATGAGGCTTCCTCCAGCACGGGTTTTTAAAAATAAAATGAAGCCGAGCAGAAAACCTTAAAGCTAGACACCAGGCTTGCTTTGCTCAATATTGGAAATTTTGTAGGACTACTTCTGTCAACAGATTTTATTTTTAATATATAAAAGCAAAAATGATAGAACTTAACCTGAGGCAAGTCTTGAAGCCAGCTTCGAGAAAGCATGAGAGAGGATAGGCCTGTGCCTCACTTAGATGTGTTTCTCCTTTACACTTTCTGCTATTAACAAAATGAAAAAAAAATATCTCAGAATGCCTACAAAAACAGGAAAGACCTCTCGTTAAGAAACTTAAGCAAGGACAATTAAAAAAGAAAATACAATTTAAATGATATCAAAACTAGTCTGGAAATAACACAAGAAACTCAAGCTGTTGTCTGGGGACAACAAAATAACCTGACTTTAAGTTTCTGGATACGAAATGCAGGCTATCTGAGTAAAACTGGAGCCGAAGGTCCGTATACTGGTCTCTATCCATTTAGGATGGAACTACAAAAATGGGAAGACAGTAAACTTGGATCTCTTCTGGCGCAGCGCACCAGGTATGAGGCAAGTGAACAAATTCGTTACCTCTTCTCTTTTCGAGACGAGTAAACTAATTGGTCTAATCAGACAATAGCTCAGGCTATGCAGTCCCTGGACATGGATCCTTTTGTTATTTTTTTAAGAATATAGGCAAATCTAATAACGAACTGTGTTGAATATGCGAAGAGGTGGATGAAATCTCGAAGCATATCATATGTGTGTGCCCCGCGCTTGTAGCTTTGTGCGATTGCAAATCACTGGGCAAGTACTTATCTCTCCAAATAAGGTTTGTAGACTAACCCCAAAAGCAATAATCGAACTCATAAATAAACTAGATTAAGCCTAATCACTCTAGTGAAGGACACGATAAATCAACTCCTCTAGTAGCGATGTCCGCAGAGTCTTAGAGGCCTAATCGGCCTTACTCTTTACATAATCTAAACTAAATCATATCAAATACCTCTTAGCACGTATCATCCCCATATAATGTATGAATGTACCAGATACTTACGTACATCAATCTATATTGATTAATTGCCAATGCCAATCAAACTAATATTTCCATTAAAAAACAATTATTTCCGTGCTAATTGCAACTGAAATTAACAAAAGCCCAGAAAACCTCATGCAATCCGACGACTATCGTCAATTTTGCTTTGATGATGACCACCACTCCGATGACCACCACTCCGATGACCACGTGTGCCGCTCGTTTGAAGGTCAACTCTGCTTGCAGTATATTCTATTTCCAGTCTAAAGAGAATTCCCAGTTCTTTAGGGGGTAGCCCAACGGGTGATGCATTTGTGGTTAATGCAGTTGCTTTAACTAGCCAACTAGAAAGAAACCCGACGGAACGAGTTAATTGCAATTTGAGATAATTAGCTCGGGACACATACATATTGTTGCAATAGTGCAGCAGTTTCAAGATTTTAGTGAAATTGGAATTTCTATTTGCAGTTCAGTGATGTTGTTGAGCGATATAAAGTGAAACACAGGGCGGTAAGTGGGTGGTCAGTTCCTGAGAATTTTATCAGATTTCAAAGAAGCAATTTTACCACTACAATCGCCTCCATGGCGTTTTCTAATAAGCACATTTTAAGTAAAAAGTTTTCTTTAAGAGACTCTCATAGTTATGAGAGTTTTTTGAAGTTTTTTTTTTTTTAGGTTGGTAATGAATTGTTAAATTTTAATGGTTGCAAGGCGACTAGAGTTTTAAAATCGCTAAAATTTTTATCCTTTGGAATATAAAGATGTTCATTGGATTGAAATTAAATTGAAGTAAAGAGAGTTTTTAATTTTACTTTATGAAATGTAGATCGTTTGGGAGATAAAAGGTTTTAGAGAAAACATACGGCATCGTTAATTAAAAGCTGTACCTCATCCGTGGGTAAACTTCTGCGACAGCTTGTTGGAAACTAGGCCAAGTTCAGCTATTACAAAAAAACAAATTTTCGACCAATTGCAATTACTTCTATTCTTTTGAAGGTTTTTCAATATATCATTATCTCAAAATTTACGAAGTATCTAGAAACTAATAAACTTATCAACGATTACCAATATCGTTTCCGGTCTGGACGCTCTGTCTTTCTGACTTTTATTACGGAACGTTGGAATCGTAGACTCCACTAATTTTATGAGTCCAAAATCGTTGTTCTAGAAAAAGGCCTTTATTGGATTCTGGAATTTTGTTCTTTTAGCCAAACTTAAAGTACTTGGTCTCTCCTATCCTCTTCAATTAAGGATTGAAAGTTATTTCTTTCTCTAGTCTCCTAATATGGGTTGTCTTAGTTGTATTAGATGACATTATATCTGAAGTTCAGCTTAAAAATACCGATGTTATCTCTCTATTTTTCTTCTTAATTGTCATTACTGATCAGCTTTTCTTATTTTTAATGCCATCCATATCTTTGCAGATGGCTCGATTTTACTTACCCGTTAGAGTATGACTAGAACCCAAAACTATCTCTCTTGTGGCACTCCCGCTTATTTAGATGGAGCAGTAATTTCCGATATACTAACACTAAGCGTTCTTGATGGCGTTAATATTTTCCGTAAATTAAGTTGGACAGATCATATCTTTCTGTTGCCAATATCTTGGATTTCTGAATAGGTGTAAGAAAAATTTTAGCGACCTCTCTTTAAGTTGACTTTTGACTTCCAACTGCATACAACGGGAGTTCTTGGACTCTAAAACCACGTGACGCCCTACTGTAGTTTTGGTCCTATCCCTTTCTCCACGCTAGCCAGCGCGCTATTTACGCACAAAGAAAGTGCGCAACAACCAGAAATAAAGTGAGTATTAGTAAAAATTTATAGCAGTCGATACCCGATATAATGTCCTTTAAGTCAGGTGAGTTCACAGGATGAGACTTTTTGACGATCCTACATGCAGGGATTGCGGGGAAGATACCGAAACGGTACCGACTCTCAGGAATACATTACAGAATTCTTGGCTCACACCTCCTAGACGAGTTACACGATGCCGGTAAAGAGGGTTGGGGACCAATACTGAAATTTATAGGAGCATCCTGTTGGGATCTATTAGCAATCGCTCATGTTTATGGAGAGTGAACAATGGGCCTTGATTTAGCCTACGTTCGAGGAACCGCTTGGGGTTCCAAAGCAATGTTTCTATTAATCAATCAAGTCAGTCGAGACACGACTTAAAGTGTTATCCTATCTTCAGTCGAGACCCGGAGTGAGATATTTTAATTTCCGTCGAGACCAGAAATTAATGATTATTAGTTATTAGTATACAAGTCGATACCCGATGAAAGTGTTAGTCCCTAGCCAACCTACCTCAAGCGATGCCAATTGGAAAAAGAGATCGAGATCAAGTCAAGTCAAGTGTGTTTTGCGCCGAATTTTTTTATTTGTTTTGTCGTAGTTTCCCTCGATTTTTACTCTATTTGTCCTCATTTGTTCGCTGGGGCTCATCTTTAACCCACAGTTCGGTGTGATGTCGTCTTTTTTCCTCTTGTTGACGGGTGTTCTTTATGACTTTCAAACTTTCCGTTTTATTGTCTTCTTTTGAATTACAGATGATGCGCCTTATCAGCCGTACCTCATGTCGTTCTCCTTTTGGAGTTAGTTGTTAGTAAGAGGACGGGGGAAGGAGATATGAGAGGATAGGATGTGGATTTTTGGGAGTGTATAGGAATCGATGGTTCCTAAGGTATTGGTTTTGTTCAGAGACACTCTCTGAGTAAGCGTGGCTGAAATGTGATTACCCGCGATAGTAATCACCTTTATGGTCGTAGAAAGTTATTCTACCATCATCTATCTGGTAGATGTTTCTAGCCTCGGGCCTTGTTAAGAGCAGGGGTGAGAGATAGTTAAAGTTTGCCGGTATGAGAAGGTCCGGCAGGTTGTTTATAAGTGGTTTTGGTATTTTTTGAACTTGCTTGTTCGCCAGTTCAAATAGGTACTCCTTGATTGGAGTGATCTTCTCTGTATCATAGACTACTCTGTTGGGAAAGAATTTTCCATTGGCTCATCTATGGAATCCCGTGCAAGCTCTAAGAATCTTTCTTTCAGGATTGCTGAGTCTTTCCATATAGGTGAAAGATATAGTATGCCAGATATGGAAGCAGTAAGTAATAACAGGTCTTACGAGTTATTTGTACAACTGAAGTTTGGTCTGAGTAGAGAGGCCGTCCTTGAAGTATATTATTGGACTAAGTAAGCTGCGAAATTGCCTTTACTAATGGTCGCTTTTGCATGGTCATTGAATCTTAACAGTTCATGAAATTTGATGCCCAGGTATTTCGCATTTTGTGTGGGTTTTATTTTTCCCCAGTTGTGGATGGCTCCAATGGTCTTAGATTTTGCAGCTTGGCGGTTTCGCCCAATTCTAGGTATCCGAATGTAAATCACTTCAGATTTTTCGGCATTTATTTTGATCCCCCACTTTCTCTGGTAGGAGTCTGATTTGTTATGGTGCAGGTTGACTTTATTTATATCCGAATTTGGCCAGCGAGATTGGGCATACGTGAGGGAGTCATCAGTGTATAGAAATGTTGTCCCATTTTCGTTTGGAGGTTGGTCGGAAGTGTAGAGATTGAAGAGGATTTGGCACAATATGGAGCTTTGGGAGACACCACCTTCTATTGCCTTGAGTGGTGATTTTTATTCATAGAGTTCCATATAGAATTTCCTAGAAGTTAGGAAACTGTGTATTAACAAATTGAGGTGTGGGGGGAGTGCTGTGGTTTGAAACCAAATTGGTAGTTTTTGTGGATAGTTTTTTCTTCGCAGGTGTTTATAACCTGTTGCTTGATGACTTTTTGAAAAAGCTTTCCTAAGTTTGAAATTAAGTAGATGGACCTGAATTCCCTCATGTCTTTTGATGAAGTCTTTTTGGAGATTAGGTAAATGCGTGAAATTTTTCATTTTTCTGGGAAGTAGCAATTATTGAGGCAATTATTGGAGATTGTTGCTAGGAAGTCGAGATCAGTCAGCTTGTCCTTTCTATAGCCCTTGCTTGCACACGATACCACTGACGGAGTAGCAGAGGCGCATGATTGCACGAATTGGCAATGAAGCTGTGATCTTACGGTACTAGCGGCACAATATGCGTAGCGACGAACACGAACCAAAATGCATAGCAACAAGAATTTTAGAGTAAACCATGCTGCTGTGTTAAGTTGAATTATATTTGCAAAAAATGTTATCTCTATCACGTAGAGAAGAAATTCCCGTTCGATGGTACTTATAGTGATGATAGAGTTGCAAATTGATCTAATTGATCTGATCGTATTTTTGCCATGCATTGTACGTTACGTGACAACACATGCTTTTGCTAGATATTTTACCTATTTTTTGGGAAAATTGTAATTAGCTTTTCCTATCAGATCTTATTTTTAACATGGATTTTTGGATATGTTACCTTTTCAGGAATTGTTTTTAACGCGAATTTAACTGCTTTAAACATATGATAATAATCTTAATTTGATCTGCTCAATGAGGCTATAATTTTGTATTGTATTTGTGCAATACGTTATGTAGATGACAAATACATGCTTTGTTGGATTGTGTACCTGTTTTTAGATTAAGAGTAAGCAAATTAGATTTAATTTTACTAAAAATGTGACACTTTGTTTTCAGGATATTTTCTTTTCAAAAGTTGCCTTTTAACAAAATATATTCGAATCGATTTGGTTCCAACATACATTGTAGTATCTAATGCCTGTTCACGATTTGAAATGCTTCATTACTTGTAGATTCGCGAACAGCATTTCCATAAGTGGCTCCACTAAGCAGCCACTTAGATTATGAAAAAATTTACGCCGAACGTCACATTTACTAGAACCAAATCCTTTTGAGTACATTATTTCCTTTTGTATAATATAAGCACTTAAATCTGCGAGCTTTAAGATATTATCAAACAAGTTAAAGAGCTAGGATTGGTCTAAGATTTTTTTTTTTATGATACCCTAGATGAATGCCTGTTTGAAATTTCATATGGTAACCAATTTAGGCAATTTAGATTTTTGCAGTGGTTTTTCACATATATTTCTAGAACAGTTCGTCGGACATAAAAAATTAATATCACTAATTTTATAAGATTTCGTATTCTGAAGAAGTTTTTAGTACAATAAAAATGTCTAGGACTGATCGTTTTCATAGTATCCGTAAAAAACTTAAATTTTTATATGGCAACACAAGGAAGGGGTTGCCCAATTTATTCCATTTTTTGAATGGTATTTGCTATTACAATGAAAACACCGTGTACCTACCAAATTTCAGTTTTCTATGTCAACGCGTTCTCAGGCAGTGCTCAAATATATAGTGGAAAACGAACTTTTTGTATGGCAACCCCACAAAGAAGTTGCTCGATTTGTCTCATGTTTGAACTTAATTTTTCTTTTTTTTTTCAAGTCCGTGTACAAAATTTCACTGACGAACAGCAAAAATCAAAATAAATTATAATATTATGCGTGGGTTTCCAATCCATTTTACTCTACCATCATTATTCCAAGGTGTTACAAACAGAATGACAAACTTAGTAAATCCTACAGAAATCATCTAGGGTATAAAAAGGCTAAAGGCCAACGATTTGTTTTACGTTTGAAGCTATAATTCAAGAATATTATCTGCACATAACCCCCCCCCCCCCCCCGCTTTGCTTATTATAATATAGTATAGCCTGAGTCCTTTTTTTTACTGTAAAAATAACTGGGGTAAAATGCTTGCTCGACATCAAAATAACCGCCTTCATTTATTTTTTGGGATGTAGGATATTAGCGCGATTTCATCATTATACCAAGGAAACCCAGAATTTAATACAAGTCTGCTTTCATGAGGAAGCATTTCAGTGGAAATGTATGGCAAATTTTTCCGAATTGTACGAAATATTTACAACTTATTTTGACGCAGAGTTTCACATCCATTGAACGTTGTAAAAAAAATTCCAGCGTCCAGTTCTTTTTTATATTTATTTGTCATTTCGGTAAGAGCCTTCACCTTGTCCCATTTCTCCACCAGCTTAAGTTTTTCCTGTGCACAAGATAACTTCTTAACGGGAAATTCGTTTTCGCATTCGCTATCCACCAGAATTCAAGTCCGTACTTAGCAGGCTTACTGGGGATGTGTTGAGTGAATTACGTTCGATCTTGATACAAGTAGCGCTGTTCATCCATAGTGGTGGTTTCGTCAGATTTGTAACATAAATTGAGCGCTCAACATCCATCTCCCAAATGACACGATTCAAGACCATTTTTGTTTATTTCTTAGTTTTCTATTCTTTTATATAGTCGAGCTATGAACATCGCCTGGGCTTCCATAATAAGACTCCTGAATATGTGAATGTACAAGTGTCCCTTTGATATACATATTCCGACATGCAAGCATATATGGCCACGGAAAGGAAATACCAACATAAACTTCATTCTGTTTTCAACGTTAAACCCCAGGAAAATATATGTTTGAGGCTATCATGGAATTTGAACTTGCGACAAAATTGAAATTGTTTTCTCAGCAGCAAAGGTACATTTGTACCTTGCTGTAGACCCTAGGGTTAAAATATTCAAGCTGATACAACTATGTCCATCTATCGAGCAAATAACTATTTACTAACTTAATTTCGAAATATTAAATGTTAAGAACTTTACCAAATCCAATTATGAATTCGATTGTGAAGAAAGAAGAACCTGGTTTCGTTACTAAATACCATTCCACTGCACTGGAATTACAAAATTTTGGTTCCTTGGATTCTAATAACTTAATTGAAATTCTTAATAGAGTCGTTTCGTGATTTCGTGTCACGATGTCGAGTTCATAGAATTGTGGTGTTATGTTAGGCCTGTGAGATCGCCACGAATGCATAGCATTAAACCAGATTCAAACCGATAAATATGTATGTATGTCCATATTATGGTAGTTATAATTGAGCCGCTTTATTCATACTGCACCAATTACAGGTGTCCCCAATTTGACCCAGTTTTTTTTTTTGTATTTCTATAGAGGAGAACTTTCGCCTTCAGTATAGGTATAGCACAATCAGTGTAGGTTTGTAAAACTTCATGCAAAACGACTCTCCACGATTGTACGTGTATATAATTATGGGGGGGGGGGGAGGAGGAGGAGAAAGTTAGAGAAATTTCATGTGGGGTTGCGATGTTTAGAGCTGTTCGTGAAAATAATTTAAGGGAGACGAAGGACTGCTGAAAGTGGCAACCGGATAGCCCCCAACTGTTTGCTTTTTGCTAAATCATTTTTTCTGGCTGAGGGAGAATCGATGAGTATTCATTTACTGTGATGAAACCAACCCCTTTCTTGAAGGTTGCTAATTTCCTTCTTAGATACATTTTTCCTACCATAATTTTGTTATTTATTATGATTACTGTTATTATTGTATATGTATTATGTATCTTCGTTTTCTATACCGACCCGCGTCAAATATCAAAGTTAGCGCGTTACTAAGTCGCTTTACAGAAAATGTTGTTTTGTGCATGGTGGAAATAGTATAGGTAGATACTATCCGAGCTATCCTTTATCCTACAATTTTTTTTTTTTTTAGTAAGCTTTCAAGTGTTATTAAAGCTATAATAAAAGTTTTTCGTATGAAATTCTAGAGGATTGCATGAGAAGAAATTTTGTCCGCAGTGTGATTGCATGATAATAATTTTACTTTCGTGTAATTTGTTATATTTGGAAAAATTTTCCTTTTTTCGTTTTCAAACTTTGCCCTTTTAAGATTGTATGCATACATACAATTAAATACCTACATGTATGTATACGAAATTGATTTTATTTTTATTTTTCGAGGATAAACACCTCCTGTGCTGTTTTTATTTATTTATTTTTTGTTTTAACATGAATATGAAGCTTCCATCACTGACATGTATATTGTGGAATTCCATACATTTTAGAAGCACTTACAAGTTAGGGGAGTTAATATGCACAAATTTTCTATATATTCTACTAATCCGATGCTCATTTCATGGTTGACAACTTAAAGGAATCAATTTTTTTTTATAATTTTGTGAGCTTTATAATTTTTAGGGTCCCATACCCAAAGGGTAACGACCGGAACCCGATTACTAATACTTCGCTGTCCGTCCGTCACTAGGTTGTATCTCATGAACCGTAATAGGTAGACAGTTGAAATTTTCACAGAGTGTGTACTTCTATTGCCGCTATAATAACAAATAATAAAAATAAAATAAATTTAAAATTAAAGGGGGCCCCATACAAGAAACGTGATATTTTCGGCGTTTTTTTCCTCGTTTTATTCTCATTCATTATTATTATCATAAGTAGTCATTTTTTTTTTAAAGGACAGCATTATTTTATTTTTCATACATGACGTCTACTCTCATTTGAAAAAATAAATACAAAGTACATAGTATTAAATTTTGTACGATGGTACGGAACCCTTCGTGTGCGAGCCCGACTCGCACTTGGCCGGTTTTTTAATGCTCATACTTGGGTGGATATTATCATTTTAACAGATCTCAGTTGGACTCTAAATATTGAATAAAAATATAATTTTGTCAATTCCTGTCTTTTATACCGTGGTCCTTTCAGGTAAAACAACATTAGGAAAACGTGTGTTTAATATACTACATAACCCACAAAAATTAAATTTTTGAGTTAATATACAACATTGAATCAGAAATGGTGAAATAATAGTTTTTTAATAGCTTATATTAAAATCATCAAAATTACATTCATAGCATAAACTTTATCATAATTTTTCTGGAAATCTTCATTTTATGTAGTAGTTTTTCTTTCTGCATAGCTACGTTCGTCCAGCTAGAATTAATTATTAGAGGTAATGAACCTTACTAGGTCCCTCAACTTATTGTCGGCTATTTTCATAAATGCGTGGAAGAAGTAACTACCTAGCGTGTTTCTCTTACGTTTGATAAATATTGAGCTGAACCTATTCTCAGCCTCCTCTTAGTTTATACTGGCTCTGTAGATATTTTTGTATGTATGAAGTTTGAATAAGTTTCGTGTGCTTTTTGCAGTAAGGTTATGTACACGACGACATTCCAGTTTCTTCTTGGAAAAGTTTCTGTATTACAAGGACATATTTTGGACTTTAGCTATCTTGAAATCACATATATCGGCAATTCCACTTATCAGATTCTAGAAATTGATTCTTCTTCTAAAAATTATTCACACCTAAACCTTTTCTAGCCAGTTCATCAGGTACCTCATGCCCTGTAGTCAAATGTCCAGCAGTGAATATTTTATGGTTCGCATTGGCACTCAACCTCGAACGATTGTTGTGAAAACGCTGGTGTTCAAATTCAAAGCTTTAATTACAGTTTGATTTTGGGGAGCAGTTATTGTTTTGTCCTCCGTCCCTCGACCACACTTGCTCCCTCTTTAAGAGCACACTTGATAGCTATACAGGGTGTTCCGTAAGTGGTGTCATATCTAAATAGTACAGATAGGTTATGCTTAGACGAACAAAACATTGTAATTGTGGGGGGAGTGGAATCCTAACGGCTTCCGAGATAACGGGACTTTAAAATATTTGGGTATATTTTTATAGATTACCCCGTAACTTCTGAATGTAATATCATATGGTGATATTTTAACCTCAGTGGATAGATCATCGTTGGACCTTTCTAATGGTCCAAAAACTATTCCCCTCTTCCTCTCCGTTTTGAAGTTATGGTTCAACTAAATTTAAATTTCGAAATACTTACCCGTTTTTTTTTTATTTAACTATTATTTTCATCAAAAACCACGCCAGCGATACCAATTTTTCATGTTGGATTTCAGAAGCCCAAAAGCTTAGCTTTAATATAGCCTATCACACTCTGTACTCAAAATGTACCCCTTTCTGCGATTTTTCACTTTTTTCTTAAGCATAACCAACGAAAATGTCTCAAAAAGGTCATTTCCAAAAGATAATTGCCTACTTTCTGGCACAGATCTCAACAACAGCATGATCGCTCCTGGTTTAACGATAAGTGCAAGAAAGCTATAAAAGCGAAGGAGTCTGCTTTTCGTGCCTATCAATTGCATCCATGTCCGGAAATGAAACACGGAACACCTGCAAGTCTATTATCCAGAGAGAAAACTTTATTCTGGACTCCAGAACATTAGACCAAGAGTCTTGGCAAGCCGCAAAGGTAGGAAAGGTTTCTGATCCCTGGTCGAAACCATCAGGAACAACTTCACCAGTTCCTCTATACCTTCATTACTTAATAATGGTGAAGTGATTGTTGACTCCTTGGATAAAGCTAATATTTTAGCTGCTAGATTCGCTTCAAATTCTTGTCTTCCACCCACTTCACAAACACCTGTTTTGCATCGCCCGCGTGAATGTGTACAAGAGCCAATAAACGTTCGTACGAGGGATGTGTTCAGGGTCCTTAAGGGGATCAACGTCTCCAAAGCCGCAGGTCCTGATGGTTTTTCGCCCCTGTGCTGTGCCTCATCCTTGGCTAAACCTCTGCGCAAATTATTCTACTTGTCTTATTCGACAGGAAAATTCCCAACTGCTTGGAAACTAGCTCACGTTCATCCTATTCCCAAGAAAAGAGAGGGTAGCGATCCCTCATATTATCGACCAATTGCGATCACTTCGATTCTTTCAAAGGTTTTTGAATCAATCATTAACTCAAAATTAATGAAGTATCTAGAAACTAATCATCTCATCAACGATCGCCAATATGGCTTCCGAGGTGGACGGTCATCCGAAAACTTGCTGACCTTTCTTACGGAACGTCGGAACCGTAGTCTTCATAATTTTGGTGAGTCTAAAATAGTTTCCCTGGATATTTCAAAGGCCTTTGATAGAGTCTGGCATCCAGCCCTTTTAGCCAAACTTAAAGCACTTGGTCTCTCTCCTCCTCTTCTATTATGGATTGAAATTTTCTTATCTAGTGGCCAAATACGTGTTGTATTAGATGGCGCTACATCTGAACTGCATCCCATAAATGCCGGTGTGCGTCAAGCCTCTGTTATCTCTCTCTCTCTCTTCTTAATTTTCATTAATGATCTTACTTTTCCGTACTTTCAATCACATCCATAGTTTCGCAGATGACAGTACTCTTGATTTCGCTTACTCCTTTGACACTCTTGCGGACTCCAGGGGAATGCCGCATGTGTTAAACGAGATTGCATGGTTAGATCGTTGAATAACGATCTTAACAATATCCTCGCTTGGGGCAAAGCGAATCGCGTCGAATTCAATTCATCTAAGACCCATAGCTGTCTCATCTCATTAAAACAAGATCATAACTTAACCACACCCGTTTCTTTTGATGGATCATTAATTTTTGATTCACCGTCACTAAACATTCTTGGCATTAATATTTCCAGTAAGTTAAACTGGACAGATCACATCTTCTCTGTTGCCAAAGAAGCATCGAAATGTCTTGGATTTCTGAAAAGGTGTAAGAAATATTTCAGCCCATCAAATCTAGGGCTCCTCTACAAGTCCTATATTGGACCAAGAATGGAATACAACTCCCATATATGCGCCGGTACTGGTCGCACAGCCTTCGCTTCATTGGTTATTGTCCAAAAGAGAGCCTTCAAGCTCATTGGCGATTTGGCAATAACTTGTCATATCGACTCACTCAAGAACCGCAGCAATGTTGGATGCCTTTCGCTCCTTTATCGCTATATGCATGGTCAATGTTCTAATGAAATATCTAGTCTAATCCCTTGTAGAATAATTCCTGCACGCAATACTCGCGCTGTAAGCCGCGCACATCCTTTAACCCTTCAAATTACTTTCGGCCGTACAGTAAAATTCCGTGATGCTTTTTTATCCCGAACAGTGCGTATGTGGAACAGCTTACCATCTTCTGTTTTTCCTCCGGCATACATTCTGCGGAAGTTTAAGGGCGACATACATTGGCACCTCCGCCACTCTCCTCATATTCCCTAATCGTTTCCCTATCTCCTTCCTGAAATGCTGTGCTTTGCATCCCCTGAGCTTGGCTAAATAATATAAAAAAAAAGCTTTGAACTTTTTCAGCTATTTTCGCTAGATATGCTAAAGAAAAAGTGCAAAAAACGCAGAAATGGTTACATTTTCGGTACAGAGTATTATAGGTCATTAAAGCTAAGGCTGTGGGCTTCTTAGTTCTAATATGAAATATTGGTTTTGCTGGCGTGGTTTTTGATAAAAATTGTAGTGAAATAAAGAAAAAAAGAGTTGAAAATCCGAAATTTAAATTTTGTTGAGCCATAACTTCAAAACGGAGAGGAAGAGGGAAAAATTTATAGACCGTTAAAAAGGCCCAACAAATGTCTATCTATCATCATTATAGGGTGTAACTTTCATTAGTTTATTTATAAAAACATACCCAAATATCTTAAAGTCCCGTTATCTCGGAAACCGATAGGATCCCCCTCCTCCCAACCATCCAATTTTGTTGCTATCTGTAGCATAACTCCACTTATGAGACACCCTGTATATTTGCAATGAATGCCAAGGGATAGAAAATGGGTCACAGTGTGCATTGCTGCTATTGCTGTTTAGCGAAGAGCAACTATTATGTCTAAAATGGCAGCTCTTAGTACTTTTGTAAGACATTCTATCGTCGTGCTATTAACCCTTGTGTCAATGGATAAAATAAATGACATAAACGAACCCATAACATACCCGGGTATGTAACCATATTTACGTATATTTCTGTGGAATTGTTTCATTTTTTTGCTTTATATATAAGGAAAATATTTAGTCAAACAGTTCCTAAGAATTTATTTTTATGATTAGGCCTGTTCCGAAACGTGGGTATGCTGCATATGGCTTACAAAACTTGGAGGTAGGATACTTGTTGATGATGGAAATGCATTTTTTCGAGTATTTCAAGGAGCATTTGTTCATAGTAAGTGTAAATTTCATTCTTTTTCTACTCGCTGGCAAGGGTGATTAGATCATAAATTTCATTTTGAGGTATAGACCCCAAAGCATACCTCATACTTGAACTTTCTACAGAATTTGAAGCTATACCCTCGCGTACACTGCTTTCTGCCGAGTTCGGATTTGGGACAAAACCTCGATTTGTTCTTACGTACCAAAAAAGAGGAAATCTGTAACTTTGCTTTCAACAGTACGTTACGATAAAAGTGTTAGTGGTGTCCTCCAAAAGCCTGAAATCATATTGTTTTACAACAAATGCAAGGGGGGGGGGGGGTGGCGAGAAAATATGGATAAGATGGTATGACATTAACACCACCAAGAGACGTACGTTCCGATGGCCCTAGCATTTTTTTATAATATTTTGGATGTGGCTGCTCTGGCAGCCTTCATTATATACGATTCCCGCAATTCTAACCAAAAGACAAATAAGAGGCGTACGTTTCTGCAAGATCTTGGTGAAGCCCTCACCATGCCAGCATGTACAAATCAGAGCAGCGAATTCACACATTATGAGGAGCTTCGGGATCAGATATGCTATCGAATGCATGATGGGACACCAAATACCAATCGATCTATATCCACGTCAAGTGGACCAGCAGCACGGGATCAAACTGACAGACTGAAAGGTAACTGTAGTATTTGTAAAGAGGAGGGTAAGCGGTGACCCACGCGAAAATGTTGCAAAACATGCTGTAAAAAATGTTTGTCATAATAAATTCTATAAATTTTTTATGAATTAACTATATTTTTTTATTGCTTTCAATCCCCATTCCTGAAATATGTATTACCTACCTGGGTATGCTTTGAGCTTGGTAACGTATATTTATAATTCAGGTCTATCTTCTGACGAATCATAGAATACTTTTCAAAATTTTATAGCATATATTAGCTACAAATAGAGCCCTTGAGGATTACTAAAGTGATGGATAAAAAATTTCGAAGATTAGATAAAGTTTTTTCATTTTCAAAATTGCAAACATACCCAGGTATGTAGGTATTGACACAAGGGTTAAAATACTCCGATTTCACTAATTACACCTACTTTATTTATTTTATTTATACCTTGACTAAATACCGACTGATTACTATTTGTTTGAAATCCAACCTGACCACACCATTCAGTTGCGCACAGCGAAAATTTGCAGCGTTCACGATGAGCATTTTTTTTTGTAAAACCCCTACTTCGACCCTTTCTTAACGGGTGAATGCCCCATCTTTTATGATCAGTTTTCTTGCAGGCAGTTAGTCAGTTAGTTATAGAGGAATAAATGTTAAGAAAACTCTTCTTTGTGTTTAATCCATTTACCTCTATACGTATTACTTGACTCCTATAGCTGATAGGGGGGAATCAAAAATTTCCTCTGTTTTTTCATGAGAAATGTTGTGCGTATATTTAATAGAGCTATTACAGTCTGTCATACCTACCTATGCAGTTCATCAACCCAAAAAATCCTTGGTACAAAAACCAACAGATTCCCTAAAAAACTATTTCGCTTTTCCGAATACTAAGTGAGAGGTGGCATTCCCATCATTAAAATAGCTACTTCCGGTTTATCACCTGACATAGCATAACGATCCCAGAAACTAGAGCAACGCCTTGTATTGGAGAGGTTTGTGCTAGTCCTATGTTTCTAAGGAAGAGAGTGAAGAAGAAAGAAAAAAGGTAAATAACTTGGAAATGGACCTAATTCGTACAAAACCGTAAATACAAAATATTCTAAATTCTCACTATTCCAGTGGTGTATACTTATTTCAATGTCGAAGAAATTGATGAAAATTATTGTAGATTCAGTTTTATTAGACAAAGGACAATTTTTCTGGTTTATGTTAGTTTAGTTTTTCGACAATATTTACATGGGTATACAAATTTTTCGAATTTATTTAAATATTTTTTAGGACTGTTTGTGAATTTTTTTTATCCCCTCACCATGCATAGGTGCGAAAACAATCTTACTAATTTAACTACACAACTATCTTGTTAAAATATTTAACTAAAGCACAAATTCTTAAATTTATATTCACCCGTTTTTTTATTTTTTTTTAAATGGATGATTCAAAAATGCATCAGTGATAATTAAACTTAACATTTATATTGGAATAAAATTCTAGAGTTCTATGCAGAGATTCAGTTTCAAACCTTTTTCCTTTCCCCACAATTGGTGGCTTATTATTGACCAGTGTCTAAAGCTTTATTTACATTTTTCTATCAAATAAACAGTCTTTTGTAAGTGTTTACTTACGCAACCTAGTTCACATTGGAAATTTAATCGCTATTGATTTTTTAAGAAATAGTGAGCAAAACTCTAACTGGGCGTACCTGTTTAATTAAAACCACAACATTAGTGAACATGAACTTTCGGATTAAATATTACATACACATACCAACATAAGCTATTATAAATGCCACTAGTAAAGTAGTATTTTTGACATACTTAACTGAATAGACAAGTTGAAGAGCGTAAAATTATGCGCCTCAATCTCGTTGAAAAACCTTGAAAAGTTTCGTTGAAACATAATTTCTCAATCGATTTCATGCCAGAACATTTCTAATAGAATTTTTGCTGAATGTGGTCAGGCGTAATCTTTCACAATACCTCTTACGTTTTTTCGTATAACAAAATTTTAGTTATGGGTAATATTATAGAATATTATTTAATTATGGAATAAATAACCAAATATGTTATAAGATGAATGTTTAAATTAGACGAAGTCAATAGACTGCCGACATTAAAAAATTTGTAGGTTTTAAACCAATTAGTAGTATACATACCTTCATTCACCCAAATATTTATTATACCTTCGACAGACGTATGTTCGCGAAGATTAAATCTTTCAGTTTCAACTAAAATTATATACCTAAATTAATTAAATAATTAAGAAAATTATGTTTAATTGTCTGGAAGTAATCTGATTTTAAATGAAGCAATTAAGCGTGAAACACAATGATAGCTTTTCCAACCTGGCTAACCTCAATAACTTTTACAGTTCTGTATGATATAGATGAGATCAGGTTATCTAGAATCTAATGGAAAAGTTGGTTAGGTCGGCCAGATTGTTGAGGTTGAACAAGAGTAGGCAGTCTCCAATTTACCATCATTTCTAAGTCAGTGAAAATCAAGTGTGGTTATCAACAATTATATCTCCCTATACTGAACAGGAAAACAAAAATAACAAAATTAATTTGTTTTGTTTAACCCTTGTGTATTAAATTTTGGATATGATAAACTCTATTGAATATTTGAAATTTCTCATCAATCACTTTAGTTACGTCAAATCCTCTATTTGCAGCTAAAATATTCTTTAATATTTTAAAGACAATTCTTTGGCTCCTCAGAAGATAGGCCTAATTTATAAATATTTGTTACTAAACTGAAAGCATACCCAGATCCAGGTATGTAATATATTTAGGAGTGAGGATTGAGAGCAAAATTTTTATCCCTAAAACTTGTTATAGAATTTATTATGACCAGAATTGATTACATCTGGGCAATTCTCTAAAATGCTCTGCATATCTCTGCTTAGCACATGTTGTGGAACATTTTCACGTAGATCGCCGCTTATGCCTAATCTATAATGCATGGTAAAACCACGTCGTCAAAACGATATCGTTTACTGTTGCACGAAATATGTAAAATATCTAAGTAGTGGTAAGCTGCCAAATTAAACAGCTGTCGACCTGTCAATTATCATAAATATAAATTGCTTTCTCGATTTCATTACAGTAATTCAAAAGAAGTATTTGGTCTTAATATATTATAATAGACCTACTATAGCATACTAAGAAATTGTTTGGGACAAGCCGAATAATATAAAATATTGCTTTGAAGACTGAAAGTAAAAGTTCCAGTTTAAAACTGCTTTCTTTTAAATTCCTCTACATGGTTCTAAATTATGCTGAATACACCTGAGGTATTACGACATGGGTTTTGCTGAATGAATAAAAGAAGAAACATTTTTGCAAGCATGAATTTTCAAATGCAAGAGTGAGAAGCAAACACAAAAATCCATAGATTAGGCATTACCCTCCTCTTTGCAAATACCACAGTTACCTTTTACTTTTAGTCTGCCTGTGTGATCCCGTGCTGCTGGTTGCAGATGAGTCTAGTATTGGGTGTCCTGTCCTGATAGCTGATCTGCTCTCGAAGTTCATTATAATATGCGAATTAGCTGCTCAGAGCTGGCATGGTGAGGTTTTCGCCAAAGATCTTGCATAAACGTACGTCTCTTATTTGTTTTTTTTTTCTAGAATTAAATGAGTTCTTTCGCTCAAAGCAAAAGCTAGACACTTAGATTTATCAGGATTCAACTTGAGATCATTGTCTAAGGCCCAATTGTGGACTCTTACTAAATCTAGATTAATACATTCAACACATTCATCCATTAATCCAATAGGTCTCCTAAAGTACGGCTGCACATCAGCAGCATATAAATGGATACTACCATTCTCAATAATATATAAGCTAAACAGTATCGGACCCAAAACGGAGCCTTGGGGTACACCACGATTTACTATAAAAGTATCCGAATAGTTGGTCATTACCGACCTTTACACATTGTAGCTGTTTTGTTAGGAAACTTTCCACTAGTCGTACGGTGGAGGAAGAGAACCGTACAAGCAAGGAGAGTTTCTTGAGTAATTTCACGTAATTGACGCAATCAAAAGCTTTGCTAAATTCTAACATCACTAATATACAGAGTTCATTCCTATCCAATAGCTACCCTAATATTTTTAATAATTTCGAATAGTGCGGTTTCACAGCTATGCAGTGCACGGAAACCAGACTGAAAAGAGTTCAGCAAATGATTACTCTCTAGATATTCAACTATCTCCAGATACTTTGAAATACTTGTGGTTATGGGTCAGTAGTCCGTTATATCAGTAGGTCTGGAATTCGTCGCGAAAGTCAAAATATTATCACATTTCCATGACTGGGGAAAGCAAGGGGATATGAGACATGTGTTAAAAATATGCAGAAGATATGGGAAAGTGCTTGGTAGAGGATGTTTAAAAAAACTAGGATACAATTTGTGAGGACCCACTGCCTCGGATTATATCTTATCCATAGCCAGTATCATTTCATGCAAAGTGTGGTGTATCAAAATTTAACGCCAGGATAGATAAGTCACGAATATCATGGGTTGAGAGCGTGGTAACATCAGAAAAAATAACTGAGTTGCCTGGGTTAGAACTAGAAAAAGTTTTTGAGCTTTTCTGTACTAAAGTGGCATTCATAGTTGCTTTTTTTCATAGACTCCGGCATCTTTCAGGTTTTTCCACACGATCTTAGATGGTGGATTATGGTTTAACTATGACCCAAAATAGTGTCGCTTAGCATTACGAATAGCACAGATAACGTTAAGAGGAAATTACTCTCATTTATCAGAGTTCAAAACCTTCCCCAGTACCAGGAACATACATTATTCCCACATTTCTATTACGAAGGGGAACATAATTGTCGAAAAGGTAATTTGTTAACCGGTAAAATAAATCTAATTACTCATTAGGCGTTGCTGCCATAAAGATCTATGTCCAAGGAAGAGCTGCAACCTCTTCAGCCAGGGCATCCAGCGGTATGCTCCTGAAGTCACAGAATATCGTAATCCATAGTACTTATGGGACTGAGAGTTGACTATGAAATAGAGCACGGCTTGGATCCGATGTTAATACATAGTCAAGTAGAGATGGATTAGATTTAAAGAAATAAGTTGGTTCAGGGTTGACTAAATTCAAGTTAAGGGATGATAGGAATGAGAGGAAGCTACAAGATCGAGTACTCTGTCAAAATTCCAAAATATGCAAAAGTTCTTAAGGTATATAGACTACATCATAAGAGTGTTATTGAGTTTTAAAGGAAAAACAAACATAACCCACTCCATATCGATCACCACCAGATACCCCCCTTAAAATTTTTTTTTGTAAATCTCGGCTCGTACTAGCACCCTAAAAACTATATTCCAGTTATTTCGAAGCATTTTTTATTTGTTCTTATCAATATCATCCAGTGTATGATTCGCTATCTCATTCAAATCAATTGTTATATGTATACCGAAATTTTGTTGTGAAAGAATAATTTTAGCCTACGCAATGCAAATAACTATAAATGAATTCAAGTTTCTCACACATATCCCATTAACTTTGCGGTAGAATATATTATTATGTGTAAAGAAAATATAAATGTTCACATGTGCCGTTTTTATTATGATGATTACCACGAGATTTTTATTATCTGTTTCAAGAGCACGGTCACAAAAAATAAACTGTGCCTGGAATAGCAATTTATCAATACCTATATGGAATTCTTTAATACGTTTAATGACCTATTCTACACGTGGTTGTTATTTTCGGAAACTCATATGGTAATTGACGGAAAGTGTTTCCTGTTCTGGCCAATTATAATACGAGCTACCCAGAAATGAAATAAAAAAATCCACACGTAGAACAGAGGTTATTGAACTAACACTAAGCTGGAATTGTATTAATTAATATTTATTAATCTAAATATGTGATTCCATAAATACCTATATCTATACATATGTATAGTTAAATTAGAAAAAGACATGTAATCTACTATCAGCAGCTTACAAAATAACAGTTCCGTGCATTTTTGGTTCGTCAGAATACAACAAAATAATTTCTACGTATGAAGTCAACCTTGAAAAAATATTTTATTACAAATTCAATCAAAATTATTAGGAAATTCCTATAGAAACGCTACAAAAGCTTCTTTTATCTTTAATAAAATAAATAAATAAAAATAAAAACAAAATTATGAACAAAAAAATCTCAAGAGGCAAAATTCGTGTCTATTCGACATAAATTTCCTTTAAATGGTAAATGGAAATTTGGCACCCCTTTTTTCAGTCTTGCGTCCTTCATAGTGTTGTTCACTGGATAAATTTGTATGTCAAATATTTTCGACATAAACAAATCGACAAAAAGGCACGGGAACATGTGAACAAGGACATAAAAAAGCTCCCCAGTCCTGTCGATTTGCCTTTTGGATTTTCCACGTTTTCCCATATCCTAACACATCTGACACCACCAGCCAGTATTTAACATAGAAAAGATATACAAAGAAACAAACAAATGTTTTTAACTGATCTCGAAATGGAAATGCGAAGCTCTTGTTTTTCTCTATCATTTTCTTCTGTAATAGTCTCGATGGGATAATTTCATTTTGAAATAATTTCACTTTTAGGTTTTATTATTGCGCTTTTATGTGGGGAATCCCCTCAGGTCCGTATTTAATATCGCATTCAATGTACATACCTGAATATTTTTAATCACCTACCATACACATGCAGGACGTTAATTTTGGAATTTTTAGATTATCCTTTTTCGTATGGCGAACTATTTTTAGATAATAGGACAATAACACTACCAAAGAACCATCATCCTACACAAAGGAGCTATCAGTATTTTTCCTATAATCCTGCTGACGTAGCACCTATATAAAATCGTGCAGAGTTTGTTTCTCCCGAAGAATCGAGTCGCCAATATTGGATGAGTTCGTATTCTTCTATATATATTGTCGCGCCATTAAGCAAGGATAACGAGTGAATATCTCGAACCGAATGTGGCCAAGTAATTTAATTACTATCAGCTGTTGAGTGCGCCACAAAAACATGTGTGTCATTGAAATTCTTGTTGTTTTTGGCTTGTGTATATTTACTGTGTTTTTCGTTTCTCCATCCTGTCCACATTATCCTGTCATGTACGCTGACAGCTTTCAATGCATTACCTTCCCATTCTATTTGTCCACTGTGAGTGCTTTTATACTCCCTACGGCTATAGGGTTGACAAATGAAATGCGACCCACTTCCCTTTTGAAATTAAAGTCAGGGGAATATACGGAGTAAGAAATGACGAATGGCTGTGACCTTCGTCCTGAGTGTTTCGCGGTTGTAGTCGACGACAATATTACTTAGAATAGCAATTAGCCTGGAAATAACTCTTTAAACATTACGGCAGGAGTTCGACTAGAAACAACAGGGGTGGACCTGAACTTGGAGTTTACTGGGGTTTTACCGTTGAATTAGTGAACAATTATTAAGCTTTAAGCACTTTGGTAAGTTTAGATAATTGTGAACTTTCTTGGTGACCGTTTTGTACGGTAATCAAGGATTTGTTATTTTTTTTATTTTATTTTTTTTTAGATTTTATGGACATTTTCGTTGGCGCACAGGTTAATCATAAGCAAGGAGGGGAATGTGGAAATAATTGAATAAATTAAATATACAAGAGATGGGGTTGTATCACTAATTATTTCATAATTTCTGTTGGCTGCTATTTCTTCCTTAGATATTCACACGGGGCATTTCATGTTTGTGCTAATTTTTGGTATGATTAGAGTGATTGATGATACAGTTATATGGATTAGAAGTAGAATTTTTATACTGTAGTAGTAGAATCTTCATAAAAAAAGGTGTTATGTTACTCTTATGTGCAGGGAAAAGGGAAAGACGTGTAAATTTTATTTCCTGGGAGTTAGTTACAGGACGTAAACCTTATTGGATAATTTTGAATAAATAATTCTCTATTATATTTGTAATTGTGCAACCAGGTAAGACTGCTCCTTATTGGTTCACAATAAAATTTAGAATCCTTCTGTTTCACTTTCAACCATTGTAGAATCAATCTGACGCCCATGAATCTAACTAACCTCCCAATTCTTCATAAGAGACTTTTAAGAGATCTCTTAACCTCTTAAATTTAGCAAGTAAGAGCTTTTAGCAGAATTAGTATTCTACATAACATTTTATGGAGAAATATTAACTTTAAGAGGTTTTGGAGAATCTTTCAGTCAGCCCAGGTATTAAAGACGTTTACTTTTCTTTTCAAGAAGGAAGAAGAAGAAGCAATGTTTTTGGAGAGGCGATGATGGCAATATGACCAACACATATGTAGCTAAAATTGTGTGCGTCTTTAATTAAGTTACAATTATCGATATAAATAATAATTGTATGATAAATTCACAGCACGTAATGATAATTGAATTATTATTTTAATACCTAAATCGCAGGTAAAGAGTACCACAGCCGTCGTTACGTCCATTAGGATTTTCGTATAAACCTGTAGCAAAAAAATTAATTGTTACCAAAACTTTAAAGTGACGATAATATTATCGAGTAATGGATATTATCGTAAGACTATGTCATTTCTATCACTTTAAATGCAAAAGATTTTAGCATTCTGAAATTCTATACATCCTCAGAAATAGCAAAGTGCTTCAAGTCGTCTCTCATATTACTCAGAACTATCCTCTGTGCATGGCTCACATTGTCTAATTATTTTATATTTCACAGACTTGTACAAATTTATATAATATATACGAATTATATAAATATGTACTAAGTTTACAGTATTTCGGTATTTTAAACAAAACAATTTTTGCAACTAATACGATAAGAGATTTAAGCGTACCTCCGTGAGGAGCTCTTAAGTTAAGATATATTTGACATATATTTTCGTTTGCTAGAATACCAAACCTCTTAAAAAAAATCTCCACAAAAGTTAAGAGATCAGCTGACGTCAGACATCTGTTAAAGTACCAAACACAATTCCGACGTTTCGATCCGATTCGATCCAACCCATTTCGATCCAAACGGATGCATCAGCACAATTGTTCCGTTCGGTTTCAAACACTTGACTTTAAATTTTTGCAAGATTTTGTCTTTCATCCATGAAAACATTCTTTTTTGTCATATAATTCATGTCTTTGTTTATTTCCTCAACAAAATCCTTTTCATGCATCTTTGATGAGTATAAAGAATTCTTTACAGATTTTTCTAGGTTATGTCATCCATAAAAGTTGAAATTTGATAAACTTCTCAGTTTCGATTCGATCCATTTTGGTGTAATGTGTCCAATTGCACGTATGCCTCATATAAACGAATTTGACATTTGTACGAATCGGATCGAAACGGTGGAATTGTGTTTCGCCCTGCACTCCTTACGTAGAATACCAATGTCTGCTAATGAGGTTTTACAGCCCTGTTAAGAGGATAAGAGCTCTTATAACTTATGTAGAATCGGGGCTAATTCTGGTTAACAAATTGTAATTTCAGATCGAAAATTTGGAACCTTAACTCGGTTTTCTCATTTCACTACCTTAAATTAATTACAAACTTTTTCAAGAACTTAAATATAAAAGAATTTTATGGTCCAAGTACCAAAGATGTTCTTCCTCTGCTAAGCTTGCGGAATTTAAAAAAGCTTCAAATAAGTTGACATTTAGGGGTTAGTAAATCAAAACTTCCAGTACGCACGCGACGTTACCCACTCCTGGGGCCGGATTCACTAACTCGGAGAGTTGTGGAGTTGTGGAGATGAGAGGGCTTTTGCCACTTAACTATCCAATCGGAATTCTGTAACTCAGGGAATTTGTATTGCGATTTACCAAACTCTTTATTCCACTTGGAAAAACTCTCGGCTGTGTTAGTTATGGAGAAGTACCTAAGAAAAATATATCTCAACTGACGGTATTGTCTGCTTTGTGAAGGTACCAATGTAGCTAGGATTTTCAAATGAAATTATGGATTCACTGCATATCTTGGCTATGTTTACAAAAACAAATTATGGACATTCTTGTAACAATTACACAGAAATAAGGATTTTGGTGTCTCAACGTACCTGCTAAAAATTGTAATTCACGCGAAAATTGTCAATTTGTTCGTCTTCCAGTACAGAAGAGATGCTATAAAAATTTTTAATATGCCCTTTAAAGCTTTTATGTAGGATGAAATCCCATCTACATTTTGTCTCCTAATTAGATATGTAATTAGCTTTTGAGTCCGGTAAACAGGTTTGGAGATAACTGCAAAAGAAGTCCTTGTTAAGATGAAAAAGGCAGTTTTTTGGTACAAAAATGGACATATTTTCAACTGAAGAACTGGTATGTCGTGGAAATTCACTTTCCATGAGAAAAATGTTCACAACAGAACGGAAAAAATATATATAGGAACTGGGGTGTATATGACCCTAGTGCAAAAAATCCGTCTTTCGGCGGTAAAAAGTCTGGTATGAACTTAAAATGATAAAAAAAACTACACCACTCGATTACCCGCTTCTCCCTCTTTAATTTAATAACAAACATGACGTATTTTGGACAGCCCCCAATTGGGGGTCGTACGACCCCATCACTAAAAGACCGTTCCCCAGAAATTGTTCACCTATATTGTTGTACTCTACACTCTAAATCCATAGAAAAAAACCCCAATGCTCTACGATCCTCCTACACAGAGTTGGCCGTCTTTCAATATTTCGATATTTCTCACGTTTTCTTTAACTCCCGAAGTATGTTAGAGAATCTCGAATGGAGAGTTTGGGTGTTTTAATCGGGAAAAACGAAAATTCCCATCTTCCAAACTCCCAAACTCTCCGTTCTACAGAATCTGGTGCCTAGTGGAATAGACGTAGTTGCAGGAACTCTCTTCGGGTGTGCAATCGTAGACACCCTGTATGATGACGATTCTTGAAGGCTTGCTTTTCTTGCAATGGTAGTTTTATTGTCGTATTGTTATCTGGTATTGTCGATGTATATTACTTGAAAGTAATAGCCAGGCTATTCAGGCTGTCAGTTGGCGTGAGGCAGAAAGGCTGATATATAAAGACGAGTTATTGAACAAGAAGTGGACCATAAACGGCGAAACTGCGTAGAATAAGCTTCTTTAGTACCAGAGGTACTACACGAAAATAGTCGAAGAGCTAGTCAGGCGATCTTGATCATTCGTCATTGACACGACTCAGAGGCTGTCGCGTTGTAATGGAGGTTTGCCAATTTTTATGGAAGCTCACAACACCTTCTTCCCAATGACACTTTCAATGTCGGCTACTCTTCCACTTGATAAATATTTTCTATGATCAGCTATTCTGAAAATTAATATTTATCTCTTGAATTTGGAAACGATCAAACACAGAGTCATGGAGGGAACAATATTTTGTTTGAACGAAGCTTGCTCGATTTTTATGTTTATTTAATTGTATTTCAGGATATTTTTTTCGTCATATAAATTTACTATTTTTATAATTAAAACATTAAAGATCCACGATGATGACATTCTCGTACTTTTGAAAAATCAGAACTTAATAAACAATTTTATATTTTTTACATGATCATTTTAAAAGCCTACCTAGCTGATTCCCGTGTGTCAATAGCAAGGCTTTTCAAAGTGTTTTTTATTACAATTTGTTTACCGCGGTTACAGCGTTTTTTTTTTCCTAAAGGCATCGGATGAGCCGTCTGGAATGAAGGTGTCGAGTCGCCACAGACACATACCTACCAAATATCATGTGAATTTTATCAATGATGATAAATATTTCTTATAATTCGTTAGAGGTTTAAGATAGGTCGGATTCCTCCACTTAGCAAACCTCATGGATCTAAATGCACAATGGATACCGGTAGTGCTGATTTTTTGAATGAAGAATTTAAGAAGGCACTTGAACCAGACCAATCTTTACCAGCTTTATCAAGTTACTCATACATATCGGCTAGTATACCGAATCTATGGTTTTTCTCAATCTAAAATATAATTCCTCACCCGGACCAAATGTATTACTTTAACAACTTTCGACTGAATTAGCTCCGCTCCATTGTAATATAATGAATTTATCAATGAAGATCTTGGTTAGTGGCAGCAGTTTCTCAGATATAAAAACGGAAATGTAATAGAACCTCTGTAACTAGTTATCGCCCTATCAGTATAAGTGTACATTCTTCTTTAGTAAAATAATGAATAATCTTGTTGCTAAACAAATTTTTAACTTGAAATTGTATGTAAATACGATCAACTATGTTAAGGAAAGATGGGGTAAAATAGGGTATCATAAATTTGATTACGTTTAATTGCGAGATAGCACCTTTGAGATGGCAAATGTTTTAACATAAATATTCCCAAGACAATAATTTTCATAACCAAACTTGAAAAAACGTATTAATAGCTATTATTAAATAATAAAACAAAACACAACTTTTTTTACAACTTTTCTCAATTCCAATTTAAAATGGAATAAGATTTTGCCTTTAAGATTAAATGACGACAACGTTAGTTTTCAAATAAAGAGATTTAATTTATTATTTCAAAGTCCATATTAGTATCACATTTTACCATAAAATCGAAGTTCAACTTGAACTTTTTTGTAGAGCAAAGTAGATAATAAAGAGGGTTGTTATCACTAAACCTTTTTGGAAAATTCTTTTCTTCTCACCACCCAATTTTTTTTTAATAGCATACAAAAAAGCACATAATCACAAATTTTATGTAATTATACCTCTCTACAAGCGAAATGCCAAGAACAAAATATTTACTCGTATCTCGTATTTCAACTTCAACGACTCACAAAGGACTGAGCTTACGCACGGATAATCACATTGACATGTGTCATCGATAGGGCCGTCGGGGATGATGATATAATTTGTAAATTCTGAAATATTGCTGGTATCCCATTTTAAACAAATATCCCATTTTACCCCACTTTCCTCCGCAACCACTATTTAGTTGTTGGTCCCACATGGTACAGCTTTAGTACAGAATCTTTCTTATGCGATTATTTTCTTGGCGGCTGCTTTTCTTTTCCGCGCTTTATGTATCTCGTATATAGATTTTCCCTGTAGAATTTCTCATTTTTTAAATATATTCTTTCTTCGATTTATGTTTTTTGTTTTTTCTTATTGACTCTTTCCCAATAAAATCCTTCTTTCTTTTGCTTTCAATTTTAAACACAATTTTTTTGACAGTTTCTTTTTAAAAAATCTGGTTTCATATTTGCTATTTTTACAAATTTTCATTTTAAACTTGAGTATGACTTTGTGCGGATATATAGGTTCAACACGTCGAAAGAGAGCGGAAAGAAGTTACAACCGTAAAGCGAGAAACACAGTGCTAGCTTTTCTAACCTCGACATCAGTATAACTTTAAGGCCGGGCGCAATGTGTGAGCAATGTGGCAGTGGCGTGGTCTTGGCGTGTGATGTGGCAACAAAGTGGTGGGGCAGTAGAATGGTGGCGGATTGGTAGTAATATTATTAAGTGCGCATCAAAATGGCAGGCAGCGTATCGATTAAGTAATTCAACATCAACAGTAATAACTAAGGAGAAGTGGCATCCACTGCCACTTACCACTCGAAAATTAAACTTGTCGGAGACTAGTGGCAATCAAGTGGTGCCACGCCACTTGTCAAATGCCACGCCATCGCCACTCTATTTCAATGTGCGCTATTCTATTTGTTTTTACGGGACTAAATTTTTTCACTTACCATTTAATCGCCACGCCACTGCCACATTGCTCACACACCACTCCAGTGGGCGCCCGGCCTAAGAACCTCAACCTGATGAGCCTTGCAAACTTTTATAACTCAACTTCTGTATGATAGCAGTTAATTTGGCTGTTGGCTTAAAAATTAAAATTTTTTTGTAATAATTTACTACAGCAGGAATAAATTTTCACGATAAAAATGTTTCCCAAACTTTTTTCAATAAATTTCACGTACACTTTTTCTCGTAAACAATACTGGAATCAAATGATTACAAAAATTACCTGTCAAAGCTAACAAAGTTCCAGCAGAGTAGAAAGTAGATCTACTCGAGTTCAACCTCAACCTGGCCGGCCTCACCAACTTTCCCATTGGGAGCTTGATAACCAGTAGGGTGATTCTGTCCTCTGTGTCGTTCTATTTAGTCGTGAATTTTGACATATTTTGTCGAGTTTTTTCTTCAACACAGTTCATTTTGTGTCTTCACTATTTCTACCACAAAATGAACTATAATGAACTTTCGATGAACAAACGTAAAAAAACACGACTAAATAATCGACAAATTAGTCAACTGCTCCCAGAGGTTGTGACAAAAATTTTACACTGGTAAATAGAAAGTCAACACCTAATTAGAGCATTACAAGTGCTTAAATACGAGATATTATTTTGAATTTGTAATGTGAAGTGTCATTTTCAGTTCATTCTACGTCATGCAAGGGTTGCTGACCTGAATAAAAATACGAAAAAATCAGTAGAAAAGTTCATTTCATTTAGCCGATTATTTTGACATTCAAGTTCGACAAAACCCACAGAATCACCCTCCTGATCTCATATATTCTACAGAACTGTCAAATTTGGTAAGGCCGGCCAGGTTGGAAAAGCCAGCACTGTGTTTAACGCTTAACTAATGAAAAACTTTATTAAAATGAATTAAATTAATACAGCGATGCCTACGATGTTCGATGATGCAATTGTTTTTCATGACGTTTATCTTGCGGCAACTTGGATATAAAAATTTGTGCACAATTTCTAAATTATGCAGTGCTCAGCCGCCACAACCTTTTCCCTTTTCTCACCCAGGAGGAATTCCCATTCGACTTTTTTTTCGATTTCCAACATACATATATAGATAGTTCCGTATTTATTCAAGTTCCGCTCTATCCAGATTTTACGCAATATATTTAAACTAGTTTGACTTTGCTTCTCATGACCTTACTTCCACTATTTTTTAGCAGCATATGGGGGTATCCAAAAGAAAGCGAACTAATTTTTTTTTAGTTATTATATTTAATTTTAAACCCTTTAAATTCTTTCAAAATACTTTCCGCTTCCACTTCCACTCTCCACTTTTCAAAATATTTTTTCAACTCGTCATCTGTGATTCCCGACAGCGCCTCCGTCGTTTTTTTTTTCTTCACCTCAGGAACGTTGAAAACCACTCTCCTTTCCCGTCTCTTTTCATTCGGTGAAATAACAAAATAAAAGTCACAGGGAACAAAGTCGGGTGAATATGGGGGATGGGACACAGGAGTCATGCCATTGTTGGTCATAATTTGGCGCACAGACATGGCTGTGTGAAAAGGAGAATTGTCATGGTGAAAAATTCAATCGTCCAACTGCCACAAAACCGGCCTTTTCCGCCGCAAATTTTCGCGCAGTCTCTTCAAAACTTCATTTTTATTTATTAATTAACAACATCTACACACTTAAAGCCTGGATTTCTACTTATGTGTAGGTAAACTTAACAAAAATAATCTGCTGCACTATGAGCTAGAATAAACTAAAGAATAGACGAGGAAAAAATAATAAAAGGGGATAAACTAAAAGCGCTAAAACTATATCTATACAATAATAATAAGAGGAAAAAAAAAACTGATATGTATGTAGTAATCACTAAAATTAGAAAATGTATTAATTAAGTAATTATCGATAAGAGAAATAATCCAATATCTTGCCCCTGAAATCACCGCCACCACTCTTTCTGATCTCCATAGATAAAGTATTCCACATCCTGGTAGCATATGTAAATGAAAAATTAACGCTCAGTTACACGATAACTAAAACTTGGCACATTCAAAGCCACAGTTCTACTGGACCGAAAAACAATAATTTTTCATGTAGATAGCTAGGGACGTTTTTTACAATTAAATTATGCAAAAATAGAATTACCTTAGAATCAAGTTTTGTTCAAGAAAGAATTTTTGGGGATTCTCCGGTATATAGCAAAAGCTAAAAAATGTTCTAATTTGTTATCTCATCAGACAACCCATTAATTTTTGGTAACAAGTTTCAAGTCTTGGTTTGACTCATCAACAGGTCCCAAATAGCGAAATTGGGTGATTTGAAAAACAAAACAAATACTATATACCGGAGAATCCCAAAAAATACTTTCTTGAACAAAATTAAGTTTAACCTGGTAAAATGTCCAAAAGAGTAATCTTTTTATTTACCTAGAATCAAGATACGCTCTTAAGGTGCATTCAAAGATGGATTTTACATAGGGAGAAATATAGTCATATCGTCTCAGACCGTACACGAAGCGAACAGCCGAATTGAACGCGACTGTGATTTTTCTTTGCGAGAAGGAATCTACATAGCTGACAAAACAATTCACATCCGTAGGTAATCAAAGGAGCAATAATTTGTTTCACTAACATGAGGCTTATATTTCGAGGAGTAACGAAAGAAGCAACGGAAAGCTTACGAAGTGTAAATCTTAGACACAATACTGTTGACATGGTCAGATCACGTAAGTGAGTGTTAAAAAGGATGCCAAGATTCCTTACCGACCTGCTGTATGGAATAGGAGTTTAACATCACATCAGGAAAGTTTGCGATGTCGAGGTTATTTCTTTATAATAGAATTACTGTAGATTTTAACGGGTTTAGAAGAAGCTTATTCTGTAGTGCCCACAAAGATATTAATCTAAGGTCTTCATTCACTGTACATACCACATCCTCCATCAATCCACGTGCTATTGAAATATATAGCTGGCAATCATCAGTATACAAGTGAAATTTACAATTCAAAATGATTGAAGAAATGTCATTTATGAACCCAGAAAAAAGAAGGGGCCGAAGATTGACCCCTGCGGAACACCACTACATACAGGCAAAAATTCAGAAGAGTTCTCACTACAGCAGACCTTTTGTTGGCGGTCTTCCAAATATGACCAAATAAGCCGAAAAGCACCACTAGAGAAATTAAACAATCTTTTAAGCTTGTATGTGAGTATCAAAAGCCTTGGAGAAATCTAAAAGAGAAAGAACAGTTATCATATCAGAATTAATAGACAAGCAAATATCATCAGATATCTTTAATAGGGCTGTCGTACAACTGTGTTTAGGTCTAAATTCAGATTGTAAAACCTTGGATAAGAAAGATAAAATGGAGATTGGTCTGTACTCCTGGGGATTCTGTTTAGGTTTCTTATGGATAGGTATGATCTTGGATAGTTTCCAAGGTACACAGACGTGAGTAGTATAGTGTTAAATATATTTATGTCATATTAGATAGAATAACGGGCAATAACAGTTTAATAAATTTGGGATGTATATCATCAAGACCAATAGCATTTGATGTGACCTAGAAAACGGCTTTAAAAACTTCCTCTTGGTCAACCTGTGCAAAAGAAAATCCATCATAAGATGAATCAAAGGCAAGAGTTTCAAGATGATCCGGTGATTCATCCGGCACTGTACCAACTTCCATGTAGAAAACTTGGTCAATTTTTTCACTCTGTGGAACAAACTCTGAATAGACGACTCCTCTCACATCGAAAAACAAATCAGCATTTTCTTGAAGTTTGTTTTCACTTGACGAACTATTTTGGGTCGAAGTGAACTGGAAGTCTCTCACTAACTTGATTTTTGCTTCGTTTCAGGTTCGTAAACATAGCACCATGATTCATTACCTATAATGATCTTGGAAAAAGTTTTTATCATATCGCAATTCTTCTTTCCTCTACGACCTTGTTTTTGTTCAGCAATAAGCAGTCGGCGCATGAATTTGGTAGCCACCTTTTTCATCCCAATATCTTACATTAAAATTCGCTGAACTAAACACCAAGTCACTTCGGACACCTCTTTAACTTCTCGAGTGAGGTTTATCATCAACATTTCACGTCCTTTGAATTGGGAAAACCACTCAAATACTTGTGTTTCCCCAATAGGCTGTTTTTAATATCTCAAGAGTTTCCGTGCCAGTTTTTCCAAGCAAGAAGCAAAACTTTACTGCAAGGCGCTATTCACGAGAATCATCCATTGCAAAAACGACGAGTACACAAAACAAAGATCACTAAAAAAGCAACACAAGCCGAACGGAACCTTCTTAAGCGACGACGCTTGACTAACTAAAGGCGATGTACACGTCGCGTCCGATGCGTTTTCCGCTTCTTTCGCGGCAGACGCATGTAGGTTTTGAGCAAGACCAAATGGATGCGTTGCCTTTGTACTCTTAAGATTTATTTATAAAAAGAAAAAGTGATAGAAAAGCTTGAGTTATTATTTAAAAGTGAAATAATGAATATATCAAAGTTATTATAAACAATTTAAAATCAATCAAAAGAACTGTCAAAGCGTCCGCCGCGCGTTAAAAGTAGAACATTGCTCTTCTTTCGCGTCGAATCCGACAAGATCGGCAGCGATTTGACTAACACGAACTTAAACACGTATATTCTATTCAACTGTCAAAGAATCACGACGCCTGCCGCGTTCATTGGGTTTTCACCATAACTCGAAAATTGTAGCTCTATACACTCTAAGCGATAGAACGCGGTACTGCAAAAACTCCGCGCACCGCAGCATCAGTTCGGTTTCTTTTGGGTACGTTCTAGTTCTAGGTTACTCGATAGCTCGCTTATCTAAATTCGTATTTTTCGTTAACATTATCTTACGTTAACGAGGAATATTTATCGGTTTTGTAAAATCAAGTATACAGCATGGTTCTTAGCAAGATGTCCAAAGGTAAGGAGGTGATAGTGCTCAAAATCCTGTGTCTTAGACAGTACAGCATGTACGGTCACGTTTATTGTCACTTCTTTGTGTCATCGATGTCCAGTATGTAATGGAGATCATGTGGCCCAAAAATGTACAAAATACCAAACAATGAACACATGTGGAACCTCATGGTCTTTTCAATGAGTTCTCAAATAGCCCCGCACTTATTTCCTCTCCGGAGTTATGGTGATCTAAACTAAAAATTTCTGGTTTTTTATTTTGACCGCTATTTGTTATAGAAAAAAATTATTAACGTAAGCTTTTTTACAAAAACTGTCAACTGTAGATTCTTTTCTTTAATTCGACATATTATATCTTAACTGTCAAAAATAATTTGTTTCCTTAAGTACCTGCATACGCATAGTTGATAAAAAAATCGTCTAATTTCGTTATGACCAGAAGAGCTTTTACATCCAATAAAGTTTTAACTGCGACCATATACCCTGTATATGTTATTTCGTATTTTCTTAATCATTCTGTAACTTCTAAATGGTTAAGATGGGTACCCACCTGCCGTACTATTTATTATTTTCTAAGTGAGTACTATCACCACCCTCTATTTGCAATCATGATTCTGTTTAGACAACGAAATTGTTGATGTTATTTTGATGAAAAATATCGATCGTTTTTGTTCTAAAATATGTAAATTTTTTTCCATTGCTCGACGTTTCGGGTCCAAGTGCGGTCCTTCTTCAGGAGCTCTATATATTATTTTTTATTTATTATTATTTGTAAAAAAATATATATATATATATGTATATATACGTCCGTAGCCAGAAAGGTATTTGGAATATTTGTAATTGGAATATGTAAAAACGTTGAACTTACGTATATGCATGCAATCGTATATAGAGCTCAGAAGGGCCGCACTTGGACCCTCAAAATAACCTAAAATATTCAGTCATTTCAGTTGCCCAATCAAAAACAGCAAATCAGTTGGAAACCTCATCAGCTGTAAATTCATTTTTGTAGACAGAAAAAAGTTTAAAAAAGAGCACAAAATTTTAAAAACAAGGAAAAAAACTAGAATTGAGTCTAAGACCAATTTGATTGTTAAAGTGGTTTTTGCATCTATTTCTAGAACGGTTTGTCAGACGGCAAAAATGATTACAACGAATTTCGTGGGATTTTATATTCTGCAGAGCTTTTGAATACAATAAAAACGTTTAGGAAGGGGGGAGAAGTAGTTGCTCAATTTAGTTAATTTTTCAAATTATATTTTCTGTTTTTATAAAAACGCAGTGTACACAATTTCAGCTCATTTACGTCGACACTTTCTCAGACAATGTCCAAAGATATAGTAAATAACGTAATTCCTGTATGGCCACTCTACGAAGGAGTTACCCGATTTATCCCACTTTCGAACTTAAATTTACAATTTTTTTAAAAAGTCCGTGTGCATAATTTCAGCACTCTAAGTGTACGCGCTCTTGATTTATCGTGATGACAAGGGGACTGAGGGACAAATGGACAGATGGACAGACGGACAGGCAGACGGGCAGGCGGATGGACGGTAATCGATTCCAGCATTGTTTTTGTGTTTATAAAGTACATTTTTATTTAAAATATAAATACGGAATATTTTATTATTAACAATTACCCAGGCCTACCTTAAACTGTTATACAGAATGGCGGAGTAGACTTTGAAATATGTACGTTGTACAGGGTGTCTCCGTAAAACTGCATATATTTTGCCATATTGTAAGGGATAATAAGAAAGATCGATATAAACAAAAGTTATTGTATACAATAGAGAGGGGAAAGTCTTGGAAAGGGGGTGAATTATTCAAGATATGAGAGGTATACTCGATCATAGCTTGCATATCGAATTTAAAAAGCCTATTTAAGTTCAATTTCTACAATAAATAATACTTGCTACTTTAAAATGCACCACTTCCATTGATATTGTGAGGGCGAATGATAACTGTGGTATATATGTCATTTTTGTAACTATAAGCGGAATAATTCTTTCATTGCAGATCCCAAATAAACTCCTCAACTCACTCAACGTTATCTTACGGAAAAGAAAAAACTGAATTATTTAAACTGGATGGATGGCGTTCATATCTTGTCTGGATCCTTGCGCTGTGTACTCTTTGTTATCCTTTCATCTAGTGCTACAGAATTTCTGTTGTTGATTTTTTGTTAAAAAAAAGACATTTCCTTTGTTTTTGCTGCAACAGTTTTTCTGACTTATCCATTTGCTTACGAATCTACTACAGTCTACATAGATTCTTTTCTTATAATTTCATCACTTTGAAAGGAAGACTCAAGCAAAAAGTAAAATGAGAAAAAAAATCAGAAAAAAACATTTTGTGTTAAAATATTTTCTACCACGGAATAAACCTATCAAGGGTGGTATGGGAGACTCTCTTTATTTTTCAAAAGTATATGAATGGAGTACCCAAGGAGAAGAACTTGATAAAAATGCCAAAGTGGCATGCTTGAAAATCGATGAAATATTTTGAGTGCTAAACTTTTTTCTTCTTCTTATTTTCTGATGTCAATCATAATAATCATCACCACCATATCTGGCTTTGGTTTGCTTTTATTAGATTTTTGTTTACCTCTCACAGTCTTGGAAATACCATCATATTCCCTCATTATTTCTTCGACTAAGCACATCTCAGTAATACTTTGTACAGTCGATAATTTTAGTTTGCCATATTTAATAATATTACTCGAAGTTACTGTCTTCCACTATTATCCATGATATAAGACATTGACAAAAAAGGTCGATAGAAGCCCGTCTAGCACGAGAACAAAGTGTAATCTCAAAATGACTAAGGGTTTGTAGAAGCGAGATTATAATGAGTTGTGCAACGCAATGTTGGCAATTGAGTTCAATGTATAATTTGGAAGGAACGAAGCACAAATGTAGTAATGTTGTGTGTGAGACCCGCATTTTGTAAACAATACCAGTATCTCAGAATGTGAATATATCTCAATTAGAGAAATTTACAAACCTTAGAAATATTCAAAGAAAACACTTAGGATGTGATGGCAGCAGTTACTAATTCTTAGATGGATAGGAGTCTGTTCCGGAGTCTGATTGATTGAATGAAAACTATTTTTCTTTAAAAAAATAGACTTAAATTAAGATTTAGATCATTACTGGTCTATTGGTGAATTTTGATTAGATCACCAGTTATTTGAATGTGAAGATATAGATAAATAGAAATGTAATGAATACGAAAAACAACAGAGGCCATAAAATTGAGCCCTACGGTCTGTCTGCTCTAGCTAAAATTAAATAAGAAAATTTATTTTTAGTGGCTTTTAATATGGAACGACTAGAGTTGATTATACATACGTTGGAATTCACATAATGAAATTTTGATAGAATTTACTTTAACAAAAAGCTTGGCTTACTTTATTGAATATCTTGCAGGAGCCAAGTAAAATTAATAGAGTAAGACAACACTGGTAAATAGTGATTGTGTGGCACTATATTAAATCTTTATTTTCAAATAACAAGTACGTTATAAATAGTATTGTATATAGTATAAATTACATGAAATTGGCAAATACAAAAATAATTAAAAAAAAGCGTTGTCTATATGAGAACCTACTGTATTTTTGGCTAGGCCAGTCCCTTTGTAAGGTCCAACAATAGTCCGCCCTAATATGGACGTCTCACCACCTTTGATACCTTTCCTTCATTATCTTAATGTCCTGGTGGAACTGCTCTTCTTGTTTTTCACTGTAATCACCAGGGTTGTCTGTCAGGGAAGTTGTCCAAATGGCTATTTGAATAAACTATTTCGACACTTATATTAGCTACCAATTTTTCAAAATTTTAAAGCATTTTGACTACTATTTCGGGATGTTCCGCTGCTTTTTGGTTACCCAAAAAATTTATGATAACTGATACAAAAGTTTTCCAAATCGAATTCTAGCTGTTCTGCACAACGAGACTAAAAAAAAATATAAAGCTGGGGACTGTAAATGATAATGCCGATGACCATTCAAAGTTAGTAGTTTATTTCACAATGTGTCTAATTTTAACACACTATTCAAAATTTCACAATCACTAATATAACTTAAGATAAGTACATTTTCAACTAGGTCACTTAATAAATATACTAAAAACTAAAACAATTTATCCTAATTTCAGATAATATCTTAGAGAGTTCACCTTATAGGAGTGTCACCAGTATATGTAGATATGTATATCAATATACTTAATAAGTGTGATATATAAAACTAAATATGTCTAAAATGTGGAATCGACTTTGTGGCGTCGGTAAATAAGTAGTTAGTGATTATCTCTTTCTAATTGTGCCACGGAACAAGATACCTTGTTTCAGTCGAAACTCAAAATAAAATTGTGTGTTAGTACTGGTCCTGTTCTAGTAGTTCTCCGAAACAAGATACTTTATTTCAGTCGAAACCTAAAGCAAAGTTGTATTAGTAGTATTTATTCTAGTCGGTATCCAGAATAAATATCTTTAACTCAGTCGAGACCCAAGATAAAATAATTCGGTTAACAAAATTTTTTCCAGTCGAGACCCAGAATAAAAATCTTTATCTCAGTCGATACCGAAGATAAAGTAAGTTTGTTAATAAGATGTATTCCAGTTGAGACCCAGAATATGTATTTTTATCAATCCAAGTCGACTCTGATGTATTATCACTAAGTACGGGATGCAAAAAGAGAAAGATTCCAGTTAGTCTGCGACTTATATTGCCTCTGAATTGCACACGGCACCAACAAATTATTCTTCACTACGCATAGCAACAATAGTGCATTGACCATAGCGACTATGTGTAGCAACTGCAATTCTGAGTATGTGTGTTGCCATTCATGATTTTACCTCGGTAAAGTTATTATGACTACAAAGTATACGATAGGATATCTATTGCAATATTGCATAATTTTCTACTTTAACAGATACATTTGACTGAACAGATGACTTAATCTAATTACATTTGATTTACGTAATGTTCATCGTTGACAAGTTAATTTCCGGTCTTTGGGTATGTGGAATGTAGCCATAATATGTCGATTGTTATCTCCACAAAAAACTTCTTTATCGACGTGCTTGTAGGTCGGTGCCCAAGTAACAAATAAAATGCTATTTAGTTTTACTCAGGTTTTATTAAGGTTTTGAACTTGCTAAATAGTTTAATGGCGACTGTAAGTCATGCCAATAGTCCTTCTAGACCAATTGATTTTATTGTGATGTTTTAAAATCGTTCTGGAGAGTAGTATTAAAATTATTTAGCATTTAAGTCCATTTGTACTTATAGAAGTTTTATCTATGTCATCAATTCAACTAGGATAAAACCATTAGGCAGCTAAATAGGAATTAAAACATCTTGATTTTTTTATGGTTTTATGGCATGCTCCAAGACTATTGCATTAATCTTTGATGAAACTTAAAAATTAGACTCATGAAGATTATACTAAGAAGCACGAGGGCTACTTTAAATCAAATTTAAGGGACAATTTGGTCTAGAGAGTTACTTGGCTATGTAGGTATCCACCATAAAACTATTATATGCACAGGTTTTAAGAATACATTTCAAAATTCTTCAGAAAATCATTTTAATATTAAGAGGCTTACTCACACTCAATATAAACCTAGTACGTCTTTCCAAGTGTCTTCGTCATGTGGCATGCAGGAATATTGTATTCCATTCTAGGTCTGATATAAGACTTTTAGCGATAAATTTGACGAGGAGAAATATTTCTTACACCTTTTAAGAAATCCTAGATATTTCTATGCTTCTTTGGCAACAGAGAAGATGTAATCAGCAGCTTACGTAGTGGCAATATTAATACCAAGAATGCTTAGTGACGGTGAATTTGAAAATAATGCTCCATAAAAAGAAACGGAAGTGATTAAGTGATGATCTTGCTTTAAAGAGATGAGACAGCTTTGGGATGATAGATTACAAATTATAAATTAGATTATAAATGATTAGACATCAAGAAGAAATCGACAAGTCGAAATAAGTTTCATCGCGGGTACATATAAAATAATAGATTTATGCAAGAATAAGTAAGATTATTTGAGTATCAGTAGACTTAGAACGGTTTTAATTGAGATCAAATAGATTTGAAGTAAATCGTTTTATTTAAGGGGGAAAACGCACCGAGAAGCGCGAAAAAAAACCATTTTTCTGAATTTTTTTAAGGCAATCTATAGCAGTAATCAAACGAATTCTCTTTTAAATAATAAAACACATTTCTAAGATTACATCAAAATTTTTTTATTCAAAAATATCAAATATTCGCCGAGTAATTCTCTGGTCCGTAAAGTACCGCAAAAACCAGACCCTCCGCGGTACGCACTCCTGCTTCATCTGTAATCATCCAAATAAAAGAAAAACAAAAAGATTTAAGCTGGACAGTATAATCTAGTCTTTGTCATATGCGATTTTGAAAATATCGATTTTTGACAAATTGGCGAACATTTGAATTTATATAGCGATTTTTAGAGAAAAAGACAACCTTATTCTCCGATTAAAAAAAAAAAAAAAACTAAGCCACTAAAAAAAAATCAATATGACAAAGAGTAGATAATTATGTTTAAAATAAGCACAAAAAAAGATAATTGCAATCGGTTCATTAGTTTTCGAGATACCGACTTCAAAAACATGATTTCGAGAAAAACGCGTTTGAAAGTTGAGCAATGAATAAATCGCAAAATTCTTCAATTTACATAGAATCATCCACTCCACTTCGGCCGATACTTATAATGGTTCTGAGATTTTCGAGAACCTTTTTTTTATCCATTTTTCACCGAATATACTATTTCCGAACGAAAACTTTCGATATAACGCTCGGTTACGCAGACGATGTTACAATAGAGGACGACGGCGTATTTCTACCTGAATTTTGTTCGGCCGCTCGGCACTGACTAGATTGGTCCTAACTCCGTTATTTTTTCTAATTTTTGCATGTGGCTTTCACCAGACATTCCTAAGAGGTTAAGCTTTAATAAAAGCCAAACAAAAAAAATCGAAAATTTCGAAATTTCTTGGTGCGTTTTCCCCCTTAATAGAAAATGGCATCAGTCTGGGAGCGCTAAGAAAGGATTTACTTAAAAACAAATAGATTTACAATAGAATGAATTGTTTTAATCGCAGCCATCCTAAGATCAAACAGTTTTATTACGGCTATACAAGTAGCAAATAGGCTTTAATGTGGAATCGCCATTTTGTGCTTCAAATGCATTATGTTTAAATTAATTATTTTCAGGAATTTAAGGCGTTTCAGAACTAGGAGATGTCATTTTCAAACTTTTGTTTTTTTTTAATTCCGAACGTATTTAAAATAATATCAAAATTAAATACAGTGTAAATAAAAAAAAACTTATTTTACAAATATTTCTAAACTTTTCCTAATTTTAATTATTTCTGAGGCGCGTTATTAATTTTCGAGCTATCCTATGTGAAATAATCAGTAAATTTTCAATCGCCGTAAAATTTGCTACATTAAGTTGTTAAAACTGCACTTTTATACCTACATAAAATTGAATTATGCATTTCAACATTTTACTAAATTATTGATTGTAAAGTGGAACATGTAAATATATTTGGTTCTATTACGGTAATTATGTAATTATGGATTTAAAGATCACTTTTGTTCTGAAGTTTGAAGTCTAAAAGGTTTGCTGAAATAGTATTTCCAATGCCTTTTTATTTTAAAAAAGTTTGAGGAATAGGTTTATGATGGTTTTGATAACGTTATGCAGACAGGTTGATGAGTTGAAATTACGGTTTTAGTTTTACGAAAGGTTTTATTGAGGACTGCAAATCATCGTAAAGAGTAAACCAGATAAGACCAGTAAGGCCTTATATAGTTTTAAAAATTGGCCCTCACAGCTTATCGTAGCGTGGGCCATTTTAGTTTTGTAAGAGGGTTTTTACAGTCATATTATTTTTGGCTTGACTACATATATAGCTTTATTACAAGTTTTATGAAGTAGTAAACGTTATGTAGGCTGTGTTAAAACTAAAATTGTTACTTGGGTGTGCATGGTTTAGTTCCCAACCTAGTTCCGATAAATAGAAATACTTGGAATTAGAATTTCTTGAACGATTTTACTTTCAGGTGGCTTTTTAGTGTTGGTTTCAACACTATCTGAGTCATTTAATTTGTAAAATTACTACCTTTTATAAGGATACGGATTTCTGGATCATCAAAAATACCTGCCTTTAATTTTTCCATACTAATGCCAGGAAATGTATAACAAATATATTTAAAATAATCGCCACACTTACTTAAGACTTTGACAAACTGTTTCATTAGCCCAAGCTTAATATGAAGTGGTGGAAGAATGATTTTTTCACGGTCCATTAATGGTTCATGAATGATGGTAGCTTTTACCATAGTCATACTTTCTCCAGCGGCCATTCCTTTCTACTTCAGTGTTCTTCTTTTGCACAACTGTCCCAAAGACAGAAGAAACAGGGGTATTTGGTGTATCTATTTTGCTGATCTAATAAAAAATTAACCATCTTTAAATCGACGCATACTAACCATTGATTTTGAACAAACGAATTTTTTTCTAAAACAAATTTCATATTTTCCTATTCTTCCTTAAGTTTTTTTGGATGGCCTAATTTGTTACTATTATGCAGTAACACGCAATTCAAGCTTCATTTTAAGCTGACCATGAGAGTCTGACTGATATTCCGATAGACCCATCAGTTTTAAAAGCGCTAGAACATTATTACAGTTTTACTGAAGTAAGGAAATATTTTTTCCTCTCTAATTCGATAAGATGTTATTTTTACGCCTGGTTGAAGGCCATATTTTTCCTTAAGGCTGGATTCAAAAAGTATCAGTTTTTGATTATTTTAAATCGCGGATTAACCCTTAACTAGGCGCACTAGAAAAATCACACAAGTAGGTGCATGGGGTCAGCCGTGACCCCAATTTTCTTCTAGAAATTTAAGCAAACTACTAATTATTCAAAAACAAGAACAATGCAGTTCGATAACTAATTCTTATTGCTTTAAGAAAAACTAAAAAACAAGTAATTTCTCTTTAAGTTAACATAAAAATCAAATAACATTTTTTTTTTGTTATTGCATACCGAGGAACTTCTTGCCAGTCTTTATAGAAAAGTAAAAAAAAATAAGAACCACTATTCGGAGTAGAGTAGAAAAGCTACACTATTCACTCAAAACTACAATCTCAAAATACGTTTTATTTATTTTCGCTAGAATTCATCCGAAAATATTATAATATGTGGAAATTTCAAAAGATGTACCTAACAAAACTTACTTCACGAAAAACGTTACGTAAATGGGTGAATGGGGTCACAATTCACTATAGTACAAAAGCATGCGTAGACATTGCAGTCGCTCGTGTACGACAATTTTCAAAATATTGCTCTTAGATGAAAAACTACTGAAAGGCGCAAGATTGAGAAAGAATGCGTTCTACATTTCTTTTGCGGTTAAAATTGACCTGACCCCTTACGCCTACTTAAGGGTTAAGTCATTGAGCTCACCTTGAAAAGAACTCAAAAGTATAAGACTGCACCCATCAAATTCACTCTCACTATTGCTTTCATTTTGAGTGTCTAACATTCAAAAATCAGAGGAGTCGTTTATTAAGCCATGAAATTTTCGGTATTGGCAAATTTTCACTTTGTGGTATTGCTGGTTTAGCCGATTGCATAGATCCATGTGCATGGGAAGCAATGACTGGTGTAATTCTTAACATGTTTTCGCATAGAAATAAGCCAACATTCCATCGGCATGTATTCTGTTGTTTTCTCCGAAGAAAAATGACCAAAAATGTCATACTAGCACATAACCACCTCTTTCCTTGAAGCATTAGGTAGGTACCGTAAAGCCAGGGACTTTTGCATGCGGGGTGACTTTGACACTTAGTGCCGGTGATCGGTTGACGCGATGGCAAAAATGCGCCGAATACTGAATAGTTCAATGTGTTATACAATTCGGTAGTGGGTGCATATGTGTCACTTTAAAATGCCCCGAACTTATATTAGGACACTAAGAACGCGTAGATATCGAAACTATACGAATGGTGACATCACAGGAACACTAGAAGTTATCAAGAAGGGCATATCAGAAGTCAGTGAGAGTAAAAACTGGAAAATATCTCGAGAAACGATTCAGAATAGATTAAGTGGTGTACGCAAGCAGGGAAATGGTGGTTCGCTTACTTTAAACTTTTGGAAGAAACATATATTGCATACAAGTGGCTATGTGGTAGAAAATAATGATAATTATGACCTGTACGAAGACAGCAAGAGTCCGTTTTAAGAATGTGCAAAATGTGAAGATGACAGTTACTTTTTTTTTCCATAAGCTACCTTTGATATTCTGTTAATTTATTTTTCTTATAAATCTTCTCAAATTACTAAACTATACTCTGATTTAAACTACTTTCTTGTAGTTTCACCTGCTTTTATATTTAATAATTATGGAAACATCTTAAATTATGCACCTGCCAAAGTCACACCAAACCAGAATTAACTTTGGTAGGTCTTTTAAAGGAATTTTTCTCTAAAATTTTAAGCGATATAATTATCTTATTTACCAGCTTACATAAACAAGACATCAAGTGTTATGATAACATCGAAACTTTATGCGATAAAATTGATGAAGCCTTCAAAATCTGCCAAAGTCAAAGGTACGGCACTAATCAACTTTTTCTACTCTTGGTATTTTTATAGAGTTTGCAGTTCTCAATCGCATATTCTTTATGTATATTCTTTTCCTGATAATTTGCCAGTTTTCTTCTTAGTACTTTGATTTTTTTTTTTTTAATTATCATCCTTTAATTAAGCTACTAATCCCAATCATATTTTGTGACATCTATTGTCAAATTTCGTCTTCTATAGTAGAGTTCCGACTGAGGATATCAACGTGTGACATTTTTTTATTTCGGCTGTAGGGGGTGAGCGGACAGAGTTTGCGAATCTCATCCAGTCACCACGATCCATAAAATCTTTTGTGTTATTACCCCTAAATAACCTAGGGCAACAATTTGTACTTAAGGTCTTTTATAAAGCATTATGATGTTCTTCTGGGTCATTTTCTCGGCATCTTCTTGCAGTGGAAATGCATTTCCTAGATGTCTTAGCTTTATGTGGTACAGAGCTTCACAGTCACAGAAGACATTCAGCGGTTTCATAATATTCCATACAGAAACGACAGGTCTCATCATCGACCTTACCCATCTTTTAAGATGAGTTGGAGGAATAATTTGTCTTCTGTTGCGAATACTTTTCAAAATGTTTAGCTTATCTCAGCCCCGGGATATTGTGTCTTTATAATTCTGTTCTCACAAAGCCTGATCTGAACTATGAAGTTACTTTTTGGGTGTCTAAAGGTGGGCTCAGAGCTAATAAAAAGGGATCTGGCTCCTTCTTTTGCAATGTGGTCCGCAATCTCGTTTCCCTTAATGCTTTCATGTCCTGGCATAGTGACCGATCCAGAGGGCGTCCTAGGGGTCATGACCCCCTAAATTTAAAGAACAGAATATTTAATTAATTGAGTTATTTGAAAAAATATGTTTATTATTTTTTTTTTTTACTTATATAATTCAACTTAAAAAAAAATTTTAATCCAAAACCTTAAAAAAATCAAAATTTATTTCAACGAATATTATTTCATGCAAGTGATGTATGATGATGCATGCGTCTCAGAATTTCAGTTTGGTAACCCAACTTTGGGTGATCCAAAACCCTAGAGAAACACCTTCCAAGCCACGAAACACACTCCCTCACTACCACATTTGCAGCGTTCTTATGACATGTATAATATGTACTGACTACGTTCATAGAAATACACTGCAGAAAGTGGGCTCACTTCTATATAGCGTTCTCTTTTGGTCTAAGCACCAACTACCAACTGAGAGAGAACTGTAAACAACAAATAAATAAGTGGGCTCGTCGAAATAAATGTTTTTAAATTAATGGATTGGGTTAATTAGTGGTAAAAATTATTTTACCAAAGGCAATATATTCCTAGATACTCAACAGAAATTCGAAAGGTTTTATGAAGATCACTTTCAACTTCCCGCCAATGGTTTTTTCAATGTTGGCACGCACCGACGAAAAAACTATTTTTGACACAAAAAATTGTACACGCATTAAATATAATATCGAGCAATCCATATTATCATAGATGGCACACGAGAACTAGATGTCGCATACAGTATCAAAAAAGTATAAAAAATTTAAATGGCTGGGTGGTCCATTCCGGAATGGACCACAATATTTAAAATGATGTCGAGTCATTCAAAGTTTTTCGTATCTGAAGTGTTGAAGAATTCGATAAAATGTATACAAAACAGATATTATGGAAACATTCGCTTTCGGCACGCTCTAAAATATGTTATGATCCATTCCATAATGCACTACCCATTTCACCATCTGTATACTATACTCTGGTATTCCATGCGACATCTAGTTCTTGTGCCATCTATAATATTATATATAGTATGCCAGTGTGTAAAACTGAGAAGAGTTTGGCTTGAATGACTCCTGTAGTTGGCACCCTGTTCTTTTAATGGAATATTAGTTTTTGTAAAGAAAAAATAGTAACGAAGCCACTTACGAGGCTGGCTGTTTTTTTTTTCTCAATTTAATTTGTAAGATGACCCCCCCCCCCCCTAATTTCAGTGCCAGATCCGCGCCTGTCCTGGCACCCAAATCAGTGCCACTTTGTTTACTTCAGCCAGTTGCTTTAAGACTGTAAGCCAGTCGAAACCAAGCTAAGACTCAAATGTAAACGAGTTTATGCTTTAATTGCTGTTAGGCTGTCTGATATTATGTATATTTTGGCACCACGCATATTCTTCTGAATTATTTCACGAGCGCAAAGCAGCCAATTGTGCTGTTCTTCTAGAAGTTCCATCACCAAAACCATCCTGTCGTCTTAATGAAGCGGATCAAGTCTTCATGAGGAATAGCTTTCAACTCCTCTACACATAGGAGTGCGGAACCTAGAATATCCAGCCTGCTTCGGGCGAAGGCCGGAAATGCACACAAAAAATGTTCGGTTGTCTTGGGCTCTCTTTCCAGACAGGACAGATACTCAGGGCTATCAACAACCCCCCATCCTTGTTAGATGTGCGTGAAGCGAGCTATGGCCAGTGATGATGCCAACCACAGTGCTGCATTATTTCCTTCCGAGCCATGAGATAATCAGAGATATTGCTATCGGGTCCATCAAGGAAAAGTTTTGTGCACCTCCAAGTACTCAGGATCTCCATCTCTGCTAATGCTTCCTATGAACATCCGCTTTAATGAAAGACCCGATACTCAAAGTGGCAACGCCTACGGCGGTTTCAGTCCTAGGAACGGAGAATCAAAGCCAGCACTAGCTAAAAGGTCAGCCCTTGCATTACCCATAACCCCATGTGACCAGGAACCCACTGAAGTGACACCTTGTTGTGGATACACAAATTTTTCTCTCCTATATCAAATCAGGATGAGGTAAAAAATGCCCTTGACTATGTTCCAATTAGTACATAACATTTTTGAGGTGGCATCGTAAAGGAGCCATCGGGCAGCAACGACAAAAAGGTTTCGTGATTTTTCCGTAAAAGTGCATGAAATTTTTTGTCGTTGCCTCTGTTATACATCTCAGTGGTTGCCTTTGTAATTATCGTATCGACTGAAGTACATACGTATACAAATTATAGGAGCATAATGTTAATCGAAAGAAAATATTAACAGTGGACATCAAACTCAGGAGGAGTATGCGCTGACAGCGTCCTTCTTTCTGGAAATTCACATAATAGAAGTCTTGCTGTTGAATTTCATACAATTTTCAAGGTAGGCGAGAGCATGGAACGAGCTCAATCGTACCGTATCCAGTTTAAGTAAAAGACTTCAATGTAAATATGTGACACGTTAATAAAGCGCATATATGAGAGAAAGGAAAAACCAAAAGTGGTGGCACAGAATTTTCTGGTATTTCCTGTATTTGACGGCCGTCAATGCGCACATTCTGTATTGTATTCGATTTAATGAAAAAATTTCGGCTCACCATTGTGGGTCAGGACTTCTTGGAGCTTTTCAGCATAAACGCATAGGACGGTCATCAGTCTAGAAACCTCTTAATTTATATAAGCAAAATGTACTCTTATTAAAATGTAGTGACAGAGTACCTCATCGTACTAACTTGGGAATTACACGAGATAGTAAAACTTGAATGCAACGCGATTTTTAACTTGACAGCAGAAGGCAGTTCGGTTGATGTCTTATCATCTTGCATGCAAGTTCATTTACAAAATTTCATTGAGACGTAAAGTCATTCGTATATTGGAAAATTATAACAATAAAGGAAATATAATGATAAAAACCCAAGAAAAAGTTAAGAGGAAGGTGTTGGTAAATGATGTAATGCAAATTATTCCCGAAAATCTCATTTTCATAGAATAAATTTATCAAATTCTCTCAAGCATTTCTTTTCCGCCATCTTGGAAACTGTATAATGTCAAGTTACTATCATCTCAACTGCCATGGTTTTTCATCATGCAAGTTCGCTGAAAGCTGATCTGCCAGCATGGCAATAGAGATTACACGTGCAAGAACTATGGCAGTGCGGTTTGCATGCAAGCTATACTATTACGTGTAACCCCCGGGTAAGTGTATATAATTTACCTGCGGCAATTAAAGTCCGGAGGGTAATTAGGCTCACATTTAAAAATTTGCAGCAACCTCATACCTATGCGCACATGGATTAAGTTGACACGAACGCGATCGGAGGAGCTTCTGGTAGCTCGCGCCGCCCTCTTGCCAGTAGCGAACGATACGTCACCAAGAGGAGTATGGCTGCTTGGAATTATTATTTTCGCTTAGACCAAAACGTAAGCTCCGCTGTTTAATTGCTATTTCCACATATAGTAATTTGTTTAGTTCGAACGTTAGGTAATGTAGTTTATGGTTTGGTGTTTATTTTCACCCACAATGGTGTTTACTTGATTAATGACTAATTTTGTAAAATCTTGTCATAGATCTAATAAGGCCCACTGAAGTAAACCGTGGGCCGTGACCTAAATTCTCAATGAAACTAATTTTCCTATATAGGATTATGATTGTAACATTACTTTTGTTCCAAAGACTGAAGACTGTTTGGATTGGCTCTGTTGTACGTCAAGAAATTTATAACTGAAGATCCCCCTGCAGGGTAAAAAGGCCCATTTTTATTTTTATTCGAAATTATTAAAAATAACCGAATTTTGTTGATTTCATTAGTTTTAACAAGTTTAAAGGGAATCACTCCGTTGATTAAGATTTAAAAAAAAGTAATTTTTGCTTGGGGCCCTATTATACTGTGGTAATTTAATAAGGCTCTTGGAAAAGGTTTTATAAAACTGAATTATTTTTTCAAATACTCACTTCTGTTATAGTTTTTCTAATTTTTTAGTTGTGCAAATAATTAAACTTCACGGAAAACTTATTTTTGTAGTTCTATATCATCAAATAATTGATTTATTGCATTTTGGAATTAGGTGGGCCTTATTTGCTCCAGGTACCTTAGTAATTTTGCAACATAAGCTTATGTTTATCTAAAGTAAGAAATTTCTTCGCAGTATGACATCAGAAAAACTAAATTTACAACTTTCCCAACCCAGTGGTAACATATATTAACCACCACAAATCTCATAAAAGATTTTTGTTTTTACATTGTATTTTTCAATCCAACTGGACTGTAAACTTAAAATCAATACAATTAATGAAGCTTTTCAACACACACACACCTTCAAAACAATTGTAATTTAAAAATAGAATATTATCCTGCAAAGAATGATGCTGTAAAAAAATTTGATCTATAGAGCAAAAAGTGCCAAAGTATTGCATTTGATTTTTTGGTCTGGTCTGTATTGTCCTTCCGTTTCACGTTAAGTGTGGAGCATTGAAGGGAATCATGGAGAAATATGTAAATATGTGGAATTTTTAATGATCCTAATTTAGATATCTTGAATCCCGTATCGATCGGAATAGGTGCAAATTGATTTCCTGTATTCAGAGAGTTTTGATGTGTCATTTGTCTTTGATATGGAATCTGTAAACCTTAGCGTAGTCAATTATTTACCAACCTATTTGCTTACATCAAATCCATCACAATTAGATCTATTCTTCGTTAGTGATCTCTCTTGTCATTTATTTAACAATCAGTTAACATAACATAGTATTCTGGATCATGACATCATGATTTGGAGCCAGATCTAATTGATGCTGAAAGGACCTTTTCATTTCGTGACTATAATCATATTAACTCCGAAGCACTATTTGAGGAGTGATATGTTATGCCATGGGATTCAATAGAGCAGTTGAGCTCGATAGATGAAAAAGTGAGTTGATTGACTATGATAATAAATTATTCAATAAATATATCTCAGTAAGAATAAAAATAATTAAGCCCTACACGTATCAATGGATGACGTGAATTTTTTTACTGGCAATATCAGCGCCTTAAAATCGAACACAGTCATAGATTATACAGGGTGTCCCGGACTAATGCTGCAACATTTTGCCAAATGATTCCTCTCGTCCAGACAAGCAAAAAATTGTATGGCAGGGGGTGGGGCAAAATGTCACCCTACCGACTTACAGGGTGATTAGTAAAATATGCTCTTTTTTCACTAAACACCCTATATCTTAAAAATTACAGGGTGTACGGTCACAGTTAAGGGCACACTGTATGCAGAACTTCATGGCCTTTCCAACGACAGCTCAACCAGCCCCGTACAGCTCTCCCCTCAGAAGTTATAAAAGTCTAAACTAAAAATTTCGGATTTTCTTTCCTTTTTTTTACTTTGACCTCTATTATTTTTGCAAAAAGGTCATTAACATAACCTTTTTTTATAAAAACTGTAAACTGTGGAGCCTCCTCTTTAAGTTCACCTATTACACCCAATGTGCTATCTGAAGCCCTTTAAGAGCTATTAGCTCTAAACTTATTCTCAAACCTATTTTCAAACCTATTCTCAACAATAATTTGTTCCCTTAGCATGTCATTTTAAAAAATATCGTCTAATTTCGGTGTGACCGGAATAGGTTATGAGTTAATAACTCTCTAACGGATACAGATAGCACATAGGGTATAATAGGTCAAATTAAAGAGGAGGCTCTACAGTTTACAGTTTTTATAAAAAAAGGTTATGTTAATGACCTTTTTGCAAAAATAATAGAGGTCAAAGTAAAAAAAAGGAAAGAAAATCCGAAATTTTTAGTTTAGACTTTTATAACTTCTGAGGGGAGAGCTGTACGGGGCTGGTTGAGCTGTCGTTGGAAAGGCCATGAAGTTCTGCATACAGTGTGCCCTTAACTGTGACCGTACACCCTGTAATTTTTAAGATATAGGGTGTTTAGTGAAAAAAGAGCATATTTTACTAATCACCCTGTAAGTCGGTAGGGTGACATTTTGCCCCACCCCCTGCCATACAATTTTTTGCTTGTCTGGACGAGAGGAATCATTTGGCAAAATGTTGCAGCATTAGTCCGGGACACCCTGTATAAAACATTAAGGAATCGAATAACCGGTAAAATATGTTAGTCTAAACGAATATTTTATGCTGATAAGTTTATTCCTAGCTTGCCGACCAAAATTTTGTGGCAGGCCGGAGTTTATAGTGATTCGGTGAAGAAGTGTGTCATTGACCCCTCGGTTCTTAATGAGCACTTTGTGAATTGTCAATTATATAATCTTAGTCATTCACACAGTAGCAGTGATTCTCTGACTCTATCTGGGGGTAACTCTGCCGCTTCCAACTTTAGTTTCAATACTGTGGGTGCAGATCTAACCATTCCGAAGTTTCTGAAACTCATACTCCCTCATTTTTGAGTCCTCTTCAGCAAATTTTTAATCACTGTCTAATTAGATCTTTATTCCCTGATTTACGGAAAAAATTTAAAATTAGAATTGAAAATAATAAAGGAATCAGTTGCTTATATTATAAGTCAAGTTAGATATTCTCTGCTCTTATTTAAGCTCTCTGACTTTCAGGATTTCTCAAGGCATAATTTAGCTAATTTAAGTTATAATCGGACACTGGAATTAAAATATAGCTATAGGAAAATTAGTGTAAAAGATGCAAAATTAGAATACAGCCATTTGCATTGGATTTCATTACTTTAAACTAGTTTCCGCTGTACCTTTTCTTTCAAATTAAATTTATTGCTTACGCATTCTGTTAAAGTAAATTGCAGAAACTAATTAGTTTGTTTAAGATTTTTAGTGGAAGTATTAGCTTATTTTGTCAGCAAACATATAAGCTCCAGCCTGCACAATTAGCTTAAGCGCCAGAGCATTTTAAACGGGCCATGGAATTAAAATTTTCACTATTTATGCAAATTTTAATAATAGAAATTTCATAATTAATTATTAAATAAAAAGTTATAGTCATTGATAAATTATATAAATAAAAAATAACTAATAATAAAGGTAAAGAAGCTAATAAAGTATAAAATAATAAGTAAACTCCAGCTTGAATACGTTCAGGTTGATAACCTCAACCTAAAATCTTAATTTTACGTTTTTTTATAAAGTCCGTGTACAAAATTTCAGCTCTCTAATTATACGCGTTCTCGAGTTATCGTGCGCACGGACGGACGGACGGACGGACAGACGGACATGCAAAAATTAAAATAACTTTTAATTTTATGCGTGGGTGTTCAATCCATTTTGCTCTACCATCATTATTTCGAGGTGTTACAAACGGAATGACAAACTTAGTTACCCTTTAGATTTCATCTTATACCCTAGAGTGAAATAAAGTATTTCTTGGAAAGCTTGGTCTGTTAGTCATCATTTCCCATCATTCCTTCTTGGGAAGTAAGAGAGTTACAGGATGTTCAGAGGAAATATACCAAAATCATAAACACACTCTCCATCCTAAAAGACTCCTAGAACGGTCCTAAGAGCTCCATTTTGCTCTTTCATAACTCAACGTCCTCAGCTCCTTCCTGAAGTTTGAGACATCAGCTTTGAAATCCTCCATATAGCTTTCTATATCCCCACTTCCGCATGAAAATTTCATTAGCATTCAGATATCGCCGGAGTCCTTTTATTAATATAATATAAATACTTGATCCCGAAAGCATAGTAAAACTTGATACCACAAAAAATAAACATTATACACTTCTGGCCTTGTCTTACTACTGGTGCTTTTCGCATAAAACTGGATCGCATTTCATTCAAACACAAGAATTTCCTGGGCTGGGCTGCAATTTGTTGCAAAAATTAAAGGTAACGTTTTAAAAAATTTCTTTCCAGTAATTTCTTTTCAAACCGGCACTTAAAGAAATTTCCGACGAGTGCTAATTAAGTAGGGCTCAGTGGCGTAACTAGCCTTTGCAGGATCCAATGCAAAAAAATGGAAGCCCTCCTCCTTTTCTTACGAAATCGAACGTAGACTGCCGAGCGTTGGACGAGAAGTTGGCTAGTCGTTGTGTCGGAAGTAGACATCTGAAAGCTGGGTGGGTTTTATTATAAATAACTTAAAATCGAAATTGCACTTCTTTTTAATCTCAAGTCTCAGCGGCATTCTTAAAAAGTCTTCTTTCGAGACTTAGCGCTCGGGAGGTCATCGATGAGTTTTGATATATCCATCATTTCTGTTTTTCCTGCGTCTATGCTCAGTAGTGCTGTTGCGATAGGTGTCTTGACCCATAGAACTTCGAAGATAGTTTGTTATTATTTTGAGTTCGGCAAATGCAATGGTGGCGGGAATGGTCAAAAAAAGGCAACACGTCTACTCGGAGAAACTTGAACCCATTTCACTGAATTTTATAATTATAAGTTCGGCCAATTGTTTATTGTGTGTATCTGCTCAATTTCCGGCCGTAGTGTCCTAAGTCCTAACACTCAGCAGAACCTGAAATGGCAACACTTCTGATATGTCGGTTGGATATTGTACTTGCACCTTTAGGGCATTTGTTGTCTTTTATTCTTCGGTCACGGATAGTAATCTCGTAGTTGTTAGGAAAAAGGTTCCAAAATAAGCAATGCCAGTGGTAGGGTTAATATAAACCCTATTTGCTTGAAATTAAATATTTACAAGAAAACTAAATCTGATATTAATTACCCCAGCTATTATCATTTTCCCAACATACTGCTTTTCATCAATATACCCGACTTTTGTAAATTGAAAATTCCGTAATGATACAATTTTAAATCTTTTGAGAATAAATTATCTAGAGTTTCCCTTCATTTTATTCTTTAATTAAATTTTGAAATTTTATTACAATTGGATAGAAAATTCAAAATTTTCTAGGTGCAGAAAGAAAGCAAAAGCAAACTAAAGTAATTTAATTTTTTGATAACCATTAGGAGCTCCAAATTTCAATTTCTGAAATTGTTATTCACCGTAGTATTAAAATTTCAACTACCCAGACTTCGTTTTCTTTATTTACCTTGAAAATTATAAAATTTATACACAAATGTAATATAATTTAAAAATTTAATTAAATGCTAAATGAAAGGAAACACCATCAGAGATCTTTTGTGATGTTCCAATTAAGTGAGGGCAGAAATTATTTTACACATTTTAATGCGGATTTTGATGGAGTATCAGATTTTTCTATGTTCTTTATTTTATTTGATTAGAGTATAAATTTTGATTTATTAGAGCCCCGCTCGCCCGCCGTTGGTTCCGTCCTAGTATAAGATATGTCTCTCTTGTTGTAACTTTATATGAATTCATGAATTTTTTTTTTTTTATGTAAATATGTCTCTTTTATTTTTGGCTTTTTGGCTAGTTTCAAAATCCTTAAAAATAGGTGGCAAAAGGCTGTACAATGTGTAAAACAAAAACTGACAACAACTAATCTAAAAATAACACAAAATGGGTCAAAACGGACAACGAAAACAAACTAGACACTAACAATTAAACGAGAAAAAAAAATGAAATATTAAATTCTCAAAAGAGGCTGAATATTACGGATACCAAAAATTTTGAAAAATGCCTAAAAGTTGAAAAATCAAAAAAATTATTACTTATCCCAATTTTGACAATTGGGTAAGTGACAGTTCCAACAAGTTCCAAATTTCCTTAAACGAGCGAATTTCAACAAAAAATTTCGCAATTTATTACCGAGACCGGAGCCGAATTAAAAATGACAAATCGAACGAACGAAAAATTTACGCGATACCGTTATAGAGTTCCGCGAGAACAGCCTGTAGTATCATAGACCTCTACAAACTGCCCTCATCATTCCTCCAGCTTAACATCTCTAACAGAGTGCTTGTCCTTCCCACAGCACTTGCAACTCTTACTAAGTGGGGAGATGCCCCATGGACTAGTGTTGAAAATGCAGTGGCCTGCTATCACCAGCGAAAGGCAAGAGCCCCGTCCTGCACCGACGATAGTAGTTGCCATGTGCAGTTGAATGTGTCCGCGTTCTTTGCCAAATATTCAAGACGTAAACGTCTTTCGATCTGTCACCGAAGTGGCGCTTGAGTGCTTGTGCGTGCTGTTGTGGGTCAGTGTTCTGATTCCCATATCAGACTCTCATGTAGTATAAGTGAATTGTAGATTTGGCCAGTGTCAACACAAAGCTAATCAAACAGTTCATCCGACTACTAACCTTTGGTCCCACAGAAACGATGTCCTAGTAATGCTGAGATTCGGGTGGATCAACTGACACATATCGCGCACGAGATCCATTAGATTTTGCAAAGCTGGACAAGTGAAGAACCTGTGAACCAAGGTGCCTTCGCCAGAAAAAAACTGTGCAGATCCTCTGAACCCGCCGGTAGATATGTGACAACTAATTAGGATGCATAAGACTGTGATGCAGCAATTTGAGTGCTACATCAGCATATTTGTAACTAGAAGGATAATTGTAGACTACTCTGCAAGTTATCCCTCCCATTACGCCCATATTAACCCCGAGGTGTGTTCGCCATCTGTTATATCCTGTATACTCCGGAAGTCTCATGGAGATAAGCATGTCACGGAGCACACGTGTTGTAAGTGTGCTGAAAGGTGTGTGAGGTGGTCTGTTCATAACGAAAGCATTTTCCAACTTAGTGCCAGGGTCACTGGTCCCAAGATGGCGAAATCTCTCCCGCACAGAAGCAGCCAGTTCATGTAGTTTTGGAGTGTTAGTGTTTATTCGATAGTTTCCAGAGATATCAATAATATCTCCGAGAACTGTCAGTGTATGAGTGTCGGCTTAATAATAATAATAATTTGTAACTAAAAGTAAAAATAAAAAAATGCCCTCGACTCACGTGTTGTTTGACCTGAATTTGAAGAGTTGAACAAAATTTTATGTAAATCGTCTATGATACTGCATAACCGCGAGACTGGCAAGATCTACATAAAGTCGCACAATATAAATTTCGCGGCTAATGGTAAAGTATAACTAAGAAAATACATTTTCTTTTCTTTCTATTTCTATCTAAATTCCAAAAATATGATATTTCTCGTCCTATAATAGAGCTTAGTAGCTATAACTTTCATTATATTACTTACGCGGTAGCAAAATTAGTAGTCTCGCTGTTATGCGGAGTCCCCAACGATATGTTATATTTTCCGTACCTACCGTTAATAAAAAAAAACAAAATAAATTAAAAAACCGAAACCACAAAATTTACATTGTCATTTTGCATAAAATAAATTTTTAACTGCTAAAGCTCATACTAAATTTTTATCACAGAGCTTCAAAATTTTATTGATGGATGACAAATAATTATTTTATTTAAGCTAGACTCAAAAACTGATTTTAAATTTAAGACATTTTTGCAGGAAGCCAACGAATTATAAAAACAAATGTATAAATCAATACAAAACAATTATTGGGGTGTAAGTTAAGTTCTTTATAAGTGCTACATCATAGGGGCACAAGCTTAATAGCGGGCTCAAGCGATTTATACAAAACTAGAAAATGGCCTGACATTTCTTGCATTAGCGTTTCCTCATTTCAAGGATATTTTATAGCGAACCCTTATCACCACTTAATTCTGAAACATTTATGAAATTACCTACCCCAAACAGTTCCTTACTATTCAAGCGTACTAAGCCCAAGAAGAGAATTCTAAATATTATGTATGACAGCACTCGCACTTTTGTCACAGTAATTTTCACTCTTACACAATTGTTGACGACAGAAAAGCAGGGGGATTTCAATGCTTCGACATTTACCACTAGCAATAAATCGCAGCAATTCAACTGTCATTAAAACAAAAGCCATACAAATGTTGTTGGGGGATAGCGACAGCAGTTAGTAAAAAAAAGGCGTCTAGTTTGTTTTATTTAAGTTAATTATCCTTAGACTGTGGGCGAGAATTACTTGTTGAATCCCTATAGAGTCCGTGTTACGCTAGATGATTACGTTTGATATGTAAAATAATTGCTCTTCTAAGAGGAAGGAAGTATTTTTTTTTTTTTTTTTTTTGTACTGATATTAAGGACATCGTTTTATGGATTATTAAGTCATTCGTTGAGAATTTCCTAATTATTTGTAGTTCATCAAATAATAATTTTAAAATTTACCAGAAAGTCTCAAGGCCACTTCTGTGACAAGTAGCTGTCTTTTACATAAAATTAAAATACCCACAAAACTGTTGGAACATTATTTTACTCCAGCAGTCTTAAAGGACTAAGTACTGATGACACCACAAAATGTCGCATCGAAATTCCGAAACCTTGAGCACGAATTCAGTCCTCTCATGAAGACGTTCGTCTTTTGATGGAAGTAGGGATACTTTCCTGACTGCTGCAACTCTTCAAGTAGTCTGCCGCGTCAGGTCACGTAAATAAATTCTTGAAATTCAGGCGTTGTATAGAAGAAAAAAAATGGGGATGGGGAGATAGCTGCAGACCTAACAGATAGAAGAGCTTCATAGAGTGGGGAAATATCTGTGGAATTCTTTTAATGGTAACTTTCGGAGGAACTTTATCAAGAAAAATAAAATTGTCCTATAGAAAAGGCGAGCTTGATATATATTGTGTATACCAACTCACTTCTAAAGGACTTTTGTACTTTATGTAGATCTCGTCCTGTTCACGACTATTATACTTTTATGCCAGAGATGAATTTTAAAATGTTACAAAAGACCTCCATTTGCTCTTATCATTCCTTCGTCTTCTAGGTGAGTTATTGATACCTTGGGCCCAGGTGGTCGGTGGTTTTTCAAATTCCGCCATCAAAAATATATAAAAGTTTTCTATGTAAGTTGAGCATAATTTATTGAGTCTAGGTAGGAATAAAATGAAATTTATTCGATTTTTATTTTGTTTATATACAATAACTTGCATTAATTTTTTTAGGTATTTATTTTTCTTTTTGTTGTTTCAGATCGAAGTTTCCTGGTTGCGAACGCCCAATCAGAGACTCATCATATCATTTGGTGCTCCGATGGTTTCTGTAAAATGACTGGTTATACACGCGCTGAAGTGATGCAGCGCTCTAGTTCTACGGAGTTTCTCCATGGACCAATGACATCACAACTGGCTGTGAACCTAATTAGAGAAGCTCTTAAAAAGGGTTACGAGAAGCATTTTGAGATTTTGTACTATCGGAAAAATGGTAAGTGAATTTTATTTGTAAGTTTATTTATAAAAAAAAAAAAAAATAATAGTAATGAAATTTGATGTAATCTAAAAAATTAAAAAACAAAAAAGAGCTCGATATATATTTTATTGTCCAAATTCAATATTATCGAACGCTTGACAAATGATGAGTGAGGACGTAAATTAGCTAATAAATGTGGAGTTGATGCTTTGACAGCCGACATATTCTGACATTTATCTGGGACAGGGAGAGGATGAAAGTATACACAATACAAGGAAATAAGAAAACCACAAAATGATCCATTTGAATTCTCTATGTACGATGTAAAGGAAGTAGGACAATTCCGTAAATTTAAGACATGTTTTTCCTAAAAATTAATGTAATTTTCTCTGATAGAAAAGGAAAATCAGTTTAATTTCCCCAAATCATCTGATCATGATCTAATTTTCATATCGTATAACATTCCCCCTGGCACTCGTAATAGCTATCATACATATTCTTTTCGAGATTACCATGATATAAATGCTGACGCTCTCAGGAATGAAGCTGGGTCACTAAATTGGCGTTTCGTCTTTTCTCTCCCTGCCATTGAGGCTAAGGTTGCGTTTATTGAAAATGCAGTAAATTATCTTTTTGACAAACATGTACCCTGTAAAACTAGGTTGTGTAAACATAACTGCCCTTGGTTTTCGATAGAAATTAAGAGGCTTATTTCAGCACGGAACAAAGCATTTCAAAGGTGGAAAACGATAAGAAGTTCATTACTGTGGGAGCGAATCCGTCTTCCAAGAAATGATGTCACGGCGTCTATTAAACGAGCCAAATCGAATTATTATGCCACTAAATTAGATCCCCATTTACCAGCAAGAGTTTTATGGAAAAACTTACAAGAATGTGGTATTCACAAATCCGGTAAGGAATCTATAAATTTTGATCCAAATGAATGCAATGATTATTTTGTCCAGTCCTCAAGCTGCAACGTTCCTGACACTATCACTTCAATGTCCCTCGAGTCGATTGGAACTAGTTATAGGACTGTTAATCCGCAGTTCGATTTTAGATGTGTCAACGAATTGGAAACTCTTAAGGGTTTGAGTAGCATCAAATCCTATGCGACTGGAGTGGATGGGATCTCATTGAAATTTTTGAAAATAATTGCTTATTTTGCATTACCAGCCATCACTGACACCTCTAATGCCTGCTTTGTGAGATCTCAATTCCCACCTAGATGGAAGCAAGCGAATGTTATCCCCATACCCAAGAAAGAAAAAGTTTGTCAATTTGAGGATCTCCGTCCAATCAGTATACTACCTTGTTTATCTAAGGGCTTGAAGAGAACTATGGCTGACCAAATAGCAGTTTTGCTTGAGTCTCACAGTATTCTTTCTGCTTCACAATCCGGATTTCGAGCCAAACACAGCTGTATCACTGCGCTGCTCAAGATAACTGATGATCTTCGGTGTAACCTTGATAATGATGAGGTATCTTTCCTAACATTATTAGATTTTTCAAAAGCCTTTGATAAGGTAGATCATGGAATTCTCTGTCGTAAATTAAGATTGCAATTTAGGTTTAGTTGCAGATTGGTTAAATTTATTAAAATTTTTTTAGTACATCGATCTCAAAGAGTTAATATTGGTGAACGCTTTTCAGAGTTTTTATGCCTTAAAAGAGGCATCCCGCAGGGTTCAATACTCGCCCCTCTACTATTTTCTATGTATATTAATGATATAACAGAAGTTATCAGTCACGTTAATATACATCTGTATGCTGACGACGTACAAATTTATATCTCTCGGCCTCTAGTACTTATAAAAGATGGTGCGTGCTGCTTGAATTCTGTTCTTCAGGCAATACTCTCCTGGTGCATATCTAATAAATTGGATTTGAAGTGTAAGTGTTTGGTTATTCACAAGAACATTAAAATATGAAAAGACGGTAAGAAATCTTGGCGTTATTTTCAACCAAACTCTGACATGGAATGACGACATAAAAATGTCTCCGGACGAGTGTATGGTACGCTGAAGCGATTGTATTACTCTAGCCACTTTACACCCATTGACCTACGACTATCACTTCTAAGATCCTTGATAATTCCTATAATAACTTATGGCGATGTTGTTTACTGCAAACTGGACTCTTCATCGGCGTATCGCCTGAACGTGGTATTTAACGCTGCTATAAAATATGCATATAACCTCCGACACTTTGACCACGTCTCACATGTAGTTAACAATGTGCTGGGATGCTCTCTCGCGATTTATCTAAAGATGCGAAATTGTATATTTCTTTTCAATCTAATTAAAAAGGTGCAGTTCCTAACATCGAGTCGTACCAATAACTTGTTGGTACCTAGATATAATTATCTTCAGAGCCAACGATTAATTTTCATTCACGCTGTCAGACTCTTGAATTCTTTACCTAACGAACTAAAGCGTCATATACCGGTGAGTAGGCAAGTACTCAAAAATGAACTCATGGAGGTATTATAAAATATTTATCTTCATAAGAAAACATTTGAGATAAAATTCCCTTTCGTTAAATCCTCTCGCATTCACCTCCCCTTTTTACCAATATGTATGTGCATATATAACAATATATCTTTTCTTTATTATTTGTTTTCTTCTTTATTATTTGTTTGAATTAGAATTAGTGTCTTTTTTCTTACTTTTATGGTTCCATATTATTGTTAAAATTCTGCGATCATTACTACAATTAAGTCATACTACGTACATTTTTAAGTTAAGACTTCTTTGTACAATTAACTGAAAATAAATTGAATTGAATTGAATTGAAAAAAATCAATAGAACATTCAATGCATTTAGGTATTTGGAACCAGAAATCCTATATAGTGCGTAAAATTATCGAAATGTTAAGTTTTCTGGGATATAAGGAATAGAATATTCAATAAATGAAGAATTAATCTACATTTTTTTAAGGAACACTTACAAATATATTTTCATTATTATAATTCACACATTGTTTTCGAAAACAAACAACAATATATGACTGTTTTTCAATATTTTGTATGAGTTTACCCAGCGCCCGAGCAATAACTTTCATACTATTTTTGTGTTTTTTAAAGGTGTCGTACTATCACTTATTTCCTGCATTTTACAGACAAAAGCCTACCTGCATTTTAGGGATAAAAACCTAATCTAAGGTTACCAAGGTGGATCTTTCTCTAATCTTATCGAAAAATACCTAAACTTTGTGGCACAAATTGTTGCCATTCACTTTAACCTTCGTATACCCGCGTCAATTTGTGTAACACGTAAACCCGCGCATGGTCTGTAAAACCGTGATTGCTAGGTAAATTTTATAATGTTTTTAGTAATATATCAACACAAAATTAAGTTAAATATTAGCTGAGAATGTTTTAAAATATATTAAAACAAAAAGGATTTAAAGAGAAAATATTTCTTTTTATTAGCTAATATCAGTCTTTTATTGCAGCCATTGGTAAGACAAAATATTCTTATGAGCTACGTAAACATGAACAAAAATATACTTTTTATCGTGTCAAACTAAAAGGAACTCTGAAATCTGAAAGAACAGGTAATAGATAGTAAAAAATAAATAAAAAAGAGTACTTAACATTGCTCAAAATAGTGGTCGGAGCATGTCATATTAGCATGTCCCATACAGAAATATTTTTTACGAGAAACGCAGTTGTAGAGAGTCTTGCGGTTCAATAATAACAACGACCTATTTTGTGATTAAGGTATGTGAATACAATATGCGCATGTTGGTAATATGCCCACTGGCCGTAGTTTGGTTATTTCATGAAAGATGACGGAAAATGTCATACGCTTAGATTACCATTAGGCCACTGTAATACATGAATTGTAAATCGAGTTAGTAGGTGACGCAAAGCGAGTAGTGTCAGCGAAAATTGTTTTTTTTTCAGACATGGTCCTAATATTTACGAGTTAATTATTTTATTAAAAAAAATTATTGACTTTCAGTAAAACATTAGATAAAAAGAAAGCGTTACTTGAATTCTACTTCATATGCAACAATATGCCCACCATGCGGAGTTGGCAATAGCCCATGGGCATACTGCTAGCACGTTATGCTCCCATTGTCAGCATGTAAATTCTTCACTTTCTTATTCTTACCTAATGTACCACTCAAATTCAAAATAAATATTTCACTTGCAAGAGATCATTTTTTTATAATTTCAACACTTGTCATATTATGGCCATATTACCAATACCGTGTTGGCAATATGGCCATTTATATATTCTTTTCAAAATTAGGTAAAACATATTTCAAAATTATTTTTCGCGACAATTTTTTTTTTTTTTGTTCTAAAACTGTCGTACTTTATTATGACATATCATTTCCGTTTCTTATATCTTCATTATCTTGTTAAAAAACAAAATCCCTTAAGGTGGGCATATTATATTCACTTACCTTATTTTCTGTCGCAGTAGACTCGGGACCATCTAATTTGCAAATTTCAACAAGCTTTTGCCATATCAATCTTAGTTGACAGTGTTCATAGCACGCGTCTCCTCATATGTGGGTTTATGAGACCATAAGATGAAGCATCCAAAAACGACCGACAGTTTTTTTTTGTCGGTATTATTTTGCGCATATATTATGTACGAATTTATTGCTGTTACATTCATGTAAAAAACCACCACGGGCCATCTGTTAGTAGCCCTTTCGATATTGTAGGTCTCACACAATTTATTCACCATATCAACGCTTCCTTTAGTTGCATTGTAGTTCATAATAATGTCCGGTTTTCCAGTTTCTTAATTTATTTTCACATCATCATGCATACTAGTCACTAATAAAACATTCTTGTTTTTTTATTTATATTTTTATTTTTGTATATATGAAACCAGAGTGCAATTGCTTCGGTGTCTAAATAAACTTGACTTTTTCTCACGGCCTCTAGTCTCGGTGAATTGCTTAGGCAGTTCTTTTTTTTCGAATAGTTTCAATAACGGGCAATCTGTACTCTTGCAGTAATAATATCAATCAAAGGAATACTTGTTAAAAAAATTATCAAATGTAATGTTGCGGCCGGTGTTACGAATAATATCACTAAGATATAAACCAAAGCCATGGATGAATTATCTACCGAATGGGGCCCTTCAGACTGTTTTCCAACATATACTTCCATATTTAGTGTATAAAACAGTTAAACGTCTGTCAAAACATAGCTTTTTATACCATACTTATTAGGTTTAGATGGCATGTACTGCCTAAAACTGCCACGACCTGTGAAAGCTTCCAACTTCACGTCAATTGTGACAAACTGTGACGGACTGTAATATTTTTTTGAATGGCGGTACAATCTCTTCGAACAAGTCATGAATCGAAACTAGCGCGTGCATCTCGAGAATATTTATCGTCAAATCGTAGACACCATAAAAGTAAGTAAAAACAGTTCTAGCTCATAATCAGATGAAAGATCTCTGGTGGAGGGCCATCAGTCTTGAATAAATCTTTGACATTCAAACGGCTGTTTCTTCTAACACCAGTAAAATACAAAGGACATAGAAAAGCTCGAATTTCAATTTCTTCAGTCATTTTGCAGTCTCTTTCTCTTTGAAACTAAGATAATATACGTTATATTTGTTGGTTGGTGTACTTTGTAATCGAGCTTATTATATTTTCGGAGAAAAACAATTTCCATATATCAGCTGATTCCTTCAAATTTTTAGCTTCGCTTTTTACCCCCAGTAATTGAATCACAATATTCCTAGCACGTCTTCTTACTGTCATCGACGCAACATTTCTTTTCCATTTTGTTTGGCAATCTTTTCCAAGGTAGTAGTTACTAGAAGTTTGTTGTAACTGCTCCTCAATCTCCGACTCACCTTCTTGCTCTGTAACACTTCCTTCTTTCTGTAATTCAATAATATCCTCAATGTCACTGTCGTTTTCATCCTCATAGTTGGAATCAGAGTCATCCTCATTCAAAACCGTTCTTACAGGTTCCTCGTCCATTTAGAGGTTATAAAATGCACCTTAAAACAAACTATAAATTTAATATATATTCAAGACTAAATAATAATAAAAAATTATAAATAATTATAGAATTTATTCAAAATATTGCTTACCTGAAACTGTGACACCTATACTCGCGCCAGTCTAACAGACCAATCGGTATCGTGTACGACCATGATATAAAGACTACACAGTATGTTTGACAGTTCGTGGCATATCGCTTATGACGTCAGCAAGTACCGAAGCATCGGGGATTTTCAGTTTTATTTAAATTTGACTTATCCGGTTTCTTTGACAAAATTATACTTCTACTATTTACAACATTTATCGAACGAATTTCTTTGTAGTAGACTTATTTCAACTAGACCCAAGTGGTAAGAATTATACATGGGTATTTGAAGAATGTATTTGCAGTTTGCAAGAAATAATAGTAGAGAAACCAAGGGATTTAAATGATACATTTAGTTATGCAAAAGTTTTGATTTTTTTTTTCGTTCTGGTATTTTATTAATATTTAGGTTTAAATTATTTATTCTAAAGTGAATTCGACATCTAAAGAACAATTTTTTCTTAGAATATGGAAGGTCAACATTAATAGCCTTTTCTATATGCTACTGCAAAGCATGGAGTTTTATATTTTTATTGCATTTCATAATCTGAAGCTCTCGGCTAACTTCCATGTCAACTCTGAATATATAATAAATTATTGTTAGATAGGTGTAAAATAAACTTAAATAATAAGTAAGTACGCTACTCACTCAGTTTGTGTTTGAGCATTCGCATTTGAATGGATTTGATTTATATCGTCCGATTGACTTTTTTTTTGCATTGTAAATAATGGACGTCGTTTCCCTTTCACTGGCTCCTTTAGATCTCTCTGATACCTCTTCAGGAACTGGTAGTAGTTTATTCGGAAGAAAATCCAGTCTAAATTTGTTTTTCTTCATTTTAATACAAAGAAGTCTACCTTGAAGTCGATAATCTTCAGTAGTAAAATGATCTGAGCAGAACCTCGCATTATTTAAATTTTTAATTTGTTTCCCACACGCTTTCAACCACTTGCGGCATAGTAAAATATCTTTAGGAAAATAAAATCAACTTCACTTTTTTATTTTTTTCCTTGGGACTTATTACACCCTTTTACAATACCCGAAACCATTTCATTTATTAATACCACTATTTTCACTTTAAATTAATCCATAAACGATTTATACCAGCTACAAAGCCAATGGTGCATAACCAAAATGTCAATTCGCAAGTATTTGCTGACGTCAGAGAAAAACAATAATGGCGGCATTTCATTCCCTCTCCATCTTACCTTGTAGTCCTTATACCATGGTATACGACTACATGTGTTATATGCACGAGCGCTCGCGCCGCACTGAATTGAAGTTAAAGCCTGAGTTACAATGTGACGCTGTCGCAAGAAGCGTTCGCGAATGATGTTGCTGATGCTGACGCGGACGCAATGCCTGTTGATTATGATGTTCCAATGATGACGCTCTAACATGTGTTGAATTTTCGTTCCATCATTAAATAAATAAACTAACTAGTTATTAAATACTGTGGCATTATTTAAAGCTTCCAATTATCTCTCACAATTTACATTTCCTGCATAAATAAATTGCCTCAAATCCAGCTGTCAAGGTGTTGCGCGTCTCAAGTTAAAATATTTTCAACTTTAAGCAACACGACCACCGTCAGCAACACCCCTAGCGACACACTGTACCTGCATTTGAGTACTTTCATATGTGCATTTCAACTTTTGACAGGTCTACCGACAGCGTCCACGGCTCGCGACAGCGTCACATTGTAACTCAGCCATTACTATGAGCTATCAGTGAGCGCGAAGAGCTGACGCCTTTTGTTAAAAAAATAATAAACCAAACTGAGAAACCAATGCGCAGGTATACGAAGGTTAAGGAAAAATTGTTCACTTGGTTTTTCAGTTTGCATACAAATAATCATTTAGACAACCTATATTCAAACCCCTATTATCTAGGCTAAAGAGCTTTGGATTTTAGTACAATAGATTTTATTAGATTAGTTAGGAGGAGTACCGCTAGTAGCGCCTACGATGTTTCACTCAGATCTTCACTAGGTCCGTTGTGAACCTTAAGTTCATGGGATAACCTTTAATACCGTCCTAGAACTATTTTGCTTCCCTAAAGAATCTCAGAATACATCTGAGCTGCTGAACTTTTCAATGAAAAGAGGTAGGTATCTAATAGCATAGACCTAAAATATATAGATATCGACGGTAGTACCCAGAAAATAATGTATGAAAGAGCTCAGAGCAAACCTCAATAACTCACTGATCTCGGCTAAATATATCATGGGTACAAACCAAAAGTTTTTTCAACATAGGCAGGCAAAAATTCATTTGTTTCTTATACCGATTTCCATTGATCACGTTTTATAGCAGAAGTGTTACACTTTTCTTGCATTGTTACACCGAAATCGTTCCATTGCCTTGTACTGCTAGAAAAAGTGTACGTCAAATGAGTCTGGTTCTACATCCGAAAAATCGGCGGTGTTACACCGAAAAACGCACACATCTACATGAGAAATGTTACAACTGAATGTCATTGAGCATTACATGTCAATCTTCAACTATTACTCTACCAAATTCATCCGCAATCACAGCAAAATCTTTTAATTTATAATTTTCATAATTTTTACGTTATTCGTGATGTTATTTTTTCCAGAAAATTTCAATCTGGCAAATTACATGGAGATTAGCTACTAATACATTCTCATGCGTCAAAAGTTGTTCCATTGAACTCGTTTTTCTCTGATTGACGTGCACTTTTCTTAAAATATCAATGGAAATCGACATTAGAATTTAAATCGTCCTTATTTCTTGCATTATTTGTGGCTGAAAATGGTCCAAACAAATTCTGTCTGTCGTCGTCTTATTATCCCGTTGAGCATGGTTCTGAGGGGCGGCGGGTGGGTGGTTGGAGGTAAACATTTGTGCAAGACTTACTTCTTTTAATAGTTGGATAAGCATACAAAATTACAAACTTAAGCGAAATTTATTGGAATAGGTACAAGTCGCACATTTAGGGAAATAATCCCTAAGCAGCCATCACTAATCGCCACAACCAAATTAGATTTTGGATTTTTTGATTACCGTTTTTTAAGAGAATTGCAAATTTAAACAAAAAACTAGACTCGAAGTCGAAAGATATTGTTTCACACATCAGAAATGTATTAAATATAATAAAGTATTTATTGAGGTAAAAATTTCATAGAAATTGTATTAAACTTATAAGTAGTGAAAATTTACGGCATATACTAGTAGGACGACTATTGAGAAAACAGGAAATGCGGATACTTATAAAATTCAGCCTTTCTCGGGGCTGTTTGAAATAGGACAGAGAATATTCGAGTAAAGGCGATGGAAGGTTTGATTCATTTAAAAGAATCTACCAAAAAGGTATTTGATGAGTCTTCGATGTAAAGACAGCTTGTTACATTCTTATCGGTGAGACAAAACAAATTAATTGAAAAAATTCAGTGAAACTCCACAACGGCAAACAAATCATTGCGTATTGTTGTTTAAAACAAAACATTTATTTTGGAATAAAAATAGTTCATTATTTCGCTAAATGCAATTGTTTTACTAGAGTACTTATCCCGACTTTTTTGGCTTTTCCATGAAGTATGTATTGTACCTGTTCTGTGACTGCTACCTTAAATAGACGTAATGTACGAAAGTAGCGGTTTAATTCCTGTATTTTGCAAAATTACAATTTATGATGAATTTGTGAATTTGAATAAAATATAACTAAAATGGATTATTTCGAAGTTTTTTGTATGTTTTTTTACGCTTCTACCATTAACAAATTAAAACAACAGAAACTTTGACACCTCGTTTGACTTTCGCGAGTGGCAAAAGTTAAAAAAGTTGGCAACTTTTTTTGTTGCGAATGAAATGAACTCGCTCATCTGTTCGATCCATACTTTTTTGAATGATACATTTTATACATTTGATATTTGCGAGTTGCGCCAACGTCTTCTAACATTTGATCTGTTTCCAGCCTAACCTTTTTTTAAATGAGAGTTGCGCCCCAACTTCCAAGAATTTTTTATCCGCCCCATCATCACATCTATAATTCACTGGCATCTCGGAACAAGAGATCAGCTCCAGGATAATAAGACAATAAGGTTGGAGTTAGTCCAGTCGTTTTGATTACTATAACTTGATGGGCGTTTGTGCGAGTCTATAGGACAATTCTACATCTTATCGCCAAATGATGGATCTTCCTCATCAATTTGAACACGGTCGTCCATGTATGCGTAACTAAAAATAGGTCAAAGATAAAACCGATTAACAAAACATAGATCAAAATAGCAAACTTCCAAAATATTATATTGTCTTCTAAATTTGAATATGTATTCAGAGTCGGTGCCATTGAAATTGTAATCTTTATCAATCTTATTCAGGATGTAACCATTTAAAGGCAATAGGAACATCTTTTTCTTCAGATAAATCAAGCTTTTTGCTCTTTTGACGTTTTATAATGCAAATCCTTCGATTCTACTAAATAACTGCAAAAATTTCAATGAGTGTATCACACAATATTAAACCTCAATGTTTAGTCCACACATTTTGCGGAAATTCACGACACAAAGATGATGACGCGCGATTCGACCCGAATCTAAGCCTACACGGTCTGTCTAGAATCCTTTTCTATATTTTCTGAAAAAAAAAAAAACTATAGGAAATTATATTCAGTGGTACTTTAGGCCCCAATAGAGTTACCGAATAGTATTAAAACAAGTAAAAAAGCTAGAATTGGTCTAAGACCAGTTCTCGATTTTTCCAGTGGATTTTCGCATATATTTCTAAAACGGTTCGTCGGACAGAAAAAATTATTTTATCCAATTTTATAGGATTTCATATTGTGGAAAAGTTTTAAGTACAATAAAAATCTCTAGGACTGATCGTTTTCACTCACAGTATCCGAAAAAAAAACGTAAATTTTTATATAGCAACACCAAGAAAGGGTTGCCCGATTTATTGTATTTTCTTAAATTTTATTTGCCATTACTATGAAAACACCATGACTTTTTCATGCACCCGTACTAGATTGAACTGACCCAGGAGCACAAAGTTAATGACATAGACATGTGCCGTTTGTTTGCTGACTGGGCTTCGGAGTGTTTAGTAGAGAATCCCAATTTTGCCGAAAACTCATCTTTAGCGACGAGGCGCATTTTGCGATGAATGACTATGTTAAAAAGCAAAATTGTCATATATGGGATGACGTTAACCGACACGGGGTTCACCAGGTGGCAATGCATCCACAAAAAAGTATTGTTTGGTGCAGAATTTGGGCCGCGGTGTTACTTGTCCGTACTTTTCGAAAACGACATTGTTAAGGCCATCACTATCAACGGCGAGCGCTATAGATCGATGATAATCAGTTTCCTTTGGGCCGAATTGAACGATATGGCCGTGGACAACATGTAGTTCCAGCAAGACAGCGCTACGTGCCGCACAGCGAACACCACGATGGACCTTCTGCATGAACGAATTGAGGGTATGGTTATCGCTCGCAGAGGTAATGTGAATTGGCCACCAAAATCATGCAATTTGACCCAGCCAGACCTTTCTTGCGGGGTTTTCTGAAGTCGTAGGTCTATGCCAAAAGTTAACAGAACCCAGTCAATCGCTCAAATTCAGCCGAACCTATGCCGCAGAGCCATTGAAAATTGCACATCTCAGATCCATCATATACATTATGGCATACATATATGGGCCTTTCAAATAAATAAAGAATTTTCTTAATTCCTCACAGACACCCTGTTTTATTCCATTTCAATATCGATCCCCTATTATTGGAAACCAGTTACAAGAGGAAAAAACAACCGACTCGTCCGGGGTTTAAACCCGGGACCTTCCGCTTTCCGGGCGACTGCTTTTAAGACTGAGCTAACCTATTAAGCCAGGTTTTGCTTTCAATTGGAATTAATCAGTAACGATGAAAGCATATAAATTGTAAATAAAAAAACTGTAAATTTTTCTTATATTTATAATTTAATTTAGAATCCTAAAAAATAAAAGTTCTTAAAATTCGTCTCCATTTATGATCGATTCCACAAATTTTGAGTTCGATTCCCGCATGGGAAAATAAATAAATAAAGATTAAAAAAATTACAATTTATATGTACGTAGATACCATTTAATAATATGCGGTGATTTATATGCAGGATTGTCTCTGGTGTTATATTGGAGTTTGTTGGCCAAAATAATTTTATGAATTAAAATATTTTAAATCAGTATTACGTCCTTTATTCTGATATATTATTCCAATTTGAACCTAATTTTCGTAAATAAAATAAAAAAGGTTGTTTTATTATTATTTTATGGCCCCTTGATATTGCGATTAAAACCACTTTTTTGTCGACATACAAGGAAAAGATCGATATCTGTTAACTAAGCTGATAAATCTGGAAGCATGAAAAATTTTCTGCTCGTATTGCCATCATTAGTATTTCCAAAACCAGCTTTAGATACATTTACTTTTAAGCCTATTTCGATTTTAAATTCTTCTTGAATATTTAATTTCCTTTCCTTAATATTCGTTTATCACTTTCAGTTCTTAATTGTCATTTTTTAATGGCATTTATAAGCAAACTGAAGCAATCCTTCAACAATCTAATTCTGGCATGCACAGTTGATAAACCAAATTTCAAAGATTCTTGATTTATTTCCTGCCCTAGTGATAAATTATTAAATTCTTTAAATTTCGCTCCGCAAATATAACAATTCACAGTCGATCTAGTGTTAGTTGTAGCACTGCATACTTTCACATCAATCATGAGAATCCTCACATGTTTGACAGAAAATAATTTGCTTGTTTTTATGACTTTATAGCTTTCAGTGAATTTATTTTGTGCTGCATATAATTGATTTCTTGGTTTGTAATCTGTGTTGATTCGAATGTAAATATACTACGTAGAGATCAAAACGTCGACTCATTTTTACACCTTTTCGAGTCACTTCATCTTAACGTGGTAAATTCTACTGAGGCCACCTATTTTAACTGCAACAATCCTTCACTCTTGGATATGTTCTTCAGCTCTGACGTAAACAAAGTCTTAATCTTCAATCAACTAAGTCCGCTTAGTATTTTCGATCATGACTTCATCTTCCTATCCTACGAGTTCCATTTCACTATTCAGCCCAGAGTTCTAAAGTATCGCAACTACAACGGAATTAATGTTGAGAGTTTACTCGAAGAGGCATCAGGGCTTCACTGGGAGCTTATTAAAAATTATAACTCTGTAGATGATCAATTAGAAATATTTTATGCATTGGTTAATTATTTACATGATAAATTCGCACTTGAGCGGACCAAGCGCATAAAAGATGTCGGATGTCCGTGGTATTCTCCTGAAATTGAGATCATGATTGCTGAAAGAGAATATCTTTTCCGTCGTTACAAGTTGTTCAAAACTTCTCAGAGTCGTGCTATATATAAATCCGTAAGAAACATAGTAAACGAGAAAATCAGAAGTGCAAAAAAGGCTTATTTTAGCAGAATACTCGACCCTTCTCTAACACCAAAGAAACTATGGTCTAATCTGCGTAAATGGGGTATTCATGGTAGCGATAAATCAACGTGTTGCATAGATCCAAACGCTCTTAATAATTTTTTCACAACGTCTACGCTCGCTACTCCAATAGTTGCTCATGCAGCTCCTTTAAACTTTGTAGAACAATCAGTAAACTTCAGCTTCCGATGTGTAACAGTTTCTGAGATGTTAGAGGCCATTGATGATATCAAATCTGATGCCACTGGTGATGACAGTATCCCTCCTAGATTTATTAAGCTTCTCCTTCCAGTTATATGTAGCTCTCTGCTATACATATTCAATTCTTGCCTCACGTACTCTCAATTTCCTCGTAAGTGGAAAAATTCTGTAGTATTACCACTGGCAAAGAACTCTGCTCCTAACGGTCCGAGCGACTTTCGTCCTATAAGTATACTATGCTTCCTATGGAAGGTATTGGAGAGGGTAATGGCCACGCAAATAATTAATTTTATCGATCGGAATGACATGCTCTTCAGATGGCAGTCTGGTTTCCGCACTGGGCATAGCTGCGAGACTGCTTTACTGAAAGTCACTACAGATATTCGAGGCGTGCTAGACAATAATCATCTATCTATATTAGTTCTGCTTGATTTTACTAAAGCATTCGACAGCGTTGACCACACACTTCTTCTACACAAGCTGCATGACAAATTCTTTTTCTCCCGAACTGCAATTAGAATGATCAGCGAATTTTTATCCAAACGCTTCCAACAAGTCCTAGTTGAAGGAGTTAAATCTAACTCCCTTCCCATCGATTCTGGAGTTCTACAAGGCTCCATTATAGGTCCTCTACTCTTTTCATTGTTTATAAATGATCTTCCGCATGTGGTAATGGATGCGAGTTTGCATATATACGCTGATGACGTGCAGCTCTATCTGTCTAGACCTATTGGATTGCAGGAGGACTGTACTAGACACGGAGTTATTGCCTCCCATACTGCTGAATAATGAGATAATACCTTTCTCCGAAAAGGTTATTAGCCTTGGAGTTGCCCTTAACAGCAAACTAACCTGCTGCGCTCAAGTTTGTAGTATAGTCCGAAAAATCTATGGTGGCCTCCGCAGTTTATGGCTTTCAGGGAGGTTATTGTCAATTGGTTTGCGACTCAAACTGGTCAAGGCTCTACTTGTTCCTCATTTTGTTTACTGCTGTACTATCTTCTCTTCCCTCGATGCAGCCTGTAATCGTAAGCTTAACGTAGCATTCAACGATTGTGTCCGTTTTGTTTATGGACTACGTCGCTTTGATCATGTATCACAATATACTCCCTCAGTTCTAGGGTGTTCATTGAATGCTTATCGTGATGTCACTGCCCTAAGTTTCTTACATCGTCTAATAAACACACGTTCACCACTGTACTTATTCGAACACCTGGGTTTCTTGCAATCGCACCGCCACTTCAGCCTACTTATACCCCGATTCCGCACACTAGTTGGGCAACGCTCTTACTTTGTCCACATTGCACGTAAATGGAACAATCTTCCCAATGATATCAGAACGATTAGCTCGACGAGGATTTTCAGAGAGAAATTAATTCAATATTTAGTATCCACTGAAGTGGTTTGAGGTCGCGAATGCATGAGCTGGGTCCGCTCCTAAAATAACTGCAGGTTGATTTTTATCACATCTTCATCTTTCTATTCTTTTTCTTTTCTTTTTCTTATTCTTCATCTTTATATATTAGTTAGATAATTGTAAGCACATAGTTGTAAGATAGCTTAAAATTTGTTTTTTATTTTTATTTAATTCTCTCCATTTTATATCTTGTATGCAAAATTAAAAGATATCTTGTTGCATATATTAAATAAATTATTGAATTGAATTGAATTGAATTTGAATTGACCGACAATATCATGGTGAAGAAGACGCTGGATTCTGCCAGATTCTGGGCCACAAGTTGACTCCAATGGGACAAAAAAATATTCACGTCAGTATCGCAATCACTTTTGAATTGTTTGTGATTGCTGCGATCCATCGCATCCCCACTTGCATATCAACGTTAAAAGTTACCGTCTTCTTCGCATAACGTTTGAACAACTTCCGTGAGATATAACAAATGACGCGTAACAGTGTGGTTCAACAACTCCTGGAGATCAATTTCAACACAAAAAGCTGTCACTCGATAAGATTCCTCAACAGGATAACAGTATCTTTTTTTCGTTTTGTAAAATGGAATAGCATGGGTAGAGCTTCTTATGGTAGTTTTTGCAAAATGCTTTCAATTGTGTTAATTGCTCTCTTTGTACTTTATTAAGTCTTTTATTAAATTAAATACGCCTTCAGCTCACAACTATATTTATGTAGCGAATGTCAATTCTTCTGATCCTATTTTGACTACAAAGCACTTGAGTCTATCGTCTTTTGCTTCATTCACTGGAGTCACTATATGATTTCGTTGGGCTCCCCGATCGACATGTTGTTTGTGGTATTTCAAATGTTCCTTGAAGCCAACTTCCAACTTCTTTTTTAGAAAAATATTTTCTTTGTAATGTGACGCAGTCCATCTTCATTTGATTTCCAATTTTAAATAGGAAATTTTATGTTTAAAATCTTTTAGTTGTTCTTCCGAATAATTTTGCGAATGTAACAAAACATGTTCGACCTGGTTCAATTTGCTGCTAATGTAATCATGCTGATGACGTCGCATGATGTTATAGAAATACTTTCGAGTCACACTTTTGACTCCGGATTGTCCTAAAAGGATATGAAGCCCTGTGAAATATCTTCGGGGTTTTTTTTTTTAATTGTTGTTCAGTTTTAACAAATATGCTCAATATGAGGTCATCCAGATCAATCCGGAAGAAATTTTTGTTGTGGTGCTTAGAAGAGTCCTTTCTTTTTGGTATTTTATAAAAATGAAAACCGGGACTCACCCTGAAGTACAAGAAAACCCTTATAATTTCAAGATGAAAACAGTTGAATTATTCATTTTTTTTAATATACTGTTTTCTTAATAAAACGTAATGTAATAATATTTAATCATATGAAATGTGTTGTACTATATACTCGCCTCAGAAAAATCCATACCTCACCACTTTTCACCATTTCGTAGCAATATAAAACAACACTTTCAACAGTTTGCTGTTGCAAAAACTCCCGAGAACAGATATGTGGACAGTGGAAGGAGATCTAATTACAACTGAGTTGGTCACTATCTGGTATCACGCTGCGGACAAAATAAGCGATATCTTTCATTCTCCATCTGTTCAGCAGCTACCTGATCCATGTTTCTTAATAGGCTAGATAAAATTGAAAATACAAGAGGGAAAATCTGTCTCGTTATCTCAGTGGTAAGAACAGTCGCCCAACTTCAAACTCCGGACGAGGCGGTTGTTTTCTCCTCTTGTATTTATGATTTAATTTAGAATCATTTCCCAAGAACAATTTATAAAAAATCGATTCCCCCTTGGTTACCGAATGGGTGTTTCATCTTGAAACATGACAATCCATCTTGAAACTCATCCACTACCCAGTTTTCACTTAAAAAAAAAAGTCAGGTATCCTTTTTTCTACACTAAGCAGCACTTAAATGAGGTAGAAAAAATTTGGAATATGAGACACTTTAAGTTTCTTAGCACTATTTAGATTTAGATTTATACATATAGCGGGGCAAGTGGCCTTTGGACTGCAGCCATCATTGACTTATTGTGCACCGCTTGTATTACAGTACCTCCAGCAAGCCCACTATTCCCAGGAAGAGCAGAATTTTTTCAGAAGAGATTTCTTCGAAGTCAGCAGGCTTTAAGAAGTATGAGCCAAAAGCCTGGAATCTACATTCCGTAATGGCTTCGCATTCATACAGCACGTGCTCCTCCTCGAAACATAGTCCACATACATCAGTGGGTGAAATACCTATCCGATGTATGTATTTGTGGAGTTTACACTGTCCGGTTAGTACTCCTGTACTTCTCTGAGTTGATTTCTAGATAGACCTAAAAGATCTAGGCCCTCCTCTGAGGAAGGTCTTTTGATGAATCTTTTGGCTTGTCTGGATCCTGTTAATGAAGTCCATCTCTGGTCCAACTGGTTCTGGATGCAGTTTTGCATGGTAAGCTTTACGCTATTGTAATAAATACCACAAAAGGGTTCTGGTCCTATGATGGGCATGGATACGCAACTTTTTTTCCAGTAAGTCTGTATTTTCATTCCCATCAATTCCCGAGTGTCCTAGCACCCTCTGAAGTGTTAGGTGGTTACATGTTCCAAGGTTCGTTAATGCTTGGATGCATTCCCACATTTAACTTCGTTTTGATTTCAGTTGATGAGATAGCTTTCAAAGCCGCTTGGCTATCTGTAAAGATATAAATATTTTTATTAGTGATTATTATCTTGATGGGCAAACGGAGACTGTGCTCAATAACCATTCTGTCTGGCATCATATCCAGTATTGGATTTGCTTCAATTCTTTTGGTTAGAGTGCGTAGAATTTCAGAGTCCCATTCACTACATCCATCTGTCCGGGCTCTATACACCATGATTAAGGGGCGAATCCAGTTAAGGGGCGCAGGTGCCCCCCCTCGACTGCACTTTTTTCCAAAACCAAAAAAATATCTGAAAGCGTTCAATTTGATAAGCCCTTATGGCTAGCGGCTTGGTCTTCGCTCCACTTTAGGTCATGGCTGTTGAAGCCTATGAGAAAACAAGAAGTGCTGATACCTGTAAAATTCGTGTTCATGAGCGTGGATTTTCTCGGAGTGTTTGAACAGAGCCTATTCGGGTAAAATTGATGGAAGGTTTGTTTTAATTGACAAGGCGATAAGTCATCGATGTAAAGCCAGCCGGCTTGTTAGAACATTATCAAAGTCAATATTTATTTTATTTATAACCCGTAATTGAATAAATTCATCGAAAATACAAATGGCAAACAAATCATTATGTATTGTTGAAGTGAGTTATTGCATTTAAAACAAGAATTTTAGTTAAGAATAATTTTTTGTTATTATATCTTTAAATGTGCAATAGTTTTACCAGAATACTTAGCCCATCAAACGTTAAATAAAATCAAAATAAAACTGCTGATTGGGAAATTCTCAATCAGTACCTTAGAGGAATAGATTGGTCGGTCTATTTTGCTTTAAGGGATGTTGATGAATGCACATTAGAACTTAGTAATATTCTAAGTCGTGGCAGTAAAATTGCCCTACCTTTTTTCCACTGGAATTCTGTGAGAAATTGTGTATCTGGAATTTTTGTTTATTGAGTAAGTTTCTAAATATTAACAGTACCAACCAATATGCATACAATTTTCAACTTGTGCCTTCTGCAATTATGTACTTATATTTAATAAAGTATTATATTAATTCAATTAACTGTACTATCTAGACGATCATGATGCTTTAGTGAACTCGTCCATTATGTATTTAAATGCCAAACCTGAGTAGCATTGTTGGGCAAAATGTAATCTGATTAATGATTAACAATTACAATTAACCATGTAATCTGTAATCAGATTACTTTGTAACAGATTACTTATGTAATCCATTTCTATAATTACATAATGTAATGGATTAACGTGTAATGTGATTACAAGTTAATCTGATTACACATTAATCGATTACAAGTTAATCCCACTACATGTAAATCTAATTAATGTGATTACATTTAAGACATTTAAGATATTTAAGATATTTGTATTCTAATTCTTCATAAAACTCCCTAAAACTAATTTCGTAGGAGAACAATACTATTTTCTTTCAATTCATTTCATTATATTATTAATTACTTTTAAGTAATCTACAAAGTAATCTGTTACAATGTAATTAGATTAAAAAATAATCTAATTATATTGTAACAGATTACACATTTGATAGATTACATATTCTCTCATAAGTAATCTGATTGATATGTAATCGAATACAATTTAATTAGATTACTTTGTAATTTGACTAAACTGTAATGGAATTATTAATTAAATTACACTGCAATCAGATTACGCCCAACACTGCTGAGTAGTTAGTATTTTTGTTGTTTCTTTCTTTTAAATTAGTATTTTTTTATGCATCAATGAACTGCGTCGTTGTACACAAATTGCATTAAATATATATTTTTATTTACCTAATTTACATGTTTGTTTGAATATAATTGAAAATAATTTAAATGAATTTTCCAACTGAAATAAAAACAAAAAGAATAAAACTTTTCGATCCAGCGATCATAGATCATCGTATGGTTATCTCTGACCGCTTAGAATAGAACATTATGATATTAATTTGGTTCTGAAGCATGTTAGTACTTAATATTTATACATACGAGTATTTGTTTTATTTTAAAAGCAAACTAGTAATGTATACGAGAAAAGAGCCCCTGAATATAAGAATTCTATGCCATATGCTTTTCCAACAAATTTCATAAAATGCCAGCAATTTTTACCTAAAAATTCCAGCAATTTAAAAATGTTGGCTGGTAACGCTGTATCAAATTCCGGACGATGCGCTTGTTTTTCCTCTTGTAATTATGATTTAATTTAGAATCGTTAAAAATAAGAGTTCTTAAAATTTTTCTATTCTCCATCTATGACGGATTCTAAAAATTGTAAGTTGCATTCCCGCATTGGAAAAATAAATAAAAGTGAAAGAGTCTGTTTTCCGCAACTATCGATTGCGTCCATATCCAGAACTGAAACAAGCTCTCTCCATTAGATTCTCTTGAGAATAGACGTAAAACTTCCAGGGTTGTCTTTGCATTTCAGTGTATACAAGGAGTGATAAACTCCCCTGAGCTCTTAAATACTTTCAATATATCTGTTCCCGTGCGCTCCTTGAGGAACTGTGACTTCTTCGTTGTTCCTCAGCATAGTACAAATTATGGCATGCACGAGCCGGTTTCATCAATGTCTCGTCTCTTTAACCGCCAGTTTGATTGCATTGACTCTCATCTTTCAAAAAGTCAAATAAGAGATCAGCTTAGTTAAAGTTACTTGTTTTTCATTATTATTGTCATGTATACTTTTTATCGTTATTATGGTTATGTATGCTTTTGTTATTTTATTGCTATATTTCACTTTTGTATACTCAGTAATCAGATCATTGATGAAGTTCTAAATAAATAAAAGCCTACAGAACGAAGAGGATAGTGATACCTCAAATTATCGACCAATTGCAATCACTTTGAATCTTTCAAAGATTTGTGAATCTATGATTAACTACAAAATAATGAAGTATCTAGAATTCAATGAACTCATAGCCAATTGGGCTTCCGGACTGGTCGCTCATCTGGAGACTTGCCGACTTATCTTACGGAACGTTGGAACCGTGACCTTCACAATTTTTGTCAGTCCAAAATCATTGACCTACATATTTCAAAGGCATTTGATAGAGTCTCTTTTAGCCATACTGAAAGCACTTGGTCTCTTCCCTTCTTTTCAATTATGTATTGAAAGATTTTACTCTGTTCACCTAATATTGGTTGTGCTAGATGGCTTTCATCTTCTCTGTTCCTAATTTTCATTAACAATATGCTTTCCCTTACTTTCCATTCCATAGTTTTTCCGATGATACCCTTACTCCATTGATACTCTTCCAGACTCCAAAGGGAATGCCAGATGTGTTAAACTAGATTGCATGATTAAATCATTGAATACTTACATTTAAGTCCCAAAGCTGTCCCATCACTTTCAAAGAAGATCATAATTTCATAATTTTTCACTACCGTTTCGTTTGATGGAGCAGTGATTTACGATACACCGCCTTAATGCATTCTTGTCATTAACATTTCCAGTACGTTAAGCTGGACAGATCATTGTTTCTCTGAAAAGGTGTAAGAAATATTTCAGCCCATCGAATCTAGTGGTCCTCTACAAATCCTACATCAGACCTAGAATTGAATACAATTACCATAACTGGGCCGGAGCTCGTCGTACAGCCTTAGATTCATTGGATATTGTCCAAAAGAGAGCTGGCAATAACTTGTCATACCGATTCACTCGAACACTGCCTTGTTCACTCCCTTATCGGTACATGCATGGGCAATGTTCTGATGAAATATCTAGTCTGATCCCTTGTAGAATTACTCTTGCACTCAGTACTCGCGCAGCAAACCGCACAGATCCATTTACCATTTAAAATATTTTCGGCCGCACAGTAAAATTCTGCGATGCTTTTATATCCTGAACTGTCCAAATGTGGAACGGTCTACCATCTTCTGTCTTTCCTCCGGCATACAATCTGCAAAAGTTTAAGTGTCACGTTTCCATGAAGTTATATTCGCACAAGGTATGTATTGGATCTATTCTGTGACTGATATACGTAGCGCTCTAATTCCTGCATTTTGCAAAGTTACAATTTATAATGAATTTATGAATTCGAACAAAATATATTTCCTTATTTATACTAACAAAGCCGCCATTTAGAAACCAAAATAAAATAAATAATTTAGCATCTAGTTTGACCTTTCGGAGTGGCAAAAGTTGAACGTTGAACAACCCTCTTCGTTGCGAGTGATAGCCACTCACTTATCTGTTGAAACCGTATTTTTAAAATGATATATTTTGTGCATTTGATGTTTGAAGTGGTGGCGAATATCTCTGAACTTTTGACCTGTTTCTAGCTTATACTGTTTTTAGACCATAAATGCGCCCCTCCCTCACAAGAATCCTGGATCCACCAATGGCATGTTTTCAGCATCTTTTGTAACAAATATCGCCGAATGCCAGTAGATTCAATAATCCCTCTAAAGCGCTGGTAGATGTTGTGCGCATGGCATTAATTACACTAAGACAGGACATCCTTTGGAGCTTGTTCAGCTTCCTGGTGGTTGTTTTTGTGTATATTTATTGCACATGCTGCTGCAGCATGGTGACCAAGGGTCTGACTGCCGATTTGTAAAGCCAAATCGTGATATTTGGTTTGAGTCGCTATGTTGAGCCGGCTAGTTTCCTGCAGTTCCACAGCATTAGTGTACTACTCAGGAATATGTTTACAGTTTAGTTATTTATTATGACCCTTGAGTAGACATAAATCTAATATTTAGGCATTTTAAAAAATAAGCCAATTCAGACGATGATAATCTAAACTGGACAATTTCGCGTCTAAAAGACTGAAACTTGCGTTAAAATGCATTAAAATGCAGAAAATTGCATTTATCTTGCGTAATTCATAGAAGAGAGCAATAATTATTTGCGAATAATACATCAAATAACGAATAATATTTGTAATCAAATAAATTTTTATTCCATTTGTCATTTTATTCAGTTTTTTATTTTTATTCGAATAAAAAATGCCAACCTGTGATTAAGTTAAGCTTCCTGATTTTACTACAATTTTGATTTTGACATGAAAATTATAATTAACTGCACCGTACTGATCCACCTGTCTCTAGATAATTAGTTTTCTATTTCAACAAATAAAATGTTTTAATTCAAAATTAATTATACTCATTCACTTAGGAATTAATACTGGCATACTGCTCCAATTATAGTGAAACACACACAGTAAGACTTCGTCATTCATGATAGACGTCATAATCTCAGAACAAGGTTGAATCTAGTTGGTGATCTAGCTGAACTGCATGCAATGCAACTCGCACAATTATTTATACAAAAACTAAAGCATGTGAAAGTTACAAAAATGCTTCTCCATTGAAAACTTGGCAGCCTCATCCTAGGCACATCATCGACAAGGTTGAAACTGTTTACTTCAAGTGCATTCACTCTACGCTTGGAAATGATCTTACTTTCAATGGCTGAGCATAAGAAACTTGGAAAACGAAACCTGTTGCTTCCATTTTAGATTCAATTGATTTCTGTAATTCACTTGTTGAAGCAAAAAAATCGAGATAAAAAAATAAACAAATCGAAACAGCATTTACTGAGAGCATTGATTATTGTCCATCTATTAAATCTCATCGACCTCTACATTAAATGAAAGTGTCTAGGGTGTTTCTGTGCTCTGAATAGAAATGCGTAAAGAATTCAATTGTAATTTTTTTAGTTCTACTATAAAAATTTAATAAATTAATAAATTCTTTTTTTTTATTATTATTAATTTAAATATTATCATTTTAGGCACAAAATTTCTGTGTTCAGAAGTGATAGCGCCAATACGTTCAGAGGCTGATGATATCTCGTTGTATATCATAAATTTTGAAGACTTATCGAATCCTCAAGCAACAGAACCACCTCTCATGGAGAGACTTAGTAAATGTAAGTTGTTGTTGTTATATGTTTTATGGTTTTATTTTGATATTTCATTTTTTTCTTATGTCTTTTAGTTGATAGAGCACGAGCTAGCTTTAGACAGTCATTTAAGTTTGGTAGCTTACGAGAAAGGGGCCTTAGGTTAGCTGGATATCTTACTCCTCCATCGGATGTTACACAAGAGGAGGAGGAAGCACATGAAAAGTAAGTTTTTATTTTTACTTTGTTATAAGATTTCATGTGTCAATTTCCATTTATTATTAATTTTAAAGATGCTTACACATTACCGCTGTGTTTTTTTGACAGTTGCAATGTAAACCCGATAGAACTTTAAATTTAACAAAAATATATATTTAACAGAAAATGTTAAGATATGATAAAAAAAAAAAAGCTTTTAATATTTTTATTTGAAACAATAATATTTTTGACGGCTGTCAAGTTTTGTTGCTGCAAAGTGTCTACAATTGCAACATCTTCTATAGGAGGGAACTGCCCTGTATAGATAGCAGGTCTGCCTGAAGCAGGAACTGTGGTTGGTTTGATGCCTGCATGAAACAGGAAACTGTGATGGCTTAGATACCTGACTACCATCGGATATGTCAACTTGATGGCCCTAAGAAGGAGCAACTACGACGCTAGTACTGTCTGTTACCAGCTCATTTACGACGGGTCTAAGACGGCATAAGTTCTGAAAATTAACTTACATGAAAGGAATTAAAATAAATATCAGCCCATCAGTTGTAAGGTCCCTTCTGGAAATTATTCTTTATTTTCTTTACGTTTATATTGGGCCTATTTATTTTCTTTACGATATTGTTGAATTGCAGCTTGACATCAAATTATTTACATTTTATTAATTATTATTATTATTTTTTCTACAAAAGCAAAACTCTACCCAGCTAAGCCTTTCTACAGGAAAGTGTTACTAGACATGAATTTCGAAATTAATTTCACTACGTTTACAAAGTGGTCAAGTGTTCGAAAATGTACTACCCGACAGAGCATGACATTATAATATTTAAAAATGACTTCGAGTATATGTTTACCGTAACAAAGCGCATTCTGGTAGTCCAATTTTTGGTCACTTTTTCGAGCAAGCAATTCCGGTCGTATGTCACGAATAGCATGAATAATTTTGACTTCGAAGTCGTAAATTGTGGTTAGTTTATCAATATAAAGCAGTGACTACACACGTAACCACTGTTAAGGTAGACTCTTTTGCTTTTATGATATAATTGGTAGTTTTAAGTGATTCACCTCAATACGAAATACCTAAACCTGTAAGAGACAAAATATTATTTGTGATTAAAAGGCTACTTGTTTCTTGAACCGATAGCAATACCAATAGCAAAATGATAGAGACCTTTGTCATGAAATAAATTCATATTGAATTTAGTTAATATGAAATTGACTGAATTTACTGCCAAACCCGCAGCTCGAGAATTGAGTGAAAAAAACTCTTACAATCGAAACTTCTTAAAAAAAAAAAAAAAAAAATTCTATGCAAAATAGGGCGTTTCGTAATAGCAGGAACCGTATTACTCGTCAGTACGGCTTGGTTCTTGCCTGCCGTATACGTCACAGTACTATTACTAAACGGCCGATTTTGCATAGAAATTTCTTTTTTAAAAGATTTTTCGATTGCAAGAGCAAAATTATTTCGCTTTTCGAAGTCCAAAAATGACTGTCCTTTCAATTTTTATTTCATATATTTTTTAAACTTTATTATAAACGAACCTTTGTTCCTAAAATCCCGACTCAAATCATGCCACATCATTTTCCCAGCAAGTTCCGGAAGGCTGGACACCGCAAAACGAAATCTTAATAATTTACCTGGGGTCGTTTGCGTCTAGCAATCGGTGAGAAAATTATGCGGCGTAATGTAAGGAATGAATTTTGCGAATTAATTCTATTTTATACATATAAAGAATTTCGTGACATCATTCATTCACCAATTGGAAATAGTTGAGAGTTCTTGCACACTTTGCTTCAGTAGGCACATTCCAATGTTAGTGTTGTGGCATCATACACGGAGTTCATGTTACGAAATTTATCCAAAGTGCGTCGGTTGGCTTTTCTTTTCTTTTTTAAAAGCAGGCGGGCAAGAGATTCTAAGCATGGAGCCCAACAGAGCGGCCCATTGTGCTATCCTGCTAGAAATTACATCACCAAAACTTGCCAGTCCTCTTAATGAAGCGTCAGGTCTTGGTGAGGGAGATTTTTCATTTCACCTACAGATAGTAAGGCATACCCTAGAGTATCCAGCCTGCTCCTGCCGAAGGCCGGACAAGCACATAAAAAATGGTTCGCTTGCTCCGATGGAGAATTATACGCACCATGAAAATCACGAAGTCATCTATAAGTCTCGCAAACCAATGATCGATTTTCAAAATGAACTTGGATAATTCTTGACCGTGCATGGCATATTTGTCTGACTATACTAAGCATATAGTATCAAAAAGAACTGTCAAAATGACAGCTCGAATTGATAGTTATCTCTTTCGGAAATTTTATCTAAGCCTAAAAAATTCGTGCATGCTTCCGAGTTCAGAGTCAGACCAGAAATAAAACAGAAACAACAAAAACTCGATTCGATTGTCGCAAATACTCTATAATACAAAGGGGTTGCATGTATATGGTATAGAATGTCTATAGAACTAAATTTTCTAAAATAGAATTGAATATCTGAAACTCCACAGTGCTTCACATCCAGCAAATCTTCCTAGGGAAGCCCTCAATTTTTTTTTAGAAATTTCCTGATTAATTTTTCATTCAAATTTGTATGCGTTTTTGGCAGCCGACAACGGAACACATGAAAGTGTTGTATCTAAAAATAACTCCATTCGTTACTAAATGAATAAAAATTCTGCCGAAAAATTTTCTCTAAATTTCTAAGAAGAAACGAATGCTTATTGCTTAACTAGCGTCTACGCTCATAAATATTATGAGCCACTCCCAATCAACTGTTGTTTTCCAAATGCATACAAATTCTGAAGAAGAAATATCCAATAAATATCAAGGAAAAAATTGAGTTCTGCTCTAAATCAGGTCCAGGCTGTGGTACATGATTAGTGGAGGCCGTGTACAATGCGAAGTTTTAATATTTTCTAAACAGAGGTGGAGTCTTTGAGATTCCTCATAATTTTTCACTGAGGCCAAACTGCACAATCTGCGTGCAATAGCTTTGTATTATAGAATCTTTGATTGTAGGGTACGGTTCAATGGTTGGTACTTATTCGCCACTCTAATCGATATTACAATTCCCATTCAAATTAATTGTAATGTAGTTTTAAGACTAAAATGGTAATAAGCTCGCAATAATTGCTTTTAGTTTTACTGTTGTCATATGTTCAAGTTGAATAGTGCAAGCAAATGTCTAAGAGTCCCAGGTGGTTGATAACTTTTCTGTGAGAACCTGTATCAGTATGCGGAAAAATGATTCTGGGAGTCCCAGGTGGTTAAGTAATTTTGCTGGGAGTACCAATGGTAAGACAAAACAGTAACAACAAAATCCTGGCAGTCCTAGGTGGTTAGATAACTTTGCTGGAAGTGCAAGAAACATCAGCAGTCCTGGTGGTGTAGAGTCTCGATGGCTATTTTCATTACTAACTGATAGTATCCTGTCGAGAGTACCGGCAGTTAAGATGGCGTTAAATACAACGATAAGCTCGGATGATAGCTGTTAACACTTTCGATCAAACTCCCCGATTAAAAGTATAATTAAATGAAAATTACGTTAGTCCGGGACGGTAATAGTAAACGCAAAAGAACATTGAGAATAAGCTAGAAAGAAAATAACTAAAACAAGATTGTTTGCTTTTTTTTTTTTTAGACAAAACTTAGAAAAGTCACGGGTGAGTGAAATTCAAGCGGGCACTACTTAGGGGCAGTCATGAGTTGGGCGAATTTGAATATTTAATCTTTTATTACATTGAATTATTTTAGATGATTTTTAGGAAACAAGTTTTAATTTTTACTTAAAATCAATTTATTTAGAAGTTGGAATATTTTGCTTTTAATTTATTTTAAACAAATTTACATGGCAGTTCACTTCTGATTTTCATTTGGATTTGCCGATTGTTTGAATATAGATTGTGTCCGCTGACAATCTGACTGACAGTTGACAGTCCTGAAAACAAAAATATCTGAAGTGCCCAATTATTGAAGGTTACCCAATTTCTTCATTCCTCTCATAAAACAGAAATTGTGTGCATTCATAAATTATTCGATCCTTGTTGCGAAATTTCTAAATTCATCTCCTGTAATTAGAAAATGAAGAATCGAGCAACCTACGTTTATGCCCTAATGCAGCTTTCTATAAATTGACATTAGTATAAACGTCTTTTGTTAAATGTACACTCAACAACTGAAACTGAAGCGTGTGGCCTGGTACAACTAACAAGTGAACCTTAAGCGTGTGGGTCCGAGAAAAGTGTAGCTTCCAATCAAAGTTTATAGAATACAAGGTATTCCCATTAAAATTTTGGCACATGTTCGTGACGTAATTCCGTGACTAGTGTATATATATTTCTATAGGAAAGACGGAGAGAGAGCAGAGAGTATTGTGTTCTCTTTACCGTGCTTTATTTTCACGATATTTCGTCACTAATGCCGGAACGTGGTTCATAATGGGAATAACTAGTATTCTATATACCTTGGCTTCAAATATGTTGTTATTATGCAAATGTCTACTTTCTTCTGTCAAGCAATGCGAACGATTGAAAGGAATCGAAAGTGAAGTACATAGAGTGACACCCAGGTGGTAGAAGTGTGACGGTGAATGAAAGATATCCTTCGGTAGCTCATTCATGTAGTTTTATTCGTAAAAAAATCCTTCTACTCTTAAAATTGGACAAAAAAAAGTACTTCAAAAATACCTAATTGCAATTCACTCAATTTCATTTAAATCTAAATCTATATTTACTTTGGTTTACTTTAATTTTGCTCAAATCTACCAATTCTACTTACCAATATTATGAAAATAATTAAAATGTCCTTTCTGTTTTGGTAAATTACTAAATTAATGCTGGAATAAAAGATATTGTTCGTATGTCAATCGTCATCTAGTGTGAAGGTGACTTACCTACTATGATTAATTGATGAATTTTGTGCAAAATGCTAAAATAAAATATACTTTCAGTGGATTACTAGTATTTAGTGATGCTAATTTGCGTAATATGTATGTCCAAGAAAAATTAGCATGCAACTTTACGCTTTGAAATCCGTCACCTAACCAATAATTTATCTAAATTTTAATACGTTGCGAAATTTGCTTCGATCACAAAATTTGACACCCGTCAAATCTTTCTCAAAGCCCGGATATTTCTGCGAGAATTCAAAAGAAATAAACTCAAATGAGAGCACTCTATTAAATTATGAAAAGTAGACCGAAAATTAAAACTACATTGTCGGCAATTCGGTCTTAAAATAAAACCGAAAAAGTTTGTATATAATTCCAATCAAAATTTTGTCTTAAAAAAAAAAGCATTTTATAGTTCTAAAAAAGTTGAACGCCCTCAGTGTAAAATTTAATAAAAAGTTGAGTTTTCAATATAAATGTGAAAATTTAAGGCGAAAACCGTAAAAGGTATAAATTATTTAAACTTAGTATTATTAAAATTTGAGAAAAAAATAAGTTTTCGAATGTAAACTGCTAAAGTTTGTATTTTGCTGTTTCCTTGATTAAAAGTAGGTAAATAAATAAATAATTAAAAAGTAATAAGGGTAGCTTCAGCTTTATATGAACAAAAATCTTTGCAGTATGCTATAGTATTTGACACTTTATATAAAAAGCAGTTCATTCTCATAAAAAGACTTCACAATAACCAAACCTTTTTTTTTATAACAAGTAAAAAAGCTAGAATTGGTCTACGACCAAGTTATTTTAATAATGTGCAGATTTTTTCAAGTTTCGGTGATAACTTTCATATTTCATGACCCATAAATATTTTAAAAAGCAAAATAATTCTACTAGAATAAGATTAAAAACCTGTAAGCCGATTACAAATGCATACAAATTCTAAAGAAATAGTTTTTAGAAAAGAAAAATAAATCCATATCTGTGCTCATAACAAATTTTAGCTGCCCCGAGGCAACTGTATTGAAGTATCCACGGCCACCGAAATATGTGGTGCAAAATTTCTAAAGCAAAATGTTGGAGTAAATTTCTATGTAGAAAAAATGTTTCGCCACTTCAGCCATTCTCGTACAGCAAAGCGAATTATAAAACTATGTGCATGGCTGTGTACAGGGTTAAACACAATTGCGATATATTTTATACGTATCGTAGAAATCTTTCCATCTTTTTCTGCAATTATCAACTGAAAGTACAGAAATTAGCTAATTTCTTAAATTCAAAATGTCACAGCTTTACCATTTGTATTTAAATGCCTTGTAATAACCATTAAAATCAAGTCCCTTTATAAGTTGTAAATTATTTTGTGCCCTCGCACTATCTTAATCAATTTCCCCTCAAAATTCATTTTTTTTTGTCGCGGCATCCTACCACCTCGAAATAACAATAAATGCGAAAACAATTTCATTTGTTTGATTTTGTTGTTAGTATGACAGCGGCCGACGGCCTAAATAGAATTGCATCAATCCTGACGGCAAGTTTGTCGGCCGCTGTCAGTTGACCGTCGTAAATGTGAGCAATCGCATAAAGTACTATCATAGTAGTAAAATATAAAGGCTTTCAAGTAGAAACAAAATCTGTAACGCCTCGCTCCACTGTAAAATCAACGATGCCTTAAGGTGATGTAGGGAACACCTCAATTTAGTAATTTACAGTAAATCTTTTCTTTAGAATTTTTACGCATTATTAGAAGCCGACAACGGGTATTTGGATCAATAATAATTTTCAGACATAAGCATTCAATTTTTTTAGAAATTTATAGAAAATTATTCGGCAGAATACTTCATGTTTGCCGTTGTCGGCCTCCAATGTTGAAAAAAATTCTAAAGAAAAAATTTCCAGTCAATTTCTACGAAGAAAATCAGGGCTTCCCTACATCAGGTGGACAATCGACACATTGTTGATTGATAATATATAAAAATTCTATAGAAATAATTTCCAATAAATTTCTAAGAAAAAATTGAGAATTTTCCTCTATCTATCTATCTATCTACCCTTTGGTTGCGTCACCACGTCGAGGAATCGTCGATTTAATGGACCAATTACAATAACCGTAAAGACGTTACGGATTTCAACGAGACTGAGGTTTAATTACGAAAAATTTTCATTTTTATCACATTTCGTAAGGGTTATTAATTATTATCTTCACATTTAATGTTTTCAATTTTTCGTAAGTACACCTCAGTCTCGTTGAAATCCGTAATATCTTTACGGCTATTGTAGTTGAACTTTTTAAAGCTTGCTTCAAACGTCGCGTGGATTCACGAGGTAAACCATGTAGTGCGGACGAGCTGGCGTCGGGCCGCGATACGTCTACACGCGTCCCACATCGCGTGTTGGCTCCAGTTGATCTGCGGCATGGTGCCTACTTTTTACCAGAAATCCATTCCAAAATGCCTCGTGTAGAAATTATCGCTGTTTCTGCAGCCGCTTTTGTATGAAAAATGACAAGGCCGCTCGAGTTACCACAAGCCACTTTGTGCACGCTCGCCCCTCGCTATTGTGACTATCGACTCGGAATGGATCGGACGCGCTATCACAGGCCCTTCCCACAGTACGTTGGCTCCTGCTCGCGCGGCGCGGCGGGTGAAATCACAGGCCATGGGAACCCAGCTTAAGAGGAGTCAGTACCAAGATTTGCAAGTTTCCTACATTTTTCAATGCAAATTTCTGGCAAACTATTTGTACCAGAATAACGATTTATATGTTAAAGATAATGAAGAGAAAAATAAAAAAAAATGTATTGGAATGGAGATATTAGCTCGAAAAATTGTAAAAAATGGTAAAAATTGATTTTTTTCAAATCAAATTCCTGTTAGTAGGTATTCTCATTTCTTTAGATTGTGACTATTTAAGAAAGATAAAGCCTAAATCTAGCACATAACCGACGAGTTTTTTCATTTTTAGTGGCGCTTTTTTTAATTTGTTAACTCTAATACTAATTGTTTTTTCTCTCGACAGACGAGAAATTGCAATATTTGGTTGAAAGTTGTAGAAATATAAAGCAAAATAGTATATTTAACAATTATGTGCAAAATAAAATTTTGGAGAGTTCATTCTCGTTAAAAATTGTCAATTTCTTTGAACTGCAAATTTTCATTTTCGTCTTAAATTGTCGCATGTTGGGTTTCTGCCTTTTACGCTAGATGTCTCTAATGTGACTTGTGGTCTAGGTCTACGCTAATTTTATATGAATTTTCATACTTTCAGGACACAAACCTACGTATAGAAAGTTTTATTGCCTACAGGCTCGCTGGTATCTAAAGTGAAATTTTTGCTGAGTACTGACTCCTCTTAATATTCAAGCGAGGCGTTACAGATTTGTGTTCTACTTGTCCAAGTTTTTGAATGTTGTTAGTTTGTCTATGACACTGTGCTTTTAAAACTTTGACAGAGAATTTTCTTGGGCGTTTACAGTCGGCCGTCGCAATTGTGCTTAAGGCTTATAGCTGTTGCAATATCAGATTAATACGTTATCCGATTTTGAGAGGCCAAAAAGAGCTATATGTACGTTTTTGGTAATAGACTTAGGCAAGCAGTGGTAAACAGCACGCGATAGCCCAACATTTTTCTATATGAAGCAAATTTGTTCTGCGATTGCTTACTGATAATCCACAATGCACTTGCTGCTAATTTAGTCCACACAATTTCGCTTCCGCATACAAATTTGAGCCACAAGATCCCTCCTTTGACCCAAACCCTTCTGCGGCCTTAGAAAAAGGCAGCTAATAGGAAAAACAATATTCATAATGGAAAAGGCTCTCCAACTACAATGGCAGTGCCTTCCTGCACTAAGGCACGTGAAGAAGTTCATTAAATACCCATATTTGATATAATGACTAGTCATTTGTCAACTTAGGTATATGCTTAAAAAATTTGGAAAAGAGATATAACATGTAAAGCACGTACATAGGTACTTTAGAAATGCGCAGGACTTGCTCGCCAAAGACTCTAATGGCTTGATAAGGGGCTTGTAACCCCACGGCAGGGGCACAGAAAATCTTTAAGGCGGCAGATCATAGAGTTCAAATCTCTGAACCCCCATTCCTACTTATATAATAATGAGATAAAATAATTATGTAATTTTATATTTTTCTATACAATACCAATTACATGAGTAACAGAGAGAACTGAAATTTTACAACAGAGGACAAATATAATTACACGCAACTACGCATATGTCGAATTCTCTTATGTCTAACATAAATTAGTCAACTGGATCTTGGTAATATGAAATACAATCTGTACTTGGATGACAATGAATATAGCTCTAATTAATCCTCTTACTTATGGCTTCCCAAGAGAAATTAAAAAATTTGTATTTCACTGAAAACTATGATTTATACCATAATTACCACCTAGAACAAGTAGATAATAGGCCGCCATATAACGTACTTAATTACGATTATAATGACTTATGAGACCAAATTCTTGTAATATATATTCATCCCTATGCTATCCTAAAAAAAAAAAATCATTCATTAACAAACTCATCACCGGTAAAGCTAATTTAAATTAAATCCTTTTAATGAACACATCCTTACGTGCGAAATTTTAATTCATTTCTCTACATATTTTCAGCCAAATAACTTTACCGAAAATTGAGTCTGGAAAAGTATGGACTCCGATGTCAACACCAACACTACGAAGCAAAGAGACTGAAAAATTACGTGATTCCTTACGTTTAGATGATTTAAAAGTAATCGTACCCGAGGTAAGTTGCATTTTGTTTCCGTCTAAAACTCAAGGAAAACTTAAATTTTTACTTTCATTGGTATTTTCAGAAACCTGTTAAAAAAGACAAATCAGAATTTGTACATACAAAAAGCTTAGATTTTGATAGGCAAGTAAGAGGTGAGTTTCAGTTTTAAGTAATTTAAAAAAAAAGTCTTTTTTTTTTAATAGGATATTAAAAAAAAACATGTTAAAATCACAAATTTTATAGAATTAAATCATAAAAAATTTCGTTCTTAATCCATTTTTAATCGGCGCCACCTAACAAAAATTATAATTGAGAGTCGTGTCCTGACTATAACATAAATTCCTGTGCTTACGCTAAATTTCCCTTATATTTCCATCGAGGAATTTAATTTAATTCATTGACCATTCCATATCAAAGTCCTTCACCTGGATATTATTTATCTTCAACCCCTATATTTTCCCATGGGCAAATTAAAATTGACGTGAAAAGATTTGAAAATAGTAATTTGCCGTATAATTGTGCATTTCGTAATGAAGATTTTTCTTTATTTAATTTTTCGTTTTTTTTTTTAATTAAATGTTTTTTTTTCTCTACATATATTTTTCTGGCTATGATTGTTTACAATGTTTTTGGTGTGTAAACTATTTTGTGTTACAAATTTATTCTGATCGTCTGTTTGTGATAAAATTTCTTTTGTTTTTATATTATTATTCCTTTTCAAGACCTGTTTTACATTAGCGAAATAACATAGCTCCAGTTTTGGTTGGCGTTGATTGGTCGGAGGAAAGATGATGATTCTGATGTAATTAGTAGATGAATTTCGAGAGCTATTTGCTAGTGTAAAGGGGGTCGACAATTGAATGCATTCACTGGAAATTATCACACTCAACCTAATTTGAAATTTTAATTAATTTTCACAATTTTATACAGGGTGAATCATACAAATATTTTATTTTTGTCATTATTAACCGTTTCTAATCTATCGATGGATACAGGGTGTCAACGTAGGTCTTCATAAGATCCAGTTTTGTACTATAGTATTCAGTTCACTACAGAGTATATGGGGCCTATGTTAAAATTCTTCACTTTCAAGTATACTTTTTGCAAAAGCTTGCTTGGCGGGTTCTATGTGGGTTTCAGTCGAAAGTTAGCTTATTGCTGTCACATGTTCCATGTTTTATTTCATCATTGATACTTTTCATATCGGAACATTTATAAAATTCTTCATTACACGTTCATACCACCGACTTTTTAGGATACGAGCAAACATCTATTTACAAGATTTTGGAGACGACCCGATGATCTACACTAATTTCATATTGAAGTTAAGGAAGCCAGAGTTTTTTATTTACCAATATTTGACAGGAGTTATACGTATCCGAGACAGCTGATTTTTTTTATTCAGGAATTGGAATCCTTTTGTGCCCTGTTAGAGAACAAAAATTGGTCACATAGTTTATGTAAGCTTCGAAAGTAAAGGTTTTCTTTAATTTTTACTGAATTCACCTTAGACCAGCTGGACTTATGTCGAGGCATCAGTAGATGCCAAATCTTTGAGACGATTCCATAATTTCAATTATATTCCGCGTAGTTTATTGTCGAGTGCAGGAGAAAAAGAGATGAAATATGATATACCAATTTAATAACTTTTTGTGGAATATAGCGAACTCCATATTTCGTAGTCAATGAAAGATAGGTAAAGGCGAGCCCGAAAATTTTTAAATTGCCCCACGAATATCCGCGATGTGTTGATGTGACCAATAAAATAGCGTCCTTTTCCGAATTCAGTTTTCTGCTCTCTTATTGCTCGGTCGACTGTTGTTTTATTTTTTTTCTAGGATCACGCAAGTTACAACAGACAATAATCAGATTCCTCTCTAGTTGTCACAAGCTGTTAGGTCCCCATTTTTAGGAATTTTTAATTTCGATATTTTCCATTTAACACTACCAGAAGGGCCCCGATTTTCCATGCTCTTTCAAATTAGTTGGGGACCACTGTTGATATTATGGGATTTATGTTTTGTCACCATCTCGAGACATGATGTTATCTAGTATTTCCATAGGCTTTATATCGGCCAACGACTTAATAGGGTCTGTTATATCTTCGTTATACGCAATTATTCTTGTCATTCATGACTACGTGGTAAATTGCCCTAATGACCTTCATAACATCCAATAGGCATAAACTTCTTTCAGATTTCTCGAACTCTGAAGGGCCTGCATTCTGATTATTTCAGATATCTTCGTGGCTTGAACCACCTGGATCTCGCTAGAGAAATTTTTGAATTTCTTGCCAGATACTTCTGTATTAACAGGCAGTTAGGGATAATTTTTAATTGGAAAGCGACGATCTAAATGCATTCAAAACTACCTGACTTTTCATGTTATTTGTATTTTATTTATGGGTGCAGGCCTGAAACACGGCTTCTATACCGTGCGACCTAAAAGATCTTTTGTGCTATTGCCTTTCTTTTTTAGGTAAAATGATCAATGGTATTTGTAGGAAGGATATTAACACATTCAGATCAGCTGTCTGAAAGTCTGATGTAGTTATGAATTTCTATAGGCGTCTTTGGCAAGCAATTTCCACACATTCGCAGAGTATGTGCTTAGCAGAATTTACGTCATCGGTACCACATTTACTGTTATCATTTCTGTACTTCCTCATTTTGTGACGTGAATATTCTTAAGTTGATAATAATAAAGCCAGCGACTAGTCTAATTCTGTATTTACTTCACTTAATAAAAATCTTTGCGAGTCTTTATTTGGGCAGTTGATCAACTTCGTCTCGTATTAGCCCTAGAAAGAAAGATTTCGCAGTTTGGTTGGCGAATCTTTTCTACTTTGAATCTAATACCACTTGTATCCTGATACGCAACTAAAAGTTACACTACATACGTTTGGCTTTTTTTAATAGATCCAGGACTATCAACAGTTTCGTAATAGCTTTAAGGTGAAATAACTTGAGCTAAATGCTTTAGACGTGGTTTACAGCTTTCGATAAATGTATCGGTCGTAGGTGAACGAAAGATTGGCCTCAACCTTCAGACGACTCGACCTCGTGTAACTTTTTTTTTTTAGTTTTGTGATTTATTTGTTTTTCTGTAATTTTAGTTTCAAATTGATAAACTAACTATTGTGTCACCCTGTATATATTGACGTATCTTTTCTATGGAAAGAATGGAATGCATGAAAGATTGTTGGGTAGAATACCCTATGGTCTTATATAGCTTACACCCAGCCCACCAAGCCTTATTTCCTAGGCCTGTGCCATATATTTACCTGTGTTAAATTACTACTTCTAGGATATTATCGAAAATGTTAGCAAGTTGAATCCTTTTGGAGCTCTTCAGAAGGGCCAACTAAGCTTCCTGGATTCGTGGAGCTGTTAACTTGTATTTTATCCTAGCATTAAGGGCAACATTCTTTTGATGAATACAACATATGAATTCTAGCGAGGTGGTGGGTCAGGTCCAGGCATGCAAGTCTTTTTAGCTTTCGTAAATTTTCTTGCACTGGCACTGGTTTTTATTTTGGTTTAGGCCACCATATGAAGCCAGCATAAGAATTTATGGGCCCAATTATGGCAGTATGTATATAGGGGCAATAGCCCCAATATATTGGGATTTAATCACCATTATACCGTGTACATGGTGCCTTTAATATGAGTTGATTCCATGTGAGTTCCTGATGAGATTATTGGATTTGATTCTTAGCCCTTCTAGATAGACTATTTCAATGGTATTTGAATGAAATTTAAAAATGTCTCATCATGATTGATTCTGATTGTAATTATTACATTCTCAGAATAATTTTCTTCAGAGGTTTCTATTATCGACTAAAGTTTAACTTGTAGGAACCCCCTTGCAGGAAGTCCTTGATGAGCTTCCTATAAAATCCATAATCATTCGATATTTTAGAATAGCTCCTATCTATGTAAGTGTAGGTTGATCCTAACATTCCTTTACTTATGTCCTTTCAATTAAGGGACCAATTTGCCTGATTGATACGCATTGTAATCACGGTGAAGTAGCTTGTTATAAAGAATGTTACTTACTGTTAACGCGGTATCTTTTCATTGTTTTTGTTTTTTTGGAAGACATGTCATATATATTTTCCTATTTCGCTTCCCTGCCTCTTCAATAATAATCTTCTTAGCATTTATTATCTTATCAAGCCCAAGAAATTAAAGCAAGCACTGTTTATTTTTGTTTATAGAATTGGATAGATTCTCTCTCCCACTAGTGTCTTATAACGTTGTAACCAGGTTGGACTGGATACGGGTCAGCTCTAGAGTACGGAAAATGAGTTGTCCAACGACGAGAACTCGAATCAAGCCTCTACTCGAGCAGCAAAATATAATGTCCGGGTGAATGGATTGTCCAATATAAATGATAAGACGTACTTTTATGTTAACTGCAATGGTTGTTTATTGGTGTTAGTAAAGCTATAATAAAGTTGAGCTATGCTTGACTGTTTAACTAATACTTAAATAAAAAAATTCACTGTATTTCTAGTCTATGTGCCTATGGCTATTTACTAACTTCCAAATTTAAGTACGGCTAGTTATCTAATTCATTACTTATGTATTTAAGGCTAATTGTCAGATTCAAATAAATCACTTGTTCACTGATTCCTATATGGCTGGTTGTTGCGTTCAATTATGGTGAATATTATACTGCACACGGGTGGTCTTGTATCCACTGGACCACATATATCAGTAAATAGAGTACACGGTCTCGTATTCCCTAGAAATAGATGTGAATATACATACGTCTCGGTGAATAGAATACGGATGGCCTCGTATTCGCTGGCGGAGATTTGGATGTTCATACACCTCAATATATCTAACACGGATATTCTCGTGTTTACTATAATCATCCGGGTTAGATGGATGATCTCACCTACCTAAACTAGCGGATGGTTGGGCGGATGTGCACTCCTAACAAGCTTTGATTTGACTTAGCAATCGCACTGCAAGATCTTGTCGGGTTGACTGGTCGAGATCAACTGCCAACTATGGCCTGACGACTCGTCTTTTATAGAACTGAGTGCCACCGGTAGGCGCACAACTATCAGTGCGGCTGGCTGATTTACGCCAGTTATCACTCGGTGAGGGGCTTATCAGTCATGATATATGTATGTGTGACTTTGAACATCACATATCACTAGGTGTCGTTCAGACGTATATTGCACGACTTTGTCAAGAAGAAATTGAAAGATTGATGGAACTCAGATTCAGTCATGTAAAACAGTGCGTTGAAATTGATCAAAAAATATTTTTGGAATTTCCTTACCCGTCCCTACAGTTTTGACTATAGCTTGTTTCACCCGAGCCTATTTCTAGTTGCAGTTCATTGTTTAGTTAGCCAGCTTTCTCGAAGGTCCTAAAAGAACTTTCGGTAGAAAATTCAATATAGTTTCGTAGAAATCCTATGTTCGTTATTTTGAAAGATTTTGGTTACTATATGAAAGTGACTGTAAGGTTATTAATTTTTAAGGTTGTAAACGGATTATTAAGGGTAAATCCTACTATCTGTCAAGATTTTCAAAGTACCTATTTTACTATAACTGTAATTTTTAATTAGAAAATCTGCAAGTAACTTACCGCTTTGGATGACATCTATGCTGTTCCATGCCGTACGATGATCACTAACGCCGCTGTTAATTTTGAATTACATCTTTCAGCAGTGCGTTTCATGAGAAATATAGCTGAGGAGCATGCTGGTGTTAAGCTTGTTTTGTTCTGACTTTAGTGTGGTAAGGTTATTTTGAAGATAGATTCGATTCTTGTTTGTTATTGGTGCTCTTCTTAGTTTCTCTAGTGAAAACAGCTCCCTCTGTGTATCCTTGTTCTTCTCGATGTCCCTTTGGATATTCCGAACATAAACGGAGCGTGTTCTTTATGTTGGCATTCATAGTACCAGATATAGGTGGCCTATGTTGTTACTCAATTTAAATGGTCCTGGTTTATTTATTTTATTGGCAATGAAGATTGTTTGTTTTTCCTAAGACACTGTTATGGGTGCTTCTAATGCTGCGGCCAGATTGAAAGCAGATTTGTGGGAAGTTTCTGTGCCAGCCATACAACAGTATTCCCGGTTTGCTCAGCCTTTATTCTTTCGAGGACGCATTAAAGGAATTCTCTAGTAGACTGTTGAATCAGTGACCATCTTCTCTTGTGGCACCTCCTTTTTCTGCAATTTTTTTTCACCCTGTACAGTTTGGAGTTAATTTCACGATATTAGCAGGACTTTTCAAATTTCTAGTTAATTCTGCGTTTAACTTTCTGTAGACTTTCCGCAGAGTAGGTACCTAAGGTCCATTGATATAAGCTCTCAACTTCTTTCGCTAATGCGAGAATGATAAATCAACGATGAGTTTCCTGAATGTGACGGAGATGCTAGCTCTCTGCATATCGTTAGGTAAATAATTCCACATTCGAATAAACTGAAAAATGGAAGAACTTTTGAGAATAAAATTTCGAAATCGTGGAATAAGAAGATTTTATCCCCTGGTTGAATGCGAGGACTGAATCATACACAACTCAAGTTAGGCGGTTGTACGGTAGTGGGAAGTTTATCTATTAAAGAAAAGAAGGTTTTCCGTTCCGTTTCAAATAAGTGCACAAGCATATCAAAGCAATATGAAGTTAAAGTGTAATACGCAAATAAGTACATACTTTATTTAAGTATTGTCTAAGGTGTCGACGAGCTTTAGGCTTTAGATAAGCATAGACGCCCGAAGACCTGCATATATTTTAGATCGTAGCATGGCATCTTTGAATTGAGAACAACACCCATATTATGGACTTCGTTCTCATAGGGAGTAATAGGGATGCCATAAACGTAACATTCATACATAGAACAAACAGTTGTTGGATAAGAGTGCTTCAGTTCTATGCTATTCATGAATCAATTGAAAACTCTATTCACATTGGTGTTCATCCGCGAACCGTAAACTTTAATAAAACCAATGGGACACCTTAAGTAGACATGTACGTAGTCTGTAGTTGAATAGAAATGCTTAGATAATTTTTCGAATAAGGCTTTATAGTAAACGTTATCAAAAGCCTTGGAAAAATCTAGGAGTGTTAAAATCGAAAATTTCACTTTTATAGAGTGCTTAGAGAATATCTGTTATATCTTTTGTAACCTTTTTTTTTTTCTAGAGAACATGATATTGAACCTGTCGAGATAACAGTTTTTCGAAAACTTTGGAGACTTTGCAGACTAATAAATCTGTAATCGGTGGATGACAGGTTTGCGCGGGATAGGTATTACGTTCGTAAATCTCCAGGCAGTGGGATATTGATATTTCGTAATACAGATATAAAAATATTCAATACTGCGTCTATGATTTTCTATGGAAATACAGGATACCTCTAAACTATTTACCTTGCAGCTTTCCTAGCTCCCAGAAGAAGTAGGTACCAAGTAGCGCACCTCATGGTTGCTGGAATAGAACACTCGCAAACACATGTCTAAATGATTCGATTTTCTCAGAACTTTTATATCTACGACAGAAATTGTTTGACTCTAGACCCAAAATCCTAGCATGGGTATCTATGGCCGAATGGCTTGCTAACACCTAGCTTCTTGATGTCGGCTCTGCACTCCCAGATGAGCTCCATTATTTCTATTATACGCAGGCCATAATTGCTTCCCAATACAACAGATTTTCCCGATGACTCACCGATGATTAGCCTTGACGTAGCTGTCATTGATGATGTCACTTTTTTGGAGTTCTTAGGGGACTCTCACGCCACCAATTCTGCCTGAAAATACCACATTAGTCAGGCAATTTGTATGACTCGTTCTAGTGTCAGTTGCTGATGTATATTCCCGCTCCTGTGCTTATACTTGTACTCGACTCATCTGTAAAAATAAAAATGTCTGCTGTTACAAATCACTTATTCCTCTCCTAGTCGCTTCTAGTACATATAAATATATAGGCTCTTCCTATGAAGGTTCGGGTAGGAGCTTGCGAGTCTGTTTCTACATTGGTATGAATTAAGTCAATTATACGAAGGATATTGAAATATCAAAACTTCCTCCTCTTCCTCCAACCCATTGTTTCTATCCTGGCTCGCCGCTGCCAGAACAGGTCAATTGACAACAGGTCGAACATTACCTCCAATGCAGTCGTAGGCGTGGTGCGTAGGTACCCAGTTATTCCCAGACATGCCGCTCTCTGGATTTGCAATAATACAGATTATGTTTTACTACACTGCAGTTCACCAGACTATGGAGCCGTACCACACGACTGTTCTTACTATCGCTGAGAACATTCATTGTACCAATTTAGGTTTAACGCCTTAAAAAAGCCAAAGATTTTCTTATACATGTAAAAACCTACACTGACATTTTTTCACGTGGCTTAGTATATTACTCTTCCAGCTCAGATTTGAGTTCCCATCCTTGGGAGTCTAAACTCTATTTGCCTTCTCCTACTGAAAAGTGCAACATAATAAGTGACATTTAACTATAAACTTCCTACCAAAATTTAAGCAATCATCGTTATAAAACGAATGACATACTACTATTATTGACATTTACGACGACAAAATTTACAGCAAGTTTTAGAGTTATAATCGTATTTCGTTGTTATTATCGAATCATACAAATTTCCCTGATTTCTTTTGGTTTGGCATATTTTTTTCTTCTTATATTTCTTTTCCTGGAGTAACGCGGTGCATGTCTTCTAACTGATCTTCATATAGTTTCATTAAAATTTAACTAGTATCTGCGAGTGTGACCACAGATAATTAATACGTATTACTTATCTGTGGTGTGACCGCATGGAGAGTTTTGTTCCAATATAATGATGACGCCCTTACATTCCCGTACTTCACATATCCATATGTCATCAAGATCTTGAGGGCATGTCTTTAAGTAAACAAAATCTTAGTGGGTCTTCAATTTTTACGTTAGCATGACAAATTTCTGGAAGGCTAGAATCATAGGACTGAGTTACATATTTATCGATTTGCGACATGTTACTACTTTCTTTTAATATTATTGAGATGAGATGTTCATAATCGGAAGAATATACTAATGAACTAACATTTTCTTTAAGTATATTTTAACGATATTCAGTATCGGAGATAGTAGATAACTGATCTGTGATTTCTATAGATAGGTTAGATGTTGCTGAAAGAGTTTTACCTAAAACAACTCGTTCATAGTACTATTCACATCAATAAAATATTTTAGCCTGATCGTATCTCAATTTCTCATCTTATGGTACCTTATAATTCTCAGCAGCCATCAGGGACCATTCCATATTTTCTGTGGATATATCGATATTTTACTTTATACAATCATTTCTGCCATTAACTAAAATACAGCATATACATAGTACATTGATCCGAAAAATAATAGTTACAGTGAGTAAATACTGAAGAAGTGTATGTATTCACAAAATTCAATAAAAGTTTGAGAGACAGTACGGGGCTGGTCGTATAGTGATTGGAAAGGGCATAAAGTTCGGGATACAATGATCTCTGTAAGTTACCGTACACTATGTACTTTTTAAAATACAGGGTATTTGGTGAAAAACTAGCAAATTTTTTTTAACCACCCTTTAACTCCGAGACGGTTGAGATGCCTGCCTCGCCTTGCCATACAATTTTTTATTTGACTAGGTGACTACTATCACTTTCTGGACCACCATGGACGAAACACTGTATATATGGTACTATATGTATACATTTTTTTGGAACAATCAGACTTACAAAAAACGTGTTTTTACAAAAAATTTAAGGAATTTAGTCTTCTTCAAATTTATATTTTGACATTTTTCAAGTAGGATCAACCCTTGAGTAATTATTTTGAAAAAACCTATTTTTGGTACCTTTAAACCAAGATGGCGGACCGCGCGGGGTCCCCCCAAGGATCTAAACTTGGATTTTTCATCGGGGCCCGGAACTGAATAACATATATATAAATCACAACTACCCCACCTTTTGTTAGGCAAAGGCCTTATTTAGTCCCTCCTGACTGGACTAAAAGGTTTTCTATTGAATTTATGTCCGGCAATTAGGTTGGTCAATTTAATAGTCACACTTTGTTTACTGGAACTAATGCTTTGCCGTTTTTCAAGTATAATTGGTGTTGTTGATTTATTGAAAGTACCATACAATAGTGATTTCTTTCTCGGAATTCGATGATATTAACATACACAAATTTTAGGCCAATAACAAACTAAGGCAAGGGAAAAGTCTAGAATTTGTCTAAGACCAATTCTTACTGTAGGTACCGTAGATGAAGCTTTAATTGGATTTTATATTCTGAAGAATTTTTCAGTACAATGAAAACATTTTGGACTGATAGTTATCACAGTATATATAAAAAACATAAATTTTTATATGGCAACACCAAGGTTTCCCGATTTAACTCGTTTTTGAAATTATATAGTAAAAACGGAAATTTGTATGGCAATCCTTCGAAGGAGTCATCTGATTTGATCCAATTTGGAAATTAAACTTTTTTTTTAAAGGCTATATGCAAAATTTCAGATTTCTATGTGAATGCGTTCTCGAGTTATCGTGAGGCTAGGCTGACGGACAGACGAACATGCAAAAATTAAAATAAATTTTATTATTATGTGTAGGTGTCCAGTCCATTTCCATGTACCATAAATATTTGTAGCGGTACAAACGGAATGACAAACTTAATACAACCTATGAGATTTTCGTCTATAATATAAAAAGCATCCCTTGTATATGATATTCCTACCCTTATGTTACGAACGGTCTAAATCAGCCGAGGAGTAGTGTTGGGCAAAATGTATTCTGATTGATGTAATCATTATTACAGATTGATAATATTAATTAGAAAAGTAATTATTTGTGGCGATTAATGATTGATGAATCGTAACCGTAAGCATGATTACATGATTGCATTTTTTGATTACAAATTTGCAAGAGTTTTAAAATTGTAGTTAAAAGAAAACAAACATTGTTGTTGTATTACTATTCCGAAATCGCTAGTGGCACATAAACTAATGTTTAGAAGCACATATCTGTAGTGGTATGGTAATTGAATATCTGATATCTGCGGACTGGTAAACGGTATTATTAGCAATTAAGAAAGTGAGAATTTCATATACGGTTTCATTATTAGAGTTAGAATCTACTTTATGATATCAAAAACCATTTTGTTAGGTAGTAGTTAGTAAATCTAATCTTTCATCCTCACTCTTGCTGTCATGTCAGTAATATTCAACCATTGCAGCACTTCGAGCATGCTTATAACTGTTGTATATATGCTTCATTTCAGAATAACTCACATTTTCTTATTCTACAACAGTTGCATTCTGCCCTTCGATTGATTAACTTGAACTAGCATATAATAATGTGGAGGAATATGAAAAGTGTGGCAAAATCAAAGCGTTAAAAGGCATTGTTGCATTTTTCGTGCTCAACGACTTTCTTATACGCCCCAGATATCTAATATTTTTCGCTATCTTTTTTCACACATAATCAAGATCCTCGAATTTAAGTTGATGAACAGATATGTGCTTGTCTCTATCAATCAAGGCACTTATACTGTATAATTCAACAGGGTAGAGAACTCCAATTCTACAATAAAAATTCTTACGATCACAGATTGTTTGTTTTCTTAGAACTAAAGTTTAAAATCTCTTGAAAAGTTTCATTTGAAATCAAAAAAATAATCTAATCCTGATTACGGTTACATTTTCTTAAGATTATTAGATGTAATCATGATTAATGATTGATGGGTAATCATGATTGATTATCAATCTGATTACAAATGTAGTTGATTACGCCCAATACTGCCGGGGAGAAAATTCCTCGTTTGCAGGACGTCTCACATAGAGTGTGTACCTTGTAATTAAAGAAAAAAAAAAAAAAATAATTTTTCCATTTTTCAGTATATACTTTCAGACCAAAATATGTATTTGGTATTTTAGTGGGAATTTTCTTCAATTTCTATATATATTTGTCTTTTCTCATTTTAGGCGTTGTTGCACCATGCCTGAAGTTACAATTTCCCTTAAAATTTCATTAGAAGCGATGAACGGTGTTCTTCGGGTTTCTTTTCTCTCTAGTCTCTTGTGATTTTTAAGGCTTAAACGACAGGACCCTGTTAACCATATTCAGACAACATCTTCAATCGCCATTATACCTAAATATCTGCTTTTTTTTACTACAGAACTTTGTGTGGTCTACTTTGCTATTTATTGGTTTATCCGAGCATCAAATTATGCTTGGATGGATGGATTGGAGGGAAATTCATATCCTTAGAAGGACTGGAACCTATAAATTTACAAGGCCAATTGTTCACTCTCAATATTTACGAGACATTTTTCTTAGATCCCGGTCGCCTTTTGCAGTTCATTTTGGAGTTGTAAGCCAAGGAATCAGTAACGTTTACTGGAGATAGCCTAAGAGCGACAGAGTGTCATAGTTTCGGTGTCTTCTCTGCAACCGCTGCATAGATGATTGTCAACAAATCTGAATTTAGTTTAAGTAACCTGCGAGATAAAGAGAGAGAGAGAGAGAGAGGGGGAAACAGAGAGAGAGAGAGACAGAGAGAGGGAGAGAGAGAGAGAGAGACAGAGAGAGAGAGAGAGAAAGACAGAGAGAGATACAGTGCGAGAAAGAGGCTTTCCAGTGAAAATGGGTGCGAGGGTACTCAGAGTTAGCTTATTTAGTCTAAATAGCTTATTCATTATACTTCGGTTGGGTTTCCCCACAGTTATTTTGTTGTCCTATCGTGGGTTTATTTAATCAAAAACGATTATGCTGCCAGTAGGCACAATCAACAATATTAGAGGTAAGATATTTTGAGAAAATCCCGATTGTGGAACGGGTGCTGCCGAGACTGTTCCAAGAGGGAGACAATTATTGTGCCTTTTCGGTTCGAATTATGTTTCTGCGACCTAGCACCCATCCAATGAGTTCTCCACAGTGTTACCAATTGAGCCGTCTAATTTGGACGATTTTCAACTTCATTTTAGCTGGAAAAATTTACCTTAACCGACAGCTGATTTTTAGCCGATTTTGATATTTCTTCAGCTGATTTTGCAAACTTTACTTGGTTTGGTATCAATTGGTTGCTTGGGTGCTTTGGCGACAATTGTTACAAATTTGTTCGTCTCAATTTCAAACATCCTTATAAAAACGAAAAAAAAAAATTATGTTTGGAAATTTCTTTGCTTTACCACTAGCACAGAATTACTTTTCCCGAAGTGATTTAAACGAAGAAATTAATATTTTGTAAACATTTTAATATAATCAAAATTCGCCAGTTAATAAAATGCGAAAAATTCAAAACAAATTCGCTGGAAATCATATTATTACCTTATGACGTAGTAACACAAAAAATTTCTCTCGAATCGGCCAAACCTTGTTATTTTTGTATCATGGTTTTGTGTGGTGCTTTGGCGATCAGATGTATTGAAAAAGTGGATTTCTTCCGCTCGTGATTGTGTAAAATTGGTGCGTCGTGGAAAATTACTTCTTATGAGATAAATGTTCACAACAGAGCACTAATGTTCCTGAAAGAAAGGAAAAGATATATGCGAAACGTAGTAACTGGGTTGTATGTGACCCGAGTGCATGAAAATGGCTTTTCCTTCGGATAAAAATTCCCGAGAAAGTTTTCTGAATCAGGAAAAGAGTACACCATTCGATAGTACTATCGGCGAGACCTTTTTTGCTAGTTTGCATTTACTGTACGATTGGGTTGGCGATGACTCGCCACAGAAGCTATTCAAACAATCACTCTTCAATGTAGTCTTCATTTGAGGAGTTTGCATTAGTTTGTATAGAATAAAATTTGAAATTTGCCGATTTTCTAGATACATTTAGTCGATTTTAGAAAGAAATTACTGACAGCACTAGTTCTCCATTACACAGAAAAAAGCAAAAAAAAAATTTAATGTGGTTTTTGACTGCAGTACCAATTTGGAAGTAGTGAAAGACATTAAAAAGGTTTTAATAGCAGCTTAGCAATCCAAGTAGATGGCAGTGTTCTTGTTTTCTATAATAAAGTTGAAAGGATAACTTCCCGCTTCCAAAATGACCTGTATGTCCACTTGTAAGACTGTGACACACTTTTCAAGGTGTATATCCAATTCCATAGAAACACCTTTTCTAGTATTTTCTTCTAATTTGTAACCATCTGTGTAAAACAATACTTGACCTACAGAGTATGATTCCCATACTGACTTAGATGGTATTTTCGCTTTGATGCTGGCTTTTAGTACAGCCTCGCGAATATGATAGATATTCCCGTTGATGTCAAGCAAATTATACGTACTTTAATATTTTATTTCTAAAACGATCGTGCGATTTATATAATTACTTTAGCTATACTTATTGGTAATGGAACAACCAATTAAGGAACAAATGTTTTCGTTGTTTTAGCACGTTCACTGAAAGGGTTTCTAAATCAGTATTTTAGTATAGGTACCTACCTATAATTTTTACACCAATGTAATCTATCCAGTATTTGTCGCGGTACGAAAAAAATTTTCTCCAAAGATTTCTTATCTTTAAACTGTTCACCGTTTTCTGTCACTCTATATAACACTTTTACTAAATTCTTTTAAATTTCTTAAATTTGCCTAATATATGTGTGTGTTGGTGTTGAATATTGTAATTTATATTTCTTGATTTCCAGTGAATGCAATCAAAATTTCATGTTAGAATTAGGTGTTTAACTGCACTTATGTTCCGGTACATTGCGAAAAACACTTTAAAAATTATTTGGGTACTATGCCAGTAGCGAATTGTGAAAATTAAAAAAAAAATATTATAAAGGATGATTGATTGAACGTAGGTACACATGTGTGATATATGTGTGTATGTATTTCAATGTTAATTTCAATTAGGATTTATTCTGAATACACAATATTTACAAAAAGAATTTAACAAAATGTGCATTACTATCAGAAAACGAAAAAAATGTTTTGGTGAAAAAAAATTCTGCTCTAAGGAAGAAACACAAAAAACAATCAAAATATAAACACGCAATAAAGAAGCAGAGAAAAAAACTAAAGAAATTTACGTTATAATTATAAAATTCATAACCTTAATTTACTCAATTAAAAGTTAATCGAAAAACTCCTAAATTTTGACAGTCAAGTTTTAAATTAAATGTTAAATTCACACGCTATGACGTATTTGTAGTGGTAAAGCAAAACCCTAAAAGAAGTTTATAAAAATAAAATTAAAGTTAAGTCGTGGATAAGGTTATTGGAGATGATTTTTACACACGAAAAATGCCGTCTATCTAGCTGTAAAAAAAAGGGAATGATCACAGCTGTTCCTAAAGTTAATTGCTTAAAATTTTTCTCCAAAGCTATTCGGTAATAAAACCCATTAATTGCCCAGGGTGCGTATATGCAACCTTCAATTTATTTATTTTTTTCCAATTCAAACAACTTCTTAATTTTTAAAATACTTTTTTGGAACTCTTGATATTATCTTGTGAAATTTACAAAACTACACCCCTAATTAAGTAACAAATGTAGATTAAAAAGGTACGCAGAACAAAATTTCATTTTGTGTGAGTGATTAGCTAATTAGCAATTGTAAATTCAAAATCCACAAAAATTTGATTATATTCCGCTACAAAAAAAAATGATTAATGATATCGTAGTGCACTAGATTCGCTTTAGACATTATAGAAGGACTTTCTTTTCGTAATTCCCACGAATCAAATATGAATTTGTAAACCAAAGATATCATATCTGCTGAAGGATCCTAGTGGCACTTAAACTAATTCATGGGTTGGTAAGTAGTTTCCTGTTGGAGTTCTTTTTTCTTTTTTCTTTTTAGTAGTAGCCATTTGAGATACTTTGAGTGTTTTGCTCTTAAGTGCCGTAACCCTACTACATAGTAGTCTCCTTCTACAAAAGGCCAAAAGGCAAATCATTTTCTATCCCATACACGATCAAGAAACTGTCTCATGGAAAATGGATGATTCTTCTGTCATATTTCCAGAATCAGTTTGTTGCTGCTCAACGTTACTTGAACAATTTAATTTCTGTAACTAATTTACTTATAGTTTTCGAAGTGAAAACATGAACAGAAGTGGTGTATTTACTTCATAGGACTTTCTTCAGTTTGGTTCTATATGTTGTCTCTGAATTTCTTACCACAAGTCTTATAAAAGTATGTTTCCCTATTTAAGTTCTTATCAGCATATTATGGTGACTTAATTGCCCATCAGGATTCTTGATCTCGTTACAGAAGTCCTTGGGGGCCTAACGTGGAGACCTGCGAAATATGGCTTATTACGTGGTTGTCTTAGCACTCGGATTTTTTCTGATGTCACACATCTTCCTTCCGAAACATTTCTGTATCTAAAGCATCAGTCTACGCCAAATGCATGCTTGATATTCTCACTAATGGAAGCGAAACCCATCTAACATATCTACCCTTTTATGTGTCACGATAACCAGTTGTTTAAGCAAAACTCCACACCAAACTGTAATCCTAGCTCTGTGGGGAAATGACAATGATAATTTACTTTTACGAATCATCGTTGAATCATCCCAAACTCGTCTAGGTTATTACACTTTGCTCGCATTTGGATGTTAACCACACCAGCCTCACCAATGAATAAGTTCCGTGGGAAACCGATCCAGTGGTAGTAGAAAAATCTTTGTTCATGTTTCGTAGCCAAGGCTACTTCAGTTGGATTTCATGCATATCCGAGACTGATGACCCTCACACTTCTAGACTTCATCTGGTTTGTTACGCTGAGGGTACATCAGGTATCTAGTGCTTAGCATACCTCCTCCATTTAAACACATCGCTTGCATGATCATTCAGCCAATAATGCTGCTCCCGCAAGTTTAGTATCTTACCAACATCATACTCTTCAACTCGTTCTGTGCACATACTACCGAAATTTCTAAGTTCATAATACATTGAGTATTCACACAGAACATACATACAATCGTCGCAACTATCTCTGCATAAGCATTCCTCACTTCGCGCTAAAATATATGTATCGAGCCATGTGCTGTGAAAAGGAAACCGTCCATAAGGGACCTCATGTGTTATGATCCCAAACGTTCCTCTTATTTTTTCACTCTCACTCCAACTAGCTGGCCATTTCTGCCTGACACACTGCTTCAGTCCATTTTCTCTCTCTTTCTTAATCCCATCGATACACTGTCATATTCTCTCAGTGAAATTACCCTTTTGATCACGCGTGGTTGCGTCCATTAAAATTTTTAAATATGGCCGTACCATAATCCTCCCTGACGCGGTCATGACACCCTTATACCAGACATATGCCTCATATATTGCACAAGCAATAAATAGACTCTCATGGATCATACTGGCCACTCTCTTACCTTGATCCCATTTACTCCTCACTACCTGACAGAGCTGACCTACCAGACTTAGCATCTCCTTCTTAAAATCAACTTATTGGCAGTTAACGTCATTCTTTCAGCCATGTTTATCCCCTAGTACTTAACATGAGTCATATATCTCAGGTTGACACCACTCACCCTCACACTTGAGGATCTTTCAAAAAATATCACCGGGAATCAGCTGGCTTGTTGCATTCTTTGTTATTTTCCATAAACTTGAGTATTGCAAGATATGGCATATTATATACGAAAGCTATTGTCCACCGCAGGGTTTTTCTTTTAATAGAATAACTTGCAAGGACTTTATCCATTGTATCCACCACGCCCTTCGTTCTATAATAATATTCTGTTATTTCAGTGTTTTGGAGTGCACTATCTTACATTTCTTTAGTACGATGAAACGTGGACGACATAATGGCAGCTTTGTTTTTTTTTTTTCTATGAAAGTGGGAACAGTTATGTTACTATTAAATCCAAAAACGGTGGAAGAGCTTTGATAGCTCCCACGCCATTAGAAAACATTCGAGTGGGAGTGATGTGAAAAAAATTGTCAGCTAAAATATGTCGATCATTTCTCTTATACCACAGACACAAATATCTCACCACAGGCCTCGTTGATTTATTTCATGTATCGTATCCGTGAGTTTTTGGTATTAGAAACCCACTGTACCTTTATGCCATATTTTGCTGGTTTGGACGGTATATATTGCGTAAAGTTCATGCGACCCCAGAATTAAAACAGCTATTTCAAGAGAGAGAAGCCAAATTAGCGTTCAGCTATAAAAAAAATCTCAAATTGCGGCTGCTTTATCGTTCTTTACACACTCTGGTCTGAAGTTTGGATTGGCGAAGGCAAAAAACTTGTTGACAGCTTTGAACCGATTTATACTGCAAATAGAATAGACATGATAATGTATCAATTTACAGTAAATCAGAGAATATAATCGATCACGCAGAACATATTCTTTCTTGTAGGTCATAGAATATTACGCGGCTCTTACCTCTGCTCCATAAAATATAGAACGAATTAACAATTGTAAGAATTTTTTTTTATAAAATCTTAGAAAATACTTCACAATATTATTTCTTAAGAAAACCTTTGTCCGATGAAAACCAGATGCATAAAGGCAAAGTTCTGTATTGTTGCTGCTGCTTTTATATCCTCAGTTCAAAATAGATAGTGGGTATGACTGAAATTCCTTAATATGATATTCCACTAGAATATCGTACGTGTTTATTTAATGTCCAAGTGTGAGGGTAAATCAGCATAGTCGTGGTATGGAAATAGATGAAATGACAGGGGTTACTAAACAGTGGCGTGCTACACAATGAATTTTTGTTTTTGTTTGTCATTATTAATAAGAAGTAGGTTTAAAATCAATAGATACGGAAATATATAATTAAGTGAAGGAAAATTTCCATGAAAAATATATCAAGTACCCAGATACAATGTGGCCCATTGCGAAGATTTTTCTCGTGTGCACACAAGGGTTAAGAGTTCACAATTCCCATTATCCTTATTCATGTACTGGAATTGATTTTTTTACAGTCCCATTCCAGGGATTGGAAATAATAGTTTAAAATACCGACAGGTAATTGAATTTGTGAAAACTCAGATTCCAGAGCAAAAATACATTCAAATACCGAAAAGTGTTTAAAAAGTATTTTCTGTATAATTCCTGTTAATTCTTTTCCAATAATTACAATTACTTTTTATAAATATGGAATCATGAGTTTTATCAACAGATAAAGACTTCGTGTGCACTTTTTTATTCTTAGAAATATACATATTTACTCGTTCGTTAATAACAATTAAAAAGAAAATAACTTTCGCAAATGCGGACGAGGTTTTAAGAACTAACTAAATGCGCACAAACTTTAAATTAGTTTTTCTTTTGTGCACATGAGTATGTCTTTTATTACTCTGGATCTGACGAATTCTCATAATTTACTTACATATTTACCCGTTAGCCTTTACACTTCCCACCACACAAAATTTTATCCATTCAAATTTTTACAATTGAAAATCCCAAATTCTTTCACAGTGTTTATGTTTTTTTTTTTTTTTTTTTTAAATTGATTTTAATTAGTTTGCATATGCCAAGTAGGCTGAGTTGCAACAAAGGCAAGTTTACGTTTGGCTCTATATACTTTTTGACGCACTTTTGATATACATTTAAATAAAAAATCACATTTATGTTAACCAATTTTTATTAAACTTATTATTATTGTCATAGATTGTTCAGTGTCTATACTAAGTATATGCACTGAAGTTATATTTTATTGTAACAATCAAGGACCATAGAATATTCCTTCGGATTACAACTGTAGTTTCCGATAAATAAACATTAGTGAGTTCTATACATATTTGCAAAAAAAATTATTATTGAACAAACAAACAAATTTTTTCAAAAATTTATTGAGCATAAAATTTTCCATTTTGTAATTCTGAAAATATAAAATCACAATTTACTAAACATAATTAAAGTGTTTTTCGCAAAACAAAAAATTTTTATTAATCCTCATTAACACGTTTATTCATCATTTTTTTAACAACCCAAAAGTTATATATTAAATAAGAAAAACGTTTTATTATAAATATCTCGATGAAGAAACAAATTGAAAAATTTTTCAAAAATTTTTCAAAAATTCAGATGAGGAGCAAAGACTTTTACGTGTAAATGAAAACCAAAACCAAAAATCGAATTATATTCGTGGTCGAATGCAAAAAAGAGCGCATACGGTCGACGATTTTATGAAAGGTAAATAAAACGTGACACGATTTTAGTTTTCCTTTTTACATTTTTGTTTTACAAATATTAAAATTAACCGTAAAAAGTAATTAATATTAAAATAAAAAATATAGTTTTTTTTCTATTACATTTTTGTCTTAATTAAAAATACATACTAAAAAAAAGAATGATTAAAAAACAAATTTTATTCAATTTTTTTAGAAATTCTGTTCGATCTTTGCTTTTGCCGTTTTGATAAAAGTTTTAAAGCTTCGTCTTTGGCCTGTTTCCGTTTGAGTTCATTTTTAAAGATATTTCCAGCTTGTGAGACTTTAGAATTACAGTTATTGAAATGCCTTTAATTATGTATATATATATTTGTAAAAAACTTGTATTATTCAATTTTGTAATATCTTCTTGAGTATTTGCATGTCCGATATTTTTTCCGTTATGATATTGTTATACTGCTTTCAGATTTATTGAATGCGACTAGTTTCAGCTTGATTAATCCCCATACATTTTCATTTTAAATCCTAAGGTAATATAATAGTCAGTCTTAATGAAGATCTACTTATAAACGACATTATTGAATTCTAAGCAAAGGAGTGGCCTTAGATAGGTAGATATCTTTACTCATAACTTACAATCGATAGTTTAAGAGTTTACGTGTAAAGGGTGTCTGTAAATACGCAGAGAATCTCGTCGAATGGTTTTTAGAAAATTCTCAATTCTTGTCGACAAGAATAGTCGAGTTTTTGTCAATTTTTTTTTTATTACTGTTGTCCAATTGGCTTACAATGCCTTAATATGTACTTTTCGAGAGGGAATCCGGAAAAAATTCTTAAGTAGTATTTCTTGAGTTTTTATACTATGTTTCTCTGCGACTTATAGAAATTATATTGCATTATGCATAACGATAACTCGTGTGTTTCTAGTCTGTATATATTTAATTTTGTACCTTTAAATATTTGTAGTTAAGTTGCTTTACATTTATATTTGACGGAAATGAATATTTTTGTCAAAATTTATAGAATTATGCAAAATATGTGTAAAACTTGGATCATCATATGTATAGGCAAAATTTCAATATTAATATAAGAGACCAAGACATGCTTTAATTTGAGTAATTTATCTTAAACTTAGGAGTTGGTGCTCAAAGCTCACGAGTAAACTCAAATTTCGGGGTAATTTTGTCTAGAATTGGACTAAAACAAAGTAATGCAAAATTATTTAAAATTAAAACTTATTCGCAATTAAATAGTATGTAAAAAACTAAAAAAAAAAAAAATAAAATTTTTTGAAAGAGTTTTGAACACGAAGAAGATATATTTTAAACGTATATGAAACCTTGTATTACAGCTAGCTTGCGCATCACACCTAGGGTGGATTTTGTAAGTCCATTCCAAGTGATTCTGTTAGACCGACGTTCTACTAAACCGTTCTTCCAACAAGGATCAATGGTGTGGTATACAGATGGTTCAAAATCGAACAATGGAATCGGACTGGGCATATACGGCCCCAAATGCCATATATCTAAGGCTCCTGGCTCTACCCCTACCGTATTATAAGCCGAGGTATTGGCCAGAGGAGAATATGCCAATACCTGCATTAAAAGAGCCATAAATGGCTCAACTATTAATATCCTCTCGGACAGTTAAGTGGCCCTCAAGGCCTTAAAGTCCTTCACTCGCAATTCAGGAATAGCCTAAGAATGTCTATAAACCCTCTAAAAATTATCAAGGAGGATGAAAGTTATCCTCATGTAGGTACCTGGAAATGAGGGCCACAAAGGCAATGAAATTACTGATGGTCTAACGAAACGTGGAGCGGAAGCGTTGTCACACCAGAGCAGTATTGAGGAAGGATACAAGGAGTTCGTCAGGAAAAAAAGTTTATCGACACCTCTGGCGGAAAAACAAAAGAACTCCTACTCTTAGAATAACAGAGGTCAAAATGATTATTGATCTCTTCTCCCCTTGAGGTATCACGTAAATAAGCTGAGCTTGGCTAAGACTTCATCCTGCCGTTTCTGTCAGGATGCTCACGAAACTTCGGAGCACTTGCTCCGCAATAGCGAAGCATTGACCAGGCGGAGATTACTCCACCTCAAAAATGCTTTTCCTCCACCAACCTACGTGTGGAACCTGAACCTCAGAATGGTTCTAGACTTTATTAACAGACTGAACCTAGAAAGGGAGTAAATGCAACGGAGACTCATAATAGATCTTTCAGGTCGCAGTGATAGCGAGGCTAATGCCTACACACTGTTTCACAAATCAAATCAAGTTTGGGCATTCAGATAACTTATAATTTCCATCTCTAGACATGACCACTGCTTAACATACTACTTTTACAGTACCTACCCAAAATATCAGGAAGAAATTTACCATTCTAATGAACAAAAGCCGGAGCATCACTTCTTCAACCAAACTTTTTCTCACGTCAAGGCATAGTCATAGTCAGAGTCATTCTTTCAAATATATTGACCTTAATGTGTAGTCCTAACTTCCCTGTTAGGATTTATGGTAGGGTAGATTTAACACTCAGGCTTTTTATTTTGGCCTTGGTTTCACAATTGTCTTGATTTTGTCTTCTTTTGAAACATTTATTGATTAAAAAAAAAAAACTTTTATGTTTGATATGTCTTTGTTTATTACTACAGCTTCGCGTGCGACACTAAGCTGTTTCCGTGGCGGTTGTTGGTTATATGTTGTTTATGAGGGTGAGACAGGAATATTGGGATAGGTATTGTTAAGAAAGATGAGGAGCTCTGGCGCTTGAGCCAGGTATCCTTGTGGGGGTCTTCCTTCTCTAGGTAGTTCCTATGTGGGGCATCCTGCTATGATTACGGTGGCTGTTGTTCCAGAGGTCTATCCTCGATGATGGGTTCCTTTGCTGCAAAAGAAAGTAAATCTACTCTTAGGGTCAACAAGTTGAAGAGGTGAGAAATACCTGAATTCTGCAGGTGGAGTGTGTGCAGGCAGGTTGAAGATGAGAGGGTTTGGATGATGAGGGGTTTTCGAGACAAGGTATTTGTCGATAAGGAGTTTGCTGCCTCGTAAAGCTTTTTGTTGGGGTAGTACTAATTGTCTGCCCTTCTTCGAAGGCCAGTGCAAGAACGGAGTACTTTCCTCTCCAGATTTCCGAGGTTTTTCATGTAGGTTGGCGAGATCGTATGGCATATTGTGAAACAGTATATGATGGTTGGTCGAGTTAGTTGCTTATAAAGTGGGAGCTTGGTCGGGACGGATAGCCCATTTGGGATGTTGAGAAGTGGGCTCAGAAGGCTATAGGCAGCTTTTGCTTTTCTAAAAGCATATTGTGCGTGAGGGTTAAACTTATGCAGGTTAGAGAAAAATATACCGAGATATTTGGTTGCTGTGGAGGGTATTATTTTCTGGTTATTGACTTCAATGTCAATACTTTTGGTCAAGGTGGCTATATCTGCTCGGCTAGTAGTAGGTGGTTTGCGGATGCAAATCATTTCAGATTTGGCAATGTTTATTATGATACTTCATTTCTTGTAGTAGGCGTCCAGTTTAACAATATGCTGCTCCAATTTCCTCGCAGCGAATTTTGACGATATTGAGCGTGCATATGTGAGCGAGTCATCTGCGTAAAGCAGTATGGTGGAATTGTGATAATTTGGCGGTTGATCTGGCGTATAGAGGTTGAACAGGATCGGGCCGAGCCCGCTTCTAGAGATAGGGTAGCTTAGTTGCAGTTCTCAAGTTTCACTTCGAGATTTCTTAAGGACAGAAATCTATGGATAATTTTTGTTAGATGTGGTGGGAAGTGTAGTTCTAATAATTTGCAGATGAGGATGATGTTTTTCCAAACAGACTCAAAGGCTTTCTCGACATCCAGGAAACAGCCTGCTGTGCACTCACCTCTGTTGAGAGCTTAAATTGTGTCAGTGTGGAATTTGAGTAACTTATGTAAAGTTGAGTGTTGGGCTTTGAAGCCGAACTGGGAGTCTTGGTGGATGCCTACGTCATCGCATGTTTTCACGGTTTGTTGACGAGACAGATTCATCAAGGCATTTTAAGTGCGTTTACGCCTCCCAAGTTCTTCGCTGTCTTCCTTCTTTGGATTTAATTGATAATTTTCTTCATTCTACGGATTTGACTTATTTAAGGTGGAGCTTACTTTGGCTCTCAGTTCGATTCGATATCTTCTTTCTTCTTCTTTTTAATTTTTGGATTGGGTGTTGTTCACTTTTCGAGATGTTGTTTGGTCTTCTTCATACAGCTGTTGCTCCACATCAGCTATAATATATATATATATATATACTATTGTTATTTAGTTTAGGAGGGACTGGGAGCGAATAAGGGTCGGATTAGGAAGTTTTTTGAAGGACTGGAAGGTTTCTATTTTGACAGGCTTCATCACTTCTTTAGGGGTTTATTTGGAATTACCCCCTGTAGTAATCTCCTTTAGGTTTATAGAAATAACTTTGCAAAGGCAAGGGTAACAGGTAATTGAAATTTGCAAGTATGAAAAGATCGGTCAAGTTGTTTATGAATGGGTTTGGGCTAATAGGGTTTTTTTTTCGTTAGATCGAACCGATTCTCCTAAATAGAAGTTATATTGCCTGCCTCGTATAATATTTCGTTGCGATAGTATATTCCGTTGGTTTTTCTATGGAGTCCTATGCAAGCTCTAAGAATCTTTCTTTCGAGCTTGCTAAGGTTATCCCTATAAGTGTGGAAATTAAGTGCCGTATGGGAAAATAATAAGTGATGAGAAGCCTTATTAGTTGCTTGTACATCGGTGGTCTTATCTACGCTGTGAATCCGTCCCTGAAATTGCTTAGAGGGCTTATAAGGCTGTACGCGAAATGAGCTCTACTAATGTTTGCGTTTGATTGGTTATTCCCCCATTGTAGATTACCATAATTCGTTTAGATTTAGTAACTTGGCAGTGTCGCCCGGTACTAGGTTTCCGAATACAGATGAGTGCAAACTTTTGGACATTATTTTTGATACCCCATTTTTTGTGCTAGGAGTCGAGCTTGTGAAAAGATGCAGGTTGACTTTATTGATCACTAAAAGTGCCCCATATGTGAGGGAGCTATGGACGAAGATGAAAGTTGTGCCGCTTTCATTTTGGTGTTGGTCTGATGGAGCCCTGGGAGACTCCTGCTGCAATTGTTTTTGAGCGTAGATTTGTGATCATCGAGTTCCACATAGAAATTCCTAGAAGTTAGAAAACTGTGGATAAGTCCGTTTAGGTGTGGAGGAAAACCGAATTGGTTTAATTTGAATATTAGCCGTGCAGTCCAAAATGAGTCGAAAGCCTTTAAACATCGATGAAGCACCCAGCCATGCACTCGTTTCTGTTTAGGGATCTGATAACATTCGTATGGAATTTTAGTAAATGGTGAAATATAGAATGATTAGGTTTTAATTCCCTTTTCTTTTGAGAAGAAGAAGGCCTATGAAGCTTCATTAATTGACTAACCGTTGGTATTGGAATCATCTGTCATTTTGTAAATCTGAGGTTGTTAATATTGACGAAAAATCCTTGGAGCAGCTTCAGTTGTCAAAATAATTTATGTGTCTTTTAGTAACTACGTTGTTGATCTTTTAAAAAGTCTTAAAGTTGCTAAATTTTTGCACATACTAAGTGAATTAGCATGGGAGATATAAAACAATTTATCACGCTATTTGATATCTGACAATTCACGCGACGTTCTGATAGTCTTCCTTCAGTTTTCTTTTGGAGAGGCTATTTAGAGTGCACTTTTTCTAACTCATCTGATCGGTATGAATGACATGAGAAAATTATTCATTAATTGTGTGGCTTACATTACAAATTGATTGTTTTTTTCATGCAAATCTAAGAAAAACTCGTCTTGAAGGAGAGAGTTGGTTTATCCTCAATATTGATTGTAAATCAACGAAATAATGGCAATGTCAGTTTAAATGTAGAGTAAACATTTATGAGTTATGAGCTTTGTATATTTTCTGATTTTACCTATGAAGATTGTTTTATTAAATCTCAAAGTTTTTATTTCTTTTTTACTTTAATTTTCTCAAATTTTAAAAGGCAAAAAATTCGAAAAAATAAAAAAATAAATTGTCATCAAAATTAGTAAAAACAAAACAAATTAAAATTTACAAAAAAAATTATTAAGTCTTTGAGCACACACCGTCTTCCATTTACACTACGATGTTAAACCTTTTCGAGTTTAATACCATATATTATTAAATGTAAAAACATCGAAACGGGCCATGGTTTAAAGGTGATTTTTCTTTTTTGCTACCCTGTGTATAAGGCTTTGATAGTATTTTTATCAAATTTGATCAGCAAGAGATTATGTAAAATTTGTTGGGTTAAATGTAGCAAGTATACAACTACAAATATTATAAGTATTATTTTATTTACTTTTATTTATTTATTTACTTAATTACGGAATAATATCATTTTCTGCAACATCGATAAACAAGTAAATATAAAAATTATAAAGAAGAATATCTTTAGCAAAGTATTGAACTACGTTACTCTTTGTAAAAGAAAACTGAGCACGCCCGAAGGCATTTTTCGTAAAAACAGTATTAAAAAGTGAACAAAATTAAAATATCATATTCAATACATTTTTCACATGTTTTTTATAATGAGACGATGAAATTATAATCGTTTTGCCGAGAATTAATTGTTTGTATCTGATTTTATGAATAGCTGCAATTATTTTCTTAGTTACAAATTAAAAGGCAGAAAAATTTCCGACGATTTTTGAATGAATTGTAAGGTTTACACCAAAAGTATTATGATTATTTTTTATAGTAGCACCATCTCTAAGCAATGGAAGAAATTAAAATGTTTTACATCTTTACAGTCAGAATTTATAATTACATGTGTGCTTTTATTATAGTGTTTAATTGTCTGCTTGATAGCGGAACAGAATTTGTAGCTTACATGTGTATTATGAGATGTTTCAACGGAACTTAAATGTAACCCAATTAATGTTTTTTTTTTATGTTTAGGAAGTTGATATAGCCTGCATGGATTAGATTAGATTAGATTTGTGATTTGTGTACAGGCGTTAGCCTTGCAATCACTACGACCTCAAAAATCGATTGTGAGGGCCGGTTCAATTTACTCCATTTCTAGGTTTAGACGGTTAATTAAGTCTAGAAACTTTCTCAGACTCAGGTTCCAAATGTAGTCTGGTGGAGGAAAAGTATGTTTGATGCAGATTAGGAGCTCCGAGGTTTCGAGACTATCGTAACAGAAGCGGCTGGATGAAATCTCAGTCAATCCCATCTTGTATAGGGCCTGTGTAGAGTATGTGCATTATACACCTAACCACCTAACTATCATTCGTCATAAATGATAAAAGGCAAAATCTAACCATGATTGATGATCAATAATAAAAGCGAGCTATCATTTATGATAGAAAATAAAATCTAACTGTCACAATAATTGATAAATCTAGGCCGCCCATCATCGCCTAGTAGGTGAATTATATTCCGTGTATAGAGACGTAGAAGCCATGCTAATCACGATTGTCAATTCCAAATTGTGAACTTCAAAATGGATTGGGATAATCAGCGTTTCGTGCCGACATTATTCCTAATATTCTAGAGTTTCTGCTTGCCGTATACGCTTTGGAGAAATTGGAAAACAAATCTTGAATAATTCTAAAAAGCTTTTAAAAAAGTTTACGCTATAGCTCTTACAACCATATAACCAAATATGGTTTAACAATCTAGATTAGATTAGATTTGTGAAGGGATGTGTAGGCGTTAGCCTCGCTATAACTGCGACCTGAAAGATCTATTACGATTCCCCGTTTCATTTACTCCCTTTCTAGGTTCATACTGTTAATAAGGTCTAGAAACATTCTGGGATAGAGGTTCCACAAGCAGGATGGTGGAGAAAAAGCATGTTCGAGGTGCAATGGCCAATGCTTCGCAGTTTCAGAGCAAGTGCTTCGAGGTTCCGTTAGCATCCTGTCTTAATAAGAGTGCAATAATCATTTTGACCGCTGTTCTTCTTAGCAGTAGGGGTTCTTTTGTTTTTTTGCTAGAGATGTTTAACTGCCGAGATACTTGTGGCCTTTCCCAAGACAGGAATTTTTGTTTATTCTCCCAGTCGTTTACGGCAGGTACCTACATGAGGATAACTTTGTTTATCCTTGATAAGATTTTGAGGGTTTGTAGACATTTCCAGACTTTCTCTGACTTGACAGTGTAGGACTTTAAGGCCTTGAGGGCAGCTTGACTGTCCGAGAGGGTACTAATGGTTGACATTTATGGCACTTTTAATACAAGTATTGGGACATTCTACTATGGCCAATACCTCGGCTTGGAATACGGTAGGTGTAAAACCCAGAGCCTTCGATATATGATATTTGGGGCCGTATACTCCCAATCCGATTCCAGTGTTCGTTTTTGAACCGTATGTATACCACACAATCGATCCTTCTTGGGAGGAAGGTTTAGTGGAAGGCCATTGCTGTCGGTCTCCCAGAGTTACTTGAAATGGTGTTACAAAACCACCCTGGGTGTAATTATATCAGATATTATCATCATTTACTCGAAACATATATGTTTTAAGATACTTAAATGACCAACCAGATCCCCTGGCTTTTATTTTTTCTTCTTTTGCACTCTAATAGCTCTGGCGATTACTTCCTTTTTCACCTGCAAATATAGGAGTGGAAAGTTTAGTCAGGCTTCCATGTCTACTGTAGGTTCTCATGGAACCTGTTATTCCTAGACAGGCAAGCCGTTGGGTTTTTTAAAGCAGAGACTCAGCCTTTTTTGTATTAGTTTTTGGCCACCATGCGAGGGCTACATAGGTGGCCATTTGTCTAACAACAGTGGTGTACATCCAGTACATCATTTTTAGCTTCAGACACCATATTCTCCCAATAAAGCGACGACACGTGTAGAGATATCGCACCGGTCTATCCGTCACTCTGGACGGATTAGAATTTCAGGTAAGTTTATTATCTAGAGTTACCCACAGATATTTGACTTATTCTGAATATATCGAGTGCGTGTTATCAAGAAGAGCCATTAGTGAAAGCGTCGATCTTCTTATAAACGGAACTATAACCGTCCTATTGGGTTGTATGCCTTTGTTTAAACATCACGTGCACACTTTGGAGTGGGCATTTTGCATGTGGTCGGATATGACTTGATCATGGTTGCCACGTATTGTAACTTACTAGGTCATCCGCGTAGCCTTGTTCATTGAAACTCGAACTGGTCAGTTTCTCTAGCATATCATCATTCACGATCGACCACAATAGTCGGGAGAGAACTCCTCCTTGTGGACAGCCCTTTTCTGCAGTGATCGTGACTAAACAGTTGCCTATAGAGTTGTGGTTATCTTCCTGCTTCTGAGCATGGAGTCTATCGAGTTTGGCCTCAAAGCCTTTATCGTCGGCAGCTGATTTAATTGTCTAACAATCTAAGTTTAACCCTCCCGATGCTACGCTTCAAGGGTAATAGCTTGGTATGTTGGGGCATCTGTGAAGTATACCATAATAGCAACACAGCTATGTCTTTATCTAAATCCGTGCACAGATGTATGTCTAATAATAAAATAGCTGCCAGTTTATATGCACATATTAATAAGTATGAAGTAACTTATGATTTAATTTTCCTTGGAAATTCACATTACACAGTACAAACTAAATTCCATTCAAACGACTACACACCACAATAAAAGTTGATACACAAAAAGAAATTCTAACTCCAATCCAAAGCAAATTTTAATTTTTTAATCTGCCAAAATATAACATAAACCGTTTAGAAATGCTCCGAAATGTCACGTAGTATTAATATTTTCGATACTTGACTAAGGAACATACACCGACGTTATATAACAAGTCGGAAATTAATCGAACTCAGTACGACAAATTTTCAGTTAGTATACGTTATTTCGTAAAAATCATTTAAATATTTCACACCTTAGCAGGAAGAGTGACACAAGTCAAAATTGGACTGTGTTGAAAATAGCGAAATTAAAAAATAACTGAATATTGTTTTTGAAATTGTATGAAGGCCAAGTTTTTATCGTTATCATTATTTTGTTATTTTAGGGTGATAAGGTAGTTTTACGTTGAATGGCTACAAAACAAACATATTTTGATTTACGAATTTTGTCACTTTTCCTGCCAAAGTGCGATTTGCTTATTTTCTAAGATAACAAAAACCAATAAAATATTTTGAAGCACTAAATCCAACAACAAATCTTTTGATCCACATAAAGTGTTATACTTTTAGTACAATTTTTGGTTTGCTTTACAGTTACTTTTCAACTCAAAATGTCAAAAGAGTGTTTAGAGCAAATAAAAACTAATTTGAAATGAAAATACTAACGTAAAATAAAGTCTTAATATCCAAAGTAAAATGAGCAGCCTCAAGAGCCTGAAAATTTCAGGTTTCCCTTCCTTCTGATCATCGGGAACCCATCTATCAATAAATTTCTAGAGTCCCGTGCGAAAAGGCCTATAGTAGCAGCTCAAGGATGCATTTATTCAGTTATACTAGCGTTCTCCATGGCACCCTATTGCAGAGAGTTGTTCTGATAGAACATCTTATCCTCTGCCTTGCAGTTCATACTGTAAAGTGCACACATCCTTTCACCTTTCACACTACAAAATACTTTCGGCCGTGCAGTAAAATTCCTAGATACTTTTTTTATTCCAAACTGTGGGAATGTGCAACAATCTGTCATTTTCTGTCTTTCCTCAGGCTTACAATCTGCAAAGGTGGGTTCAATATTGAAATATAGTAGCACCTTCGCCACTCCCTTCATGTCCCTTAATCCTTTCGCTATCTTTTTCCTACTATGCTGTGTTTACATCATTGGGTTACAGTGAGTATAATAATATAAAAAAAAAATGGCTGCGAATATTTTCACTTTTCAAAATGAGCAGCAAGAAAGTCACCGTCCTCTTACTCTTTCGAAAAAATTTCCTTGATCCAGATAAACTATAATAAGTGCATAAGTTAAAGTTAAAACACATTTATCTCTTCAGCTGTAGTTAGTGATTAATAACAAAATTCTTACTTCTCTTAACCCGGTGCCATTGACGCTGGGTCATATGGACCCGAGGCAATTTAATACTGTAATATTTTCTGTTCACACTGACCGTAAATTTGAACGTTTGTGTTGCTGAAGATACAACACTCCTCTACTCATACCACCAGTGTTCTCCTTGCGACGCCGTCTGCCCAGCGAGATACCAGTGCGTCAAAACGTAAAAGGTTAAAGTTGCTTTTGCATAAGACCCGGTGTCATCGTCGCGTAATTATTTTCACGTCACTTGCGCCGGGTTAATTTATACATATTGTTCTTGTAATGTAATGCTACCAGATGATAAAAACACAAATTCCATTGCTTTTACAAATTGACACCTGATACCCCGACCGGAAAACCAAGGCAATAGAAGAATGTGTCCAAGAAATATTTCAAGAATAGTAGAACTCTAAGGTTGCTCTGGGTGGGTGTCATTGAGTGAACTATAAATCTTATATGTATGTATATACGAGACAATATTGATACTTAGGCTTTGTTTCTTTTCTCTACTAAATATATTTTGAAGTATGATGACATTGGAGAGAGAAAAAAAAAACAGCGAATTGATTTGATTTTCCTTAATGCCTATACAAAGCTCTCATAGCTCCACGAAGATGTTTTCCATCTCGTTTAATATTTCATCGAACTATTGAAAGTTTTAAATATTTCCGTTAATTAAAAATATTTACTATAAATAATAACTGAATTATTCTCTTCTTTCCTTAGACTAAATTCAATTCTTCTTCTTACGACACCACTACATAAAAATCAACCAAATCAATTTAATGCTATCATTTTCAAAAAGTCTTTTGGCTTCTTTTAATAATTCGATGAAAATTCAATTTTCCAAAGGTATTCTTTCACAGATTTGGAGTTTTTTTCTGTAAGTCTACTTTGAGTCGGTGTTTAGAGCAATTAATTTACCACAAACTCCGACCAAACTAACTTGATACTAGTCACAATATTGGATACTACTCGACAATATACATAGTTATACTGAATCATCCTTGATTGCACTATCAAATGCTTGAGAAAACTTAACATACTCAAAAAGACTGAAATGTCTTCGCAGGAAGTTAATAAATATTTTAAAGAATTAGTACGTGCTAGTACTTACCCATTTTTTTTTTAAGGACCAATAAGGGATAATAATTGTAGTTGCTAAACTTGGGACAAGTACCAATACGTATGCATTCCTATTTCATGGCGATAGAAATATTTGAAGTTTTTAAATAGTGTCGAAAAATCTATAAATGCACTGTCAAATTCTTATTTTGTGTTTAGTATAGGTACAGGATGCAGAAGTGTAGTAATCAAATGTGATTGAGTCTACAATTGGCATGCGGCATAATATTAAAAATCTGTAAAGAATCATAATAATTTCCGATATGTATTTAAATATGAAAATTGTGTAAAACATAATTAACTTTCAAAAATGTCTCATAGAAAGTGAATCGAACGATTCTGGTCTTAAATAAAAAACAAATTTTCCAAGACAAAACTTCATCTCTTGGAGAGATATAAATGCACACATATGTATATACAGGGTGTTTCCATCATGGAGATCCATATGGCAGAAAGTGAATAGTACTATAGATGACACAAGAACTAGATGTCGTATGCAGTACCAAAAAACTATACAAAATTTATATGGCTGGGTGATGCATTCCGGAATGGACCACATCATTTGAAATGATGTATAATGTCGAGTGATTCATATTTTTTCGTATCTGAAGTATTGAGGAAGTCGATCAAATGTATATAAAACTGCAATTATAAAAACATTTAATTTCGGTACTCTCTAAAATATGTTATTATCCATTCCAGAATGCATTTCACAATCTGTATACTCTGTTCTAGTATGCCATGCGACATCTAGTTCTTATGCCATCTATGATAGTACTCACCTCGACATTACAATCATTTCGGAGTTACAGGGTATTTAAGTCAATATGTTAGTTTATCAGAAAATACCCTGTATCTTAAAAACTATACAAAGTGTACGATCACCATTTAAATGTCATTTTATGAAAAACATCATTGTGTTTACAACGATTGCGCAACCAGCGCCGCCGTAGGTGTATCTTCACGGACTTGCGGCGGTCTAAAATAAAAATTTGTGGAGACATTCTCATTCCAGACTATACAACCAAGAGTTCAAAAAGAATACCGCCGTAATCACTGCAACCAAATATCTGAAAAAATCTAGATAGACGTAGAATTTGAAGACAAAAATGGAACAAAATTCTGTAAGAAGTCTAATAACCATCCTCTTTATATCAACATCTGGAGTATAAAATAAGCTAAAACGATATTTTAAGTCTGCAACGAACTAACCGGCGACCAAGTGCTGGAAAATCGAAGACAATAGTTCGAATCAACATTGCTGCAACTCCTCACCCATTGTCAAGTCGACATAAGGTTGACTTGGTTTGAAAATCCAACCTACCTTCATACGATCATAAGGACAACCCAGATTGACGAGGCGCATACCAACACCAAAATAGCTTACACCTTGGCTGTCAGGTCCTACAGGGTGCATCCAACCAAAAGGCCAGTTTATCACCGTCTACCCATCATAAAGATGGCCAGATTTGATTCCTAATAATTCAGGACCCGAATTTTCTCAGTCCCAGACGGGTTCGTTATTAGGTCAAGCGAATCCATTCCCTTATTTGTAGTCTGAATTCACTACTTCCTATTGAGGATGTAGTAATTGGGATGACTTGCAACCACAAAACTAGCTGAAATACCCAAACACGTATATATGTCTTCAATACTCATCTAGATATAAGATAAATTTTATGGCAGGGAAAAATATCTCAACTATTTTGGAGTGACAAGTGATTAGGAAAATATGCTAGTTTTTTACATAAACCCTGTAAATTCCTTCTTAAACAATTTGATGATTTTTAGCTCAGATGATAGCAAACCGTCTAAGTTTTCCAACGAATATGTCGATATATCCCTCCACCCCCATGTAGCTAGTTATATAATGTCAAAACATTCGAAAAACTGATAATTTTTTAACGATTTTCCGCAAAACTTTCTGACAGTTATATTTTCTTTTAAGATTTGGAAACCTCAGAATGTTTGATCCTAGATACATACATATGAAGCCACTGACATACAACCGTTATTTAGATAAACTTGTTTTTGTGATGCACAATTACATTAATTTGGCTACTAATGATAGAAATCCGTCCAAATTTGATGCAATTCCAAACTGGTTTAACGCAAAAATGGTTGCATATACTGTCAATGCCGCACCGGCTTTCGGGCATAAGTCCAGACAATCTAAGCTGAGGTACATAGATCCTGTATAAACGGCAAAGATAAGTAGCAAGAAACTGGAGGAACTTAAAAACTTTGATTCTCCAAAGTAAATTTTAATCAAACCAACTATGCATTGTGAAAAAAGAAACAGTTGAATTCTAGTCAAGTCGTTTGGAGAAGTAAATGTGTAAATTTGGTTAGCAATTTTCTATTGTAAATAATTAAATGTGACTAAACTAATGCAATAAATATTTAAAAAACTAGTCAAAGTTTCAGGTGCGATAATTGTGTCGGGAATTTTTATAAATAAGCAAGTTTCAAGTACGATACCTGTGTGCTTGAACATATACATAGGTGTGTGTATGTGTAGGAATGAAAGGTATAATTCTGAGGTTCCAAATCTTACAAGAAAATCTAACGGTTATTAGACATTTTGTCGGGAAAATAGTTTTAATAAAAAATAATAGTTTTTCCATTTTTTTTTTTTTACTTTTATGTCTTATAACTAGCAACATAATGATGTGAAATGTTGGTTCAACGGTCGTTGGAAAGCTGGTGTTTTTTGTACCGCGACAATTCTATTGGCTTAATTGCCGCCAGTTTAGAAGAACGTTGCCTAGGTACAATACTTATACAACTTTTGTGGTACCCTAGTACAAAACTACAGTTTTTCAATTTCAAATTGAGACAAAACAAATTCAAATTGAAACTAAAAAATTTCAAATTAGGACAAAAAATAAATAATTTATTACAGATAATTTAAAGTAGATTTATTAAAAATATCTTAATTAATTAAAAACTGATAATTCCGTAATATTTTCTAGACATATTTAGTAGACACAACTCGGTTAGAAAATATAACGAAGATGATTACAGTTCCGAATTACTGTATTAATTAAAAAGTCATATCATTCATATTTATCGCGTCCGGTATAAATTTTTGAATATGAGCGACGTGTCGGTTACATTTAGGAACAGAAATCATCGTCGTTATATTTGCGCGATTTATATTTTCTAGCCGTAGTAGACGGAACTCGGTCGGCGTCAAATTTGATCTGCCTTCACCAGCTAGGATTTGCGGATTTGAATAGTCAAATCGTTTTTGGCTCCACATTTTAGGTTTGACCAAGAGTATTCAATTCCATTTAACATTGAGCTATATGGTGCGAATCTTAGTAGGTGATTATTAAGAAATTCATCTTCTTGGAATACATCTTCAATGGCAACATGACAAAGAGCATTATCAATTATCATTACGATTGACGTTCGGTACATTTTTACAGCATTTCGAAAACAACGACGCATAAATTCTTTTTATTCTGGTTTCTTACATGCTTCTCTTCTAATTTCATGATGAATTAAGCTCATATTACCTATACCCCCAATTACATGTATATCAGATCCTCAACTGCCTTCTGCAATTTGAGTGCAACGAATTCCTTTTTTGGAACGACCTTTGGTTCTCGATATATATAAGTTAAAATTAGTTTCGTCCCTGTGAAGTATTGGTGAATTGTTAGATTGATGTTCTAAAAGTTTTTGAACATAATCACATCGTTTTCTTTTATTACTTTCAATGTTTGCTCTTTCAGGATCTCCTCGAATGTCTTTCAACGTATATAGTAATTCATCTAAATGTTTTCTCAGACATTCCGCAGAAACAATGATTTGATAATTATTTTGAAATTTATCTCTCAGTTTTTTTAAAGTTATTCTAGGATTATATTCAATACATTTTTCTATAAACAGTCGATGCTCATTAGTAATTTTTATTTTTCGCTTCCCACCACATTGTTGTTCAGGTATTTGTTGGTTTTTCACCCATCGATAGCCAGTTGATTTCTTCACGTCTTAAGTTTTTACAAGTACCCTCCAATCTTCGTTTTTATTTTATAAAGCACAGAATTGCTTCCTTATATTATCTGCGTGAACTTTTTTGATGTAAGACATTTTTAACAATGAATTAATGCGGGATTATATAATTAATAATGACACTATATTAATAAAAGACACTTTCTTTTATTTTTCAAAAGCGTACTCAAATTTAAATTGTTATATTTGCTGGAATAAATAATTTATTTTTTATTCCCAATTTGAAATTGTTTAGTCTCAATTTGAAGTTGAAAATGCATAGTGCAACGAAGAGAAGTGGATTAAATGAATAGACGCCTGCTTCGATAAAAGTAACACTGTACTGTACCTCATCACCACAAAATATTTTTGTCGGATTCTAATTACATTGCCAAACGATTTTGTGGCGACAAGAATGTGGGGAATGTCTAGTCAACAAATTTTGCTGTGAAAACTGTGAAATTTTGCAGTAATGATGAGTGATACATACATACATACATTCAACTGTGTATTTTTATGGAATTTTAATTCTTTTTATTTCTATTTCTAAGTTATATGATATGTGATATTCAACAGCTGGTTTACTTCATAGGTTGTATAATAACCAAGTTACGGGCTATTTTGTGAAAAACTAGCATATTTTCTTAATCACCCTGTAACTGCGAAAGGATTGAAATAACCCGCCACCCCCTCTCCTCCTCCTCCCTTCCAAGCAATTTGTTGTTTGCCTAGATAATACGATCAACTGCTTCCATTGTACCTCTGAGCTGGAAACACCCTGGAGAGACATTTAAAACAATTCAGCTTCCGGAGCAATTTAACTGTCGAAGAGGTTTGTAAAGACAATACAATTCAATACAATACTTTATTATGGCAGAGTACAACAAGACCTTGAAGAAGAATCTTTTCAGTTTGTACAATAACAATAAATTACAAAATTTGGCAAATAAATACAACTACATATTAATTAATAAACTTAAAATTAAATTAATAAATAATAAGTATAAAATGAAATAAAATAAAAAACATAGCTACCAGTAAATAAAAATAAAAAAAAGACAATAATAATGACAAAAAGTAAAATTCTGCAGAACATACATACAAGTTAAGTGGGCACACACATGCCTACGAAGAGTCATTACAGGTTAAATACTGTAATAAACGCCTCCTGAACACGCCAGCCGAGCACAAATGCAGAAAATCTTCGGGCAATGAATTCCATAGACGAACGGCTTGAACCAAAAACTAATGTTCGCCAATTAGACTAGTGAATCGTGGAATTAGTAAGTGAAGACATCTTTTTGAGTGCAAGGAACATGTGAAATATCTTAAGTATGTAGGCTCCTTAATCCGAATTAATTTATGAAGGAAGCATATTAATCTATAGCTAAGATAAAGCTCTAGGGCCAACCTAGTAATAAACAGCGATACAGAGTGATATGATCATACCGTCGCAAGCCGTAAACAAACCTTGTATAGTAATTGAACACGGCAATAATTTTGTTGGAACAAGAGGAATCCAGGGAAAGGTATATAAGGTTACCAAACATGAAAAATGGTAGGCTGAGGGCTTTTAGTTGTCTAAGCCTAGGAAGAGTGCAGCAAATAGCCAACGCCTTCTAAGCGTACCATAAACTTTTTGTAAGACAGCGTTAGTGTGATCGTAACAAGAAATCCCACTATTAAGCATAATTCCCAAATTTTTAGTTTTGTATACTCCAACCAGGGGGTTATTGTTGATAGCGATAGTCGAAACATCAGATGTATCGACTTCAGTTCGTGCAACAATCATATAATTTGATTTGGTCGCATGTAAATCAAGATGGTTACTTGTAGCCCAATGGTAAACGCGGTATAAGTCGTCATTTAGTCAAGAAGCGCAAACCTCAACGAGACCGACTAGATACATACAATTGGACGTCATCTGCAAACATCTGAATGCTCGAGCTTCGAATAACTGCCGGCAAGTCATTGATAAATGCACAAAATAAGAGTGGTCCCAATATAGAGCCCTGAGGAACACCAGAATTTGCAGTAGTAGTTGTAGATAAAGAGCTCAGCACTTTAACCTGTTGCGTGCGTTCCGATAGGAAACTGTAGATGAATTTAATGGCAACAATAATGAGATTGAATCTATCACAGAATTTAGAATTTAGTAGTTTATGCTGAAGGCTATGACGTCATTTGCTCTGTCGGTCGGGATTACTCGTTCGTTACAAGGCTATCGAAAGCCTTCGAAAAATCCAACAGAGACAAGTAGCAAATTTCGTGTCTATGAAATGCCAGCCGGAGGTCCGTTGGAATCTTTAAGAGAGCGGTGTCACAACTGTGGTTTTTCCGATATCCGGATTGCCATTGCGTGAGAAGCGAATGGCTTATGAAGCATTGTTCTAATTGATCACACAATAGCCTTTCTAGCGCCTTAGAGAGATAGCACAGTATATTAATAGGCCGGAAATCTGAAGGAGTACTGGGAGACGAGGATCTTGCAACAGGTAATACTACAGCATGTTTCCAGGAAATACGGACATAGTCAGGCAGGTGTTAAAGATGTGTGTTCTGATATACAAAATTGATGGTAATAGAATCTTTATCAATTTTGGAGGTATATCGTCTGATCCTGTGGCCTCAGATTTTATATCATAAAGTACCATAAAGTGCCTTGCACACCTCCTCTGGACCAACAGTATAACTAAATCCATCAGGAGTGTAACCATCAGTTGCTATGGAAAAAGAGCTGTTCAAGGAGCTCACAGAGCCAAATTGTGAATGCAGGATATTTTTTTAAATTATTCCAAAGATTGTTCGGTGGATTATGAACATTGAGTTTCTTTGCTTAATATTTGCGCTTGGCAACTTTAATCTAGGGGTTGACCAGATCAATAATAAGAAAATGTTTTATATACATGTAGGATTTTATGTGTCATTTAAGTTAATTAAAAGAACAACTCTTACCTTATAACTTGTTTATTTGGTAGGAATAGATCATTAAATACGAGTAAACTTCCACTCAACTAATTTTCTTATTTCATGAAAACAAAACGCAGCCGGCGGTAAGGAAAAGATGTCGTCGTATCATTATATCTTCTTCTTCTTCTTCTTCAAACGATATTATTATTTTTTTAATTTTTTTTTTTTTTATTAATTTAATCATTTCTACACACATAACGCACCTAGGATTTAGTTTTGGGGAGATCATAGGTGTCCCAAGTACAAAAGCATTTGGGAAATAGGGCTCTATAATTGCGTCCAGCGCCATCTCACTTAAGAACTGTTATTATATATTTAAAGGTTTTATTGTATTTTATCCGACTATTTTATCGGATTACATTTTATACATAATTTCTAAATTATGTTTAAAAAACTGACGTTCTGGGGGCGACTGGTCCCATCCCTGTCCTACACAGTTGAAAAACTTAGAGTAAATTTTATATTTTAATAGTATTTATATAAATCCATTCAAAATACGGTATCGAATGCATATTTTCACAAAGTATAAATTTGTATACTTGGATAGTGTAACATGATATGAAAATGAATACCTACCACTTAAATATCGATTTCAATCTGTCCTGTCCCTACTATTTATAATAATAAATGTAAAATATATTATATAAAATTCATATCAAGTCCGGACTAAGTATTAAAAGTACAATCACTCTGCGTATTGGATCTTACATCTTAAATTTAATATTTTGAACTATATAGGAAATACACTAATTTCACATGCTTCAAAATTTTTGCAATTAAGGGCGATTCAGCATTCCACAAATAACAGAAATATTTCATTGTTTATTTTTCTCAGGATTTTCTTTTAATTAACTTTTAAGGAGTCGTTTTGTTTTCATATGAACCTCTGTTACAGTTTGTGTTATTGGAGTATTTCCTATATATAAAATTTTGAATATATGCCCAGAACAACCGGAAGCTTATATCATATTTAAAACTAAAAACTGTATTATTTAAACTAATAATATTGAATCCAACACTAACAAATATTGATTTACAGTCATCTTTGAATTACCTATAGCGATAATGAACGGTGCTCTACCTGACGAGTCCTTTAAATATTCCGCATTCGGCAATCCAGGATGAAATAAATCAAACTCTTTTTGGTACCTAAATAATAAATAATAAAATTTGGTAGTATTTTTAAGTCTATATATGGAGTCAGCTTGGCTGTTTGCTTTGGCGTATACAGTAGGCAGAAACCAAGCCGTACTGACGATTATACGGTTCCTGCTTATATGAAACGCCCTCTTTTTGCAATGAAATTTGTTTTATGAAAGTTTTTTCCACTATATTCTCAAATTTCTGAGGTAACTAAAAGTACGTCCAATATCTTTTCCAAAAATTAGCAAAATTCTACCATTTCTACGGTATAGTGTGGGATTGGGTAGCTTTCATACAAAGAAATGTATATGTTTGTGCTAATTTGATGACCTTAAACAAAACTAAGATAACCATAGAAGCTGTTGTCCTATCTACGACCCTCTGATCTAACTCAAGTCAAAATGACAAAAGGTTCTAATTTCGATCACCAGTTATTAATGTGTTTTAATTTCGGTTTCCATATGTGTGCGTATACGAGTTACTAAGTGACCCTTATTTTTACGCTTATCCATGAACAGAAGTTAGAAAATCATAGCCTTACTAATCTGGAATAAAAAGCTGCATTAGTTTTTGGAATTTTTGGTAACTGGCCAAAATACAAAATTTTGATAAGCTTTTATTATTTTTGGTGTTTTAATTTCATCGGGAATGTATTGAACCTTGTACATTTCTTGTAAATAATTAGGAACATATTTACATTAATTCTCAATTTCATTCAATCAAATTAAGTAAAGAAAACAACTAAAAAGAATTTTCTATTAGCGCTTCTTGGCATTGCTGCTGCATATTATGTCAATTACCATAAATTGGATTACACCAACTCTAGACAGAGAAATTTTTCACTGCGTTATATCTTGAGTAATGTCTTACACCTTCACTTTTTTTTTATTTTTATTTAATTTTCCGTTTCTTTTCCCTATACACTCCAATTCCATTTGCAGCTTTTATTTTAATTTTAGAATTTTCCCTTTATGAAATTTTCCCCGATTTAATTCGCTTATTAGATTGAGAAGTAGTAATTCTGTTATACTGGGGAATTCTCGTATATTATTAAATGCGACATGAATGCGTTTTTCAATAGCTAATATGATTTAAAACGATTAACCGAATTACATTGTACTACTTACATACATACCTGTATAACTAAATATACATGAAAATAATTTTGAAATGAAAATAAAATAAATATTTCCCCTCCATCTCGCCCTTTATAGGTCCCACTGGCCATGCGTCCAGGCAGTATTTCCCATATGTATCTTCCGAAAGCGATCTCCAACGATACAAAGCAATCTCATTCCGTCAACATTCTTGCAACAATGAACAACACCAACGGACAACGAGTTCATCACTGTCAAATGTGCCTTCAGACCTTAGATCAGATCGGGTAAAGGTGAGATAATATTTTTCACAGACACTTTCATTACATTCTTTCAGCACGCGTTTGCACTGGTTCGGCTCTACTGTCAGCTTGTTTTAAATAATTTTTATTTTTTATTTTTGTTTTAATCATCATATAAAAAATTTATAAGCCATTGTGGTGTGGTGTAAGTAAATTTCTAAGAAAAAGTTTTCAGTAAATATCTAAAAAAGAATTGAGGCCTTCCTACATTAGGTCGAGGTATCGTCGATTTTATATTAGAGCGAGATGTTGCAAATATTTTTAATTGACTCGCAACATGTATCTGACTTCTGGTTTTCAATTTTCTTATTCGATTCGTTATCTGTATATTTACTCATTTTTGGTATAACATAAGAGTAATAAATATAAATTTTATCAATGGTATTCTGCTGCTGCTACAGGAGCACAAATTTTACGTAAGCTTAAAAAGTTTTAAAGCTCTTTTTAAGGAATTTTTAAAAAAGCTTTTCCACATACCAATTTACTTTTCTACTCTGGTCTTGTCCCTTTGTACTACGTACGTTTATTAGACGCAATATCTCTGATTTATAACAACGGACTGAGCGTATTATTATTTTCCTATAGGAAAGAATGCCACAAGTTTTATAGTTTTCTCTATCTCGCTATGGCACAGTTCGAGCTACCAACACAAAATATCACTTACTGAACCTTTTCTTATACCATATAATGTTTTTATGTTGGATGTAAATGCAATCACCGCAGGAAGAATAAGGCAAAGGTAGTGTTTACCCAAAGTATATGGAAGACAAGTACACCCATCAAAATGTTGACAAATTGCAGTTGATAGCCTGTTACGTAAGGCTGTGACTAATGTATATACATTTTTATAGGAAAGACAGAGAGAGGAGAGAGAGTATTGTGTTCTCTGTACTCTGTGCTTTCCTATTTATTTTCACAATATTTCGTTACTAATGGCGGAACGTGGTTCGCAATGAGAATATCTTGTATTCTATATACCTTGGTGTTTACCATGCTCCGACTATCTTGCGCCTATTCGCAGTATACAGGTAAAAAAAACACTTTTTGAAAATTTAATAAATTAAATTCGAAATGAGTTTAATTCCTTATAAGCGATTAAAATATCACTGGCATACAAGAAAGATATTTTTTTAATTTAATTCGATTTTTGAGTGTGAAATTTTATCTGATTAGTTGAGTTTAACATCTTTTTATGTAGTAAACGTTTTAAAGGGTGCTCAAATTCTGACAAACAGAAACACAGTATTTTTTGTGCCAAATGAAATAGCAAATCGCTTAGTCCATTGTTATAAGTCAGTGTGTAAGACAGACTGGCTTCCTAATGTTCAATTTGTAGGTGAACCATGTACCACAAATCAAGTATGCAACACACTGTTGTAAGTCAATTTTCCAAAATCATATAAAGAGTATGTAGAAAATTGTCAAAAAAGCTCGAACTTGTTACATCAAAAACCTCCATAAGCACAGAGAAACCCTTTCTGAAAACATTTTCTCCTCATTTCGGATATAATAGGTCAAAATTGTCTCTATTTGTGATCGATAGCAAATTAAATTAAATTGACATTTGTTCCGTTTCATTAATAATGCTCCATTATGTTGCTATTCTATCTTTGAGTAAAATAGCAGAAGATAAAGCTCTCAAATGAAGTGCTATGGCACCTCCAGAAAGTAAGAGCACTTGGAGCTTCCTGGGTATTGTGACCTCAGGGCCTATTTGATTTCTTGCGTTGTGAGTTGTTGTAAAACTGAAGCGGGTAGTACTAAGTGTATACTGAGATATTGAGTCCTCAACTCTCAGTACACTCTATCTGTCTTAATGTTGAAGGTCCTATTGAATGTAGCTTGGAGTATAGGTACACTAGATATCTTTAGGTAGGCGTCCTCACAAGACTGAAATCCGTAGCACAGTTGCAGGAACAACAGCGTACCAAGGAGATCCTGAATTGAGGTAGGATTGCGAGAGTCGCTAGTGAGTTTCAGTGGTCAATTTAAATTGCAGAGAAAACTAACAGCGTCTGTGCTGTGTCACCAGTATGTGGGTAGTTAGTGTCTGCAGTGCACGTAACAACGCCTTAAAATTTTGTAATGATTTAATAGAGAAAAAAAAATACGTGCTGTGTGTTTTGGCCACACCAACATAAAATATGCTTTTTATGTTGGGAGCGAGTTTTGCTGCCACAAAGTAAGATATGTTATTAGCTTGATAATTCATAGTAATATTTCAAACTAATAACAAAAATTGTATGTTTTAATATTTATTTTTAACATGAAAGTGGGTTTCATTAATTTAAAAATAAATCTTAAAAAAGATTAAATGCATTACAACCATAAAAAAAAACATAATAATATGAATATTAAAAATTTGCATGTAAAGGCCACCTTCCATTGAGCTATGTTCTTATAAGATATGTAGGAATGATTCATATTAGACCAAACATTATTCTGATATTTGGATTAGTGCATAGATACTTGACCGATATGATGTGATGTGAAAGTGGCGACTTTATTCTAGCTATAGCAACTAAATTTATAATAAAGCGAAATAATGGTTGAGGTATTCTGACATCAGGGTATTACAATTTTAGAAAGCTATTCCGGTATTCATTTATAAGTTTTTTTACGATGCCAAACTGCAGCTACTCAAGAAAAATTAAAAATCTCACAGTACCCCTTATTACTTTCATTTTCTGACAACCTAATGATATAATATTAGATCAAGATTGTGATATTGTCGCTCAGAAGAATGTTTTTGAACGCTTATTCAGGAAGTTTTGTTGTAGTTCTTATTTTGGTTCAAGAAAACTTCACAGAATAGCAAGAATTTTCACAATATAAATTTCTCAAATCTGAAAGGATTAATATGACATAAAAATTAATGAAGAAACATTTGAACTTTTAAAATTTTTATATACCACAGATGTATCAATTCTTAAGATTCTTATTTTTCTCGTAAAATATAAAATTTGTTACAGTATTGTAGTGGTAAATTACATATGAAATGCACTTTTAAATTTGAAACGGGAAAAAAATATTTACTTAAGTATTTTTTGAATATTTAGCAACAACTTAATTAAGAACTGCGTATAGAATTAATTTTTAAAATAAAATTGAAAATTTTCCTTCACTTTTGCTAATCATGGTAGTCCTAATGCAACATGACAGTAATTAGGGATATTTTGCCTCTGAGCCCCCATATCAAAAATTTGGATATGGGAAAGGCCTGCTACTAGCAGTCTATATATTGAAGTCTGTGTTTCTAGCGTACGAATGTTCCTTGTAGAAGACCAATATGGCTTCAGGCAAGATAGTGTCGCTGCTAGCCTTGTCAAGTACTTCTAGACGCTGTTGAAGAGCCTGTAACATCTGTAAGTAGCAACAATTTCCAGCTATTCTATGTCAAAGTGATTAAAGCTGATTGACTAGTTCTACAGTTAAGGCTAATTCAACCATATAGTAGGTGCTACGATCTTTTTAAATAGTTAGCTAGAGTTCGAACTAGTTGAAGCTGTTCATATCTAACATAGATGCGATGAGTTGCTGTTTTTACAAATATTTTTTATCGTCCGCAAATTAGCTTGCGGTGTTGTCGTAATACAACTCGAGTCGGGCTGTCCCAAAAGAAAGCACAAAACAAGAAATGGAACGGAACAGCAATTTGAGCGGGCATTAACGTAAGCCTGTTGTAAAATTGTACCAGATTAAAAGTAGCTTCTTGCTGAAAGTTTTAATCTTTATTCCTTTATTCATATTTTCTTTCTCAGCAAGAGTTTTAAACGTTATAACACCTCTGTAGGAGAAAAACAAACTACATCGGAATAAATCTAACATCAGACTAAAGGCGGAATTACAATGGACGCAACGGAGCGCAACTGAACGGAGAGAAATGTCAAACCGGTTTTCTTTGTATGCTTTTCAAATGGAGTTGCGCACAGTGGACGGACGAAAACGCAGTCGTACGCAGCAAGTTTAATAAAATCTGAAATTAACGCAACTGAACGGATAAACATAACCTCAAATTAGCTTTGGGATAATAAGCAGAGTGGAAATAGAATGAAAAGAGTTTTTTGATTTTATCCATATTTGTTTATAAATTTTGGGTCAAACGTCACTGTCACTTTCAATTAATCATGCGTCCATTGTAAGCAGCTAACCTCAACGTCCGTTTTACTGCGTAAATTTGACATTTCTCTCCGTTCAATTGCGTTCCGTTGCGTCCATTGTAATTCCGCCTTAATAGAAGAAACATATCCAGGCCTCGAGGCTTCCTCGAGGCGTTGTCAAAATTTCCAAAACGGATTTTTAAATTATGCAACACAAAACCAAGCCAGCAGCTAAGGCCTAGCAGCAAAGCGCGCTTTGCTCAATGTTGGAAATTTTTCTCTCTCAGGCCTACTTCTCTCAACAGATATATACTAGCTGTGTTCTTTTGGTTCCGTGCAGTGCACTGCACTACACAGGAGATTGCGAATTGAATTGACTTGTAGAGTGCATAGAAGAGAAATGTTTACATTTATCAATAACCAAACACGTCGTTTCTTACACACTGGCGAATAAAAGTGTAGTGGTTCAATATTGTTTTCTATGCACTGGCGAATAATGGTGAATTGAACAGCTGTTCAAGAGATTGCTCTATTAGTATATGCTCGCCGCCCGGTAGTACGATTTTGTTTTCAATTATCTGACGCAAGCCTTGAGGCGAGCTGCGAGGAAAGCGCCTGAGAGAGGCCAGGTCTGCAGCTTGCTTGGATGTGTTTCTGCGTTAAACTTCCTATGTTTACAAAAAATTTTATTGTGAATCGACACAGCCGAATAAAATTGGCAATTTTTCGTGTTTTTTAGACCGAAACAAGTAATGTCATATCCTTTCGTCTTTTGTATTAATGTGGGGGGGGGGGGGGAAGAACTTGGCTATACACTTTTATAGTGCAACTGAAACAATGAGTTAAAAACAAAAATCGAGAGAACGCATGATTACCCGAACGACAAAATCTTACTGAATCTTTCAAGATCCTATCGAACTATTCATAATAATGTACATCGGGTCACACTACCTCACTTTTTTAAGAAAAAGATAAATTTCACTTTGGGCAAGGTGCTGAAAATATCAGAGAATCCAGCATGAGTTTCTCTCACTTAATCTCTTTAGAGAAAAACGAATGTAAACAAAAGCCCGTTCTGTTCATATATCATAGGAATTACATACACCAACAAACATTGGTATTGCTATAAAAAAAGATTGGATAATTCTCACAAAATTTCAGAGAAACCAGGTTTTCACAAAAGCGCGTAAGAGCAAAAAACTCCGCCTCTTCTCATTTATTTACGAAAATTAGTCATTTGCCATTCTGTTTCGTTGCATGCAATTTGCGCTTTCACATTTTTTATTATTATTTATTCATAAAAGTTTTAAAGAGAGTTTGATTTCTTTTTATTTTTCTTCTTCTTTCTTTCTTTTCTTGCCGTGTGCATTTTTAATGTAAAACAATCGAAAAACTCTTCTGTGTCCTAACTTGTCATTAAATTAACTTTTGTTAAATTAGCTTTAGTAGCATTGAATTAATCAACGTTTTACTATGTGCCAACGTACCACGAATGTACACTGTCAAAACCCTCGATAATACTTCACAAGCCATGAAGCAGACTCCCTCACTACCACATAAGAGCCCCAACGGAGTCCTGATATGCAGCGTTCTTATGTAAACCTGGCAAAAATTTGATTTGAATAGCTCCTCCGCCCTAAACTATTATTCATACAGAAAAATGGTGTTCTGATAATCTTAAGCTTACTTTCTTATCTTCCCATCTGAAATAAAAATTTTTATACCTTTCCTAACAAAATTATTTAAAAAAATTTATATTAACAAAATGACTACGAGTCCAAGCAAAAACTCTCACCTGAGTAATCATTTTATATGGCGCACTGCATGGACTGCCTGATTTTCTATTTCATATTTTTATTTATTTTATTTTATTTATTTTTACTGGTTAATTAGTACACAAGATTACAAATCTTATAATTGTACTTGCTTAATCGGTAGGGAAAATTTATTTGTTAAAGAGAGATATATAAACATACATTTAAATTTAATTAACTAATTGTACACCTATAAAGTCTACATAAATATGTATATAAGATCTAAAGCATATTCTGCCAGTGAAGTGATTAAACTATTAGTTTGCGAATTTACGTTGTGTGAGCTGTTGTCAGCAACCTTTTAAATGCCTGTTGATATCCCGCGCACTGAATATTGGGCGCTAAAGTATTCCAGCAGCGGAACACTGCAGAAAGTAACAGCGCTCACCTGATAAGGTTCTGCAGCTTGGCAAAAGAATGTTTCGATGCCGGGCCGATCTTAAAAATTGTATTCGATCAAGTAAGTAACTTGGCTCCTTTACGTGGATTAGAGAATACAGAAATAGTAAGCGTCTTCGTGACAAGTATGCTTCAAGTGAACATCCTACAAAGGACTTAACATAAGGAGAGATATGAGCTAAACTATGCAACCAGTGAATAAATCTGATAGTATAGTTGAAAGCGACATTTAACTTTCTTTGGCAACCCGAATCGAGTTTGGAAAAAATTAAATTGCCAAAAGTTAAGTTAGGTAATATCAAAGATTTAGCGGTTTTCATAGGCATATGACTCGATAATATACTAGCCGACGTTCTTAACTGACGAAGACATCCATACACTTTTTCTAGAACAGAGGAGACATGGTTGCAGCATGCAAGCTGCTAATTTATTTCTATGCCTAAACTTTTAATTGAGTTTGAGTATGGTATAGTATTACTGTTGATCATTATCGGAGGCAATTCACTACAATCTAGATTTCTCCTGTAAAATGCTATAAAGTTTGATTTGGGCGGATTTAGCGTTAGGTAGTTACGGGTCGCCCAGTCAGATATTCTTTGCAAATCGTCGCTTAATCGAGAGATGCAGTCCTCGACAAGCTCTATTGGTCGGTCAAAATATATCTGCACGTCATCAGCGTAAAGGTGGACTTTTGAATCCTGTAACGTCATTGGGAGATTATTGATGTAGCAACAAGAGAGATGCGGACCTAATATTGATCCATGGGGGATCCCGCTGCCATGCGCGTAGCTATTTAGGGGCACGGGTGGGCACGGCCCACCCCAGTGACCCCGAAACGTCACTGGTGCACCCTCTCCCAGAAAATTACGAACAAAATTATTAAATCCAATTAATCGATCAATTATACTTAAGTTTCAACCAAGCAAGCATGAGGACATAACATTGAAAGCATAAGGAAATTATTTCATAGTGAGCTGTCGCTACATTTGGAATTATTTAGTTCCCAATTTGTGAAAAGCGGTCTTGTAATGAAGCACCACTCAATAAGCGGCATTCATTACTCGTTATAAGCCCCAAACATATATGTATTCAAGCGCCATCAAATTAATAAAACGCACCTGTGCTGTATGTATACATATGTACAGATATGCGTATTTTCATACGAGTATCTCTTATATTTCCCCGAAAATCATTCATTCTTTTAAGGATACTCCAATTACAAAAAAATTTCTTTTCAAAACAAATTGCCAATATGAATCGGAATTTGTATGTGGCACAGCATATTCGACAAATCGTGATACAACTATGACACAAATGTTCATACATTTTGTATAATGTTGATTTTGCTTGTGGTTTGACTTTTCGCGATACTTTTGCGTTTAGTTCTGAAGTGCAGTTTATCGAATGTTTAGTTTTGTAGTTCGGGCGGTTGAATTAAATTAAAAATCATGTCATCGTGGTCAAAAGAAAAGGCATTACTTCTAATAGAAAAAATAAGAAAATATAATATTTGGAATGTCAGATCAAAATCATATAAAGACTTTAATGAAAAAAACGATAAGTTAGAAGAAATTGCTCAGGAGTTAAAGTGTACGAAAAAAGAAATTGATGATAAGTGGCATAATATAAAAAGTTAATTTAGCAGAGAACTTGGAAAAATTAATGTTAGCAAAAAGTCCTGCTGGCGCACTAATGATGTATAGGCCTCATCATGGTATACATTCAAACATTGGCAACTCTTGCATATATCGACAAGTATATCGACAAGTGCCCGCCGTCTTATGTAAACAGAAGGCAAAAAATTTCTCAGTACATAAAAGTTCAAACCGGGCGATACAAGTACCGATACAAGTGCCGATACAAATCGAGGTACTTGTATCTAAATGTAAACCTATCTTAAAAATGATTTGACTTTCTCCATTTCGACCAACTCATAATAATCTATCAGAATTATTGTCAACATTTTTCCATTCTTAGCATAATGCTACAACGCACCCGATCCCCGGTAAGGTCTCTTGTTCCCCTAATAAAGAAAAAAAGGAAAATTAAGATCAAACAACTAAATTTAAGTCAATAAGTCAAAAATAAAAAGTTCAATAAGAAAAACTTGAGTTCTGAATTTATTAAAGAAAAGTCAAAATGTCAAAAAAGCGATCTTTAATCGGAGCTGGTGAACTCTTGCATAAAAGCACTCCCAGTCCTCGCTGTAATTATAAACATCAGCTTTAACAACTGGAAAAAATTACCAAAGGCCTTAAAAAAAACACTCAGAATGAATAAAATGGAAAGTATAAGTGCTACCAGATGGAGTTGTCGCTACAAAAACTGCAAAGCAATTCAATTAACTTTGGAAAAAGAGATCATTGAGAACCGCGACAAGCACATAGTTGAAGTACTTGGATTAAGAAAGATTATTATGAAACCAGAACTCATTGTTTCCTTACACACAATTCACTCAGCTCTTGCTAGAGTGACTATACTGAGTAAGTTTTTCAAGACCCAAAACACCAGTCTTGGTCAGGCTAGTGAGCTCATAGAAAGTACTATAGCTACTTATAAAGCCTGCAGGAATCAGTTCAAAATGTGGACAGACATTGAGCAGTTTCTGAAAAGTACGAGATTTCGCTAATACCTGTTAGAGTCTCCCAAAAAGGCGTCCGAAAAAGGACTTTTGTACAGAGTCGGCAGTGGTCGAAAACATTATATTAGATATATCGATACAGAACCAGAGCATTCTTCAGGTCTTTAAGATCAACATTTACTACCAAGTATTAGATAATATCATAGTAAATCTGAAACGCCGATTTGAAAACCTACCATCATCTCGCGATGTGGATGCTTTTCTTAAATTGGTCATGAAGCAGTGAGTGGAGTGGAGTAATTATAAAAAAAAAAAAACTTAAAAATTGATACATCAGCCTTGGAAGCTGAAGCGATGGTCATGAAAACATACTTCAATTAAAAAATGATAAGATGAATGCTGAATGTTTTGGAATAATTTTTATAAAGATTACTGCCCTAATTTAGATAAACATTTTAAAGTGGCAATATTATTCTCATTGAGCTTGACCGGCAGTAAGAGTAGCTCTTCTGCTACGAGGCGGATAAAACGTGGCCTAGAAGCACAGTGCTTCAAGAACGATTCTCTCACATGTCATGGCTCAAAATGGAGAATGCCATTATAAAAACAAAATTACAACTGAAAAGGTATTGAGCCAATTTGCAGAAAAAATTAGAGAACTAAAGATTATTCAATTGGTTTTTGGCGATTTCTGTTGACAACACCATCAATTAAGTTTAATTTAAATTAACACGAAAAGTCATAAAATAATAGTTCTATTCCCTTCCAGCAGCGTGATTATAACGATATTAATTTAGAAGATAGTGATCTATGATGACGAATTCAAATCAAACGATTATGCACTTAGAGAAATTTTTATTGAGAATAAGCTCTGTAAAATGTAACCTAAGGAACATCGTTAAGACTTCAAGTGCTAAAAATTTGGAATGTTTCCTATATGTCTCTTAAATAAATCTCGATCAACATTTAAGTTCTTACATAGATCTTGTAATTCTTAAAGAAATAACTAGAGTGTTATATCTACATTTGTTGTTTTATATAAGTCTAAGGAGTATAAGTCCTATATGAAGAATTTATTACTTGAATTCATTTTCGATATCGACACTCATATAAGCAATCAGTATTTTGTGAAGTTTTATATAGGATCAAGGGGATCACTTGGAAATTCTGTTCCTATATCAAAGCTCACAGAAGATGCTAAAGTGTCTTGTTACGGCAAAATTCTACGAAATCTGATAGCAAAAATCCACAAAATTCGTCGTCATTTTTCCTTCGTCTATATGGTTTTGTACACTCAACTCAATTCTGATAGACCGAGTTGACTGCTTTAAATTAAAATTATTACCGTATGCCACTGTGCGCACGTTCACAAAAATTTATTGCAACTTCTTTCAACTGTCAAGAATCTTCTAAAAGCACGCTACGCTGGCCGGTCGGAGTTCTCATATAGGAATTCACATCACGAAATAGGACCATAAGTGCTATATGAATGTTTTTGTTTCGGTATTTGCTCTACTATGCTTATATAGCACTACAAATGCCATATCAAAATATCTATTCTCAACACAGCAATTTACATCTTTATATAGGAATTGGTTACCTATATAAGCGTTTATGTAAGTGTTGAAGTCATAGTTGGAAAGTTTATTAACATTTATAATCTTTAATGGAGAACTGAAGTCCTATATCATCTCTTTCTTATGTACCCCTACCCAGTAGCCTTGCTTACTGATTATTTGAACGGCCATATTTATAATAAAAAAGACGCATTTTCATTTAGGTGTAAATTAGTTTAGAAACATGAAAATAATGACAAATTGGTAAATTTATTCAAAACTAGATAAATTCCCATTAGTTCCATTTATTTGGAGAACCAAAAGAACATAACTGTTTTTAACTATAATTAATTAAACATTCTATTTATTTATTTATTTATTTTTCGATCTAGCGTGTTAAATACTAACAGTAAAATTTAAATCGTTGGTAAAATATGAAAAAACAACTTTAATATTAATAAATATGTTCCTCAATCATATTTTATAATACCATCTTTTGTGTTAAGTGAAAACTTTCTATAGGACTCTAAGTCACGCATGCATAATGAGTTCCACATGAATAATAAATTTGTAGACTCAACTAGGATCTATTGTCTTTTAATGATTTTACATTAGGATCACTTTTCCTATATAGGATAATTTGTTCCTAAATAAGTTATTACATAAGGATATATTTAATTCCTATATAAGTGAAATAGACCAATTTATGAAATCCTACAACTACGATATAACACTAAATATCTACAATAGGGTATATATAAAGTCTTATATAAGCTCTGAGCATCAATATGAGATTACGATACAAGTATATTATAGGAATTATTATTCCTATATCAACACTAAATTTTATTCCCCGAGCATGATATGGGATTCTCCACTTTAGCGCTATATGAGTCTAGCGCAATTCCCTGGGAACTCGGTGAGACAATAATCTGGCTTCTTATGACACCTTAAGTTCGTAAGATTTATTCCCTAGCAGAGCTCCGAGCTTTATATAGGACAAAAATTGTTCGTTGGGAAGAAAACAAATTGCTTCGTCTTATTCAAACTGAGTATAGAAAAATTAGGTTAATAGTAGTAAATATATTTTCTAAATTATCTCGGTTTCTGATAATAGCAGTACAGAAAATGAGAAAGGATTATATAAATCCTAAGAATAGAATTGCTCAAATGTTCTTTACTTTTCGTTATTCTACAAAAAGTTTTTTTTTTTAATATTCCAAATTGGATAATTTGTAGTAGGTATATTTTATTTTGACTTGGCTTCAATGTCCTTCTTTGTAGCAAGCCAGTTTCGTGGTACAAGCGATAATTTTCTTATAATAAGAAGAATTTTTCTTAATACCAGAAGTGTATCTACGTATGATATTAATTAACTTTAGCTTCTATTAGATCTACGGTTTTATTGCCGTTAGAACAAGTTTTCTTCTTTTTGTAAAAGTTCTCTAACTCAAGTAGAAATCATAATGCTAGAAGAATAAAAAATAAAAACTAAAAAAAGAAATCACATGTATTATGCATTCGATCGAAATGAAATCCAGTCAAATGAATAGGCGATTTTTATTATTGACTCAACCCTTGCCCGAAATCAAAAAACGGTACTGAATATAATAGTCTGCTTGATGTAAGGAAACTTGCTGTTCACACTGATTAACGTCTTAGAAACTTTTACACATTTTTGAAAAACAATACTTGATTGAAAAATATTCTTTTTCAATTTTGTGTCAGGCTGGCCCCTAAGGCCTCACCCACAATAAAACCAACGCTCATGCCCGCTACTAAGGAAAAGTGTGGACGAAGTGGTATTATTCACTTTTACTGTTTGACTGCGATGCCCAAGAATGCTTTTGATGAAATTAATTGATGAGCTTGAAAAACCGAAATACTGCTGGACCTTGCTAATATTGCTATGTGGTCGTTGTCAATCGAGTCAGTTATGTCAGATACTACTTTAAGTAAAGCAGTTTTGGAACTATGACGCGCTCTAAAGCTTGACTGCTAACGTGATAAGAAGTCGTTTTGTCTTACATAAGATGCCATTTGGGCGTGTATCAGCTTTTCGGGAACCTTACAAAAGAAGTAGAGTAAGCTAATGGGTCTATAATCAGCCAGTTCATAGGATTTCCGAGACTTACCGATATGGGTCAACTTTTGTTGGCAGGGTGTGACAATTATCTTAATTTCAAGTTTTACTTTCGTTTTAATATGCATATTAAAAGTTCAGCAAATTACATGCATTCGAAATTATTTCTCTTCTTGCAAGCTTACCTTTTACAGCATCAAATATTTTTTAAACTTGATTTTTAAAGAAATAAATTTACGCAATTTTTGTCTGCTTGTCCCTAAAAGTCCTATACCTAGAGAAACGATTACAAATACTGTATTGCCATCTATTTCTACTTTATATATTCATGTTGAAAAGCACTGAATTGAAACTGAACTATGGTGGATTTTGTATAGCGAGAAAAAGCAGTTAAACCAAAAAGAGCCAACTACAGAAAAGAGATCCCATAATAATGTCAAATAATTTAAGCAATTCTTGTAGCGTCAGCAATCCATTGTATATATGTCAGTGATATGGCGCTGTTATGTGCCGTAATGGCATGCCATGGGCGAATGATATCGAATGTAGCTGCCTACAGATTCGGACTCCGTCTGCAAATACAAAAATGTAATTATTACTCAGCTGAGAGTTAGTGAGGGTAAAATGGTAAGGTTACTTTGTAATCAAAACTATTTTATTATTTTGTGAAGTACGGTATATAGTACGTATATCCTTTGGGAATGTAAGGAACCAAGCTGTAAGTTCCTAAAAAACCAGTTTTCTGTATGGATAATAGTTTAGGCTATATAGCATATATAAAGTCAACTTTTCCACAAGTATTAATATAGAACATTTTAAAGAACGGACTCCCAACGCACACATATAGACTTCTGTTTCATGGAATATAATACAAGCCATGAAGTCGTCGAAGGCACCGACACATTAAAAGGCCTTAACGTGCTGGGTACAGCATGCACTAAGAGCTCAGTCTCACTGCTTTTTGTATACTCGTCATGGAGGAAAAACTAAAAGTTCATCTTAAACAGGTCTTAAAGCCCAAAACTTTCGCTTCCACAGCAAAATGAAGTTAAAAAAAATTGCAGCCAAATATGTTTTCTTTCTAATAGTTAAAAATAAAATGGCATGCAGAACAAATTTATGGAAATTATAGCATTTGAACAAAATACAACCAACTTTTATATGAAAAACTTCTGCGGTAAGACAAGGTAAAAATACTGTGGATGTCGCCTACTGACCGGCCCGCTGCTTTCTTTGTTTTTTCGACTTTGTTCATGGCTTGTATATTCCGGGGGTTAGGGAAGTATTCTTGAGGGTTTTGACACTGTGCAAATGCACGTTCCTACATACAACCACTCTTCGCAGGCACTGGCAAAACACTTGATGTGGTGGGCATGCTCTTTCAAACATCGCGGAATACTCTAAAAACTACATAGAGAGGCTCCCGTTATGCCCCTGGTGTCCGTTATGTTCCAGCTTCCCCTACATATGTAATTTTTTAATTACGTAAATCTATTTTACATACATTACGTGTAGTTTTAAAATACCTGCTCCAAACCATTGTGTTCTTCTTGAATATAAGTTTGTAGACGGCATAGTAATGATACTCATACTCTAGGAAGTTTCTTCTTGGTCACCCTGTAATTCTAAGCCGGTTAAGAAATTTCGGTAATTTGTAATTTTCATCTATAAAATAGCAAACGGTTTTACGTACATATAGTTTTGAATCACCCCGTATAGACGATTTTAACCATCGTTTTCAATTTATTGAAATGCAAACAACCTTTATTTTAATCATTATTTTTTTTTTTTTAAGTAATGGCCACGAACGTCAACCAACTTTGAGTTTATTGAACAAAACAATAACGGAGGCGAATATTATTTTTTTGTATAACAATAACCAAATTTATTTTAGTATATAATTTTCTGCGCGCATGGCTTTATGAAATCATGAAAATATTTTCATCATATAATACTTACGAGTACCATTTTTGTTAATGTTATTAATTCTTTGAATTGTTTTTTTATTGTTTTATTTTTGCAGGATAATGGGTCGGCGAAATATTTCCAAGGTAGTCGTCATACGCCGAATATGGGTGAAAAAGTTGCACAGGTAAGTAATTTTTTTTAGAATTATTTTAGTAAAATTTTAAATATCTTACATAATTTTTTGGTTATAATATAATCATAACGCAGCAACTAAGAGAAATGTAAAAATTTGTGAATCAACGTGATTAAATTACAAATTTTTTCGAGATATATTTACCTCCTGGCAGTTATATACTGATTATATGTTTCAACTAAGTAATTAACATAACTCGCTGATATATTATCGAATCATTGGAAAAATGTGGCATTGTTTTTGCACCTGGAGCTAGATTTAAAATCTTAAAGCTTTCGAAACATTTTTTGAGAGCATTTTCTCAAAGAAGAGGGGGCTCCCTGACAACTTTCAAATGAGGATAGTAATATGACGTTCTTCTACATAAAACATTTTTGTTATAATATGCTTTGACCATACTCAATTCTTTTGTACATAGTTTCTATAGTATCTAGAAATTAAAATGACAAAAGTAAATATTATCGTTATTTTTCCACAAAACTAAGTTTTTACAGATTAAAATAGAAACATTCTTTTCTCTGCCTTGGCATGGGTGAAAATTTTGTGAAACCCTATATGTACATGCAAGAAACAATTCGTTTTATATAGTAGTAACCGTAAGGTTTCCATTACCAAATAATATAACTTCAGTTATATGTATATACTAGGACTCAAAACTTCTTTGTGACCACTATAAACCCTTTATATATGGAGAATTACATAAAGGTTACCGTGACTTGATTTAGTTAACGTTATAAAATAAGTAACAAAATATCCTGGTTACCTTAATATAACTTCTTATATAACCCTTTTATAACCCAGGGTTCTCTCGATTAATTTATTTTGGTCATAGCAGTAGTTGCAGTAATGTTTCGATTACGTTTATTTTATAATGCTGTTGGTAATGTTTTCACAACGCTTGGAATTTTGTCAGATTAATTTCTTTTAGTTATTGAATTGTTAGGGCAGTAACTTTTTTTTACCTTTATAAAACAATATAAAGCAAATATTTACGAAATCTATCTTGACAAGGAATTTTGATATTTTTTGTATTGCATTTGTATAATGTGCCTAATATTATCTTAGAATTAATTTTAATTTTTATGCATGTACGTGGTGAAATTCAGTTGCAATTAAAATTTTACTGTGAGTATCATTGTAGATACTTCTAAAAAATATAGAACGCCTCAAAAATAAGCAATAATTAAGAATTTTAATTAAATATGACAACATTTAAAATTTCTATTAGACGATATGAATTAAAGAAAGTAGCACTATATAATATAGAAATGTTAACTACCTTCGTATAAGGTTTTCTTCATATAAAAATAAATACGGAATCTATATATCTTCAATTTAAAAAATTGGCTTAACCGACAATTTTCTTTTTTATCTGCAAACCAAAGATGAATCATGGCTACTTGTAAATAAACAAATTACCATTATAAAAATTAAAATACTTTTATATAAACTCTGGATCTACTATATAAACTAAATTGCCATTATAAAACTTCTAGAAATATCATATAAAGGGAACTATACCATGCCTCGGAAATGTGTCCATAGTATACTTTTGGTCATAATATCTTACCTTTGGTAATGTTGGATATCTTAGAGCAGCGGTTGGGGAACTTTTTTAGCCATTACAATATTTTTGTATAAGTCGAAATTACCCCACATTCTGAAAAGCAAGAAATAAAGCAAGGGGAACATTTAGATTTATTTATTATTCATCGAATTTATTGGAATTTACATGAAAACTCTTTATAATGTAATATAATATAATAAAAATTATAAACAACATCATTCCAAACGACTAAACATTTTGGAGAAATGATGTTGTTTCATCTTTGACAGAATAACTTCAAAATTGTGGCTATTTGAAGCAAGGGCAATTTGAATACAGTCTTCGGCGTTTAATCGATTTCTGTTCTTCGTTTTTATGTTTAATAAAGTGGAAAATCCTCGTTCGCAAAGGTATGTCCCTGCAAATGGCAGTAACTTTTTTATCACCTTCTCATGTGCTATTTTGACAGCTTTTGCAGTTTCGGACATGCAAAAAGACGATAGATCTGCTTTGCTCTCAAATTGTATCCGAGCATTATTAGTGTAGCGGACTTCAAGAATTGCTTCTGCCAAACCTTGAGGCTCTTTTGGTATGTTAGGTACTTCACAATTGAAAGGATCAACAATTCTACTGACAGTATCCAGGTCTAAATCTGGAAAGTAATCATACAACCGCTCTCTGAGTTTGGTAAGATGTCTGATAACTGTATCCTTGACGTCATTAAAAGTAATATTGGCACAATCTTCCAAAAATAAATCTAACTTTGAAAAAGAAGTTATCTTGTTCTATTATGTTTTCTGTTTCCAATACAGAAGCTTTGCTCCAAATGCTGACATCTTTTCTGTGGCTGAAATGATATTAATATTTTTCCCTTGCATTTTTTTGTTCAACACATTATTATGGCCAAAAATATCAGGTAAATACGCCAGATATACAACCCATAAAGAATTGTTAAACTTATCCATAAAATTTTCAAGTTCAGTTTTGAGAGCCCATAATTAATGCTGAACGGTGATCGAAGGTAACTGGGAAGTTGCTGTTCAGTCATTACCTTTTGACAGACGTTTCTAAATTTACAAAGTATTCCCTTGGTTTGGATAACAGATGTGAATGCAAACTATCCAAATATTTTTTCAATTGACTTTTTATGAAAGATTCTGTAGTCTGCATACTTTCAAACATACAACACACTATTGAATTCCTGGGAAAACTATCACGTTAATGACATCAAAATTTTAAAAAAAAATATGCTGTAACAGGCTTATAAAATATTTTTTTTTTTAAATGCCCTGATTACCCCCAATAATTTCATTCTTACCCCATTTAGGATAATTTACCCTGGTTTCTGAACCGCTGTCTTATAATAATGACAAAGTGTCTGTGTCATTTTATTCTTATAATAATTATTGTTGTACGTTCCTCGTGTAGTGTAGTGAATATTTCCACTTACGAAAATAAAAATGTCATATATGTAAAATCGTACAAACTGAAGAAGCAGGCCAAGAAAGATTTATTTTGTGTATTGTCCCAAAAACTTGGGAAAATAAATACATATTGAATGGCCTAATACGAAAAAATTTACGTTACTAAAAGTTTCCGAATTTTATAACAGCCACCTTCGTTACGACATAGATAAATGAAAACAGTTTTATAGTGGCACCATTCGATACTAAAAGTCATTTGTTTTTTATATAACGATCACCGTATAGTTACAAAATTTTATAGTTGGTATATGAATTACCAAAAGTTCTCAATTATTATTGAAGTCACCTACATTACTGAATATTGTCGGGTTATGTAAAACAGGTATTACCAATTAGTTATATAACGTGGTGATGAAAACAATTATAAAATTTCCTTGGGTAAATAGGGTAAAAGCACTAGTACTCGGAGAAATAACACATTTCGAGCATTTAATCTCACAAAACATTTAAAATTTACATCTGTTCACATTTATTTTTTAATACTTCATAGCAGGTATATTGCTAATTATCGTAATATAAAAAAATAATTATTTTATTATTTAGTTTCTTAATGATAATACCAAAATTACGATCATTACAATTTTATTAGTAGGTAGGTACTCGGACAACAAAATTCAGTTTTCAGACACTGCAATTTCAGTACTCGGATAAGGAAATAAAAGGACAAAAAATGAAGAAATTTTAAGAATTTCTTTGAATTTTTAGACTTTTTATTTACATAACGTCGTACAATATATGAATTAATTAATTCAGCATATAATTGTAATATTTAGTCAAAAGTTTCATTTCAGTCTTATTAAATTCATTAGGACAAGATTAAAATGATTTAAACAAAAACAATATAAATATCTAATACTTCAAAACTTACGCCTATGAAATAACATTCCTATAAAAACTATCAAAAAGCGAAAAAGAAACATTTTATTCATAAATTATCCCTTAAAACTATAATAAAAAAAGATAGGTACGAGTACGTACATTACTATATCTTGAAATATTCATAAGTATTAATTCTGATGATCCTATACTATCGGTGTACATTGAGGACAAATAAATTCCTGTTGAATCGCCTCATTATAATTGAGGGTTTGGAGTGAGGTACATTTTAAATGATACCAATTTGGGCATATATCACAGCCAATATTTTTCATATTATCCTCTTCTACGTCACTAATTAATTCTTCGTGACAATTGCAACATTTCTCTTTTTTTTTCTGTGACTTCTTTTTATCTTCACTTTTGCTTCTTTTTGTGCCTTTTTAATTAATCGACTTTCTTTCCGTTTTTCAATCTCCTTCAATTTCCGTTGTTTTGCTTCATCCTTTCCCCTGTCATTTTTCTCCACATATCAGAAGAAATTGCGCTGAGAAAACGACATCCACTCATTGCCTTCTTTTTCTTTGAAAGGAATGTTCCACTAGGACACACTAGATGTTTTTCAACGCTTGGGCGCGATAAGCATTTACTCATTGTTGCAGAACACGTTTTAGAAGAAGTACAATTCCTAAATGTAGTACCAATAGAAGCCATAGAGGAACTGCTAAAAGGATCATTATTTTCAGGTCCGATACTTTTCAAGTCAGAGATTTGAGGTAGTTGATGAGTTGAGTTGTAAATTCTGGTAGAAGCCTGAAGTAATGAAGATCTGGCAGCACTTCATAAATGACATCTGAATGAAGATCTGTCACGGATATGGTTCTTCCGTAGTCGGCACACACGACCCAGAAGAAGCTTCCCTTATTACATCTAATATTGTTTCAGTATTTACTCCCCTTTCGTTCAATTTTTCTGTTAAAAATGTTATTACTTCTTTAGTGATTTCACATTTTTCTTGAAAATCAGTTACTGTTACATTATTTTCGGGTTAGTTCAGATTATTTCTTTTAAGCCGATCTCTCACACGTTTACTGAAGTCGACGGCGTTGGGGTCAAAAGGGAATAGAGCGCATTTCCGAAATCCATTTTTAATACATCTTGACAAGTCTTGGTTCCTCGAAATGGCTTTTTCCAGCAAAAAAGTTTTACTTGTTAGCATCTCCCCCACATATTCTGATTGCCACTCCCTCACAGTTTTTACCCAGTCTGACTTCAAAGGCTTAAAAACACTAACATCTGCGGGCTGCATAATGTAGTAGTAGTATTTGGAGGTAAAGCGTACAATGTGATTCCATTTTTATTGCAGAATTTGTTTAACTCCATCGTCAAATGGGATTTGTGTCCATCAACAAATGAAACGACTTGTCTTTTGCAACCATTTATGAACACCATTAAACACATATTCAAAGAAGGTTTCTGACCTCATTCATCCACTTTCAGTGCTTCCTGAAAACCAGTTGGTTGGCATACTTTTAATAATGTCCCTAGGTGGTCTTATAAATGGAAAAACAACCATTGGTGGGAGAAGTTTTCCATCTGCTGAAAATACTATTAATACCGTCAATGTGTCCTCTTCATTGGCTGTCTGAATTTGAGATACATTCTTAAACCCCTTAGGTACAATTACTTTACCCATCTTCGGACATAGAATGCAACTGCTTTCGTCACCATTTAAAATTCTGGTCGGATCATTCAATTCGCAATTGGTATTTTTTCTTCTGCAGAAAGGTATGGATCTGGACACTTTCTAGTCACTTGCTCTGCAACCCTGCTGCTTAACCTATCGTGAAGAGTGGATTTTGGTATACCATACTCTGCTGCTGTTTCATGAATTGTTATATGATTTTGTCTTATATCCGCCAAGCTTTCAGATAATTTTTCCACATCAGTAACCCCAATGAAATGACCTCTAGGATCTGCTGACATCATAATTTAAGCCTATAAATTAGTTTTACTTAATTGCAATACCTTTAAAAATAATGATAAGTTATTGGCAAATATGTCCGAGTACTAGACATAATTCTTCTAGTATCCGGACATGCTGAGTATTTTGTATTTTATCACGTCCTATTAAAAGGAATACAAAAAAGTAAGTTTTCTATTTTTTATTGATAATTTAATAGTTATATAAGTTGTTTGCAAAGGCATTGAAACAAAAATAGATTTTCTTCGATATTTCAGAAGTCGGACATATGTATCCGGATAATGAAAATTAAATAAAATGTCGTGCTAGTTGCCGGACACTTTAGTATTACATTGAATTTATTGAAATATCTAACAAACTTTAAAAAGGAAACAAAAAGACAATTATTCTGAATATATAAAGTATATACGTGATCACCAATTGTATAATAAACAAATTTTAATTACCTTAATAAAACACAGTCCTCTTTAACACAACTTTTCGCTACCAGAAATACTTTCGCACTGACGCAGAGGAGTCAGACAAGTTTGCGCCTGACTCATGCGCTACCCCTCATATCTACTTTGTGTCTTCAATATATTACCTAGATTCATGTGGGTGTATTTGTTTAACTAGAGAGTGTAAGATATTCTTAATATTTGTAAAAGTAACTAAAAGTGTCCGAGTACTGACCCTGTCCGGATACTAACGCATTTACCTACCATTTACTCTAAGTTATATCGACCGGTGATTGAAACAGCTCCATCACAAACTTATAAAATTTTTAGTAACTTACTTCCACGGTAACCATAAGTAAATTGAAAAAAACGCTAATATAACGACGGTACCTATTGGTGATATTATAAAACTTTTATATAATCATTCAAACTCTTATACAACCGAGTAACCATTATATACCCTTATAAAATAACCCATCATCTTTATTCACCACAAATTGGAAAAAATATTTCTTGGGTAATCCGTAAATCAACCTCATTAAATCCCTAATGAAAGACATGGAGTCCAACATAAGAAGATTATTCAAACCAGATAATTTGCCATCCATAAATAAATATCCTCCAGTTCAATTTGTCAGGGTCACCATTGTGGAGGGAAGGGGGGTCAATTGTTACGGAGGAGTAGATGAGGTGCATTCTTAAATGTACCTGTTATCTTATTTTTAGATTGTTCGATAAAATTTCCATTTTCCCAAAGTAACAATGCAGTCTGGAAGAAATATTCAAACTTCTTTGCTTAGCCTGGATCAGGATGGTTCGGATTCGGTTCTAGATCGACACAATATTCGTTTTATCCGAATACTAGGATCCAGATTATTCAAATACTCACATTTTAAAAATTTTATTCTCTACAAAGCCAGGTATCCGGATATCCTGATATTATCAATACTTGATCTTTTGATGTAACCTATTCTAAGCAGAATTGCGGTTGTGTAACTGAAATCCATAGAATCCATAGTAATATATCGCTTTCCAGATGTTGTGTAGGTATATAATCGAAACAAAAATCTAAGACCATTCTTGAAGACTATTTATTTCAAAACCCACTATGTCTCAAGTAGACTACCAAGCTCCATCTCAGTTTAGGACTAAGCGATACTAATACGAATATATATATATATATATATGTGTGTGTATTGTATGTATACATTATGTCTAAAGAATAAAAAAACAAAATTCATTCTCAACAAGTGCCACCATTTATCCTTGATCCTTCCTGCCAAGAAACTCATATCAAAACAACACTGTATCCTGCCAAGTTTTCACTTAAGAGAAAAAAAGTCCTCCAATAGCACACAATTGCAATTTCTTTGCTTACCGTATACAACACGGTAGCTGTAGGCTGATTATTCAGTCACCAGCTTCTTTATCCTTCGTTATGTTAGGACTAGGATATACCAAGATAAAAGTGTACCCAACAAAATAAAACCTGGAGAAACATCAATTTTCGTATGCCAGCTAAACTTCTTCAATGGCTTCGGATGAAGGAGTTTTACAAGAACTGCAGCCAAAAAATATGTTTTCTTCATAGTGGTAGGACAACCTATGTATAACTGGGTATAAAACTAACTTTAACTCCATACTCTTGAAATTCCAGTAGGTGGTGAACAGAGTAAAAGCAATTCCAAATCACCTGCTGGACATCGATAGTTCATTTTGAAGACCAAGGACAACTTAATGTAGCCATTATGTGTCTGCTACTTAGATAACTGTTAATTAAGCTCAGGGATGTGCACTTGAAATTGATGGTTATGGTAATTACCAAGACGAAACGAAACTGGTCATTTTGGTTTAATTATCGTCACTCAATTTCGATAATCGCCCTATCACCTTACTCGCCTGACAATGTCTAAGCAGAAATGGGAGATTATTTGAAAGCTTTTTCGTGTTTCAATGTGAAAGCATTAATTTCAGGATAATTTCTCTATTGGATAAAACATTTTTTATGTGACCTCCCGGTAGGTTACGGACAAACGAAAATAAAGAGTTTTTATAATTCACTTGTTTTACTTAGAGTTGAGATCCTAGATGGTGAGGAATTAATTTTGTATGTATGAATTACCCTATGTCCCAGATTTAGATATAGATCGCCTTTGGAACCTTACAATTCTCATCCATTTTGAAGTTATAAATTAAATCAAAAAGAAAACATCATAAATAACATTTGAACAGTAAGAGAAAAAGTATTCCACCAGCTAGGTATTTTACAGATTTATCAAAACCTAGCTAACGTAAATCTGCGTTACACTTAAACGTTGTAAACTTCACTTGGACAATAGAAGAACGAACATTTCTTAATACCCAGTATAGAAGATTTTTGCGACGTCATGAGGGAAATGAAATATTTCACAGTGTTGAACCTAATAGACGGGTTTTGGCAACTGAGCCTCCATCCGTCTTCAAAGGATCTAACTATTTTTAGAACTTCGTTCGGTACCTACCAGTACAATGAACTTCCCTTTTGAATAGAAACAGCTCCGGAAAAGTTTCAAAAACTGAACACGATATACTTTGGAAATTTACCTGGGTGTTTCATATACATTGATGACCTTATTATAGGTGGCAAAACATTAGAAGAACACGATCAAAATCTACAACAGGTAATTAAAAGAACTAGAAAGAGTAACGTAAAATTTAATAGAGAAAAGTTTCAATATCGCGGAAGCAAGTATAAAGTATCCACAAAATAAAACCGACCTTGAGAAATTATTTGCATTCTTAATTACTTCCAAATTTTTCGGAGGTAAATACTCCCTTGCGCAAACTTTTAGCAAAAAATATGACGTTTACAACGAATGAAAATTAAGCTATTAAAGTACAACCTTAAAATTAAGTATGTCCCTGGAAAACTACTGCATGCTGCAGACTTATTATCCCGAAATTCTATTCCTGACCTATCAGTTGATACTAAAACTTCTTTCACTGACGTCGTCCATACAATTAACTTAAGTAATACAAAGAAAAAACTTTTTCAAGATATGACTAAAACTGCTGAAAGTTTGAGGGCAGTTATCAAGTATTACAAAGAAGGATGGCTTTCTAGTAAAGGCAAGTGACCAGATCATGCCAAACCGTTCTGGAAATAAAAAGACAGGCTATATTTTGAGGATGAATTAGTTTTTTTCTTCAAGATCGTGTATTTGTGCCGAAGGGTTTAGTTAAAGGCACGATTAAGATAGACCACGAAACCCATATGTGTGCATTACAAAAATTATTCTAAGAGCTAAGACCAATCTTTATTATTCAAATATGGTAGCAGATATTGAAGACCAAAAAATAAGAAAAACAGAATTTCTTACCACATTCAATACCGACACTACCTTTTAAGAAAGTAGGAGTCGATCTATTCGAGTATGGGGAAATCATACCTTGTTTTAATGGACTACTAGCTCGGCGTAGAGCGTAATTGACGCCCTGGAAAAATATTTTCCAGAAATGGTGTATCCCCGCAAGTTATAATATCGGATAGATTTAGATTTAAGCGGGGCAAGTGGCCTATACCCTGCAGCCATATTTGACTTATTGTGCACCGCTTATATTATAGTTCTTCTAATAAACCCACTCTTCCTGGTGAGAGCAGTATTTGTTTGGATGAGATTTCTTCGAAGTCGGCAGGCTTTATGAAGTATGAGCCAAAAACCTGCAATCTGCATTGTGTAATGGCCTCACATTCAAATAGTACATGCTCTGATGTTTCATTCTCTTCAAAACATAGCCTACACACATCAGTGGGTGAAATTCCCATCCGATGCATGTGTTTGTTAAGCTTACAGTATCTGGTTAGAACTCCTGTAATGATTCTAAGTTAATTTCTAGATAGCCCTAACAGCTCCAGGCTCTTCTGTAAGGAGGGTCTCTTGATGAATCTTTTGGCTTGTATGAATCCTATCATTGAGTTACATCTCTGGTCTATTTGGTTTTGGATCCAGGTTTGCATGGTAAACTTCACGGTATTGTAGGAGATACATATATGTGATATCGGATAATCAACCCTTTAATTCCTTCGGACTCAGAAATTTTTCTGATGAATGAGATTTCTCTTTTTCTTTTTCTATCCCTAGATATCCAATCTCTAATGGCCTAGCTGAAAAAGCAGTCCATATAGCGAAAACCATTCGAAGGAAAATAGCAGACGGCCATTTATTGTATGCAGGGTTATTAGAATATCGAAGTACTCCAATTCCTGGTATAAATTTCTCTCCTGCAGAATTGCTCTTTAACCGTAAGCTTAGAACCAAGGTTCCGATAGCAGATAAACAATTAGAGCCTCAGGTCTCTCAATTGAATTCAATTGAAAAACAAACAATACAAATATGAACAGTCCTTTGATGATAAGCGTTCCAAGTAAGAACTCACTTTAAAAAAATGTGAGCATGTAGTATACATGCATAATGACAGGTGGAAACCCGCTGTCGTTATCACAAGACACGGTGCACCTAGATCGTATATCATTAGAGATGAAGATAATCAATTATTGTGACGAAATACTTATCTTTTAATAAGGTCGCTAAGTTCTCCTATAATACGAACACCGGATACCAAGATCACTCAAATGCTTTAACACCTAACACCTCAGCCAAACGCGAACTCGAATACCACCGACATTTAACCAACCTCTTCACAAACAGGATATGTAACGCGTTTCGGTCCCACCGTCCGACAGTCGGATTTTCTCAGAGCATCATAAAACATTCATAATTTTGGTTAAGCCTATATTCTCGTATATAATATATATTAATAATAAAAAATAATAAATAAAAAAAATGTTCACAATTACCTACTGAATTTAAATTACGTCCTGGTTGCTTAAATTGTATCGAAGCCTTCCGAATGATTTGCCGGACAGTGTTTTCGCAATTTTTCTTTATTCTCTGACAATTCTTAAGCATTTTCCGACAAGGAGATAAGGCAGTTTCGATATTTTTCGAAATGCTATTCATTACAGCTGGCTAAACCTTAGTCCTTTTGCTAGCTTTTTCTCGAATCGAAAACTGCTCCAATTTACGAAATGTTGCAACATGTTTTTTTTTTTATCCTACCTTGAGACGAGGTTTCTCAAATTTGGAAGGCGGGGTCCGCTGAAACCAGCCACAAGAGTTAATGAACCTTATCTGGTCCGCCAACTAGAATTTTATAGTGAGAAGTGGTAATTGGAACATGATAAACACTCAATATACTCCCTCTGCACAGTCAAATAGATCCGTATTAAAGCTGAACTAGAGTGGATCTCCTAGATATTCTAGTGTAAAATCTAGTTGAAACCATTTAAGCACAAGTCCAGTTGAATATTTTAATTGCACTTCTAGTGTATATGTAACAGATTTCTGGACATGAAAACTATATATCCAGTCTTATTTTATGAACTGAGTATAATAAATGTTATTTCCCATTTGTCAACTAGATTAACTATTAAATTTCAAAATGTTTTTCTAGTTAATTAAACAAGATTTCTAGTTTAACTAGCCAAATTTATTATTTTATTTTTTATTTTATTTTTTTTATTTTTCACGCAAGCAGTCAAGTCTGGGCGCTGCATAAGCCTGTAAAACAGAATTGGACAGACGAAAATGCCTATATGACATTATTTCTTATCAGGAAATAATTTTTTTTTATTATTTAAAAGGAAAGAATAAGCCAAAACTGGTTCATTTAAATATGCACTTATTGATTGACTTTTTTAAGAGAAATACAAATAGGTATGTACTAATCTTTTTTTTATATGAATCGTTGGTCAAAAGATTATTTATGTCGCACAATTTACTATTGAATGTGTACATGTAAAATAAGGACTGAAAAATTGAAAAAAGAACAACATTCCATATAAAAATAAATTTTTGGTGTATCCTTAGTAACATTCAATTCAATCGATCTACGGCCAGAGTTTTCCGGTATAGGGACACTACTCCCAATGGATTTACTTTTGTGCTTTTGTAGATAAAAGCGTTAAAAAAATTTCAAAATTTCGATAAATGTGTGCTGTACTTAAAATTGAATACAGAATGATCGCTATACAATGCATCGAAGGTATCGCGTAAATCCTCCCCTGCCTGTATAAAAATATCCTCTAAAGATACATATAAAATACTCCTGTTTCCAAACGTCACTCAGCTCTACAGATGATTAATTATGGGCTGAGCCTCAACTTTTTTTTAATAATGGTATTGATGTCATTTTCTAGCTGAAAATACGAAAAGTACAAAACAGTGGTCAATTACTTGTCGCATTCCAAAATTATTTGCAAACTTACATTGACAAACTATATTAGTGGCATTAAAAATGTTTTAAAGAATTTTTCTTCCTAATTCTCCATATCTGTGGAAATTTGGTAGTATGGCCGTTTTATTTGGCGGTTGGGTAGCTTATAATAATATAATATATTTTAGCACTTAAAAAACTTGTTAGGTGGTGGGGCACGGTACTCTTACCCTACCTTTTACCATTAGTTGACAGCGATCAGAAAATAATTTGATCCGCCTTTGTTGTTAGCTATATAAGTTTTGAATAAGATAAATTTAAAGTTGAGAATGCTACCCGTAAATAGTCAATGTTATATGAACCAAGGTAAGAAAAAAGATAAGCGCAAAAATAAGGGGAAATTCTAAGTATATTCCGTGAGTTTTATAGAGTAAAGCTCCCCATTCACTTACAGATTATCTACAGATCCGAACTGTAGATATATTTGAATTCCGCTATCCATTAACAGTTCAAATCGTACGATTTGATCTACAGTCTAGGTAATCTGTGTGTGTATGTTAAAAATTTCTACGATTAGATTATCAACCAGATCGGCAGTTCATGCACTGCAGGCTGTAGATCTGTAGATAAATACACCACATACATGCAGTTCATCGTCAGATAACAGAACTGCAGATTTCTAAGCTACATACAAAGTGTACAATTTCATCGTCGATCATTATTTTCAGAGCAGTTTGATATTTTACAATATTCAATGAATTCTAAAGTATACAGGAAACATGAAAAGTAAAATATGACAGAAAAAAAAAGAAAGAAAAACTTTATCAGGAATAAATAGAACTTTATAAAGCTACTACTGATTCTGAGAGGAAAAAAATTAATAACCTCATATGTGAGATGCTTTGTGAAGCAACCAATCTTTCACCCAGAAACATTTTTACTCTTCACTGGTACTTCTGATAAAAGAATTATTAATATCAGAACACCAATTTTCTTCTTTGATAAAATCATTTTAAGAATTGAACCGAATTGCATGAGAATCGTGAACAGATTAATTACGATAGGGACTGAAGACCCAACTATAGGTGTGTGCTTAATTGTCAGTTTATCTTAAGTTTTCTATCTGTCAAATTTCAAACTTACGATCTGATCTGATACTAGTGGGTGGACGAAAACAAATTTGGACTGACAGATGCCATCTACAGTCTGAATCTGCAGATAATCTGTAAGTGAATGGGGACCTTTAGACTTTAATAAATCGTTTTCCAATACATCTCAACAAAACTACTCTAACTAAATAATTACAGCGAACAATTTTAGTTCAATGTAATTCCACATGCAATATAACGTACTTAACACAGTTACGGTCTAACCAATATTTCGACTTCGACGACCGACTGTGACGGCAGTCGAAATCGTAATTCTGATTAGGCCATTACAGCCTTAATAAGCCTTTACACTTTATTTACCTGACAATCAAACTATATAAATTATAGAAAGTATTATTTTCTAAGCACATTATATACTATGCTAGACCAACTTAAGGAAAGATAACTAAAAGTACTTTAAACAATTTGGCACGTCCGTATACTTTCACTTCACAATACTAAATGAACACAAGTCGGTCCCCGTTTATCCTAAATAATGAGAAATTCTATCGAATTTCTCTTTAATTCTAAATAGAATTCGGTACATTTGATTGGATTATCAGTACTAATAAGACAACAAAACTACCAGTCAGTTCACTTTAATTGCTTTTCATTTGACTTAACTAGACATGCGGTCCGGAATGTATAATAACTGAATCTCCAAATAATTAACTGGAAACACATTTGAAATATACTGAATTTCTCGAATTCCGAAAAAAAAACTAGAAATTAAAATAAGAAAGCATTTATTTATGCCCGGAATCCTAGTTGAATTTTAAATTTAAATAGAAATCCAGTTAGTCATAATAACTAGACATGCACGCAGTTAAATTTAACTAGAGAATTTTTTACTTTGTATAGTGTTTTTAACTACCACCAACTTTGGTCTATACACCATTTTGGGGAATAATTATGGGTGAATGAAACGTTCCATTTTGATGACAGTTACGTTATTTTCACTATCATTATCGCCATGAAGTTGTTAATCATAATAATGATGGTATCACATTACAAGGATGTGATTTTCATTTTAAAAAAGCACTATACAGGGTGTTCCGTAAATGTCTTTAATCCTTTAAGGGGATGAAAGTAGAGGTTATTTGGGTCAAAAAAGTCTAGATACTTTTATATCGAACTGCGCTTGGTTTTCGAGTATAACGATAATATCGATTTTCGAGATTTTGCATACCTTTTCAGAGTAATTTCGTTATAAGTTCTATTGTAATTAATGGATTGTGACGTTCAAACCTTTATTTAAAAGAACACATATTGGCCTTTCTAAGAATGTATAATAAGTTATAATTGTGCCTTCAATTGTTTAAAATAAAAACAGTTTTCTCTAGAATTTTTTATTTCACCAAAATTTTTGTCGCGCTCCAGTGTACATTTATTCGAAATATCACCATTGCACGAACTTGGCAAAACTATGAAAAAATTTGCGCACTATGTCCCTTTTCCACAATGACCTCCCTAAGTGCTATCAACAATAACAATCAAAAGTTATAAGCAAACATTTGGAAGATGTGCCCATCGAGGTAATCTTCAGTTTTTTCGTAGGTTTCTGTCTCCTCCTACAGTTTTTAACCTACGACAACCATTTATATGTCATTGTACGGGAATCTGAACTGGCTATTAGATAGGGCACTTTTAGATTTCGAATTTCGAAAATGGAGGGGGTAATTTCGAAAAAACACTTTTTTACCAAACTTGATATTTACGTAGATTTCGTTATTCCGCATCTTCATTTTTTCGGGAGGGGCAAACTCTGGGAGGGGCGGGCGTTCAAAGTTTCAACTTTAAGCGGATACATTTGAATAAAAACCACCAAAACTGTCTTTTCCATTTATGAATTTAGGGCTTACTTGCTAGAACAATGCTTGGTTGAGAGAATATAGCCGCTTCGAATAAATGTACACTGGAGCGCGACGAAAATTTTGGTGAAATAAAAAATTCTAGAGAAAACTGTTTTTATTTTAAATAATTGAAGGCACAATTATAACTTATTATACATTCTTAGAAAGGCCAATATGTGTTCTTTTAAATAAAGGTTTGAACATCACAATCCATTAATTACAATAGAACTTATAACGAAATTACTCTGAAAAGGTATGCAAAATCTCGAAAATCGATATTATCGATTTACTCGAAAACCAAGCGTAGTTCGATATAAAAGTATCTAGACTTTTTTTACCCAAATAACCTCTACTTTCATCCGCTTAAAGGATTAAAGACATTTACGGAACACCCTGTATATACAAAAAATGTGATAACAATCCGGGTAATGTAAAGAGATATTAATACGCAAGTGATATTTCTACGGAAACGTATAACACTAATTCACTATAACATCTAAATTAACATGACTTTGGTTTTAATTTTCAGTAATGTAGGTACACATACATTATATGCATCAATGAAATATAAACGCTTCTACTTTTACTCATGAAATAATGTATTAAATGTTTTAAATCGAAAAATAGCAAGTCGCCTCAAAAATAAGTTATTATTAGTAACTTTTTGGGTAATTCTTAAATTTGAATTTTTTATCTCGACGTGTTTTCAGCCAAAGTAATGTTAGGATTAACTTAAAAGTATCTCCAAAAACTTTTTCTTCACTATTTTCAATGTTATAAACGCCTAACATTATGAAATAAAAGAAATATTTTGAAAGAAATTTTGTGTCCAATATGGTGGCAATGATTTCAAGAAAAACATGCCCGATTTTGAATAAATTTCACTATGCAGTTCTCCACACTTCATTTTAGTGATAATAACGCACTAATAACGTAATCAAAAATTATCTTCCAACTACAGTGATAAGATCGTGATTTTTACTACGAATTTCGCCATATAGTGACTGACATGAAAATTGATCGATATGGCAATAATGAAGTAGCATATCTAGACTTCTCCTATTACCCTGTGGTTCTGGAATGATGAAATTGGAACTATTAAGTGGCATTTATTTTGACAGATTATTAGTCATATTACAGATTGCGTTGAATGTGACCGATGAATGTATATTTAAATACATATAAATAAATAAATAATAAAATGCCTTTTCGAGTTGTTGCTAGAGAAGAATTACTTTGTAGTGTCGAGATTTTGATGCATATTTCGATTGGGCTTTGTATTGTCAAAAGCCAATCAGACTTTTCGATCAAAAGTATCTAGTTAAATGATGAAAAATATTTTTTTATATGTTTTACTTCATTTCATTTAACCCAAATAATAAAATTACAATTAGATTTTCACGCGCCAATCTGTTACCATTCAATTTATATGACATAACCATACATAACTATGACAGATGGTGGTAGATGAATGATGATTGTAGCAACAAAATGAATATGTTGCAGTTCAACAGTTCTTTATTTATATAACTATATAAATATATGTATATATATATACATAGCTATATATATTTATCCTAAATTCTTAGCAGGATAACAATTGAAATTATATTATTTTTTTATTTAATGATAATATTTATTTTTGTTTTAAATTATCATTCTTTATTTTAAATCTTTTAAAATATTTTTATATTTTTTAAAAGTGTAACAATAAACTTTTTAAATAATATCTAACAGCTTTGCCCTCTGGCGTTTAAATTAAAACAATTTTTTTAGTTTGCACTCTGGCGTTTTAAATAAAATTATATGAGTTTGTCGTCTGGCGATTAGAATACAACTAAAATATCCTTGACACAAATTCTATATTTTTAAAAGCAAATACATTCCAAAAAGTCTTGATGTGTATTTTCTCAAAATGTATACAGTAGTGTGTATCTGTGTTCAAAGTTTTTTCTTCAAAGTGTTTTTCCTTTAAACGTCAAATTGAATATTTTATTTTCTTTACAGGCAGCGCAAATATTACTGTGACAACCAAAATTATATTTTATTCTATTTTTAATTACCAACAAAAATAAAAAATATTTTGTAGCTTCCGCTACTACAGACACTGTAAAATTCTCTATTTAAACGTGACCTGCACGTCGCTATGATGTTCCTAACTCAACTTTAGATATTGTCAGTTTAGAGTGCTCACGATGATGGCGACACCGTCCTAGTCACTAATAAAAGCACTGTACAGGTAGTCCCGAATTAGGATGGCCATATGAAAAGAGGTGATAGATCTCGGTAAGAAACGAAAAAAAATGTATGGGAGGGGGGGTTTAACTTCATTCCCCTGGGAGCTACGGGGGTTTGAAGTTTTTTTCCCAGTGTTGAGTAAGTGCTTCAACATATTTCCCAATATCTCCTAGGTTTTTTTTTAAATATCGGAATGCGTCTTTTTCTAATCGATGGCTAATCAATTGCCCATTGAGCTGGTTTGAAATTCTTTTTCGTGTTGTTAATGTCTTCGAAGTTATAGCCCTTCAAAATTCAAAATTTTGAGTAAAAAAAATCATATTTTCGGATTCAAATGAAATTATCTCAAAATGTTACCCTATTATTTATTTTTTTATTTTTGTCAGCTTATAAAAAAGCCCAATCGGTGCTCTATAAGTTAGTCTTCACATCACACAAAAATATTTGACCGTTCTCAAATAATAACGTAAAATGTTCAGGTCTTACCTGAATCCCATTTTATAAATTTAAGGTTTTCACACCAGAACAAAGTGAAACCTTTTACTGAAATAACTACAACAATTTTCAGTAATCTATTAAAACAGCAAATGTATTGGAAAAAATTCCAAAACTGTGTAGCCTGCCACGTCATGATCAAAGATCCAGTTGTAGAACTCCCATCGCATCCCAAAAATTTCGTGGGTAAGAGCTCCTGAACAGGTGTCAAATGGTATGGGTGCATTCTGGTGTTGGAATCGTGCATAATCCTAAAAACAGATGATCGCAAAACTCCAGTCTTATGCTTATTGCAGGGTCTCCCCTTATAAGATTTCGAACTCGTTTTTCCACTTCGACCATAAATGCTGATCGTTGGGCGTCTTCTCTTCGTCTGCTGACTGGTCCACTCTCCCGCATCTTTGGTAAGTTGCTGCAAACACGGATCTGTGTGGTACTCTACGCTGAGGAAATGCTTCGGAATAAAGCCTTTAAGCCTCTCGACTACCTCCTAGAGCAGAGCCGTAAAAATATACAAAATCAGCGTATTCTTCGTTACTATACTCGCATATTTCTTTTTATTTACTACTTTTTTTTATCAGTTGAAAATATGTAGACTAATGATTACATATTTATAGTAAAACTGCAATTTATATCCTAAGCGACATTTAATTATCCACACCCCACCATAAAAATGTCTTTACAGTGAGTGGTATTTTTGACCACAAACCATAGAGGATAATAAAATTTATGGATCAAAAATAAACTTAGAAAAATAGCTTAGTATAAAATTGTAAATATTCAAACGACAAAATTAACAGGTAATGCACGTGGCCCCTAAAAACAATCCTTTGGATTACCTGCAATTAGTCCAAAAACTGGAATTGATTTATGGCTTGCTCTAAATTTGAGAATGTGATTACTGAAAATTGTTGTAGTTATTTCAGAAAAAGGTTTCACTTTGTTTCACTTTGTTCTGGTGAAAAAATGAAAAAATGGGATTCAGGTAAGACCTGCACATTTTACGTTATGATTTGAGAACGGTCAAATATTTTTGTGTGATTTGAAGACTAACTTATAGAGCACCGATTGGGCTTTCTTCTAAGCCGAAAAAAATAGAAAAATAATAGGGTAAAATTTTGAGATAATTTCATTTTAATCCGAAAAAATGAATTTTTTTACTCAAAATTTTGAAGTTTAATGGGCTATAACTTCGAAGACATTAACAACAGGAAAAAGAATTTCAAACCTCCTTAATTTTCAATTGATTAGCCATCGATTAAAAAAAGACGCTTTCCGATATTTGGAAAAACCTAGGAGATATTGGGAAATATGTTGAACCACTTACGCAACACTGGGAAAAACTTCAAACCCCCGTAGCTCCCAGAGATCTATCACATTCTTTCATATGATCATCCTAATTCGGAACACCCTGTATATAACTATAAAATTTTCTCACTTTATTAGGATTTTCGATTTTGAAAATTAAGTGTTTATCACTATGTAATTTGCACTATAATCTAAAATTACCTCGACGTGAAATTTTAGAGTTATAAAGACGTCCTGATCACTAATAAATATCACCATGAATACTAGATTTGTTATGGCCCTTAGTACTGATTTTTATAAGGAATAAGCACGTGTCTATCATCAGTATTATTTACTTCATACAGATTTACTCTCATGAGTGAATATAGCGATTGATCGTCACCTTATGGCGTCGAGATTTAAACATGAAGTGAAAATTTCAGTGGTTATCACAAAACTTGCACTGAGAACAAAATGAACCTGACCTACGTCGAGCAGGGTAATAATTCTTATCTTGGTGGAACCCCTCTAACCTAAACTAACATACGCGTCACATTAGAATAGAATTATGAGGAAATAATAGTTTCAAATTATCAAAATATAAAAAAAAATCATTTCTTATTTCAAGAATCAAGCTTTCGCATTGATTATCTTATTTTATGTCTCATTCCAATTACTTATGTTTACCAAATTCGAAATTTATGTGTTCTTCACTTGCTCCTTTCAGTTCATAGTTCCTATGCTATCGCACCGTAAATTACAAAGATAAAAGAAATATTTCTCATGACATTTCACGTCTATAGAAGCGTCTTATGAAAATATAGTTGGAAAGTACATTATCATACGTCAGCAGCTAAATATATCCGAATCGGAGGGAAAAAAATTTTAAATGAATTACTGATTCTGTTCTACGTTTCCTGTCGTCATTTGAAATCTTTCCACTTATGCCATTAATGCTGGAAATCTTGTACATTGAAGGTCCATGTGGGATGGCATTGCATATGCATACATACTATATATGTAGTAGATACATAATCCTTTCCCCACTGTAGCGGAACTGGGTCAACGAGAAATTCACAACATGCCTTTAAGCAGTAGTCTTACATTAGAAATAAATATTTCATTCAAGAAGTCGAAAGCATGAAGAGAATTTCAACTTGATTCTATCTAGGAGTTACGATGGATAAGACGACGTTTTAATAGACCTCCCCTAGAATTGCTATGGTCTTATAGTGTATTGTATAGTTTTGTGTTACTGGCACAACTTCGATTGATTAATTTTTTTTTCTTCTTTTTATCATTTGTATATAGTACTCATGGAAGATACATTTATGCTGGCGGTTTTCATTTATTTGACAGACAGGTGAAGTTTTTCTGTGATTTATTTTATTGATTTCTATTCGCTCAATCTTGCCACCCTAATAAATTAATTTGACATAATCCTTATGTATAGATCTCCTGAAGAAGTGTCATATTTGGACTCGAAACGTCGAGCAATGAAATTGAAAATTAAGTATTTTTCAACAAAACAATCGGTGTATTCCTCAAAATAACATTCCAAAAATCCGCCATTTAAGTAGCCCGATCAAAAACATAAGACCAGCTGGAAACCTATCAGCTGTAAATTCATCCATAATCCTTATATAGAAATTAATATCTATCCAAAATAAGGCACAAGTATTTCTTAAGTCGACCCCATATCTATAAAATCATTATCCCATTCATCCTGTCCGGCGGTTCGAAATATCAATATTCGCCGTCTGCCTGTAACGAAACTTAGTAACTCAATCAATGGTCAAAAATGTACCCAAAATCTTTCGCAATTATTTTTGAAATTTTACCAAAATTTTCTTACATTTATAAAGTTATATCGTAATTTCTGTAAACCTCATTCGGAAACTTTTTCAAGGTGAATTCAAGTTCGACTCACTCTGAATAAATTATGCTAATCAACTTATTGTGCGATTTTAGCAGAGAGAGTCACGTGATATCTCCCAATATTTGAATAATTCATTACCACTTTTATCGAGAGTTATACTAACTATGACAAGGAATGAACGTTAGGTGGAGCTAGGGGAATATAATAATTTGGTAAAAGGGATTGTTGATTATATGTGTGTATGTACACAGGTACTCTCCATTTTGTTTGAAGTAAATTAGGGAGAATATCAAATTACAATTAATAATTCCTTTAATTTATATGATGTTTACGTCATGTTCGTTTTTTTTTATCATTTTACTGGAAATTTTAACTCTTTCAGTGGTGTAGAGATATGTAGAACTTTTCTTAATTTATTTTAACAATTTTATTAGGGTCTTCCGACTGTGAAATGCATGGTATTGCGTCGCCAATGTTACGGACAGTCATCTAGGGTATCGTAAAAATTGATCATGGACCAATTATAGCTTTCTACTTTGTTATTTATATTTAAATACTCCAATGTCTAATAACAAACATCCAATACACTAAAAAGGACAGGCAGCGTTCCCGCAAACCATAGACATATTGCCCATATTAGATTCTTTTCAAGGTTTTCGAAATACTCATCAACAGCCAATATCTAGATGCCAACCACCTTATTAGCAGCCGCTATTATGACCTTTTTACTAGCCGTTCTACTAGAAATATACAAATATCTTAATAATTTTGGTGAATCAGAAATCGTCGTATCGAATATTTCGAGGTCCTTCGCTAGAGAGTGGAATCCTGCTCTTTTATTTAAACTTCAGCCATTAAATTTAGACCAGCTTTTCTTAAAATGGATTGAAAAATTTTTCTCTCGAAGTTCAATCCATGTTATATTGTACAAAGTTACTCCTAACCATACCGGTGTACCACAAGGTTCCATTCTCTCTTGTATTCTGTTCCTAATTTTTATTAATCATCTGTTAGATTTCACTTGCAATCCTATTCATAGTTTTGTATATGACGGCCCCTCGAATTGGTGTCCTTATTCGATTATAGAGCTGATTTCCGCGGGAATATTATATTTGACAACTGTAGCCACATTTTTGTTCATTAAATAATGAACTTACAACAATTCTGGCTTGGAGCAGTGCGAATGGTGTCTTGTTTAATGCTTCCGAAACAACAAGCACCCGCTCAACATATTTCCGTTGATGGAGTAGATATTTTGAATTTACCATCCCTAAACATCCTAGGCATTGAAATATCCAACAATCTAAGTTGGTCCGATAATATTTTTGGGATTCCAAAAAAATACTTTGAAATTCCTGGGATTCTTGGTCTTGGAAATATACCAGAAATATCTTATTGCAAGTCTCATGTCAGCCCTGGATTTGAATATAATATTCATATTTCAACAGGGGCTGAACAGAAGGCCTTTCGACTTATTAACAATGAAAGAAAAATTCTGCCATCCTAAAAATGAAAGTAGTATCTGAAAACTTGTAAAAATTAAGTTAATGGAAAGTTTTGGTTCAGGTGTACATTAAACTTTTGCAATTGCTGAACAGCGTACATATTTCTGACGCGAAACATGCCATTAACTAGAAAAATTTCAGATGCTTTTTGCTTAGGACGGCAGAATTGCAATTAGTGCGATTCTCTGGAGCACCAGCGTAACTCCGGATGACGATTAGTTTTTTATCGCTACTTCTATGACTGTTGCTCTGACGAAATCTTTAGCCTGATTCCTTGCAGAATTTTCCCTATGCTTATCAAAAGAGCCGTAATCCGAGCTAGAATTCAAATTCGGCAAATCCTGCATAAGAAGAACTGTACAATTGTGGAACGACTTACCATCCTCCCCGCCAGTTATGAGCCGCAAACAGTCAATCAAAATGTACACCATCATCTGCTTGACTCAACGTAATACTGGATCAAGGGTACCGAGTCAGCTTTGGGAACATCATAAAATAAATGTAAGCCCAAGTCGTAATTTCTCATATCTGACGATTTATGAAATATTTTTTTTTTTTTTTTTTTGAATATGTTTGTGAAATGTATTGTACATATTAGCTGATTTTTAGAATTGAAAGGAGGAAGTATAAGGATATAATGATAATAAATATTTCCCATTTTCACCACTGATTAACATGATCGGACATATCGCAAAGACCATACGAACCTGTCTACTTACATCAGCGATACTAATACCATCTACTTCTAAACTTTGATAGCTCGGCCATTTATAAACCGATTTCTTTCATTCTTTGATTTATTTGACATACCAGAAATCGTGTTATGCAGCTATGCACTTATTTCAGGCCTTATACCCTTTGGAGGGGCATGAAGAGAATTTGTGTTCATATCGGGAAAACTACCTAAGGTCTGTTTTTCAAATAAGTACTTGCATACATGACTGGTTAGTACACCTGAAAAAAGATCTTATTATCACAAATCTGGGTTGAGAATACTCTATCTTTACCATTCAGACTATCCTTCAAAGGTGTTGGTACAGCGCTTAAGCGAATTCTTAGTATTGTAGCAAATGTTCATAATATGCAAAAAAATAACGTATCCACCAGAATTCTCGATTTATATGAACTTATATTATCCATGGTGTATGACAATGAGGATGTTATCTCCCATTTAGAGGAAGCAACATAAAAGATATTCATAAATTGTATGACAGTATCAGTAACACAATTAACAAAACAATTCGACTTATGCCAAGGATTTCTTCGGTAAACAAAATAAATAAATAAATTTTCATCTAGTTATTTACATATACATCGATAAAAGTGCTCCCATTAAATCCAATTAAAAAATGCAATCTTATTGTTGAAACTTTATCTTCAACAAAATCTAGATTCGTCACCATTATTTTTTTTTTATAATCATTTGAAATTTAGTCAGTTCTCCTTGGCTTGGCACGTGATTATTTGAATAGATTTTATCATTCATCCTTTGGCGTTTGCTTGTTGCAAGCGGTAACGTGCACCACAAATATAATCATCCTAAAGCTTATGATATTTCCTTTCAATTACATTAAAATATGATATTCACAAGAGGTTTTCGCCATAATTGTGGTGGTTTTTTAAGTCCTTGTTTGCTTATGCTGAGTGTCCTCAAAAAGAATGGTTTTCATTTATACCCATAACAATGGCGTCACCATTCCGTGCGGAAAAAGAATTAAAGCTATTTTGTAATCAAGTAGCCCTTTGAAGCTTGACTTTTACGTATTTGCATAATTTTTTTTTTAATTGACGGTTTTTGGTGTTCACAAACCTCTAGGTGCAATTTGTTATAGTAATAAGTATCACTTCACGTCTTTATGGATAATTTTTATTCAACTTCTCTGTTTTACCACATTTTTGTCTATTGCTTTGTATCGACGTTCTCCATAGTTTCTTGGCTTTCATTATTCCACTGTAGCCTGGATTCTATTCCCTACCAAATGTTTTCGGGACTATTAAGTTTTTTTACTTTTAGCTACGTTGTTTTGTTTATAGTTCGTGGTGTCAAGCTAAGATCGAAAGCTACTGGCACGAATAATGAGAATTCTGGGTTTCAGTAGTATTTTGTTCGTAGCTCTAAGCTTCGTATTTTTCTATATAATATTTGACTCAAATGAAAATCCGGGAAAATCCATGATTCGGCACTTTTTCGAAATCAGTAATAGCAATTTTCGGTATTTTCTTGCGCATGAGAAAAGTAGAAAAAACTGCTTTATTTTTATTGTCTATAATTCATCTGTGTCCAAATATACAGTAAAAAACTAAATTTTTGTATGACAACCCTACCCGATTTCTCCCATTTTTGGACTTACATATGTAAATCTAAATCTTAGTACCTTTCACTAACGAGCACTTGAATAAGTGCTGTGTTGAAGAACATAAACTGCAGACTGATGATTGTTGAGCAGAAATTCTAAGTTGCGCCGCAAAAAAGCAGTACAAGTAGGTGGTTAAGTTGGCGGTTATTGCGCACTAAATTGAAACGTCCAGCATTGAAGATAAATTCAAAAGTGGAAAAATGTGCTTTGTCCCAAAGTTGCACCCCATGTCACAAAGTTTCCCGGTTTTACGGTAAGTTAGAGGAAACGCAATTTCAAAATCAATCGTCTGGCAGGAAATCTCCGAGGCCAAAGTGAGTAATAGCATGTTGAAAACACCCGTTTTTTTCAAAATTGAAATACTTCTTATAACCACTTAATGCACGTCTTAAAAACAGAGAGGTTCTCCCTATGAAATATGTAGGTCCAAGACGTGTTGCGCGCGGCTAACCTCTTTCCAGACGAAAGGTAAAGTACTGAAAATTTTGGATTTTCCAATAATCTATATAACCATATGAAATTCGGCTCAGAAACTGAGTTAATATCCCCAGCACATCTATGCAGGTTAAGATTGTAAAGTGACAATACCTAAAGACAATATTTGTAATAAATTATATCAATCAGGATAAGTAGTGTGGCGGCTCAAATTTTTCACTTTGTACCAATTGTTACCGATATTGATGTTGAGCGCATGCGCCTTATAATAATTGCTTGGTTACAGAAAAATATTTCCGTCTGTTGAGCTCACAATTTATTATTATTATTATTTATTTAAACAAATGGAAATGATAACATTTCAGGATATACATAATAGAATGGGAAATAATTAAAGAGTTCAGACTATATATATAATAAGATGATAACAGTGCCATGTCGAAGAATTTTCTTTTTTTAAAAAGCCTTATATTAACTAACTTAGTCCTACTTATCCTATCTTAATTTCTAGCTAGGCTGTAGTCGCCGAATAAGAGGGTGATAGTTGACATTTATTAATAAATGTGGATGCAATTGTGCTTAATCTTTCTAGGATTAGTTGAACACGGGCGGTAGTCTGTACCTGTCTGGTGGAACTGTGCCATGGGAAGTTCAATATCATCTTAATGACTTTATTTTATGAGATCTCCAATTTACGTTTATCAATTTGTGCGCAATTATACCAACTAGGAGCAGCGTAGGTAAGAATAAATTGAAATATTGTTTTAAAAATAATGAGTTTATTTTCGATGCTTAAGGATAATCTTCCGTTTATGAAAGGGTTTAAGCTTTTCATTAATATGTTGATTTTATGTACCGCCTTAGAAGTATTATTCTTAAAAGTCAAGGTTTTGTCGAGATATATGTATTAAATAGGTATTTAATACTTGTCAGTCCAAGGAAAACTAACTCCATTCATGGTCAGGATCGTGTGAGGTAGATAACACTGCTTACGTTTCCTAGTAAAAAAAATTGCTTGCAGTTTTGTCCCATTAAATTTAACCTTCCACTTATCGAAATATTCAGCTATTGTCGTTGGACCATTTGAGAGGCTACGGATTATATTTGGCGGGTCTTCTGAAGATAAAAAGATAGCTATGAGTTCGGCAGTAAATATTATATAAAGTAGAGGACCCAATACCGAGCCTTGGGGAACACCAGCTATAGCTTCATAAGGTGTGGAGATTTCCTGTCCAACGTGAACAATTGAAGGTCTATCACTTCAAGCTTTGAGCCATTTTATAGATGTAGTATGGAAACTCAGCGCGAACTTGTATATCAGACTCTGATGCCAAACTCTATCAAAAGTAGCGTGAATATCTAAGAGAACAAGTCCAATAGATTGTTTATCGTTGAGATTATTCGTGATAAACTGCGTTAATCTGGCAATAGCATGGTTCGTACAATGCTCACTACAAAAGCTAAACTGTTCGTTTGGTAGAATATTATTATAAGTCATGAAATCCTGTATTTTTGTTTTAATTGTTTTTCCAGTATTTTTCCAAGACTGCTAAGCAAACTGATCGGCCTGTAGTTTGTAGCATTGTCGGAGGATTTGCCGGGTTTTAAAATTGGTATAACTTCAGCTTTCTTCCATTTAACGGGAAAGTAACACAGTTTGAGGCATGAATTTATTATGTGCGTTAAATAAATTAGGCTGATCTTTGGCAAGGCTTTTAGGTAACAATTAGGTACCTTGTCAGTTAGATTTAAGTGGATTGACCGTTTTTCATTTAATTTTCGTGGATTTGAGTATTTTTGGGCTAGGCGGTCAGGAGGAAAACACCTTTTTTATTTTACGAGAATTTTATTATTTCTCCGATGTTTCGGCCAATGTCTCGAACCGTTCTCAAGGACGCAGTCTATTACAAACATTAGTGTATTATATGAAATAAAAATTAAAAAACCAAAATCTACTTACGGATTGCAAACATTAGAAAACCATTAACAAGATAATAAATAAATAAAAACTATATATATATATGGTCTATGCCAGGCGATTTGCGGGTTCGCATTCGTTTTATATGGCTTTTTATTTCGCTAACACTAATATATGGAACATTCGCGTTAATAAGGGAGTGGGAAAGAGGACACTGCATTAGTTACTACTAATATCGATAATACTCTCTTTGATTCGATCAAAAGAGTATCCGAAGACAGAGGCATAGAAACCTGCATCGTCAGATGGATTGGCAGCATGCTTGAGAAACGCTGCATAACAGCTACCATGATCGGCGAATCCACAACAATCATGGCCACTAGAGGCTGTCCACAAGGCGGGGTGTTATCACCACTCTTATGGCTCCTAATTGTGGATGAGCTAATAAATTTACTCCAAGAGGCCGGCTTTAAGGAACAAGGATACGCTGATAACATTGTCATCTCTGTTAACGTCGATAACAGATGGTGCCTGAACATGGGACTATCAATAAATCCAGGTAAAATAGCGCTAGTTCCTTTTACTAGGAAAAGGAGTATTCAGATCCCAGCTCCAAAGTTAAAGAGAATTGTAATAGAATATTTCAAAGAACCAAAATATCTGAGAATAATCCTAGTCAGCAAGCTTACCTAGAATCCCCACCTGGAAATAATAACTAACAAAGCCATGTACGCATTCAGTTCTTGCCATAGGCTTTTCGGGAAACAATGGGGTCTGAACCCTAAAATGACCTTAGGGATCTTCCAGGGCATACTCAGACCCATACTTTCTTATGGAGCAAATATGTGGTGGCCGAAAACATTAAAGGCAACCACCAGGAGAACCCTTGATAAGGGACAAAGGATGGCATGTTTAGGCGCCACTGGCGCCTTTACATTATGCCCTCAACGTGCACCTGAAGCCATTCCTGGCTTACAGCATCATTACCTCTTTATTCAGAGGGAAGCAGCGCCTAGTATGCTTCGAAAGGAAAGGACAGATGAGCACACCTCTTCCAGCGTGGGTCATCTCAATATTTTCGAGCAGGTCAACATTAACGACCTAGAAGCTCCAATAGATACTATGGCCAAGAGACTTTCTTTTGAAACAGGTTACAAGGTAACCATAAATGAATGAAGTCAGATACTTGAAAAAGTACAGAGGTCGGGGAAACAGGCGCAGGGGTGGTTGGTGCAGATATGGAACTATCTATTCCGCTTGGTGCCTCACCTTCCATTTTTCAGGCGGAAGTCTATGCTATACAGGTTGGAAAGGGTCAGGAAAGCCTAAATAAGGGCTGCAAGAACTCCAATATCTATATTTGCTCAGACAGCCATGCTGCGCTCCTAGCTCTTTCCTCTGAAGTTTTTGAGTCGAAATTAGTCTGGAGCTGCTACTCAAAACTCCAACTACTGTCTAGAGACAACCAAGTAACCTTGGTCTGGGTCCCTGGATATCAAGGAGTGGACGGTAATGAAAAACGGACGAACTGGCTAAAACCGGGGCTGAATGTCCGTATACTGGGCCATACTCGACATTTGGCCTACCTGAAAGCCACTTTAGGGGGGGGGGGGGCTGCTTAGGTGGGAGAACAGGCAACAGGGTCTCCTTTGGCATAGTGCGCTCGGTATGAGGTAAGCGAAGGAATTCTTCAACCCCTCTTATTTCTAGACGCGCCAAATTATTGGACTTAGCAGACAGTCGCTCAGACTATTTGCTAACGCAGTCACTGGTCATGACCCCTTCCGTCACTTCCTGAAGAAGATAGGCAAATACGACAGTGAACTGTGTCGACTTTGCGAAGAGGAAGATGAAACCTCCATGCACGTCATATGTGAGTGCCCAGCACTTGCAGGTCTAAAGTTGCAAATCACTGGAAGAACAATTATCTCTCCAAATAATGTCTCCAATCTAACTCAAAAAGCAATTATCGAGCTCGTTAAAAGGATCGATGTTGCCTAACCACTTTAGGGGAAGGTCCTGGAGGCCTAGTAGCCCCTACTCTTAACATTAACATTTACTACTGATATGGTATCCGAATCACTAAGATACTGAGATGTTATAATATTTACAGAGAACTTACTGGCGAAGCAGTCAGCTTTTTCTTTGTTGGTCAAGATTTAGTATGTTTTGATGTGATATTGCAGGAATTATACGATTTTTATTTTTAATTATTTTGGTTGTATTCGAAAAAGGCTTCTGTAGACCCAAGATTACATTATTCCATCTAGTATTTCTTAATTTAAAAATTTCGTCCCGAAGTCGATAATTAAGTAGCATTAATATGGTTTTAGGACGTTGTATGCCCTTCTGGTAACATTGCGGCGACACGTATTATATTAATAACAATCTCAAAAGCTGATGCACGATTTTGATTTTTTAGTTTCTAGGTAGGTACATACAGATAAGTTATCCTATACTTCATATTGTATTAGATTTTAATTGCACAACAAAATTCGATGCAAATGCAAATTTTCGTCTCGGAATAATTCAATGTTTTTTTTTTATTAAATTAAAAAAAAAAGTAACAAGAACACTTATGTCATCATTGGACCAAAATCGTTCAAATATCACAATTTCTAGAACTGGCCCGCACCCGCCCGATGAATACAACATCAAAATCTGCTGATCTCATAAAACTCTTGCGGATTTCAAGCAATTGGAGATTTTTATATTCTTATCACTCAGAATTTTTTCTGTCACAGTCAGTTGAGCGATAACACGTGTGCTGTTAAAATGAGTTTCTTTTGCTGAGGAAGCGAAATCATTTTTTAATCCGAGCACAGTTTTTTTAAAGTGATTTGTGTCTTTATTTTGGCCATTAAAAAATGTTGTGCTAAGAATATGATCTTCGCGTGATGAGAAAAAACTATATTGCGGTCTAATCAAATTATTTTTATCGGTTGCTCTACTTGCGCAGGTTGTAATATAACATGTATACAAAAGTGCATAGTTTTTCTGCTAGTGTGAAGCTTTAATTACAAATACGAAAGCCCTATTCCATTCAAATATGATCAGATGCAAGATGTTAAAAGTAAGTTTTTTTTTTCTTTAGAATAGCAGATTTTTTTTTACCTAAAATTTAATTATATATTTACTTATCTGACCATTATAGTAGAATTTCACTTTTTTTTTTTTACTTCCTGAGACCGAAATGGAATGGTATAGGAAAATTTGTGAATGGTTTAAAAAAAAAGACATGGACATCTTAAATCAGTCTTTGATATTTTTCTATATATTCTCCTCAAAAAACAATACGGCAATAGCTCTATCCATCCTCAAAGTATTATAGCAAAATTCAATTATATTTTTTTATGCCAATCCAAAATAAGACAAATAATATAAAGAAAAGTAAATTAAAGAAAAGAAAAGTAAAGTAAAAGAAAAGTAAAAGTAAGAGCAGTTGTCCCAAAAAGGGCTGATAAATGCTATCAGCGAGAGGCCTCCTAAATGGATCCACATTTTCCATGCTCTGCAACGAAGATGGAAGAGTATTACATATGTAATAAGGAGAATTTGTATAAGTTGAATCCGAGAATACTTCGTCCAAATTTTATAATTTGGCATAACGATTCAACTGTGTTTATCAATTATTTTTCCAGCTCGGTACGAAAAAACCACATTTCGTTAATCAATATTACCCAGAGGGAGCCAATTTCGGGGAAGGATGTGAAGTCCGTCCGGAAAACCTCGATACAAAATTTAAAATGTAAAATAAACATTTCATCCCAATGGAAAACTCTAAAGATGAAACTATTGCGTCAATAAATCAGAAATTATTGACAAATATTCACAAAAAACTTTCGCAATATGGTGGGAGCTTTCGATACTGAAATGGAATAAAAAAAAATGAGGACATTTTCAAAGTTTGGACATTTCCTCATATTTACTGCTGTAGTTAAATTGAAATTAATTTTTTTTTAATGGTTCAGTTGTAGTAGGAAGAAATTTGAATATCAATCAGCCTATGTTTAGTTGCACGCAAAGTTTAAGTTTCAATATAAATTTTTGTAACTATCCAAATTCCTAGTAGTTGTATATAACAAGTTGATGAAATTGAAATTTATTGCATAAAAATCCTTGCATACATGAGAATAAATGATTAATATTTATTTTTCACTTTATCTATGATGCTTCTCTTAAATCTAATCATGTTTGTTTCGTTATTGCGTATATCTGGTAATTCATTATACATTTTTAGTCCTTTTATTTGTAATGTATTTTGTGTACTAGTTCTCTTATATTTAACTACTCTGAAATCATTTATATTTCTTAATTGATAGTTTGTGACCTCATGTACATATTCAACAATGTCCATTAGAACCTGGAAGCAGATACATAGTAATGCAGATTAAGTCACGAAGCATATCAGAAATTCTTTCAAATCTGTTTCTCCGTAATAATATTTTCATAGCCCGGTTTTGTAATTTTTCTAACCTGTGAAGTTCTTCAGAGTTACTGCAATATATAATAGTTGTGGTGGGAAGTATAATTTTTTTATATATGTATATACAAATTGCAGTATCAGTGTCAATATTTTTTTCTTATTCTTCTTAATAATCCAATTTTTATTGCTATTTTCGCGCAGATTAAGTCGATGTGGGAAGAGAATTTCAATTTGTTGTCAACCATATTTAAATATCTAGCTGGGTAATGTCTTCGTCATTTAATGTTAGTCTTGTTAATATTATTTTAGTACCATACATTTTATTTTCTTCTGTTTCCTTAAGAATTTTCTTTGATGGATTCATTTCGCAAAATGTAAACAATTTTCTAGAGTTGCGATATTCTTATCAACTAAAAATTCTGAAATTTATTTTTTCAGGAGAAAGGTAAAAAAAAATATTATTTGCTCCATTTTGATAACTAAATAATTGAATTTCTTTTAAAAGAAATTGTATACTAAAATGGCTGGCTGCCTATATAAATTTTTCAATGAAATTAGTTATCATATTGGACATATACGCTTAAGCAGATAATTGATGGAACATATAAATACAGGATTTGCAAATAAGAAAACAATTTATGTGCTCACCTATTTCCGTAATATTTTATTTCATAATTCACAAAACTCACTCAAGTCTTCGCACTAGCTAAACAAATTACTAACGGGAAAAAGTACGAATATTTTTCATTTAAGTGAAAAATAATCGAAAAACTTATTACGTAGAAATTAAATCGAAAAAAATTCGCCGATACGAAATGTTTTCGAAATAGCGCGGGCAGAGAATGGTTCATCTAAACGTAAAATTATCGAAAGTTTCTACCAGCTCCTTTCCCCGCTCCCTCCCAACCTATATTTTACCATTTCGAGAATTTTTTGCTTCCGTGAAAATACGAGAAAATGTTTGCTGGGTTGTTTCAAAAGTTTTCACATACCTTTCTGATCTCCTTTCCCATCTACAATTTTACCTTTTATATAGTTTCTATTAGCTTCCTTTGTTGCTGTTATTCCGCGTACTTATGTATTGAAACCATTGTACTCCAGAGCTTGTTATGTTTGCTCATTCATATGTATCTATTAAACCATGGATTATTCAGGTCCACTCTTATTTGTTTTTGTTTTTTCAAGCTTTATCCGATATTTGTTAATACATTTTTTAGCGCAATACTTATCGAATCAACACTCCGTAGTTGCATGATTTCAGACCAATTTATATCATTTAAATTATTTAATAAACGTTCTTTATCATACTTAACATTTGTTATAAATTGCTGTTCACTGAAATTAATTTTTGTGTAAAAGGTAACTACTATCGATTCGTGATCACTTATATTTAGCGAAGGATCAGCTATTGCTTTAGCGCTTGTAATGTTGGTATACACCAAGTTTATAAAGGTTGCCGAAATTTTTGTAAATCTAGTTGGAAACTCAATTATTTGCTTTAATCCATGATCAATATACATTTGGTTCATTCTGTTTCTATATACACTTTCTTTTAACATATCTATTTTGTAATCACCACAAATTAAATGAACTGAGTTTTCTATATCCTACTCAAATATATAGCTGTCCATTGCAACATTTTATTTTAATTACTGTTAGCCATATAAAATATTCCACATTAGTATTTGATATTACTTCACAGTTAATTTGTTCCTTAATATAAATAATAACACCACATACCATATAAAAAGATATTTTCATAAATTATTTATATGTATAATTATCCAGCAAACATTTTCTCAGGTTTTCGCATTTGCGAGAAATTTTTGAAAAGCAAAAATTCGATAATTTTTCGGTTTTACGAATGTCCTCGAATAATTACGAAGTCTTTCAAAAGAATTATCAGTACATGATTTTGAATGAAAATTCTGAATGAAAATGCAAGCGTGCCAACAGCATACTTTTCAAGTATTCGGCCGAAAAAAAGTGAAATGTGTGCTGAGAAATTAACATTTGCATTTGGTAAATGTTTCTCAAAGTTTGGTTGTTTATTTTCAATTGGATATCGAGTAGTTTTCACAAAGCATAGTTTACTCGTTTATCCAATTCGAGATCGAATAGTTTTTACGATGATATCTCGAATACACAGAACCCTTACATATTGCACTGATACACGAAAAATCTTCGAAATACTCTCGCAAAGACGAATCGATATCGAGTCGTTATTTTAATTCGAATTAGCGCTCCTTTTCCTTCGTAATGTTTGCTGGGTAAAAGAACATTCACTTTTTCTTACTAAAATACGTCTACACTTTTTTGTCTACATGAATTTTGAAAGTTCGAACTTTCCAATATTTGAATGATTGCCAGATTTCTGCATAAAAAGTGTGTCAGGTCGGTTGAAAGAAGTGGAATGGACTTGTAGTTACATGGGGTAGCGATTGGATGGGATGTCAGTGGTAAAAAGTGTCGGTTGAATTGAGTGAGAATGCTGTATAACTTAGAATTCAGCAGAGCTTATGAGAGAAAGGACTCCATCGTCAGGAGGGGTGCCGATGGATAGGCTGCAGGTGTTAGAAAAGTCAGTGGCAGTAAAAATTCCCTTTTTAAAAACGTCATCACATAGAAAGACAAATCTTGATAACATTCTCAACCTCTCCTACGTATCTGCCACTCCTTTTCTCACACTCATCAATCCTTTAACTTCCGTACATCCACTCTCGCTCCTCTCTCAACTACTCACCAGTTTTTCTTCCATCACCATTAGCATGTTTATCGCAATATTTCTGGAATAAAGCAATTACGCTCACACCTTGACCGGCTTTATAAGTGTACACTTGTACACGAGTAAATATGTTCATTTGTATGTATATTTTTCCAAATGCAGGTGTATAAATGAGATCTAATTAAAGCAGATGAGAAGAAAGTCAGAAAGGGGGGATATGGAGGAAGATAGATATATAGAGAGAGAGAGAGAGAGAGAGAGTGAGAGAGGAGGTAAAGAGATAGAAAGGGAGAGCGTCAGTGAGTGTGAGAGAGAGAAAGTTTCAAATTTTAGTATGGTGTCACTCATGAAAACAAATATAAAAATTTGTTTCTTTCTCTCTCATTTTATTGGCTGTCATTGTTTTCACTTTGGGATTCAGTTTCTTATTAATTTTTCTGAGCTCACTCACAATCAGTTGAATGGATCAAAGCAGTGGACAAAATTTAATGCCATTTATGGTATCTATGTAAATATTCAATTGGCCCACTTCGGCTATTTAAATACTTAAGATGAAGCTACACGGCGAGAAATTTTGTCCTGGAGATATCATCTTTTCAGTTTCTGCAGACGCAGAGGCCCATGTACCAGGGCCACTATTTATATTTTGAGCCTAACAATAAAAAATATTAATTTGTCAACAAAAATGGCTTGATTGCTTTTCAAAGTATTCGCCACGTTGATCGATACACTTTTGCATGCGTTTGAACTGATCGGAAAAACTTTTTTTTCCCTTCTGTTTGAGACACCTTCAAAACATGTTTTTTGAATGCATCAACAGCTTCAGCGGGTGTCGAATATCGTTATCCACGTAGTTTGTTTTGGATCTACGGGTAGAAAAAGAAACAGTTAGGTGCTAAGTCATGACTGTACGGAAAATGATGAACTAATTCGATTTTTTCACTGCTCAAATAATCGATTGTTTGATGAGATGTGTGAGACCTCGCATTGTCATGATGAAGAATGATTCGACAACGTTTGTTTGTTTTCCTTAATTCACTAAACACTTCCGCCGAACAAATGGTGGTGTACCATTCAGAATTGACTATTCTTTGTTGCTAAAATGGTACAGTTGTCATATGGCCTGCTAGTCCAAGAAAACACGTCACCATTTGCTTCGTAGACCGCGAACAACTTTTGTTAGATTTGGTGCATCTTGAAGACACATACAGTCTATTGGTGTTTAGTTTGGGACTCATATGCATAGATCGATTCGTCACTTATCACAATTTTATAAACGTCTTTTGAAGCACCATGACTGTATTTCTTGAGCATTTCTTTACACCAATCGACACGAGCCTTGTTTCAGCGATTGTCAAGTTTTGCGGGATCCAACGTGAACAGAACTTTTTTGCTGCTATGTACGCTAGTTGAACTTTTAAGGTTGCCTCAATCTCACAATATGTCACATGACGGTCTTGCATTATTAGTTTTTGCACAGCATTAATATTTTGTGGTACAACAACTGTTTTTTGACGACCTTTACGAAATTCATCAGTGAGCGAACGGCGGTCACGATTGAATTCGTTAAACCAGCGTTTTACAGTGGTGAATGATGGGACTTCATCTCCAAAAGTGGAAGTAAGTTGATGCGTTCTTGTCTTGATGATCCACGTTGAAAATTGTAATAAATCATCCCACGAAAATGTTCACGAGTCGATTCCATTTTTTTACCAAGTTGAATTTAAAGAACAATGTAAAGAAAAGAAAAAGTTATTGTTAGTCAAAAGGTTCTGAGAATGTTTATGCTAAGAAATGTCAAACTTTACCATGCATCCCAAATACTATTATTGACAAGGCACACAATATAAATAGTGACCTACGTGTATACTGTGGAGACACAAGAAATCTCTAAATAGAGTAAATCTCTAGAGACTTTTTTAATCTTCGGTTTCGCGTCATGCATTTCAAAACAAACAGTCCGCCATGTTCGAAGTTTGATCATTTTTCGTCTACAATACCTACGTTGAAGACTGTTACTGTAATCGTAAAGGAAAAAGAATTGAGGGGAGTGAGTTAGGCAAATTATTTTAAAGAAAGTTTTTTTGTTCAATTTCTATCTAATTCATTTTATGGTCATTTCATAGCAAACAGATCGAAATTTGTACTTAACCAACACCCCGGGAAGAGAATCTTTTTCGGCAAAATTAATTTTTGAAAAAAAAAAGAAGGTTATTCAAATTTTTATCGCGTAAAATTTTTATACCAAGGATATAATTTTTTTTCTGTTAATTTTCGCATAACATTAAAATATTAATGACTTCTGAACGAAAAATTCTTTATAACAATTTCTGTATTAACAATTAACAAAAATCTCTGGAAATCTAATGTAGGGAGCAAGTATACATTTCTTTTATACACTTCGGAGACCTATCTATAGAGACTATTTTCTTTCAGACCAATTTTTTTTATTTCTAGAGATAAAAGTCGTCGTCATGGGGAGCTGTAATTTTGTATATGGCGTTTTCATAAAAATAGTAAATGCAATTTTAAAAATGGTGTTGCCATACAGAATTTAGGATTTCTACTTTATTTCGCTATTATGTTAATCTAAGGCAATGATTCCCAAAGTGGGCGATGCTGCCCTCTGCGGAGCGCTGGAATGATCCAGGGGGGTGTTGAATAAAAATATGTAACAACAACTGACGAATAGAAATTTAAATTCAAAGACGACTACCAATAGTTCTGGCTGTAAAAGCAGATTCCTATAGCTTATTCTGGAGAAGTTTTTAATTGCATTTCTTTCATCGTATTTAGTGGAACGTAAGTTCATTGTGGCCACAAATTTATTAACGAAATAAAAACCGACTCCAAATAGCTAGTCGTGACTATTTATAAATTCTGCTGACAAAAATAGAGCCGAGGATTGATACATTGATAGCAGCGGACTACGTTCATCCTTCTCAATAGGATTATTTATAACGCTTCAACATTTTTCTTTACTATATTTAAAAATCTATGTGGAACATATATGTATATATACATATATAAGTACATATACAGGGTGTCCCGTACGTAGTGTGATACCCGAAGGCTATGAATATGTCATACTTAGACGTGGAAAAATTTACGTGAGGGGGGAATCCTAACGGTTTCTGAAACAACGCGAGTTAAAGATACTTGGGTATATTTTTATAGATCACCCTATAAATGCTGAACGTTACATCTCATGATCATGATCTAAGCTTTGGCGGATAGATAATGGTTAGACCTTTCCATTGGTCTTCCCCCTCCATCCCGTTTTGAAGTTATGGCTGAACAAGGTTAAAATATCGGAATTTTTACTTATTGTTTTTTTTTTAATTAACTACTATTTTTATCAAAGAACACGTCATCAATATCAATTTTTCATATTAGATTTAAGAAGCCCAAACCCTTAGCTTTAAAATGCCTATCACACAGAAAATGTAACACTTTCTGGGTTTTTTTTTTCATTTTTTTTTAATGGCTGAAAAGGGTCACTTCCTAGAGATAATTGCCTACTTTCTGGCACTTATTGAACAGTACACAGGCCATTTTAAAGCTAAGATTTTGGGTTTTGAGAGTAGACGGGAGGAGGAAAAAAATTATACACCTTTGGAAAGGTCCAATGATTATCTATCCACTTAAGTTTAAATCATCATTATAGGGTGTAACGTTCAGAAGTTACAGGGTGACCTATAAAAACATACCCAAATATCTTTAAGAGTCCTATTGTCTTGTAAATGGTTAGAATCGCCCCCCCCTCGCATGCAACTTTTTTACCGTTTAATTATGACCTATCCATAACCTTCGGGTATCACAGCACTTACGGGACACCCTGTATCTTTCCGTTTGGTCGCTTAAAGAATGTAGATTACCGCTGAGTAATTTTTTTCTGAAAAGGTAGCGGAAGTCCAAATAAGTTTGGGAACCACTGATCTAGGGTATAATTTTCAAAATATTAAAAAATGCAGCTTTGTTATATTGGCATGTTATTATTTTTTCAAAAATAAGAGGTAATAATCATAAAGTTATTTAAATCTTGTGTTGTATGAATATACAATTCCAAACTTTATTGAATATTGGAGTGGCGCCTATGCTCTTATTTTGTGGTATGTACATATATGGAGAAAAGAAAAACATTTCATAAGTTGGCATATGCGACAAACTTATTCTAATTAAATTAACTATAACTCCTAAACTACTTTAGCAGGAAGCCTAGTTCAAGCAGTTTTAGTAATCTGATAAATCGGGGTAATAATGGTACAAAAATGACATAATCCTATCGGGGCAGATAGTTTTTAATTGATGATAAAATATTAAAACGTTTTTTCCAGCATTATAACCAAATGGCGTATACGAAAAACCAATATTCATCCGACGAACTGTCTTTCCGTGAAAACATTTTGGATATCTTTGTTTCTCTAAAAGGGTGATTAGAGACCGAAGGTATGTCACAACGTTTACATGATTTGAATATAAAATAGGAAGAAACTGCAATTTTCTTCTGTTACTTTTCAATAATTTTTTATTTTAATTTGATTTCTAATAATTTCATAATTTTATCTAGATACTGAAAACTATATTTTTGTAAGAAAGGTTTATCAAGTGTCGTGCGGTCTCTCTCTCTCTCTCTCTATCGAGCAGAATCAATAAATTTTTTTATTTATATCCAAGTGAGTCGAAGAAAATTTCCGTATTGTTAGCAATATCGGAAACCACTTTATGACTACTGAACTGAAGATAAAAGAAATAAATCAAAAAGAAACAGAAAGGCAAAATATAAGTTGCTCCATTTCCGGTTCGCGTGACTTCTTGAAGACTTCTAATTCATCAACAACAGAGAGCATAGATATTTTGTGCTGGCGGAAACTGAAACAAAATGAACTATCAACTTTCCAGATGTCATGTGAGAGGATGAATAAAAAAATTTCTGATAAATACCATTTGCCACCTAGAAATTATGTAAATGAGAGCCCAAAAGAACAGTTAAACCCTGCTATGCTATTTAAATTGTAAGAAGGTTAGTGTAAAATACTTTCCAGGGTATTTACTACTAACAATTTCACTACAACGCTCTCCTCCTTCGTTTTTTTACTTTTCTCCATCAACGAAAGCTTTTGGACACGTGCAATATTTTAATGTTTTTGTTATAAGCCCTACTGCCGACGTACTCCAAGACAGGTTTTTTTTTTCACAAAATACGGAAAACTTTTCCTGGCGCCGCGGAAAAGATGAGATTATGTCAATGCGTAGGAAGTGGGCAGTAGATTCCTAAGCTTCTTCCTCCCTCTTCTATTCGCGATTCTGATATGTTTCTGCCATGCACAAAAGCCGCTTTCAAGTATTAACCAGGAACTTAGATTCACTCTACTATCTAAGAAGCTTTTAAGCGTAGCATTTGTATGGGGGTGTGGAATTTCACCCTCTCTCACATACATACTTACGATTTTGCAACTGTTGACGTGCATTTATGAGTTGCCATTGCATGTATGTTCTTGTTATAAATTATCGGGGTTGTAACTACCATGGAACTTCTAGAGTTAAAAAGCGAGGGTAGAGTGAGAAAAATTTTAATTTTGCTTTGGGGTCTCAATCGCTCTAGGTGATTTTTAAGGTGCTGGCGAATAGTAGGTAATCTAGACCAACAAATGAAAGTATTCACCAGGTTAACTGTAGTATGACATTTATCTAGCTTGATGAATAGAAGTTATAGAACATTACTGGAATTATGTTATTGTTAGGAAGGCTCCTCGGGAATTTCAGGTCGTCTAGGTAGTATGGCAGTCGATTTCCTATAAATTCCGGTCTAGATTTTTACTCAAAAATTGCCGTAGAGGTTGTATTTACATGAAGTCAGTAATTTGCTGGGCTTTTTTTTACTGATAATATGGGGTTAAAGCTGTCGAATTCAAAACTAAAACTTTCAAATTTATAAATCAAAAGCTATTTAATATAGACACGATCCATACTTGTGCACAAACCTTTCTGAAAAATAAGTGTTGCCGCATCAAAATAATCGACATTAATCTTAATTATGAAAACTGAACCGGTGTTTGTAATTAACAATTAAAAAATATTTTTTTTTTCCAAATAAATAAAAAATTTAGAAAAAATTTAACAATGTATATACAAAATATAAATTAAGGTTCGAAACCGAGCATTAGTAGAATAAAATTTTTGTAAAATGTTTTCAATGTGACAAATGTTTGGTTAAGATTTCAAAAAAAAAAAATACTTGGGAACGGCAAAAACATCATAAATCATAAATTTTAATCTTGATTTTGTTTCTAGAACAGGGAGATAATATTAGAAGAAATTCGGATAATTCTCGATATATGACAAAAAGAAAAAACAAAAAAAAAAACATGGAATACTGCCGACCAGTCTAAAAAAATGAAAGGACTTAATCTGCGGTTAAAAACTACGCTAGTAATACTAGTGCCAGCTAGTAAGCACGATGACAGTTACTGATCTCACTATCAGTACAAGCACCAGCTGTCAGCACGCTGCACATTCGAAGGTGGCTTGAGCTAGTGTTTTAAAGTTCAGTTGCTAAGTCTATGTATCTAGATTAGTTTCACTTCAGTAGCTTTAGAATTATAACAACTTACTGACCTATGGCACTCTCTTTAAGTGAAACGTTTCTGTTATTCGAATGCATAATTAAGGAAATATTCCGTTCATCCAATTAAAACGACAGAAATTATGTGAATATCATCATCTGCAAAATTTGTTGAAATCAGATGAAGAATCTTATTTCGAATATTTTAAAGTTAAAAAAAATTATTTTTATTATTTATTTTTCTATGTGGTTCAAGGTTAAAGTTCCAACTTAACTTGACTCACACTATCCTTAAAGCGTCACCTAATTTATTCAAAACACTGTCACATTCTATACTAATGCCATCAATTGCTTGATAGTGATATAGTTACTGAATATTATAATTTATTCATTTATCTATTAATTTTTTCTCTAGTATAATTACAATTTTTTTTTTCTGTTGGTTGCCCTTAGAGGATCAGAAGAAAGAAGGTAAAATAGAGTTCCAAATTTTAATTTGATTTTACAAAATTAATTTTCATTCACTTTAATATAAAGAATAAGTACAAAATTTTTGTTAGAATATATCGTAAAATTATTTAGATCTTATTCTAAGTAAATATATCAAATTGTCTATGAAAATGTATACCAAAATTAGGAAAGAAATTATAAATGATCTAAGACTAATTTTTAGGGTACCTCTTTGGAATAAGGATTCCCATAAGTAGTTTTTAAAAAGAAAAGAGAACAGATCGTATTTAAAACAGAGTTGAATATAATTTTTATATCTACAAAGCAGAGCCAATCTTTCAAATTAATAACAACATAAAATGAAATATAATAAACAAAAATAAAGCCAAAAGCTAATGCTTTTACTCTAACTTTGCCGATATTTCGTTAAGCTAAAAATTCTCTTCACGTTTTCTTTATTGGTTGACTTGGAAAAAATTCGAACTTTTACAAATTCAAATATGTCTTCTACTTTTTCTGAAAACTACCATGTTTCGTGAAAAACTTCTTTTGAAAATTCTTCGTAATTTATGTTCAAGCTTAAAATATCTTTAAATTTTAAAACTGGTAAAATGTTTTATTTTCATCAATAAAAAACTTTTCTCTGGATCTATATTGAAGGGCTTGTTTTAAAGCGGTTAATACTGAAAACAATTCGAAACTATTTCTATTTTATTTTTGTTTTTGTGTCGAACAGAAATCTTATATGTAGAATGTAAAAACCATAAATAAGTACGTCATTGAATACATCGTTTACAAATTTGGTTGTGTAGGTACGATGCCCTTGATTGTGATCTGAAAAATGCTGTACCTAAGTTCATAAATTTGTAAGATTTTGCCAATTTTGCTTAGTTTTGTTTTTCAATCTAATCCTTGGGACAATAATAGTTTTTTTTTAATAAACTTCGAAATACTTGCGCGCCCCACTTTTGGGTAATTGTCCAAATTTTTGCAATGTTTCAAGATGTTTTATTTGTAATGATTCTCCTTCTTGCATAAATTTACTATGCTTTTGGCATTCTATATATTACATAAATTTTGATTTTAGATGCGATTTTGCGGCAGGCACAAAGAGCCGAAACCGCGCTCTAGAATTATGAAAAGTATTTTTATTTTTTATTTGTGGATGACCCTCTCTTGTAAAGAAAAGAAGAATATAAAGTGAAGAATGGTTGTTTTTTGTTTGTTATGATTTCTTAAACATTTTAAAAATTTCCATATATTGATTGAGATCTTGTTTTCCCTCATTGGCCAGTAATATTAGCGCTTGACAAGTATCACAAATTATATCTACATAATCATGCCTTCATTTTTTAAATATCGGAAATTATTTTTGTAAAGATTTCTGAGAACTTCTTTTAGAGATTATTATTTCTATAGTATGATTCCCTAATGTTTAAATTGATAATAAGAAATAAGAAATATGTATGTAAGAATTGGGAGAAGCCCTAATCATTTTACCAGCTCGTCTTACATCTGATGTATATGACCACAAATAAAAAATTGCTACATACTGTTCATACACGTCATTAAGACGAAGCTCTCTCTTGATCTGGTTGTCGATGACGACGGACATGCTATTCGATATTTTGAGTATACTTAATCAATTAATTAATATATTGACTATCTTTCCATGAATAATAAATAGAAATTTAAATCTGCTGTAATTAAATAAAAGTGAATTATACTTGTGATGAATTTAGATCCCAGTCTGGCATGAACTCTTCCCTTGGTTGCATATCATATCAATTCCAATATGTACATATATAAGCATTTTTCTTTCCTTATTTCGAAAAAAATATTAAGCCGCTGTAATTTACTTTGCTTATTATGCAAAATGAAGGAAAGGGAAATGCAAATGAATGCTCTCAAAATGACAATGACGCTTTGTACTGGAATATAAACACGGAATATTTCTAGTAGTAGCAAGTCAAGTTTTTGTACTAGGCAAAAATTTCACTTTAAAGACGTAATGAGTTTGTATTGGACAGCTTTAGAGGAAAAAGTAAGAAAATGAACGTCCACTCTTTAGAAGTGGTAAAATTTCAAAAAAAGGAGAAGAAAATATGAAGAAGGGAAAAAGATGATCTGGGAACTCTGCTTTAAATAAATTCCTGTGAAGATATGGTTAATTCTGTAGGTTTTTACACTCCGAACATCTGTTCAGTATATCAAAAATTTCTGAAGGTAATAATTTTTCTAGTATACCTAAGAGAAAAATTTGTTATCTACGTATGCCAAAAAGAGTCGCTCTAGTATTAGGAGATATAAAATTTCACCTGATTAACTCAACGTCTTTTCAGGCAGTGTACAAATAAATTATCAGGATGTTTCAGATAAAAGTTCATTTTGGTATACCTAGCATGCAACTCCTTGAGATGAGCTGATAAACAAATTGTTCCAAATAACCTTCCCTCCATGAATCCTGGTGGTAATAAGTGAGAGTAACTTTTAAGTTACTGACCATATGTTAAAATTCTTAATAGCTCTCAAAAGTACCTTTAAAATTAGGTATTTCTTATTATTTTATTCAGCACTCTCTTTTTTACGTGTACATATTTTCAAAATTTTATTTAAACAAATAAAACAAGTCCAAATGCGCAGTATATGTAGGACTTGACTAGAAATGAAAGTAATGCAAATGGGAGCTCAGATGACCAAGCGAAACCGAAATAATGCATAATGTAGGTAAACCCGGGGTTTTGTAGGCTTTGGAAAATTCTAAAATTTGCAAATTTTTGCGGGAGTTGTTGCGGTTAAATTGCAACAGAATTTGAATCAAACAGCCAAATTTATTCGGGTAAAATACATACCACAGAGAAGGTGTGTAGATTTTTGATTATGTAAGTGGTATTTCCGTTCTTTTTCAAAGATCGCCGGTAGTTGGCGCAAAGTGGGTATGCAACATTTTTATAGATTTAACTTTTTTTAAATAGGTAAATGTCATGCGATCTTCCTGAAATTTTGTACAGATAATCTCTTAATAAAAGTGCATTCATAAAAAAACAAAGAAATTTATTAATCGGTACGCTGTAGAACAGCATTTCGAAATTAATTTTTCAGACAGAATTTTGGCCGTCGAAAATTAAATTTCTCAATTTAATCCAAAGGGGAGGGAAAATATGCTCAAAAAATTGGAAAAATATGACAAAATGAATATCAAAAAGAATTTGACAAAACGGATAATATTTACCCGCACCTTCCACAGAACACCCAAATTCAGGAAATGAGAAATTTTTTTTCCATTGGTATGAACTTGTGTACGAATATACTACACAGATGTTAGAATATAAAATAAATACCCCTACCCCCGAAAAAATATTTTTTTTATTTATTTTTTTTATTATAATATATGGTGGTGGGTTACCACTCTGTAACCGGCTGCCATACAAATCTCGAAAATAGTTTCAAAAATCATAGGAAAATCAAATCACAATGAATTAAGCAGCTATTTAATGTGAGTTAAAGTAGTTTAGCAAACCTCGCAATCTTATTTTGGAAAATGCTTCTAAACTAATTAAAATAATGACTTCTGGTTTTGTATATGAAAGATAACGGATTACAGATAATTGTAACGAAAAGAGATTGACTTCAATGTTGGGAATAGGTACATATATCCACAAGATGGTAACTATCAAACTTTTCTGAAAAGTGTTAATTTTAACCCCGAGTTCACCTACATTATGCATTATTACGGTTTAGCTTGGCCATCTGGAGTTTTCACTTGCGTCAATTTAATTTCTAGTCAAGCACAGCATATACTGTGAACTTAGACGAAATCGGTGACGACGAGTAGGGACCTTCTCCTTGTAAGTCCAATTCTTACGATACTCTTGATGAATAGTCGTATGTGATTTAGTATGGTCACCCATCTGCCCTGGTTTGATTTTTGAAATGGGTTTTCGAATATATTTCTATAATGGTTCATCGGACAGAAAAATTTGTTATAACCAATCTTAGAGGATTTCATATTCTGAAGAACTTTTTGGTACATTAAAACCATATAGGACTTATCATTTTTACAGTATACATACAAATTTTAAAATGTCATTTGGCAACACCAATAAGGGGTTGCCCGATTAGTCTATTTGAGAAATTATAATTACTATTTTTATGAAACACTATGTAGAAAATTTCAGCTCTCTACGTTGACGCGTTCTCAGGTAGTGTCCAAATATATAGTAAAAAACGAAATATTTGTATGGCAACCCTACGAAAGAGTTACCCGATTTGTCATATTTCCAAACTTAATTTTATTTGTTTTTTTTTCTTAAAGCCCGTATGCAAAATTTCAGCTCTCTAAGTATACGCGCTCTCGACGTATCGTGAGGACGGACGGACGGACATGAAAAAATCAAAAGAACTAATCCATTTACGCTAATCCATTTTACGCTACCATAAATAGTTCTAGGTGTTACAAACGGACTGACGAACTTAGTGTACCCCTTAGATTTCATCTAGGGTATAAAAATATTATTGAATGATAATATTTATGAAATTTGTGTGATACTTCTAAAAAAAAAACAAAAAAAAAACAAAAATTGCTTATTTCACAAATTGGGTTGATATTTAATACAAAATCTATGTCCCAAATTTAAATTATCCAAAACTAGTATAATCAAAATAAAAGTGCATTGTGGGCTGCACAAATCTGGCAACACAGTTGTATCCTTATTTAATTTGTTTTCAATTTTGTAACATGTCAGTATGTCACCCGAGTCGTCAGAGATATGTATGAAACAGAACAGTCAGGTTGACAAAGTCTTTCCAGCCCCCTAAACCTCTACACCGTGGGGAATTCGTGCTCCTTAACTAAGGTCGGACTAAAACACCCAGGATTGTGAATATAAGGAAAAAAGGCAAATATGAGTACTATGACTCCCTCAACACGAATACTAATTTGACTCTGCTGAACTTACACATATGTATGTAGGTACATTTCGATTCACCTTCTCTTCTGAACTCAGGGTGACTTGTTTTCACCCATTTCCCCATATTTACATTTAGAACAGCTGTAAATGTCAATAAATATTTATATCCAAATGCATACATACATCACTGCACACCCTCCGTGTTGCCACACTAACAAAAACTAGAAAACTTTCAAGTCGAAGTTCTATAACATACCCACCACCGTCAAAATGTAGCCCATACTCCCACACAAGAAGATTGGAAAAGCTTTTCATTTAATACAAAAGCAGCTCATCGGTTACATACATATACAGTATAATGCATTTATATTGTAGAAAGTGGAAACACGTTTACATATATGTTTGTGACAGCTTTTTCCACCTGTAAATGTATTTTCATCACTTATTTTGGATTTTCCGACTCACCGTGCAATCAGTCGCTGCGAGGGTGGAAAATATGACTTTTCCCCCATATAGTGGACGTGTAAAGAAGTAATACAGTCATCGTATATATCGGGGGGAAAACTATCATGGAAAATATAAGCCTTTTAGCCTCCAATTAGTTTTAGTGCTTAGCCTCTAGTCATAGTGTTAAGTCGTGTAAGCTCGTCGGTATTCTACTTTTGCGTTTCAAATGATATTTCTAACTGTTCAATCGGGTCACGCTATCCTCCTATAACTAGCTACATAAATCTTTAGTAAAACGCGGTCTACGACAAAGTGTTTGACTTGTCGGGTTTGCGGTCTTTGGGCTAAAAAAAAAGCGATAACGGAAAATATTAACTTGTTTCTTTTGTGTATCTATGGAAATATGTTTTGCCACCGAAAGGAATTCTTTGCGAATTCTTAACTTGCACTGTATATTTCGTGCCCATGCGGCTTCTGACAACATACTAAAAAATGGCTCCAAAGGACTGCAATTATATGCATATATCCTTTGAGGACATTTTTCTGTTGAAACAGACGGATAACTGTTTCATTGTATTGGAATAAGTTTTTCTTTTAATTTTTCTCCAGTTTATTTTATGTATAAAAATTCTTATAAACTGGGTTAGGCATAATGAAAGTGACAATGGAATCCTTTCTTGTGGAGGAGTTTTAAACAAACAAAAAAAGAGGAGATCAATAAGAATGCAACGGTGAACGTCCCATTTAAGAGGAGATTTTAAAAACAAGGATAATAATCTTTTGAAAAAGAAAATCTTTAAAATCTAATCTATAACAGGTTAGAAGAGTTTGAAAATAAAAGTTGAAAATATGATCATCTAAAGTCGAAGAACTTTAGAAAAATACACATAAAAAATGTCTTCAAGAGCTAAAATTAAATTGAAAGAAGAAATCGTAAATTTTTGAAAAGTATCTTAAATAAATAATTTAAAAAAAAAAAAATAATAAAAAAAACCAAAAATTTTATAATGTCAAGGATTAAATCATGTCAGATCTAGACATTCGTACAAATTCATGCATAGAATTATCTGAAATAAGGAAATTGGATAATTTACTAACGCAATGTGAGTCGAGTAGCTGTGAAAATATATGCATGGAGTGCTGTGAAAGTTTGGATAATTCTCGGAGTGATGTGAATCATTTTAGTTTGAGTGCGAATAACAAAAAGCGCCAAAATCAATCATCAACAGGACATCTGTACTCATTAATGACAAAACTCAATCGTAGCTTTGAAAAACAACAACAACCCGATGTAATGGAGACGAATTTCTTAAGTCAAAAAAGTAACCACTGTCTGGAAACTGGGAAATCAAAAAATACATCAAATTGTAATAGTTTAAGTAGTAGTGGAAATGATTTGTCGAAAAAGAAAAATTTCGAATCGAAACGTTACTTTAGTCTAGATAAAGATCGTTTGGATAAAGATAAAAAACAACAGGAACAGCTAACAACTATTGAAACAGGTAATTTTACAGGAGGCTCTGAAAGTCATCTGTCCAATACGAAAAAGCACTGTTCATTTGATCGATCAGTAAATGCTGGTTGTGATCAAAATAACGATGGTTCGGTTAATAAAAAATTGCGAAGTTTATCAGTGAAACGTCAATCGGTTTGCGTCTGTGATAATGATAATTGTGAGAAAGATGCTGCGAATGTGATATCAATGAAGTCACCTACAGCCAGTTCTGGTGGGGGTGTTGCGGGTGCTGGTGGTGCTGGTGGTGGTGGTGGTGGTGGTGGTGGTGGTGGTGGTGGTGGTGGTGGTGGTGGTGGTGGTGGTGGTGGTGGTGGTGGTGGTGGTGGTGGTGGTGGTGGTGGTGGTGGCGGAGGTATTGGTAGTGGAGTGTATTTCAAAAAGTGCAAAATTGATCGTGGCAAATCAATTAAATCTAGTCAAACAAGTTTACGGGATAATATAAAAAGTATTAGAAATAGTAACTATGATATGTCCGATAAGGATTCAATTCATGAAAGTTTGCGATCCAAGTTTTCACCACAGGCTTTAGCAAGAAAAATATCTCAACGTGCATCATCACATCACCATCATGATCATGATTTTTTGGATCTTGCGGATAGGGAGGCCTTGCTTGGACTTATACATCATGAAAAGAAACTTCCTGAACCAGTGGAAACGGTATGTGTTTTATTGCAATTTTATTTTTTTATATTTTCTAATTAATTTTCAAAAGGTAAATTAAAACCTATTTTTTGTCAGTTTTTTTTTTTTTTTAACAAGAACATTTGATCAGGGTGAAATTTTGAATGAGTCTGATTGATGATCTTTAAGTTCCATGTTATATTAACTTCAACCAATTTGGGGGAGCTAGAAGATATGTAGTTGGGGGTTCTGGTAAGGTTTATTACCTGTTGTGGCTGGTTTCAGAGCACCACCTAGAGCTGAGGAATCTTTTCCAGGTAGGATCAGGATCCCAAGAAACTGGAATAACAATAGACTATTGATGGTCTAAGTGTGGCTGATCGTATACGGCCGCCACTCTAATCTAACCTAAAACAATACAAAATTCAAAAAAATCAAAAATAGTGCTTGAAACATTATTATTCATTGATATTGACGTTTACGTGGTTTGTAAATTGATATGACTCAATTCATAGCTGAGTGGAACTTAGTTTTTACAACATTGTGTCTTATCCTTTTCTAGATATTCGTTAATTTTCTTTTCTTACGTTTTCTTTATGTAGCATATGTATACATATATATTCTATACTAAATTCTCCACCAAAATCTTCTCAAATTCTTCTCTTAATTTCACTGTCCATCATCAATAAATTTTAATTCAAAGTGAAATAATTTCATGATAGCTCGAATGTTTGGTTTGGAAGTCGACCCTCTGTGGAGAGTAGACGGTGCACATTTGTAAAAACTCGATGATTTGACTCGTTAGCGTCACCATCTGGCTCACTCAAACTTCATGCAATGACTCTCCGTCTCACTAAAACTAGAATCTTAAAGTTACGGTCTTAAGGCAAGCTTTTGGGTACACTACATTAATTTTTAGTAGGTGAAAAGAAATTTTTCGAAACTGGGTTTCTTGAAGAAAATTTTTGTTTCCCGTAATCTAAGAAATAATGTAGCAAGTGTTTTACCATTTTAGAATCCTTATTGAATGCGTCAACTTTTAAAGTTACTTGCCAAAATGGCGTAGTACATTTTTTTTTTAGTACAGTCAGTTATAGTTGGGCGAAGTATTAATTTTCTATTCTTGGTTCGGCAAAATGTGACAGCCTGGAGCAGTTGGCTTAGAATTTAAAGCAACAGGTTACGATTCGGGATTACATAAGAAAAATAAAATTGAAAAAAAGTAAGGATTTGAAACAACAGGAGCTAAAAAACCATCACAGATTGTACATTTTCACGAAAAAAAAGAAATGCTTATAATTTAAAAAATACATGACTTGGTTTTTTTTTTTTATATTTTTCTGGTAACTATTATGATTTGGTCTATCACCCAATTCGGCTTGACGTCAACTTACGGGGCACCCTGTATACATGAAAAGCATCTTAGTAACATCAATGTCAATGTTGTTGACGAGTGTATACGTAATTGCCCATTATTCTTAAAGACAGTTTTTTTTTTCTTTTTAATTTTTTTACGACTTGACAGTCGCCGCAACTTATCTAACAACTCTAAGTCTCACCATCGGGTAGGACTAAGTCCTTTCTTTTCGCGAGGTAGATATCTTGCTGTAAAATATAAAAAATACTTCCTTGTGTATTAATAAATATGACACGGACCATAATCTTTTCTGTAACATATACTAACAGATATTTAGCGATAAGTTTAAGTCCGGTTACGTCATATCCCTCATAAACGTGTCAAAATAATTCTGAAATTAAACATATTTGTCAGATGACATCTTACGCAGATTACCAAATGTCGGGATAAACTGTTCCAATCAAGAGACACCAGACTTTGCTGAATTAACCTTACACATGGACTCTACCGTTGCGTCTAGAATATGTTAAATTTCAAAAGTTTACAAAAAAATTATTTTAGCTCTCACAGAATGAAGGTATTTACTATTTTTAGCTTTTTATTTAACCGATGCTAAATCCCTGGATCAGTTCTGGACACTAAGTGCATTGACGTACCTAGGTAGGGGCCAGGGTGGACCTCCTAAGAATTCGGACTGCCTTCCACCCCCAAAGAAAATTTAAAAAAAAAAAAATATTTTATTCGTACAATCTGAGGTCTAATTAAATTGAATCAGTTCGAATTGGTATTTAAAAGGCTTTAACGAGTTATTTTCTTGAAGAAAGTCTTTTAAAATTTTTAAAAACTATTCTGAGATTGCTCTGATTCCACTGAATTTGGAGAAAGCATGAAGAACTATTTTGACAGTTTGTGTAGAAAATTTAATTGATAACCTTTGACATCAATGAAATTTTGAAAATTTCGTAAAACTTTGTTTAAGGGGTTACATACACTCAGGAGGCCCAAAAACAGCGAATTTTCAAGAATTTTTCCTGAGAACACTTTTAAATTTATTAATGTAAAAATTTGTGCACATATTATGGTAACTTGTGACTATATTTTAACAATTTTTATTTGTAAAAATAATAATTTTGAAAGCTGCTATAGCTGATCTCCAGGAGCTCCTCTAAAAAAAGGCGCCTTGCGGTGACCACGATATCTCTGGACTAGATCATCTAAAATGATCAAACTAAACGGATTTCGTTAAAGTAATGTATAATCTTGTAATTAATCGAAGGAATAAGCAAAATAATTTTTTTTCACAAAATGGCGGCTTCTAAAAAAAAAAATCGATTTTTCACCTAAATTTTGGCCTTAAATTGTTTATAAAAAAATAAATATTTATCGGTGATAAAAAACCTTCGATTAATTACTAAAAAATATACTTAAGAAGCTTGTGTTAAAATTTGAGACTGATCGGTTCAGCCGTTTCCGAGAAATTTTGGTCACCGACTTTAAAAACACAGTTTTGAGAAACGAGCTCACAAGTTTACTGCTTGGCTTAGCCAAATAAAATTTTATTTTATATAATAATGCAAGGTAAATTTAAATTTACCTTAACAAATTTACCTTATAAAAAGAACACTAATGCACAGTCACTTTACGCATCTGAAAACATTAGAAGGGAACATTTACAATAGGCAGGGATATAACAGGAACAGCCTTCTAGATTAGCGCTGCTGCTCCGGCCTCCTACTTTCAAACGCTCTGACCGTTTTTACAAATATGCGTGTAATTTCGAAAATAATCGGCGGATTGACTTGAAATTTTCTCTGTGTGTACTTAAATATATGTACATTACGAAAATGAAATAATAAAAAAATCGATTTTTTTAAAATTCTAACTGTATGTAACCCCTTAATTTTTCGGGATTTTTTTTTAAGCTTTCTCGATTCTAATCCCAACTGTAAAGAATCCTGAAGGCTAATTATCTTTATAAGGAAGAAATATGGAATAAAACTTTATTAGCACTCTAGATAATAAATACTTTGGGAAACCGAGAAATTCACAGAAAAACACTAAATTTGTCTAGAATCTACTAGAGTATCGAAAAGAAGAAGGCAACCGGAGAGAGCAAAAGACTTCATCATAGAGTCCACTCTAGGTAAAAGTAATTTAGTCGACTTGCCATCAGATATAAGGCCTTCCGAATATTGAAGAAGACACATACTTACAACCAAGTAATGGGCAGCATTATCACGAATTTCAAAAATAAGTTTGAAAATCTACCTTTCGTACTCATTTATAAAGCTGTACCTGAAACAAGGAGAGGCATTTGTAGAAAATTATTAAGATGTTTTTAATGTAGGCAATTCCACCTTACAGGCTGAAACAAAAATAATAAATAATATGTTCCAAAACAAGAGCATGGTAGCAAATTTGGAAAGACTGAAAACAGATATTAATAAAGACCTCTGCCCAAATTTATATAAGTAGCTGCAAGCAGCTCTGGGTGTTCCTGTCAGGACGGCCGGCTATGAAGAGAGCTTAAGAGAGGTTTTCGCACATGGCACTAATAAACAATGAAAATAGCACAACAGGTGCTAAATCTGTTTGCAGAAAATAACTTAAACGTAAACTTGAACTAAATCGTATACAGATATCTCTTTATTAAGCTTAATAAAAATGTATGTGTCTAAAATGTGTATCTAAGTTCAGACCTGTAAAGTACTTAAATACATTAGTACTTATGTATTAGTACCAGTACCAGGACCTAGACTTAAATGTTTTTTAAGTACAAGTCCCGGCACTGGTACTCAAAAAATTCTTAAATAAAAATATCCCAATACTGGTACTTAACACACTTACTACAATTAACGCCATAACGCGAGGTACTTCATTTTTTATTTAAATACGCCTTTTAATAATAGAAGTTATGTGCATCGAGAAATCTTTCCGCTTTCAGGAAAAAACAAAGAAAATTAGCAAAATATATGAGTAACTGTATTACAGATATGCTGGATCGATATCATTTGTTGAGAAGGTTTGCAATTAAGTGCCACAATCCGCTTACTTACTCCGCACAGGTGTAACGATGATTTTCATTTGCAGGTCTTGTAAATGCTACACAAAGGCAAACAGTATGTGATGTGACATTTGTTTTGTTAAGGGCAAAGGCAAATACTATATGTACAAACAACTTCCAAAATTATGTGGTAATTAAAACAACAAAACCTTATACGATATTTTATGATATTTCGTAAATGGAAACCTTACCCAGTTATTTAACTGGCTATAGATTTTTCAAAATTTCTGATTTGAGTTTTCGAAAGCTCTTGAACCTTATAAGTACCAGTACTACCAGTACCAGTACCTGGACTTTTACTTGAAGATTTTCAAGTACCAGTACCTGAACTTGTACCTAAAAGCCTTGAAGTCAGGTACTTGGAACAAATACTGGGCATTGGACAGAGCTTAACTATCATATCAGTTTTGAGTATGGAACTTGAGGATTCTGATTTATTTTCCTTAATACGTGAGAGAACCAAAAAGGGGATGTGAAAAACAACCACTTTCTATTATTTTTCTTTTAAAATCGTGCAAATTTTATGTTATTTTTCAAATAAACACCACTTTCTATTATTTAAGAAAAATTTAAATCGCATCGAATGTTTGGAGTGGACTATACGGTATCTATGAGTGTCGCTTGAGTTCATTGGGATTAAAGAAAAAATGCACTTTAATTCAATTCGCCAATTACATTATGTACTAATCTATTTTTACAATAATTAAAATGTCCGACTAAAACTATGTCGTAAATACACGTTGCAGTTGGTCTCGATAAGCAATAAATATCGCCGATCGCCGAATTTTGACTGACTAGTTATCTAAAGATTTATTGAATGCTGATAACTCATACTAACTGTTAAGTGATGTACCATGCTCTGTTCCGAGGCTCAATAACATTTAATGAGAATTATAATAAAGAATGAGAAACAATTGAAAGCTGTTCGTTGTTCCTCTGGTCTCTAACATCGGAACGTCAACATAGACTGCCCTATCTCAAAAGATTTTCTTATTAAAATCGCCTCGAATGTGCACACCAACCTGCATTTGCAGTAGATTAAAAGTGCTGATCTAGTTTTTTTTGCTTTCTTGGGAGCGGAGTTAAAGTTTCACGTAGAAAGACTACATATTACAAATATAGTGATGCGATGTCTGCGAATTTTAAAATGAAAATTATTTAATTTTTTATTTTTAATAGAATTATTTTATTTTCTGTGTGCAGAGCTAATTTTTAATCTCTGTAATTTCATTTGCTCTAGGCATTATATCAACATCTAGTAAGTGCTTAGAGCAATGCATAAAAAATGTAAGTCAGAAGCAGGGAATACTCATGAGCTGGTATACTTCGCAAACAGAATGTTTGTTAAATCCTATGTACGAAAGTTGAGGGATTTGGCCCACCCCAGAAAAAAGCTCTAGTCACGCCAATGTCTAAGTGGGAGTCAAATTGAAAATTGTAAAGTCACATTGTGCGTGGCATAATTTGAAGCACCCTTTTAGAAAATACGAATTTTTTTGGCTATTGTCAAATGGATTTTAAAATCAGAGCGTTAAGAAAATCAAAGACATGCCTTAATTAAAAAAAACATTGTATCGAGTTCCGCCATTTTTTTACCGATTACAGAATCATTTAAAAATAATTGTGAACAACAAAAACCAGAAGTGCGGAGATTTTGGAGGGAAAATGCAACTAACTTTTGTATAGGTAAAAAATATGATAAGACGTCTAATATTAGTTGAATTTTAGAAAAGCCGGCAAACAAGCAAAATTAAAATTTTAAGCAATACAGCGGAGTGTAATAAGGCGGGTAGAGATTTTGCCCAGAAAGCAGCGTTTTAATAAAATTATCTTTAAATGCAAAATCTTTTAGCTTTGATTTTATTTTTATAATTCCCTTAAATTTTTTTTGTTTTTTTTTTTTGTAACTTAAAAATAATTTGTTTGGATAGTTTTAGTTGACCTAACTTACTTTGCTCAATAATCATCCTATTAGTTATTTACCACAATCTTTTTTAAATGTATAGACACTTGTTTGAAATTAATGTGGGAAGGGTCTTTAAGCAAAACAGACAACAGAAACAGGACAGCAGTATCCGATTGTCCTCAAGAGTATCCAGATTCTAGAAATTTACGATTTTGGTGGTGGGTCGAAAAGAAGTGAAATGAACAAAAGAGAGAGAGGGAGAGAGAGGAACAGACAGAAGAATTAGGAACTTGCCTGATTTCTACTAAAACGCCAAAATATATTCGGTTTTAAATTCGCAGAGAATATACTTTCTTTTTATATTTCGAATTATTGACGAAGAAACTGTGATTACTCACCCACAGATATGGCACGACCTGTTGAGCAATCTCTTGAGCAGCTGTTCAATCCACCCTTATTCGACAGTGTGTAAAAAAAAAACAGTGAACCACTACACCCTTATTCACCAGTGTATAAAAATCAACGTGATTGGTTATTGAAACTTCTAAAACTTTCTCCTTCAGAAACACAAGCCTATCTCTCTTTATCACACACATCCTAAATTTCCTGAAATGCTACATACAATTTATTCTCTCAAAATTTGAATTCAATTGTTTTTGTTTTTTTTTTTGTTTTTTTAAATGACGTATGGGTAATCTACTTCTATTGAAGAGAGCTGTTCAAGTGAATTCTCTTTAAGCATACGCTCGCCGCCCTCATATACCCGGCAAGATATCTGGGTAGCTTCAACATTTTCAAAGTGAAAAATTTTTTTTTTTTTTTTCAAAAACCTATAAGAGTAGTATCATCGAGATATCCCTAAACTTTACTTTTAGATCATTTTAGACTATTCAAAGCCCTAGTTTTCCAAAACTTTCATAACGGAATCGAAAATGTTTATATATTTGCCTCAGATGCACCCGAATGCCTAACCCTATTTGCATGGGAATAATGTGGATTTGAAATAGAAAAAGAAAAACAAATGATAGGAAATGTTAGCATCTATTGGAAATGAAAATGGAAATAAAAATATGAATTATTATTTTATTATATTTATTATAATGAATTATTATTTTATTATACACGAAATTAGGTGACGTCCTACTTTGAGCTTCTGTGGTTACCGATCAAAGAATTCTGATGAGAGAGACCAGTTTGCCAATTTGGCAAGTAACATTTAATAAGGATTCTAAAATGATATAACACTTGCTACATTATTTCTGCTACATTATTCCTATGCTTTCCTATATTGCACGTACCGAAGTACTTGGGTCTTCTTCACTGCCTGAAGTACTACAATCTCGTAAGGACAGGAACTTCTTCCTTCACCATGTAATTGGTTCGTAAGTCGGCCCTCTTTGGAGAGTAGATGGTGCACATTTGTAAAAACTCGATAATTTGACTCGCTAGCGTCACTATCTGTCTCACTCAAACTTAATGCAATGAGTCGCCATCTCACTCAAACTAGAATCTTAAGGCAAGTTTTGGATACACTAGAATCAGTTTTAGTTGGTCTTGAAGAAAATTTTTATTTCCTGTAATCTAAGAAATAATGTAGCAAGTGTTATACCATTTTAGAATCCTTATTAAATGTTACTTTCCAAACTGGCGTAGCACATTCTTTTGTTTTTCAGTACAGTCAGTTGGGCGAAGTATTAATTTTCTATTGTTGGTTCAGCAAAATGTGACATTTTCTTCCAAGCTGGAGCAGTTGGCTTAGAATTTAAAGCAACAGGTTACGATTCGGGATTACATAAGAAAAATAAAATTGAAAAAAAGTAAGGATTTGTAACAACAGGAGCTAAAACACCATCACAGAGTGTACATTTTCACGAAAAAAAAAGAAAAAAAAAATTTAAAAAATACATGACTTAGTTGTTTTATTTTTTTCTTGTAACTATTATGATTAAGTCTATTACCCGATTCCGGCTTAACGTCGACTTACTGGACACCCTGTATATTGATATGCATATTTTCCTGTAATCTCCAATACCCGCTATGCCTTCTTTCATTGATCAAAGTATTGTTTTGTTTGGAAATTTCCTTACACTATCTTCTCCTCACTTGAAATCGTTGGTATTGAGCGATCGAGTTATTTTGGAACTCTTTCCTTTGCTAGGACAAATAGATCTGTTAGCTTTAAAAGCCGCTTCCCTTTAAGTTTGCACATGTAAGCTGAACTAGAATAAAAGCTAATCGGGAAAACAGAATAAATCCCTGGGATACACGGCAGTGAATTAATATAGACAATGCCTCAGTTAAATGTTAAATTTTCAATTTATCTTTAAAAAAATTCAAACAAATAAAAGTGAAAATTAATTTTAATAACCGCACAAAAAATGAAGGAAAATTTCATTCACATTATTTTAATTATTTCAATTCTTTTGTTTTACTTTGTGGCAAGCATATGTGCTTTGTAGATGGTAATTTTCACTCTCCATGCTGTAAAGGATAAATCACGTTTTTAGGGCCATATCGATTTCCCGAGATATACTGGCACACGAATTCCATTGAATATTTTGATAAATGTTTCGTTATAATCCCCAAAATAACACCCAGAAACCATTCAATTCCCGCCTCTACAATTTCCTCTTTTACTGTTTTGTACTGAGTAGGTATAGGTGAGGAGATGATATAATAACGTTGGAAATATGTACACATTTCGTAATTTATATTTATTAACCATAATAAAATAGAAATAAGGTCAGAAATTCAAATACCAACCACAGACTCATCACGCTATTTGCGAAGGAATTTTATTATTCGCTCCCTGCGACTCAGTCTAAAGCTTTTAGCTATTCCCTCACGAAGGTGGTTCAATTTGTTAAAAAGTTTACCAAGTAATGGAGATTTGACGACTGTATGGTGACCTATTGGGGCTCTTTGGAACAAATCAACAGCTTCATATGATCGCAAGTAATTGAGCCATTACATCTGCTCTAAAACAGAATATTTAGCTCACAAATTTGAATAATTTCACACAGGAATTCCAGTTATCTACGACATATATTTTGCGTAGCGATTTAAGCTTGTTTTAAACCGTAATCAACGCGGTTTTCCATCCTCTTGTATGTAATGTAAATAATCGGGCTTGCAAATTGCTGAAAATCCAATATCCCAACGAAATCAAGTAATTGATTTTTAATGAGCCACGAGATCGATTTTCATGGTCGCATTTCATACATACTCTGGACAGATGGAGGGGAAGGCTCTATAAAACTATTTTTTTTTTACAAAATATTATATCCCATATCACGAAAGAAATCGAGTCGCAAATGCAAATTTTTCAGCGCTTACCTGTCGTTTTTATTTCTAAGCTTGATGACCTTGTTAGAATCTTGCCAATAAATAATATTTAGCGCTCAAAATATGGTTGGCTCTTATTAGGCAGCCCAAAATAGAACATCGAGTTGTGGAAGAACTATGGCTGCTTCCTCAATACTTTGTCTTATCGGTTATATGTGTATATGCTTGACTCTTTTGTATTCTTTATTGTCGAGATTGGAAGGAAAACTCTTATCGCAAAAAAAGCTCATTAAAGCTTCCTTCGGCTGGAAAATTAGGTGAAAGTTTCATGAGATAATCTCAAGGATTTTCACACTTGCATTACATGAACTGAATCCGAACGTTCTGTTTTCCTTTTCTCCAAAGACGTATGATGCTCAACGTTAGAAGATTGGACGATGAATTATTTGAGGCTTCATTAATTTCAAGACTTTGCAAGGAAGAGTGATTGTATATACATATAGCTGGTAATATATAGGCTACCCCAATGTCCTTATCTACTATTATGGAACTATGATGGGGGGATTTAATTAAATTTTCTGGTTTGACATACTTTTATATACTCGTGGTGTGTTAGAATTGTTCTTTAGTCTATTTAAAGACCGGAAATAAGTATAGTGTGGATGTTGAGTGGATGACGATCAGAATATTCACCACAATTCAAGAAAGGTATCAACTGGCTTAATAAAACCTCGTACGAAATTAATGCCATTTCCAATTGTGTACATATTGAGGTCTGTTGTTCGGACATCTGGGTAGGGCGGTATAATTAATTAGACGAAATTCGTAGTGGAGCTTTTTCATTCAGTATTCCACTCTAATGTATATATATGCTCCTCGTGGGGTTTTTGTTTTTTTTTTTTTTTTTTTGATCTATCAACCTCAACTTGTAGCACACATTAGGACTTAAGACTTTAATAAATCCTAAAATGGCTTTTTGGGAACCACCTTTATTATACTCTCTGGCGATAATAACACAATTCTTCATTGTTGTAGCCGAGAGGTATTCCATTCAGGAGTGGCCTGTTTCGCCATTAACTTTTCTACGTCTTTTCCGAATTCTATTTCAAGATTACTTACTTTTGGCCAGTAAATAGGTTCGTCACATGCATTGCAACCAAATTGATGGTTCTGTCTCATCTGTCCTTTGGTATACTTCGTCTGTTCTGTTGATATTTTTAATCACGATTCTCTCAAGGAGCTTGCCAAAGATGATAACAAGGAAGATATCTTTTTGGAATAGGTTCTCCAACAATTGGGGAGATAAAAATCGTTTATAACAAAGTTAAAGATTATGGTGAATGGCTTTTTTTTCATATTATTAAGCAAAGCTCAGGGGAGACCGTTTACAAATATCAGCGTGGCAAAAAGGAAATAGAGAAAGGATGGAGACGATTTGATGAGAATAGCGGAGATTCTGATGTATGTCACTCTTAAACCTATCTGCGAAGGTAAACCTGTTTCACTTCGTACCTACAGTTTGGGATAAAAAAACATCACAAAGTTTTTCTTTGGCAACAGTGAGATTTGATCTGTCTTTCATCGCTGGAAATATTAATGCTAAGAATTCTTAGTGAGTGTGTATTGGAAATTAAGTCTCATTAAAACAAACGAAATTGGTAAAATGGTAATGTTATTTTAAATAAATGAGGCAGCGATTCGCTTTACCCCAAGCGAAGATACCGTAAATATCATTATTCAATAATTTTATCAAACAACGCCGTTTGACACATGCGGCATTCACTCTCGAGAACCCAATAGTGGCAAAGAAGAAAGCAAAAACAAGAGTACTGCCGTCAACAAAGAAACGGAAAGGTAAATCACAAACGAAAATTACGAAGAGTGACGGAGAAATAACAAAACCTTACGGCACTGCAGTATTTACAGGGTGACGAGGTTCAGATGTAGCGTCATCTAATACAACCCATATTAGGCTATCAGATAAAAATCTTTCAATCTCTAAAAGAAGAGGAGGGTGCCAAGACGCCCGACGCTTAGAAATATGTAGGGCCACGATTTTAGAATCACAAAAACTGTAGAGGGTATGGTTCCAATGTTCCGTAAGAAAAGTCAGTATGTCATCAGATGATTGTTCAGACCGTATGCCAGATCGTTGATAAGTTTCTCCACATAAAAAAAAATAAAACTTGTATCCCCCTATTTGGACATATTTCTTGATACCTATGTTATTGCTCATCCACGTAAAATAGGTGAAATACTACATTTATGTGATGGCTTAGTTATCTTTAAAACTGACCGGATCTTAGCAAGGACGTCTTTATGCCCTTTGGAGATTTCAAAAGTAATGAGACGTGGACATTTTGCCGTAATTCGTTAAGTTTATTTCGACATGTAGTAATAAAGAAATACAGATGAAGAATGGCTTAATTAAAATTTTACTCCAACTGTACTACTCATAGCAAAATAAAGCTTTTGTCAACAGGTAGCCCTAAGTAATTAAGGTTCTTTAATACAGACAACAACACTTCGCTTTTCGTAGCACAGTTTTCAAAATCTACCATCAACAATCCAGTAAAAGCAACTACGTGAGCTTTCACTGTTCTCAATTTTTCCCATAGAAGTACACACAGAAAAAAATCCACCTAAAATTGACCAAAATTAATAGAATCTCCTTACGATTTTCATCCAAGAAGAGAGTTTACTTAATACCATACAGAAAATCTATTTAAAGCTTTGATGGCCCTTTATGAAGTACTCACATGAAACCAAATAGAATCTCGGATGATTTTCCAATGAGGATTCTTATTGAAACAAGGTGGTTATTTTAAATTGAAATCTTTTTAACACAAAAAGAAATCTTATTAATTATAAGAAGTGATATAATATAATACAAATACAAATACTTTATTAACATTCATTACATATGAGCACAGTGCTCCTTACCATGTAATTACTCTCTATAAGGAATTCAAAAGTTATACTATGTCTAACTATAATCTAAGAAAGGGATACAGAAAAAAAGAAAAAAGAAAAAAACAGTAAAACAGAAAGCCAAGTAAAAAGCTACAAAAGTAATATCATTAAGCAAGGTTAATAATAAAAAAAATAATAAGTAAAATAAAGAAGGGAATCGTGTTGATGCAGTGAGTTGTGCCAAAAATCTAGCATATACAAGAAAAATCATTTAAGGCAGCTGTTTTAAAGCTGCTGATTGTTGTCAATCTCTTTATATCAATTGGCAGTGAATTCCAAATCTTGACACCATAAACAAAAAAGACCTGTCACTCTGCCTACAGTTACTGCGAGGAACAATAAGCTGAAAGTTGCATACAGATCGGAGTAGTTGGATCCTCCTGGATAAATAACCAGGTAATTGGTTTTTAATTATTTTAAAAACAGTTACAGAGACATGATAATTTAAATAATTATCCAGAGTACAACCCAAGATGCTACGAGCAAACTCCGAGATGTGACTAAAGCGATTTATATTAAAAATATACTGCGCGCACGCATTATATGCAACGTTAAGCTTTTTACGACTAACACTATCTAGACAACACCATATTTGACAGCCATATAAAATTATAGGTAGGAGCAAGGTTAATACTAATCGGCGGCGGGTATCTGGAGGAGTAAAGTACGCGTAAGTCCAGAATTTCCTGAGTGTACCATAAATTCTTCCTACCACCCTTGCTATGTGTCTATCCCAAGATAGAGTTGAACTAAAAATCACACCTAAATTATTAACTGAGTCAGAGTAAGGAATAACGTTGTTACCTAGAAGTAAAGGATTCAATCCATTTATATTGATATGATTAACATAAAATACGATAGCCTGGGATTATTAACATTAAGATTAAGTTTATTAACATTCGACCAATATAAGACTCTACCGAGATCATCATTAATACTGGAGATACCTTGTGAAATATCATTGAGAGAAGTGGATAGACAGAGTTGAACATCATCAGCATACATTTGAATACTTGCATTCCGCGGTACATTAGCAAGGTAATTTATGTACAATAGAAAAAGGAGTGGGCCCAGAATTGAGCCTTGAGGGACACCTGAAGAGATATGTATGTCTATAGTTAGAATGCAATGAATTGATAACAACTTTTTGATATCTGCCACTTAGATAGGAGTACATAAGTTTTACTGCAGAACTACTAAAATTCAAATTATCTTCTAGTTTATTGCACAGAATATTAAAGTTAACACTGTCGAAAGCCTTAGTAAAATCAAGAAGCACCAACAAAGTCGCCAGACGATTATCCAAGTTGCACCTGATGTTGTCCGTAAGCTCGAGGAGTGACGATATTGTACTGTGACCAGTGCAAAACCCCGACTGAAAATCATATAATAGTGATTGATCTGCTACAAAGGTTTTCAGTTGATCACAGAGTAGTCTTTCAAGAATACGAGAGCAATAAGGAAGAATACTTATAGAGCGAAAATCTTGTTTGCCCTGAGGCTTCGGCTTTTTATTAATCGGAATAACCTTCGCATACTTCCACCCAGAAGGGAATACAGATGTAGTAATGCAGGTATTAATGATGTGGGTCAAGCATAATACTACAAAGGGTAAGATTATACGGAGAAAACGAGGATCAATATCATCTATACCTAGCGAATCGGATTTAATTGACTTAAAAGCTAGAATCACATCGATTGGCGAGACAAAGCAAAAAGAGAAGCCTGCAAAATTAAAGTCGCGATTGATGTTATGAGAGTAGTCATTCGCTCCATTTCTAGATTCACAACTATAGGCTTCAACAAAATAGTTATTGAGTACATCAGAGTCGATGTCACAAAAAGTCTCAGATTTACCCAAACCAAAATGCTTGATATTCTTCCAAAGCGTTTTAGGCGGTAAAGATGGATCAAGCTTACGAGAACAAAGATTTACTTTAGCATCACGAATGGCTTTAGTTCTTTTATTACGGAGCTTCCTAAAGTTCTGAAGTTAAAACTCGGTTCGGTGAACTCTCCAAAGCTTATAAGCATAATTTCTCTCACGAATAAGAATCTTAATTGCTTTCTTCATCCAAGGAGGCTCCGCACCCAATACCCTAGATTTAACAGGAACAAATTGATTATACAAATATACAATTTCATTATTAAAATATTCAACCTGAACATTCACATCGCTTGTTTCGTACAAGGTCCCCAAGTTAATCGCAGTAACTCTATCTAAGAGGTTGGGAATGTCAATATTGTTAAAGTCACGAGAGGAAATAAGCGAAGATGCACGCGGGACATTAAAACTAAAAGTAGCACAAATTGCTCCATCTTCGGTGATTCCCGGTTAGGCAAGTTGTTTCTGTTCCAAAAGGATATCAGCCCTGTTGGCAACAATAACATCTAATAAGGAGTTACCACAGGGATGATATCTAGTGGGAGCGGAAATAATCACAGTCAGACCCGTACCATGTATAAGACTTAAGAAAGCGGGTTTTTGGTAATTTTCCGTCAAAAGATCGATATTCAGGTCACCCAGGATAAAAGTGGAGGTATATTGACTTGAAAAAAAACATAAGTGAATCATAGAATGATGATAACGAAGACACTCTAGGTGGTTTATATACACACGCTATGAAAACTTTTTCACTAAGCAACGTTAACCCAAGGAAAATGTACTCCACCTCAGCACAATGACCATCAGAAGCAGATACAACGCGGACATGAACGCCATGTCTAACATATGCACCCACTCCACCTCCTGCCCCAAACAGACGATCAGCCCTATACAGGCGGTAACCTTTTAGAGCCACCACCATCTACAACCTCATGTAGCCAAGTTTCACTAAGAGCGATCACATCTAAACTTAACTTAGAGAATATATATTTGAATTCCTCGAAATGAGATCGCAGACTTCTCACGTTTACGTGACATAGACGGAGAAAGTTATCTAATGGACTGGGTGAAGCCATTCCGTTTAAGGTGTCATTAACTTTATCACTACGAGAAACCATAATTAAAGCAGCAATCAGTAGCATTCAAGGCCAACCTCAAATCAGTAGCATCAAACACGATTAAAATAAACAGTGAAAAATAATCTAACAATGCTAACTCAATACAATATATCAAAAAGTATCTAAAAATATAAACAAGAACGAATGAGAAACTTAGAAAAGAAAGTGACTGAATTCTATCATACCAAAAAAACTTGAAATTTAAATTTGAAATTGAAGAACAAAAGAAATGAAATTGAAAGATAACAATTACAATAATAATGATGACCATCATGCAGCTCCGACGTCTTACTCAGTTACTCCGCAAATTCGATAGGAATGCTACACGTCATTCTCTCCGGGGACTCCTCAGCTGATCGACGAAAATAAGCAATGCCATTGATAGAGAAGACCGAAAATATTTTCCTCCTACGCTTCAGTTCCATTGCATTACGGAATAATTCTAATGATTTGGCAGTGAGGCTCTCCTGAACAAAAATTCCGGTCGAACCAGACAATCCAATATCAGACAGTTTTGGTTTTACTGATTTAACGTCTCTAATGAACTGCTTCTGCATATGCATGTTTGAAAACTTCATAACAATAGCGGGAGTTTTTTTATGACTGTTGCGCAGACGAAAAGCAATCGGATTAACATCTGGTTTAAAATTAACTTTTTGAAAAATGCTATTCACCATCATGTTTAAATATTTTTTAGGCATTAAAGGAATACCATTTAATAACACATTCGATTTTCACCTCAAATACACTGGTCCGGGAACAAAGGCCAACCAAATCACGTTGCACCTCGGCTATAGAGTTGAAAAATTTTACCATCAGCTCATTCACTTTCGAATTCAGGACACATGAAATTTTATCAGCCACAAGACTGTTTAACTTTTGTTCAATAAGTTTATCAAATTTATTGAATCTGGCCTCAATTGAAGACTCAAGCGCTTTAATACTTTTGACCACCTCCTCTAGGCAGAACTGATTACTATCAGAAGATGATGCACTACGAAGCGTTTTCTCTACTTTAGGCGCCATAATACTGATAATATATAATCGGAAACTTCACCAAATGAAAATAAAAAATACTGCCCGAAATCGGAAAGCAAAAATTAAATTCGTACTTACATATATGAAAAAAATATATATATATTAATTTGACGGAGCGAGTTACGGCACGTCTACTCCGGAGCCATTGACACTAGAAACCTTAATATTTAAGAAGAAATCTCCTTATTTTAAAAGGACATTTATAATTAAAAAAGCAGTAAATTTTTTTTCTAATTTTTTATTGAAATATTTTTTAAAAATATACAGAACAATTTTTCAATAAAAACGTAACGAATAACATAAATAAATTAATAAGAATGTATTACACTTACAATTGAATAATGCAAAATTACGCCTCTACCCGATATTTTGAAAATGAATATCTAACCTTTTGAAAGTCCATCGTCGTCCAATAGCTTGAGCAGTTCTTTAGATGCGTTATCCTTAACTTCGCACCTAAGATATAGTAAAATCTTAACAAGGAAATCTTCGTAATTTGTGAAAAAGAGGGTCTAGCGTGTGAAAATCGATGTCAATCTATATTTATTGTGCAATTATACATAGTGAAGAAAATTTCATAGTAAAATCCTACCAGTTCATGACCATCAGGGTCATTAAAAAAAGTCGACAAATCAGATTTTGCTTCAGACTGAAATTGAGCAGTTCTCCATTTGCTGGTATCCCTCCAATTATTTCGAACTCTTTCCCATGACGAACAGTTATTTTGAAGCCAACACTTTTTTTTGTACAGTTCCTTTGAAAATTCACGTAGCCGCAGAATAACTTTATTAATAATTTGAATATTAATTTACCTTATGTTAAACCATCCTGGGTATCTTCCAGACTATATTTGCCTGAATTTTGTATTCCCGGATTTGCGAGTTATTCCGTATTACACCAACGCGAACGTAATTTTCCTGTAGGGTTCTATTTGCCACATTTTAGAGGTATGAAGTGTGTTGTCTGTAACCAAAAATATAATATAGGAAAAGTGTACACATATTATGAATTATGTGAGGATTAAAATACATGAAGAAAATAAAGTGGGAAAAAAACAAGTTACTTTGTTTATAATGTTGTTGCCTACTCACTGCTTTTTCTGTAGGGGAACATTGCTCAATAGAGTTGGCCCAGTATTGCATATCTGTCTATGTCATTTTTATTTTTTTTTCCAACAAAACTGTCAATAATGCAATATGGGTGAAATCTTTTTGCTTTTGTTGTCAATCGTAGTACGCCAGAATTATTGTACCCTTTATAGTCGACTTCAAAAGTGTAGAGACGTCTTCATCGCATGGAATTATAGCGTAATGATTTGACTTCCGCTTATTCGACGCTAACGGCCTGGAGCTTCTAGTAGAATTTCCACTTAAATCACTTGATATTTTTTCCAACCAGTTTATGATCTTTGTTGAAGTGGCTGCTGATAACGTATCTTGCACACATATCATATAGGCTTGTTCTAAAAATTGTTAGTAATTCAAAAAAGCAGGAATTGAGAACATACAAAATCTTAAAACGCTGTTGCTGAATGCTGCAGTAATTGCAAGATTTTAAATTGATTTGTTGTTGAAGCTGCCACTTATTAAACTTATTAAATTACTCGTATTTCAAAATAAAACTTATTCTCAGTCACAGAAAAGGCAGTATACCATAGCAAACCACAGCAAAACAAAGCATATTTACATATACATAAATGCATTTGAACTGGAAATACTTTTACAGCAATTCAGCAAAAAATAACATTCATCTGAACTGCAGCATAGCAGTTGGAAATATAACTGGATTGCTGCAGCATATCATAACAAAAAAAAGGCTATTTGCTGTTTGATTGCTTTAATCCACTGCAATTAGCTTTAAAACTACGTAAAAAATAAACCAAACTAAATGTTAACCAACTTACTCTGTCTCTTCTCCATTTTATAAGCCCTGCGGTAAATGTAATTCGATCCCTGAAGTAGCCAGAACTGTCAATTGACGAAAAAAAATTGTCATATCACTTTGATTTTCGAAATTATTTTTCCATGACTAAGACGCAACTAGCTGAAACAAGGATTAGTTGAAACAATGGCCACATTCTTCGCAAAACGATTATCATGCCACTTTGATCCATGTAAATGATATGGTCTCCCTCTCAAAAATTCCTAATAATTTGAAAAACGCTTGTTAGTAAGGGGAACGTCAGATACATTTTACGTGAATATATTTAACTGACGCCACATAAACTTTTACAAACAAAATTTTTAACGTGTTTTTCATTTTAAAACTTAATTGTAATATGATTAGCATATCAATTACACTATTTTTTATGGTATTCTACATAAACATGACATGAAATTCCTTCTAGATTTTTAAAAAGTTTATCTCTTTGGAATTGTAAAGATTTTTCAATAAGAAAGCCACATTGCCCTATTTTTCCAAAGTGAATTCTTTGAAAATAGGTGGCGCTTTTCTCTCTGTGTATGTACTCGTCGATATGAATTGCAAGTTTTTTTTTATTTGGTGAATATTTGCTGGTTTGAATGTTTTTGCAAGATATTGGGGTTTTCAACAATTTCTCAACCTTCCCTGAATAATTGCGAAGTAATTGAAATCCTTCTAAGGAATCATAAAATAATCGTGAATTAGGTAATCCATGATTAGATTTTAAATCTTTTTAAAGAATTGCAAGTAATAGTGTATTCAGAAAAAATACCTCTGAACATATTAAATTGAAACTGACAATGGCAGTGAAAGGGCTAAGTAACAATGAAACATGAGCAGCAATTTCTAGTAATAACCGGAGGAGTTTTCTAATTAGTTTTGATGTCGTAACATACAGGAAGACCCGACCTAGTGCCTTAGTTATCTCATGTTGATGAAATTATCGAACTAAGTTCAACAATCTCTGAACCCTCCATTTCACATCTAATCTATACAACTATATGGAATTATAGTATCAAAGATTATCTAGAATATCCTTTCCTTCCTCCATTACAAGTTAATCATATTTTACTTATGGGGGACTAAAACTTGCTTATATATCAAAATCTAATCTAATTAGTTGTGTGTTTGTGTGTATACATCAAGATTCAGAGTATTTCTGCAGGACCATATGAAAATTGTTAGAAAAATAATATAATTGTGTTTTCTCGGTATAAATATACTGAAGGAATTGACATGGCAATATAATAGTAAAAGGAATACAACGTCCTGTGTATATCTGGCATTTCACCCTCCGTACACGGGATATATCCAATCTATGCAGACAGAATAGTAATTTCATTAGCTATCCACTGAGAATCGAACATTCCACTATTATATCGATGAAGGGAATTGAAATTGAAAGATCCATTTTCAATCAACTACAGTCACAAACGATATGAGATTTTCATTTGCAGTGAATTGCAAAACTCATAAATTTTGAAGAGATGCCTTAAGAGCCATTACCAATTCAGGATGAGTAGGAATAGAAGGAGGTAAGAAAGCTGAATGATATCCTGCAAATAAATTTATATTATTTCAATTTTTATTTATTTTTTCTCGGACAGGAATCGACCCCACAGTTCTTAGTATCGGTCAAAGATTGAGAATATAAGAATTTTAAGAACTTCTGAAAATGTGTATCTTTTGTGGATTTCATCCACTAACAACAACTAAGATACAGTTTAGATTTCATTATATCGTCCAAGCAATTATAATAATAGCTCGAAAGTTGATCCGCTATTTTGTTTCCTTCCGTCCTCACTACACTTGAGAGCATAAATCTTCTACGTAGCCACATACCAAAATTGCCATTCTTCGTTGCTATTTCTTTCTTTCTGCTTTACCTTGAATACCCTCGATATGTCATGCGCGTCTAGTATCTTATTGCCATTTACGTTAGATGTACCTAATAATAAAATTTTAAAATTTTAATGCTCTTAAGTAAAAGGCTTTTCCTGTAGCTCTTCACATTTAGCTAAATTAATCTAACACAATGTGAAAAGGGGAATTTGCATCAAAATCGAGTTGATTGGTCCTTCGAGCCGGTTCCACAATCTATATGACGGTTGGTTATACTATTTGATTCGAATTCATTGGCCCTGTTTATTTTTTCATTTCTCATAATTGCTAAATTTATTGCACTTTGGATTTTGATTCCACATTATCCCCATTTGATCTGGAACCCACTGAAAAGATAACTTGTAGTGGATACAAAGCTTATTCACTGACGACGTGCAGACCCTCAGTAATTTATATGTTGTTCGAGGCATACTTAGAGCCATGAAGGCTGCCTGACTATCCGACGGGTTTACAATGTCCTTACCCTTGATCTCCATATCAAGGGCTATCTTTGCATTGCGATAGTGGAAACAACTTCAGCCTGGAAAACAATGGTGTGCCTTCCAAGTTAGTACTCCAACCCCATGTCAGATTCAAGGAAGTTAATACCCACACCTGCTCCCTTATTAGTGTAAGGGCTGTCGCTGAAAATGTTTAGAGCGGATAAGGGAATGTTCGATAAGGCACTTCCCTCAGGCCACGATATTTTTATAGGAAAACCCATAGAGAAGCGTCGCCCAAAACGCAATTCTGGTACCATAGCATCAAGTAGCATTCGGAGCAGAGGGTTTTCCCATACCAGTGTGGGCAAAGGTTCCAGCCCACACACCAAAGAGCAATGGGAAGAACCAGTTCAACCGTCTTCCGACCATTCCCTTAAGAGAAATTTACACACAGCTCTCTTTGAATCTGCCTGAGTGACAATATCCAGGGCTGGCAGATTATAAAAGGCCTCATGGGCAGTAGTAGCCGTTGATTGCATATAGCCTGCAACTCCTAGCTAAGCCAGTCTTTGCATGTGCGGCAGCCTCCGGATCGCAGGAAAAAGGTTTATCTAATGCAATTCTGTTGATACGTAGTAGACTATAGCTAGCTAGTTTTCTGTAAATAACAGAAAACGATAGTATAAATTTTCTGAGGAACTCCACATATAACGGTAGAAGATGTATCAGTTTGTAATCCTTTGACCATTTCTCACGTACGACACATCTGAAATAAGTGAACATATCTAAAACGGAAAGCTAAGATTTGGACTTCTGGAGCAACTGCCCTACGTTCAGGGCAACAGATAATTTTTTTGGGGAAAGGTAAGGCTAATGTCTGGACTACCACTGTAATGCAGGTAGTATGGCATATTGTGCTGCGTCAACTTCCTAACATGTTTAACGAAGTTATGATTTATGTTTTTCTATAAATAAAAGTCTACCATTGCCTGTTTGTTATTCCCAAATTTTAGAACCTGCCGTTTAGAATCGACTCGCGCATTATGAACGTCTTTTAGGTCTATTTTAAGTAATATTTAGTTCTTTGTCGTAATTATATTTGAAGTTATCGAGAATCGAACTCAAGTGAGTAAAAGTTCGAGCCCTAGTAGATAATATGCCTATATCCGTGAGCTTAGGTTTTCTACCTACTGGGTCCCTTCATGATCTCGATGATCACACCACTAAAATAAATTGAGTATCCTTTTGTATGGGCACTAAAATAGTACCACACTTTTCAAGTCCACTTCTTTTACATCTGACTTTGAATTGACGGTACCCTTATAGCTCTATCAGCAACTTTCTCCGACAATAATGTTCGGTCTTCGTATACAAATATTCATTACGTCATAATTTTAGTATGAAGACACTAGAAAATTATTGTATATTTACCTCAAAGTAAGACCAGAAAATAATACATCGTGATACTTCTCATTTCATTTCAACCTCTGATAAAAATCCACCTTAAACTAATTTCCTTTAATTTTTCTAATTTTCCGTGGAAATTCTGCAATTTTATTGGTAAAAATCTAAGAGCACGAAACACTCTTTACATTTAAACAGCAATAAAATTTCCCACTCTTATTTGAAAGCACGATAAATTACGGCACAGTCCTTAAAGTATTCGCGAACATTTTATTAAATTTTCATGAAAATAATTGCGGTAGAACACTTGACTCTGCTGACCTGAGTCCTGCGATGAGCCACCTTCTAGCTAAATGAAAAATTTCTGTAATAAAATTCAGTTCTGTTTCCCCTCTTCATTAGCATGTCGGGAAGCAATTTATTATTTCGAAATTTTTACATGACCAGCACATGCCTTTCTGAGACTCTTCAAAATCAGGGTGGCGCTACCGCTAAGTAGTAGTAGTAGTGGTAGTAGTTTCATAGTTGTAAAAATATTGCTATGCGACTAGTTAAAGACTCGATGAATCTCCTATTCACATAGGTAAACTTTTCACCTTTTCAACTTTCTATTGAGATTGAATACTTGGATAACCTTTATTGAATTTAAATTTTACAAAGTTGAATAGTCGACAGTCCCGAGGCTTTTGCAGTTGAATTTTTTGCGGCAGTTAAAGGAACTCAAACAACGCTTTCATTCACTTTTCAGAGAGTAGCACGCAATAATTTTTTTTTCCATAAACGCTGTCCAATTTGAACTTTAATAGTTTTTCATTGGTAAATTATAGCTTAATGGCACTTCTATCAATTAGAATTATATAAACTCACGTAATTATTTTTAATATACGCTTGCATGATATTAAATCCATAAATTATTTATTGATTGGAACAACTGTATAAAGATTACAAAATCTTGTTGGCGTACACAAAATATTCATAGGTCACCCAATTAGAAAAAAATCGAATTAATACATAGTTTAAATAAGTAAGTAGGTATACTACTAACTAGAAGAGTAGAAAAAGAATAAATAAAAAACCAAAGTAAGGTGAAAACTTACACTAACAAACAAACAAAAATTAAAGACTTTTAACCCGAATTTTCGGAATTTAATAAATTAAGATAAGCCCAGGTGGGGCTTGTGTTTTGAAATCTTATTCACAGCAAATTCTATTTGCAAGGAATTTGTACAAAGTAAGAACGTTCACCAAATTGAGACCTGCATCGTGGGAGAAGCAGATTCATTGCGGGGCAATTGGTATATAAAATGAACTGAGTCATTGAAAGCGACATTGAGTTTTAGACAGCAACTTGAATCCATCTTCAGAATTAATATGGTTCCAACGGTGAAGAGCGGTATGTTAAGTATCCGTACTAATTTGAGGTGCATCTCGACTGATAACAAATATGCACTGCTTCGTAATTGTCGTAGTCAGCTGTATACTTTGCCTATTAAGTTAGTTGCTCAGTTCTGGTTCTGAAAATATACATACAGACTGAATTCTTGGTCTTAGCATGAGCCTATTTTCCAAGGACCACTCTTGTATTCGCTGTAGATCTTCATTGAAGCGAAATATATAGTCTTCTTGTAATTCTAAAGGCCTGCTCATGTAAATCTGTACATCATCTGCAAAAAGATGAATGGATGAATTCTTAACAAAAGCGGGGAGATCGTTAATGTATAGACTGAACAAAGAAGGTCGGAGAATCGAGCCTTACGGTACACCACAAATCATATATAAGAATGTGGATAGTAAATTTTATGCCTTAACCGTTTGCTGTCTCTCAGAATGAAAGCTCTTGAAGAGACTAATAGCTGAAGAGGAAAAATTGAAGCTTGTTTGGAGCTGTATTAATAGACAGCTATGGTTAACAGAATCAAGGGCTTTACTGAAATCAAGGAAAATGGCGACATACAACTCATCAGAGTCCAGAGACTCATTGATATTTGAGCAAACTTTTAAAAGAGCGATTTCACAAGTATGCCGTCGTCGAAAACCCGACTGCCATGGAAATCAAATATTGGTTTGTTCGACAAATTCGTTCGCTTGGTTATATATAACCCTCTCAAAAACTTTTCTAAAGAAGCACAGAAGACTGATTGGTTGGTAGTCGTTAGCATCGTTAGGATTACGTTATTTAAGGATGGGAACAATAGGGCTTTTTTCCCAGGAAGTAGGAAATTGGGAGGCCATAAGGCAATAATTGAATATATTGGTAAGAATATGATCAATAAAGGATGTACCTCCGCAAATGCGTTCTGAGCGATCATTTCTAAAAACCAGATAACTCCGACGGAATTGGAGTGCACATGCGTTTTAAGCCAGGTTTCGCTAACTAGAAATGCATGTATATAAGAACATTAGAATATGTCATGCAAATCTGCACCCCACCTGATTGCCTCAAGAAAATTTTAAGAACGGTTCTTACTTTATCCAAAGGAGATATATGTATAGTCAGCCATCAGAAAGATACCACAAGCACCAGCAGAGTACAATCAATAACATAATTATTAAAATCGGATTAAAGCATATCACAGTCACAGAACATGGCATGAAAAGAATAAAAATAAAAACAAAATCAGAAATAGGTTAAACTTGACAGCAATAATATTTGTATGCAAAATAATAATAAATGAGAACAAAGTATAAGAAAATAAAGAAAAATAAAATAAAAGAAAATAATTGAATTCAAAAATTCGAAAACTGAGCTAAACTAGTACTCAGTTAGATAATACTAAAATTAAATGAAAAAGAATAAAAAAAAACAAATTAAATGAATTTCATACGCGGTTAGCTCCTGATAATTATTCCAGTTGATTTAAGCCAGCGATCTGTATTGGTTTTTCATCTTTAGTTCGCACGATAAATACGCGATCATCCCATATGTAAGTAGAGTGAATTTTTCCAAGCTTTCGAAGGTTATTTGCTTTTTATTAAATATTATTGGCACTAGTAGAAATGCTCTCCTTTATATAGATTGGACTATCTGAACAAAAGCCACTTTGCAATTCGCTTAGCTTAATGACTCCATGTGAGCATAAGATCTTAAGAAAGTTTTACGCTCGAGTGAAATGGCCAAACGAAGAATTATTGGTTGTGGAGAAGTATTATTTTTATCGGTACCAGTGCATTGTTTTTCACAATTAATGGTATATTTTCACACTAGATTACTGGGATTCCACCGATGATAACATCATTTAACAATTCATGGATTTTAATCCAACCCACATCTATTGAAGTTGATGAACTGTCGCACTGAGATCACTAACTAGTGGTATTGTCTTAATCAGATGCCTGTTGTCGATACCACCAGTGAGGATCTTTTCTAACAAAACTATTTGGCTTTGTAGCCCAACACTTAAATTAAGACAACTTTTCTATTTCTTCTCCAGTCTCTTGAGAGTCTAAGACGAATTTTAATTGGAATCACCTGATTGATTGACATAACTTAAATTTTTAGTTGCTGCACATCCTTCTCATGGATATTTCTTGCAAAGTTTTTTGACATGCAATTTGGCAACAGTTTGATTTGCATAAGTCTAAATCTATACCCAAATATCAGTCGATCATAGATTCGTTAGTTTACACATACCAAAAAAGTGCATCCAATTGGAATTAGGTCCACTATGTCCACTTGATTTTTCACGATCAGCAAGGATCATTTACTATTTTTAGTCGAAATTTATGTTCATCGGAACGAAAGTAATAGCTTAATGGTGATTTCATCATCTTAAGTTTTTTGGAATGTATTGGGATAGCTAACTCTAGAAAGTTCAATAGGTGCAGATCAAGCATTGCTTTTATTGCTGCCATGAGAAAAGTATCGGTATCGTTCCCAAGCATTCAAGCAATTTCAACTTCTGCTGCCATCCATTTTAAGTGTTTTCTACAAAAGGGTTAGACAAATTTTGCAGCAAATTCAGCCATCAGTCTGGGGTGACCTTTAGTTCTTCATTCACCAGCTATGGACTCAATAGCGGCGGGCTATTGATTTATTTGGTGGTTGAGCTGCCTCAGAGATGGCAAAGTTATGCGCCGTGTAGATCACCGGCCAGACTGATGTAGAGATCCCTCACCGAGTCTTTTCAGTTATTTTGAATATATCATGGGCTTGTTCCAGCACCTTCCCCTTTGTATAATCAATTTTATTCTCCCGTGGTTACCTCAAGGAAGTGAAATACATGTCAGTTCATCTCAAGTTTCCCTAGCCACAATCCGCCTGCGGAAAACTAAGCCTATTAGAGGCGAAGCCAAGATTCCACACTCCTGATGATGAGCTAATATGCGCACTGTCAACGAGCGCAGGCACCCTGCCTTCATTCCCCCTCTTAATAGGAAGTACTGTGTTTGGTGTTAATTGTCGTTCTCTGTAGCAGAGAACAACGAGATGTTGTATTAAGCCACTGTTCTCAGCACACATATGCGCAGATACAACACACACACACACACACACACACACACACACACACACGTACAACGCGCACGCGCTGAACACACACACACACACGCGCGCGCGCGCGCGAGCACACCAAGTAATACTTATGCTCTTGACAAAAACTTTAAGCATACCTTAACACTCCACAAATATTTTCTTCTTCCTTGGCGTATGTGGTTCTGGATGAGAAGGGTGAGTTATCTTGGATAGGAGAATGTATAAATGAGTAAAGGAAACTAAGTAGGTGGGAAGGCGCAGGATAATGTCGAAGTCGGTCTCAAATTCAGGACTCCTGGAATGGTAGTGCTTGTGGTTACTAACTGTGCTACTGGAGTCTCCTCTCTATTTATACTGAGACAATAATTACATCTGCCGCTTGATATACAAATTGCCTTAAGTACAGGACTATCATCATCATCAGAATATGTCAGGCTTTCATTGTGAGCCTTGTTGATGGTGAAAATATTCCACAGATATTTTTCTGACAAATACTATATTTTTTCTGTCGAGAACTCTACTCGCTACTACTACAAAACATTATAGCCGCGCATATGAGTCCACAAAAAGACGTTTCCAGTGTACTGTTGACTAGATCTCCACACTTTGTATAGCGTGACACAACCATTTTCACAGACTCTTTTGGATGTGACTATCTTCATTCACTTCACTTTTCGGAACAATTAACCTTATTCAAAAATGTTATGACGGGTGCTCTCTTAGCCTCTCCGCAACTTGTTTCGATGGCTACTAATGCTAGAGCATTAGCGATGAAAAAACTATTTCTAAATTCTAAGTACATATTTGGTCTCAATTGATCTATTTGATATAATCCTAAATACTGTCGCTAAGTTTCGGAACTCTTTTGGACTATCTGTGTACGTCTGTTGTGCTAATGTAAGTGCTTCCTGAAATTTACTTGAAGACTTCCTTATGCACCATGTTCATATAACGGAGTTAGAGGACAAATAGTATTCAAATTGATCCATTTTCTCCCCAGCCGGTAAATGATTAAGTGTTCATTGCCCTTTTTGCCTTATCTGACTACCAATATCACACTTCGCACGAGGCTGCTTTTATTTTTTAAGGAAGGAGAATGAAGAAAGTATTGATTTTTGTCTACCTTTACTGCCGCGCAATTAAGTTTGATGGAAGTTCTAACTGCGGAAGTGAAATAAATGCCGCTATTTGCTAATTACGGTTGTTATTCTCGAATTGCACTAAATAAGCTTATATGTTTACATAGGGCTTCTAAATAAACGTGAAATTGGTTTGACTGCATGCATTACATTCTCTGACTAGGAAGGGCTGAATAATTTTTTTTTCATTTATCCTCTTGATATATTTTTGGGCTACAAGGTTTTTCTAAGTCTTTAATGGGCTTGGAAACTTATATACTGGTGGTATGGTGTTTATTTCATCGACATCCCCAGAAGTTTTTGCTTTCATCTGGATAAAGGCGCCAAAACTACAGATGCACCCGTGCAAAACGTGGAAGGACTTCATTCCTCCATCTTTGAATTTACAACCTTTCAAGTTGGGCTGCTTTTGCTTTCCATAAAATTCACCAGAAATTGACTTTTACTTCAGAATCTTATCCTGAATTCATTACTGTATGGTCCATTTCCGCATATTTCGCTGGGAGCACTCCCATTCTAACAACTATGTGGTCTTCTGAATATATTTATATAGGGCTTGGACTTGAGACGACGAAATTTTAATCAAAATTTAGAAATTAATCAATATTAAAAAAAAATAGAAAAACTCCATTTAAAATTGCGTCAATATTCATCTTGATCGGCCTAATTAGTCGTCTTCACAAGATCTTTGAGTATATTTAGTTGAGGCGGAGTTTATTTAGTTGTTTGAAATCATCCTAATGTAAGTTTTATTTGACTTATTATTTACTAGTCTAAAAATGGTAGCAGTGTTCCACTTAAAATTAGCACTAACTATAAAAGAGTTGTTAGGAAATCAAAATGCATGCTTTTGTAGATTTCTCCAAGGAGCTCGACGAACCGGTTAGGCTGCTATTGGCTCTTCAGATTGACCCGCCGGCCAGAATAAATGTTATGAGAAGTACAGATGGTTCCTCTACGGAATCAAAATAAGAAGTCTGTAGATTTATGTCCTGGACGTGTTTGCCAGACTGTATGCTTGAATAGGACCTGTAGTTATATGGTGATTATCCCCTACCTCCCCACACTGGTGTTAATTGGTCCACTGCATCCAAGGTGCTTGATATCGCGAGGGTTAAATGGTCAGTTTCAACCTTTTCAGCCTTCAGAGCCCCGCATCCAAATGGCGTTTTTCCGGTAGAGACCCAAGTGCTGGCTTCTTACATTGATCCCATCTTCAGGGCGCTTTTGTATATATCCATCAAGTGTAGACGAAGGTGAAGGAGGGTAGTCATCGTTCCTAAGCTTGGTAGGGCTTCACATATGGACCGAAGAGTTTTCGATCCACAAGCCCCTCCTCATTTCTTTTGAAATGCCTGGAGATGCTCATGGATGAATATAGCCCTAAAAGCATCTCCCTTAAACACCTCGCAACATGCTTACCGAAGAGGCAGATCAACTGAGACAGCTCTGTCTTCGATGGTTACGGACATTGAACGGGAACTAGATCATAGATCGTTTAGCTTAGGAGCCTTTCTAGACATCGAAGGGATCTATAACAAGGCCACTCCCGATTTCCTGTATGAGGCAGCTCGTCGACATATAGTTGATGCACTATAGTGCGATGGGTCACCCAAATGCTAAGACGACGAAACTTAACCATGGAGTTGGCCGAACCTCTCTTAGTGAGCTCGTGGAGAAAGGCTGCGGCCTGCGTAGCGTGCTCTCCCCGGTACTCTGGTATTTGTTGGTTGACTCGCTCACTACGGCGTTGATGATATTCCTCTGCTCACTACCAGGCACACAGGCAGCTCCTGCCTATACCCTCATACAAAGAGGCTTCAATATTGTTGAGGAATGATGCACGCGTCATGTCATGGCAGCAAATCATACGAAGACCAGCTTGGTGCTCTTCTCCAGGAGACGTAAGTTTGGGCACTTTGTTCTTTCAAGACTCTTTGGACATATTCTGCAAATGTCACCCCATGTCAAGCACCTCGGTGTCTACCTCGACCGACGTAACTGACGTGCGAATGCATGGAGCGAAAATGTTAATGCATCTATGAGGGCTTTTGCTCAATGCAGGAGAATCTTTGGGTACTCATGTGGCATGTAACCAAGTATTGCTCACTGGATACACACCTCGATAGTAAGACCCATGCTGATATATTCCCAATTCATAATGTGTATTGCGGCCGAGAACGCAACTGGGGAATGTAATCCGGCACTTAGCGGGCTTACGAACGTTTACTAGCCTGTGCAATATAGACTCAATGCGATCTACGGCTACTGCTGTTCGCATGCCACTTGATGCGATGGTTCCAGAGCTTCATTTCGGGCCTCGCGTCTCTATACGTTCTCCTCAAATGGAATCATGGGCTGAGGGAAGTGTCTTATCGAGCCTTTCCCGGTCCGCTCTAAACAATTTCATTGACGAATTGAACCTGAAATTGGGTTTGAGTATTCACTTGGAAGAAATACCACTTCTCTATCGCAATGGCAGCGAATATAGCTCTTGATATGGAAATCAAGGAACAGCCATTGCTATCCTCTCATATAATCAAGCAGCCTTGATTACTCGGAGTGGTTCTCGGATAATATCTAAGTTACTGAGTTATTGGAGAACATCTGGTGTTAAACTGCGTATCCAGAACAAGGTGTCCCTTCAGTGGGTTCCTGCACACATGGGGACGATGAGGATTAAGAGGGGTGACGTTCTAGCCAGGTTTGGATCTCGTTCTCCTTTTCTTAGTCCGAAACACCCTGTAGGCATTGTTACCTCGGTGATTAGGTTTCGCATCAAAAGAAATGTTCGCATGAAACAGCATCAGCGATGGGTGAACGTGAGTTCTTGCATGTGTACAAAACTTTTTCGTGATGGGCATAATAGCAATTTCTCTGACTTTCTCTTCGGGGGGTCAGAAGGAAACAAAGCAAAGCTGTGGTTACCCCACAGCTTGCTTAACGCTCATCTAACAATTATGGGAGTTCTTTACAACCCTGAGTGTCTGTTCTGAGTCATGTCCTGGGGCCTAAGACAACTTGCTTGTAATATCACGTCCTACTGCCTATAAAAAAGAAAAGAAGTAAGTCCGAGTGATACATATTTCACTCAATGTGTGCACTAATATTGTGTTAGTTGAATAGTTGTCCACTCAATTCATATACTGAACTGACTAATAAGTAGACAAATTCCACTAATTGCGTGAGCTATTATTGAATAATTAGTAGAATGTCTTTGATTTCCATTGCAAACCAGAGCAATTAAAGTATTAGAAATTCTGATTCTGTAGTGTGTCGAGGTTCGGAGGAGATGAAGTTAATATTGTGAGCTGGAGGTCAGATTCGGGTCTGTATATGTATGTCTACTCTTCAGATTCTATATTTGAATCATATGAACCACCATCTTTTTCTATAAACAAATCTTTTTTAAAGAGATTTGTTACACAGAAAAATATCTTTGCCCCTTCTTTCTTCTGTTACGGAATGATGTGCTTAGAATTTAAGGTTATAAGGCCATTAATATTATGCTAGAACCAAGAAAAATATATTTGACACTCCAGAAGCTTGAAATTGAAAAAAATTAATAACAAATAAGGAAATTCTTCCATTTATGTAAAAACAAATTTGTTCGGTATCATTCTCGTATCTTATCACATTTTCTATTGTATCTATAAAACATACTTGACAGATAACCTGAGCTCTACGCACCCACTTCATATTTCGACCTCCATGCTAAATACATGCTTAAATTAATTCTCTTCAACAATCTGAATTCTGTCTGTACCATCATTTCCTTTGACCATTGAGTTATCTAACATTCGGATACGACTCCCTGATTGGTAGCAAACAAAGCTCAGAAGAGTGGAAAATTCTCTGTAAACACTCTGATGAGCAAAAGATAAAGGTTGCAGCTTAGTTAGGTCAGGAATAACTACATACATGTACCTTTTAAGCAGATCTGGGAAATTTTATCAAAGAACTGTAGCTTTTGATTTGGCGAGAGCTCATTAGAGCTGATTAAGTGTATTAGTGCTGATGGTATACAAATTTGTTAAATTTTGTCGAATCCAAATCTAAAATAATACAAAAATGAAAAACTAATTAAATCAATTCCTTTTTTTTTGCAAACCTTTTCTTTCAGATTTCGTTTCAGATGGCAATTTAGTTTATAGTACAGAATTCTGCTGTTGCCTCCATTTACCTTAACTGCCACTTTTAATCTAAGTTCACTAATTCGTCTTCGATTAAAGAGGCCTTAATAACTCATGAGACATATTACCAGTACCAACTTGTTGTCAAGTTTTCGACCATCAAAAAGTTGCGATACTACCATTCGAATGATACTATTGATATTCACGAAGCCTTAGATAGCAACCACCTAACTATTTTCCTACTACTTGATTTCATCAAACCCTTCGATTCTATTAATCACTTCCAAATTTTAATAAAACCATCTTTACATAAGCAGTTAAACTTACCGAAAACTTTCCTATTTCTTAAAATTGAGTATTACTTCTGCTCAACAGTGGAGTGCCTCAAGACTCTATTCTCGGCTTGCTTCTCTTCTGTCTATACATAGACAATCTCTCTGAAGTCATAATGGATGAAATTTTATATTACTACTTAGATGTTATGTAAACTTATATCGGTCGAACAACGGTTTGATGAAGAACTGTCTATATATGGCGTAAACAGTTTACCTCAGGTGGACAACACCAATTGCCGGCTCGAACTCAGGTTTGGGATGGGTTTTACTTCAAACTCGTTCCAATCGGAAATCAGCTTCAGGGGTACTGGATACACAGAAAAGGGTACATTTTGAAGCGAAGCTTTTCGTCCTTTAGATCTGATATGAAAATTTGTTGTTGATGACGTGTTTATTGATAATAATAGTAGTTAAATAAAAGAACACCGCATTAAGAGTCCGAAATTTTAGATTTGTTGAGCCATAACTTCAAAACTGAGAGGAGGAGGAGAAAAGTTTATAGACCATTGGAAAGACCCAGCGATTGCCAATCGAACAGTTTTTAAAGCATCATCATAGGTTGCCACGTTCAGAAGTTACAGGGTAATCTATAAAAACATACACACATATTTTTTAAGTCCCCTTATCTCGGAAACCGTTAGGATTTCCCTCCTCCCACCCATACAATTCTTTGCATTCAAGTGTAACACCACATTCGGGCCACCCTGTATAACATTAACATAGTTACAAAATTTTTTTTTTATGTGTGCACAAATAATTTTGTGAACAAAATTGGATGCACAAATATTTTGTGAAAAAACTTGTTGTTCTATTTATTTGTTGAATGATAATTTTTTTTAATTTTTTAACTGATCATGTAAATAAAAGCTTTACAAACATGTGCTATACGAACTCACACTTAACAATTCAATATAAGGTTGCACTTATTCTGCATAAAAAGACTAGTCTATTGGTTTACTTTAGGCCGCATTCAAAATTGATAAACAAAATATCAACTTGAAAAATCCCCACTGCTTAAATGTCGCAGAAATAAATGACCGCTGCTCAGAATGCCGCATTTTAAAATGTAAAGCAAAAGTTGAAAAAGTGCAGGGGAAATATTCAAAAAAGAAAATAGAATAAAAGTTGTTTTGGATAAGAAGTTTGAAAACTCGAAACTATAATTGAAGAGATTAGCTTACAATACTGTATTAGCATAGATTCCAGTTTTCCTTTAAAAATATAGGAAAACCACCAATTTGCAAAATTAGACAAGTTTTAAATATTTCATTTAGCCCTAAAGATTGGCGACATTTCTGGCGACATTTTAAACGCAGATATGCGTTTTTGTGGTCGATATGTCCTATTAACTAATTTACAATTTTCGTTTAAAAATTGGACGACATTATGAAAATTTTGTTTAGAGACAAAAAGCGACATATTATGTTTGGCGACATTTTTAGGGGTTCCCCTAAGTATTAAGTTATAATATTCGTTTAACTTTTACTTTTGTTCGGCGGGTAGGATACGCAAAAACAAAAATATAAAAAAAAACAAATGCGCAATAATAATGTAAATACAATATACTATAGACAAGCACCAACTTGTGCCTACTCCCCGTCGGTTGAAGTTTCATCAGCTGGGTCTGGTCCTGAAATCAGAAAATCGATAACAAAATGCACGACGAGGGAAGGTGTTAGGGCTAAATCAGACTGGTTGACTACCCACCACTAAAGACTCTCTTATACAAAGATGCTGCAGGCATACGGTATAGTAAACAATTGGACGAAATTCCGCCGTAACGAAATGAATTCGAAATAAAGGAAACACTCTTACCTCGAAATCTTTTCGATTTTTTATAACTTAAACGAAGTTTTTGCATCATGCCTTAATTTCCGAAAATTTGAACGAAAGGGGGTCATTGACCCGCGGGGTCATTGGACCTTACTTTTTCGAAAATGAGGCTGGAGCAACAGTTACGGTGAATGGATTGCGCTATCGACAGATGATTAATGATTTTTTATGGCCGGAATTGGATAGTATTGATCTGGACAGCGTTTAATTTCAACAAGACGGCGCTACGTGCCATACAAGCAACGAAACCATTGATCTTTTACGGGAAAAGCTTCCGGACCGTATTATCTCTCGAAGAGGTGATCACAATTGGCCACCGAGATCTTGTGACTTAACACCTTGCGACTTCTTCCTTTGGGGCCTGTGAAAGAGAAGGTCTACGCCAACAGCCCAGCGTCGACTCAAGACCTCAAAAATGGAATTCGTGAGGCTATCGAGGACATAGGGCAGCCACTGTGCGATTTGGTTATGGAAAATTTCATGAAAAGGATATAGTCCTGTAGCCGTGGTCGTGGTGGTCATTTGGCTGATGTTATTTTCCATTATTAACGGCATACCTTCCTCTTTATAATGAAATAAAGATCCGATCATTTATCTCAAAAAGTGGTATTTTTCTTTGAATATCAAAATAGCACCTCTTATTGGAAAACCCTTTAGATGAACCGCTTGTAGCTCTTTTTTTTTTTACCAAAAACAACGTTTTCAATCACGCCGAAATTTCCGAGAACTCGAAATACATAGATGCATCGCTTATAGCTCAAAATTTCTTCGGTTTGTTTTCTATAGTTTCGATACAGGCTCATGTCAATTTCCGAGGCAGTCTAAAGCAAATATTTTCAATTCATGAAATTGTTTTTCGCAGGCATTCCAAGTTGGGATTTTATTGAGTGAAGTGCAAAGTGAAGTTTTAATACAGTGAGCAGGTATTAATTTTTTATTTATCCGATATCGTATTTACTTAGTATTTGCAAAACGCCTTACAAGAAAGGTCGATACGAGATCGTACTGTTAAAAAACATAGAATCCAAAACGAACTGCCAACACATATACATGAACTTCGAAAGAAAGTCGAGCTAGCGAACCTCCCTCGGGTCGCCAATACGATTCGATATCGTGTTTCGTTTTTTCTCCTGCAATTCGCTAGCACGTCGCAAGCGAATTCGATTTCAAAGCTTAACTTCACCTAGTCGAATTGATTTACTTCGAATTCGATTCGATTTTGAACAGTAATGTTTGCAGGGAGCCGGTCTATAGAACTCAATTTTCTAAAAATAGAATTGAATATCTGAAACTCCACAGTGTTTCATACCCAACAAATCTTCTTAGGGAAGCCCTTAATTGTTTCTTGGAATTTTTCTGGATATTTTTTCATTAGAATTTGTATGCATTCTTAGCGCCCGACAATGGCACACATGAAAGTGTTGTATCTGAAATTAACTCCAATCGGCCACTAAATGAATAAAAATTCTGCCAAAATATTTTTTGTAAATTTCTAAGAGGAAACGAATTGCTAACTAGCGTGTACTGTCATAAAAATTATTAGCCCCATCCCCTCCCCCCCAGCAACGTCCAAATACATACAAATTCTGAAGAAAACATATCAAATAAACAAGGAAACAATTGAGGCCTTCTCTACATCAGGTCGAGACATCGTTGATTTTATATTGTAGCGATAGCGAGCCATTGCTGTCGGTCTCCAATAATGCATAAAAATTCTAAAGAAAATATTTCCAATAAATTTCTAACAAAAAAGTGAGGACTTCTCTATATCATGGCCAGGCTGTGGTGCTCATGAATAGTGAAGGCCGTGTACAATGCGAAGTTTTAATAATTTCTCAACAGAGGTGGAATCTTGGAGATTCCACATTATTTTTCACTGAGGCCAAACTAAACAATGTTCCTGGAATATCCTTGTATTATAGATTTCTTGCTACCACTTTCCTATAGAGGATCTGATTCCTGTCTATGTTTCTGGCTATCCGAAAGCTACTATGTAGAGTAGCTCTACTAGCATTTTTTTCCCTTTTTGCTTTTCTTCTCATCTTCTTTTCCAGTACCGCTATGGTATCCCGATTTTCTAAGAAACCATCTCCTGGCTTAAGAATTCTACGAAAATTTCGGGTTTTACGATCCAGTGGGTGGTAGCCAAAAGAAAGAGGTTAGGTTGGAATTCCACTCGAATTTCGAGTACGCGTCCCTGATGCTAAGGCGCGTGGGGTACTATCTTGGCCAAAAAAAGAAAAACCCAATACCCACAGCAAACTATTTTTCCCAGGAAGAGAAATGTTTTTGTGAAATGCCTTCAGTTTTTTTTTTTTTTTTCTTTTATCAGTTATGCACCAGACTTACTGGCTCCATTAGAGAAAATTACGTGCAATAAATAATTGTTTGCAGGTTTCCAGAATTTACCTGAGCTTAATCAATTCGCGCAAGTAATGTGGGTACAGTAAATAATCATTTTTCTGTAACTTCGTAATTGTGTTATTACTGCGAACTGTTCTTATTCAAGCGGACACTGCAAAAATGACTAATACCACCGAAATTTTGGGTTTTCACTTCGCCCTCTGCGCCGATAAGGAACCGTTTTTCTCTCGTACGTAGCAGCGGTGAAAATCCAGAACATATATGTGTTGAAGCTGGAAGCGGACAATTTTGCTGTGTTGGTATGGTTTGACAGCTTGGGCTAATCATTTCTTGTAAGATAATCGAATTGATTCACAATTGATTATCGATTTATCGATTACTGGAGTATAAGTCAATATTGATGGATCTTCGATGATATGATATTAGGCGAAAGTAGTAGTAAGATCGATTGACTTTCTACGTGGAATTGAAATTGATTTTAAACAGAACAGTGATGTGATGGAAAAACCATACTTCATTTTATTAGGTTATCAGCCCTCCGTTTAAGCTGGTTTCTGGTTATCTTAAAGTCGATATAATGGGCCCGTTAAAATGACTACTAAGTTATGATCTGGACATATGTACATACAGAAGTTCGTTTATCACATCTTTGCTCAGATTCATCCTAAAACTTATTAAGCCGATAGTAAGTATATTTAAATTCCTGCATATGTCGCCGCCAACAACTATCATAGGTATTCCAGTAAATGGCTTTCCTGTGATCGACTAGAGATCTGTAGAAATCTCTTAATTCCTTGGTATTATCCTAACTATGACTAGCCGTTCCACCTTATTCAAGCTACCAAGAATTTGCAGAATAATTGTCGAATTATACCCGTTTTCATTATTGCTTATGCTCATCGTTCCCTTCTCCTTTTATGTTTTTTCAAGGATAATGTTGTGAGCACTAATGTTTCAATTAATATCAATCATATCAAGAAAACATTGACTCCTCCTTTAAAATCGAAATCGAATACTTCAAACCGTAAGGTATCTTTTTTTTAGGCAACTCATCTGCTAACCCGGGGGTTACATCTGCAAGCACAGCCTGCATGTAACTTGCACTGCCGTACTTCTTGCACGTATAATCCAACTGCCATGCATTTTTCAGCGAACTTACATGTTGAAAAATCATGGCAGCTGGGAGATAGTAATTTGACATTTATACAGTTTTCAAAATGGCGGAAAAGAAATGCTTTAGAGAAATTTATAAATTTATACCGAGAAAATGAAATTTTCGGGGATCATTTGCATTACATCATTTACCAACACTTTCCTCTTCCTTTTTTCTTGGCCTTTTATCATTACATTTCTTGTATTGCTATAATTTTCCATATACGCAAGACTTTACGTCTCAATGCCATTTTTTAAATGAACTTGTATGCAAGCTGATAAGACATCAACCAAACTGCCTTCTGCTGTCAAGTTTAAAATCGTGTTGGAAGGGAGGCTTGCATGCATGCTGTTTTTATAAGTGTTACCCCCAGGAAACCTGCTAAGTAGGAGAAACTATAAAGATATAAAAGTCGAAAGAAAGCTAGGTAAGAGGGAAATATTAGCACTGTGTCGAAGTGGGATTCAAACCCACGACCCCTGGGGTGGTAGTTAGAGAGTTTACCAACTAAGCTACCGAAGCCACGTCTGTTAAGTTTTTTAGAACTCATTCATACCTGTGTCTGCTTTTGATTCTTCAGTTAGAGGATAGCATTGACCTGCTGTCAAGTTTCTCAATCTGGTAATCAGGTATGTTGCAAAAATCCTCACTGGAATTAATCAGATTGGATTGGACTTTTCTATTAAAGGTGATATAGGCCGTCAGTTGAACAACCACTATGTTGTACTAATTCATTTATAAGAAAATTTCCTATTCCATGGTGCAATACTAACACTCCCACTGTGTCAAAGTCTTTGAGAATCAGAGCTTTCTACATTTAACCCAAATGGGGATTAATTACTGTCAGCTGTCTGAAACAAACCTATCTACCAATTTATAATATCAACAACTGTTTTTATCCCGGGATACCTCCATATGAAAATGTATCCAATAAATGCTTACCCTGTTGCCTCCATACTGACCATATTTTGTGTCATTTAAAATATTTCACATTTTAGATTTGTTATTATTGAAAATTTTTAAAATTTTTACAGACATACATATATAACCCCACTAATATATTAATGTACCTATCTTAAAGCTTCTTTTAACCTTTCGTCTTTGAAAAAGAAAAGCTTCATCCAAAAACTTTACAGCAGAGGAGGATATATACTTATTACCATTGGCGTAACAAGGATTTTTTCTGGGGTGGGTCCCGGGTCCCCTAACTTTCGCACATAGGCTTTAACAAACATTTTGTTTTACAGGTATAACAGCTCATGGGTATTCAAAGCTATTGACCGACATTCTTTATCCATTGATCTGAGCACTTACAAGATAGCAAATTGATATAATATCGAGAGCCATTGAAATTGCATGTATTACAAAAACCATAAAGTTGCTTAGAGTCTATAAGTTACAGAACCCACAAGAAACATAATCTAAATTCTAAAACATGATTTCCGTCAAATTAATTACAAAAAAAAGAGTGACTTAAACTTCAAAAATCAAAGTTGCAGAGATGTGCGACCATACAAAATTATATACGGGTATTCATCTAGGGTATCAGCTTTGACAAATTCTATGTACACACCGTTTAAGGACATGACTTTATTCAGGTTCTTTCAATAAAACATTTTCGTATTGTATTGTACATTCTAGCTTTTTTACTATCTATCTATATCTAAGTAGGTGTTGGATTTCAAAATGCATCTATGTTTTAACATCTAGTCCTCCTACGTGAAACCGTAACTCTACTCCCAAGAAAGCAAAAGGGATAGATGCGCACTTTTAATCCAATGCAAATTCAGGTACACGTGTGTGCATTCGGAGTGATTTTACAAAGAAAAGCTTTTGGTAAAAGGGCATTCTTTGTCGAGGTTCTGATGTTAGAGGCCAGAGGAACAACGAACAGTTTTCATTTGTTTCCCATTCTTTATTATAATTCTCGTTGAATGTTGATTCCTTTTCCTTCCTTTTGTTACTTTCAGTTTACTCGCACATTTAAATTATTGTATAAATAGTCGACAGGAAACTAGGTAAGACGAAATAGCGCAGGATCGTGTCGAGGTAGGTTCGAACCAGGGACCCCTGAGATGGTAGTCAGCGCGCCTACCAACCGGGCTGCCGAGGCTACATTTAAATAGATTAGTACATACATAATGTAATTGTCGAATTGGGTAAAAGTACATTATTTTTTGAATTCCAATTAACCCAACCCAACTTCCACTAGTATTAGTATGCTGTTCTTGCTGCAGATCGCAACTTAACATTTCGGAATTTTTCCTCACCCCCTATGCCGCTCACCCGTAAAAAGTGCACGCCTAGACTTCAAGTTTTAACTCGACGCATAGCGGAAAAGCTTCGTTTACAGCCGGCCGAGCTCACAAGTAACCAAGCAACAATTTAAGTGGTAAAAATAAGATTAGGTCTCTTTAAATCAAAATAAAATATAATAAATAATAAATAAAATAATAAAATAAACATTTTTCACGCTCTGCGCATAGTTTTGCATATTATAGCAAGGTAGCATACATTTTTGTAGATTCTTTCTAATGGGCTCGTGGTTAATCTTGTGTATGTATATATCCCATACTATACTCATACGATTCCTTGAGCATATTAAATGGAATGAGAACCCAAGTTTTATTTCGATGTTTGCGCCTTACGTTTTACTTTATTTCCCGAAATACCAATTATGTAGAGCTGCTAATATACTTTTATTTCATAATATAATATAATATGAATATTATTGAATTTTTAATTCCGCACTAAACTTCCTTATAAAGATAGCTTTATTATTGAATCCGTTGAGATAGGAATCAAAAAAACTTAAAAATGCCTCTTTTCCGGAAAATTAAACAAAGTTTTAGGAAATTTTCAAAATTTGATTGATGTTAAATATCAATTAAAATTTCCGTACAAACTTTCAAAAAAGTTCCGGATGATTTCTCCTAATGAATACATCTTCCAGCCTTGGTCAAAAATCAGTGGAATCAAAGTACTCGCAGGGCAGTTTTTAAAAATTTTAAAAAGACCTCAATAGATTTTCTTATAGAAAAGAGCTCTTTGGATTCCGATTCAAACGGATTCAATTTAATTAGGCTTAAGATTATACAACTGCCTTTTAGGATTTTTATAATTTTTCCGGGGGTGCCAGTCTACATTCTAGGGGGGACCAGGCCCACCCTGGCCCCTAGCTACTTATGCCAATGCTTATCACGGAGCTCAAAACAAAGTCCATGTTACCCAAAAAAAAAAAAAAAAAAGACGCCATGGAATGTAATCATTATGAATTCTCAGCACGCTCTCTAAGAATTGCGCAGATATTATGTAATCATATCGTCTGTGAGTCCATCACCAAACAATTTCAAATGGATTCTCCCTTTTTTCTTTAGAATTTTTAATTTTTTTTTTTCGATAGATTTGAGTAGCGTCATTTTCATTATTGAAATCTCAGGAGATACAATGACATTCTTAGTCGTTTACAATAATAAATCTCCTCCTTTTCCTTGGCAACAGTATGATACCCACTTCGAAACACCATCTCTTGTTTCTATTTGATAGTTGTATAATATCTATACAGTTACAGTTCCGTACATAATATGTAGGTAGAATATATCTTTATCTACCTATCTCACGCAAATATGAATATGGGGCCATTTCTGTTCATTTCTTCTTCATATTTGTCTAAATTTATTCAGATTTTTCCCTTTTTTTTTAACGACAACGAATGATACTGACGGGCTGCAGCGTAGGAGTTTTCTTATTTATGTGCATACATTTAATGCTGAAATGATTTTCAATAACGTCATAGCTTGTAGGAGCTTTCATGCTTAGGTGCACTTAAAATTGTGCTTCAAGAAACATTCAGTAACTCAAGTATAGTCCTTGGGGAAATAATAGAAATTGTTTAACCGTAGGTTATTTTTATGTAAGGTTCTTATAGATATGCGAAATGTTAGAACAGAGTAGTAGATTGATATTGAGCATAAAAATCTAGATTGGAAATTGACTAAGGTGTGCTATGCTTGATTCTTTTGTAAAGGAATAATATTAACTACTCAAAAAAATTCTGAGAAAATGTGCAATTTCCGTTTTCCATTTAGAATAGATTGATGGATTGAAAAGAGGTTGAGGTTTCAGACATGGCCACAACAAGGCCTATTATGCACTCTTCAGACCTTTGAGCAATTGCTCAGATATCTCTGTGACCTGGCACGAAAAGAACGAGTACGTTATTACTCCAAGAGAGCGAATTCAGGATGGTTTTACATTCCAAACCTTGTTTCGAGGTTACAAAGGGTTTTGACAAGGTCCTGACAGCTGCTTGGCTGTCCGAACACATGACAATCTCCCTGTTCTCAGTGAATGATTTGTGGAGATACCTTCTTGCTGCATGGATAGCCTCGCCTTCCGCTTGGAAAATCTTGACATGGTTTTTATTTGCATAATTGCCAATTTCCATATAAGGCCCCTCGGAGAAAACGCCTTCTCTGGTGTTTTCCTCCGATTTAGAACAGTCTCTGCAGACAGTAGGTTTTGTCAGAAGTGAAGTGCAGATTGTGTTTCCCATTCTGCCCAAGATCCAATTTTCGAATTAAAGTTGCTTTTCAGTATAGTATCGATGAGGTGGTCGCTACTTGTGTGGGTGTCAGGTGCTATAGTTTGCACATATTCAAAGATGGATGTGGAAATCGTGTTCCAGTGTAAATCCAGCTCTGTTTGAGAGATGCAGGCTCAGCGCTGCAATCGACGCCCCCTTCTTGATGGGTGTTTGCATGGCGTTTATGTTGAGGATGACCTTAAGAGCCAAAGTATTGGTTGATTTGAGACTTGAGACTTTAGAATAAAAGAGTAGAAACTTTGAGCGAAATATCCTTCCAGAGAGATTAAGGTTCAAGAAAAACTGGTTGAAGATAACAGCTATCGTCTGAACTAATCCCCAAACAATTGACAGCTTCTTTTAAAGATTTATATTTTTATTTATTTATCTTTGTGTATAATTAATATACAAAGCTCTTATATTTGTATAAGGAAATCTAAATAATCAATATAATTCTGGAACAAAATATAAAGCATTGCAATACAAAGTAATTAAACAGCAACTAACTAAACTATGACTAACTACTAAATTGAAAACACTACTTTTAATTGTGGTTATTGTTCTGGTCTAAATTATGTCTTATATCGAGCGTGGTAAATCATTCCAGGCATTGTGTGATAAGAATTCAATTTTCAATGTATTAATCCTAGGCAATAGACAATAAGATAAAATAATCTTTAGTCTGTACCGAATAATATTGCGGAGAAAGACTACTACTAATACTAATATATAATTAAAAGAGAATAGAAAAATAAACAAAAAGGAAACGTTTGATGCTAAATTAAAGTTAATGATAAAAAAATAAAACAGAAAAAAAAGAAAAAAAGAAATTAAATAAAATGAATTTACATTATACATTCGTAGAAAATTGTAAAAAAAAAAAGGAATTATTGTAAAGTCTTTGTAGACTCGAGATCGGAGAAAAAGTTACATATAAAATATATGCGGTTTATGCAGTTAGATTGTCGGAAGGAATATATTGCGTAATAAGTTTCCGAAAGACACCCATCGAGCGCGATCCATGCAAATCAGCAGGAAATGAGTTCCACACATGAACTGTTCGAACAAAGTTCAGAACGGAATGTCTATGTCGAAGTATCAGAATGTTCACATTTCTAGAAGATTGCATGCATACAAGCTCACTGTACAAGTAGGTGGAACTTTTTGAGTAAATAAGTTTATTGAGGAATATAAAAGCCTTTCAAACCAAATGAACATTCAAAGAGCAGCCAAGTAGAGCGTTCCGATGTTGAGAAACATACTCAAAGCATTGGAGCCCGAAAACAAAGTGCGTGCAGTCGTTAAAAGCAACATTTATCTTTCTCCGACAAACTGCGTCTAGAGATGGAAAAATTACGCTACCACTGGTAAAATAATGTATTACTAGTGTTTTGACAAGCTTCAGGCGTAATGATCTTGAGAGGATACTAGCCGATAGCCACAGTCTGCGGAGACCAGTATAAATATGACGAACGACACTATTGATATGGTTACAGCATATCATCGAGGCATTGAAACACACTCCCAAGTTCCTCACCGAATCATTATATCGCAAGATTTTGGAATCCAAAAAGACTGGTGGAAAATCATTAGCATCGTCAGTCTCTCTAAACATCCTCAATGATTGTGATTTATCAAGATTAAGTACCAAGTGATTCCCCACGGCCCAAGTTAAGACCCTAACTAGATCGGATTTTATGCGGTCTGCACAATCATTCATGAGGCCTATTGGGCTTGCCAAATATAGCTGAACATCATCAGTATATAAGTGAATACTGTAATCCTTAATAACGTCGGGATAGGTCATTAATGTAAGTACAGAACAATACTGGACCAAGTATGGATCCCTGGGGGATGCCATATGTTCACGACAGCACATTAGATACAGAGCCGTCGACCTTGACCAGTTGGCATCTATTAAACAGGAAAGAATAAATTAAACTAACGGCAGACGAAGAAACATTAAACTTATCTCACAATTTCGACAGCACTTAAGCAGGGCTAACATACTATCAAAAGCCTTAGAGAAGTCCAGAAAGGCTAACAGGCACAATTTATTATCGACCAAAGCCCTGCAAATTTCAGTCGATACTTTTAGGAGAGCAGTTTCTTACCTATGAGCGGCGCGAAAACCCGATTGACAGCTGATTTAATAATTATTACTCTGAATATATTCGATTTGTTTTAAGTGACATGATTTTTTCAAGAAGTTTAGAATGGAAGCATAATAGACTAATCGGCCTGAAATCATTTAAATTGGCATGTGAACTTTTCTTAGCTATCGGGTTCACAGTAGCGATTTTCGAGAGAGAAAGAAACTTTGTTGTGGTAAGACAAGTGTTGAATAGATGTAAAAGCGGAGAAAGAATCCAGGGCGGAATATATTTTATGAATTTAGTGGGGGGGGTTTCATCCGGTCCGATAGTGTGCGATTTAATAGAAAGAAAAGCCTTCATGACGTGGCAGTAATAAATTATGTGTTCTATTGAACATAGAGAACATTTAGAGGTCGTAAAGATACCAAACACATTTAAAAACTTAAAAATTTTATTAAACAAATCAGAGAACAATAATAATTAAAACGAACAAAATATATTTTATATTTGATATAAAATAATCATCTTTGAATAAAATGAGAAAAGATAGAGAAACACTAAAAAAGAAGAAATCATTTAGGCAAAGATAAAATTAAAAGTATAAATGTAATAAAGAAGAGGAAAACCTTTACAATACGTTCGCGTGTGCTGAATGATAGTACATATATCAACTGACAACCTGCATATACAGTCCACAATAAACTCCCTTCAAAAATATTTCAGATTTACTACTTCCTTAAGTATAATGAAAGCATAAATAAAATTCTACCACATAGTGGGAAATGGCGCAATTATTTGGGCTTCAGGTGAACACCTAATGATTACGATGCGTGATGCGTGTATTGCGCTTCCAGACCAATTTAGTAGTTGCGTTAACAACGGTTGACAATTGTGCTGACACCCAAGCTTACATATAAATTTTATATTATTATGGATAAATAAATTTTTCAAAAAGAAGAGTGTTAAAGGGGCTTACCACAAAAAAAAAAAGCACATGGAACTTGTATTGTATTTGTATTGTATTGATTTATTAGTACTTTCATTAATAATATTTATAAAATGTAACTAAGTATAAAATAATTCAAATTTCTAGCAAAAATTTTTTTTTTGATTATATGTTAAAATTTACATTTCACATAATTTAAAAGATTTTTTTTAAATGCTTTTATATTCAATTCATTTTTGATATTCATTGGTAGGTTATTGTACATCTGTAAGCCGCGGTATGTCACCATGTTCTGGGCCCTCTTTGTCTTATACATATTCAGCCTGAAGTCTCCACCGTCTCTCAATTGATAGGGTTGCACATCATTAACATATATTGCCATTTGACATAAATATTTAGGTAGCATATTCCTTTTTAATTTATATACGAAGAATAATACATTAAAAAACGTTCTCTGTTTCACACTCAACCAACATAGAGTGTCTAACATATGTGTAATAGGAGTGTATCTACTGCACTTTATTATCGATCTCATTGCCTTGTTTTGGAGTTTTTGTAACCGATTCATCATTTCATTACTACACATGAATAACACTGTAGAGCAGTATTCAAAATGAGGTTTAATCAATGTATTATAAACACTTATAGCCGTTAATAAAGATAGTTTGTTTCTAATACGTTTAAAAAATCAAATTTTTTTCGAAATTTTTTTACACACATAGTCTATATAACACTTAAAGTTCAAATTATTGTCAATTACAACACCAAGATATTTCATTTCATTTACAAACTCAATTTGATCATTTTCTATTACCAGTTGCCTCGTATTCGCTCCATTTACTATCATTCCTTTCGTTTTTAACACATTTAATTTCAGTCTGTTCATTCTCAACCATTCATTCAATCTATCTAAATCTTCTTGGAGTTCATTAAAAGATATTAACTCATTCTCACCGGTTATATATATCAATGTGTCATCTGCGAATTGCACAATTTTTGAATGTTTCAACACCAAAGAAATATCATTTATATATAGTAGGAACAATATCGCAGCCAACATTGTGCCTTGAGGAACTCCCTGATCTATTGTTATTTCCTTAGATATGGTTCCGTTAATTTTTGTACATTGTGTCATGTTACTCAAATACGTCTCAAACCATTTCTTTTCTATTCCTCTTATTCCATATTTGTCTAATTTTTCTAGTAAAATTTTCCTATCGACAGTCTCAAACGCTCTTTTTAAATCTAAAAATACGGCTATAATAACTTTTTTCTGATCTCTCCTTCCTTCCACTTTGATATCAATAGGTTTATGACCGTTTCACAAGAGTGTCCAGGACGGAATCCAGATTGACAATCAGCAATTATCGAATTAAATTCGATATACTTTTGTAATTGTGTCTGTACAACCTTTTCCATATTTTTGTTCCTTTTATTTTTTCAACTGGAACGACAATGGATTGTTTCCAGCTTTCAGGAAAGATCCCTGTTGTTAGTGATTCATTAATGATATCAACTATTATCGGTCCTAACTCTTCTATGCAGTCCATATTCATACTTGTATTTAACAAGTTAAAATCTCTTTTCTTGTTCATTAAACTCAGAATATATTTCATATCATTTAACTGTATTTTCTCGAATCTGAAGATTGACTCAACTGGCTCAATACAGTTCTTATAGGGTAATAATTAATAGATCTACTTACTTCATGTATACTGTTTACAAAGAAAGTATTCATCTTTTCTGCAATAGTGAGCTCAGAAGTGTAATTACCATCAGGGAATTGTATTTCCTTAATCACATAGTTTTGCTTTTTCAATATCAGTGTCTTGAGTGCTTTCCACATTTGTTTTTGATTCGAGCAATTAGTGATTTTTTGTTGAATGTAACTACATTTAGCTCTGTTCAACTTCGCTTTATAAATGTTTCTGCTAGATTTATACTGTTCCCATTCACTCTCACTATTTAATAATACAGCTCTGTCAAACTTACATCTTGTGTATTCTTTATGCCTTTTTAGGTCATTATTGTACCATTCGTTCGAAGAGTTTTTAACAAATTTTGTAACACTAAATTTTTTACATATATTTATTAATTCAGTTTGAAATATCGACGTCTTGCTTTTAAAATCACTCACATTTTTAATTCTTGTCAAAAAATTATTCTTAATAGCACTTCGTAATTCAATCTTTTCATATTTCATAAATTTAATTTGCTTATTTTTTTTACTCTCTATTTTTCCATAACTACCCATTCTAATAACGATAGATTCATGGTCACTTATTTTTAAATCTTTTTGTATTATTGCCCTTATATTACTAGATTCTTTTCTTATGATAATAAAATCTATTAGAGTTTTAGATCTCACTGTTATTCGAGTTGGATCACAAATTATTTGCTTGCACGCATTATCTAAACAAATATCATTTATTAGATTCCTGTACGTGTCCTGGACAAACCAATTAATATTAAAATCACCTAAAACTAATATTTCACCTTGCGAGTCAGACAATATGTCCATCCATTCTTTAAAAAACTCACAAAACTCACTTTTTGAAGAGCTTGGTGATCTGTACACAACCGCTATCGTCAACTTAACGTTCATATATGAGATGTTGAATGTTAACCACCAAATTTGATTGCTTATATTTATATTATACATAACTTTATAGTTGATTTCAGTTTTAAGAAATATTGTAATTCGTCCTGTATGGGTTGAATTGCTATCACATCTTATAATATCATAAGCTTCCATAAAAATTTCATCTGATTCTACATTCTCCGTCAGATGTGTTTCAGTAAGGCATATTACATCAAAGTTATTTTCCCTAATGGTTTGTTCCAATTCATCGAAATTGTTAGTAACTCCCTTAATATTCAGATATAGACAATTAAAATTCTCTACTTGCTAGTAATTAGTTTTTTGTTTTTCTACTGCTAATTTTCGCTGATATACGATGCATTGTCTATCTCGATCATGATTAATATCCAAATCAAGTTTTAATCTATTCTTTGCAGAAAGACAGTTTATACATTGTAAAAAATTTTGTTTACAGTCTTTTTCATCATGTCCCTCTTCTGCACATTTAGGACACACTTTATTGTTTCTACAATCTTTCGCATCATGGTTGTAGCCCCAACATTTAAAACATCTCTTCACATTCAAGAAATCATAAACAATGCATCTATCCCAACCCAAATCTAATTTTCCATCTCTTATAATTTTATCAAAAATTAATTTATCTACTTCCAATATAGTATTATACATATTACGTTTTTTTCGAGATTCAACTACTTTTATGAATTTTATGTCTTCTGATAAGTCATTTTGATTCTTTAACATTAACATTATTTCGGATTCACTATACTTTTCGTTCATTCCGCACACAATTACCTTGGGGTTTTTCAATATTGCCGGCTGAACAGTATACTTATCTCCCATCTTCGACTTTAATTCAGCCTCAATCTTTTCAGATGATTCTACACTATCACACTTAATTTCAACTACCCCATTTTGCTTATGTTTAACACTATTTATTTTTAATGACATCACTTTTGAATCAACTGAATTCTTTATTTTCTCTTTAGTAACTTTTACGTCTTGTTTATTTTTTGGTTTCACAATCACTGGCGGAATTTTTTTCACCACACTCGCAAATGATTCTTTTTCACTTTTTTCAGTTTGAATCTTCTTTATTTCACTGATTACCTTATTTTCTCCAGCACTCAGGTTTTGAACATATTTTAAAACTTTTTGGATTTCATTTTCTTGCCTGGCAAGGCTTTCTTTGTTTTCAATAATCACATCTAGTACATTTTTCATTTTTTCCGCCACAGATTTCATGTAACCTTGACATTCCTTGCACACACATATTAGAATTTCCTTTGTGTTTATTAAATTGATGTCATATTCCGTAACATCACAGCATTTGGCATGAAATGACCTCGAGCAGAAACCGTTGCACTGTATTTTTAAATCATTTCGATTATAAACGCATAAAAGTATTCAATTTGAAAATTGAAACAAACCACTTAATGTTCATGCAGAAAATGGACGACATATGCTGTCTGAGTATGCAGGGTACATCCCCCAGAGCTTTCACAACAAGTGAAAACTTTCCAAATGCTCATAATTCCATCTGACGGTGATCAAATGAATTAAAAACGTCAAATTGTATGTAAAATTTATAAAAACTTTATTGACTTTATTTCCTTTTTCATTACACTAAACAATTTGAGTTTTTCAAAACAAACAGAAAAAGGTTCGATCTTGGTTACAATTTGAACGTTCTTTGAAATAATATCATAATTTTGGTGGTTATTCCTCTCTGAAAATAGTAATTTTCAAATGAAAATATATAAGTAACTAAAACTTTTTTATTCGTTTTGTTTCCGTCATTTCCTCTTCCACGTCAATAGTTTTCATACACAAGTACAAATTTATCTACTTGATATACCATTTTTACGTAATTGTGCACGAAAATCTGCAAATTTCTAAAGCTAATTACATACATAAAAAACCCCCGACATCTTTATTTTTGACACGTCATTACCTTAGTTTATGCTTTTTTTCTAACTATGTGCAGTTTTGAATGATAATACGCACAGATTTGACGCGAAGCTGTACTAACTTTTCGTGCTTTATAAGATTTTTGAAGATATTGTGGATTCGGTCTTAATAATTTTTATTCATGAAATATAAAAATTATTAAGATCAAATCTTAAATATTGCTGAATGTCGGTTTTGGATTAGGAGCGGTTAGTTAGACAGAAATATTTCTGGATTTTTTGCAACTACATTTCACAAGCTTAAAGAAGAAGGTGATCTAGAACAATCCACAGTTGCTACTAGAATGAATAAAGAAAAAATACTTTACCCCACTAAAATTACCAGACTTCAAATGTCAAACAAAAACTTAAGGAGAGGCCATTGAGTGTATATGTGTGCCCTATATTTTTGTCAATCGAAGGTTGTGATTTTCTCACTTTCTATTGTGGTTGCATCTCTGTCTACATGCAAGATGGGAGGGTAAGATGACGAGTCTGGCAAGATGACGAATCATTATTTACGTGAGATTGCCAAGCGATGGCACTAATTCTGTGATTTGTTCAGCATTAAGTTGATTCCGCTTGCAGGCAATAGCGTCTCATGTGATCATACGCAAGTTCATTGCAAATAAAAATTAAGCTCGAAAAAAATTGTTTTATCATCAATTTTGTAAGTCTTAGAACTTCCACCGAAGCATTTTCTTAAATTATATATTTTTTGTTACTTGAATTACTAAAGTAAATTTCAAATAAAATTTATTGCCATATTTTTTACCACTTTAATCTGCGAAATCAACGGGTGGGAAAATGACAAGCTGGACATCTTACCCAAATTGTGCACACATTTTGTGTGATCTTATTTATTGAAATTGTATTAAATTGTCTTGAAATTATATGGAGGAAGGCGAGGATAATAATAGAGCTTTGCGTGTGTAATAACACTGGTAAAAATAGGACGTGGTATTTCTGTTCAATATGTCGTAAATAGGCAATGCTGCGTGTAATAGGCTCACTTAGGAAGAAGCAAACGGCAAAAGTTTATGTATACGACTTCTGTATATAAAAATAAATATGTGAATTGATTTTATTATTCATTTCTCTTATCACGCGTCATCTTACCCGCAAACGAGGATAAGATGATGAACTTGACAGCAAGTCAAACAAGTGAAAAGGCAATACTAAGTTTTTAGTTTATGGAAATCAGAAAATTAGTGCTTGAAAGCAAACCTATTAACGATGACTCTAAACAAATAACTAAGACTTTAGGTCAAATCCACGAGAATATAAAAATAATGAAAGCTTATTCTCGTTATCTTACCCTCCTTACCCTACCGTAAGTACCACTTTTGTTTATTTTAGGAAGAAGCACAAAGGCCGTAAGTGAAACTAAAATCGAAGGGGTATTAACAAGGAAAATATTTACATTCTTTTATATGGAAATTTAGCAATATTGAAGTTGTTTTACGGTAACCTATTGGGCAACAGGAGATGGTAATAGGCCCACTGGGGAAGCCGGGCATCTAAAATACGCGCTAACGCACTTAAACGTAGTACCTCAAGAGGTTGTTTTATATTACCAGCATTCACTCTACTGCTGCTCCTTGCATACAATTTTGCCACATACTTTCAAAAACTCCGCCAATGCCTCCGCATAAATTTTTTTTTATCCGCCTGCAATACGCACTCTTTATAGAGTGCGTATAAGCTTATACAAATTTGGTATTGGCACGAAAATGTGTGATGATGGGCCTCTCCTTTAGTTACTTAGTTCTTACTAGTACACTAATCTCATGTGACGCGAAGTTAGATTCTTTTTACAGAATTGGCATAGTCGATGACAGTGTCGCCATTGTTCACAGGAAATTGAAAAGAATTAAAATCAACGATTAGAGGAAAAACATTCGAGGACTCTACGTATTTTAATTAACACTCCCAACAACCGTTTATTATACCCTAAATGAAAGCATATGGTATAATAAGTTTGTCATTCTGTTTGTAACGCACAGAAATAACGTTGGTAGAGCAATGTGGATTGGACACATGCACGCATAATTTAAAAGCTATTTTGAAATTTGTATGTCCCGCTGTCTGTCTGTCTATCCATCGGTCCGTCCTTCCGTCTGTCTGTCCGCACGATACCTCTAGAAGGCATGAACTCAAAGAGCTCAAATTTTTTCAAATTTTGGTTTCAAAAAAAAAGTTGAGTTAAGCTTGAAAATAGGTCAAATCGGGTAACTTCTCCGTAGGGCTGCCATATAAAAATCTCGTTTTTCACTGTATATTTGGACACTTCTTGAGAATGCGTGGACGTAGAGAGCTGAAATTTTCCACGAGGTGTTGTAATAGCAATAGTAAATATATTTCCAAAAATGGACTAAGTCGAGCAATTTCTTCTTGGTGTTGCCATATACAAATTTATAATTTTTACGTGTACTGTAAAAACAATCAGTCCTAGACGTTTTTATTGTACTGTAAAATTCTTTAGAATATGAAATCCTATGAAATTGGTTATAATTATTTTTACTGTCCGACAATCAGTTTTAGAAATATATGCGAAAAACCAGTTCAATATTAAATTTGCACAGATGGGTACCATACAAAATTACACACGGGTATTAATCTAGGACATCGTTAGAATATTTACTAGACCAATTCTAGCTTTTTTACTTGTTAAAACTTATTTTTAATTCACGCATCCCTTTATCATTTTCCAGATGATAATCTTCCATTGGATTTAATCTTTTTCAGATGATAACATCCGTTGGATTTTCTTTATCGTAATTCCAGGATTATTCTCGATATATTCTTCAATATAATTCAAAATATATTTGCAACTCACAATTTTTAAAAACGGTCATAAATAGAATAGAACAATTTTTGAAACTTTTATTTTTACGATTCTTAATTAAATTTACAAAATGAAGAATTTTTGAAGGCCAGAAATTTCGCTTTTATGTCTTAATAGGTTAAAAAAATTAGGAAATACAACAGGAAAAGGCATCTGTCTAGTTAGCATAGTGGTAAAGGCGGCCGCTTAGAAAACGAAAGGTCCCGATTTTAAAAACCGGACGAAATTATTGTTTTTTTTCTATTTTATTTAATAATTTAATTTAGAATCGTTGAGAATACAAAAAAATCTTAATACCTAACTAGGCACGACTTGCCAAGTTAACGGGTTTAGGGAGTAATTATATTGGGAATAGAAGCTTGACGCCAGTTTACAAACCATCACTTCGACCAATTCAGCGTCCACCAGTTGGTGCAGTCGATTAGTAGACAAGTACCATGGTAAGTTAAGATTCATTTTTAGTAACCAGTTTTGGGTTACCCATAACTTCTTTTTGTGAGTTGAACCACAACAGTTCCATACGGGAGCCCCGTGAATTTTAATGGCTTGGAATATAAGTTTGAAAATCAAGAGTTTTTCATCAACGCTTATTGATGAGCTTCTGTTTATAAAAGGATACAGAATTCTTGTAAGGATTTTTATTTTATGGATCGGTTGAGACACATATAGATTTAATGCTAGGTCTAGTGTGATACCCAAATAATTAACTTTATCGGACCAGGGGATATCCTTTCCGTGGAAGATTTGCGGTAGATAAATAGCATAGTCTCTTTTTACGACTGTAAAACATTAAACTGCACTGAATAAATTTCCATTTATGGAAATACTGAGAAATACTGAGCATCCTCAGGATGTATTACAGCGTTGATTTGATATCTGCATAGTTTACAGACGAGGTGAAAACTGCTCTATCATCACCAAAGATGGAAGCATTGTAGTTATCTAACCGAGGAACGTCAGATGTAAATATTCTGTACAGGATGCGCCAGAGCACAGAGCCCTGCGGAACCCCTGTTTTGATCCTGCATGCTTCCATTCACTTAGAGCCGATATACTGTTTAAAGTATATGTCCTTAAAGAAGTTGTGTATGAACAGCGTTAAATACGGCGGAAATTCATATACATATTATCATTTTGTATATTAGGCCCTCATGCCAAACTGACTCGAAAGCTGTCTGTACATCTAATAAGACTAATCCCGTTGACTTTTTCATGGAAATGTTATTCCAAATACAACATGTTAACTTGGCTATCGCATGCATGGTGTCATACTCACTTCTAAAACCAAATTGAACATCCGGCAGAGTCCTAGTCTTTAGGACCTTTTCTAATAACTTCTCCAATGATCTAAGTAGACTTATATGTCTGTAACTTGTTGGGTTGCCTGCCTGGTTCCCCGGTTACAGGATAGGAATTGTTGTTGCCACTTTCGACTCTGTTGGGAAGTTGGTATTGTAGTTTTAGAAATGAGACTTACGCCGCTTCATAATTCCAAATAACACACGTAAGTATTTCTTTCCGTTCAACATATATGATCATTTCCCGTTCAATATTTGTTGCAAGAGAGTTGTCGACTACTTACCTAATTTCAGTCATAGTAGTCTTGAGACATTAAATTTTTCTCAACGAATTTATCTGCAAACAAATCTGCTTTTTCTCTGCGTGTCACATAATGCTTATCTTAGTATTTAAATACCCGAAGAGAACTGTTTTTGTTTTTGATTACCTTGGTAATCTTCCAAAATGGCTTGGATGATTTATATATATTACGTAGAAGGTTACTCCACCTATTGTTTATTTCCTTAAAAATCTCAGACCGAATATGCTTGTTCCAGCATATTATATCGTTCCGGTAAGAGAGTAGTCAGGTGCGTTGCTATAGCCTACGGTCACAGTTGCGAAGGCCAATCATATTTGTGATTGTACCATATATCTGTAGGATAATCCAACGATCTGGACTTTCTTTAGAGACTAGTACTTCTATTGCATCCGTTATTAAGTTTGTGAGAAAATTGACCATGTCATCAACTTGGACAGAACTAACAACAGGGGACGTAAATTAACCTGCAAATGGATTTGAAATCTTTTCCAATCCGCTTTATTGAAGTTATAAGCATGAGGGATATTTCTTTCCGCATTATGAGATAAGTCGCTTAACACAGGGAGGTAGTCAGATGACAGTTCAATGACAGTGATAGGTTGAGATACTAAATCTGGTCTATTAGTATGAAAAACATCCAGTAGGTACTGATGGATTCCTGGTTGGTATGTAAGTTGGATCAAGTGGATAGAAAAAACACAGAGATAAATTTGGAAACAGATCGTGGAAATAATTTCCCCAGGAATTCGCGCGTACTCATCGCCAGGACTGGTGCCTGCAATTTAAATTGCTTCCCATAATAAATGAACCTCTTATACGTGATAATTAAAAAAGTTCCACTTTAAGTAATCTCCTTTCTCCGTCACTGCTTACTCCTCCAGGAAAATATGCAGAAATAAGTTTTATTCTTATCTCCAAGGCTTAACTCTACCCCGACCGCCTCAATGACTGACAGTCTCGGTAGTGGAAGAAGACTTAATTTTATTCTTTTATCAATTACTACCTCGACTCCACCACCCCAACTGCTTTCCCTATCAATTGATATTCATGTTTATGGATTTCATTTAATTATTTGTGGAGAAGGTTTAAATATTCCTGGAAAAGATTTAATTCTTTCTGGAAAAAGTTTACTGCAGAAGGATTAATAAATTCCGAAAATGCTATTAAAAAAGAAAAGAAAAGAAGAGATATTTGTGCACTGTTTAAAAAGTCTTTGAGCTAAAGAATCGAAATTTTGTACAAGTCATTCTCATATGAATTGCAAATTTAAGTTGTAAAATGCTCCAAATCGGATAGCTTCTTCATAGAATTGTCATTAAAAAATTTTGAGTCTTGTAGATTTTTCACATATCTATATATATCCACTCTAAAAAGTTATTCGAAAATATATTTTAACTGTTTAATATTAAAGGGCATTCATTTATGGTATACCGATTAAACTGGTTTTATACCAATAATTAGCCTGTAAAGCTGTAAAGGCCTTGTCAAAACCTTCTGTATCCTCTAAGTTAGTACTGGAGTGGAAAACCAGCCTAAATTCCCTCTCGCTGTATAACAGGGTACTCGTTGTGTGGTTGCCAGGTCACAGCGATATCAGCGGAAACGAAGGGGCTTATGAGCTCGCTCGTATTGGTGCAACATCAGAGGAATCTTCCTCTACAATCGAGATTGCACCAAATATTATTGTATCGAAAATTTCGGCCCGGGCTGACTGCCAACACAGTTGCCTCTGGCTGGATTCAATTCAATTCAATTAATTTATTAATGGCATCTACACAATTAAGTTTCTTATTAAACTTATATCTATGCGCAGGAGATAAAGAAAATACAAATAACTTAACAGCTAAAGTTATGATATGCATATGATCATAGATGGCACAAGAACTAGATGTCGCATGCAGTACCAAAAAAGTATACAAAATTTATATGGCTGGGTGGTCCATTCCGGAATGGACCACAACATTTGAAATGATGTATACGTCGAGTGATTAATATTTTTTCGTATGTGAAGTGTGAAGGAAGTCGATCAAATGTATTCAAAACTGCTGTTATTAAAACATTTGCTTCCGGCAAGCTCTAAAATATGTTGTGGTCCATTCCAGAATGCACTACCAATTTCACAATCTGTATACTCTGCCCTAGTATACCATGCGACATCTAGTTCTTGTGCCATCTATGATATGATGCAATAATAATAGTATAATGGAAAAATAAAAATAAAATAAAGATCAATTTAGAATGGGAAAAAATAAATAAAATTTAAAACAAAAGCGAAAAGAAAACAAATAGTTATTTATCTTGCAGGAAGCCCAACAAACCCACACAAAAGCTATGACCGCTGCTATTACTCTTTGTTCAAGGGGAAGAGTGTTCCAAGGAATTGACGCTCAGAAACCCGAATACTGTAGCTTGGCATAGCTAGATTCATTGTTCATTGTTTTGATACAAATAAGATGGTCTGCGATATTGAATCAAGTTACGTAACAAAAGTATCATGCGAAAATCCAGATATGTACGAAACATGGTCATATCGCTAAAGTCCAAAACAATAACGAACCGCAGAGTTGAAAGCTACATTAAGTTTCATCTGGGAAATTAAGTTAATTGCACAGAACAGCTCACAGCCGTAATTAAGTAGTGGAACTACAAGAGCTTTAGTTAAAAATACTCGAGTCAGAACGGGCGTATATGATGCAGACAAAGATAGTTTGCGAAGAGTTGCATATATCCTTAACACAACAGATTTAACATGATCCGACCAAATTAAATTTCGATTAAATCTTACACCAAGATCTTTTACCACGTTATTATAGGGAATTACCTTGTTGTTCGTACTGATTACAGGGCAGCTGGGTATGTCAATTACGGTTCTATGTATAATTATTACATTAAACTGGATACACAAGTATAGGTAAAATATATGGTGGTTAAATGTTCTGTGGCGTCATGCATCCTATACTCCCACAGAAACAAGGAATCGGTTGGTAAAAGCTATCTTGTTACCAATCATAATATATAGCTGTGAAGTTCTCTGCAATTTAAGTGGCAGATGTCGTGATAAAATAAATGTAGCATATAACTCATGTGCTAGATATATTTACGGCATCCGCCGACGGGATCATGTGTCTAAATTTTCCAGGTTGTACGCTGAACAATTATATTAAATTTAAAATATGTCTTATGATATTTCGCATAGTTAAGCGCAAGTGCCCCAATTATCTATATAGTAATTTAAAACTCCTTGAATCCGCTCTCATAAAACTGCTACTCATACCGAAACACAGATCCCATTTCAGTACTCGTTCATTTTCCGTCTATGGTGTTGAACTCTGGAATAATCTGCCCATTAAAATAGGATCAACTCAGTGCCTTGACAGCGTCAAGAGATTATCATTTCAACATTTTTCTAACATGTAATTATTATTAATTATTATTTTTTCATTATTATTTATTTAGTTTAATATTAATTTCTAATTTTCTTTAATTCAAATATTTTCATTTCTTTATAATTTTCTATCATTTCATAATTCTAATTCTATGTATCGACTTTTTCTCTTATCTCTAGCTACTACTAGTATTATTTTACTTATTTTCTTATTTTCTTTCTTTTTTATTTATTTTTTAATTATTTTTATTTATTTCATTTTATTTATTTTTTTTAATTTAGCAATTTCTATGTTCTTTTTATTGCTTATTACTACTCTACTTTATTGTTAATTTTAAATTTTATTTTCATTTTTATTTATGTTATTTTTTTCATTTTTACTTTACTTCTACGAAATCGATCCTGTATATTTAATTAGGAGTATGCGTAAATCAATGAGCTTGTTCTCACTTGTGCTCTTTAATCTCAATAAATTTGAACTTCAATTTGATGTGTTCTCTTTCCGTTTCAGCATGAATATTTCATTATCATCCAGATATTTCAGAAGTTCTTTTATTAATATAATAGATAAGTTTTTGATCCCATAAGCATAGTAAAAGTTGGTGCCACAAAAAATATAAAATCGTTCAGTCAGTGAATTCGAAGATACCCGACCGGTTAGCGGCTAGCATTATACCCTTCTTGCTTTATCTTCTTGCTGGGGTTTTTCAAATGAAAGTAGCTTGAATTTCGTTCAAACCTCATAATTTCCATACATTTGTTGTACACACTATTTTTTTAATCCTATTAGATTGTAAACAAATCGGGCTGGGCTACAATTGTTGCAAATTAAAGGCAAATATTTTAAATTTTTTTCCAATAATTTTTTTTCAAATCGAAATTTTGTTAGAGACAATTTCGAGGAGTGCTAATTCGGTAGGGTAAATATATAAACCTATAATTGCTTTAAATTAAACATTTGCAGAAAAACTAATCTGATATTAATTACCCCGTCTATGATGATTTTCCCAACATATTACTTTTCATAAAATACCCCGGTTTTTGTATGATTTCGATCACAGCAAAATGCAAACATTTTTCTTGTACTGAAAATGCTAAAAATGACTATAGTACTTGATAAACAGACAAAAAAAAATCTTCAAAATTCGCACTAAAAAAATAGAAAATAATTTTCACTTCACTTGATTAAATTTTGAAATTATATTAAGTTTATAAGCTTTAAAATGTTCAAGGTACACAAAGAAAGGAAGGTCTGAGAATTAAACTGTAATCTTGTAAGAATTTTGATAAGCATTAGGAGCTCGAAATTTCAATTGTTATTTACTACAGTTTTGAAATTTGAACTGCCTAGATCTTGATTTCTTTGTACCCATTCCATTAAAATTTTAAAATTTAATTAAATGCAAATTTTGTGACTTTTGTGTTGCACTCATTGAGTGAAGGGAAAAATTATTTCCGATTTTTTAGTGCGGATTTTGAAGCAGTTTTTTTTTAAAGATTTTATAATGATATTTTTAACTTAATTTAATTAGAGCAAAAATAATTTTAGACCATAGATTTTGATTTTATTAGCCCTCTAAGGGGGCGATCGGGGATTAGAGGACAATCGAGAAGAGTAAAAAAAAAATAGAAATAGAATAATAGAATAAGGTGGGCGTTCGCCCCCGCCCCGACCTCACCCCCCCCCCCCTTGTAACCGACTTACGTTTTCCTTCATTCAAGTGTTGTATATTTGAAAACTTTGACAACACTACCCATGCCCACCATTTGATTTGTTGAAATATTCGAATGCCAGGAATTTGGGTACAAAAACGTACTTTTCTAAATATCGAAAGCATTCATATCCAAATACCTCTGTTGAGAGTAACACATACATCTGAGATGACATGACAATTACTTTGAGCAGATATTATTCAATTCTAAGCAGACGAACAATAAACGACGAATTTGTTTAAAATTATTATAATTTTCTACTTTGACTGTGGCCTTTTCACTTATGCACCTCTTCTCATCACATCCCTTATATGTATACATATGTATAAAAGATAAGATATAAGCCCGTCTCGCTGTTCATACAAAGCCTGAAAGATTAAAACCACAACTTTATGACCAGATTAAAAACAAAACGTGGTAACCCTTCCTACTTCACTTCAGTCAAATGTATTTTAACGTAGGAAGAATGTTGCCCTATTCTAAAACTAATTAAATGTCTGCTAAATATATTTTCATCATGAAAGAAGAGCAGTGGTACAACAAGTGGCACAAGCTAAGCAAGCTTCAGGCAAATCCCTACCTACTAAGTGAGGAACATATTCCATAATAGTGCTAGAATGTAGGTGTGTAATACACAGAATGGCACAGTTCTTCTTTGATCCTTTTTAGTTTACCTAATATTTCTGTAGGGATGAAGAAAAGGACGCTAGAAATTCGCATTTCCATGTGCAAATTTTGCATTCCTTTTGTAAGAGAAAAAGCAAAATTGCAGTTTGTTCAGCTTTATGCAATTTACGATGTGTTGAAAATGCACCTCTAAAAGGCAGCTAAGATTGTATAAAAGTGGATAGGTGTAGGCAGTAAAGTTTGCAATTGAGGAATAAAAGAGCCTTAATTCATGATATAATAATTTTCTTAAGAACACGAGGAACAAGACTTAGACTAATTCGACGTTGGTCAAGAAATTAAGTATTATTATTTGTTTGTTTGTTTTAATTTAATCACATAAAAGAAACTAACTAATTCTAGAGACATATTGTAGTAGAATAAGATACTTCAGTTCAAGCTATTAGGGCCTAGATCAACTGAACTATTTTATGGTGTGGCTGGGACTGATTGCAATGCACTTTTCAGTTTTTTTAATTAGAAAGTTTCTGGCCTTGCAAGCAATTTCAGGAATGTCAGAATAATGTAAAAGCTTTTTAATAAATAGTATAACATAAGAGAGTGCGTTTTGCAGGACACAATGCTTAGGTAATGTTTTTTATTTTGTATGATTGAATCATTTCATCTGTAAAGGATTCTTTTGTGTAGAGGTTTGCCATTAAAATATATTTTTTTTTACTTACCTAAGGTACTTTATACGTATAGCGCTATCTATAGTTGAAAGGAACAAGTTAGGAAGAAATTACAGTTTCTTCCTTTAAATTCCATAATAGATTAGCTAAGATTAATTAGAAACATCTACATTCACTCATCATTACCATGTTATAGGAAGAGTGTTATCTGTTAGCATCAGAATTCAACTAGATTTAGATTTGAGTAGTTTCTTCTTCGTCTTCTCATCCTGATGCCTGATCAATTGTAAAAGCTCGGCAGTTCTTCCTTTGGAGTGGAATTCCAGGAATAGCTGTGATTGTATAGAGTTTTTTAGCTGCCACTTAGTAAACATCGTGGCGAAAAATTGATGTGGCGATAAAAACAGCAATAAGAATTGTGCTGCTCTTTTAGTACCATGGCAATGTTTTTGGCAGTAGATCGAGAATTAAAGTCAATTATATTCTCGGAAATATTACGATTGGCATACAAATCGGTTTTTTATTGTCATAGAATTTTACTTTTAAGGTTCCGTACCCAAAAGGTAATAACGGGAACCCTATTACTCAGACTTCGCTGTGCGTCCGTCATCAGGTTCTATCTCATGAACCGTAACAGGTAGACAGTTGCAATTTTCACAGACTGTGTATTTCTATTGCCGCTATAATAACAAATAATAAAAATAAAATAAAATTCAAAATTGCCTATACAAGAAACGTAATTTTTTCGGCGTTTTTTTCCTCGTTTTATTCTCTTTCATTATTATTATCATAAGTAGGCATTTTTTTTTCAAATGATTTTCAAATGATAAAAATATTTATTCACATGACGCCTTCTCATTTGAAAAAATAATAAAATAAAAATTACATAGTGTTAAAGGGTTCCGTACCACTTCGTGCGCGAGTCCGACAAGCACTTGGCCGATTATTATTTCCTAGATCGCCAGCAAACATTGCGAAGCTAATGCGAATCATAAAAATAATATAAAATGGAACATAAATTTTGCTAGTGAATTTAAATTAGATGTGAAAGCGAATGTTGACAGAACATTTTATCACATTAGCGGTATCACTTCGAACTCACTTTGCCTTTCTTTTTTAACAAACTAATAATAATATGTTTATTTGCTGGCAAGGTACACAAGATTTAAAATCTTATAAACGTACAAAAATGAGTGGAAATATAACAACTAAAAACTAATAACAAAATTTAGTATTATGTAAAGATAAAAATAATAATAAAAGGAAAAAGAACAAATTATAAAAGGAAACTTGAGAAAAAAAAAAGTTAAGAACAAAATTCAGTAAAAAAAAAATTAAATCAAAAAATAAATACAAGAAGAAGAATCGAAAATGGAAGTTATTACACGTATTACGTAGTAAGAGGTTGCGATGACGAGCGGATCTGAGGGAATGAACCCGATCATTAAGGTACGTCGGTTTTTTAGAGTAGAGCAGATTGTATACAAATTTTAGCCTTCTATGAAGAAGATATGTTACCTTCCATTTTGGACCCATCCGTGTACCATTTAAGAGATTCTTTTTCAAAGGGCACGTCCCCAGTGTGCCACTGTTGATGGTCCCCCAAGATCACCTTAAATTGTGTTTCAAAGTTATGGCGTTTCGGCATAACGTCTGAAATTGGGTTAGCCATCGGGTCCTCTATGAAATCCTTGAGGACTTTGAGGTGGCCAAACAAATTATGTGTACTTTGGAGGTTTGCCTTTTGTATCCTTATTGCACTAAGTATGGCCTGCCCCTTAACATGCAAATGCGGGTCCAACATAGCCTCTAGGGCCGCAGTTGGGCAGGTACGCATGGCACCGTTACTCCTAAACATGCAAGCCATTGTAGTTTTTGCAAACTAGCTTGAGCTGTCTTTTGTTTTGTTTTTGGCCACCAAACGAGTGAGGCGTATGTGACCATGGGTCTTATAATAGATGTGTATGACCATAGAGTCATTTTTGGTTTAAGACCGCAAGTTGTACAGTGGCTTTATCTAGTAATCTTTTTTAGTGAGTTCCAGGTTAGTCTGCTATCTAAGGTAATACCTGTAAATAAGCTTCCTTTTTCTCGTGAAGGGAACAACTGTAGTCTTACCAGGATTGGCTTGAAGTCTCATTGTTTGGCACAAGTTGCAAACTATGTTTAGGGCATTTTTCAATAGATCAGAGATTATCTGATCATGTTTGACAGGTCATCCGCATATCCCTGATTGTCATAGCCGGAGTTGGTTAGCTTCTGTAGGAGATCATCTACAATCAGCGACCATAGTAGAGGGGACAGAACCCCACCTTGGGGACATCCCTTGGCAGCCACTACTGTAATAGAGTTCCCTGCCAGGTTAGCCGTGTTTCTCCGGCCTTCAAGCATAGCTTTTATCCATTTTATCAAGGAAGGTTCGATTCCTTTATGGTAGCTGCATTCTCAATGGCTTCTATGGAGGTATTGTCAAATGTTCCTTCGATGTCTAGGAATGCACAGCTGTTTCTGTATCCTGTACTGCCTTTTCTAGTCCTAGAACAAGACTATGATGTGTAATATGTTATTTAATATTACAGGTTTTAGGCCTCTTACACACTGATGTTAATAAAAGTACTTAAGGAGAGGTTACCGTTGAGAGGCATGAAAAATGCAGGAACTTTGAATTTTTTTTTTTTTTTTTTTTTGTACATAAAATAAATACTTTTGGAAATGGGTTTTAACGTATTTTATCAATGGACAGCAAATTCCATTTCTATAATATCAAACAAAATCGTGCATGGCGAGTTTTGGTCTGCTCGGGGCACCCCACATCCGTTCATCCGAAACAAATTGGATTGAAAATTATTAAACTAGGTAAAATTTAGGGGCCTTACCGGTTTTCGTTTTTAATAAAACTACTCAATAATGAAATGCCATCCGTTTGAAAAAAAAACATTTTTGGTCCTGTTTTTTTTTTTTTTTTTAACGGACGAAAAACTATTTCTAAATATATTTTTGAACAAAATCGTTTCCGTAAATTGACTTTCGTTTCCATTGCGCAGAGATTCATGTGAATCGGTTCAGCCGTTGAAGTTGTCAAGCACCCCGCGAGCTCAAAAATGTTGTTCCCAGAAAAGCTCATATAAAATTTAACGTTAAAAAAATCTTTGACAGCTTAGTTCAGCTATTCCAGCACCATGCAGAGGCCATTCTTCTTCCTTCAAGAACTGATTGTGCTGAATCTGAAGAATAACAGTTTCCCAAAATGTACGAGGGTACTTCAGGTAGCGAGAAAAGGTCTCCACAGAAAGCGCGCTCCGAGCGGCTCAGAGTACCTGTTTTCCAGCCGGTGGACAGTTCTGCTCTCAACAGGCTGTGAATATCTACTTTAGAATTGAAATATCCTTTTATCGCTAAACACTTTAAGGATGATAATTATGTAAAAAAAGTGATTTTTTCATCGTCATGAACGGTAACCTCCCCTTAAATAAAAAAAAAATTATTCAAATAGATTTTAACAAATCATTTGACCCCATTTACTTCAAAAAATATCAAGGTCGGGTTGCTAGAAATATTTAATAGAACTATTTCGAACATTATCTCTATGAATTCCTTAGTCCATCTATAGTCTCCGTGGAACTTTATGATCACTTCTAAGTAGATTGCCATAATAGCACCAATTTATAGAAACTAAAAATCCTTCTTATAGAATAAAGTAAAATCACCACTATTCAAGGAAAATGACATCCCCATACTCTTCATCTCTACACCTTCGAAAGTATTACTAAAAATGCCAAATTACCCACTTTCAGTTCATATTTTTAATAATTCCCCTCCTATCTTCCAGTGTAATTTTTTTGCGTCATTTTTAACTATGCTTTACTACCAAAGTTGTAGTTTCTTAGCTACGTTAACATTAACTTCAATATTGGATTTTGCTACTCGTAATTTAGTTACGCGGTTATGATCCTGCTAGTCTCGCGGTATGCATCATCTCCCACGACAGCTACTTACTTAGTCGTATATAAGTCCCTCTTAATTCAAGCAGTAAATGCTCATCACTTTCAATTTACTGAATTTATTTTCCCTTTTTTCTTTACTAGAAGGTAGGTAAAATAACCCAACAAGAAGTACACAATATATAAATAATGAATGCACATACCTTTGCGGATTATCGGGCTCTTATAGTGCCCATTATAATAAAGTCATAAAAAACTCACATATAAAATGAAAGCACTCTGCATGCCCCCATATAAAGTGTAAAGCTTTAAAGAAGCATGGAGAGCACTACATAATTTATGAAAATATTCAAATGAAAATTATTCCGGGATAATTTTTACATTCGTCGACCCGTTTGGATATGTTGGGATTTCTTGCACAGTTGGGTTGTTCACTTAGTTTAAATAAATTTGAATAATACCAGCATCCATATTGAATTTTATTTGTTTTTTTTTTATGTAGTTTAAAATATTTACACGGTTAAGATGGACAACCAATTTCGATACCACTTGTCATTCAATGTCCGAATATAAGTTCACATAAATTATCCGTAGTCTTTTGGATTTCATTAAAATATAATTATTGGTTCCGAAAGCGTTATTGGCGCACATATTTTCAAGAATTTTTTTATTTGTGATGGACGATTTGTTTAACCCTTTAATTCCCACGAATGTGGGTGAGTCACCAAGATTTTTTTTCTATGTAAATCAGTTGAAATAACTTCCAATATGACAGAAATGATGACAATTACTTTAAAATAGTTACAGTGTGGATTTTGAATAAGTGGCTCCATATGGCACCATTGGGTTGTAGTGATAAATGTTGTGATATAAAAGTGAAAAAATTCAGGTTTCAATTATCTTTATTTGATAGGTATAAAAACAATTTTTCTTTATAGTTAAGCATAATCCTACCTTACATTTAGTGCATTTAATCCGTGTATGAGCATTAATACACACTTTGCAACGTATTTTTGCATCAAGTGGTTGTGGCCAATGTCCGATGTAATCATACCATATGCCTCATATTAGAGGTGCAACTAGTCTGGGCGAATACGATCGTGTTGGAGATGGACTATTAGAAGGCCGACCCCTTTTTGGAGTTTTAATTTTTCCTGCTAATATTAAAGCACGTGCTACATCACTTTTGAATTCGGTAGAGGTATGTTTTTGTTTTAGCTGCTCGAATTTACGTCTATATAGCAGCCAAGCGTTAACCAAAGCCGTATCCTGAAGATGGTAAAAACCCGTATATAAGCCTTTCGAGACCTTGTCTTATTATGATATAATTCCACGAGCATGTCATGCAAATCTACTCCACCCAGCGCTTTATTGTACTCCCTAACGACTACAGGACAAGGTATTCACACATATTTTTTTTTCTTCTTTTGTTGACCATCAGTCGACTTTTTCAATCGGTTCTTTATCTATGTAAGTTGAAACAAGATGTATAGGCTTATTGTCATACCACTTAACGGCACAAATATTCGTTCGCGATTTTATTCTATGATCGATAGAATCACGGCCTTCAGATTTCATTGCAGCATCACTTCGAAAAGTACATCCTTGAAGACAGTTGACTCGAATGGTGCCAATTGCCTGCAATCCCATTGATTTTAATCTGCTGAATAGTTCATATGATGTAAACCAGTAATCAGAACATATTTTGTAGTTAAAAAATTTTCAGCGAACCACGATATCACCACTAATCTCAAGCTCACTTTTTTGTGTATTTGTATCCTTGCCTAAATATACCTCAAAATCGTAGATAATCCCACTTTTCCCAGCTCGAGCGAAAAATTTTATACCCCACTTATGTGGCTTATTTTACATGTATTGTTTGAGGCTAGTTCTGCCCTTGAATGGGACAATCATTTCGTCAATGGCATTGTATTCTTCAGCTTTAATTTTTAACATATTATGTCGGAGTTATATTGATTCGTCTAATTTTGTACAGTTTATCATACCCTGGCTGATTACGAGCTTTCATCTGGCTATTATCGTTCAAATGTAAAAATCTCTTGATTAATTCGAATCTATTTCGGCTTATTGTTGAGGAAATAAGGGGAATATTTGTTGAATTAGCCCACAGTATAATCTGTAGCTGGGAAGTTTTATAATGCTCACTAATAAATTTATTCCGATGAATGTCTCCATTTCAACAAATGATGTGTTTATTGAACGGCCGATGATTTGCGTTGAATAAAGGTTTTTTTGGCATATCATATTCTCAGTCATTGTATTCCCACAACATTTTTTGAAATATTCAACTGGTGTAAGGCTTATTGTTTCATCAAACTCTTGCAGAAAATCGACCGGAACATGAACCATATTTTTCGCTCTCCATTTGGGGCTCGTAACTTTTTCCTTTTTACAAAGTAAAGAAATGGAATATCGTCCTCGGAAGCAAACTCATCTGAACATTCCCTAGAAATACTTTCTGGCAGCTGGTATATAAAAAGCCAGCTTGACTTTTTATTTTTTCGAGCTGTAACTAACAGGTTTTGAAGCGGGAAGTATAAAAAGCCAAATTGGCTTCTTATTTTTAGGGACCGTATCAGCTATGAATTTTTACGAAAAAAGCTTAATTTACTTGTTAGTCCTGGCCGGTAATAGTTTTGAAGCTAGAAAAGCCAGCACAATGGCTTGATACTTTATTTCGGTAAAAATATAAAAAGCGATCCCGGCTTTTATTTTTTTCTAGCTTTTTCTTTTTGCCAGATAAAATAAAACGTTTTTTAGCTTCAAATTATTATCGGTCAGGAATAACAAGTAAAGTTGGCATTTTTCGTAAAAAGTTAGAACTGGTTCGGTCCCTGGTATTATTATTTTCAACTGACTTATATGACCCAAAAGACCGAAACTTTTACATGAGTCACTTGTATAAAAAGACTCATATGACCTACCTAAGTCACCAAAATAACCGATTTTGCCTATCATTGTATTGTTTTAGAAACCGTAAATGAAATTTGCCCTTTTTTAATTTCCAATCATTACCAATCCACAATCAATCCCACTAGAGATGTATGCTTACAAATATTTCTTTTAACTACAATTTTAAAACTCTTGCAAATTTTTATTTTTAATCTAAAAATGTAATCATGATTATGATCACCTCTGATTTTATTAATTATCAAAAATGATTACTTTTCTTATTAATACTATCAATCTGTAATTATGATTACAGATTAGAGATTGTAATCGTAATCATTAATCAGATTATATTTTGTCCAACACTGTCTACAACCACCTGCCACTATGCATGACTTTTTCATCAAAAGCTTACTTGAATGCATCTGCGTCGATCAGTAACTTAGAACATGCGAAGATCTCTCTCTACATCAACCATGCATCTCACTCGGAGCTTTCACGTTTCCTGGACTTCCGACTGGTTTTAAATGTGGCATACTGCATATGTTCATTCCTGATCAGTCTACCATATTTAGCATAGTTTAGCTTATAGGATCTCGTATATATTAGTAATCATTGACTTTAATTTCCATTACCACCATCATTACATAGAAGCAGCAATACCTATAAATCGCTATAAATCTTATAAATCCTCGGTAGACACGCTCCATTGGCTTTCGTGAAAGGACGTATGATCTTATAAGTGGTCTCATCAAAGTACCATTTCTATTAGCCAGTAGGGTTTTAAATCCACAAACTAAAATTTTAGTTAGTTACCATAAAATTTTGCCATAATTTCTAATGTCTGACATCTATCTTATTAAAGTATGCAATACCAATCTTTCAGGATCTTTGGATGTTCGTAGAAATTGGTCAAAATAGACGAAGAATTTTCCATATAACTCCATAAATTAGTTCGACATACGGTCAAAAACGTTTCAAAAAAAAATCTGAGTTCTGAATTCATCATCAGTTCTGACTACCCGGAGCACAAGCATACTGAAGAATGGCATCCTTACCGCAGATTTCCATTGATTCCTTCAGCAGACTCGACTAAACCTGAAAGAATACCTGAAAGTATTCTAGTGTATACAGGGTGTCTAAAATAGCGATACGAGTTTTTCAAGAAGGTAAGACGGGTTCAGTATTTTTTGTTTTATATTTTATAAATCAGCCAATAACGTCTGGATGATACATCGTATTATTATGATTTAACATTTCTTAGATATATCTATACAATTGCTCCCAATTGTACAATTGGGAGAGTAGATTCAAAGCTATTCAGTTATAATTAGTTAAGAATTGTATCTACAACCTAGAACTATAAAGCCACAGAACCTTCAGAACTAAAAGTCAATATCATACTTACAAGATATGTCCAAAATACCAACCTTTTGTGCCTCTTAATCACTAATGTTGATATAGTATCTTTTTAATAGTACTTAAATCAATAAAATTATTCAAATAGATTTTAACAAAGCATTTACATTATCCCTTATCCCCATATACTTCAAAAAATGTCAGGCTTGGGTTTCTATGAATATTTAATAGAATTATTTGGTACATTATCTCCGTAAATTCCTTAGTTCACCTATAGTCTCCGTTGATTTTTAAGACCACTTGTAAGTAGATTGTCATAGGACCAATTTATGAAAAAAAAACTCCCTTCTTATAGAATTAGAACAAATCAGTTCTATTCAAGGAAATTGACTTGAAAAGTATTAAGAACTAAAAATTAAATTCAAATTCCTCACTATTGGTAAGCAGTTCACATTTTCAATAATTTGTCTCCTATCTTCATGCATAATTTTGTGCGTCTCCTTTAGCTTAGTCTTCTATCCTAAAATAAAGCTTATACATAAGTAATCGCCGGGCTAAGTAGTTATAGTTAGTAGTTATAAATTGTAGTTCGCTTGTTAAGTAATGCCATAACTAAGTTAAAATTCCAAAATTTAAGGAGCGATAACTTTGAGAATGAGACGAAAGGAGATACTAGTGAAAAGCTCCCAAACTATAAGCTTTCTACTTTCTAATTTTAAATCATCACCACATCTATACCTTCCAAACGAGTATTTTAACTCCCACCCCACTCCAACCAAACAATTTGTTTGATTATCTTGAATCTAGCTGCCACCCTGTGAAAAATTAGTGTCGCTCGATTCGGTATGTTGAAATTTTTATCCAAAATTTCTCTAGTATACAGAGATGGAAGCAAAATCGAATGAGTAAATTATTCAATTTACAGTCAGCTCAACAACATCCCTGAAATTGAGAAAATCTGTGTCAATTTCAAAATTTATAGATTTCCAACGTCCAATTTGAGTGATTCTTTAAAAAAAAGCTATTAAAGGTTTCCTAGGAACTATTTGTTGGATTTATAACAAAAAGTTTTTCGCAAATGTCACTTGTCCTACGTTCTTCCTTCTGGAAAAACACAGTCATCGACATTTGGCCCACCGATCAAATATTGGTAAGACAAATGCAGTAAAACTTAAATACGTGGCAAATATTTAACCACCTCAGCTATTAATCAATAAATTTCCATGTCTCGTCCCAATCCAACCGCATACATGAAGCCTAAATTAAGGGTGTAAAGTTCCAATAACTTTAACATGCCGTTTATCAATTTAACTACAGGAAAATATAACTCTTCATTTATCCATATCCGATGATTTCATTTGACCCTGTTAAATGATGGTTCCGTGTACCTCTCTCATAACCCGGATATGCATCTCCTCAAAACCTTAAAGTCACGTTTCATCCTTGAGAAGCTTTAAAAATCATAAATCCATGAATAAGGATAAGAACAGCCAGAAAGTCGTAAATTTCACACAAAAAGTTCTTAATGCCCATCGTCGCAATAAAAACTTCAATAAATTTCGAATGAAATAACTTTATGAAACCCCTCTAGATAAGAACTCGGCTGAGAAGCATTAAAAGCTTTTGATAAGTTTTACTATTTCCAGCCAGATGGCACTTTTCATAATCCTGTGTCCTTCATTATTTTATATATCCTGCATCTAAAGCTTAGGACATTCTAAATTTCCTTTTAATTTTTGAAATTTCCTTCTGACTGCAAAACTGGTGGCCCAGAGAGAAAGAGAGAGAGAGAGAGAGAGAGAGAGAGAGAGAGAGAGAGAGAAATATCTGAACATTTGGTAAAGAAGGATAATGAGGGATAATAATTAATAGAGCGAATTGTGGGAAGCTTATGTTGCTAATGTGCTTGTTAGTCGTTATGTAATCCTTTCCGTAATTTGGCAATTAAACTAAAATTTTAAGGACGTCCAACAAATTAATCTAGATATTGTTTGGCAAGGAGGAGAGAATATTCTGAGCCAACTACATATATTTTTGGGGTTAACTACTTCTTGCAACTGTGTTCGGATGTAATTTGGATATTATAAGACAAATTTTGATGTGGTCGGGATGTGCCCATAAACAAGTCAACTGAGAAAGCTTTTTTTAAGCTTATGAAGGAAGTTGATTTATGTATGTACATAGACACAGACGAGACACAGACCTTAATTAAGCTTTTTTGGATTAATGTAGATACATACGATAGACGACGATTCAGTCAAATCATTCAACAGTCGATAAAACAGAACGCATAAGCTTTTAGGCAAACTTTGACTTTTTATATAAAATCTAGCATTGCTTTTAGTACACAGTTTTATAGGCTGTTCGTTCGTTTTGTAAACAAAATACATAGGAAAACGTATATGGGGGTCGTGCATTAAAAATTTTCAGTGTATATTGAATATTTAAAATATATATTAATTAAATTAATTTAATTTTACTAAAAGTCAGAACTATTTTCTCAGAAGGTAGCAGAAAATTTTACCTGAGTGATGCTACTATAACAGCGACCAAGTAGAAATATTACAAACCCATTTCAATTCATATCGATCAAAAGCCGATTCTTGCTGCTATGTATATTCGCCCTAAAGAGATAAAAATATAATGATATACTCATGTAGAATAAAAATGAAAAACTGAGGACTTGAAAAAATCTCAAATTAAGAGCCTCTAGGCCCTCTAATGAATCGGAATAGTTTATTTCACATTTATTATACACGTAAACTCCTGCCTCAAGCTCAAATACTTTCGATCAGGCTGGCTTGAAATGAACCAAAGTAATCCGATATTAAAGGAATTGGATCCTAGTAGCTATCGCCCTATCAGTTTGATAAGTAATATGACAAAAGTACGACACAAAAGTACGACACAAAATTTATCTACAAAATTTACAAAATGCTTAGGAATATATGGCTCAATACGTTTTATAGAAGAAACTGGAATGCCCATTTTAGTGGAAGAAAATTTGTCTCTGCGTACTTTTAGGGTTGCTGAAATGAACCTCCGGCGGGGGGACGGTAGTTTCAACACCCCATGTTGCATATCAAATTAAAGGTCTCGCGGAGTACTATTGGGAGGTGTTTTTAATTATTATTATTATTTTTCATTCATTTAACTTCACTTTAATTTATACCTAAGTTGTTTAATGTACAGCTTACTTTTTAGTTTTTTTTTTCTTCTTAATTTTGTATTAGTTAGTTACAATTTTGATGATTAACTGTAGTTATGTAAAGGGATTCTATCTGTATGCTATCGTTTGAACTTATAAAATGAATAAAAATATAAATAAATAATATAAAAATGCATACATAGTTTACATTATATACTATGTAATCTTTCTTACACATATAATATTTGCATAGAAAAAAAATACTAATTTGTAGGCCTTGTGTGACATTGCCTAAAATATCTGTATATTCACCCGGTTAAATTCAATCAATTTTAGAATGAAAATCCAGAAAGTTGCTAACACATGCATAAACAAAAGACAAACAAAATCTAAATCCTTTTGCATACTTGTATAGAGCATGAAATAATATTCCTTTATCCTAATATTTCCTAATATCATTCAGGAAATTTCTGTGCACAAAATATTTTAAACAAAAAAATCCTAGAAGGGTAAATACTGAGCGGGTGAGGTTAAATAAGAAATAATGCTAAATTTTTAGTACACATTTCATTTTAATTAACCAAGAGTAATTTAATATTTCTTCTCTAATTCAATATAATTAGCGACATTAGTTATTTAACTCAGCATCATTAGTTTTATGATTATTTATTCGGTTCAAATGTTCCAATATTTTCCGTTGTTAATTAATTAAATTCTTTTATGCCTATTTAATGACAAATAAATCCCAAGAAGGACATTTGAGCCGAATAATTTTGCACCTCGGTAAAAAAATCATAATTTTATTTGAAAAATAAAATATTTATAAATTACTAATTCTGCTGTATTTTAGTTTGAAAACTCTATTGAATATTTGTATTTTCACAAATAGATAAGATTATGGGTTCTCCATTAATATTTAAAAAATTTATCTTATCCATAGGTAACAGTATTGGGTAGCAAAATGTAATCTGATTAACGATTAAAAATTACAATTAACCATGTAATCGGTAATTAGATAACTTTATAACATATTACTAATGTAATCAATTTCCATAATTACATAATGTAATCGATTAACGTGTACTGTGATTACAAGTTAATTTGATTACACTTTAATCGATTGCATGTTAATTCCACTACATGGTAATTTACTTTCAATGAGATGTAATTCCATTCCAGATATATAATCCCTTCAAATTTGATGCATTTCATTTCCAAATGGAATGGTTGCATACTGGAGTATTGTGTAATTATTGCAGGAAGTTAGCTACGTATACATGACTTCGTAGCAATGTCATTAATGATAGTAAAAAAATAAGTAACTTGTTACTACTAAGAATAGAACTAACTAGCTGCAAAAACTTCCTTATTTAGTTATTAGTTAGCTTTGAATGCTTTATAGGTACTTAAAGTAGCATACGTTACTTATTATAGCGAAACAAAACTTTAAAATAATCTTAATCAAGTACCACCGATCCTTATATTCCATTCTATTTTAATTTTGTAATTTGATAATTCATCAACGAGAAAACTGTTGTTAAATCTTCATGTACTTATATACACAACTATAAAAACTTATCGCCGATACCCGGCATATGTGGTTACATGTGAGTACCGCTAAATGGGGTGAATTGAATCACCAATCATTTTTTTAATATCTTTACTTAAATTCTGAAAGTACTCTACAAAGTAATCTGTTACAATGTAATTAGATTACAAAATAATCGATTATATATTATAACAAATTACACATGTGATAGATTACATATTCTTTCATAAGTAATCTGATTGAAATGTAATTAAATACAACTAAATTAAATTGCTTGGTAAATTGAGTAAATTGTAATGGTAAATTGAACTGGTGAAACCATCTTCCGTAAAGTATATTCGATTTTGACATCGAGCAAACTTGTTGTTAGCCTCTTAGGGCAGGGAAAAGCGTTAGGGCCCAAAGCCCAAGGCAAAGTATTCAGGTAACTGTTAGTTATCATAAGTTCCATGAAAATATATCGTGTGATTACATAGTGGTATAGCGTGAACATTAATGTTAAAGCCAAATTGAGCAGTGTACAGATAATATTGCTTGTGTAATTATGAATGGTATCATGCGCAAACTACCGGGTATGGTTTTGGAACTCTTGCTGATCCTCACACCTGTGAAATCGAGATAGAGTGTATGACATGAAGTGCTGCGTAAGGAATGAGGACTACAAGCCGTGAAGATTAAAAATTTGGCAGAAGTCACGATAGGAGAGATTCACGAACAAAATTCATAAACTATTATAGTAATTACATGAGTCCCATATACTATTAGAATTCTCATTTATCCAAACACCCGATATAATGACTAAAGATCTAGAGGCCTGGAATTTCTCGACAATCTTCTGTGGACCAAACAAGTATAGTTGAAATTTTCAACTATTGGCAGGTTAACAATTGCAACTGGATAATGACTCTGATTTACACGCCTTTTGCAAATACCTGGTGCAAGCTAGGTATAATTATGAATTCCTTGGTAAATCATGATTGATTTTTTTATAAGCTGTGGGCAGCCCGCTCTGCGTACTCCTCTCAGCCAATTATAGTGCCAAATACGCGGATTATAATAAGCCGCTGTGGAATTTCTAATACGTGTATATAAAATGCTCGGCGTAGTCGAAACATACAGAACCACTAACATTAGAATTTTGTAGGCTACATCAAAACTCTAAATCCCCGGAGAATTGATATTCCTTATAAGAAGAAAACCCGTAAATGAATGGAATGAATGGTGCACTTGTGTAGTCTTCATTGATTTTTCTTTTTTCGTACAACATTTCATAATGCATAACGCAATTAATTCTTTGTTTTGTTTGACTTTCATACATAAAATCGATCCACCCAACCTTCCGGCTGAATATAGATAGACGGGGGAAAGATTCTTGCGGAACTCGTACTTAACACTTAATAAATTTTTTATTCTTGTTATGAATGGAAGGCAATTCAAAATTTCTCCTTTTACCATATCTGATACAAATTTATACTTTTGACAGAGATTCGTGCAATTCTGAATTAAAGTGAATTGTCATAAATTATTGAATCTGCATTGAGGAGGTGGATAAAATAATCTGAAGGAAGCTATATCACGCAAGGCTCGCGTTTAATAATTTTGTTCAAATGGCTGAAGAGGTAGAAGGAAAGAGTCATTGTTTGTGACTTACTTAAGGAGCTTGGGAAAAATATATAAAATAACATGTGACAGACTTAAAGTACGAGAACTTGTACAACTTTCTTTTCAATAATTGATTCAATAAAAGCAATGAATGAGGCGATTTAGTTCCCTCGCAAAATCATAAACGATCTAAACTAGAAAACGTCTTTCGTAGTCAAGCAAGGTGTATTTTCAGATCTGTTTTGTAATTAAGTAGAAAACCATTAAGTTTAGAGTAGTTTGTTTCCGTCAAAAGAGAGTACAAGTTTTCCAGAAGAAATTAATGATGTATTAGGACTTGTGAGTCTTAGTAGTCATACAATAAATATTTATTAAAATATTGGGAAAATTTATTTATTCTGTGCCATTGTCATTATTTTGTGGTCGGGTAAAATGCAAAACTCGGCAAGCGTAGATTCTTCATCGACTGGGGAAATAGAATTTTTATGCTTGGAGGTTGTAGTTAGATACACCGTTACAAAGATGTTATTATTGGTGGTGATCTCAATGTAAACATCCTGACTGATAGGCTCTTGACTGATATGGTGGCGCTCTACTTGGATGTGATAAATTCATTGCCTATTTTTTTTAAATTGTTCCAACCCTTCACTTCTTGATCTTGTAAGAGTATTGTCAGATTTCATAAACAGCTGAGCCCTCCATGCATACTTGATCATGATATAATCTTTATGACCTAAAATCACTCCCGGAAATTTGAAATCTTAACAAAACTTACTGCTATCCTGATTTCAAACATCTTGACTATCTTAGTTTGATAAATTAGTGTATGTGACTTCTTCCATCGACGGAGCAGCATCTGTGGAAATTTAATGAGATGGTCTCTTAATTAAATAATAAACATGTTCCACTTAAAGTCGGATCCGTCAATATAGCAATCCATGGTTTTCTGATGGAATCCGCTATCTTATTGTTGAAAGGGAGTTCTTACATAAACAGTGGATACGGGTGAATACTCATTACATGCGCACACTGTATAAATAAGCTCATAACAAGGTCACTTCTTCAATTAGGGAAGCTAAGCGTGAATATTTTTCTTCTCAATTCGTTCCGAGATTACCTTCCAAAACCTTGTGGGGAGAATTGAAGCGAGTTTCTATTTATTGTGATGGCAACCCTGAATGTCCTTTTGATTCTGAGGAGCTTAATCGGCACTTCACTGCAGGTCCAGCAACAAATTTATTAATTATACAACAACCTAATATGACAACATGTTAATTGCTTCTCTTTCCGGTGTTTGGAGATTGATGAACTTTTTAAATCGATATACTCTATCAAGTCTTATGCTACTAGTTTTGATGAAGTAAATCCTCATTTTCTCAAGATCTTATTGCCTTACATTTTTTTGGAAAATAGCTAATGTTATTCCAATTGCTAAAAAAATGTCTGCTATTGAGCTGGCACATTACCGTCCCATCAGCATTCTCAGTTTTCTTTCTAAAGTTTTGGAAAAGCTTATGCCAGACCAGATTGAAAATTATGTAACATGAAATGATCTCCTGGTGAAATATCAGTCTGGTTTGCGTGCACGACACAGTTGTGAATCTGCGTTACTCAAAGTCACTACGGACTTGTGATCGGCTCTAGATGAGGGAGATCTCGGTGTGATGGCTTTGTTAGACTTCTCAAGGGCATTTGATTGTGTTGTATATGAAAAATTGCTGCGTAAGCTATATACAATCTTTTATTTCTCCTCTTCTGTTGTTAAGATGATAACATCTGGAGTTGCTCAAGGTTCAGTCTTAGGACCTTTACTTTTTAGTCTCTACATTAATGATTTATGTGATGTAGTGCATGATGTGCTGTTGTACTTATTTAGACATCGTAGACTGATTGAGGAGAGTACTATATCTGCAGAATAAATTTTTATGTGGTCAATTGATAATCAACTGCTTCTTAACCCCAATAAACCGCAATGCATAGACCTCTAAAATTCTGATCTTAATATTGAGGATCTTCCCCAATTCTACTTAATAAAGTGGAACTACCTTATGTAAATTGTATAACCAATTTGGAGTGAAAGTTAATAATAGTTTGAGGTGCTGTGATTATATTAAATCTAAGGTAAGCAAAATTTATGGTGGGCTTAGGAGAATGATTGTCAGCAAATATACTGCCGGACGATTTACGTTTGAGACTTGTTAGGTCTCTTTTGATTATTGTAGTTTAATATACATACATGAGACTAGACTCGGTTCGCAAACGAATGCTTGAGGTTGCTTTCAACGACTGTATACAGTTTAGTTTCGGTTTGCGTCGTTCTGCTCATATATCTCCTTATAGATTTTTGATCTTGGGTTGTACTCTAGATTCGTACATAAAGCGTAAAACACTGATTTTGCGGAAAAATCTTATTCGCACACGTAAACTAGAGTATCTTTTTTGCAATGTCAAATTTCTGCAGTGCCTGAGAGGAAGTAAACTTCTAATTCCTAGTTTCAATTCATCCATCCTTGTGGGATTTTACTTTGTCCAGGTTACACAGAAGTATGATAGTATATGATGGTACTAAAATGGAGTAAATTAAATTCTCTATAAAAAAATATTCGACATATTTTTTTCGTAAAAGATTTTAAATAGATTATTACTAAGTGTTGTCAAAATCGATCTTTATAGAAAAGTGAACTCGGAAAGGAACTTCATTTTGACAGTAAATATATTTTACGCACATATTGCTCAAATTACATTTATTTTAGAATTCATGCATTAAACGCATAATTATAAACATATTGTGTTTAATTTATTTCTACCTATCAGTGTTGTCCGTAATCTGAGTTCAAAACAAGTAAAAAAGCTAGAATTTGTGGTAGACCATTCTTATCATACCCTAGATGAATGTTCGTTTGTAGTTTCGTATGGTCACCCATCTGTGCAAGTTTGATTTTTAAAGTGGGTTTTCGCATGTATTTCTAGAACGGTTCGTGGGACAGAAAACCCGATTATAACTAATTTTATAGGATTTCATATTCTGAATATATAGTAAAGAACGAAATTTGTTTGGCAACCCTACGAAGGAATTACCCGATTCGTCCTATTTTCGAACTTAAATTTGCTTTTGTTTTTTTTTTTTTGTAAAAAGCGCGTGTGTATAATTTCAGCACTCGAAGTGAATGCGCTCTCAAATTATCGTGAGGACAGACGGATGGACTTGCAAAAATCAAAATAACTTTTAATATTATTATAATATTGCTCTACCATCATTATTTCGAGGTGTTACAAACGGAATTACAAACTTAGTATACCCTGTGATTTCAAATATTGTTATGAAACTAACAAAGAGTGAGCTGGAGGACGTAAAGTCCATCTGCCAGCAATAGCTGACAGCTCACCCAGTGACAGTGTAGCACGAAGGCGCGCTAGCACCTCGGCTATTTGGTGGAGAGTGCGGGATGGGTTCACCAAGAAGAAACACCTGCCTGTCACTTTGTCGTAACAAAATATAAATCGTGCCTTATCGAAAACGAGGATCTACAAAAAAAAGACGCAACACGCCACACACTGGCCCGGAAGGGACCGAGTACATCACTTACCTACTGAGTATCCTAGGATCGGATATCAGGATCCTATTGCCGTCCCCGGCCACCCATGACATCATTGGTAGTAGTTTTGTGACGTCCCTACATAGTTCACCTGTAGAAGAGAGTAGAGACTCAGGGAGAGGAGAGTGCAAGATGTACCACATTGTCACTAAACCTTTTATTTCTGTTAGTAGTTCATTTTACAATAAATTTGGTTTTATTTTTTCTTATTATCACCCCAGAAGCGTTATACAGATAGCTTACATCGTCTATTCAATTTTTCTCTGCAATCCAATAGGACTTTCCTTTACTAGAAAACTTGGCTCTGTTGCCACTCAATTGACTTTTTCATTCGAATTTTAAATTTCTTCTATTTAGTTACTTCATGTTTTTGTACACTAGGTCGTACCCAGAACGCCTCCTGGAATGCGGACAGCAGCTCTGTTCGTCATCCTGATTTACTCGTGCAGTCCCGTTGAATTGTGTACTTCACATGTAAGTGGCTCTGAATAGCAATTTTAGGTTAACGAACAAAGAAAATCTTGGCTTCGCGCACTTATAAACTAATATTAACACCAAATATCAATATAGAAGTCGACAAACTTCTCTTATTAAGCAGGATTAATGTATCTTGAGACGACTAGAAAAGGGCAAGCCTACGGTAATACATAATTATCATCCTCGAGTACCTAACCCTTCGCTCTACTAGTTTAGACATATGCAAAAGCAATATGTTCTCTCCGCTAAATCTAACCTACAGCATTCCTAGTAACTTAAACTTGGGAGAAATTCTTACGCTAAATATCTGCTATTTCCGGGCTCTCTTTGAACGGAAGGCACCCATGTACACCACCAGGTAAAAATAAAAATAAAATTTGTTTATAAATTTCCAGTTGCTCGTCTGGCGGATGGGGTAAATTAAATCCGACGGGAATTCAGTATAGAAATTTAATATAGTACGGGAAAATAATACATAGTTCCGTAAACACTTTCATAATATATAGATATAAATACGCTCAAAAATAGAGTCCTGCAGAGACTTTATACCAGGTATTAATAAATTTGGTATAGGCATATAAAAACTTAATATATATCCAAAAGCACTCGGAGTTTAGGTGCTCTTAATTTACGATTAATCTTAATCACCATGAAATATAGGATGTTATCCTGCCAATAAAATTTGCGTCTCATTTTCAGCCGCTTTTGTGACGGGTGGCACCAATGCACTTCATGGAAGTTTAATGTCAACATGAAAAAATGTATAATTCCGTAAGCACTTTTTTAATAGGGGATTTCAGTTTGAATCTAATTATAATTTGCAATAGAATATGTTCCGCAAACATTACCTTACAAATTGATTTCAATTTTGGGGCGCTCCTCTGGCGGATGGCGCAAAATAATTTCCATGTAAAGGAGTAAGCATAACCAAAAAATAAAAATCTTTTACCTCGGTAATCCCTTTGTACAAACCCAATTTATAGTTCTGGCGCTCCTCTGGCGGATGATGAACTACTTTGTCGAATATAAACACTTGTGAAAGAACCTCGGTAACTGTTCGATGTTTTGTTAAAATGCTTTTAACTTTGGTTTTCCTTCAGCCTTGCTTCACATCCTCGATTTCCGCATGGAGTCCGATGCTTATCTCCTTTTTTCGTTTCCAATTTCGTCTTCAGATTATTTTCCTAGCTTTTCCGATTGACAACTTTACCTAATTTTTTCTTTTCACTTTCGAGAATTGCGGATGATTTTCGATTTTTTTCACCTTACTTTTCCTTCTTCTTTTCTAAAAACTTTGTGTTCTACCCTTGATCTGACCTCGTCCAACACCTTTTTTTCGCTCTCGTGTCACACCTTCCCTTAGAACAATTATCAAACAGGAATGCTGATAAGTTCGATCTAGTGAAGCCGAGCTTGTATGTGTTGGAGTATGTCTCCTTTGTAGTTATATTGCAGCGGGGACGGTAAATATCCTACTCATAACTGGGGGCACATTAAATCTTCGTGGCGGGAAAATTTGAAAATGTTGTTTTAATTTAGTTTTATCTTTACATTTCAAATTAGCATACACAGTCTGTTGTGTATTCAAAAACAATTGAATATTAATTGTTATAGATGGGTTGTGCTCTGGGACTACTTGAAGTATAGCATCACTTTTCTCCTAATAGTGTGATGCGCTCTCCACAACATATCTCACAGGAATGTGCTCCACTCGTTCCTTTTGATCCAGTACAAATAAATAATTATAAAGATATTACGTATCTTAATAATTTAATTTAATAAAAAAAAAATTAATATTTCAGTTTAACTGAATCCACCTACCACTTTTGTTTTAAGAGAAGTTATCGCATTTCTCACCAAACTCCGCCTAAGTGCAACGATCTGATAATCCATGGCTGAAAAGTGGTCTTCACAAAGAGAGTCTTTTTGAGCTGGCTTATACTCTGGCCGGCCAATCGCATCGAGCTATTTCTTTTTTTCAAATTTCCTCCTTAGGATACCAAAAAGCAAAAAATAAGTAAATTTAGTGGAAACGTCTTAACCAAATTAACAAAAATGTTGAAAAGTTTTAATTAAAAATTAAATAAATTGTATCTAATTGAGAAAATTTTGAGGCAGTTTCCAGCAGAGACAATTTTCACATTTCAAATCAAAATACAAATTTATCACAGGAATGAATAAGTTACTTTTAAATAGGCTATTTCACATTATCCTTTTAATTTATTTATCTACTCAAATCAAAATATTCAGATAATTCTCCAAATGTCCCCTAAAAATATTTTTAAACCGCACCGCCATTGGCTTATTGCCTTTCGACCTTGACAGTTGTCCTTTCATCTAAACAAAAAATTTTCTTACAAGTAACACACAACACACAACAAAAATCAAGTTATTATAATTGCTTGAAGATGATTCAACAATATTTGGTATTATTAGTTAAAAGTAAATGGATTAGAAATAATTTGTGAGGATACTTGCCTAAAAAATGCTTTCCACGGCCCAGTTTTCCCTCTATAACTCCGGCAACTTTTATTGAGCACTTCATTCTTCAAATTGTATTCATAAACAAGTTTATTTGCACTAAATATAGTTTCAAATTGTTTATATTAAATCACTAAAGCACTTGATTAGTTTTGAAAAAAACTGTTGTTTGTTTTTACTACGAAATCACAAATAGTTAACATAAATTATTTACCGTCACGAAAACATAAAAACTCACTTGAGAGATAAGAATTATATCTCGCTTTCTCCAATATATTCGGTCCTTTGTTATTTCCTTCCCCTTCGAGATAATTATCAGGAGAAGAAAGCTTCCCTCATGTATACGAATTTTATAGGATACCCGCATTCCTGTTTGATATATGTTCTTAGCACCTTCCGGCCTCTTCTCGGCTCGATCCAGGTCCATTCCCCGCATGGTGCGTGCCGTTCCACTGACAATTCTTACGGGTAGAGGTCTGGGTGATTTCGCACGAGCAGCATGCCATGTCTACACCTAGCATTTCCTTGCCGCCGCCGTACCCACATGCGACCAAAACAATAGGGTATACAAACTAAGATATCACAACCGCCATTGTAACTGTTACAAAACTAACGTGGTTTATGGATCGCAGCTCGCAGCTCCTATCTTTCCTCCTCTGTGAATCTTAGAAATGTCTCATTTTTCAATTTTCTTCAGGCTGTCCACCTTCCATGCCAAAATCATGGGAACAACTGTTATGTAACTATGTTGAGTGATTAACATCGGACGTGAAGTCCAGACTGCCAGCATGAGCTGACAGATCTCTCGACGGACAGCGTTGACTGCAGGGCGGCACGCTAGCTCGCCTCGACTATTGGCGGAGAGTGTGGGGAGGTTCCACGAAAAACCTGCCGCTGCCGTCTGCCATAATAAAAAAAAATCGTGCCTAAAACCAAAATGCCGGCATACATTCAGTCCTGAAGGGACCTTTACGTCACTTACCTACATCCAAATCGAAGGCGCAAATGTTATGCCTTCCTTGCATGCCCCAACCACCCAACTGACTCTGAGGGCAAGATTTTTCAGAGTCCCTTGTTGACCTGTAAATAGAGAGACTAGCGGACCTAGACGGCCTTCATTCGAGAGGACTCCTGGAAAGTGAAAGGAGAAAGAAAGCGTTCAGCACTTCATTTTGACGTTATAAAATTTCATTTTATTCACTACGTTAACAAAAGGAGCTAGAGTTCACCTAACCATTAGCCAGTTACAATTGATCAAAATAAAATGCCTAAGTACATCATGTGAACAATAGTTTCATGCCGTAATAAGACCTTTAATTCGACAAGCACGACAGGTCACCTAATGGATGCCCGGCTATAATTAATCCTTCTCACCCCACTGACTGATCTGGGTGATTGCACCCGAAAAATATGCTAATAATATGTATAGGTAATAATATAGTGACATACGTAAGGATGTAACAATATAATATAAATAAATGAATTTTACTCGACATAGACTTACATGATTCCACTCGTACACTCAAAGGAGCTCCCTGGAGGCGAAATGGTTCTGTTAGCTGAAAAGATTAGAAGCAAATTTTTATCGAACTTGGTTCCCTTTAACCATAATAACTGTTAGGCCAATGTGCTTGCCTAATTTATGGTTTACAATTCCCATGCTCATTCGCGAACTTTAAAGTTGTCCTTTTCTACATGTATTTAACTTAAGCAATCCAATTCTCTAATGTAAGCAGTTCTATATCGTGAAACAGATTAAAAGGAATCAATGCACGTCGCAAAGATGTGCCTAAATTCAAACTAGAATACTCTGTCACGTAATTGTACACCGAGAATAAAAAAAAGTGTATCCAAATTCAGATTAGGACTAACGATGTCCTTAACTTATCAATACCTCTATGGGCATACTACTGTAGGCATATAAATAAATCGAAAGAAATAAATGCTTAAATCTATAGTGATAACTACTAGAATTCGGGAAAAGGATTTTTATCTCAATTATTCCCATATCATGACTAATGTAGCTAAACGTTTTTCCTGCCAATAAGAAGCGATTAAAATTAATAAAATAAAAACTTAATTAGAAACGAGAAGCAGTAAGGTACCACGTATTGGATATATATGTATATATAACCGTTAACCTATACTATCTAATATGGTTATGGAGTAGGTATATTACGAAATAAAAATCTCAAAAACTACGTATCCATGTCTTCTCAAACAAAAATATATAAAATATAATATTGCTCCATACCGATTTCTATTTCCCAAGACTGCTTCAAGTATAGATACACTTAGGCTCCGAATATACGCACTGCAGAGATGACGTAGGAGATATAACCTCCAACAATTTGCTAAAGCTGGAATAGTAAGTTCATAGCGATATTACTGCCGTCGCGGAGTCCTCCCTTTATCTTATTATAAGTGCAAGATTCAGATATAAAGCAAAATCTCTGGATGAGAATATCATCTTTAGCTGTCGACGCAGAGATCTCTATAACAGTGAGGCTGACTAAAGCTCAACCCAACAGCAACCTGACCCGAAGGTCAATGCTACGCCAAGTAGTCAACAGCGTGGAGTGTTTTCCGATTAATGTGCTACAATATTATAGTCACGATTCCTATACTTTTCACACGAGTTGGACGTAGATACGGTTGTTTGGTCTCACATATAGTACGTCCTTGTGGGGAAGTGCACCAACTTTTCTTATCCCGGACGGATTGCTAATTTCAAAAAAATGTGATAGAGAGAAAGCAGCCACTATCAGCCAGCTGTCCTCTATATCCTCTTAATCCGTTGACGAGATAATTTTTTTGACTCTGGAGTTTCCCTTTTCTACCGGATTACTTTTTCTCGGCATTCGATGACTTAAAAAAATTTAGATTTTTTTTCCTTCTCACAAAACTGTTAACTTCCTTCCCTTCAAGGAATCACACTTCGATCAACAAGCAAAATTGCAACCTTCTTTCTTGACAGCCAAACTCTAAAAAAAAGCCGTAGGAAACGCTCTTCCTCTTCTTTTTCCGCCACCTTTTCTATCTCGCGCGATGAAGTTTATTAGGTCGCGTTCGATATCTATCGCCACTCCGTCCACACAGATAGCAGTCCGTGCTTTCATGGCGCAGCCAGTCCCAGTGTAGCATAATGCTGCCTGCATTATGCTACGACCATAACACAACCATCTTCTTAAGTCAAACGATGTTCTGTCTCATTACGTAGATCATTTGGATTAAGCCTCCAAAATCTATAAGTCTCAAATCTGAGGATCAACCTTACTGGTTACGGCAGCATCAACAGCTCTACGTATCATTCATCATCTGATCCAACTGAATTCAGTGCAAATCATTGCCATATGGATTCCTACAAGTTAATCACAGGAGCTATGTTTCTGCTTCCCGACTTATAATTTTTGTTTGAGCCACCCTACTTTTACAGCTCTCCACCGCGAAGCTCTGCTCAGGGGTCATTAGATTACTTTCCTAGAGCTGTCAGTTCTCAAATTGGATCTCTAACGAGCTCTCTAAAAACCATCAAATTGGAATGGGACATTGGATGTCAGTTATGCTTATCCATCGCTAGTGCAACACTGCCATATGGTAAGACAATGTCATCTTTATTATTTTTATTGTAGTGAAATTAGCATATTTTTTGCCCCACGAGTACGGTAGGAAAGGATGGTTCACTCCAAAAGAGTTCATATGAAGAAAGACATTTACACAATGGCATATACCTAGTGCCCTAAGGAAATCGTTCGTGATAGTTGTTTTTATTACCTACTGACATACACTTATCGTTATGATGACATTTATACTTTAGCTTGGTACACTTTTATGGGTTTTCTCTAAGGAAAAGCGTTAGTTAGTTATAGTTACAAATTTAAATTTCTCAAGCGCACCGACGTTGTTTTAGTGTCACGCATACATGAAGGTCGTCCTTTATTACTTAAGGAAGCATACTTATAATTCCAAATATTTTCTAAATTTTTAGGTTAGAATAAATAAAAACAAAATCAAATATTGCCTCAAATACCGATGTCTCAAACCGGGAATTTTATTTTCACATTTGTTATGACAGAGTTATGTACCTATACATACCTACATATATCCCTCAAATAGCAGCTTTCTTGCATTTTTTTTTTTATGGCTATTCAACAACTTGCATATTATTTATATGTGGTGGATAGTAAGTAATGTAACGTTTTCCAACCATATGTCTCAACAGGTTTAATGAATTTTCCATAAGGTACAAACAGGTAATATTAGAAGAGTTTCATTGAAACCAAAGTGGAGAGAGGGTTTAGTGGTAATGGATCCCGCAATATTTGAATAAATATAACCACTCATCAGGTTAATTTTAGTAAATAAAACGTAATAAATACGAGGGCGAAGTAAATTAGCTAATTAGATAAATAGATGTCTCAGCTTTCTTAATGTAAAAAATTTGAAAGGGGAGAAAAAGTTCTTTAAGAAGCTCCACAAAGCTTCAGATTGCAACAATTTTTAGCTTTTATAAAAACTCACAGATAAATTCAATTGGTTTCATAAAGGGAAGCTCACAATGTTTGAAGGGGCAAACAGCTACTCAACAAATACCGCTCATTTTCTCTCAACTGTAACAGAGCTTTTTTTTTATGAGAAACACGTAAAGCTCTAAGGATTCATAGGCGTATAAATCTTTGTGTTATTATAATGTATCTAATAAATCGTATACCTCGGTAAAAATAATTACAAACCTAAACACGAGTTCTCTGTATCAGCTCATGATGAGTAAATGAGTTTGGGGATAAGATCCAGCTACTTAATGGAAATAATGACCCTAAGCCATATCCAATTACAAAAACAAGATATTTTCTCAGAGGGTAATTTAGGGAAATGTTAAGATAAATGTTTTGCTTTTAAAGTGTTTACCATAAAATCTATAATTGGCACAAAATGATTAGAGATTAAAGTTGATCAACGCTTTAGGCTACATGCCGGACTGTATTATTTGGAAATTGTTGTTTCAGCAGTAGCAAAGCGAAAACATATTTCCCCCGAGGATTTCTGGATAAAAAAAAAAAATCCGAAATATTTCTGAAGATTTTTTTTTATTTCTAACACAAAAACAAAATATAATCAAGAATAAAATAGACAGAGTAATTTAAATTGGAAAAGTCGTGGGTGAGAATTCGCATTAAACTTGACGTGTATTTGAACACAATGTGTTGATTGACATAGAATTTTCTTTCCTCCAGATCCTTGTTGAAATAACATTCCGTTCTTGCTTGCTGTTAGCGTATATGATTTGTTATTTTAATTATGTTTGCGGAAAACCCAACGTAGTGTATTCAAGTGACATGGCAATTTTGTTAGAGATAAAAGCTAGGGAAAACTTACTTACATTCAGAATATATAGCTACACCGAGCATATGTACATAACTGGAATGATTTCTAATGATTTCTTCTCTGAGATTTTATTTATTTTCAGAATTTTTCGTACTCATTTCTCGAGGATGAGTCTAGCATATTTCATTAGCTCTAAATCATTGTGACTCTTGATAGATTTATCGACCGTGAAAGGACAACATCTATCGATCTCTATTAAAGATGTCACGATATTCATTAATTTCAATATTAATCGAGAGTTAATCCAACGCAGACATGTTTAGTTAAAACTGTGCAAAGTTTTTAGAAATTTCCATTTGAATGACTTTCAACCAAAACAGCTACTCTTGTATCAATTTATTTTCAAATCATGACAAGTTTCGCAGTTTTAAGTAATCGAAAGACACGCACTAAATCTATTGTGCTCTAGATTAATGCCATAAGTATGGAATTCAATTGTTGTAGAGTTTTTTTTTTTGTTATAACTTCTCATCAACATCTATCAGATTGCAGCTTTATCACCAGATTGTAATGATAATAAGGATCACGAATTTATTGAAAAAAAAACTGTTATAAATATAAAATATTTTCTATTCGCATTAATAACTATGCACAATTTTGACTATTTTCGAACTTAGGTCTAATATTTTTACAGAAATGTCATGTGCAATAGTTCAGCTTTTTACATCTCCATATACATCACTCCCTGTCCAATTAGATAATGGAAGCTGAAATTTTCGTATGGCAACACTACGAAAGAGTTGCCCAATTTTACAAATTTGTAATCTTAGCCCTATAATTTTTATGGGTGTCATACACGATCCGTTTTGCCGTCGTTTTAAAACCACGTTTTAGTCGAGATAAGAACCTTAAATTTCGTAAAGAAAAAGCCCCACACACGTAACAACTTCACAACGTTTTGCCGTCATTTTTAAGAAAAAGATAAATTTCGCTTTGGACAAGATGCTGAAGGGAGATGTAAAGTTCCTCTGTAAAAAAAAAAAAGCACGTGCTGTACAAATATCATGAGATTACAGCAACAACATGGGTGCATTACATCAACAACATGTGACCAAACATTGTCAATATTTCATGAAAATCGGTTTTCACAAAAGCGAGTGAACTCCGCCCCTTCTCATTTATGTACGAAAATAAAACATTTGCCATTCTGCTTCGTTGCATGCAATTCGCGCTTTCACATTTTTTATATTTATTCATAAAAGTTTTAAAGAGAGTTTGATTTTTTTCTTTCTTCCTTTTCTTGCCGTGTAAATTTTAATTGTAAAACACTCGGAAATCTCGCCTGCTTCTTAACTTATTATTAAGTTAACTTTGATTATGAACGAGTAAAACCACGTTTTAGCGGCAATCACCACACACGTAACGCTTTGCCCACATTTTATCCGCGTTTTGAGAAAGATTTCTGGCATGACCAGAATTCTTGTTTTTGGTAGAAAACATCCGAACCTAAAAACGTGGTATTCGCCACACACGTTCCGTATTGTCGTGATTTTACTGTAGAACCACGGCAAAACGGATCATGTATGGCCTGCTTTACGAAAGTGCTGTGTATAAAAAGTTCTACATCAATGCACTAGCAGTACAAATATAAAGCGAAAAGCGAAATTTGTTCATGGCAACTCTGCAAAGGAGTTGCTAGATTTTAGACGGATAGGCATGCAAAATTCAAAATGCGTTTCGAGACTATTTGCGTAACTCTAATCAGTGTTTTAATTAATAGATACTTTTATGTTATATAAACTTACAAAATTATAAAATAAACAGAGTGGATCTTGTAGTTTATGAAGAGTTTAGACTTTATACTATCTGTCTTTGCATCTTAAAAATATATTTTTAGTATACAGATATTTAAACTTAGCGTAAACATGATAATAAAAGAGAAAAACGTTAGCAAAGCCTCACACATCTAACTACACGTAACTTAATAACTATCTATAGGTCTAATTGCCGAATCAAAGGATTGTGAGATTGCTGGTTTTTCTCGAAAAATGTTAAAGCGGTTGTTTGTGCAAAATTTTTAACAATATTTATATTATTAATTGATAAAACTAATGTTTTTTTTTTGCACTTGGTAGATCACTTTGGTAATCATCTTTTTTTTTAAAAAAATTTTGTCTTTTCTTTCTTTTCCAAAAGATATTCAAAATAAAAACACATGCAATACTGTTCTACAACAATTTTATTTTATTTGAGTCGCGACGCGTTTCGCCTTCTTAGGGAATTATCAAGCAACTGAAAAGCATATCGTTAGCTAAACCTGACGATCCAAATATTTTGGAATTTGAATTTTACTGTAACGGTCATTATAAATCCATACATAAGAGGGGGCTATTATTCATGAAATCCAACTGATCGTTTACCAAAAATGAACCTTTACGACTTTCATTATTATTGTAATATATCTCGTATTTATCTTGGACTTTTCCACCATCCACGTTTTTTAAAAGTTGTAATTTATTTAAAGATGTGGTATGAGCAGTATCAACTAAATGCTTACATATGCCTGATGTTGGTCTATTATAGAGTGCCGATGATACGTGTTCTTTGTATCTAATTTTTAATGAGCGTTATAGACTGCATTGCAGTCACTACACTCAATACTATAAATTCTGCTCTTATCTATTTAATCAAATTTCGGTTTTAGTTTGTTGTTAATGAATAAAATATTTAAAGTTTTTTTATTATAAAAAGCTGGTGAAACGTTGTATTGTTTTAACGTGGATTTAATTTTATTCGAAGTTTTCTTCAAATATGTGATTTTTTTCCAAATTTTCATATCTTCTGTCCCTTGTGGGTAAACAAGGTTAAGTGCATATTTTTTGGTTTTTGACCTTAACATTCTATAAATTAAATTTTCTCAATAGCCGTCCTTCATTGTAATTTTTACTATTGTGTCGAATTCCCTTTTAAATTTAATTTTACTCATAGGAATCTTAAGCAATCTGTCTAGCATAGAATGGAAGGATGATTTTTTTTTATAGATTTAAAATGTTGAGAATCATTAAGAATCACAAACGTTGTAGGTTTCCTAAATATATCAAATTCAAATTTGTCATTAATAATTTTAATGTTAAGGTCATACACAAAAAACATCATCAGCATAACGATACCAGCACACTACATTATTAACTAAATCACAGCCTGAATGACAATTTTTTTTGTTCTATTTTATTCATATATAATTCAACCATTAAAGGTGAAAAGGAAGCACCCATGGCTAAACCATCCATTTGAATATAGAAATCTTCTTTAAAGTAAAAGTAATTTTTGGTCTAAACATATGTCAATGAGTTAATGATTTATCCCTTTCCACAATCTTATCTTCAATTTCATTATATAAGTAAGTCTTTAGGTTTTTTAACGGAATGGAAAGAAATAAATTACAAACATCAAACGACACAAGCTTAGCATTTAATGGCAAATTCAAATTATTAATTTTGTTAACAAGATCAATACTATTCTTAATGGAGTATTTGTTTTCAAAATTTAACAATTTGGGTAACATTGTGCTTAATTTTTTCCCCAATTTTTGTGAAGGTGCATTGAAAGAAGAGGATACTGGTCTTGTTGGAGCACCTGGTTAATGTAGTTTGATTAGACCATATACTATGGAAGCAGAGGGGTTATTTACTTTCAAAAACAATTTATCTTTTTCGTTAAAAAATGGATATGCTGTATTTATTATGTTTGTTACTGCTCTGCTGAATTTTTTAGTTGGGTCATTTTTTATTTTTGCGAGGCTCATTTTTGATAAGCAATCTTTCATTTTTTCAATGTAAAAGTTCTTTTCCAATAAAACTAAACTATTTCCTTTATCCGCTTTTGTAACAATTAAGTTGTTATCTTTAACTTTTCTACGTATACTATTTTTATAATCTTGGTCTCATTAGTTTTTTCAGATTTTATCAATAATTTGACTGGTAATTGATTTATTACTCCTGGATAGAATGAGTCATGTGTTGCTCTGTTCGGATTAGAGGCCAGCTTTCGTTGTCCCATCCATTGCTGCAATTTTTGTTTCTGGCGCTCAAACTGCCTGCTAGAGAACGAATTAGCATTTTCATGTGATTGGTACCAAACGGTTTCAAATTCTAATGAGTGAAGTCTAAATGCATGCTCCGTGTGAAAAACCTTCAAGTGAATGCTTATGTTATCCCGAGTGTGATAATGCTTTTTAATTTCAGCAGTTAGCCAAGATCTTTTTGGTACGTACACGGCATGTTTACATTGTCTAGATTTAATTCTGACCTTAATATTACGATTTATGTAAGAAGGAAAAATTGTTTGTCTTCGGCATTCGATATTCAGCCACAAATGATTAGAAACAATTTTAAATTTAACTAACAGTCTTTTAAAAAGTACGATCAATTCATGTAATTTCATATCTTTAATTGATAAAACTGATGTTTTTTTAGGAACTTGGTAGAACACTTTGGTAATCATCTTTTTTTAAAAAATTTTCTTTTTTTTTCAAAAAATATTCAAAATAAAAACACATTTAATACTGTTCTACAACAACTTTACTTTAATTGAGTCGCGACGCGTTTCGCCTTCTTAGGGCATTATCAAGCAACTGAAAAGCATATCGTTAGCTAAACCTGACTGTTACGGCAAGCTTAGCAGTTCACTTGTGGAAAAGTACCACGGTATGTTGTATATAATTTTTAATATCTTATTTTCCATGAGCTAGAATTTTTCTAAATGACAATAAGCACAATTGAACCACACTGGAGCACCGTACATAATGTTCATATAGCATATAATATAAGCACAATTTAATATTCCGCTATGATTGCTGGGTTTATAACCTACCACATGTTTATATTTCTTACTTCACAAATTAAAGATATCGCTTCTGTAGTTGATAAAACAATGTTTGTAGTTCGATCCCCATAGAAACACACCATTTCTCGATGAAGTCATCAATTTCATCATCATTTCCAATTTTGTCATTACCAATTTAATCTAACCAAGTTACATAAGACGGTAACAGTAACTAACCATCGGACCCTTTTTATACGGTAGCCTTTAACTCACACACTTTTTTCTTTTTATTATTAAGCCAAGCTCAGGTGATACCCTATGATGCAAAGCACAGCATGGCAGGAAGGAGATAGGGAAAAGATTAGGGGATATGAGGAGAGTGGCGGAGGTGCCGATGTATGTCTCCCTTATAATTCCGCAGATTGTATGTCGTAGGAAAAACAGAAGATGGTAAGCTGTTCCACATTCGCACTGTTCGGGATAAAAAAGCATCAGGGAATTTTACTGTACGGCCGAAAGTAATTTGAAGGATTAAAGGATTCTACAAGGGATTAGATTAGATATTTCATTAGAATATTGACCATGCATATAGCGATAAAGGAGCGAGAGGCATCCAACATTGCGGCGGTGCTCGAGTGAGTCGATATGACAAGTTATTGCCAAATCACCAATGAGCTTGAAGGCTCTCTTTTGGACAATATCCAATGAAGCTAAGGCTGTGCGACCAGCCCCGGCCCATATATGGGAATTGTATTCCATTCTAGGTCTAATATAGGACTTGTATGTAGAGGAGCGCTAGATTTGACGGGATGAAATATTTCTTACACCTTTTCAGAAATCCAAGACATTTCGATGCTTCTTTGGCAACACAGAAGATGTGGTCCCTCCAGTTTAACTTACTGGAAATATTAATGCCAAAATGTGTGACTTATGCTAAAATTTAAGGACTTATCGATGCAATGTTATTGATTTCATGTTACGTGAGCGTCCAATCCAATTCTATCGTTTTCGTTCTTATATTATCGTCGATCTTTTCCTCGCCAGATCATCTAAACAATAGCTTATTTGAAACTCGGCCATCTTAGCGAATTTTTATGATACGAATGTGATGCAATCATCTATTTACAAAAATTTATAGAAATAGGTAATACAGATAACATTCCATGTCCCGAAACGATAGAGCAATACTGACTAACTTAGTTTTGTTCTTAGTGAGATTCCTGGGAAATAGCTCTCCCTGATTATTTATTCAGGAAACGACATCCTTTTCTGAACCACCAGATTCGGTAACAGAAACACTATCTCACTGGAGCTTTTATCACTCCGCATTTCCTTCGTTTTTTGCTAGATTAAACCTCAAACTAGGTGGATTAATTTCTCTTGTGAGATTTTGAATTATAGCATCCAGACTTTTGGTGCCATCCGATGTGTCAGCAATCAGATTTTACCTTTGAATACCAGGAGGGTATAATATATGAGCATGACGAAGCGCCAGCGCACTCTACCCGCCAAACACGGAAGTGGTTAGAAAAAAACTTTCGCCAAGGATGGATTTGAAGAAAGGGACCCATTAAATGACGACCAAGATCCCCTGAACTAACTCCTTTAAGCATCTACCTGTGGGAAGAAATGAAGAAAATAGTCTACCGAATTGAGATTATCTCTAAATTGAATCTGACGGCACCAAGTTAATGGATTGAGAAATATAAACACTGGACAGAATTCATGCAGTCACAAGGGGAATAATATACCGCATACAAAACGAATGCCACCAATTAGAATATTTGCTACGTTTATAAAAATATAATTTGTTTTATAATGAGTTGTATAATCTTTTACTAATTTCATTAATGTTATTCACCAAGCATTCTAATAAAAGCTGTATATAGTTGTCGCATATTCGAGAGTGTTTTATGTAAGACTTTTTTTCCTGTATAGGGGGGATGAGAAATCAAAAGTACCAAGGCCAAAGCGGCCCCATATACTATCCTGATAGAAACCCCATCACCAAATCATTCCAGTCTTTTTAATGAAGCGCCAGATCTAGCGAAGTAAGTTTTCCAACTCATCCACAGATCCAGGATGGCAGACCCAATCTTATCCAATCGGATCCGGACAAAAGCCGAACAAGCACACAGAAAGTGTGCAGTTGCTTCAGGCTCTCCGTCAAGGTAGTACAGTCACTCAGGGCTAGCAACAACTCTCAATCTTGTCAGAGAATATCCTATTAGGCCTATCAAGAGAAAGTTTGGTACCCAAGCAATTACTCAAGTTCGCCCATCACAGCTGATTTTTCATACGAACATCCACTTTGATTAGGGACCTAATCAGCTAGGCCGCAACGTCTACAGTGGGCTAAAATTCAACAAAGGTAGAACCAGAGGCAGACCTATCTTGAAGGTCAACCCTGTAATTCTCCATGATCCACATGAATCCAGAAATCAACTGAAGGACACATTGTTGTAGATACCCATCTTATCCTAGGGCCAGTCAGAGCCATTAAAGCTGCCTGACTATCCGAGAGAATTCCCTTGATTTCCATATCAATTCCTATCTTCGCAGTCATTGCGATAGCGAAGACTATAGCTTGAAAGACAATGGTGTGCCTTCCAAGTAATAATAATAAAATAATAATTTATTTCTAGTCTGGTCTGATATTAAGATAAATGTCCAATGAACAACCCAAGACAGTATCTTTGAACTTGGTAATATGATCATAATGATTTAGGCGATATATAAACCGTACGCAGTCATTAAAAGCAGTATTAATCTTGCTGTAGCACTCCAAAACAGAGTAGACAGAACTACAATAAATAAAATTTGGCATCAACAGATATTTTACAAGTCTCAGCTTTAGATTAGTAGAAAGTAGTTTAGCGGATAACCATAGTTGCCTAAAGGCACTATAAATCTTGCCAAGAGACTGTTTTACATGGTCACAGCAACTCAGCTTACTATTTATACGTACTCCCAGGCTTTCAGCTTCTCTCGTATAAGGGAGAATCATTCCAAGGTATATGGGAGGAAGATCAGAAAATGTAGAGATCATATCTGTAAAAAGCAATACAAGTACATTTTAAAGAATTTAGTGTCAATTGATTTCTACACGTCCAAGCAGATATATTCAACATGTCATAGTTTACTCTATCACTGCAGTCCTCTATTAAACAATAATAAATCTGAACATCATCAGCATAAAGATGAATGTTAACATCATGAAATACGTCCGGTAGATCATTGATGAACAGACAAAATAATAAAGGTCCAAGAATAGACCCTTGTGGGACTCCAGTATATACTCCTTTCCATGCTGATTTTTCATTCCCTATCCTGACCAGCTGAAAATGTAAACTAAGCTATCGGAAATAATAGCGTAAAGATTTTAAAAAATGTTTGTGGAATATCATCAGAACCACAGGCTTCAGATTTTACGGACATGACTGTATTAAGAGCCTCCTTATGATAAGCGCAACGAAACTGAAACCATCGTGATAATTGAATAGCTTCTCTTCCATAGAAATAGGTAGTAGGGATTGAGAATTAGTGGTGTTGATGAAATATGAGTTAAGGTCATCAGGATGGAGATCGCATGATGGCGCTACCTTTCGACATATTCCGTTGTGTTTTCAATTAGACTACAATTTCCTAGCTGACATTGATGGATCTAGCGTTCCTTCTAGATACCTCTTCTTGGCAGTCTGTACCGCCTTGTTATTCCGGTTTCGCAATATCTTATATTGGGACAGATCCTCATCCCTTTTAGATACCGTGTATTTACGGAAGAAAAATTGTCTTTCAGCGATCATAAAGTCAATATTAGCACTGTGCCAAGGAATACTAACAGACGAAATACGCTTCGTTCGTAGCGGAATGTACTTATCATGCAAGTACGAGACAAGATTGTAGAAATAATCAAGCTGTTCATCAATTTCTGCATAATTCCGAATTTGATGCCAGGGCAGGGAAGATGCTTCTGTTAGTATTTCATCAATAGCAATTTCATTATCAGATCGGTATGTGATTATTTCTGAAACCAAGGAAAATGAAATTCTGTATGACAAGAAAATAAGATTATGATCGAACGAGCTGGTAGGAGTAATCTGATTATGATACAGAGCTTTACAAAGAAATAATCCAAAAGTGATAGATTATTACAATTATAAAATGTTGGGATGCCTTGATGTATAACATTCAGATGGCTGGAAAAAAGTGAGTAGCCAACCCACTGTCAGGTTCAAGAAAGTAAACATTAACACCGGCTCCCTCATTAGTGAGTCGGTGAAAATTTGTAGATCGGACCGGGTAAGGATCGATAAGGTACTTCCCTCAGCCCACGATTCCCTTTCAGGAAAACCCACAAAGAAGCAACGTCCAAAACGAAGAAGCTATATGGTACCATCGCATTTGGCGGCAAGAATGGTAAAATTAAAAAAAATTTAACAAATTCGTAAAATTTTTGATTTTGTCGTCTTATACCTCCCAACACACAGTAGATAGAAACCTGATTGAGTATTTTATATAAAACGTGGACCGTCCACTACCATCTGATACCTTAACTTTATTTAAAGAGTATAAAGGTAGTCTGTCACATGGTGTTAAAGAAAATACTATCAAAATTACAAACTCCTTACCACTCAAACATCGCATTTCAATTACACCCCTCCCAATAAATGTCAAGGTCCTTCTATCAGTTCCCGCCTTTTGGACTTTCAATTGTGGACCACCCTGTATATTCTCTTAAAGCGCGATAAAGTCGAAATGAAAATACATTGGATTTGCGATATCTATGTTTTTAGGCTCATTACTTAATTTCGAATATAAAAAGAACTCTTCAATTTTAAATTCTCTTAAAAAAGCTTAAGAATTCTCTATCAAATGTTAATTCTCTTATATTAAAGTCAATTTTTACTACACAAAAGCTCAACTAAAAATCTGACATACGATACGAGTAAACCTAGACTAATCTGTACATGTACGAGAGAAACAAAGCTCAACTTAATGGAACCATAAACTTTCGATTAATTTTCATCTCATCTACGAAATAAATTGAGTACGTGTGAGATATGTACTTAGATAGAGGGTGGGGGGATGCCCATCTTACTTTACCACCCAATCTCACTGGTATATCCTATAACTATAAACCTTCTCCAGTTGTTCTGTGTTCGTGAAAGATAGAGAAAGTATCTGTGCGTTAGCAAACAAGAGAACGAAAATATTATAGCATAAACAGAGAAAAGCTCTCGACATAGTTGTGAGAGGATAAGGATAGTTAAATAGTTGAGTAAAATTTCTAGGGACCTCAGCCTTTACTTGGCATAAGCATAAGACGCAACGGAATAATCGGGAAGTACGTGTATGTGCTTGATTTTTCGGTCCTTCGAGTGAGAGGAGTGGTTGCCGTCTTTTTGTCTATAAACCTTTTCATACTTATTCCCTTCAGACATTGAATAAAAGAAAAGCTTGTACTGAAATCCTTAATCCTACTTACAGATCAACTGCTTTAATAATTTCAAGAATTATTTGAAAAGGATATTTCGCTCTTATCGTTCTTCTGATTATAATACGCATAAATCTATGTGGAAAATCAATAAAATGTGCTCTGTGTAATTTCGGTAATAAATAAATAATAAATAAAATAAGAAATAAGTGAATTAATTTTAGGCTTTACAAATGCTGATCGAAGTACTATGTTCAATTCAAAATTAATCTACGCACAAGTTAACAAATAATAATGAGCAAAAATACCGATGCGGATTATTCAAGTATTCCGCTGATTGTGACAACTAACCAGAATAATCTAAATTTTGGTCCAGGAGGTGGTGAAAGTGATAGTGAAAGTTTTCTAATTGGAAGAAGAAATATCAGTTGTAAACGAGCCAATAGTGTTGGCAATAAAGATAAGAATTTAAACGACAATTATTCTAGACGAAATAGCAGTGAGTGTCGACAGAATTTAAGTCCTGACAATGAGCGTGGAATTGAGCTCAATTTCAAAGCAAAATCTTGTCGAAGTTTTATTCGACAACCAAAACTCGGAACTGAGCACCGTAATATATCGGTGCCAAATAGTTTACAGGTTTTTTCTATTATCATTGATTTTTTTTTCTTACTTTTTTTTTATTAATATTATTTTTTTTTTTACTCTGAAACATATAAATTGGTTGCACATTTATGGAATATCAATTGTTCGGCTTTAAATTAAACATCTCCAAATGTTTACAATATTACAACCGTTTTCAACTGCGCATGTATTGGATAAATGTTTTGTGGATCTAAAATGAGTAAAACGTTTGTTGTGAAAATGTTTTGCCTTAGTATTACAAAATTTCTAACCCCACCCTACTTCTCAAATATTGTAAGTAGGTATATATAGTTGTATGTCCTTTCAAGGATATTTCCATAGAAATATTTTTGGAAACACAATATTCCGTACCAGAACGGTCGTGTCTGTTATCCATATAGAATGAAACTCGAAGAAGTTTGATTTAATTGTGTGGTAGTTGTCGTCATTCATATAGTAAATAATGAATATTTAGAATAGAGGCTACTGTCAGGAGATAATCGTATATGTATGTACTATATATGTATAATGAAATCCTATTTAAATGTCAGTCGATTAATGTTATGTATGAGATAGAAATGTCTCAATGTATGTTGACTATATGTTGACTGTGATTTTCGAATGGAATGAGTATCATTATTTGTCTGTCGTCATTTAAATCACATTTTGGCAACACATTCATTTTCGAAATTAGGCTAGAGATATTATTTTTGTTGTTTGAGTTTCTTTTTTGGCGAATTTCCAAATTTTGTTCGCCTCCACCTACTACAATAAAAACAACAACAACTGTCATCTATTTCTTAAGTGAAATAGATTTTATGAAAATGGATTTGACTTGAAAAAAAAACGACTCGATTTATTACTGTCTTTTGTCCACTTGTCTTTTTACATAGATTTTATACATTTATGAGAGTAATATATAAAAATTTTATTGAGTTGGCGTTTCGAAGCTGGTCTGTATTAATTTCTGATAAATTGGAAACGGATGAAGGAAGATAGTTAAGGAAATTAAAGCTTCTCAAATGCGAGGTTGTCATTTTTATTATTAACCCATTTATGCCCAAAGTTCTGTTTTCCGAAAATTTTGTTTTCTCTTTAAGTTTCATAATATTTTTACATCAGATAAATGGTAGATACAGAAAAGAAAAAAAGATGGTTAATAATAGTGAAAATATAGAGCGTTGTGCAAACGCAACACTGAGCAATTTAAAGCAAAACATGACTTTTCTTAAAAAGTGCAACAATTCAATTTTATTTGATTCCAATGAACAAAATGACATAAATAATATTTGTGTTAAAAAAAAAATGTCGATATTATAGGAATAAAACAAAAAACTTCAAAATGACATTTCCAAAATGGCATCACTTATTTCAAATTGCTGTGGAATTTCTCAAAGCAATTGCTATGTAGAGCAACCCTGCAGATTTTGCACGGCATTACTGTTTGACTTTTGCATTCTTTGCATCGAAGAATTTTTCCCTCCTGTACCATAATATGAGTTCAAATGCGAGGGAGGTTTTGTTAATCACCCTTCTGTAGGTAGTTTTCCATCGTCAAAAGCACCTCTGCTAGCTGACGACTAAGTTCCAGGCCATCAAGATTACCTCGAATACAGATTCGGTAATTTGCAAAATGATTATTGAGTAAATCAACACCCCCCCCCCCCCCCTTCATGTTCTTGTTGTACAGTTTTGCAACATGGGGTTCGTTCTGTATGAATATATCGCCTCACTGAGCCAATAGGATGTACTCGATTAATACTGGACAGTAAGGTTTCCACTTGATTATCATTCCAACGGGTAACGATAAAGTCATTCCTTTTGTCGATAAGATTTTAGTATTCACCTCTTTTCCTTTTATTGAATTTTTTCTTTTCACAAATAGCGCTATAGTTTTTAGACGATTTTCACGAAGAGTACCTATAGCGTTTTATTTCATTTCTTTGAAGTCGTGCATTAAATTTGAGCTTGTGAAGAAATTATTAAAATAAAATGCAACGTGAACTTCAGGAAATGTCTTTTTCATGGTATTCGAAAATGTCAGAAAAACATTTTCTCCAAGAGGAACTGCCTTGTCTCTAGAGACTGATCGGCCTTGGAAAACATCACACTGGTAACAGAATCCCAATCGACTAGCGGCAACCCAAGCCTTATAATCAAATCACACCGGTTTGTTCCTTATAAATTGTTTGTAGGGATTTCGTCCATAATAAGGGATCATTGCTTCGTCGATGGAAATATTCATTTCCACCCGAGCGTATCGTAAAAAAGTTTTGTTTATATGAGAGATAAAGGGCCTTACCTTCGAAAATCGGTCTCGAAATTTAAAATTATCATTATCTAAGAAGTGCAAAGTTATGAAAATCGCCTCAAATTTGTTGCGTCTCATCCATTTCAAATCCACTAGATTGTGGGAATCTTCCCTTTCTTCCCAGAACATTCTTCTTCTTCTTGGTAATGGAACATAACTCGATTGGTAATACCCTGCAAAAGGCATAGAAATTATCCCTGTTATTGCACACAGAAGAGTTTTTATTTTTGGTGGTGTAGGACGAAGTTTCACGAACTATCGATTCCACAAATTCCTCATCAAAAAGCAATTGGAAAAAATTCAGAAGTGTTGACTCAGCAGAGAGTTGTATTGGCGGAGTTCTTGTTTTATTCCACTCTTGCAGGGAATGTTTAAAAAAAAAGGAGCTCAAAGGCAAATCATCCTCATTTTCTCGAACACAATGCTGAGCAATTTTCTGTTTGGGCTTTGCTTGCAACTGTTTACTCGAAAAACGGCTTGGATTTTCCTCTTCTTCACTCTGAGACTCCTCATCCGAAAGATACTTTACGGGTGGGGAAGCCCAGACAACTTCATCCGGGCAGGAAATATGCTTCGATAAATTGTCAATAGCGTCTAGAATGTCTGACAGAGTCAATTTTGATTTCCTATGAAAAAAGGTACAAAAATTACAAAACGGCTTTATTTGCCCAGTGTTGCGTTTACGCAACAGACTAACAGAAGCAAGAAAATTAGCATGTTAGAACTTTTATATTTTCAAAAGCATTAAATTTTTCAGTAAAATCACAGGTTTTGATCCTACATAAACTAAATAGTAGAGCACATGTTGCTGCGAGTCCAGATCAAAACCAACTAAAGCAGAGCCCCATACGCGTAAGAAACTCCAATAAAAAAAAACAAATTTAGGAGTGTTAAGATATATTGCAGATTCTCAGGCGTAAATTTAAACGCATTACAAAGGGAGCAGTCTTTATTTTGTTCAACTTTGCGCAAACGCAACACTGGGCATAAAAGGGTTAAGAATATTTAAATTATCGAATATTCAACATTTGCGTGTTTGTAGGATATTAGGATGTCATAAATTCAGCGATCAGTATCTGTAGATTTTTTTTTCAACAATACAGTGTGTCCAGTTTTGAGCGATCAGGTGTCTAATGGTAGGTCTCGATTAATTGAGCGTACAATAATTGTATACTGACCGCGTTTTGGTAGGTTTTTATAAAATATGCCATACATCTTGAGCTTATTAATCTGGAATAGGCATACTTCAATTCTAGAAATCCGTCACTACTTGATTTGGTTCTTACTTCTGATGTTACCAAAATTAATTTTCAAGATCAGCTATGCCCATTTAGTAACTTGGATCATGATATTTTATTTTTTTCTTATGACATCCCGCTAAACCCTGAATCACCTCACAGTTTTTCTTATCGTGACTATAAAAATATTAATGTCAACGTTTTATCCGAAGAGTGTGTCATTTTACCTTGGCACTGTATATTTGACTGCTCATCTGTCGATGACGAAACCGCTGTATTTTCCTCATTGCTCAGCTCACAAGTTAATAGATGTCCTTGGTATATACTTGAAGTTCAATCTATTATAGCAGAACGTGAGTTTCTTTATCGTCGCTATATGTGTACTAAAACTGATCATGACCGTTCCTTATACTAAGCAGTTCGCAACATCGCCACAACTGCAATACGTCGAGCCAAACGCCGCTACTTTAGCTCCAAATTTTATTACCATCTCCCTGCTAAAGCTATTTGGCATAACTTACGGCAAGCGGGTGTTTCTGATAAGGACAAAACATGTTGTGAACTTAACCCCGATGTGTTCTATGCTTTTTTCACGTCATCTATTAACATACAGCAGGGACTTGTGGATGAAATGCTTGATAATTCAAATTTAATCACTTCCACTTCATCTTTTTCCTTCCGCGGAATTGATCGCCGCGAATTGATTGAGGCAATTTTTTCTGTCAAGCCTTATGCTACCGGTTCAGATAACATGTCTCCGCGGTTTTTTAAGTTGTTGCTCCCTTTCATAGACATATACATTCTCCATATCGTAAACACGTGTCTTATGATTTCGTCTTTTCCCAACTGCTGAAAAACCGCTACTGTATTCCCAATACCCAAAAAATCGTCTCCTCCTAGGATGCTTAAAAGTCTGAAATCTGAAGGGTACGATTTCAGACCTATATGCATCCTATGCTTTTTATCGAAAGTACTGGAAAAGCTAATGAATAGACAATTAGTTGAGCATCTCGATTTGAGAGAATTTATATGCAAATGGCAGTCTGGTTTTCGTCGTGACATAACATAACATAACTACATAGTACTGAAAGTATCCATTAATATCAGAGCTGCCCTAAACCTAAACAACTTGGTTGCCTTGGCACTGTACGATTTCTTGAAAGTTTTGACAGCGTTGATTTTAGGATCTTGCTTCGGATACTCAATTGCTGCTTTGATTTCAGTCCCTCCGCCGTCGCTCTTATCCGCGACTTTCTGACCGATTGAAAGCAAGTGGTAAAAGTGGATTCTATTACCTCCTGTTCCCTCCCTCTTCTGTCTGGCATTTCTCTGGGCTCAATACTGGGGACTTTGTTATTTAGTTTATTTATAAATGATTTCCCAGAAACCGTTCGAGATGTCAGCGTCCACATGTATGCTGATGATGTGCAGGTCTACCTAAGCAGATCTGTTGGTTTTTTGAGGACTGTATTGCTCGCATTAATGACGATTTGGAAAGAATCAATATCTGGTGCAAAGCTAACGGTGTAAAGCTAAACCCTGACAAGTCTCAATGTATTGTATTCCATAATGGCACATTTGACCCGCATGGTCTTGGATGGTACAATTTTAGATTTGGTACCTAAAGTTAAAAATGTTGGCATTATTTGAACCAACATATAGGGCTTCGGAACGCAATCAGAATGTGATAATACCTCGTTTTCAAAAATCAGTTATGGAAATCTCTTATTCTGTCCAAATATCCCGTCTCTGGAATAGTTTTCTCCCTAGTTATCACAACGCGCGATCTGTCGGTTCATTTAAAGATCTCATCAGTGTCCACGCTTTTAATTAATCTTCCCCTTTTTACGTTATTTCTCTTATTCTCTTGTCTCACGGCTTAGATCACTTTCAGTTTTTCAAAATTTTTATCATTAATGAAATATTAACCCTTGTTCACGAGCGCGATACGATACGTGCGATATTTTGGTGACGTCCTGCTCTTTGTATAGATCTATCTCTATTTGCGATTGGTTTTTATCGCGCCATACGTTCACAAGTTTGACAACGGCTACAACTTAATTTGTTTAATTTTGTGGTGGCAAGGAGACATTAGTATGAAATTTACATATCTTATGTTTTTATATTTATATATTTACATATTATAATAAATTTCGACATCACTGCGGAGCTTTAGCATTCGATTACAAATGTAAACAAACATAAGTGTTGAGGTTAAGCTGAAAATCGCTCTGCTGCGATAAATTTTTGTATCGCACGAAACGTAGAAAGAGTAAGCATGTTCAGCGACAACTGCATTCCTGCAGCCAATCAGAGCTCTGTCGATGCGATAAATAGCGCTCGTGAACAGGCCATTATAATTTTAAATTTTAAATTACGTCTAATATTTCGTTTTATTTCGGGTATTTTAACTATAATTTTGCATTTTCTTTTTAGTTTTTACTTTTTTCTGCTTCTGTTTTTTATTTTGGCAGTACTATAATATTTCTGTTATTTTTATATTTATTTACAATTTTTGCTTTATTTCAGTAAGTTTTTATTTTTAATTTTTAATTTTATTTTAGTTTTTAAATTTTTTTGATATTTTCATTTTATAAAATGTGCTAAATATAATTTCCATAGTTTTTGTGCTAAAAATATTGTAAAATCTTGTGTACTTTACCACAATAATAATAATATTATATTTGAAAAAGAATCGGTACTCCCTACTAAAAATTGTGATTTGCCTTATCTCTCTGTTCTCCATCAGTGAAATGAGTTGTCAAAGCCAAAACTTTTGAATTTTTAAGATTTATTTAAAATTCATTCCGAAAAAACAAGTATGTAGAGTATAATCCCATTATAATCGACTTATACAGGAACCATTGAAAATGGTACACTATAACCAATATCCTGGGGACTTCAGTTGTGATTTCTAGCCAAAGTAATGAAAAAGTTGTTGACCTGGCAAATCGTTTAATATCTTGAAACCAATAATATGCTAAAGTCATGCCAATCTGGTTTCCGCAAATCGCATAGTTGCGAAGCGACTCTTTTAAGAGTTACAACCGATATACGCAGCTCGCTAGATAAGGATGAATTATGTGTCCTAGTTCTACTTGATTTTTCTAAAGCGTTCGATTCGGTATGCTACTCTAAATTATTACCTAAGTTGTCCACTAGCTTTCAGTTTGATTCAACTGCAGTTTTCCTTATCGGCAGTTTTTTGTCTGGCAGATTTCAGCGTATAAGAATTAGGAGCAATTCTTCTGATGCCTTGACTCTTACTGGTGGTGTACCTCAAAGATCTATTTTGGGCCCTTTACTTTTCAGCACTTATATTAATGATCTTCCTCAGTTTATTACGGATTGTAAAATTCACATATATGCTGATGATATGCAGTTATATATTGGTCGTCCCATTTGGTCTAATGGAGGATTATATTGAACGTTTAAATTCTGACTTGACGAATATCTCGAGTTGTCCGACTAATAAATGGTTTACAACTGAGTCCCCTAAAATTCTAATGGATTTAATTTTATCGACGATCGATTGAAGTTTTCGATTTACCGCCTGTATTTCTGGATAAGTAAGTACTGGTATTTACGGATCGTGTACGAAATCTAGGGGTTTTCCTCAACTCCCGGATGAAATGTTGTGATCAGATTAACCATATTTTAGAAAAATTTTATGGTTGTCTTCGGCGGTTGTGGTTGTCTTCTGTAATTTTACTTTTTAGCATTCGTTCAATGCTAGTTAAGTTCCAGCTTCTACCCTAACTGTCTAATATTCCCGCACTTGGATTCTGTATGCGCGATTAAATCAACAGTTGCATTCCATGACGGTACGAGGTTTATGTTCGGCCTAAGAATATTTGATTATGTTTCACCGGATGGTAGCCATCTGCTTGGTTGTCCTCTGATGGAATATTTAAGGCGTAGGCTTCTTTCATCCTTTCACAAAATTATAGACTCCATAAAGCCTCGGTACCTTTTTAACTAACTTGAATTTCTAAATTCTGGCAGACATTTCAACTTATTGATACCTAGGTTTCAACATTCCATAATGGAGGACACTTACTATGTATATTCGAGCTATTCATGCCTGAAGTAATTTACCGAGTAATGCTCAGATTCTGGGCTCGACTGATAGGTTTTGGAGGTTGATGGCACAGACTTAGACTCCCACCACTTAAAAATGCTTCCATTTTAAAGGGGATAGTCCTGACAATGATCTAGTATATAGTTTCTGTAATTTTAGTTTGCTGTTATGTTTGTTAATATTATATTTTGCATCTCCTTGTGTGTTGTAAAACCCTTATTTTAATTTTTATTTTTGTCTTATTTTATATTTCACATATGCATTTTACATTTTATTTAAAATGTTTAGTTTAAATTTTTAGTAAGCTAGATAATCCAACGTTCTTTGTATGAAAAATATGTGTAATCTTGTTGTACGTTAAGCCTGTAATAAATTTGATTTGGGAGTGTCCATCTCATGAGAACCTGTAGAAAAAAAAATGCGTAGGAAAATTACAAAAATAATCTTAATTATGGTAAAATTTGTCCTTTTAATCAAAAGTTAAATAAAATTTAATAGCATTAATTTTCAAAAAAGTCTGTCATGTTTTTGTTCTTGGAAAATCACCTCTTCCTCCAAAAACTACGGTCATGTTTAAATTAAAAGTTTAGAATTAAATTCGACTGCAGAAAGGATTAAAATTTATCTATCCAACAACTTGTTCAAATTACTTTTGGGAAAGGGACCTTATGACATTGGATAACTAAAAACATGGAAATGTGCACCAAGGACCTGATAAAATTTTTTATTTGAAATAATTATTTTTTAGTTTAATAGAGTTGTGAGTTTCACTGACACTATAAGACGAACTTGTATCAAAAATATCTACATATATATAGCGCCAAATGAAAGTGGTCTTATAATTTAGAAATTTTTTATATACAAAACTATGTCAATCCCTATAAATCTCCATAGACATGCTAAATCAGATGAGCAATTCTGTGACACGGCTTGGTAAAAATCAGGCAGAATTTGTATTTTGCTCTTTGATATCGATTAAGAAAATTTCCTCGTAATATCTTTATCGAGAGAAGCGCTGCCTTTAAATCTAATTCCAATCATTTTATGGCGGCCACAATAAACGTCCGCAGTCACAATTTATTCACTGAATCCATTTTGGTCTTCCTATCATAACAACAAGAACGTCTTATAATTACTCCGATTAGACCTCCACTGGCTTTTATCACTGCTGATTACCAATAAACCTTGTAAATTGATATTCATCCGAATCAATCTTCCCCTTGGGGACTGGAGCTATTCATATTTATCTCCACCATCCAAAGTCATTCTTTAATTTCCTTTTACAAATACGTGATGGAGGTCACGACAAGTTCATCTGTACAACCCGCAGACATTATGACTGATGAATTTTTTAGTCCCTGCTGAAATCTGTAATGTCTGTAACATTGGGCTTAAATTATCCAGCATGAAACCTGTAAGAAAATAAAACACCATCATCCAGATTTTTGACAATCCTTGTCCTGAATATAAATGATGTTATTTTTCAGGAAAGTAATCCTCTTCAAACACGTTTTGCTAAAAGTTATGTCGACATCATGCCAAAATGTCTATTGGCTTTTTACCATTTCAAATAGAGGCAAGCTTCGAGACGCTACCGGTGGTTGTTCCCTCACCACCACCATTACCTAAATTACTAATGTATATCTACATGCTCATGACCAGGACATAGAACCAAAAATGTTTTGGCAATGCTCCAACAGGGCTTTTTTTCTTTTTTTGCTGATAAGAACTCGCGGTTTTCGCGTTGTTTTTCTATGGCCAAAAAATAATTTAAATTAGTTTACTTTTGTGGTTTACATTTATTTTTTATATTTTTTTTTTTATATTTTACTTTGACTTTTAAAACAGGATAACAAACTTTCTAGATATCTATAAATACCATTGTCAGGCTTGTTTTATTGTTTGAATGTAAGAAGGACTCTATTCAAAAGACGAACGAAAGCTTCTCGTGATGTGAGAATTACACAGAATTTCGTCGTTCTTTAATTGTCTTCAACTCTACTGCAAATGTATTTTTGGCTGACATAGAGTTCGTTTACTTAAATGATATGAGATACAATTTTTAGTCATATCAGAAACTTAATACAAGCTTGGTATTGATTCTTAAGGTAACCTTGCACTTTTTAATATTTTTTTTTTTATGTAATGCATACATGACCGAATCCACCACCATTGCTGTCTGTCCTATTTCTTTGTTGTAGACTAGACACTTATTGTCTGTGGCTTTGGTCATTTTTGTGGGCAGTGGCTAGTCATTAGACCGGTGAATCGTCTGATATGGTGCTTATCATTGTTGATAAATTTTATATCCTACTTAAGTTAAGAGGTAGGTATATACAAATATTGGAGTTTATCAATACGTTTGTGAGTAACGCATGGAAAACATCATGTCATTTTATACTAGAGCTTCGTTTCAGGTATCGCTTCGCTGGGAGTTTTCCTGTAAGGGAATCGTGGACTGAGGGAAGTGCTTATCGAGCCTTAAAAGAGCCGGGCGAGCGTTTACCTTCCTGAGCCTAACATTGGGATGGAGTACTCACTTGGAAGACACACCACTGTCTTACAGGCTGAAGTCTTCGCCATCACAGTGCCACAAAGATAGCCCTTAATTCGGAAATCAAGGGAAAGGACATTGCTATCCTTTTGAATAGTCAGGCAGCCTTGATGGCTTTGACTAGCCCTAGGATAACATCTAAGTTACTAGGAGACTGCACGTCGTCTGTGGATAAGTTGTGTATCCACAACAAGGTGTCCCTTCAGTGGGTTCCTGGTCACATGGGGATCATAGGTAATGAACGGGCTTGACGTTTTAGCTAGGGCTGGTTCTTATTGTACGTTCCTCGGACCCGAACCCACCGTAGGCGTTGCCATTTCGAGTATCGGGTCTCTCATCAAAGCGGATCTTTATAGAAAGTATCAGAAGAAATTGGTGAACCTGAGTACTTGGCGGTGCACAAAACTTTTTTTTTTTATGAGTCCAATAGGAATATCTCTGATTTTCTCATGGGGCTTGAAAGGAAACAGCTCGTTTCAGGCTCATCTAACAAAGAAGGGAGTTATTGACAGCCCTGAAAGTCTTTTCTGCCTCCACCGAGAGCCTGAGACAACCGAACATTTTTTTGTGTACTTGTCCGACCTGCGCCCGGAGCAAGATGGATACCAAACGCTCTGCCCTCCTATCTGTATAGGTGTTGAAAAACCTTCTTCAATAAGATCTGATGCGCTTCATTAAGAGGAAAGGAAGGTTTTGGTGATAGCACTTCGAGCAGGATAGCACAATGGCCCGCTCTGGCCTTCGTGTTTGGGATCTCTCGTCTCCCTGCCTTTAATAAAAAAAGGCATAGTTATAGCACACACAAATGTATTTGAATGGGCAACCAACTCTGATATGTATATAAATGGATTGGTTGATCTTCTGTTTCATATGGCATCAATTTTGAATTCAGAATAATATTTTTACGGAAAGAGAGGAAAACATACTGTTGGCACTGATTGCGCTGAACCTTAAGAAATTTCTCATTACCAATCGCTACAACAGCGATTCCAACTCAAACCGAACCCCTTTCACACCGAGTTTAATGAAATTTACAAGACTGATAAAAAATGGAAATATATTCGACCCATCCTTTATTGGTTTGCCGCTTTTTAAAGGGTAACATGTGGTGAATTTGGGAAACATTATAAAAATTGCAACTTTCTTGTTAGTTTATAAGGAAAGTTTATGACCGTGCTAGTTTGCCTTAATCATGGCAGGTTCTCCCAGTGAATCTTTACTGTTCTTTTCTCTCTTTATTTACAGCCTTAGAATATACATATAACTAGCAAAAATGCTAATAAGCCAAAGTTAAAGAATGTCCCAAAGAATGAAAATTTGCAAGCTGCTTGTTTCAAAATGCATTGAATGAGACAGAAAACTTTTTTTTCATTCCACCAATCAAGATTAACTTTTAAGAAAATCAATTATTCCAAGTGATTTTCATAGGTTTAGTGAAACCGGGCTTTTACTTATTTTTGTTGGGCGCACGTTGGAAATTTTCTAAATATTCCATAGTGATGATAGTCATGATAATTACGACGTGTAAAATTACATTCTCCATGTGTAAACTTATGTAATTTTTCAGATAGATGAATGGAACTTTTGTATACATATGCACCAAAAAAGATTTTCGAATTATTATGATTTATTTATTATTACGATCTACAGGAAAATATCTCTTATAGATAGGTAGAGCAAAATTTAAACCTTATTGAACAATTCAGATTAAATAAGCTACAAAGAATAATTATAACGCATGTATTATGTGCGTTAAATTACAAACTTTAATCTTATAAGTTCCTTAAGTTTTGATTTAAAAATAACCCTATTGTGGAGAGTGGATATTTCTTTCCCTTTCCGGTGCATATACATCAATGTAATAGACCTCATTGCACAAAAGAGAATAAAATGTCAGCCATTTCTCTTCTTGCTTGCAGAGATTCGCGACTCATAAATAAGCACCTAGCTTGATAATGCGGACAAAGTCCTTGCCAACTGATATTGTTAAAAACATATTTTGTAAACTTTCTTTGAATAGACTCCAACCTGGAGTCATAAGATTGCATATTGGAATTCTAGACTTGGGATGCATATTCGAACACAGAACGCACCAAGGCAATGCACAAAGATTTAAATTTAAATGGGTCCATAAAGTCCTGAGAGTTATACGACGTAGAAATCAAAGGTTTCTACTGGCCTTAGCAGCTGTGTGGTCGTAATTCGTACGAAAAGTAAGTTCTTTATAAAATATTACCCCTAAACCAGCACCTGAAGGACCCTCATAACCTCATTTCCATCTATGTTGTATTTCATTAGCAGAGGCTGAAGCGAGCGTCCAAATGACATAGCTTTGCATTTGGAAGCATTTAGGCTAAAATAATTTTCCTTACACCACTTAGAAAGGCTACTTAATTTAGATTGAAATGATTCTGAATCATTAGCGTTTCGAATTTGAGCAAACAATTTCATATCATCTGCATATAGAAGATATTTGCAGACAGAGAAGCTTTTGACAATATCATTTATACATAAAAGGAATATAATTGGACCCAAATGGCTACCTTGGGGTACACCTGACTTAGGTTCTATAGCTTATAAAGAATGTCCATCTATTCTCACTATTAATTTGTGGTTTGCTAAAAAGGATTGAATCCACTTTAGAGTGGCTCTAGGTTTTCACTCTAAAATCTTTTTTTATTTATCGAATGCCTTCGAGAAATCCGTATACATTACATCAACTTGCGTACTATTTTCTACTGAGTTTAAAGTGAAGTTAGTGAAACTTATTAATTTAGATACGGTAGATCTTTTATTCATAAAGCTATGCTGATGTTCGGATATTAAATTTCTTATAAGAGGTTTTTTTTTTTTCAATTTTATACCGGTATTTTAGATGACGTGCAACTATGTTCTTTTTTTATATATTTTTACTCAGTTAAGAGAAGCGCAATTTTACTAGAGGTGCATTAATTGTCGCGTAAACTCTACTTGAATCTTCAACGAAAATGTTGGTGGGTTTTTCAACGTTTCCAGCAAAATTTATAATATCAATGGAATGCTCTCCAGGAGCTATAGATGATTGCCAAAATCACGGGTGGATACAGCTAGGGACGCGTTGGGCACCCCCCCCCCCTGATGAACGCTGATGAAATATTGGAGTAGATCTTCTGCATTTTTCTGAACAAAATGATTCAATGCGCAGTAAATATATTCTACTGCACTTAGGTCGTAGGTGTTGAAGCCTAAAAAGAAAGCAGAAAGTCCTATGTCCTGTAAATTGTGAGGTATCTTAGCGTGGATTTTCTTGGGTTTATTTCAATTGAAAGAAGCAAGAAGCTACAAAAGGGTGATTGATGAATCTTCGATGTAAAGAGGGCTTGTTGGAATATTATCTGTGGGGAAAAACAAACATTTAAAGAACCAGTTATAAAGCCCTAAATACAATGAGCGGCAAACGTTTTTTACGCGCTGCAAAATGAGTTTGAATCAATGGTTTTCATATGTAGCTAGAGCTACGCCACTTTGGGGAGGCCCAAAGCAGGATCAAACTTTAAATTTTGTGGCGCATTATTTTTTCCTACGTTTGTTACTTTTTTTCATTTTATAATTCTACACGGAAAAAAGTTGTGGAGAAAATGTAAAATCACAAATTAAATATATGCGCCAAAGCGCCAAACATCAAACGGTATCAATAATCAATCTGTCCACTTTTCCGTGCGAAATAAATGTCTGGATATATAAATCGCCGCGGAAAAATGTCTCCACTTCATATTAGCGCCATCTGGATTCCATGATCTAAACATTGATTTTTTCTTTCGAACGGCATACTCTTTTACAAAATCTCAAACCGAATTTTCGTGGCACTTTTCCGCCGCATTTTTTTTTTTTTACATAGGTTTTGTATAGGAAACGAAATTTTCGCTTGAACAGCATACCACGCTTAAGAGAACAAATGAAATTACTGAAAAGTTTGAAATAAAAAATTTCACTTCTTTTGTAATAGTTTTTTAATAAACTTTTAGGGCAAGAATACTTGCTTTAATTATCATACTTAATTTTTTTTATCCATTTTTAAATACTTTCACAATTTCACTGAAATAATCAACACGCCTCAGATAGTTCAAACTGGTAAGTGTAAAAAACGCGTGGCTCTCATTTTATCATAAACACCACAAAGCGGCACCGCAAAAAAAACGCGTGTCGCACATTGTATCTAGGGCTTATCTTTCAAAACCAGTACTAACCTTTTGTATGAAAATTTAAGAGCTTCTGGCGAATATTAGCGAGAGCAGTACTAAGGTCAACGCGCAAAATTTGGCTTTTGGGTTTTGATTAGAGATGGCACCACCAGTAAGTCTCCAATAAATTTAGCTTTTTTTTATCCACCCGGGCCGTTCTTTAGTGCGCTAAAAATATTTATTGTCAGAGTTCTGAGAGTTGATCAATTTATTGACTGGATTTTTGTAGTTAATATAGTTTTGTACGTCTTTGCTGTAAGTACGGATGAATTGGATTTCTTTTTGTGGCCGTATTTTCAATATCATCGTTTTTTTATCGTATGCATTATACATATTATTTTTTATATTTCCAAATAACTTTAACTACCTGATTTTAGAAATCTTATGATAACCCATTGTATTTTCGTAAAAAAATTGCAAAATGCTTCTTCTTCTTATTTTTACTATATCTTTTCTTTGAGTCTCCGCTGTCATATTTTAGCTGCTAAAGAATGGCCCAATATTGGAGCCTCGCTAAAATTTAGTTTAGCGCCGACCTTAGTACTAATAATTTTGCATTATAAAATGTATTACAAACACAATAGTTTGATTTGTCAGTGACTGCAAGTAGATACTAGTAAGTGCGTCCAAACGACAGCATCACATGATTACTGTTACCCACACGGTGCCTTCAAGTCGACATTGGATCTTTTTGAGCTTGCACACGAAAGATAGATATTTCTGAGGTTTGTTTCACAACCAAATTCATACTAGCTATCAAATCGGCATAGGGTTGGCTTGATCATTCAACAACTCTAACTAAATCGGTTTTGTGTAGCTTTATAAATTCGAAACCACCTATTAATACTTTAATACTTAGAAGCCAAGTACACACACCAGTAAACTATCAGTAGTAACAAGAACCACTAGCAGTTCCATTGAAAGTCATTTGATAACCACAGACCGTCTACTGTCTATCAAATTTCATAGACTTAGTCTGGATCTTCTCAGCTTCCATTGAAGTTTCGGAAACAGTCCTATTCTGATTACTGAAAGGTTCTTTTTAGATTACATCATCTTCACCACAACCAACTCAGGTTTACACTGTTCGTGAAACACATTCACCGCGATCAGAACACGACGTAGCAACGGTTATCACCTTTCTTGTACGATTCAGCTAATACATCAACCTCAAGTTGTACTATTCAAATTAGTAGCACACAAGCAACTATTAGCTCACAGTTAAACTTCTACAATTCGACTACCACATCAATCTCAAGTTGTACTATATAATTACTCCTACACTAGCAGCTATTAGCTCACTATCAAGGTGAAGCTCAATTGGCGAGCTAAATACATACCAGATATTGTTACGCTCAACAAAGTAACAGAATCGACATCTGTTGGAAATTAAATAAAAATAGGTTAATAACATCTTAGTTAAATTTGGATTCGGAGAATAGAATTTACGGGATGGTTCTAGGATAATTTGTAGAATATAAATACGGCGCTTCTCACATCCAGGAGGCGAGTCTTATTTCAGACAGTGAAGAGAATGAAGTAAACTATTTGCATTGCGATAATTAGAAGGACAGTACTAGCGATAACTATACAGAGGTAATTTCATAATTGTTTGTAAATGTTACAAAAGTAAACAGTGAAGTTAAATAAAAGAAGAACTTGTTAATGATATCTGAAATATTTTCTTTTAAATAACGAACTAACGCCATGCTCATAACAATATGTATTCTATCTGTTCTGTGATTGCTATTTTAAATAGACGTTATGTTACGTGGGTTAGCTTTTCAAAATTCATAAATCGTGGTACATACAAATATAAACCCGAAAAATAAAACTTCGTTTAGTTTTCACCCGAAAGCTACGGATAAGTCATATCTAGACGAGCATAAAATTGTATGGACCTATCCATTGGTAATCAAAAAACACGTAATCAATACCAATTTTCATACTGGATTTAAAATTAAGGTTTTCTACTAGATAAGTTTGTGTAAATATTAAATTGGAAGTAAGTGTATTTTCTTTACTCTGTACGATGTTCACCTCGTTTACCCTGACTTTCTATTCTATAGAACAAATTTTATTTTTTAATCTTTACAAAAAAAAAAAAGAGTTATCGATTTCAATTCAAACTTTCCCCTTTGTTGCCGGAAATATGCACTTTGAGTCTATATTGTTTTTTTTATACCTTTTCTTATGTGTTTTACAAAACCTCGCTAGAGAACGTTACCGCGAATGATTATGATAAATCTCATGGGAATCCACTCATTTCAGTTTTTAGATTTGAATTCATACTAAATTAAAATTTTCCTAAACTGCACTGGTATCCAACTAATTCACTGCATGAGTTATAATGTTTCCAAATTTCTCTTATTGCCTTAGTGCCCCAACCGCTGCATTGCATATATTTCCACTGCAAATTTCTGAAGTTTCTCGAATGTTCCGAGTTTTGATTAGTTTGATTGAGGAGATTAGTTGACCAAATGGAATGATGCTGATAATGAACTGAATAAAAAGAATCACAGTCCAGTTTGTACAGAATTACTGTTTTGTGTGAATTTATATTCGAGCCCAATGGGCTTCTAACGATGAAATCTAATTGGTCATTAACTAAAAACAACCATCGTACCTTCTTTAACAGTTTACATATATTTAAAACTAGAAAATAATAGAATATATCCAGGATTATTTCAGCTACCGTATCGTGTCTGCATTATTTTTTTCAATTTCAATATCTGATTTTTTAAATTCCCATTAAAATTTTTATCTTGTAGTTAGTTGTATAGTGTTGTAGTAGTAATTGTATAGTGAAACCATAATGCAAGCTCCCATTATTCAGTTTTCTTTGAACCAATCATAGAGATTTTTGATAAGATGTAGTGTATCTGCTATTTTGGGTTCCAGATAGCTAGCGAAAATTCGACTTTAAAAATACTCATTGAGATGGAAATAATGGTTAATCGGATAGCTAGCGAAAATTCGACTTTAAAAATACTCATTGAGATGGAAATAATGGTTAATCGGGCAGTACTATTTTTGATAAAATGCGTGAAGTTACCATTTTAGTACTATGACTATTAACACAAGCTCACTGTAGTGACACGTTTAATAAATAAACGGTCAACAATACAAGCGTTTCATCACTTAGTCGGTTCTAGTATTAGTAATGATAAAATGACATGCAATGGAATATAGAACAAATGATTTAAGTATTATATAGACGTTTTTTTTTTAAATATGCTTAGAAACGTCCACAACAAAATGCTCAGCCATATTATTAACAGTATTGCTTATACGATTATAGGTTCATAGATGCTAAAGGTAGACCCTGAGGAGTTAACATGCAGTAAAGGTAGCCTTTGCAAATTGTGCCTACCTACTATCGTGAAAAGAGATTTTGCTAAATAGCAACGGAGAACCAACATTCGCGTTTAAGAGTTGAAGCACAAAAGTAACATCGCCAACCATCTGACGTTTTTCAAACGAGTGCATATTTAAAAGCTTCAACCGATCTTCATAGGGTGGAAGAACTAATAAATTATTCCCTGGTAGTTGCCTGAGCACAAATCGCAGGTAGTTCCGCTGAACAGACTCGATACGATCGATAAGTGTACCATAAAATGGAGACCAGATCTGGATAGCATATTCAAGAAGTGGTCTCACAAAGTAAGTGTACAAATGCAATGTTATGGTAGGATTCGAAAAGTCTCGGAACCAACGTGTTATAAAACCCAGCATAGAACTACTCTTTGATACCGTGTAGTTTATATGGGAGATAAAATTCAATCTGAAGTGACATTTTACACCCAAGTCACAGATAAAACTCATACGTTGAGTCGAGGAATCCGAGAACACATAATCATAAGTGTTTGTTGTCTGATTCCTATGGAAAGTCATAACGTCACATATGTATATTGAATACCAAATTCTTGTGTCTTGCATGAATTTTTGAAAGTCACCCTGTACCTGCTCACAATCGTTAAAAAGACTAAATTCGAGCGAAAAGCTTAACATCATCAGCATAAATCAAGACCTTGGAGTACCTCACAACAGAAACAATGGCGTCAGAAAAAAAGAACAAGGGCGCTAAGTGATTCCCTTGAGGTACTTCAGACCATGCCTTCAAAACTCTATATATGGAGTGGCAGAAAAAGATTTGGTATGTTCTGTTATCTAAATAAGACTCCGTTCATTTTAGAATTTGGGGGGGGGGGGCCCATACTTTTCCACTTTAAACACTATCACGGAGTGAGATAACTTACTGAAGGTTTTTCTAAAGTCTTTATAAATAATATATGTCCGGTAATCTTTTGAAAACCCGTCAATGGTATCCGAGACAAATTATAACAAGTATGTAGACCTACCTGAAATAAACTCATGTTAGTTCGGGGAGAGCAAACTCTTACAGGACATTTATAGCTGAGAGTAAATGATTGATTCGAATAATTTGGGCATGCCAGATAATTTTGCAATAGGCCTATAGTTAAAAATATAATTTTTATTACCTTTTTTGTGGATAGGTATGAAAAAATAGTTTTTTTCATAGCTGCGGGAGACAACCTGTATCGAGCGATTTTTGGAAAATTACTTAATAAAGGCTGGAGGGATCCCATCAGGACCAGTTCTGAAGTCATTTGGAAGATCAGTAATATGATCTGAAATTGACGGGATAGTGAATGAGAAGTTATGAGAGTCGTTCATATGACTATAGCATATGGCGGGGAAAATTCATTGTCAAAAAATGAAGCAAACATATTGCAAATTTAAGACGAATCATTACTAGCAGAATCTTTGTACCTCATGGTATTAGGTAGTTGTGCATGTTTTTTTTTTCTTCATATTAATAAACTTAAAAAAGATGCGTGTGTCACTCAATAAATTCGTAGGCATGCTTTGAACATACTCATCATAAAGTGTAGAGGAAAGTTGTACGAACTCATTATATGATGTGAGGATATTTTTGTGTCTTTGTCCCTCATATAATTTTCCACAATTTATTCTATCTATTTTTAAGACGTTTCAGTTCTTTCGTGAACCCCGGCAGAGCATGTTTTAGAGAATCGCTGACGCTCACGGAGACGATGAGAAAAGAATAAATCGAAAAAAATTATGTAAAATTTAGAAACGTCTTCGTAAACACTGTTGCTAGACAGTAATGTGTTGAAATCAATAGACCTAAGGCTACTGGAGAGTTTCGAAAAGTTATAATTTCTAAAATTGAAGAAGTATTGTGCTTCGTCACAATTTGTAATGTTTTCGTTTTCAAAGCAATATGTAATTAGTAGAGGGGGTGGTATTTGTCAGGAGTAGACATTAAAACTAAGCTTAGATTGGACTAATAAATTACTCATGTCAGTAGAGAAAACCAGATCCAACTGCCTATCCATGTCATTCCTTATATTATTGATTTGGCCAAGAGATGAAATTGTGGCCAGGAAAAGTGATTCCTTTATTGTTCAGTTATTAAGAGGAAGATAGTCATCGTCACCTTCATTCAGTATCCATTGAATATTCGGTAAGTTAAAATCACCAATTAGAAGTATGTAATTCGTCAAGAGATTCCATCATGCCATGGATAAAATTAGATGTGTTGACGGAGTAAGTAAAGTTTAGGGTAAGATAAAATGTTTTAGCTATGTTTTCACTTTGGTTAAAATCATTTAGGTAGAAATAGTGGTAAATAGGGGTTCAATTGAGTTTTATTTTGATGAAATTAGATGAATTTATAATCTTCTGATGCGGATAACGATTTAAACTAGATCCCGACTTTTTGAAAACTTATTTTGAAGGTAAGATAACCAACCGTTGGTGTAGAGGTTGTGAAAGGTAATGGCTTGTATACATATTTTTGAAAAATTTATCTTGGATATGGGTCTAGGAATTTTTATGAAACTTACGTGGCAAGAAATCGATTTAAGGAGCACCCAACTTTAGTGGTAAATAGAAGACATAGGGGGAAATTTCCTGTATATTTGTAAATTTCATATTGGAAACAGTTCCAAGAATTTGTATCAAATTGTATTCGATTGGAAAAATGCTATTTAGCTGGGTTGCTAGCAGAGCTGGGTAAGTACTAACGAAAAAGTACGAAAGGCCTGAGTACTTCAGCTTGAGTACAAGTACCGCATGTATGAAAAGTACTTGTAACTATGTACTAAGACTACAAAAAGTACTTTTTTAAAATCTTTGTAAGTTGGCAGTAATATAATGAAGTTTATTCAATTTAGTTAGTATTAATAATAAATACCTTTTGAAAACAACCAGCGGTTACTATATTATAGCATTCAAAAGGTATTTATTTATTAATACGCACCGACACTGCGAGTAGAGTAAAATTTTCACTTGTCTTTTTCCAACTTCATCGCAATTCATTTAAAAAATATTTAACATTGTATTATTTATTTCAAAAATGCTTTATTTGCTTTTGATAATAGGTACAAGCTTTTCTATTTAGAATTTTTATGCATAATTGAAGGCCGACAATGGACCTGATTGTATCTGGAAGTAACTCCAATTGGCCACCAAACTGAATTAAAATGCTGCCGAAAATTTTCTGGAAATTTCTAAGAAGAAATGAATGCTACGCTCATAAAACTTGTTAGACGATCAATCACCTATTATCCCTGTCACGTCAAATAATGCATAAAAATTCTTAGGAAAATATTTCCAGTAAATTTTTAAAAAAAAATTTGAGGCCTTCCCTACATCAAGTTGGAGGCATTGTTGATTTTATATTTTTAGTGACGCGTCTAAGAAAAAATTGAGGCCTTCCCTACATTGTTGTGGAATCGCTGATTTTATACTTGAGCGAAGCGTTACTGTTCTATTTGCTCAGTCTTGTGTGTATGTTATTAGTTTCCCTAGGGTTCTGCTTTGACTGGCGTGTGCGTCACATGCTTTGAAAATTCTTTGCATGCTTTAAAGTCGGTCAAACACAGTCTGTGTATTTTTCAAATATTGGACAATGCGTCTCGTTTACACACATCTCGTCAAATGAAACGCATTGACAAATGCACACATTGTGTGGGACCGGCCTAGACTCAATAAAAAAGGAGTTCCGCAAGAAATTGTATTAGCTTTTCTACGAAGAGGTAGACATTTTTTTATATGTATATATGTACTTGATAGATTAGTTAAGGTAGTTAAGTACAAAACTAAGTATTAAGTACAAGTAAATAGAAGCAAGTCCTTATGTTCAAGTAATAAGTAGGGGCACTTCAAAAGTATTTAGTAATAAGTTTAAAGTAACGAAAATGTACTTTAAGTACTAAATTCCTCTTTTACTTAAGAATTCCCCAGCTCTGGTTGCCAGTTTTCCCAGACGTATAATAATATTCAACTATTTTCCAGAAAATAAACTATTCAAATCAATCTAAGTAGCATATTTAAGACTTGAACAAAATCCTCATATCCGCCCCCCCTTCAAATATTGAATGAATAAACAAACAAGCACTTCTGCTAGTGTGTTTGAGGGTAGTATTGTATAGAAAGTTCCCTAAAACTGCTGTACAGACATATATGTACATTTCATGGTACGATGAGACTGTAAGAAAACCGGAACTTAATATCAGCAATATCCGAGCTGTAAGGCACACATACATATTTATGGAACAACATTAACTATTTTTAGATTCTTTCATATATAAATATTTAAAAATATATGTGAACTAATCAACTCAATAAGATACTGTCCGTTGAATGACATTCACGTCAAAATCTATAATACTGGGATAATATTTTCCGTACTTGTTTCATTACGTCGAATAAATAACTTTCATTCTTGTATATTTGTAAAGAAAAAATATATATATATGTGTATGAAAAAAAAAAAAAAACACAGTGAGAGAAACACAGTTGAGGTCAAGTAGAAGACGTAAAAAATGGTGTTAAAAGGGTAGTAGCGTATTAGAAACATTTCTTTACCTCTCCGAACAAGTGATTTTTTCTTTCTTATCAATGCACAACAAGTAGAATAAGAAAAAGAGACGACTAAGATGCTGACGGCGATGATATTAAACAAAAGGTAAAAATACAGAAAATACCTGCAAAACTCTCTTATTTGATTCGAATTTCGAAAGTAGTGCGCATGACATAGTGCACAATTTTAATACTGGTATATAAACAGTAAATAACGGAAACTCTAGTTTCTATCCATATCAGGAGTTCTTTAATAAAAAGTGGGCAGGTGTATGTATAGCTAAAAAACAAAAACAAAAATACAAAATTGAAGTCCTCCCGTAAGTACACAATTGAAATAAAATGTCAACGCATAACTTGTTATCTGAATTGTTATGAAGCTTTGTGTTACTTTTTTTTTTTTTTGCGCATGCAACAACTGAGATTTCTCCCACTATTCTTAACAATTTCATTGCACTTTCTATGGCGAGCTTTCTACTCTATCCCTCTCTCTTTATCTCTCTCTCCATCTCTCTCTTGGATTTATGAATTTAGAGAGACCCTTTAAATCTGCACCTTCGACAACGACATCTCTCCTTCCTATAAATCTCACAACACCTACTCCTATACTTGTCTCATAATATTTCTGTTATCATATGGCTCAATATATAAATCTCTTCTGTAGGTAGATCTCAACATCTCGACACCATTTAGCTGTTCTTATCAGAATCTAGGGCTGTCGACCTATTAACCCCCCGCTGCTCTGCAGCAATAACTTCTGGGAACTTTTAATTATTTAAATACCATCGGAAATGAGTCCTGAAAGTCAGTTCGCTGGTGTTAGTCGTTAAAGTGAAAACGAATTCCATAAAATTCTCTAGAAAGCTCAACAGCTCCTTTTTCTTGTTGACACATGGTGCTATGGTTAAGTGGAAATGTAGTGTTTTTAGTGTGCAATGATTCTCCGCGAAAATGCTGAACAATGTTTTCCATGTTCTCTGAAATTAGTTTCGATACTGTGTTTAATTGAAGTTTCCCCAAAACGAAATACGGTGGTGCAGTCAGTGTCTTTTGATTTATTTATTTTTTGTTTTCTTGAATGTTTTGCTGTGATTTTCTTCTAATCATCTATAGCCAGGCGTACAGAAAGGGAGCAAGGATCATTTGAGTAGGTCACTTGACTTTTTGCAGTTTTGGTAAGCAAACTGAATCAAGTATGGAATTTTTTGTAATTAGGTGTATACTTAAAATTATAAAGTTAGAAAATAGACGTATGTACCCCATTTAACTTTAATTTGCAGTTTTGTTTGAAATGTGCGGAAATACGACTAATGTGATGATTTTTATAATATATAGTACCTACATATGCAGCTTACTCGAGAGACATAATAAATATTATCCTGAGGCTGTGTACCGTAGTTAATTTCCTCGCATGACTTTTCTATACACAAAATTAATTTTTAAATTTTTTTAATTAATTTTTTTGTTCTCAACGTGAAATTACATACTTTATCAACGTACATTGGTTCTACGTAAATTTGAAGTGACATTTTTTATGCTTGATATACTACTTAGTATGTAAAAGGACTCCATCGAAATATTTTTATAATGGAATTTTTGAAACTGAAAGTTTATTAACAAGTGATTAATGCTGATTAGCATTTTGTTTCGCTCAAATTATCTGACCTGAAATGACTTCAAATATTCTAAAGTTGAAGACTTACTCAGGACGGAAGGTCTGTGTGTTCATATTTTTCAGAGAGGAATGTGAAAATTTTTGAATTAACCACCTGTTGAGTTACAACTCTTTTGTTTTAAACGGGAAATTGGGTTAGATACATAAACCTTGACCACTGAAGAATAGAATATCGATGCTTGTATCGATTCTCCAAATTAAATTAAATTGACGATAGCTGAGCAGATTTGAAAAATTCCTAATCTCACGTTGGTGAGATGATGAGAGCAAATGCAATCTGGTTTAAAGTCACTGGAGAAAGATTTATAACTGCAAATAAGATTTTTATTTTTTACGATGCTAATTTAAATTATTCAATTCAATTTTTACAGCCGGGACCTTTCGCTTTTGTGGCTAGTAGGTCAGAAAAATTAGGAAATACAATATAAAAAGGCATCTGGCATTAGTCCTGTGATAAGAGCAGTTGCTCGATAACCGCAATGTCCCGGCTTCAAAAAACCGAAAGAGGTGGTTGTTGTTTTTTTCTTCTTGTATTTAATAACTGAATTTAGAATCGTTAAAAATAAAAATTTCAAAAATTTTTCTATTCCATCAATAAGCAATTCTAAAAATTGTGAGTTCGAGTCGCGTATGGGGAAAAAATATTTATAAATATGTATACTCTACTAAATAAAGTTTGTAAGCATAAGCCGTAAGCATGTAATACCCTAGTTCACAAGCCTAACCACTTTAGGGCCAAACCCAATAGTTCAATTCTGCTCACGGTATCCGCACGGTACTAGTGCACTAGTCGTCCATGCTTTTAACTTCAACTTTAATCCTATCATTTTCTCATGGCTGTAAATCAAATAACTAATTTAAAACATCTCCACTTCTCATTTCCTTAATTTTCTGGGAATTATTTTTGTTCGGAAGACAAGAGTAGTTGAATAAATTTTACCTACCACTCATACACTGAATAAATCGAATTCAAAAAGGTAAAGGTAATCTGAAAAATCAAATTCTAGTAATATAAAAAGTGCAATCGTTTAGACGAGATATGCACATCGCGCTTAACTTATGAATGAATTTTAATCCTAAAATCAATATTGAAAATTGCAATGCAGTGAGAAACTCAAATCTAGTCAAACTCTACCTCTATAATGTGAAAAAATTAAAATCCACCGATTTATATGTTTCTGTGAGTAAACAAGACAGTTTACATAAGCATATTGTTTTGCATGAGTTGGGATTAATAAAATGTTTATTATATGGTTATCAAATGTATCTATTTGCTGGTTTTGTTTTTAGTTTGATTTTAATTTAATTTCAATTCTAAATAGGCAACAGAGAAGTGGTCCAGTGTTTGCTTTAGTACAGACTCAAAGAACAAAATAAAAATTGAAAATCATATTTCGGTGAACTCAAATCTAAATTTAAATGGATTTGGAAATGATATCACAAATTCTAAGTCAAAAGGATCCAATTTGGGAAAAGAGGTAAATTTATTTCATATTAAATACTTTTTTTTTAAATGTATATTTGGTTTGTTTTATATTTTGTGAATATACTTTCAAAATATGTAAAACATATCTTTATTAAATGTAGTATGGTGATAGCACAAAAAATGGACCCTGGGGAAAATTCAAGCAATTTGACAGCAATTTTCAGTTTAAATTTCTATTTGTTTTTATATTTATGAATTACCCGTTTTTGAAAAAAAAAATTCTTAAGTGAATTATCTCAACTCTTGACCCTAATTATGACATTTCTCAATACCTCACTTACATATGTATATGTTAAATATGTGCCTTGAATATGAATGGCAAATTTTATATATTAGCAATAATAAAATTATAAAAACAATTTCAGGCAGTTTGCTGAAAGCTAACACAAACAACAATAAATATGGCATCCTTTGTTTCCTGTATACGATAGGTCAAAAGCAGGATACAAAAATAATAAGCTATGGGTGCTTACGTCATTTGGGGACAAATATCATGTAGTGAAATATGACACACTTATCTGTTAATTAGGTGCTTACGCCATTTGGCGTCAAATTTCACTCAGTAAGATCTGATATTATTTCATGTTGAGATGTATTCATGATCTTAACCCTCTAACCGTTTAATTTTTTTTTTTTCTTCAGGAAAATTGCAAACTAGGGTATATTTTGGGTGAGAAGCACGAATATGAATTTGGTTTTTTGATTTCTTTTATTGCTTATCCACTAGGTGTGAATATAGATGGGTTTTATTTAAATTCAAAACATATTTTTATTGAAAACAAAATAATCGAAAAAGGTAAACTAAAAAGAAAATAGAATTAAGCACAAATCATTTTTGACGATGGAAGTCATAGAAACAGTTTTTTATCGGGGTCAAACATAAATTTAGGTTGCATCGCATGCAATAGATTTGTGTTTCTGACTTCTTACAATTCTTGCAACTTTTTTTACCACCTCTGTCGAGCATACCTGGGAAATGATCCATACCGTCATACCGGACGTCTTTAGGTGGCCTTTGAGCTTTTTGTTCAGTAGCAGATGAGGTAGGCTTTGATAGCCGCATAGATGTAGTTGGCAACACGTTTTTCAATAGACCTATATTTGCAAAGACCAGCAGCAACTTGCTCACGAAAATCAGGTAGCTGTAATAATTTCAGATCGCCTACATGTATGCGACGATATAGGGTGTATGCATTGGTCAACACCATATCTAGCATGTGATAAAACATGCGAAGCATTGGATTTCGAGTCTTAAAGCGAATGTGATAACGGGCCATTAGTCTATCCATTAGATGAACACCCCCCATATGACTATTATACTCCCGGATAATTAGTCTACAGTCAACTTCAATGTACTTCCTCTCTTTCCGGTTGTACCGCGATGGTTTCTTTGGCTGGCTTGGTGTTTTTGCACTTGCAAATGGCTGAACTCGAACATATGTAGAAGCAAGTCTATCATTCTTCCTGTCTTTTCATAACACTGTGAAAATATCCACGCCATATGACGTTCCAACATTTTCAACAGCATATCCTCTTGCAGCTTTAGCTAAATCTGAACTTTTCTTAGATGGTAGTTTACAGTTCGGAATTCTTTTAGCGCGAATTTTTCCTAAAGAGTATATCCCGCGCTCACGTAAGTACATCAGCAAAGGTAATGACGTATACATATTGTCAAAATATACTATGTTATTCACAAAGTCTGTATCTATGTCAATCACATGACGCAACATTAGAAGTGGCTCCAAGATCTGGCATACCTGGAAGAATTAAATTATCGCCAGCTCCGTTGTAAATTTCAAAGCGATAAGAATATCCGTATGAATCGCAGAGCATGGATAATTTTATGCCCCACTTATGTGGCTTATTTGGTAAATATTGGCGGAGATGATGAGACATTTTTGTTGCACACATCTGCTCATCGATGCATAAACGAGGAGTTTTTGGAATGGAATCGAATCGTTCGTAAATAAAGGATCGTATCCTGGTTGCCCTTTATTTCGACATTGCTCTACATCAGCGAAACACAAATACCGTTTGATTGTTTCAAACTGCCTACATGTCATTATACTTCTGATTGGTGCAAAATAATGTTGACCCCAATAACTTTCTAGTCATGGGTAACGATAAATCTACATGTAGAATATACATACTGGCGGAGCTGTACAGGATTTATCAAAAATGATGAATCTATGTTCTATTGCCAGCTGCTGAGCAATCAAGTTAAAAATATCCTCGGTGAGAAAATACAAAAAGCATTGCATCAGAGTCTTCAAATCTAAGAATGAACTCGGCAACGTGCTATTCCCATGGAAAGCCACTTCATTTATATGCAACTGAATGCCTTTCTTTCGTCATATAATTTTAGAAATGAATAAACACTCAAGGAAGTGTTAGTGAGTTTCCAAATACAAACCTCCTCCGGTGAAACCACCTTGACATGGATTGAACTGAAGACCAGCATTTTCTTTTTCTGGCAATGGTGACCATGGTCTTTTTGATGGTTTATATCTCTGTGTTGTTGTAGTTGTTGTTGCTGTTGAGATTTCTGCGTGCGATAGACCAGGCATTGGCTCTAATTTTTCATCAGCTTCATCGGGAAACCTCGATTCTGCAAATGGAGCACAACATTTACTAATAGAGCTGATATTCAATGAAAAATTCACAGCATTGATGAACCCATCTGCAGATTCACTTATCCCCAATCCTTGCAAGTTTTCGCGAATTTCGTCTGCGTTCTTTAGAATTACGTCCTGACGAACCAGTACATCTACAGAAATGAAGTCAGGATCAGCGATGCTATCGTCATCCTTGAAATCACCATCCGTGCTCCCATCCGTTTCAACCGAATCCATAAACTCATAAGAGGTATTGCCTTTTATTAAGGTGGCTGGAACTTTGAAGACGCCAAATTGTTGCCGCTTCATACTGATTGCCACCTATTTAGATAATTAGGGACTTTTAACCAGATGTATGCATAGTATTACCCTTTTGGTTAAGTATTTTGGGAAAATGGCCACTTTATGAAACAATTATGGATGGACATTGGATATAACCTAAAAACAAAACCTTATTTCATATTAATTCGTGCATGGAAATAAAATTAAACTGTATTATTTTGTCATATAAACAGTTTTCCAATAAGAGGTGTTATTTTGATATTCAAAGGAAAATGCCATTTTTTGAGATACATGAACGGATCTTTATTTCATTATAAAGAGGAAGGTATGCCGTCAATAATGGAAAATAACATCAGCCAAATGACCACCACGACCACGCCTACAGGACCATATCCTTTTCATGAAATTTTCCATAAACAAATCGCAAAGTGGCTGCCCTATGTCCTCGATAGCCTCACGAATTCCAACTTTGAGGTCTTGAATCGACGCTGGGCTGTTGGCGTAGACCTTCTATTTCACGTGGCCCCAAAGGAAGAAGTCGCAAGGTGTTAAGTCACAAGATCTCGGTGGCTAATTGTGATCACCTCTTCGAGAGATAACACGGTCCGGAAACTTTTCCCGTAAAAGATCAATGGTTTCGTTGCTTGTATGGCACGTAGCGCCGTCTTGTTGAAAGTAAACGTTGTCCAGATGTACCATCCAATTTCGGCCATAAAAAATCATTAATCATCTGTCGATAGCGCAATCCATTCACCGTAACTGTTGCTTCAGCCTCATTTTCGAAAAAGTAAGGTCCAATGACCCCGCGGGAAAACCCTTTATTGTCCGAATTACATTGTGAGTATTGTGTAATGGCAAGCCTATGACAAATAAGACTAACTAGAAGATGTTGGTTTTTACTGCATTGAATGTCATCAGGATTTCTTTCATGAGACAATACAACTTGAATAAATTCGAGTTTTCGCAAGATCACTTTTTCTATTATTTATTTGAGTAGTCACCTATAGTCAAACAAAAAACTATATGTCAAGGGGAAGCGGCATCTCAACCGTTTCGTAGTGATTAAGAAAATTCGCTAGTCTTTTACAATATACCCTGTCTTTTAAAAAGTACAAACTGTACGGCCACTTAAATAGCTTATATGCAGAACTTCATGACCTTTCCAACGACTGTTCGTCTAGCCAGGTAGATTGACTCATTCTCTAAATTACTTTCTAATTTAGTTGCTAATGGAAAACGACCGCTCTTTATCTCGGCCAAATTCGAGCTAGTTTCAACGAAACCAATTTATCTAACTTAAAAAATCAAAATAAAAAATGCGAAAAAATGTGCTAGAAGTCCTCAATAGTAAATAATACTATTTTTTTAATAAAATACTATTATTAACAAAAAAAAAATCGTTTTGTCCTGCTTTATTTATATATATTTAAAAAAACATAAAACATTAAGCTTCATTTGGCATTTGAATCAGAATGGTTGCTCCATTCTCGAGATGTAATTTCTTTGAAAATAACTTTTCATCGTAAAATAATGAAATTTATAACCTCTCTAGCAGTGGCAATGGGGCATGGTAGGCGGAAATAAAAATAATATTAGTTAGCTATTTTGGTATTTCATAGACAATGTGAAAGTTTTTTTCCAAATCGGAAATACTCGGATTGTTAAAAGTATTCAGCACAGTGGTTGGTCACATGCGGAACACATTCGCCATGTAATGGATATTTATTTGGGGATGAAATTATTTAAAAAAACCACCGAAATAATATAAAGACCACTACTTTATTTACTCTATATACTTTATACAATTACGCCGCGTTCTTAACCTAACGAAGGTTTACTCAAAACTCAACATTTCCTAAAACTCAGGCTGCCCCGAAACGTTCTCAATCATTTCGCGATACTGGCACTCACCTACTTTCATGGCATTGCTTAATTCATTATTGTTAATTTGTGATTTCAACAATTAGGCATCGATACATTACAAGTCGCTTCCTAGTGGCAACATAATTGTGTGACCATTATTTATCTAGGTTGCGTGTACTTGTTTTGTAATATACGATCGACCTCTTAAAATGATTTACATAACACATTAATTTCGTATTTATTTCTGATACATTGTTTACATCACAGCCAAAACTATATTCGGCACCGAAAGGAATAATTTAAAAAAAATTTACAAAAAATGCCATTATCTAAAACAGCAAAATTTGCATAGAATCAGTTTTAATCTGATGAATGTTATGTTACTCAGAATTTTCTCACAACTTTTTATTTTTAATAGCTTTTTAAATCTGAAATAACGAAAAATTACTTCACGGTTTTTTCTTTCATGACAGCATTTTTTAACACTTCCTCATATAAGCAGTTTTAATAACTTTTTTACCCTGGACGAAAATTGCACTCTTATTGAACGTAAACTGGTTTAGACTGCACACAAGCAAACTTGTGATTTCTGAATGCACTGATATTTTCAATTAATATGCAGACAAGATAGATGTTTTGAATTTTAATTTTTAATTTAAATTAACTTACTTTTGTACTACAAAAGCTTATGTAAATTGAGCTAAAATCCCTTCTTGTAGGGCTGAAATTTTCCCAATTGGACATGAATTGGTGCGTTTACCCTATTAATTATATTTTTTCTAAGTTGCTTTATCCATGGAATCAAAACATGTAGCTTATTTTATAGCTAATTTTGATCACTGGAACTCCAGTCCTTAAGCAACACTACGTAATTGTGTACTTATATTAGCCCTAGATAAGTATCAATCAAACCTATCACAATAGCCAGAAGTTCTTTTACATTCAGGTTAATAAAAATTATATTCAGGTTCAGTACTAATATCACTTTATAGTAGCTTTATGTATTGCGAATGAAATTTCAATCAAATAAAAAAATGATGCTATCGAGTCCGTGAGGAAATAACACCCACCTATTTTAGATAACAATTAGCCTATTTAGATAGGTCAGTATGCTGCCTCTGCTGCATAACGATTGTTGTAGGTAGGTTGTCGGTTGGGGACAGGGATGAAGTGCAATTTAAAACTTGCATCGCAGATAGTGTTGGGAGGTTGTTGCACCGGAAATTCCCTCGAAAATGGAAATTACTGGGAACGTAGTAGTTTTATTGGCTATTATGAGTTACGTAGTCATTTCAGTTTCAAGCATTGAACTGTGTACTTTTTACTTTACATAATTTGTCGATGGATTTATTCCATCTAACCTATGCAATCCTATCTAATTCCTATATTCAAAAATGTCATGAATTCTTTGTAAAATCTGTACGTCAAAATATACTTTGAACTGTATTAATTTGAATGCATTAAATTTTACATAAAAATTCAGACTAGTAGATTGCTTATGTGCGTCTATCTCCTTTAAGCTCAATTATGTTTGACATCAAATCTGCACATTTTTCAGTAACATTGACAATTAATTTTTCTGTTAATTAATACAAGTTTAACCACCTAAACCATTTTTTTTAATGCAATACTATTTTATAACAAATTTAGTATTTCTAATCCACAAATAATAATAAATTATGAATCGGTGTACAATTGTACGAACTGAAAGGTTTTCATAGCCTGTTCGAAATTTGTGCCATTTTTGAAGCAACAACCACAAAGCGGACCTCATATTTGAGATGTACAGAACACAAGTGTATTCCCACCACGTTCCGCCATTAGTGACGATATATCGTGAAAATTTATAGGAAAGCACAGAGTATAGAGAACACAATACTCTCTGCGCTCTCACTGTCTTTCCTATAGATATGTATATACATTAGTCAAGAAATTACGTCACAGAACATATGCCAAGATTTAAATGGGAATACCTTGTATTCCATATACCTTGCCTCATACTTACCTGTCTACGTCTAAACAGGGTCTATCAAATGAACCCTCAACCACAATCATTGCACTTTCTTTTATTTTATTTATATTTTTTAATTGTACATATATTTGGAAGTGGCTTTCTCCGGAATGATCAGCACGTCTCGTCCTTGATCAAAAACCTTGAAATCTTTTCCTTAAATTCTTTGCACCTCACCAACCTTTAAAAATTTATACGGCATTTGCACTTAAATGAAGGTACACGAGGAGAAGGTTTGCTTCATTGCATGTAGTAATTGTGTGGCAGAGTACATATTGGGTCATTATGGTTCCGAAGAATTAATAAATTTGGCTTTAAGTAAAGAAAAGGAATGCTGAAACAGAATTATAAATAGACTTACTCAAATTACCATCTTACTAATGGGGCAGATAAGCACGGAACATTTTGGTCTATATACATTTTAGTGTTAGGCATGCTAAAAGATTATTCCTTTTCCTATTCTCTCTCTTCAATATTTAATCATTTGATTTTCAAGCATTATTTTACCGTATGTAAGATTTTCGTTTTAATAAGTAATGCCCTAGACACACAGCGCTCGTAATGACTCATTAGACCATAATGATTCATTATACAACCGCACACAGAGAGCCATTTCTTTAATTAAGTTATACTGTCAAACTGGTTTTGATAAAATTATGTCATTAAAGAAGCGATAAGGATCCAACTAATGCGATAAACTTTGTTTTTATTTATTTTATTTTTCAATTTAACAATTTGCAAATGAAAAAAAAACATTATATTAAAAAGAATATTGACAATATAATTTGTTAATTACATTTCTTTGCACTTCTTCTTTTTTTTTTCAAATCGGCAGATGCACAACGAAACTCCATATTTAAATTAAAAGCCAAATCTAGCACATTTTTCTTCATTAGAGCTATAATGAAAGGGGGGAAAAAAACTTCATTAGTGTACTTCAACCATAATTACGAATACTGTGTGACACACGGCATTTTAATGAATAGTTAGTACGAATGATTCATTAGATCGTGCTGTGTGTCTAGTGTATAAAAGTCTCTAAACTTCAAATTAATACCCTTAAAAGGAATAAAAAACATCGATATCTACATAGCCAGGCGCTAAATTGTGTCTTCATGTCAGGAACTGTTGTCATATTGGGATAATTCTGTGTGAAAAGGTATTCTAATCCAATTTTCTTTTCATCCTCCGCAGAACTTTAATTCGTGGATATGTCTCTAATATATGCACAGCTGGAAGCTCACACTTAAAGCACATGTTGCTTAGTAGTACGTAACCACATTTTTCATCACACTACTGAGTACCGGAAGTCCGAATCGACTTAATTGTTCATTTAAGTTAACCATCGCTTTCCCGGCTGCAATATAAGCACATAATGGTTTCAGACTTTAGAGGAAAATCCTGTTTCTCAGTGGTTGTGGTGAATGTGGTGTGGATTGGTTGGATATTGGTTAGCTTGGCGGTCTCGGCCTCATTTTCTTAAATGGAACAACCTGTAGGATGGAAAGATTTACGATTTTGTTAGAAGCCTCATTATAGCAAAACATTTATTTATTACCGTAGATCTTAAAGATAATCACTCACTAACATGAAGTCGTCAGGTATATGAAAGAATTCAAACAGCAGGTAGAGAAAAAATGGATAAAATACAACGGCGTACCCAGGTTTTGAAGTAGGAGGGTGAGAAGGTCGACTCATGCTAAATTGTTTAAGGAGGGGTATGGTTGCTCTGAGCTGTAACCCTACGTCATGAATAGTACTTCCATTCAATAAATAACTAATAAGGAAGCGGGGTATCGTGCGAATATAGTGCACGTGTGTAAGCAATTCAATGACAGTTAGACCCTTAGATCGCGGGGGGGGGGGAGAACTACAGGAGGGATGGGCATTATTCGAAATTTTTGCTTGATGTCTGACATTTCAGATTTTACGAAAAGAAGTTCGGGTTTGCTTTCTGCGATACAATAATGAAATATTGTTTTTTGAACTGGATTTTATATAATCGAGACTCCGTAGTCTTAAATTATGGTGCTGAAGTGCACTGTACTGTGCTGCAGAAACAATCTGAGTTTGTGTCGAAGGAAAGGAGATTTTGCAAGCAAGTTTTATAGTTTTACTAATAAATTCTAGTGTTTTAAGTAAAATAAAAGTGAAATATTTATAAAAATAAACAGCCATGGCAAAAAAATTAAACATTTTCCAAAGCCCGTTTGTTTGTTTACAATTGAATTGTCACATTGGCATTAAATTAGCTGAGCCATACAAACGCAATGCTAAGAAATATCATCTGAAAATAAAGGGGCGCTAAAAATTGCAATTTCGATTATAAAAAGTGTCCTCCTTGAAAATGTTACAGTTTCATTACTGCCATGACGAAACGAATGCAAACATAGAATACTAATACATTTCGGTGAGCGGTTTAGGCTTTCACCCGATATGTCGTTTCTTTATTAGTTATTTATTCAATGGGTACTTCTTATATAAAAAAAAAACAAGTAGGTACCTACTTAGAAAAAAAATTCTAAGTTAGCATAAACACTATTACCTTATTATTATTATCTTATTTATTATTTCTAGTCTAAAGAAAGTTAAATTTTTAAACTAATAACAATTTTCTCAGGTTTACTGAAAATTTTTCTAGAATATTTTTTTCAACCTTATATATAATCCGGATATACTTTAACAAAATTTCAATGCTCGCTCATATGACAGAATTCAGTGAGTCTTTCCTCTTCCATAGTACTCCTCAGCTAGTATTTCACTCTTCGAATAGTACGGCTGCCATACTGGGTAGGATTTTGCTTAAAATTGTACATTGAAAATTACTTCTAAATATAAAAACCCATTTTAATGTCTGAAGAACTGAGCTATTAGGAACTGCTAAAACAATCTTAAAGATATAACTAGTGCATTTTCAAAACAGGAAGTCTCTTTGTAAGCCAGCGTCTGGGGGGATAACACCCTTTTAAGCTTTTTAGAGCACGGCCAATCACATGCAAGAAACTATGCATCAAAAGCGAATAAATGGCTTGGCTTTACTATATATAAAACATGCACTACCCCAAGTATAATAGATTTTGCTGAAAATATGAAAGACTTTGCCTCGGTAAAAATAATAAGAAAATTTTTAATTAAATATAAAAAAATATTTATGTGTGGTAACCCTCTCTTGTTTGTCTATCTTCTTGATCTGATGTACTGACATCATTAGAGCAGCCCAAAGGCATTAACTCTTTGATAAATATAACAGCGGCATATCAAAGCTCTAACTCCTGTCAGAATGATGGAAATAGCTAAACAGCAGAGCTCCTTAGTAAAAACGACGTTTAAGTCTTGTACCTTCCTATGCTGAAATTGTATTCTTCAGCTTCTTTGTATTTCGTTTCTTCAGTCTGTATATGTATATAAAAATCTATGCTTACTCTACATAATTGTTAATTAAAAATATAATTAACTTACGCTGCTTGTTAATTCATTAGAGCATTTCGATCAAGGTGCAATATGCCTGACTTCGCATTCTTGCGTTATTATCAACACATGACCCATATCGGTACTTTTCTTATGAGAGCTTGATTTCACTTACCGCACTTGCATGGATCGAAATTGATTCATTGCCCCATATCATTGTTTATTTCTGAAAATGGTGCGTTGCAGTTTTGTGTATTGCAAAATATTGCTAGGCATATTACATATGTATGTTCATTAGTTAATAATAAAAAATTTAATAAATATTCTATTATTTTAACTATCTCATAATTTTTATTTCCTGCTGACAAAGGGAACGATCCCCAAAATTTCTGTCGCCGAGCATGCTAAAAACCTCGAAAAGGAACACAACCAAAATTTATTTAACCAGTAAAAAAGCTAGAATTGGTGTAAGACCATTTCTTACGATACCCTAACCTAACCTATCTGTGCAAATTTGATTTATTTGAAGTGGTTTCAATTTTATAGGATTTCATATTCTGAAGAACTTTTCAGTACAATAAAAACGTCTAGGATCATTTTCACAGCATACGTAAACAGCCGGTCGGTCCGGATCGAACATATACAAGGAATGAACGAACCGGATCTAGAATTAGTGGTTCACTCGTTGTTCACTCGTTTTTATGGTTAAACCAATTTATGCAAAAAAACTTACATTACACTACGCCTTTTCCGATTGCATATTTTAATATTTTGTAGGAACTTGTTTAATTTTACTGGAGTGTACAAGTAAGAGTGGAATATATAAAAAACATACGAATGCAAATATCATATAAAATTTGTGTGGGTATACGAGTGAAGTCAAAATTACCTTTCTTAACTCAAAAGGTAGTAACGAGGTGTAAAATCAAGGCGAAATATTCCGCCGACTGGCTTTGTGTTTATCTGATACAATTGGTAAAAACGAGGATTTGCATACCAGCAACTTCAGTCGCACGTGAAAGGTTTTATCCAAAGTTGGTTCAAATACTATTGATAAAAGGAATCGAAAATTTTATATGCTTATATCTTTGATTGAAAACTGTGTCGTTAGTTTTAGTTCTGTAAAAAACCAGCTGAACTCTCAACATAGTTCTATGAATTGAATTACAAAAAAAAAAAAAAAAAACGATGGAACGGGTAGGTACGCGGAATCGAGTCCAAATTAGATGATCCGGACGAAAATTCCTCGGAACGACACACCTCTTTTCTCTACGTTAACGTATTCTCAGCCTGTGTCCAAATATATAGTAAATATACATATATACAGTGGCTGCCAAAAGTAAGTAAACACTCCGCTTTAGAAAAATAAATCTAGCTTTACACTTCAAAACAAAACGTTTTTATTCTTTTTAAAGTTATAATACACATATAATAACACCTTTAATAAACCTAACTAGAATTTATAAAATAAAAACACTCCAATAATATTTTGCAAAGAAATGAAAATAAAACTTCAATCACAAGCAGTCAAAAGTAAGTAAACGGAATTTTAGCTTCCACAATGACCACCGTTGTTTTGCGACATTCTCGCCATTCTTCCAGGTACAGAAAGTGCATACTTCCTACACTCTTCGGGAGAAAAGGTAGACCAGATTTCTTTCACGCATTCCTTTAACTGGAGGATATCCTTTGGTGCTTTCTTGCTTATTCTCACCTTCAAACAAGCCCAGAGGTTCTCGATGGGTGACAGGTCCGGACTTTGTGGAGGCCAATTTAAAACTTCTATTTTCTCATCGGGAAGGTATTTTTTTTACAATTTTTGCATTATGGATTGGGGCATTATCCTGCTGTAGTATGAAGTCGTTCCCTATTAAACGTTTACCTTCTGGCACAATTACATCCTTGAGTAAATTCAAATATATATTTGAATCTACTTTTCCTTCCAGCAAAACTATTTTCCCGATACCATATGCAGAGAAACACACCATTACACCTCTCTCGGAGCCTTTTAATGTTGGTTTTGTGCACTTGTAAGATAGTGACTCACCTTTCCTTCTCCACACATACATTTGGCCATGACTGTAGCGCATCCTTATCATGGACTCATCCGTCCATAATATTCTACACCAAAAATTTTCTGATTGAAGTGCATGCCGTTCGTAGAACTGCATCCTTTTCTTTCGGTTTATTTTACTTAAAAGTGGTAATTTACGAGCAACACATCCATGTTCTCCACTTTCTCTTAAACGTCTTCTAATAGTTGCAAGTGAAGGGGTACATTTTCCTTCTGCAAGTAATTTTGAGCGAATATCAGGAGCTGATAAGAATGAATTTGATAAAGACAGGTTAACAATTCTTTTATCAACTCTAGCATTAGTCACTTTGGGGCGACCCGGCCTTGTAATTTCCGCACCACGTCCACATTCCTTGAACGTCTTTATTATTTTGAAGACAGATGCCGGTGTTTTATTAAAAATCTCTGCGATTTTTCTATACGATTTGCCTTCTTCATGTAATTTTATTACTATGCGCCTTTCTTCTGTCGTAAAATGCTTAAATGAAGGCATTTTTCTCTGAAATTCCTAAAAAAATGAATTTTGAGGTATTAAGTTTGTACAGAAGTATTTTTTATAGAATTTTATTCTTACGGGAACTTAAATTATTCTCTGTAGTATTTCTAGATAACGGAACAATAGAACTACAAAACAGAAATAACAGAAAATTAGGCTATGCACTTATTTTATCCTAAACAGCAACTTGTTTACTTACTTATGACTGCCTCGGACGAATGACACCGTGTAATAATGAATTTTATAATTATGGAGAGAAACGCAATAAAGAAAAATTCTGCCTAAACATGTTTATACCATACATGCATTCCCTTTCTACTGAAAATATATAGACATTTTTGTATGGCAACCCCACGAAGGATTTGCCCGATTTGTCTTATTTCCGAATTTAATTTAACTTTTTTTTTTAAATGTCGTATGCAAAATTTCAGCTCACTAAATGCACAGTGGTTCTGAATCCCAAAAAACTGGCCAAAAGTCAAAAACGTATTCAATTCTTTACTCTGGGATTTTTGGAGTCGTCGAATTTCGAAGAAAACAAAAAAAAGAAATTGCGGCTCCAGTATAGCTCAAAAATGGCGTTTTGGTGAATAATCATTAAATTTCTTTCAAATATCCTGCATAGAGATTTTCGAAGTCGCTGATTACGAATAAGTAAAACTATTCACAAAAAACAAAATGGTGGTTTCGATGTGGACGGCTACTTTGTAGAAAGTCAATTCGATTTGCACTGAATTAATTATTTAGAAGCTTTCAACATTGGCTGTTAACTAATATGATGTGAATAAAAATTATGATCGAAACCGAAGTCGCAGCTAGTTGTAGCTATTTTTTTCTTTGGATATGTTTTGAAGAAATATCAAAGCAACAATTTCTATTTCCATTTTCATGAGCCGGGAGGAAAAGGGTTTTGACTTAAATCTTTTTCAAACAAGATTTTTCAGAACGTGACTAAGAAAAATACCACTGCTTTTATTAATGACTTACTATTTCATACATTATTAATAATAATTTCGAGCAACACATTCAAATTGTAATTACTTTCTGGAGAAAAATCCATTTTGCGGAATCCAAATCCGTTTACGTTTTTCGATTTTACATGCGTCTGAGATCTGTGTTATTTTTGACGCAGGACGGAATGTGTTTCTTCTAAGCCGGGGGGGGCGAATGCTTCCCCTTTCATAATACATACTAGGTGTACCACTACAACTATTCCAACCAGTAGAAGTTTCTAGAAAAAATTCTTTATTTTCTACTTTTGGCCGGCTTTTTGGGACCTGGGACCAACGTGATACGGACGAACGGAATGTCTAATTTTGTGTACCCTATAGATTTCATCTAATGGATTTATCTTCATATACTCCCTAATTGCTTTCCACCCATTTGCAGTACTTTTTTCGACTTTTCTTCTTCTCCTCTAATGATTGACAGAATAACTGCGGAAGGGGGATATCATCCTCTTCCAATCAGTTTTTATCATTTTGCAAAAAGCACATCAGATGTCCCTAGATAATTGATTCGTCAAATATTGCATTGCCTTCGTTAAAGAGGGTGGGGGATATTAATATTACTAATTTTGCTGGAATTGCATAATCGTCTCTTTCCCTTTTCAGTAGATACAAAATTCCATACAATACATGAAGTTGAAGTGACATTTTAGTTGTCAAAGACAAATACTGAAATAATCCTACTGTACCACATACAGAAGATTTTGGAACAATACTGTTATGTAAATACAAAAAACAAAAAAAATCGGAATTTGGAATGTACCGTAATATTCGGTAAAAATTAGCATATGGGTTAACCCAGAAGATCTTTTCTGGTATATTATTCACAGTTTCAAAAATCCGAACAAAACTCAATCTCTACTGTACATACATAGCACACTCTGGCAAAAGTACCATCCACTCTACTCTGTCATTATAAATGCTTCGAAAAGCTTGCAACTTGTGACTCGAGGAGTTGTTAATCTCATACTTGGGTTAGATTTATCTACTGAGTCTTTTCAAACAATATTTTTCTCTCCATGAGATTCCGAAACAGGTTAAATCTGTACACACAAAAACACTTAAACGAGTGTCATTTCAGCTACAATTATTCTCGATAATCATTTAATCGCAAGGCATACATAACCATATTTCAGATAATGGAATCAAAAAGCAATTCATTGTTGGCTAGGCAGCTTTCAGCATCAGCTAATAAAAAATCACAAGGACACATTGAAAGCTGCCATGGAGGGTGTAAAGTGTTCACGATTGAAAAACTTCAAACTATATGATATCGTAATTTTTAGCCACCCCTTTGTTTCTCGACACTTGAGGAAATTTGATATTGTGCACATAATGGCAAAATACGTGGTTATGAATACGTACTTAGGCTCTCTAACGTAACCACAATTCAACAACCAGTTCAACATAATTTCAATGTTTTCAAGTACTAGTTAGACCAACTTTAATATTTCCTGTATTTAATTTTACATTATCCAAAACTATATTCCATTCAGTATACACAAAATCTAAAACTGGGGTATGACTTTCGTTAGGAACTCTTCCGGTACCAAAATTAGACATAAATTTTGAAAGTTTAAATGCGAGATTTTTTATTATTCGATAAAGAAATTAGTTTGGATGGATTTTAGCGTAAAGTGATGAAAATAATTAAAAACTGTGTTTGATTATAATATTTTCTTTATTTAAAAACACCGTGTCTAGCCAATTGGTAACATTAACGCTGTTTGCATACACGACGGCAAATTAGGTGCTACGCCATTACAATTGCAATTCTCTATTGCCTTCAATTCATACACACGACGCACTATGTTGCTGATCAAATATCTGTAGTTTTGATATTTTTGAAGATATAGACTTGAAATTTTACACACGGTTATTTAAAAAAAAAAAGTTTGAAAATGGAGCCAATCGGGCAACTCCTTTTCAGGGTTGCCACATGAAAATATCGTCTTTCGCTGCATATTTGGGGAATTCCTGAGAACACATCTACGTACTGAGCTGATATCTTTGGACATGGCCACTTCATATCAATAGTAAATAAAATTTCAGCAATGAGCTAAATCGGGGAACCCGTTCTTGGTGTTGCCATATAAACATTTACGTATACTGTGAAAACAACGAGTCGTAGACCCTTTTATTTCACTGAAAAGCTCTTTAGAATATGAGATCCTATGAAAATTGGTTATAATTATTTTTACTGTGCTACGATCATTCTATAAATATATGCGAAAAACCTCTTCTTCAAAAATCAAACCCAGAGGTGATCATGCGAAATTGCATACGGGAATTCATCCACGGTATCATAAGTATTGGTCTTACAAGGAGAGGGTCCCTACTGGTCATCACTGATTTCGTCCAAATTCACAGTATATGTTGGGCTTGACTACAAATTAAAGTGACGCAAGTGTGAGCTCCAGATGACCAAACGAAACCGTAATAACGCATAATGTAGGGAGCCCGGGGTTTGGAAACTGTTCAAATTTTCAAATTTTCGCGGAAGTTGTCGCGGTTAAATTGCAACAGAATTTGAACGAAAGTGCCAAATTCATTCGGGTAAAATGCAAACCATAGAGGAGGTATGCACGTTTTAAGTGGCATTTTCGTGCATTTTCAAAGATTTAATTTTTTTTAAATAGGTGAATGACATCCGATCTTCCTGGTATTTTGTACAGATAATCTCTTAGTAAAAGCGCATCCATAAAAAAAAAATTAAAAATTGAATTAATAGTAAGGTTGTAGAAAAACATTTCTAAATGAATTTTCCAGATAGAATTTTGGCCGCCGAAAATTAAATTTCGTAACTTAATCAGAAGTGGAAGGAAAATATGTTTAAAAAATCAGAAAAAAAAACACAAAATACTAGCAAAAGGAATTTTTCAAATCGGATAATATATACCCCACCTCCCTCAGAACACCCGAATTCGGAAAATGAGAAAATTTGTCCCAGGGTGTATATGAACGACCTTTTGACACTGAATTTTTCATCCGATTTCGATGAAATTGTGTACGAATATTCTACACAGATGGTAGAGTATAAAATAAATACCCCTATCCCTGGAAAATATTTTTTTTTAATTATAATAATATATAAGTAACCCACCACGGGTTACCACTCTATTTTCAAAATCAACGTACGAACTTGAAAAAATCATAAATTACTCACAATGAACTTAGCAAAAATAATAATGATAATCGATTAGAACTTGGACGAGAGATAAAGGTGGCAACTTTACAGTATATGCTGCTAATTAACGTAAAGTAATTATCAAACCTCGCAATCTTATTTTGGAAAATGCTCCTAAACTAATTGAGGTAATGATTTCTGGTTTTCTGTATATGAAAGATAATAGATTATAGATAATTGTACTGCCCGTAGTCAGAGCGTACATGCAAAGAATGTATAATGTGATAAAAATTGATGCCACTGCTATAAAGTTAGTGATTGTATTCGTTTGTCTACAAATTCTACACTTTACTGTTAAACTATAGCTTTAATACTCAATAAATTTTAGATACAAATAGCTCAATTTATCAATATTCAATAAATAAGAAATATAAGATATATAATAAATGTAGAAATTCTGTTGCAAATAACTTTGTACTCACCTGATCTATGTTTGGCAGTTAATTGACTTGATTTTAATAATTTGAACTGAGGTTGGGATTGGGATATTCTTTATTCTGGTCGATACCCAGAATAAAGTGAGGTGAGTAATTCTTACTGCAGTCGAAACCCACAGAGAATCTTTATTGCAGTCGTTCCCCACAATAAAGTGTTGGTTAGTAATTTTCTTGTTATAGTCGTTACCCGTAACAAGAATCTTTATTGTAGTCGTTACCCACAATAAAGTCTTTATTGTAGTCGTTACCCACAATAAAGTCTTTATTGTAGTCGTTACCCACAATAAAGTGTTTATTGTTAGTACTTTTCTTGATACAGTCGTTACCCGTAACAAGAATCTTTATTGTAGTCGCTACCCACAATAAAGTGTTTATTGTTAGTAGTTTTCTTATTACAGTCGTTACCCGTAATAAGAATCTTTATTTTAGTCGCTATTCAAATAAATCTCCTAATCTAGTCGCAACCCATAATAAGAAAAATTTATTTTAATTGTCAACCAAACAAAGTGTAAGACTGTTAATAAAAATTCACAACACTAGGAAATACCACTAAAAAATTATCAAGTCACTCACTGCACTGCCAAACTGAAAAAGAGATCGAGTCTAGTTAAATTGCTGTTTATATAGCCCTTGCTTGCACACCACACCAATGATGGAGTAGTATAGGCTCATGATCACAAGAATTGGCCGTGCGTCTGTAATTTTACGGTACTAGAGATAAAATATGCATAGCAACGAACAAAAATGCATAGTAACAAGAAATTTAAAGCAACCCATGCTGCTGTGTTAAATTGAATTCTGTATATTTGGAAAAAATATTATCTCTATCACGTAGAGAAGAAATTCCCGTTTGATAGTATATAAATAATGATGATAGTGTTAAAAATTGATCTTCTTGATCTGATTGTATTTGTGCCATGCATTGTATGCTACATGACAACACATGCTTTGGTTCGATATTTTTGGGAAAATTTGTAATTAGATTGAATTTGTTTTGCTTTAAGAACTCAATTTTAGCATGGCATTTTTGCATATGTTCTTTTTTCACCAATTGTTTTTAGCACGAATCTAATTGCTTCAATCATATGATAAGAATTTTAATTTGATCTGCTTAATGAGGCTATATTGTTGTATTGTATTTGTGAAAAGTGTTATGTAGATGACAAATACATGGCTTTGTTAGGTTGTGTACCTGTTTTTTTATTAAGAGTAATCAAATTAGAATTAATTTTCCTAAAATTTGATGCTTTGTTTCAGGATGTTTTCCTTTTAAAAGTAATCGATTAAAACAAAAATATATTCGAATCGATTTGGTTCGAACAATAATTGTAACGAAAAGAAAGTGGCTTAAATGTTTTGATTATACCCGCAAGATGATAATTATCAAAGTTTTCTGAAAAGTGTTAATTTTAACCCCGGGTTCACATTATGCATTATTTCGGTTTCGCTTGGCTATCTGGAGTTCCCACTTATTTCACTTTCAATTCTAGTCAAGCCTAACATATAATGTGAATTTGGACGATATTGGTGATGACGAGAACGGACCCTCTCCATGTTAGACTAATTTAGATTTTCTAGTTGTTCTCTTTTTTATTTTAACTGGTTTTCTTTTTTTCATTCATCGCCGACCATTTTTCGAAGGAAAGATAATATTTTTGTAAAATCATCTCCATGCACCTAATCCAGGATTTTATAATATTCATACTTCATACTGGAAACAATTTTCGTCTTCTGTCCTGGCAGTGACTTTGTTCATTAGACATAGAGTAGCATGACATATAGTTCAGGTGGATCCTGAAGGCGCGTCAATTAATACCTTATCCAGTTTTTCGTCTACCATTGTTAGGAAAAGTTTATTTTTGACCTGTACTCCTTCACCTATTAATCAATGATGGGTATAAATTGTCAATTTGGCTTTGAGTATTACCACCAGCAATTTTAGTTTTCTCGGAAGTTTTCTTTGAAAACTCAATCAAAATAGCCCAACAAAACCTTACAGATGAAAGCACTGGATTTTGCCAGACAATAGTGCCAGTTACTTCATCAATGAACCTTAAGGGAACAAAAGAAGTAATGAACAAATTTGTATCTGATATAAGTTCAGCTGTTGTTTGCCAGAAAAAGTTGAAGGCGTGGAAAGAGTTGATTCGTCATCTGTCATCATTGGAATAGGCAGAGGTAAAGAATATTCTGTCTCAAGAAGATTGTTATTAGTTCTAAGAAATTGTTCCTTCTTGCGTTTGCGTGAAACTTAAGCCCAACGTTTATTGAACTGTGGTAATAATTTGTTTTGAAAATAACAAATTATCAATTCTATGTTGTCCTCTGAAATTTGATAATTTTCATGTTAAAATGTACTCAGAACCGAAACATTTTTTGCGTTCTTAATGTAGAAAAGTAGCAACTCACATTTTGTACAGTTAAAACAACTCATTATAATCCTTATGAATATTATGTATTGCAAAATAATAACGTAGATACAATAACAATCCTGATGAAAGATTTTTTGTAACCAAACGTTATACAGGAAAATGCAATGAGGTTAGAATACACCATGTACCACCCTTACTGCATATGACTTTTTCACCTGCAACAAGAGTACTAAAGACGATAAATATTGCCACTAAAACAAACAAAAAACTATTCAATTCCCAAGATAATGCATTTTGACACTTCATAACTTCAAAAATCGCAAATAACCGCCGCTGGTTCTTACGTATATAATAGGTAATAATATTGTGCACGAAATGTTTTGTCGATTAAATATGGACCTTAAACGTATACGTGAATGGTCTGTTGCTAACAATCTATTATTAAATACCGGAAAATCTAGTTATACAATTATGTACAGGAGGGAGTTGGAGCCTACTGACTTTCCACCGGTTGTTATGAATTCATCTGATATACCACACTCTAAATGTGTTAGGAATCTTGGTGTGATGCTTAACTCACATATGCCAAGCTGCGACAATGTTAAGAAAATATTAAATAATGTTTATGGTGCCTTGAGAAGACTCTGGCTTTTGGGATATCTCCTCTCAATCAGTGCTAAACTTAGTATAGTAAAAACTCTGCTTATACCGCTTTTCACTTATGGAAGCAATGTTTTCCCGGAATTAGACCATAATTGCTCTCGTGAATTGAATGTTGCTGTTAACTGTTGTATTCGTTTCATTTATGCGTTACGGCGATATGATCATGTAAGTCCTTACCGAAATGTAATCCTGGGTTGCTCCCCAAATACGTATATTCAACTTAAAGCTTTAATATTTTTACATAAGCTCGCGTATACTTGTAAGCCTGATTATTTATGGGAACATATACAGCTTGCCCAATCTCCAAGGCATTTAAATTTAATTATACCTCGTTTTGTAAAGTTGACTAGCGCTCGTTCCTATTTTGTCCATGTACCTCGAATATGGAATTCTCTACCAGCGGACGTGGATGGTTGGTGCATTCCGGAAGAAAGTATTCGAATTGTTGACTACTAGTGATAGATTCTAGGTGGAGTGTGTCCTCGGCAACAATAGTTTGATATATAGGTTAGGTTAGTTAAGTAAATTTGAATTTGAATCTTTATTTTATTTTTTTTTCTCCTTTGTCTCATTTTCCTGTTCTGTGATAACTTCAATTCTGTATATTGTTTACATTTCAGTAATATGCAATTGAATATGTCTAATATTGTACATATATAAAAGGTTGTAAATCTTGCAGTACAAACCAATTATGTAAATAAATAAATATGAAATGATTCTTCTTCACTTTCCGGTTAGCAATATTCATTTTCCTATTGTGAATGTGTTAAAATAGTTCATCTGCATTATTGTGTGTCCAGCACAATCCTTCCTGCTGCTACGTGTGGGTTGCCCTTTTGTCGCGCGGAATTGTAAGGTCGGCTTGAATGAAGTAATAATGTACGTACGGCCCGTGTACATGAGCGTACCCAAAATTGCCCTGCACTGCATTTGTGTATGTTTCATTCCGCCATCTTTGGTTTGCGCTGTCAAATCTACACTTACGTTTGGTTTGTTTAGAAACAAATATTACTCAAAAGCTTTTTACCACTGAACTTTTCTTCTTAATAATTAACTTTTTTATGTTCATGTTTGCAAATTCAGTAAATAATTTTGAGTATATGAAAATAAATGCGATTTAAACTGCGCACAGGTTGTACAATTATGTACAGATGTACAAATCTTTCGGCGCTTATGTACAAACAATATCAGTGTCAATGTATTATAAATGGGTACGTGATATTTTCTCATTTTCATCTTCTTTAGTTCTTACCTCTTTGGTGGGGTCCTTACTTTAGATTGAAGCTCCACCATTGTTCGATATCAAGTTTGACATGGCACAGCTGACAGTGTAAATGTCAAGAAATTGTCAGAAATTTGATTCTGTGCTTTGTTTTTGTTCGGGTGTGATTTGTTGTAGATTTTCATGGAAAAAATGCGAAATATCTTCGTACCAACTAAAATTAGTTATATCCTCTGGTCGCCTTTCATTTGGGCAACTTTATTGAATTTGTGCATCAACTAGATCTAAGCATTCTAATGAATGCCTGGAATGGGGTGCATTCAATTGCTTTTCATTAGCTACTGTACTCTTGCTACCATGTTCCAAAGCGCGACGGTACGGCAACGGCCAGTGGCAACGGCATCGCTGTCGTGTGTTAAAATAGCCTAAAGCCCTAGATACAATGAGCGCCGCGCGTTTTTTTACACTTGGCAGTTCGACTATCTGAGGTGTGTTGATTATTTCTGTGAAATTGTAAAAAGTAATTAAAAACGAAAAAAAAAGCAAGGTTAACTTAAGTTAGGTAAAAGGGGTGCCGCTATAAGTACCTATCCTGCTTCACTTATACCACCAGTGGGTCCATTGTGCCCCTCCTTGTCCTCATAGGATAACCTAAAAATTGCCTTAGAGCCATCCTGTCTCCCTTAGGAAACTGAGGATGCATCTAAACTCTTTATTTTGCAGCTCCCTCAGACTTGAAAAGAAGTAGCTACACAATAGCCTACCTTTTTTGCTCATCAAAGCGGGGCACTCACAGGATACGTGCTGGACAGATTCGATTTTTCGTTCGCCGCTATACCCAGCCTACTAGCATTGCTCCTATGGTCCAATGAGCCATAATGACCCCTACTAGATGCCTGGTATATGCTCTGCTGCCCTTAAGGAGTTCTATTGTCCTCTTCCTTTCATATGCAGGCCATAATTACCTCCCGTTATGGTAGGTTTGTTAAAATATGATACAATAAGCGTACCACTTTTGGCTCTTCATATGCATTACGTACATTTTAAGGTAGCCAAGTTAGGTCCATCAAGTTCGCACCACACATATGGGCGTTAATTTTTTTTTCTATTCTCAGACAACCAAAAGTTACCGTCCTCTTCTCTACCTTGAAGAAGCGTGTGAGTTCTACAGTTGTCAAAAGAGGACATTTAGATATTCCTCTCAGAGTGATGCGTAAACTTGTCTCATCAAAAATCAAATAGGGAAAATTATGCCTAAAGATATGCAATCAAAACCAAGTAATTCGAGTCCTTTTTAACTGAAACTCGTTTTTTGGAATCCAACTTCAATTCTCTCTATAAGTCGGATCTCTTCTTGATTCAAGGACTGCTTTCTGTTCCCACATAATTTGTTTTTTTTTTGTTCATAACTCGAATCGCAATCAAAAGAAAATTAACGAGGTTTCCTATTAACCAAGATAATCGATTCTAAGGGACATTAAAAAGTTTCCGTTTCCTTATTCTTGATGTTAAAGAATCTATACAATTAATAAGATAAACAGTTCTAAGACCACGAATATTATACCCTAGATGAAAATAAAAGTTAAATAAAGTGAAAACTAAAAGTTTTATATGGCAACACCAAGAAGCGAGATAGTTCATTTTTGAAGTTTTATTTACTATTTTTATGATGTACATTCACGCTGGGAAAATCTCTTGTAAACCGAGGCTTAAGTGAACGCGTTTTCGAGTTATCGTGAAGACGGATGGACGGGCGGGCAGACGGAAAGGCTGACATGCAAAAATAACTTTTAATATTATATGTGGGTGTCCAATCCATTTTGCTCTACCATCATTATTTCTGTGCATTACAAACGGAATTACGCTCAGTATGGATTTCATCTAGGATATGAAAATAGCTTTTAACATACTAGTTTTGGTTGCTTTTCATTATGGCATGATGAAGACGATATCCCATTAATGTAATTAGCGGACATGGCATCTAACAACAATGTTAATCAAGTTCGCAATACTATCATTCAGTATGCAGGAGAGCTAGATCTTCTGGATATAAGTTTAAAGGATTACATCAACGTTTATGATGAATTGATCACTTTGTTTGTACCGATGAAAGTTTTTTAATCGCACAAATACTGGGAATCGATCAAGATGTGATGATAAATGTCAGAGCTAACCAGTAATCCGTTCATTTAAATAAAGAAGTAAAAAATTTCAACTGGCTAGGTAATACGGTTCATGAAATACAGCCCGGTAACAGACAGACGGACATCGGAGGCTTAGTAATAGGGTTCCCGTTTTTACCATTTGGGTACGGAACCCCTAAAAAGGAACTGAATATTAACATGCGATTTCTTAAATATCAATCCATTATTCTTTAAGATTCTATAATACTTTGATTAAGGATATGTTTTTCGATGAAGCGTCTGTCTCCAAGTATATTTCATGCATAGCTGATAGTTTTTCTGGCAGTTCGGATGGCGTTCCTTCCACACTCACAAAACATTGTGCTACATCCATCGTTCCTGTTTTTATTTACCTACACTTGTTAGAATCAGTCAATTATGGATAAAAAAGAATTTTAAGAACTTTTATTTTTAACAATTCTAAATCAAATTAATAAATACAATTCATCGTTACTGGTCAATTCCAACTGAAAGCAAATCGTGGCTTAGTAGGCTAGTAACAAATTGATAAATGCAGGAGGAAAAATCATCTGTCTCGTTAGCTTAGTGGTAAGAGCAGTCGCCCGACAAGCGGAAGGTCTCGGTTTCAAACCCCGGACGAGGCGGTTGTTTTTTCTTCTTGTATTTATTAATTTGATTTAGAATCGTTAAAAATAAAAGTTCTTAAAATTCTGCTTTATCCATCGTTCCTGTTTTGTGTTATTTATTTAATTTATCTTTAACTTGTGGTATTTTTCCGAAACAGTGGAAGCTTTTTTGATTATTCCTTTGCACAAGAAGGGCAATAAGAGCGACATTTCTAACTACAGATCTGTCGCTAATTTAAGTTGTATTGGTAAGATATTTGACGCCATGGTTTGTGATGTTTTGTACTTCCACTGCAAGCCCTTCCTGTGCTCTTTTCAACATGGTTTTATGAAGGGGAAATCTACTACGACTAATTTATTGGAGTTTACTAATATCTGCATTTCTACTATTGAAAATGGTAAGCAAGTGGATTACATTTTCACGGATTTCGGTAAAGCTTTTGACCGAATCAATCATAAAATTTTAATTCACAAGTTGACTGTTCTTGGTTTTCATACTGTCATTGTCAATTGGTTTCGTTCTTATTTATCTGATCGTGCGCAGCGAGTCATATTCCGCGCAGCTCTTTCTGACGAAATAGATAATACTTCCGGCATACCTCAAGGTAGCCATCTTGGACCACTCCTTTTTATAATTTACATCAACGATATATCTGTGATTTTGGCTAATTCAAGAATTCTTTGCTATGCTGACGAAGCCAAAATCTTCCGCATTGTTTCTAATGAAAACGAGTGCGGATTTTTAAACTCGGACTTAGACACCTTTCATAAAAGGTGTGCTATTAACTGTCTTCCTCTTAATATTAGCACATGTACTACTATGTCCTTTTCTCATAAAAGGAGGCCATGGGAGTTTAATTATACTTTGGATGGATGCTTATTAACTAGACTTGACAAAACCTTCCTTAATACTCGTCTTTCCTTCGAACATCATATTAATTCAATCGTGGCCAGGGCTAATGTTACTCTGGGGTCTGTAAAGAGATGGTCAATGAGATGGTTCATTATTATTTTTATGTATACCTTTTATCGTTCTTATGGTTATATTTGACTTTTGTAAACTCAGTAATTAGATCATTGATGAAGTTGTAAATAAATAAATAAAAATTATGAACCGAAAATGTCTTGTATAGAACACATCGCTATTTTTGCAAAAAAAAATGTGATAAAAGCTTTTAGTTGATGGTACAAATCAATTTTTTCCAGAATTTAAATTAAAAATGGTTAAAAACCAAATTAAAAGTATAATATCATTGCAAATTCTTGTATTAGAATTTTCAAAGTGGAAATAACAAGCGAAAGAGAAATAGAGGTATCTCGTACCTACTATAAGCATCACAGAAATATTTCTGGAGACATCAACCAAATTTTATAATCAAAGTATAATATAAATTAAAAGAGAGATCAGATATGCTGAATAGCAACGGAATTTTCTTTCAATATCTGAACAATTTTATTGTGGGTAGGTATATAGTACATACATTGATAACTTTCTCACAATAACAATAGCTTCCGCTAGCAACAAGAACTTGGGAGTGCTTTCCCTTAAGAGAAAATCACCAGCCTTTTCATATTCAAATGTTTCTGGATTTAGTTCACTTTTTTTTCTTTTTTTTCTTTTTTTTTAATATAAAATTGGTCGGGGGCTGTCTTATTCTCTTAATAACACAACTACAAATTGAGCTGAAAATCCTCTAATGCACTCAATTGATTTCCGTCAATACATAAGAATTTTAAGTGGGGAATACTTAGTTTAATAAAAAACTATTGAAAAGTAGAACGCCAATCAAACATCGTGTTCTTAGTTAATCTGGAGAAAGTTGGGGGAAAGAAAAAAGAGGAATCTGCTATCACCGATCATTCTTACTTAAGTTGGAGTAAATTGAATGAGAATAAGAGAAAAAGCTGTAATTTATTCAAGATCAATAAGTTATACCCTAAATCAGTGAATTTTTTACGAAAAGGAATATCACGCGTAATGCTGTGGTGGGATCCAGGGTGGGAGCCCAACCCCGGGGAAGTAAATTTAAAAAAATTTACAGTATTTGAAGTAGCATTCTAATGCAAAAAAAAAAAACATTTCTGTATGTGCAAAATAAAAATTTAAGTCAATTCAATTTTGTCGAAATATCTATACATCTAAAATAAGAATTTCGCTATTGTTTTTTAAATCTAGTTTTATTATAAAATATATCAAATTACGCCAAGATGCGTAAATACCCAAATAATATTGATTTTTATTAATGCGATATCTGAGCTTGACGTGATGCACAATTTTTTTTTTAATTCTGGGCGGAATATTGGAGAGGCACACGCTTATATCTTCTTCGAACGTTCTTTGTAAATGTTCTCTTTTATTATTTTTGATGAACATAAGAACCGAAAATCCAAATTCATACAAATAGTAATAGTAATCTGTTTATAGGAAGTAGTACACAAGATTTACAAATCTTTTGTTCGTACATATAAAATGGGATTCAGAAATTAAAGTTATATATACAAACATTTTAAGCTATTATAGAAAGTAATTAATTAAAACACAACAATTTTCAAATTCTGAGCAAAGTACGAAAAAAAAATAAGAAAATAAGAAAAATTACATAAAAATTCAAGAGTTCAATAAAATAGATAGACTACTACACTAACAATAAACTGCACAGATTAAAACTTAGAAAAGTGCTCAGAAAAGTTCGCGTAATTACAGGACATGTGTTTTAATGTTAGCTTTGAACGCATTAACGGTGCGAGTCCTCTGTAAACTAGAAGGGAGAAAATTCCAGAAGCGAGCAGCCTGAACAGGAAAAGAACTCTCCATGACCGTTCTGTTGAAACGGGGGATGATAATTTTACGATTGTGTGGAGATACCAGAAACTGAAAAAATTCCCGGAGATACTCTGGCTTATTGGTATTTAGAATGTCAAAGAGCAGAATTAAAATTCTGCGCTTTAAGTAGTTCTGTAGAGAGCATCCAAGTAGGGCACTACTGTAAGGTGAAACATGGTCAATAATGAAACGTGTGCAATCATTGAAAGCTACCTGAACTATCCGAGCGCATTCTCTATCTAATTTGGGGAAGATAGAATTTCCAAAAGAGAAGTAGGGCATTATTAATGTCTTCACCAGTCTCAGTCTAATGGGCATGTCTAGAATACACGCCCAGAGCCATAACCTTCTATAACCTGCATAGGCTTTGCTAAGTAAGACTTTAACATTATGACAACATTTCATGTCTGAGCTCAGAACAATTCCCAAGTTTGTAACTTTATTGTGCACAGGCAATATAAAGCCATTCAAACTTATATCAGGTATGTCAATATCATTCAGTGGTCGGTATAAAAACAGATACATTGCGACTTTGCAGGGTTAAGCAGTAACCCATTCAGCCCAGACCGTTCATGAATCCTCTCAAGATCTCTATTAATAGGCTCGATGCAGTCCTAAATGAGGTACTTAGGTAGAGCTGCACATCATCAGCATAGAGGTGAATTTTTGCATCTTCAACAATATCAGGAAAGTCATTAATGATCACGCTAAAAAGTAGAGGTCCAAGTACAGATCCCTGAGGTACACCACATCAGATGGCATTTAAGTCCGAAAAATTATGGATCACCCTAACTAGCTGATGGCGATCACAGAGGAACTCATTTATCAAGGAAATAGTGGTTGCACTGAATCTGTATTCAGTTTTTCATATGTTGGGAAAGGTAGAAGATGTAAAGCAAGTATTTATGATATGAAGAATGTACTTATCAATCAAAGGAAGTAATAGCTTATTAAGTAGCGGTAGTAAAGAATCAGGTCCTATAGCTTCCGATTTAACTGAGAAAATAGCAAAGATCGGCCTCTCTAAATCAATTCCTCGAAAGTAAAAATAGTTCTCGTTAATGAAGTCGAGAATTCCAATAATATTGAGAGAGTTCTTTTAGCTAATTGCGGATACTCTGGCTTTTTGTGTATCTAAAATTCATTAATTTTCAATTCCGTATATTTCAGCTTTAAATTACCATCAGTCTTTAAATCAATTAGTGCATCTTGCTCATCAAGATTTATCTTTACTTCATTAATGTCCAAAATGAATGGATTTCTTATCCAATCGTAATGCTCAACACGTAAAGAAGGAAAGTAGTGACTTATATTACTGAGTAAAATTCGTATATGTTCCGAAATAAACGGTACAATTTTAACCTTTGTCATAGTAGAAAAATGTTTAAACATGCTTACATTCAATTCTTTTACTTCTCTTAACCATAAATTTAATTTATCTGGCAAACTCTTTATTTTGACAGTTGCCTTGCAAACTTGAATTTACCGTTTTTAATATTTCAAATATGTGTACCAAGTATGATAATTTTCTGCACCAATCACGACTAACAAGCAGACAACAATTTTCTTCTTTACTAGTCATCGCTTCTTTAGATATCTCATAGCAAAATAGAACTGATAATGAGTTATCTTGAACTATACTAAAGTAAATTTCCAAGAAAATACCTAAACTTTGCGGCACCGCAATCGTAGCGCCATGGTACCCCAAGGTGCCGCAGCACCCCAATTGAAAAACACTGCCCTAGATGAAAATAAAAGTTTAGAGACATTTATTTTAATAAACGCAAGATAATGAATGATTTTTGACAACGCGTGTGGCTATTTATACTAGCCACTGAAAAGCTGGAACAAATTTAAAGTTTACTCTGGTGGGGATAAGCAGGCGATATCATCAGCTTCTGGGAAAAGCAGTGGCGTGCTACAAAGTGAAATAAATGAAAATCTGAAGTTTAAATTTTGTACGGCAAGACCAAGAACAGGTTGCCTAATTTACTCGATTTTTGTAAAAATAATAGTAGTAGTAGTATTTGAATAGTTAATATTTTTCTTAAAACGATGTGTACAAAATTGCAGTTCTCGACGTCGATCCATTCTCAGGCAGTGTCCAAATATATAATGAAAAACAAAAGTTTTGTATGGCAACACCAAGAAAGGGTAGCCCGAATCGGTTCATTTTTGAACTTTTATTTGCAATTTTTATGAAAACGCCGTGTACAAAATTTGAGCTCTCCACGTCGATTCATTCGACACAGGCAGTGTCCAAATATATATAGTGAGAAACAAAATTTTTTTATATAGCAGCACTACGAGGACCTACGAAGGAGTTATCCATTTATTTTCATGCAGTGTGTCATTCTTTATTATTTAATTGCCGATTGTTAGCATGCCACTGACTACCTGAACACGGGGACGAATGCAATGCTAATTAGGCAATTATAGTCTTGGTCTTGCGAAATTCTATTGCAAAATTGTTTATGCCCATGGAGGTTTCAATAAGTTAACTGGAGCTGCGACAGCAATTCTAAACTCGCAATTAACTAGACGAGCTTATTGCTTTGAAGTATTTTACTGGACTGAGAAGTTTTAATTTGCAAGAAATGGTTTATTTTAGGAAATTTAAGAAGACTTTCTTTTATGCGCCGATAAGGAAAGATTTTTCTCAACATACAAAAACGGGTGATGGCGACCTGGGAATTTGTATTAAATTATTAAACCTTTAATGTGAAGTAATGAGCATTTATTACAATAACATTTTTCATTTAATTTTTCTCTAAAGCGGTTGCTCTGTGCATTAGCATTGAATCTCTCATGGCATAATTCACTCCTAATTGCCATATACTCTTTTGTCTCGTGGAATATGTCAACAAATTCTCATATTAAACTATATTTTCTAAATTTGATAGGAATAGTGAAAGCTTACCTTTTAGTTTATGGATATGAAGCTGTTTTTTTCATAGGTAATAAGTAAAAAAGCGAAAAAACAAAGAATAAAAACGTTTCACTCAACGCAACTAAACTTTGAGTATCGTAGCGTAGCAACAGATATGAGACAACTGACATTTGAAAAAAATCATGGTCACTTATTTTATATATTTTTTAAACCATCAAAGACTACATAAGGTAAAAATATGCAACATTTTCCCATTACCTTTTAGTCTAAGGATATGAATCTATTTTTTCACAGCTAGTAAGTAAAGATGTGGGAAGGCAAGAATAAAACCGACTCTCTCAACGGAACTAAACTTTCTGTGTCGTAGCATAGCAACCGCTTGCCGCTTATTTTGTACATTTTTTCAGCCATAAAAAACTGCACAAAATTTCTATAGTAAAAAGAAGAAAAAGAAAAAATGCAACATTTTCCCATTTTTAATTCAAATCACACTGTTTTACAGCCATTATACAAGTTTTATTAAAATACATCAGTACTGCCAGAGCTCCAGAGCTTGACACTTATATATAATATTGAAATTCAAAACGAATTCAACAGTTTCTTGCAGCTAGCTACTTCACAGATCTCTCACGCAAGACTTAAAGGAGAGATTTAATTACTGTTTCAAGGAAATTAGTTCAAGGTTCGTTCATATACTTAGTACTTACCTGCACTCTTGTTTCTACAGTTACTGCAAGTCACTGAAAATACTGCTCAGAGTCAGACTTTAAAGTCAGCCAACAACGAAGTGTAATTTTGTCGCTTGGTGCCTCGAAGTCTGTGAACGAATCGATAAGAACTAAATATTCATTGAACATGCAAACAAGTCGGTTTGTAAATAATTAACACGTGGAAGCATAATGTTATAGACATACTTATTATGTATGTAGCTGGTCAGATCTCCAAGAGAGCATAGGTCTATTCTTGCACTTCTTGTTTCATAGGATTTGTGGTCATATAAAATGTACTTATCGAGTTTGTAGTAGTTTTGATAAAATACAAGTGCAGAGAATAAATTTACCAGTTTTTTTTTTTTTATACAGATGGAAGTAATTGACATTATTGTGAGGTTTAGAAAGCGTCAACTACCTACTTATATTGTTTGCTCTGTCTACTGCTTTGCGGAATTGAAAGTGGTTCAAGTTTTCTTTTATGGCAACTGAATGGCATCTTTTGTATTTAAGTTTGCACATACACATGAATGCCAATGGATGGATTTATCTTTATCACACTTTAGTTTTAGGTAGCCTTCCAACCACCTCCCCTGTCCTTTCCATACCTCCCTTACGGTGACTTTCCTCGGCTCGTGATTTTACATCCCACGACACGCAACTTCATTCGTTTATATCCATTTGGGAGAAAATAAAATCATTTCGTAAATAGCGTCGACTATTGCCTTCAAAAAGAAAAGCACTAAATTTTTCTAATTTCAGTTTTATTAGCTTTATATATAAAAAGCTATCCAAAATTAGCTTTATAACTATGTATAATTACCGACTTAAAACTACTTGCGATTAAAGATCTCGACAGACGGTATTTTCTTGGATATTCACAATTTGTCGTTCCGTTCAGTAAAATTGTCAGGTAAGCACTCTTATTTCTCTCCCAATAAGTTGTGTAGTTTTGTGAGGAATTAATATGAAAGTAGATTTATTACAAATGTTGCCATTGCAACATGAAAATGTGGGAAATTAGATTTAATAAAAATGCTGCAATTGCAATATAAAAATGTGGGAAAGTAAGGTTTGAAGCTTTCGCATTACCAAGCCATAGGTTTTGTTTGTGTAATTTTGTATGTGTCTGGATACAATGTGCCGTGGGAATGGTCTGGGATGGCGTGAGCTTACCTATGATGGTGTGTCCTATGTTCCAACATTATTGAATAAAATGTCGTGTAATGTATAATAAAGTACGGTACAAAGTATACAATTCTCTCTCTCCTCTGTCTGTCTTTTCTATACATTAGTGAACGAAATTACGTCACAGTACATGTGTCAAATTTAATGAGAGGACCTTGCATTCTTCGTACCGTGGATCCATCCATTTTGAGTCCTTAACTTGAAAGCCGCGGAGCGAGCGAGCAAGAAAAACGGCTGCAAAAACAGCGATATTTTCTCTTCACTCGGCATTTTGGAATGGAAGCGTGCCGCAAATCAACTCCAACCAACACACGGCGTGGGAAGTATATAGGCGCCATGCGGGCCGGCGTGAACTCATCCGCACTAAACTACAGACCATGGGAAGCCATCTTTAAGGCCAATGGCACAAGAACGTCATATGCCGCACTCCTTTTTGACCGCACGACATAGGAGTATGGACATATAATGAAAGTGTACATACGAGCTTACCGCGACCAAAAGGCCGCGCTGTGTTCGCTCGACCTAATTTGTTCTGGCGTTCACCTCTCATGACGCGCGAACTGTAGAGCATCATGAGGATTACTGCTAGGCATCTACATCGTCACACGAGCTGCCAAATGGCCGAGCGTCATTTGAAATTAGAAGCGTAGTGCTTTTGATATGGTGCAAAACTTTTAAATTATGAATAGGAAAATTTATGTTGATAGAGGAGATATGCTAGGGACCAGATCTTTGGTACACCACCAACGAAATATTCAAAGATCATAATAAAAGGTACGATAATAGCTGAACTTTTTGTCGGAAAATTACTTCAATTTAGGATGTTTTAAAGAAAAATACCCGGCGAAGTATATTCCGCAATGGTTACACCGAAAATTTCTTTCCTGTTTTCACTTTTTGAAAAGTTTTCCAAAAGAATATTAAAATAAGATTTTGATCAAAACTTAAAATCAAGCTAAATATTTAATAAGAAATAGCAACATAATTTTCCACTGTGCGAATAAAGTTACGCTCGTGTGACAACAATGACTTTTTCATCATGATTTGGAAGCTTGTGTGACAACAACGAGAGTTTTTTATAATGACGCGCAAACAATTGGACGCGTGGTCATTTTGAAGCTCGTGTGACATTGGCTTAAAACTACTCATTCCCCCCATATTTAAGTAGGATCCACAATTTTTCATATTTCAAAGGCAGTGTAGTCAAATGTACGTTGGTTTTGTTTTCAAAGCTAGTATTGTCAATTAAATGGTCGTAAAACCTTTTAAGGATATTGCACTCTTTAGACCCATGCTTTTTAGTGAAATTTTCACTGAAAATAAGATATCACCGATTTCGACGAATGTGCATTAGTTGGACGTACGATAAATAGAAGGATTATATATTTATGGACAAAAAACAAAAAACAAACAAAACGCCTCAATTAAATTGCTTCATTTCTGTGACTGCGGGGGCCTACAAAACAACTCAATTTTTATTGCTATGTGCGTGTTTCGATTAATTTATAAATTTCCTGTGCATATAAACAGATTGAATTTTTACATATATCGAATTGCATGACACTCCTTCATACCGCCTGATAGACTTGTTGCTCAATTAGATAAAAAAATAGAAGTGAGAGCGGTGTTTTTATCCTTTGGGTTATTAAATTTAATTATAATTCCTCAAAAATGGAGTACCCCCAAAAGGCTTATGACCACGCTCGATAGACTCCAATCTATTTTGTAATAGTGTTTGTTGCTTTTCAAGTGACGAGATTTTAGTGCTAAGCTCACTAGTTTTTTTATGAAAATATAGGCTCCAATTCGGTAATAGTAAACATTTCTAATGTATCACAAATTTCTTCAAAATATAAAATCCTATAAAATTGGTAATATTCATTTTTTCTCTCCGACGAACCGTTCTAGAAATATACGCGAAAAACTGCAAATTGCAAATTGGTATTTTAGACGAATTCTAGCTTTTTTACTTGTTAAACACTGACCTTCCAAATGACCCTATTTCAATTTCGTTTTTGTAACTTCTTTTTAACCCTCCGATAGGTGACAGCCCCGCGAGCTGTAAAATGGGGTACAAGGTCCGCGAGCTGTAAAATGGGGTTCAAAGAAAAATACTTAGGTGACATGGATTTTAAGTGTCGAGGTGTGTTGAATATATATCTGCACGATTTTGTAAATGACGATGTATGCAATACAGCAACATCAACCATATTTTAGAACACTGCAAGTACCCAACGATTTGTTGAACATTTGTAGGAATAAGTGAAAAGCATTTGAGCTATTGTATCTACCCCCTAATATGGGAATTGTAATCCAGAATAGCCATTGGCTTTTTCTTATTAAGATGATCTACCTCGCAAGTAGACAGCAGTAGTACTAATTTATTATTTTTAGGCACGTTGAAAAAAAAAAATGTTGGAATATGCGGTGCGATCGACACCAAGGTATTTTTCAACCAAATCAACCATGATTTTCTGACCTTGATTTATCTCGCGCTCTTGACCTGGCACCTTTCCACCAGAAGAAAATTCCATGGAGTGGGTAGGAAGACTTCGAGTTACATAATCACCATAGTTTTATTCTATATTCGGCCGATTTAGATGGAATATATTGTGCAAAAACCTGTTCGATCTCGATATGGAAATAATTGTTCATCCACGTTTACGGAGCTTTGCGGAGCTGATCCAAATTTGCCTGCAGCATTAGCCAAATATCATCGATGTTTCTGATAAGTAATATCTGTGGCCATCAAACTGAATGAATTTTGTAATGTACACCAAACGATCAGGAGATAAAGCAACTCTGAATATTGGAGCATGAGTTGAGTGCCATAGTTCCTTTACAGGTTCGATGTTGGATTTTATCAGCCCAGCGTAAAAAATGATCGCCACAAATGTATGAAACTCTTTCAGGGTCAATGCTTTTCATAGGTTCTGCTAGATGAGATTTCCCTAATTGCATGTAGATGCAAACCAGGTAGGCCTTGCGATTCGTTTGGCGTATTATAATGTATGTAATGTTTTCGGTGATTAGAGAACGAAAGATTGACAGCGAATTATAAATCATCTTGTTCAATGTCCCTGGTTTGCTTTGTTTGTAGTCGATAATGTTTTGAGCATGTATACAACTACTCGGTGGTTGATCCTCGCACCTTTTCCTGCCACTTTTCATATTGATTTCAACATTGGCTTCATCTTTGACATTGGACATATCAGTGGCATATTCTGACTGATATGTAAGGTGCCGCCATCCTCAAAAGGGTCATCATTATCACTGCCTTCAACCTTCATATAAGCCCCACGTTTTGGATCGGCCTTACATTTTTTATCCGCCCTCACACGTTCGAAGCGTGTTGTATTATTTAGTGCATAACATCCCACTCATCGCCTGCCATTTTTTTATAGCAAGAAACCAATATAAAAAATGATATGCACAGAAAAAATATAAAACAAACAAAATAACCTTATAGACTGGAAAACAAAAAACAAAAAAAAAACTGATGACTCAAAAACACATACAGAGGTTTTTTTCCCCTATCTCGCATCTATTATGTGTATATACAAGGTCCGTAGGGACCTTGTAGCTATGTTTATGTAGAAAACTTAAAAAAACGACAATGAGGGCGAGTGCTCCAATAGGTATAAAACTTATTTGAATCGATTCAACATGCCATTTTTATGGACTACATGAAGCAAAACGTTTCCAGTGCAAGGTACCACAAAAGTATGAGCGCACACAAGTTGTAAAAGGTCCCTACAGACCTTCGCACCGATCGGTCGGAGGATTAAACAGAAGAGTATTATCAGAGCCGTAAATACTACTATTTATGGCTCTGGTATTATATTACTAACACTGATTCTCATTATAAAGTACCTGTTTTCTATAATCTAGAAAAAAGATTTTAAACCCATTTTGTTTTCTTTTTGTTTTTTTTTTTTCTACAAACTTAACGTGGAATAGAGCCGTTTTGTATTTGTAAGTACGCCAAATGTCAAATGAACAGCTGCTTATTACATACCATTCAAATTGAAATACACCCCAATTTTATTTAGGATAGATTTAAAGCTGAAAAACTAACACCATTTTGATGGTGCCAAAACCCATTAAAGTATTACAATCTCACAATTTTATATACAAAAATTTAATATACATAGACACAAATATTCAGGTAATATTCAAAACAATTTCATCGCCTGATATTAAATCTAAGCTGACCTGAGAATATGTTCAAGCACGATAGCATAAAACCAACTACTTCAGAAACTGATGAATACGCAAAAGCAGAAACGCTGGCAAAAATTGTAGAACCCAATGATTTTCAAAATATTGGTTTTCGTCCAGTGAGTGAAAAATTTTTTTTTTAAAGAACTTTGTTATATGGAAAACATTTACATTTTTAATTCTATTTGTCATATATGCTTCGAGTCAAATAAATTACTCTGACTTTTATTCTCCTTTTTTGGGTTCCAAACCCAATGGGGTAACAATGGGAACCCTATTACTAAGCCTCCGATGTCCGTTTGTCTGTTCGTCACCGGGCTGTATCTCATGAGCCGTAATAGGTAGACAGTTGAAATTGTCGCTATAACAAAAATTAATAAAAATTAAAGCGGGTGATTTTTTTTTAGCTTTTTTTCTTCTTATTCATTATTATTATCATAAGTAGGCATTATTTTTTCAAATGATAGCATTATTTTTTCACATGACGCCTACTCTCATTTGAAAAAATAAATAAAAAGTAAATAGTGTTAAATTTTGTACGATGGTACGGAATCCTTTGAAAAAATAAATAAAAAGTAAATAGTGCTAAATTTTGTACGATGGTACGGAATCCTTTGTGTGCGAGTCCAACTCGAACTTGGCCGATTTTTTCATATACTTTATAACCAACTTTTATCGAAAATGCAACCATCGATGTCTCAAGTATAAGAAAATCTGCGTACTGTAAATAAATTATTTTGACTTTAAATTTAATTTTGTTCAAGAAAGAATTTTTTGGGTTCTCCGGTATATAGCAAAAACTAAAAAATGTTCTAATTTATTATTTCATCACACAACCCGTTAATTTTTGGTGACAAATTTCAAGTCTTGGTTTGACTCATCAACAGGTCCCAAATAGCGAAATTGGGTGATTTGAAAAACAAATGAAAAATGAAAAAATAAGAAAGAAATGAAAAGTGTGAGAAAAATAAAAAAAAAGAATTTTTTGTGTGATGAAATAACAAATTAGAACATTTTTTAGCTTTTGCTATATATACCGGAGAATCCCAAAAAATTCTTTCTTGAACAAAATTAATCAAAAAGAGTAATCTTTTTTATTTATTTGACTTTAAAGGCCAAAGAGATTTTGTTTATGTACTTTTCATCCTATAGGACTCGAGGAAGAGCACTCTTTGTTATAACAAACTATAGACTAAACAGAACACAATAAACCGACTTATGACGCAAGTACATACTTCAAAAATAATCCCCACTAATACAAAATATAAAAACCTCTTAAGTATTGCAGTAAACATAGCTACTAATTCCTACTAATGAATGCCCAGGATTACAGTACAGACACATCCCACATAAGTCGTAAATTAATTGAAACATATTCCATCTTTTGAAATAAATAATCCAGTATCAAAGAACAGATTAGGCACTCATTTCAAGCAATCTGAAAATGAAATCACATAAATGAAATTGAGTGATATCTGAAGCTTATTGAATTGTGCTTCAACTTAAGAGCTATAGAGTCAAGATAACCCTGGTAAATATCTTAGATTCCCAGGCAAATCCCAATACATATATATATATATATTTGTAAACAACCATATAATCGTCTTTTCTTGATAATTAATTAAATTTTCATTTTTTATTCTTTTCAGGTACTATCTCTTGGCGCCGATGTCCTACCTGAATACAAAATGCAAAGTCCTAGCGTACACAAATGGACAATACTCCATTATTCACCATTCAAGGCGGTGTGGGATTGGATAATATTAATTTTAGTTATGTATACAGCAATTTTTACACCATATGTAGCTGCTTTTTTACTCGGCGAACCTGATTATAATCAGCGACGTACTAATAAGTATATAAATAGCGATCCAATTGTGATAATTGATTTAATTGGTAAGTCTATTACGAGTTTTATTATTGAAAAGAAATAAGAAATGAATAGAAATTAAGAAATGTTTTACTTCTATAGTATTTTTGATTTCGTACTAATTAAAGTAAGTGTATGTCATTGTTAACAAGGCACGAGCTCACCATCTGTTGGTCATCCCGCCGTCGCCCCCCTCACGAAATTCCATTTACACTTGACGTCAGAACACTTTTCTTAAATTTTTGGTATCTGGTGCGTACCTATTGATGTATCTCAGGCAACTGCCTACTTAGAATTCCGGAAAAGAGTTAGTTACTAATCAAGTATAAAAATTTAGATGACGGGGATGTCAACTGTATTCCGTCACTACGGAGAGCTGCCATTGGGACTAGTATTCTGTTCATATATGAAACCTATGGGGATTATTTTAACTGATATTTACAGTATTGATGAAGAAAATTTATTTAATTAACAAATTCCTTAAGAGAGTTTATGTAAAAGTAAATAATTATTTTTATTTACTTAAACTTTATGCAATATATCCTCATTAATATAGAAAATTCCCAAAATTAACAAAATTTTTCGCTCCGCTAATCGACAAAAGTTTCACCGGTATGTGCATGGCCGGACTTTCAGGAGTATAACACGTCTTACAGAACTGAAAATGTCTGTGGCTGGATGAAGCAAAATTTTGAAAAATTTAAAAAAAATTACAAAAAAGTTCACAAATTGAAAATTTGGTAAGCCCCAAAAAAATATTAGTTCTGCCTTTGCCGTAAATATAACCCTGGACGTGAATCATGATTTACTATTATTATTAAATTTATTTTTAAGTTTACAGTATTACCAGGATAAAAGCTGATGAAAGCAGTTTATAAAACGACTTATTTCTTTATTCTGATAATATTAAATTTTTTGTACAAAAATACTCAAGAGATGCATAATTTGGGATAGGGTCAGTCCATGTCAAATAGGCAACAGGTGTGACATAAAAATCACCAATTTTTTTGAAATTTTACATATTGGAGAGTTTATGAAAACAAAAATACGAATTAAAAATTTTCCTTCTACAGTGCGTATTTCACGAGTTATGGCATTTTCAAAATTTCGCAATAATGCTGTCCTGGTCTCATTTAAAAACTCATATATCTTTTTCTAATTACCCTAGAACAGTGAAATATAACTCATTTGAAAGATAGGATCTAAAGCTATCTAAGGAAAATATAATCTTAAAAATATACGCGAAGAAGGACATTAAGGATAAGGATTTTATCCTGGAAACCCAAAAGCTTGCCTTTAAAATAATACTACATCAAACTCTGTACTAAAAATGTAACCCTTTCTGCGCTTTTTACCCTTTTTTCTTAAGCATATCCATCAACTGACTCAAAAAGCTCATTCCTAAAAGATAGTTGCCTACTTTCTGGCATTTATCAAATTTTTTCGCTGGGTATGCTTAAGAAAAAGTCCATAAAATGCACAGAATTACATATTGTAGTAGTTAAAAAACCGAGTTAAAAATCCGAAATTTTCATTTTGTTGAGCAATAACTTCAAAACTCAGAAGATAAGGGGTAAAATTTGTACACCATTGGAGTGTTCCAACGATTGTCAATCCATAAAATTTTAAATCATCATCATAGGCTGAACCGTTAAGAAGTGACAGGGTGATATATAAATACTTACCCAAATATTTTTAAATCCCGTTATCTCGAAAACCGTAAGGATTTTCCACCACATCCCATACAATGTTTTGCTTGACTAAGCACGGCATATATACATAGCCCTCAGATGTAAGACCAAATTCGGGACACCTTGTAATAAACAAGTTGTTTTTTATTTGTAAGTAGTTGTAGACGTATTTTGATGAAACTTTCTTGAGTTTTACTCCTTTATCCCGTTGAGATTCCAAGCTATAATTTTAATATGTTTTAGTGGATAATATAAAGTATACAATATAAGAAAATGAACAAAATCAAAGTACGTCTTCCAGGATATTCAAGGATAAACGATAAAATTCTTATTCTTAATGTCCTTTTTCGCGTATATTTTCCTTAGCTTGAGATCCTGTCTTTCAAATGAGCCATATTTCACTGTCCTAGCATAATTAGAAAAGATATATGAGTTTTGAAATAAGACCAGGACAGCATTATTGCGAAATTTTGAAAATTCCATAGCTCGCGAAATACGCACTGTAGAAGGAAAATTTTTAATTCGTATTTTGGTTTTCACAAATCCTCCAAGTATGTAAAATTCAAAAACAAATGGTGATAGTCATGTCACATTTTTTGTGATTTTTGGTCGATTTTCTATGGAATGTCCCGATAAACAAATTCAAAGCTTTCGGACCTCTTCATTCATGTGTAGGGTAGCCCCCCCCCCCCATCAACTCCTGGATGCTCCGACCACTCACCATTGGTAAAGCAGGTGAATAGAAAAGTCTTTACAGGTATGCATGAATCCTGAGTCCAGTCATGAGTGTGTGTTTAATCATTATGAGTTTCCTTGATGGCCAAGTAGTCCAATAGCCCCACTATCCCTCTCTCTCATTGCTAAAATAATGTACGAATCTATTTTTATCTATAACTGTTATTCAAAATATCTATAGAAATAAAAATTTTAATCTTCACTCATTTTTATTGTTATATTCAACTGACTCTTTAGTGAAAATGTGGATGGATTACCTCCAAAACGTATAGAGCCCCATGTAGGTGTTAATTATTTTTCTATACAAATATATGTACACTAAGGCCCAAGCCTTCGATTTGAGTCCTTTCGTAGTTGCGTTATTGAATTTGCGAACTATTTTTGTGTTGTCAAATTTCGAATTTGCGTTTTTTTTTTTCATAGTCGTTTAATTTCTGTATTGTTCCCTGAACTATTTTTGCGCTTCGGTCGTTTTTCTTTTTTCCATTCGCTCGTTATTTCCCCAATTAAAGCATGAAATCTATTTGAGATGAACAGATCCAATAATGGGCGACAACCACAGCAGTTCCTATGTAATTTCTCCGTATAACAATCAGAGAACATTGTTCTCTTCCTACGACTAACACATATAATAAGAATGGACTGAGTGTTGTTGCTTCAAAAATAGCACAAATTTTGAACAGGCTGTGGAAAACTTTTACTTCGTACATCGATTCATAATTTATTACACTGGGAAACACAAATTTCTTTGACTTATATTTGGCACTTGTTTTTGACTAAATTTTGGCATCTGAATCCAAAAATGACCCCAGTGTTTGTCCTTCACGTCATCTGTGTAAGCTACAGGATACCCTCTCTTTTCCCAAAAATTACCAAATATACTGTTCACACAGAGTATAATTTTATCATACAAAGCCTATATATACATATGTATGTAGTTACTGTAAGTCAAATTGTGTTCGTACAAGTATTAAAGTTCTTTTAGCAAACGGCAAACATACAAACATAGTAAGGTAACAATTTTCGTTTATATCTTTTCCTGGAGTCTTCAGTCTGCTGACAATCTCGCTGGACGCTCCAACAATAGTCAGCCATCATATGTACATCCCACCTACCCTAATACCGTGCTTCCATGATCTTCAAATCTTCGTAGAATTGCTTCACCCTACCCATCACTGACTGCACCAAGATTTTTCGGTATGTCAGTAAGATGTCTATGCAAAAAAATACACCTTGAACCAAGCATTTTGAAGCTCTCCAAGAAAGTCTTTCACAAGGTTTTTAACTACCAGACAAGCATTCTTTTGGAGGTCCGTCATTGTTTCGATGAAATGTTTATCTTTAAACGGCTTCCGAATCTGTGGATCGTCAAGCAGACCGGCCTTTATCTTTTCAAAAGACAAGCTAAGAAATGCCGAAATGAGATACTTGAAACAGCCTCCTTCAGTTGGCAATACTTTAACAAATTACTTCATGAAACCCAGTATATGTAGAGGTGGAAATATAATGTTCGACGCGAATTAGCAGAGGCAAACATGATATAAAGGAAAGGAAATAAGTACGTATGTAAATAAAAAAAAAAACCCCCTAAACACTGGCTCCTTGTATGCAGACAACAGAACTTGGACTCCACCTCAGAGTGCGCTTCACTATAAAGACTGACTCAAAGCGCCTCACTGCACTATCTCAGGTGTATCTGAATAGCCTAGACAAGTATCGACAAGTAAAGATAAGTATAACGGCGTCATTTACCCAACTCCAATCGAGGGAGTTTTACTTCAGCCAGTAGGACAGAATTAGTGGTTCCTATTATCCAGGCTAGATCTAGCAGAGAGTAGTCACATTAAGATTAACTGTAGAGAAAAAACTTTACGAGATAGAAAAAAAACCGGCCAAGTGCGAGTCGGACTTGCGCACGAATGGGTCTGTACCATCGTACAAAATTTAACCCTATGTACTTTTTATTTATTTTTTCAAATGAGAGTAGGCGTCATGTGAAAAATAATGCTATCATGTGAAAGAAAAATTCCTACTTAAGATAATAGTAATGAATGAGAATAAAACGAGGAAAAAAAACGCCGAACAAATCACGTTTCTTGTATGGGGGTCCCCTTTAATTTTTAATTTAATTTTATTTTTATTATTTGTTGTTATATCGCCCATAGAAATACACACTCTGTGAAAATTTCAACTGTCTACCTATCACGGGTCATGAGATGCAACAATCAAGGGCGTTACTTGCTTTATTTTGATTTGTTTCGTTTTATTTTGCGGTTGATATTCAATTTTTAATTGTATTTTTAGATACCGAACTGATTTGCCCAGACTTTGTTTGCATCCGACATGTGAGAGATAATAATTTTGCTTTCCTTCCTTTGACGCGCAAATCAAACTTCACGTAGTTAAAGCCAATTTACCAACACTTCACTTCTCACTAATTATATGAAAATTCTACATGCTACCAATTCCATCAAGTCTTGATACAAATTTCAAGTATTTATTTCTTAACCTATATTGCAAAAGATAGAGGCCCCCTGAATATCTATGCTTTTGGAACTAAATCACTAAAACCTCTAGGATTCTTCCTAGGGGATGAAAGATCCCAAAACGCGCAACAGAAAGCGAGCCATTATCTTAAGAGAAGTCAGTACCAAGATTTGCAAGTTTCAAATATTTTTCAATGCAACGTTTTGGCAAACTATTTGTAGCAGAGTAATGATTTACTTCTTAAATTAAAGGTAATGAAGAAGTCTAGTAAATAACGTCAGGAAAAGTTAAAAAAAAATGTGTATTGGAATGGAGATATTAGCTCGAAAACTTGTAAAAAATGGAAAAAAATTGAAGTCTTTTAAATCAAATTCCTACTAGTACGTATTCTCATTTATTTAAATTGTGACTAGTTTAGACAGATAAAGCATAGATCTAGCAAATAACTAGATTTTCCATTTTTAGTGGCGTTTTTTATAATTATTTGACTCTAATAGTACTTGTTTTTTCTCCCGATATTTTACCGACGAGAAATTGCAATATTTCGTTGAAAGTTGTTGCAATACCAATCAAAATAGCATATTTAACAATTATGGGCAAAAAGAGATTTAGAGGACTTAATTCTCGTTAAAATTTTTCAATTTATGTGAACTGCTAATTTTCATTTTTCTTCTTAAATTGTATGATTTTGTCGGATGTTGGGTTTCTGTCTTTTGCGGTAGATGTCTCTAATGTGTTCCATGGTCTAGGTCTAGGCTAATTTTATATGAATTTTCTCACTTTCAGGACACAAACCTACGTATAGTAAATTTGATTACCTACAGGTTCGCGGGTATCTAAATTGAAACTTTTGTTAAGTAGTGACTATAAGTGTCGCGATGTAATTCAAATCCACAAACCTTTGTAGTCACGATGCTTACCAACTGAGCTACCGAGACAACAACGGGTTTGAATATATGAAAGTGAATATATCGTAAACCAAAATTTTGCAACTCAGTCCTTCCGGATTATTAAAGCTGAAATAGATTACGCTTTAGTTCGCGGCGCGATATCGCAGCAAATTAAACGGTGAAATTGTTCCGCCGTGCTGTGACACAGATTGCAATATGAGCGCAGCAGGGTAGATAGAGCGCTGTTATATTGGTACTACATATTTTTATGAGAAGTTGTCTGCCCCTAATATAAGTTTTTGTTGGTACCACTGAAAGCGAACAGCAAATTTAGGATTAAAAATGACTAAGCGGCAAAAACTTTCGACACGCTGCACAGTGGGACGCAACCCTGAAAAAGCGGCCAAAAATCAAAAACGCTTGGAATTTGGGTGAAAGTCTATACGCAGGGGTTTTTGGGGTCGCTGATCACGAATCCGAAGCCAAAAATCTAAAAAACAAAATGGCGGATATGGCATATGAAAACTTGAAATAATTAACGTAAGCTATAATGAATAAAGCACCATAAAACTCATTGAATAAACCAATTTTTTCCTAAAATACATTAAAATTTAAACAAATCATGAATAACATTTCTCATAAACAATGTGAATCTAAAATAACTGTACTACTTTGTTATGGACACCCTATATTCTCTAAGACAGCCATCGGTATTAGTTCTACCCGGGTACCTGCTCAAGGTATGTTATAACAGCCAAAACTACACTTTTGCGCAGGATCCCGCAGGTACTCCTCGGCATTTTCAATTGTTAATAGACTCACCTAAAGCCTTTCACCTAGAAGTTTGGACAATAGTGAACAATTTCATACTTTTTGTCTATTTGAAAGTAGAAGTCTCTAAAATCATATCGTTTTCGCGATGGTACCGAACATGGCCGTATTTCAAGCAGATAAACATGACTTTTCAATTTAACTAATATAGACATATTTTCTAATTCAAAAGTGTTTTTTATAGGTATGAAAGTTTTAATAAGGAAGCGCTCCATGTTCTTTTACTTACAACGCTCTTCACCATGTCTTTCCTTTTCAATTATTTCGGCCATTCTGTCCTTAAGTCGTGTAGGGAAAGTGTGGCGTTCAAAATGTTCCTCTAAATATGGTCTGAGAAGACATTTTTTTTTTAGAAAATCGCGTCTTTTTTGTTGTTTGAGTTTGAAATACGTAAATGTATTAGCGCGTTTATGCCTACAGCATTTAAAAGGCCATAAAATACACACATTGACCACCGACTTGTCTTTCTTGACACACTATATTTGTGACACAATTAGTCAAAAGTGACACCACCTTTGGTATAGACTAGATACTACAAATATGTAAAAATTGCGAAAAACATTGTAAAGTTTTCCCTCAACTTACGTGTTGGGTTTTGTTAATTTTCCTGAAAAAATTCTGGAATTTTCCATTTACGTTATTCCTAGCCTACGACCCCAGATCATTCATATATTTCAGAAAAAGGACCGATTTTTTTTTATATTGGTTCCAAATAAATTTCAGTTATCCTTAGTACGTTTTTAAAACAATGAACAATGAGAATTTTCAATATTTCTTAGAGAAAAACATAAATAAATTATTTTTGGGGTCATTTTCGACCCCGGGTAGTAATAAAGGGGTAAGGAAATGTTATTTCTATGACTATAGAATGAAATACATTTAAACGAATAAAATTTCTGCAGGTCTGAAGACTGATTTAATCATTTAGAGAATGCAGCAATATTTTCTTGTTAAATGCTTGCTTTGAAGTCAATTGGGCTGCCTTGCCATGCCGCAATTCAGCAGTTGAGCACTTACAAAGGCATAATCGCGAACGCCTATAAAATTAATAAACTAAGCTCACTGAGCGTTGCTCTGACGTGAAATATTCAGTGAGGTTGGTAATTTTATTGTATTAGATGATTATTGCCAAATGACTCAAAAATGACTCCAAATGACCGATTTTGCCAATCAATAATTTACAGTATTAAATCTTTAATAATTTTATTATTCATACAATTTATGTTATAAATTTCTAACAAAATTGATATTTTCTTTTCATTTTCAGTGGATGTAACTTTTGTGATAGATATATTAATAAATTTTCGCACAACATTCGTTAATGGCCAGGACGAGGTTGTTTCACATCCTGGAAGGATAGCAGTTCACTACCTAAGTGGATGGTTTCTAATTGACTTGGTTGCGGCGATACCGTTCGATTTATTATTAGTTGGTAGCGATACAGATGAGGTAAGTCGATTTTAAAAATAATAATATATTCTACTCTCTCTCTGCCCCCTCCCACTATTTGTATTCTCTCTGTCTACATAGAATAATATAAACAATATTTTTTAAATATTATTATATACTTAATTATAATAATAATTATTATTAAAACTTATAGAACTCATTAGAAAATCTATATATTATACTACTTTCTACATATAATTCTCTATAGTCCTATTCATGTTTAATAATTATAGAATCTATATTACTTATGAAGGAGAGAATAATTCTATTATAACTAATTTTTGTTTTTTGTTGGATGCATTTCTTTTTTCAAAATTGTTTTCTTATGTTTTTCTTGCCGTACTACAAAAATTGTAATGCATTCTTTTATAAAAAAAAAAATAAAAACTCAGGAAAGAACTGAAATATTTAGTTGTTGACAATAAATATTATATTGTTTATAATTTAACGTGATTTACGTAAATAATTAATTGGAAGTTGCATGATTGTCGTGGAAACATAAGTAATTGAAAGAATTTTTTCTTTTATTAAACTAATTAAAAAAATTTAATAAATAAAATTGCATTTAATTCACAACAGAAAAAAAATGTTTTTAAGAAAATTTTGAAAAAAGGAAATGATTTTAGTAAGAGAAGTTTTAAAAATTATTTAAATTAAATACGTTTAAAGGTATTTAAAAAGGTTCCGTACTGTGATTACAAACTTTAAAATCGATGATATTTAATTACAGAAAGAAACCGTATGACTCAAATCAAAGAGCAACTCGTACATATGTATGTACATAAATATATACTCACATTCCTTCAAAATCAATTTACTATATGTCATTTTGGCAGTCCTTTCAATAGTATTGTGTGTGGCGTATATTTAGAGGAGTGGTAGAGGAGTTTCATGAATATTTTCATTGGGAATTCATTCGAATCTATTTGGAGGTCGAGAATGGTTGAGGCTTTTCCTAACAACAGCATATATAACAATCTGTCATTTATCATTCTAGTCGTTTAGAATAATCAAAAACTACATTAATTTATTCCAGAAGTTTTCAAAAAAAAATTATTCAAAGCCGAAACCATACCTAATTAATACAAATATGAAAATTGATTCATACGCCTACAGGCTCTACCATATATGCATAAAAACTAATTGCAATTTTTTAAAGCCTATAGCCCTAAAGGCAATTTTCAAAAAATGTGAAAATTAATAAATAAGTAGTATCAACAAAATTTCCGTATTGAAATAAAATATTTAGAATAAATACGGCAATAAATTTCATCGTACAATACACTGCCTACATACGATTATTATTCTACTTTTCTAAGTTAATATTCGTTTTAACTACAATTAAACTATGTAAATTGAATTCATTTATTTTTTAAATTAGGTATTGTATGATAATTTTTGTTGTTTGCACATTGTCGGAAATAATTCATCATAATTGGCTAAAATGTTTTCCTATAACTACCATACGCAGGGAAAGAGGGCATATCCTTAAAATATATTTGATTGTAGAATCTAAACAAAAAGTTTTATTTTTATTTTAATTATTCAGTTTTATTCTTTGGCAATAGGAGAAATATATTCATGAGACAGCAATTTATTTTCTAAGGGACAAGGTCCCAGTTTTAAATATAAAAGCCGAAGTGTCGTAGTCAGGTCTTTGAAATATTGGTGGGATTTAGAGTAAATAACTTTGTTTCTGCAAACATCCACAATCTCAAAGTAGATCTCCAGATTTTCTGAGTAAATTCCTATTTTTCGGAAGCCTAACATGAAAACTTGAACCAATTTTAAATGATGTGTAAAATATAGTGCAAAATTTAGTGCAATAATTCTATGTTTCCGTGCCCAATCAACTGCTTCCAAGTTTTTTGGTGTGGCTCCGCACGGTTATCTAGCAAAACAAAAATCGTCATTAGATGATCTTATATTTCGAAAATGATCATGGTAATGCAAAAATATTTTACCCTGATTTCATGGCACACTATACTTTGTATTCCAGGCGGCATTCCATCCTTTAACTTAGCTTTTAGTGAATATCATCATGAGCGTAACAAAGTGATGTGGAACGAAAAAATAATTTTCAACAGTTATAAAGTTGAAGTTTAAAAAAATAAAGGCTATCTATCATGGTTCTTGTCACTTAAGTTGGCTAAAAAAAACTTGAAGTAATACGGTAGGAAGATGCCTTAATACCTGACTAAGCTCCCATTGAATTATGTATGAGCCAGTTTCACGCAGTTGCTTGAAAGAATAAACGTCGCAGGTCTTTTGTATTCAAACTCAACCAATCTTAGCTAAAAAAATTTTTAAATATTCCTTGAGCTGTCATTTTTGTTCTGATATGAAATACTCTTACAATCTGGGGCTAAAAATAAACATTATTTTTAGATTTAGCATAGAAAAAAATCACCTACCCTATCATGTAGGATAAACAGGACCAATTTCTGGTGTAATATAAAACAGCATAACCAAAGAAATGAAAATTACACCTTAATGAATATTACTATTATTATTATTACTTTGTTTTTTGTTTTTTTTTTATGAAATAAGAGTTATCGATAACTTTTACAATTCTTATCAATTTTAAGGTTTTTATTTTATTTGTTGTTTCCATTCCCTCAATTTGAATTTACATTTTCTTTAGAATTAAAATCCTCGACACGATTTTTGTCACATAAATTTTATTATGCGAATCATATAAATTTCTGCGAATTGACTATTCGAATTCTCCTAACTGTTATTATTCTGGATTATTAAAATGGTTATCGATAACTCTTATTGCATAACCAAAAATGAGATATTGTGAAATAATAGTTAAGGATTGCATGCTATTCTTCGACCAATTTTGCCGGTGTGTTTTCCTGAAATATTTGCGTACTATCCAAAATGGATTTTTGGTATTAATGCAGAGCTATTATAATCGGGCAGTATGCAGTATTTGCCTTAAATCATTAAAGCCTGCCCATACAACCCGTCGTATGATTGGCTTGAAATTTTATCGGAATGCTTATATCAGCCATAGAAGTTGGCATTTAAATACCCAGCAGACTTTAACGGGGAAATCTGCTTATAATAATAATAAAGGAATATTATTCCCGGAAATGTTTGCCTAATTCCGCTAGTATGCAAGCTGGTAGTAACATTTCAGATTTTTATCATTACTATTTTGCAAACGGTTAGCATGCGTAGTTTTGAAAGTTAACTTTAAATATGATTTAGTAGAAAAGAACATCTAACAGAAAGAATGCGCATCTCATATATTTTCTATGGCGGGACGTTCTATTACGACCCGCTCTCACAAATTGTATAAACACTCTCTGCTTGTTGCCGACCCGCCACTCACCGATGGCGATATTACGACCTGCTCTCACACATTTTACTAAAACTATCTGCTTTGATAAGACACGCGCTGCCAGTTGTGAGTGCCAGATCCAGATGGCATGTCGTCAAAACACCAGCACTCAGCGTCAGCATAGCACCAGAGCCAGAGCCTGCACTCCGCATCATGCCCACCATGCCCCAATTGCATTGCGGGTTCCCGTTGCTTCTCTTACCTCTTCTCTAAAAAACCGGATTCATCAAGAATACTTTGTTTGAGAGAATTTTCATTTACATTGCATTGCAGTAGAACAGAGGGAGCATAGTAAGATGAGCGGTTGGAATAGGAATGGTGGGCGACAACAGTCTACTCACAATCACAGTCAGCTGCATTAATATGTGTACTTGGGCCAAAACTTTTCATGAATGTAGGTAGCCAAAATATGCTGTGCAAAAGTTCTTATGTAAAATTTTCGAATATCTACTTAAGTTTCAGCCAGGTAGCGGCAGCATAGTGAAACCAAAGAACATCTAACAGAAAGAATACGTATCTCATATATTGAAAAGTTTTGAATGGCGGGTCGTTCCATTACGACCCGCTCTCATAAATTGTATGAAAAATCTCTGCTTCTTAACGATCCGCCACTCATCGGTGGTGATAATACGACCCGCTTTCACAAATTTTATGCGAATTCTACTTTGAATGACGGCCTGCCGTCATTCACCAGTGGCGACTGGCGGCTGGCGGATCATCATTGTCAAAGCATCAGCACAGCACCAGAGGCAGTACCTGTGCTCCGCATCATCCTCATGCATTGCATTGCGTATGCCATGCCAGCCATAATATTTTATTTTGTTTGAAAGTATTTTCATTTACATTGCATTGAAGTAGAACAGAGGGAGAATAGTAAAATGAGCGGATGGGATAACAATATTGGAGGGCGACAAGCTGTCTAGTCACAGTCAGTTGCATTGATTGTGTGACTGGGCAAAAATGTTTATAAATGTAGGTAGCCATTCATTTTTTTTCGGGTTTTTCGATATAGATAATTTGTTGGCGAGATTATTGGACGATAATGATTAAGAACAAGTAAAAATAATTTCAATCCTTTACTCTTCTGAAAAGCCTTTCACTGTTGCAATAAAGCTCGTTGGATCGCACTAAATTGTCCAAAGTTCTATATTTTTCTTAAAAACAAGAACTTTCCCTGACCAATAAATACATTTACTTGTTTATTCCAAAGAGTTAAATTAAGGGCATTGATCTTTTAAAGTATCCTCGGCCACAAAAATCTGTGAAAAAGTTGATATGAAAATTTTTCGAGTACATAAATTAATAGAAAAACCGGTTCGCCACTTCAACTAGGCAGTGGCATCATAGTGAAACAAAACTGTGCATGGCTGCTGGCGTCGGCGTGTGTAAGGTACAGCTGTGGGGTGGCGGGGAATAGAGAGAACAGAAATATTCTCTCAGTCTCAAATCTCTGCTTCTTCCCGTCTATTACCTCCCGACTGCATCACCAAATAACCATACAACTTGTGCATTTTTAGAGGCCAGATGAAGCAATTCTTGTTAAGTTATATGTTCTTTGGTGAAACATAAAACTGTTCATGGCTGCTGGCGTCGGCATGTGTACAGCGGGGGTTGGCGGAGAAGGAGAATAGAGAGAACAGAGCATTATTCTCTCAGTCTCAAATCTTTGCTTCATCCCGTCCGTTAGAGGCCAGATGAAGCTTCTTGTTAAGTTAGATATTTTTTGGTAGTAGACATTCATCCGTGCCGATGTAAGTTTAGTACACCATACTAAAAAAAAAACTCATCTTTCTGTTGTTTTTCGAAGTATTTATTTAGTTTGAATTGGAGGCGAAAGTGAATAGTTTGAGTCAGGAAGATGCGCTGCCTTGCCATACGGACAAAATAAATGTGATCATTGCTCCACTAGATACGATTGAAGTGACACTAAAAAATTGGACGATAATCTTCAGCTGATCACCGATCAAAATGAGCTGCCTTATTAGATTCCATATTGAAATTTTTGCACACATCCTTAAAAATTACGTGGTAACTCTGCCCGTCAAATTTTTCACGCAATGCTTGATAAGCGCGTAACATAAAACTAGACTTTTCGTAAAAATTATGAGATTGAGAATTCATTCCTTGGTATGCTATACCTCACTGGCTATCATACTTTGCAAATAATCGCCCATATTAGTCCAATCCGGTATCGCTGGGATGCTAATTAATCACGGAATCTATGGATATAGACAGATTCAAGCGAATCAAACAGGATATGCATGTTTGTGCAGCAAGAATCTGAATAATGAAAAAAAAAACAAGTTTCAAATTTTTCTCAACTGATTGAGCTAATGTACCCGCTAATTTATGCAATTCGGCCTTGTTGTCACACCATTTGTGAATCACGAGCAAACAATTGCATATTACGTACGGCATTCCTGCAAAATATTTCTTAAAAGCAAGACAATTAGTTTTGGTTGTAAGTATATCGATGCTTGGCATCACCCAATGGATACTACTACTGCTACCTACCTATTCATATTTAGGTATGCTGGTGCATCAAGAAATACAGATACAAATTATGGCCTTGGAGAAAACTCTGCGTTGCAATAGTTGTCTCATCTGGAGACTCGTGTAAATCACAATGTTACTTTCGACAACTTCTTTACCAGCCATACGCTGAATAGACTTGGGTCCTCACATTCTAATGGAAGTAAATGGAATGAACGTGCAAGCGCATGTCACATCTGATTTTCAATTTGACAGGAATAATAACTTGTGCTGGAATGTCATCCCACTGTCAACTGATTCACGCCATTGATTGTTTAACTGTTCCATTTTATGCTCTAATGTTTAACTTTTTGAGATTTACGCTAATGTGTTGTGGTAAGCACTAAGCCGTTGCTCAATTCATGAATACAATCAACGAATGGGTGGGCGTTGAACTTTTAACAATACCATGAGCAACTACTGCATTAAATTGCGGGGAAAGAAGTGGTATTAGCCATTGCTTACGAATGCACTCTATGCAGCCATGGTAAGCATATAGATGTTATATATCTTGTGCGCGAAGTATGAATGTTCAACACCTACATATACATGAGCCGATTTGATTTTCGTGTAAATATTGTGGAGGCTCTGGTAGCACCGCGGGAGTTTCGTACTCCAAGTGTTAGTAATACCTTCCAAATGTTCACGGCTACGGATCGCTGTGATCATACCCAATAAGCAATTCGAATGGAACTCCGTTCCATATCATTTTTTACCTGAAAATCCATACTATTTGCTCACGGATTTCCGCTTCTTTGGCCGAAGGGAACTGCGTCGAGATTCTAAGTCTTTGTTTATATTGATAGATGGAACCGAACGTGGAAATCTATCAGATTTTCATGTTTTTCCTTGTTATTTTTGCATGGAATTCTCAGACTTTCCCGTAGTATTTCTGTATGGAATTCGTAAATTCGTATTTTTTAATTAAACAGGTGAACATAAATAATTTTTAGGATGCAAAGCAGTAGAAAATTTTTCGATAGTATAGAGAAAATAATCAAACTACCATGACTTGAAACCTTGCAAAATGTTAAAATAGAGCTTGATAAATTCGGAAAAAATTTTGACAAGTTTAGCGTTTTGTAAGAATTAAAGTCATGGCACCTTGATTATTTTCTCTACACTTTCAAAACTTTTTCTACTGCTGTGCCCTCTACAAATCAATTCAATTCGCAATCACCTGTGTTTTACAGAACACTACATGGAACCAAAAGAACACAGCTAATTCCAGCAAACATTTTCTTGGATTTTTGCATTCGCGAGAAATTCTCGAAGAGCAACAATTCGATAATTTTTCGATTTTACGAGAACTTGCAGTATAATCCGAGAATTTTTTGTTTTTGCGAATCTCCTCGAAAAATTACTAAGTCTTTCAAAAGAATTATCAGTACATGTTTTTTCAGATTCTGCATGACAATGCTAGCGTGCCAATAGCATTCTTTTCAAATGTTCGTTCGAAAAAAAGTCAACTGAGAAGATTTGCATTTGGTAAATGTTTCTCATAGTTTGGTTGTTTGTTTTCACTTGTATATTGAGTAGTTTTCACAAATCTTAGTTTACTCGTTTATCCAATTCGAGATCGAATAGTTTTTACGAAGATATCTCGATTACATATGATCCGTATATATTGAACCAATACACGAAAAATCTTCGAAATACTCTCGAAAAGACGAATCGATATCGAATCGTTATTTTAATTCGAATTAGCGCTCCTTTTCCTTCATTTTCGGCTCGAGATTGAATCGAGAACGACTTCGATATGGAAATTAAACTTCGATTGAGCGGATCGATTCCGAGTCAATATCTAATCGTAATGTTTGCTTGGATATAACCCATTAACATTTTTTCGTATACCTCCAACACATCCGTAAAGCTGAAAATGGCATTCGGTCTAGAATGTAAAAACAGCTGCGTGTGTGAGGATGCCGTTACTTTTTGGCACTGCAATTCCGTGAGAAAATTCCACATCTGGAATTTTTGCTTATTGGGTATTGTTGATAAAATCACAAAACACACTTGTTGTGGCTAATGCGACACTAAAATTAAGTTTGGTTGTACTAAATGCAAGGTGAATCTGCATCCCAAGTGCTTCATCATGGTATTCGATGACGTACCACGTGCTATGGAAAATGTTAAAAAGGGGGAATAATTTTTTATTTTCTGTGATATTTTATTTTCATATAACTAAACAATCTTGAAATACAAAAAGCTGTTTTTCAATTTTCATGTGTATTTTGCTCACACTTTGGCCTAATGGGTATTTAAATACCCATCTCCAGCAACCCAAGGATTGATGCGATCGTGGTAATTTTTTTTTATTCGTTAAAAGACACTAAATGCTAACTAGCCATAAAAGACTTATCCCGATTTTCCTATTATTACAATTTTCAGAGGAAGCTTTTTGCCAATTTCTTATTTGTGGAATATTCGCGACATTGGACTGCGGAAAAGGCAAGTAAACATAAAAATTTTGATTTGTTCGTAAAAATTATTAATATTTCTATCTTTCTCCTCTCTAATAAAAAAAAAAGGAATGAATACGATATGTCTTACCCGTCGCCACATATATTTTTCTAAACACACTAGTATTTTTTGGGTATTTAAATACCCAACAGGCATCAATGGGTTAAAACGAGTTAAAGTCATATGAGCCGCTCACTACACAAATTGATTAACTCTATAAAAGTATAAAAGAAAAGGTAGGAAACATTGATAAATTTTTATACTTACATTTCTTGTGAAAAAAAAAAATAAATAAATATTTTTTATTCAACGGTTATAAAAATGTTGTCATGTATTCTCTCATAGCGGCTTATATCTAAGTCTGCTACATTTTATAAATCGTACTATGTTAGAAATTCCAAAGATTTTGCATTGAAATTCGCAACCCGTGAATTCTTCCATTCAAGACCGTTACTCATTTCTCGCTCATACTCTAAATAAATTTCCAACGTACCTTGGAATATCTTAAAGCATTCATAATTAGAACAGTACAAATCAGTACAAATATGGAATAATTTACCATCTGCTGTTTTTCCTCCCTTATGTTTCCCGGTGTTATTAAATGAAAGGATAAATGGATACCTTCATCAATTCCTGACCTTTAAAACGATTTTCTTAGGATAATGAGATTTTCCGTGAGCCTTGGTAAAACTATTAACAAAAAACTGGAAAAAATGTTTTTAACTTAAGAACTTTAAGTAAAACGGAGCTACTCGGCAGAGAATCTCTTTCAACCGACGAGAAAACCGCATAAGTGAAATGAAACGTGGCATTAATACCTTCCTTGAAAAATGCACATATAACACTAAATTTTAATTTCGCAGAACACATAAAGCGGTAGCCAGTCTTTCATTATCAACTGGAATTAAAAAAAAAATAAAATAAAGAAGAATTTATCCAGAAAAATCAATTCTACGCAAGTCTTCTTGAGTTTTTCTGTATGAATTTGTCTAACCGCACTTATCGCTAAATTTCTTAGTACAAAGTAAATATTTAGTATTTCGCCTCTTATAATTAATACTCAAAATTTTAACTGAGTGCATATATGTGAGGCCAACTTATGTTTTTGCCAAACACATACGTCAAGCAAGGACCAGCCGTACTGAAGAGTATTAAGTTCTTGCTGATACGAAACGTCTTTTCTGCTTTGATAAAGAAAAAGAAAAAACCAAAAAATATTGGTTTGCAATTAGCTGAAAACGTAAGGTTAAGATTTCGCCCCAGCATGGTGAAAAATGAGGATATGGAACTTGTTTCGAGCATCCATCACCTAATCTTATTCCAAGAGTGCCCAACACATATGATTCCTAGAACTCTGAACAATGAAAGCATAATAATAATACCCCTATAAAAAGTTCTCCCTTAAATCTTTTCCCACATCTTGGAATGGAATTAAAATATTGTAATGTTTCCGAATCTGTTATACAGATACGTAAAGAATAATCCTTTTCGTAACTGGTGCTCAATTAATTCAAATTCACCTATATCTACTTTAGTTAGCAGAGAATATTGAAATATCATCCCATCAGTTGGCATCCTACTCGACCATATGTAGATTTTCTGCAGGATCTTATTATCCTGGTTTGTTGTACCACTTCAATTCTCTAAACAGTGAATCCAATTTCTATGCTAAAACAAAGAAACTAAGGAAAAACTAATCGTTTTTTCAGTTCAATTCCATCACTTTACAGTTCATTGGGCTAAGTTTTTGACAAAAAAGTTTTTCTATCCTTCAGATTAACTTTATATCATCAGAGCCTTCGATATTAATCCCCCCTGCAAGAGTTAATAAAAGTTAACAGCGACCTTCAAGACCTTTCTAATACTGGCTAAAGTAAGTAACAGTTGTTGTTGTACTTTTCTGGGTAGCAACCATAATATGTACTGACAAAACTAATTAAGTTAAGGTTATGAGGCGTTAAACATGCTTTCAGCATCTTGAAGAATATTAATTATAATATTTTGTTGGAAATACTTTTGGGTTTAATTCTGAAATTCCCTACTCTAATTATGGGCGCAATTACAAGCTGTCAAGAAATGAACTGCTCCATCAATCTCCATATTCCGTCAGTGATAATTTAAGGAAAATGAATGAGTGAAGTACTTTCTTTCAAAAAAATGCTCTACTTTCTAAATATATTTCCATATATGTACAAACTTGGGTTGCATAAAAAACAAATTTGTCTTATTTTATAATCCCAAAATTAATTTATTACTTGAGTTTGAAACTTTGTGGTACCATTTCCCTTTGACAAGATTATCTTTGCTCCTTTTACAAAATCACCTGCTCCAAGACTTTTCTCTTTAAATTTTCACCACAATTAAAGTACTTTGGTACATTCAGAGTTGGAAAACCAAAAAGAGATAAAAAATTCAGGGATTAGTGGTATATTACCTTAATTAATCTTCAACAAATTAAGACCGAATTTGATTATATTTAAATCTAATTCAAATTTGCTTAAAATAACTGAATAATATTCATTGGTCTCATTAATAAGAGTTGCCATATAAGTTAACACAAAAACACACTTTTTTTCCAGCAACTATGGGACTGGTGAAAAAAGTTGCAGCTTTCCTATTTTCTCAATGCCTACTAACTTTGATAATATCAAAATTTTAGCTTTAAAAAGCTAGAAGGTCGGGGGGATATATTTTTTCGCATATTTGGGGCTATATCTTTATAACCAGTTCACCAAAAATGTCGAGATTTGTTTTTTTCTTTTTTTTTTTAATTCTTGAAAGTATCCCTTTAATGCGGTACCCGACAAAATACAAAAAAAATTTTTTTTTTAAATCCTTGAAAGTATTCCTTTCAAGCGATACCCCACAAGATATAAAAAAGATATTTTTTAGGAAGCCCAACCCACCTCCATTAACAATTTAAAAAAAAAACAATATTTCATAATTTTTGATATTCTGCCAAATTTTCAAATTTCTTCGTCACGCGGTTTTCGAGCAAAAGGCCTGTGGCAGACAGACAGAAACTCGGACGCACCACCGATCATATAGGGTTTCCGTTTTTTTTTTTCTTTTGTTGTACGGAACCCTAAAAAGAGCAAATTTTGTTCGCATTTTGTAGCTGTCACTGTGATTATATTTTATAGTGTCGCCCCTCTCCACCAAAGAAAGGGCCAAAAGAAATCTCACAACGAATATTGCTCATAGTTATAGTTGGCTTTATTTCTGTAATTTTTCGAAAAAAAAAGTTGGTAATCATATTACATCTGATAGATAAAAATAATATTTTAATATACGTACTATTAAATTCCATAAGATTTCCAAAAAATTATAACAACTAATCTCTTACTAAATAATTGCACTGTATAAAATAAAATTTTGTTCGAAGGATATTAAAACGTCCGCATAATGTTTAGCAAATTTATTTATTATTTTCTAGAAAGTTATTAAATTTTTTTTATAATAAGATAATAAATAAAACGAAAAACAAAAAACGAAAATTCAAGCAATATATATTTTTTGTTATATATATATATAGAAATAAAAAAAAAATTAGCATCAGAACTTTAGTGAATTTCTTATTTAAATGAAACAAAAATATTTTACAGCTTGGCTTGGACAAAGATGAGGTATTTCGAAAATAATAGTAAAAAAAAACAAAAAAATCGAAAATACTAAAATTGAAAACACAGAATACAGCAAAGAAAAAATTTTCTCAAAAACGAGACTAAAGACATGAAAAAAAACACAGTTTTCTTTAAATTCAACTTTTTTTGTTGTTGTTGACTTTGTACAAATTTTTTACGAGAAAGTATATACCTTTCCAATTTTGACTCAACCTTGTCCAAAATATAATTGCCGATGTTCAAATGTAAATCATTCCTGTTCACATTATAAGTACTCACCTTTGTCCAAATAATGATTCTCATGTTCAATGTAGTGTGGGTGGTTATTACTATAATTATAATCTAATGACATGGATGACTTTTGTTTGTATAAATCTATACAGGAGTGATTTTCATTTGAACAGCTGTGTGAATTTATTTTGGAAAAGTTTTTGTTAAAACTGGAAAAGGTAGGTACATATATAATTATATAATAAACTAGATATTTTTGCTTTTTTTTTTTGTTTTTTGTTTATTAGACTTACAGTACACCACAGTATCGGAAACAGGATACCTTCACCAAATATTAGATGACAGTTTTTCTTTATTTTCTCCACTTCTTAGGACACAATATTTTCGTTTTGAATTTATAGAGATGATTTCATGTTTGTTTGCATAAAATTTACGATCAAGTTTTTTGCAATTCATTTTTTTTTTATAGTTTTTAACTGTGTACTTAAGTTTGAGTATTTGCAAACCTATGTACATAATGTATATTTTTTTTTGTCTTGGTAACACTCAAGCCTGTTTGGAAAGTTGGTGAATAAAAAAGCTTTTCTCGTTGATATTCGCTGTAAAGCACTTCAAATTTACTAAAATGAAACCGTTTTTTCGAATAGGTTTTAGCCACCATAATCACTACCACTACCACCACCACTGAAAACAAAATTTTTATTTTTTATGTTTCGCTCACCTGATTTTTTACCAATATTGTATACTCAGTGTTGCTCAAAACAATAATCACAGCACTCAAAAATTTTACAAAAAAAAAAAAAATAAATAAATAAATAAAATAATAAATAAATATAATAAAATAATTAAATAAATAAAAGAAACACAACAAAAATTATTCACAAATTTTTTGCAAAATTTTCAAGCAAATAAAATTGTAAATGAAAAAAGCTTCTGAATTGCTTAAGAAATGACTAGAAAAATGCGCTTTCCACTAGTTTTTCATAGAAACATTTTCAAGGATTGTTTTTCCATATATATTCTACCTAGAGAAGCTTCATATTTCGTTATTTTTTTTTTTGTTTCTTGGACTTTTTTCGTCTTTTTTTTTTACCTTAGTGTGCTTGTTATGGTCGAAGCATTTGTGAGCTTTTGTTACATTTCTATATAAGAATATTATTGTAAAAAGAATTGCAATTGTAAGATGCATTCATTTATATATTGACAGGGTTATTTTTTGTTGTTCTTATTCCTACAGTTAGGACAGCTAGAAAACTAAGTATTTGTTCCATGAAATACTCACATCACAACTTCTTCTGCTGGGAGAATTATTCTAGGAATGTTGAATAATATTTCAAAATTCATTTCATTTCTTAATGCTAGAGCAATATCTTAAAATTCATTTCATTTCCTACGGTTGACTGTTCGCATGTTATCAATTATTAAACAGGAACTTAGTGCAGAAAAATATTTCTTGTTAGTTAATGCTGTTTCTCTACGAATTATTGTTAGTAAAAAACTGAATTAAATTAAATCAATACCTATTGATTGTAGCTTTGTTGTAACCAGAAATTTATCTGTGTCAGTTCATTGAATATATACAGTACATATATATATAAATAAATAATGAAACTTTTCACCGTAAGATGATAGGCTTAAAACAAAGAAAATCGATGAACGGACGGAGCCTTGTGGCACACCAGAATTATAATGAGCACTTAAGTATATGAGCGATAATTTATGAAGGCGCTTTTTAAAATTCATGCTGAACAAAAAATAAATCAAAGGACTTAGACTAAACCAATATAGATGTAGTTCTTGAGGCATATATTGCGACAAAACACGCATTAGCATTTCTATGATTCAGTATCGGATCTCATATAACTCTAGAGTTTTTTTTGTTTTCTATTTATTCAAAACCAAATTTTACACCTTAAACTCATTTATTTAGAAATGGTCCAAGAAAGATGATATGAATGTGCTTTATCGTGTGACTAACTCTAGGAACAAGTGCTAGTTTTGTCATGAGTATGTTGAATAATTCACTATAATCTGTTTTCTTGCTTTTTATAAGCTCAAAAACTCCTTATTTATATAGACGAACGTCTTGAATGTCAAATTATGTTTGTCGTACTTTAATCATAAAAAAGACTTTTTTCCGCTACTGTGATATGATCGAAACTTTTGATGTACACAAAGTTATGAGCTGTACTACACAAATGCTTCTGAAAGAGCTGGTGGAATACTATTTAAAGGGCTTGTTCTACAAAGAAACCTGCTAAAAAAAATACCAGCATGCTAATCATAATGGTCAATCTTGTGAGTGAGCTTTTCATGATATGATCTCTGATTAAAACGGGGATCAAAGAAAGCTGTTTTCCGGTTAAAAGTAATTGATATTTGCATGGCAAGCATATTACCAGTGTAGCATTCACACGAAAATTATCTGGAATTATAATAGCAACGGTTAACAAATACAGACTCTTTTATTTTATATTGACTTTTAGTCAGCAGAGAGTTACATAAAAGTTACTTAAGACTAATATTTGTTTTAAGCTCCGCGCTTAAAAATTATTGTATAACTTTCCACTGGTCTTACAAGAAAAAACTACGACAAAAGTGGTCTTGGTTTAATAACAAATGCAACTGAGACATTAGTATTGAAGGAGCTGTATTTAAGCCTACAATCTGCTCGTAACGCATTAAACCTATCATTCCAAGGATAGGGAAGCAGATTAAGGTCATCAAAACAGTTTATTTTCTAATTCTCTGCATTTATTTGTCATAATATTTTGCAACAACCTGGGGCTGGATTCTGTTAAAATTAAAATGACAAATGACAATAAGAAAATGACTTCGAAGGAAGGACAATGTCACTATGCCATAATTTGGAATTCTGATTGTTGGGTGACATGACATGTATCTTAAATTATAGCAATGACAATTTGACAATTACGCAGTGATTATGATATGTTCCGAACAACAAAGTAGTGGAGCACATTTTATTGCGAAGGCGTATCCAAAGAAGTAGGCAGGTTGTAAAATAATTGCTGAAATGTTATAACGAGTAACTTGTCCTTTTGCGGTTTGCTGCTTAAATTGATTTTTTTTTTTCAATAATACATTATATAATAAATACAAATATTTATTATTTTTATACTTGACATCTTTGATATTACTTGTTGCTATGACAATATATATACCACTTGAATATGACAAACACACAGCGGCAAGGACTAAGTGACTTCGATTGCAAAAATTGTCATGAAAAAAAGTCATTTGTCATGTCACCCAGTTTTTTAGGAATCGGCATTTCGATAATAACTCATATTTTAACGATAAATGTCACTTTTCATGGATGAAGTCATGGTATAAAAATCGCATTTTCGGAAAAAAGTTACGAAGTCATAGTCATTTGTCATTTTTTCTGATCAGAATCCAATTCCTGGATTACAGTCTTCGTTCAATCAACAATCAAAACAGAGATGGTAGCAATCACTATAACTAACAACCGTTTGCAATGAATTTGAATCGTACAAAAGTCTTTGAATAAATCGTATTAATTCAAAACTAAACTCTGTACGTATTTATAAACATATCCTCTAAAATTGCTGAATTTCTTATGGAGATATGCTAATTTTTCATACAGTTAATATCACAGTTTTTATAAATTTGATATGTGTAAAACTTTCTTTAATAAAATTTGGCATTATATTCATATTCCCTTCCCTGCACTTCTAGTCTGGATTCAAAATGTTTTACCAGATCATCAATTATGGCCGGGTTTAATCACTTTCACCGTAAAACCTCATTTTATTTATATCGGTGTGCCACAGGATTCTATTCTATATCAGACTCTTTTCTGGAATTTAACATCGATATTCTCACTAATATTTTTAATCCTATCCATAATTTTACTGATAACAGTAGACTTGACTTCGGTTACGTTTTTGAAACTTCTGGTGGAGTCCAAATACAGTACCGCAGTGTTACTCGAAGATTGAAACATTGACATTCTCGCTTTGGACAGAGGGAATTTTGGGGAATATAATACATTATAAACCTCATCTCTTTGAAACTATACGAACGTTTTGGTATGATTACCATTTCATTCGATGTATCATTATTTTCTTTTGGAATTGACACTTACATAATAAGCTGAAGTGAACATTATCTGATCTGTTCCCAAGTAAGTATTGATTTTGTAAATGTGTCAGAAATGTTCGAATGGAAAACAATTTCCATATATGACCACTGGCCATAGACTAGTCGCATAGCATTATACACCGAACAATGTCCCAATAAGAATTTTTATACTCATCTCATCACCTTATCTCCCTTCAAATATGTTCCCCGTATAGTAAAATTTCGATATGAATTCTTATCCAGAACTAAGCGAATATTGAATAGCCTGTCCTTCCACTTACATTTGCTTAAGTTCAAGGGCGATGTATTTCGATATTTTCGCCACTCTTTGGATGGATTGAAATGAGGTCGAGGCCCCACGAAGCCTATAGAACCTAAACTACAACAGGACCCATTCTTCACCCTCTAGACTTACAAGCAACTATTCACAGGTCTCAGCCGGATGCTCTTGCAAAATTTAATATTGAGTCCAATCCTCCCTACCAGCTTCATTTAGTTCTTCCAGTTCACCACTCTTTTTGATATTCTTAAGTGATCCTCAATTTTTTTTCTGCATTACTGCACTTTGCATCATGGCACAATACTTGTAACCTGCATTTTTTTGTCTGTACGAAACCAAAGACATATTTTGTTTACCCTTAGTAGAGTTCGAACATTGGGAGACAGTTTAATGAGGATAATGAGATAACGAAGGATAACTGTATACTCCTTCTAACAGAAATCTCTGAGCTCACATGAGAAACGAATGAAATAGGATGGCCAATTTTGTGACCGGAATTTTTTTCTTATTTTCGTATATCAATAAAACTTTTACGAAAGTTTACAGATTAATTATATGTAGAAAGAAAAACTACTATAAGCACAAAGTTATGTAGTCGTCCATAACCACAAAATACTCATAGCTCTCATATTTGCGAGTTCCTCAATACGCTTACCAAATGAATCTGAAGTAATTTTGATAGATCTACAAATTTAAATATTAAATGATCTTGGTACATTTGCCGATTTGATTAGTTTTTTGTATACATTCTTCTACTTAATATTATAATTTTTTACTTAACCGGGCTCCTATGTATGGGTTTTAGGACTTTTAATTTTTAACCAACTGAAACGATTTCTATGAAATTTGGCAACAATTTTTAATTTTTCGGAAAGGTAGAATTTTGTTTTATATGGTCTCGATATATCAGTAGGTAAACGCATTCAGTTAGTACACTACCGTTCCACGGGTGTTGTGTTCGAATCACACCTATACATGGTGCTATTCAATTCCTTCTATTTAGTTTTCTTTCGATTTTTATAGCTTCTTGTCTCCCTTATTATCACTACTCTAACTATGAGAAGTTCGTATCAACCTTCTCTGTCAACAGCAGCACCACAATATGTTATCCAGGGAATTGGAGAAGCATTTCCGGTGTTATAATAGAAAATAATAGAAACGTTTATAAGAATTCAATCCAAAAATAAAAATAAACCATCTAAGAGCTAAATGCTTTACCGAATACCGCTTTTCCTAACAACCGGTAGATGGCAGTCACATCATAAAAAAATTTTTAAACAGAACCAGAATATGAACTGACAATTGTTTTGGGCCATATTGCCCAGAAGAGCGTCAGGTGACGAGGCTGTGTGGAAGCTCAATGCCAAGAGGAATGAAGAAGAAGAAGAAGAAAAATTGCTAGTAACGTTTATTTATTTTACGGGATATTCATTAAATATTCATTCATTGTTCACGTTTTTACTGCACGCCAAAATACTGAAACCGACAATGCCTCAATTATTTTTGTATTTTATTCTTCAAGGAAAATATTTTTTGGCGGATGTGAAAACGAAAAGTCCTAGCAATTATTCACCTTTTTCACCTTAATTAGTGTAGGGTATATACGTAATGAAGAATATTTTTCTCTTATTTTTTTTTCTCATAAAAGCTTCCGCCGAATGATAACGAGATGAAAAAAAAAATCAATTTCACAAAATTTTTAAAAAGTTGAAACTGAAGTTAAATTAAGCTCCCTTTAGCGCGATATTTCCACTCGAACTATCTTGCTAATAATTAAAGGAAATTTTCCATGGAGGTGGGCAATAATGGTGCAGAGAATATTTTTCCTAATTTATTTCATCAAGCAGGTTTGCTTTAATAAAAAAGAAACAATAAAAAACTCCAACTTTTCCCATAAACTGATTCCTTTTAAAATTAGACTCGGTGATTCTTGATTGTTGTTGTTTCTTTGTCGTCCTCTTTTTTTCTAATGTTGAGGAAATGAAATTTATTTTTTTTTTTATTTTTTTTTTTATTCCTTCGCGACAAAGAGAAAGGAGTTAGTCAGTTTTCACATTAAAAAATAAAGTAAAAACAGGTTTCAAAGCCTCCTGCGTACCTTTAACTTTATTCTACAGAAAGTTTACCTTATATAACTTGACTTACAGCAAGACATACATATGTATGCTCTTAGGACGGTCTGATATTTTTACATACACTGACTTCCTGACTTCTATTTTTGCGTTTTTTATTTTTAATGTTGTCAGAAAGAAATGTGTAATTTCATATTTTCGTTCACCTGTTAAGTCAACGTATTGTTAAAAGATGACTTTCAAAGGTGACTTGATCTTTTCACTATGCTTTGGTATCCAATTAAATAGATACTTGACGGAAAACACACCACAACTGAATCTATAAAATTTCTATCTAACTAGAAATGGCTTTAATTGTGTGCAGTCAATCATACCATTTTACTACCATAGAATGAACAATGAATGATTGATTCTGGATAAAATTCTTTCTAGCTAGCTATGTATACATACATATATTCAGGAGCAAATATTTATCAGACTGGATCCACAAATGGACCAAATTGTAGCCTTACATGACTACATACATAAATATTTATGTACTGCTTGTAAGTACTCTGTTTGAGTTTGCTGCAGAGAGTGAAGGAGATATTCAATTTAAAGGAGGAATGGTTTTGAAGCATCCAGCCTGCCTTATCTGCTTTGCAGTAGCACATTCCAGAAATGTCTTTTTGGATGTATTCAGTATGACTTCGAGAATAGACTCAATTGGCTACGAATATTTTATAAATATCTGGAAAATGAATATCAATTCCATTCACACCTAATAGTGAATTTCAATTATTCTATGTCTGAATTGATTGAAACGAGAATGTACCTACCCGCAAATTACGAACAATATTCTTAATTAAACTGCCCTCATTCTGGTACCTACATATTTTTGAAAATTACAAAACTTACAAGATGATACCTCAAAAATGTTTTGGAAATCGTTGTCCAAGTCATTCTGTAGCATATATTTGCCTTAAAACTATACACATTTTCAGATATATTTGTTGTGTTATAAGCTTTTTTCTTTTTCTTTTTGTAATATTTTTTGTGCTAAGCCCTTATATAGAAAGCGCTAAAGCCGAGCATACATGTATTAATGATTTATGCTTCACTGATTTGCATTATTGCGAAAAATCTAAATAGAAATTTTTTTGATAACATTTTCCAGCACTTGAAATCACGTTTTAGTTTAGCATAACAATATTGTAACTACCTTTTTCATCAAATTTTCGTTTTTATTTTGTAAATATTTTCTTTCTTTTTATTATTTGTATTTTTGCTTGCAGCACAAAACTTTTTTATGCCCTGCAACAATTTCAAAAGTATACAACGAATACAAGAGTAATGTGCAATTTATGTATATTTAGATAAAAATATATAATAATTGAAAAATTGTTATACAAAAATATGGTAAAACTGAGTATTGCAATCTGTTAACATATTTGTTCTTAGTTGTTTTAAACTAATATTTATTTTCAATACCAATTATTTATTTTGTGAGAAGCTTAAGATCACGAAACTAATATTAATCTAATATATATCATCGTTCAATTTTAATACATAGATACTACGTATTTAGATTTTTTTTTTTAGATATTAGAAATTAAAATTAAATTACAAGTTAAGGTATGTCTTTTTTTTTAGAAAGGTATGTATTAGAAAAAAAATTTCTTCTGCTTAAGAGAATTTTATAATCCACTATTATGACTATAAGTATCTAGTAAATCATCTAAATACTGCCTGATATTATTTTAATAACAGTATTAATATGTGATTAAATAAAAAAATCTAAATAACTAAAGAACAAGTAATAAACTTAGTAAATTTAAAGTAAAAAACGATAATATTGACCACAGTAACAATTCTTTACAGAGTATAGTGAAATATTTGTTTATTTGTAAATTCTCTAAAAATTAGCATACATTTAATGGGGAAACTATAAAAATTGTATTTTTTGTTTCGTATATGTAAAACTAAAAATTAAACTGGAAATTTAGTAAACAAAATTCTACAGAAACCACAAACTAAATTTAACATTCATTTTACTGTTTTTTTTTTTTTAATTTATTCTTTAAAATTTCCACTTAGACCGCCGCCGGTCGACATTGCATTCTCAATTAAAACTGAAAATGTTTTTAGAGCATTTTTAAACAAATTGGAACAACAACTGTTTAGTGAAGACTTAAACATTATTCCAGTTCAGCTCTAAAATAGTAAATTTACACAGTTTTAATTAAATATGCGACGTTTGGACTAAGCTTTTTATAATTTTAAATTATGACTTAGATTTTTCTATATATACTGAAATTATATTTAGAATGGCATTCAAAATATAAAAAACAACAAAAAAACTGTTAATTTTTTTATATTCGTCATACCTATTATTTAGAAAAACTTTGGAAAGAAACGTAAAAAATGAAATCTGTCAAATGATCGCCTATTGTGTAGGAAAGCCAAAGCATAATGACGGACGATTTTTCTCTCAATTTTTCTTAAATCCCTGAATCGATTTTTTGTAGCTTTAAACATACCCCAGCACTAAGATGGGGTCAGCCTGGGAAAAGTTGTGATATAGATAGTTACTATCTAGCATCCTTATGAATTGCGCTATTAATTTGTCCTTTGCGGTGTGGGATTTCAATCTCATGAGGTTGCAGTTTAGTCTCTCCACGAAAAGCTTGCTCCCTGGCTCGCCATCTTCTTCCTTATTCTTCTATCAAAAACATTTGTCTGTGTTTCATGCAGTCGTTTTAAAGGTGTTCTAGTCTACTACATTTTCAGTATCGAAGGAGACTACGCGAACAAGTGGTCTGTGTTGTCGGCATCCTGCTGCGAGTATGCTGCCCAAATCGATATCTTTGCCTATCTTCTCTCCTCTCTTCTTCAGGCGGCTTCATTCGTCGGCGTTTTCTGCAGCCTTTTAGGAGGTGTACCGGTCTATTATAATTCCAGCATCGAAGAATACCACATAAAGGATTGCTCTGCGATGGCTGCATTCTATAGCAACTACATTCCTCCACTGAAATTTCTCTCACTCGTACTGCACCCCGAGAAGCTTGCGTGGCAGATTCATATGCTAATACATAGGCTAGTGCCTCTGCTGTTCATTTCCTTCCTGCTAGCCTTAACGCTTGTCGTAAATTTTAATCCGCGATAGCATTCACATATGCCTCTGTTACCAGTTCATTAAGGAAATCCGCATTTACGCTATAGTATGAAAGATAAGCTAATATCACCACATCAGCCTGCATTTGTTGTAGTGATTCGCCATGCTTCTGAATCCTCTTGCGTAACTGCAGGTGATATACTTGCTGCATGTGTTCATCTCCATAACGTAATTCTATCACCTGTACTAATGAAGTGTAATCACACTGCTTTTCAATTGGTATAGTTTGTAATAGCTCTGACGCAGGACCTCGAAGTGCTACTACCAGAGCTGTAGCTTTGTCTGTATCATTCCATTTTTTTACTTCGGAAGCTGCCTCGAATTGTCTCTGGAAAATATGCCACGAACTTTGTCCATCAAATATAGGAGTTCTCATTCTGCCTGCACCGGATATTTCAATTCCTTCGTACCGAGGTGCTCGATGCTTTATCCTCTCTAAATCTGCTTTAACGTTTTCAAGTTCCTCGGTGACTTTTTGTTGAACTTCCGAAACCTTTTAATGAAATTTCTGCTCAAATCCATCAATTTTCAAATTTTGTTCTACTAAAGAACTTTTTAGAAAATTTTTCTGTTCCTCCAAATGCGTTTCTAGATAATTCTCCAGAGAACCCTTTTGTTCGCCCAAAGGGATTTCCAGAGAACTCTTTTGTTCTTCCAAACGGGTTTCCACAGATTTCTTCTGCTTATCTAAACAGGATTCCAGAGATTTCTTTTGTTCTTCATTAACATTCATTCGTTCCTCTAAGAGAGATTGCTTTTGTTCCTCACGAGCATTCTTCAAATCACCCAAAACTTGTTCCATATTTATCTTAGACTTTTCTTCAGCTTCAGGTTCTGGCGAATTGTCTTCGAAAATAAATGTATCAGGATTCGTCCCTTCATTTCCAAAGCTTGTTTAAGTCGCTCGATTAGAATATTCTTTGTGCCTGCCATTTGTAATGACCATTTGCTCAACTCCACTTTCAAGTCCTGTATTCGAAGCTCTTCCAGATTGCGTCCCATTGCTTTAGATTATCTTCCAGAACAAAATTTTACTCAATTTCATAAATTTATTTCACTTCTGAAACCAGTTGTTACGAGCGTGGCCTTAGTTCGATATTTAAAGCACAATATTTCAGATATCATTAACAAGTTCTTCATTTATTTAACTTCACTGTTTAATAAATTCACAAAACAATTACAAATCAATTCTACTTTCAATTTTCGCTAGTACTGTCCTTCTAATTATCGTAATCCAAATAGTTTACTTCGTTCACTTCACTGTCTGAAATAAGACTCGCCTCATGCCGTGCGTTCAGATGTACACACCGATGTGCTTTTTAGCACAACGGCGTGCATATCACATGATTGAAAAAGTATGTGTGCACTTCAATTCGAAATGTCATTTTTGACAGTTCTTTAAGAATAAAACTACGCTAAACGTAAAAACTACTAAGCGCATCGAAACACTACGCTAACAGGCCGTAGCGTAAAAATGTGCACACCTATGTGCTGGGGAAATGATAACACTTCGGTCGCCTGAACGACATGGTGTTTGAAAACCTAAAGTTTACTAAGATGTCACTAATCTATAGTTGTTTCCATTTCCAACAGATGTCGCTTGTGTCACTTTGTTGCGCGTAAGAATATTATTATTAATTAATAACCCTAATGTGCCTTGCAGGAATATAGTTTTTTCTAATAAAATTATACATTCTAAAATGAGGAACACCTGGAGTTTCAAATTCGAAAAATGCAAACTGAAAACATAGATTTCGAAAGTTTTAGGATAAAGAAATAAGTTCCAAAAATTCGTTTGTATTCATGGATCTCGAAAAAAATATTGTTTTTACAAAATGTCGATTTCTCGGTTATTAAGCAACCAACGTCCGAAAAACGGGAAAATTCACAGTTTGCGAAATGCTAAACACACCAATTGTTGGAGTCATTACTCTTGACAAAGAAATTTTTTCTAATGTAAAATTATATCTTTTGAATCCGCTCTTCGTTGAGCCTAGTAAAATGTGAAAATCAAAAAAATGATTATGCCCGTAAAAAGTTAGTCATTATGCCCCACCACAAATTACTCTTTTTCCGATATGTTATGCAAAATTTTTCGAAAACTAGACTTACTCACGATGTAAATAAAAACGCCTAAAATATTTTCTCAAACACAATCTTTAGCATAAGTAAATTTTTGCGTAATTTAATTGGAAAATTAGTCTGCTCTTTTTGTACAACATCCATAAATTAATGTGAAAAAAATGTTGACCTTATGTTGGCAATACTTAATCCTGCATTCTGGGTCTTATAGCGTAATTTTAGAATAAAGCTGATTGCAAATCATATTTATTCGTCACTATGCCCCGTTCGTTATTATGCCCCATGGGCTCCCCTACTGTATAAATTCAGACATTTTGGAGGGCATTTTAAATTTCTGAAGAATTCTTAACGAATATTTTCCTTATAGTACTTATTTGTTACTGATTTATTAACATAAACCTTTATCTATTGAATTAAATCGAGTACAGTTAGGTATGGTAATCTTTAGAGGCGAATTGGAACGTGGTTTCGTCATATTGGCACCACGTGATTTTCAATCCTGCATCATGCATTTTATATGAGACTAAAATTGACAAAATTTTCTCGATACGTTATAATACATTTACTCTTAGTGAATTCCTATCAGGGATGTAATAGTCGCTCATAGATTAACCAACATGATTTCTTTAAACAATTTAGGATCACCATTGAATTAGTTTATATTCACTTTACTGTACTCTTGTCTGTTAATGGTTTTTCTCTTGTTTAAATTTATGAGTCATTTAAGTTTTGTATGTGAACATTGAAAATTTGTGTAAAACATACACTAGCGACACTTGTTCAAAACTATCCCACATACTTTAAATATTTTCACCGGACGTCCAATTCGAAAATGGCCACATGGGATATTTCCCACAGTACCGAATTATTGAAAATTCTCTGTCAAACATTTCAATCAACTTTTGATTTTTCCGGAATTTTTGTCGTAATTTTCTAAAGTAAAACATTAACAAATACGTACTGATTTGCATATAGATTTCTACCATAAGTACAAATTTTTTAATTGTATATTGATCTAAATTGTCCCGTGTACTTTACATCTGCTAGGTATCAACTACCAGAGATGTACGAACGTAATTTTTAGAATACCCCTGGTGTATAAAAGCATCAGAAAATATTCTTTTATGCATTTGCATGGCTTTAACTGGAAGGGAAGTAGGATGAGTGTAAAACTGTAAAATAAAAAAAAAATAAAAACGCAATTCAAAGTCGATTTCTTTTAACAGAACAATGAAACCGAGAAACCTACTACATTTCAGTGACTCGTACTTCGTACTGTAGTTCAATGTATTTGATAAGCTCAACAAAAGATATCATTCTTGCATAGCATAAGACTTTAGCAACAACTCATAACATTTTAAAATAAATACTTTCAACTGCCATAAGGACAAGTTGCTATAGTTGCAAGTTTCCTTTTATGCTTCTTGTGTAAATCTTGGGAAAATCACAAAGAAATCGTCTCCTTCAGTGGATTCTCAATGTTATGTCATTTCACAAAATTAAGCTTTTACTTCTTCTTGGGTATAGAGAACTTTTTATGCACTAAATTCATTTCCTAATAACCACGTGGTTTAGTATTTCACATCTAAATAATTTAAAAAAAAAATCCTTTAATCCATTGTAGCTATGGCTTCCCTTTTACTTTAGTTTTGATATCTCTGTCACCTGAAATATTTTTAAACACTTCTTCTGTTTCCCCTTATGAGGTCAGTAAACAAACCAAAAATTGTATGGCTGGTCATATCAACCGTTTAGGAGTTACAGGGTGATTAAGCAGAAAAGCTAGTTTTTCACAAAACACACTGCATCTTAAAAAGTACAGAGTGTACGGTTAGAGTTAAGAGCTCATTGTATGCAGAACTTCATGGCCCTTCCAACAACTGCTCAACCAGCCCGGTACTCCTTTCATTTAGATATTGTGGTCTAAACTAAAAATTTCGGATTTTCTTACCTTTTTTTTATTTTGACATCTATTATTTTTGCAAAATGGTCGTCAACATTATTTTGTTTTTATAAAAAATTGTAAACTGTGGACTCTCCTCTTTAATTTGACCTTAATTACACCCTATGTGCTAAATGTAGCCCTTTAAAAGTTACTAGTGTCAAAAACTAGATTTTTTTCATAATTACCCTGTAACGCCTAAACGGCTGATATGCTCTCCCCCTGCCATACAATTTTTGGGTTATCTAGGTAAGTACTATCACCTTCTTGCTTCTGATCTATTGACCCCCTACGGGGAAACACCCTCTTTGTAAACATATTCTCTTGTACCTACTGAATAATTTTTGAAGAACACAGGAAGTGCTGATACCTGTAAAATTCGTGTATATGAGCGTGGCTTTTCTCAAGATGTTTAAATCAGGACAGAGCATATTCGGGTAAAAGCGATGGAACGGCTGATTTAATTCAAAGCAACTGCCAAAGGATCTTTGATGAATGTTCCACATAAGGACGGCTGCTAGAATATTAGCGGTATTGGCGGTTCAAAACAAATATTTAATGAAATGTGCAATAATTTTGCAATATTAAATAAAAACAAAATAAAGCTGTTGATTGAGAAATTTTCAATCAGTATCTTAGAGAAATTGATTGGTCGGTTTATTTTGCTTCGAGGGATGATGATAAATGCACATTAGAACTTAATGACGTTCTAAGTTTTATTCCTACAGCCGATTTCAACAACAGCAAGTCTACAAAACTGAATGGAACACCTGCAGGTCCATTTTCCGGAGAGCAAAATTTATATTTACCAGAGTATTAGATAAAGAATATTGGCAAGCCACAAAGACCGCAAGTTGCTCTATACCTTCACTAATTAACAATAGTAAATGGTTCTTTACTCGCTGAATAAAGCTAATATATTGGCTGCTGCAATCGTTTCAGATGCTCGTCTTCTACCCACTTCTCAGACACCTATTTTGCTCTCTCTGAATACAAGAACCAATACACGTCCGTGGGAGAGATGTGTTCAAGGTCTTTAAGGAGATCAACGTCTCAAAAGCTGTAGTTTCTGATGGGTTTTCTACCCTGTTACATGATTAAAAGCTGTGCCTTATCCTTGGCTAAATCTCTGTGCAAACTATTCTAATTATATTATTCGACAGAAAAATTTTCGACTGTACAGAAACCAGCTCACATTTACTCTATTCCCATGAAATGAAATGATAGCAATCCCTCAAATAATCGCCAAACTGCAATCATTTCGATTCTTTTAATGGTTCTTGAATCTATTATTAATTCCAAATTAATGAAGTATCTAGAAACCAATCAACTCATTAATGATGGCCAGTATAGCTTCTGGACTGGGCGCTCTTCTCGAGACTTTCTGACTTTACTTACGGAACCGTAGTCTTGATAATTTTGGTGAGTCCAAAATCGCTACCCTAGATATTTCAAAGACCTTTGCTAGAGTCTGGCATCCAGACCTTTTAATCAAACTTAAAACACTTAGTATCTCCCCTCCTCTTCTATTATGGATTGAAAGTTTTTTATCTGGTCACCTAATACGGGTTGTACTAGATGGCACTTCATTAGAACCTCACCCTATTAATGCCGATGTGCCCCAGGGCTCTGTTGTCTCTCAATCTTTCTTCTTAATTCTAATTAAATATCTGCTTTATCGTACTTTCTATCCCATCGCTTACTTCTCTGACACTCGTGGGGACTCCAGTGGGAATGCAACATCTGTCAAACGTGAGTGCATGATCCCATTTTTTATGGAGCACTGATTTACGATACACCTTTATGCATTCTTGACATTAATATTTCCTATAAGTTAAGCTAGACAAATCACATTTTTTCTTTTGTCAAAGAAGCATTCAATGTCTTGGATTTTTGAAAATGTGTACACAAAATTTAATCCTATTGAATCTAGCGCTCCTCTACAAGTCTTACATCAAATCTAGAATGGAATACAATTCCCATATCTGAGCCGGAGCTGGTACCACAACCTTAGCTTCAATGGATATTGTCGAAAAGAGAGGCATCAAGCTTATTGGATATGTGGCAATAAAAAAATGAAAATTCTAATCTGATCCCTTGTAAAATGATTCCTGCATCCAATACTGACGCTGAAAACCGCGCACATCCTTGTATCCTTTAAATTACTTTCAATCGTACAGTAAAATTTTGTGATGCTATTTATTCTCGGACTAAGCATCTTCTGTCTTTCCTGTGGCATTCAATTTGCAAAAGTTTAAGGGCGACATACATACATCAGCACCTCCACCACTCCTCTAACATTCCCTAACACCTTCCTATCCTGCTGTACTTTGCATCGTGGGGTATCCCCTAAGCTTGGCCTAATAATTAGAAAAAGTCAAACTTTCTCAATTTTAATGGAGCTAAAGTACTTAATGCTTTAATTACCGTATTTTGCAAAGTTACAATTTATGATGAATTCGTCAATTGTATTTTCCTATTTTTACTAGCTAAAATAGATGGTTTGGTAGTTTTTCACTTTCACCATTTACAAACCAAAACAAAATAAATAACAGCGTTTGGTTTTCGAGAGTGGCAAAAGTTGAACGTTGAGTAACTCTCTTCGTTGCGAGTGGTAAGGGAACTACTCGGTTATCTGTTCTACCTGTTATCTTTTAAATAATTAATTTTGTGCATCTGATATTTATGAGCAGTGGCGAGTGTCTTCGAACTTTTAAACTGTTTCCAGCGTATACCGTTTTTAAACAATAGTCGCCTCCCCCACCTTACAAGGATTTTTTAATGCAAAATAATTTCAAACTTTAAGTAAAGGCAAAATGTAGGGAAGCTCAAGGAACTTTTGTGATGTACTCTTTAACTGCAGGGAAAGTTCTCAATGCTTTTTTCTTCCCTTTTTTTACACATTAATTACTGACAATGTTTCTCCTCTTATAAAAAAAAAACAAACATAATTTTTAAATTTTGTTGCTTTGTTGCTTCGAATGTGTGGATGGTGAAATTTTTTATCTGGGAAATTAACTGATTTATTTTATGGTCAGTGAGTATTTTTAATTGCATGACATGCAGTTTTGCTTTTTGTTAGGAATCATTGTTCGTTGCTTAAATTCTTCATACTTCAATCTTCAATCTTTCTTTTTCAATGCGCATACTATTTTACCATTTGTGAATTATTTTGATTAGCTTACCACAATATTTCACCTCATAATAATACCAATGCATAGGATTAACCTTAACACATTCATTCGTATTTAATTCCTGTTACTTTCTGATAAAACATCCTGAAGTTTGTATGCACAAATACTTAGTTCTGTGCACATTCATTTTTCTATTTTGTTTTAAAAAGCTAACTATAAAAATGTAGTGGAAGATGTGACAAAAGGAACTACCTGACTCCACATCCGATAAGATTTCAGCTAGTGATAATTCAATGTACAGAATATATATAATCTCCTTTATTGCATTCAAGAACTCCAAAATGTACTTCAACACGCTCATATTACTATTTGATATCCATTTACTTACTATTCACAGTTCTAATGAGATTTTGAAAATGTTTTTTTCGCTCCACGGTTTCCTTTCTGAGCATAGAATGCATCTCTAGTGAAACGAAGTTATTCCTGGTGTCCAAATTCACAACCAACTGGAATTACAACAAAAAGAGGAACGAAACGAAAATTACTTATTATATGAAGAATAAACATGTGAAACATGTGCCTTAAATTCCCAATGACGCCATTTTGCTTTAATTTGCTTAATTAATTTTCTCCCCATTAGTAAAGCAATTTACATTTACTTACTTTCTTTGTACATCTCCTAATCATTTCATTTGCTACGAGAGATTACTTTTTAAAGATTCTCAACTCATATTTGAGTAAATATGTATGTTCTTAAGAAATTCGCTTCCCATCGATTTAAGACTTTAAAATCAGACTCAAGATATTCATTACCCAGGATTTAATTTTGTATTTGTTGCTGGCAAAATATGTAAACATGATTGCTTGCTACAAAATGACAACTTTTCAACTAAAATAAATGCTCTGGACTATTCTTAGTTTAGTCTTCAAAAAAATCCCATTTATTTCATTGTACGCATGATGGACAGCGTATATAATATTGAAGGTGTATCGCATAAATTTTTGATATAAGACCAAATCTTGTTGGAAAGATATGTCCATAATTGCAAAACTGCTTTAAACAGAAGGCGCGATAGCTTAGATGCCTGCTCGAAGCAGGGAATTGTCCTGTTTTAAATACTTCCTTGAAACCCAAAACCGCGAAGGCTTAAATGAATGCTTCAAGCAGGGAACTATAATGTCTTGAGTGATTACTTGAAACAGGAAATTTCCGTCGCGGCGACTTGACCTACCTACCTACCTACCTGTCAACGACTCGCGCTACAAGCAACCAGCTTGTGACGTACAATCTTTCAGACCTTAAATAGCTTTTGAAGTGGAGCAGCAGATATGCCGATCCGGAGGAAGGCTACACATCTGGAATCCTAGCAGTCCCTAGGACAACCTGGTGGTATTCCGTTGTCTTGTGTTAAGAAGGCTGAATTGCTGGGACCAAGTCGACCCTATATCGACTTGGCTAGTGCAGTGAGAGCAGTGGGGGTACTGGTGCGGCCCACAGGATTCGCTTCTTCAAATCAAGTCGACCCTATGTCAACTTGACAGCTGTAAGGAGAGCAGCGGCAACAATGGTACTGTCAGTGGAATTCACATCCCCGGTATCAACTAGTTAGCCCGTTTATGGTAAACCTAAAAAAAATTTACCTATAGACTCTGGAAGAAAATTTTATCTAATATATGGAAAAAAAAACATTTATCCATTGCTACGGGTGCCCCTCCAGGAAATTAACCTCTATTTTCATCTCTCTTATTTTGAACTTAGTTTGACACTCCGTTTGTAATGCACAGAAATAATGCTTGTAGAGAAAAATGGGTTGGACACCGATGCATAATATTAAAAGTTATTTTGATTTTTGCATGTCCGTCTGTCCTTCCGTCTGTCCAAAAAAGAAAATTTAAGTCGAAAATGGAACGAACCGGGCAACTCCTTCGTAGGGTTGCCATACAAAAATTTCGTTTTTCACTACATATTAGGACTCTGAGAGCGCATATACGTAGAGAGCTGAAATTTTGTACACGATATTTTTATAAAAAAATAAATATATGCCAACGTCTTCAGAATATAAAATCCTAAAGTCATTTTTACTGTCCAACGAACCGTTCTAGATATATACGCGAAAAACCAATTCAACAAGCAAACTTGCATTGATGGGTGACCATACGGATATTTATCTAGGGTGTCATAAGAATTGGTCTTAGATCTTAGACCAATTCTAGCTTTTTTACTTGTGTTGTTTTTTATATTGTTACGTGCAATAAAAAGAGACAACTGGTGACATCTACTGGCAATGGAGAAGTAAACGACTTTAGGTTCGGAGAATTGATTATGGTATCTACAGGAAGGTTCAGGAATAGAATGAATAGAACAGTCAAGAAGCTTCTGGAAAATAGAACAATCGAGAATAATCTGGAGAGTTTCTAGGGTATAAATATAACAGTTGTCATAGCCAGAATAAGAGTCTTGTCTTAGACGTTGCAGTGTTAACAAGTGAAAGTAATAAACGTGCGAAAGTGTTGTAATTAGATTGCGATAATTGAAAGTACAGTATTAAGCGATAATTAAAGTTGAGTTGATAAATTGAAAGTTTGTGAATTGTTAAGATTAGAGTGAAATAAAGAACTTGTATATTAAAATATTTAATATTGTGTTTTAAATAACGAACCAAAGGCCACGCTCGCAACAATATATTTTCACAAAAGCAAAATCCTACCTAGCTAAGCCTTTCTAAGTTCAGCAAAGTGTTAGTAGATGCGAATGTCGAAAATAATTTTGCTAGATTTACAAAGTGGTTGGTCAAATGTTTGGAAATGTACGATCCGACACAGGAGCTTCGCCACAAATCTACCTTCTTACGTTTTCTATAAAAGCAAAGCCCCACCTTGTTTTATAGTGATTGGAAAAATCGTTACTTTTTGGTACCTGTAACGATTCGTTACATGGGAAGCATGATACTCGTTACTTTGAAATCGGTACTCGGTACTTTCGTTACTTTCTGTGATTCCGTTATCTTGCGTTTCAGATTTGGATATTTCAACATGAGCGCTCTCTTAATAATATTGTTATGCCCTAGATGAAATCTAAAGGGTGTACTAAGTTTCTCATTCCATTTGTAACACCTCGAAATAATGATGGTAGAGCAAAATGGATTGGAAACCCACGCATAATATTAGAAGTAATTTTTATTTTTGCATGTCCGATAACTCGAGAACGCGTTCACTTAGAAAGCTGAAATTTTGTAAGTTTAGTTCGAAAATGAGAGAAATTGGGCAACAGAGAGAGCTGAAATTTGATACATGATATTTTTATAGAAATGGCCTTGTGTATAGAACTATATAGTGGTTGCGAAAATGTTTCCTTGTTATAATGTCAGATGGCTCCAGTTGTACCATTTTGAACAGTTTTGCTCGCGCTCAGTCGCTAAAACTTCTGCAACTGAAATATGTATATGGGTCGCAAGAGATAAAGGCCGGTAAATAACTTTACGAAATTGAACGAGACTGAGGTTTACTTACGAAAAATTGATATTTGTAGCCTAAATATATATCACATTCCGTAAGAGTTATTATTTTGATATTTAATGTTTTCAATTTTAAAAAGTGGTAAAAGTGAAAAAATTAACAAATGGAAGTTGATTTAATTGAAGATTTGTGCTTTCTATTAATTCGCAGTACCATTTTTATTCCATTTTCATTTTTACATTGCACTTTTAATCATTTGGTAATAATTTAATTCTTTGCACACATCACGATCTTACGAAATGAGCAATTCTTAGCGCACTATACTTACGGAAAATTGGATATTTAAACTTAACGAAAGTTCCCCTCACACGATTTAAAGCTAATTTGTGTACGCCTTTTAAATTAAAGGACGCATTCGCTTTACGAAAGTAAATGTATACTTACTTATACTTCTATTCTAGTTCAGCCTTAAGCCATAAGAGTATAGCCAAACTAAAAACCTACAAACGCTGGGAAGTAGACAACGCCTGGATAGAATATAAAATTCACGTCGTCTGCACCTGATGTAGGGAAGGTTTTCTTAGAAATTAATGGAAATTTTTTTCCATAGAATTGTTATGCATTATTGGAGGCAGACAACCGTTGCTTGGGCCACTAACAATTTTTATGACCATGAACAATAGACTGGTGATGAGCAAATAGCATTCATTTCTTCATAGAAATTTATAGAAAATGTTTCCGGAGAATTTTTGTTCAGTCTGGGCGCCGAACGGAGTTATTTTCAGATGGAATGTATGGCGGCGTTGTCGGCCTACAATGCTTAACATTTCTAAGGAAAATATTTCCAGTAAATTTCTAAAAAAAAATTGCGGCTTTACCTACATCAGGTCCAGTCATCGCTGATTTTATATTGGAGCGAGGCATTGCTGGCTTACCCTTTGGTTACGTCTGCTCAACAGTAGTAGCGCCCAGTGTTGGTAGATTGAGGGAATTCTCCCATATTATGGGAATTTTCACCGCCAAAAAATTGTAAAAGGAAATAATCGCATCTCCTACAACAAAATCGAGGGAAAAATTATATTTTATACAATGAAATTGAATTTTTCTGCATAATTAAGACAAAATTGAGCATGGAATATTATTAAAATTTAAAAAATTGAGACAATGCTGCATATTTCTTGAAATAGCACGTTTAAAACCATGAATTAAAATATCAAGCACTTATGAAATAAAAGCTTTGAGAACTTGAATGAGTATAAGCGACGAGACGAGAAAACAGCGATTTTGAAAGAAATACAATTTAAGCGCTTTTGAAGTATAATTTGCAACTCTATCCAGAAAAAATAGTTAGTAACTCAAGAGCTTCTAAAGCCATCACTTGGAAGTCCTAAGAACAGTGAAATGTTTGCCTCTGCGTAGTGAAAAAGTAATGAACTGAGATAGAGAAGGGATGCGCTGCAAGATTCTAAGAAAGCGTTTCAGAAAGTTTTTTAGAGCAATCTTTTTCCCAAAAGTACTCACCAGAATATGTATTATCATAAATAATACATAGGAGATGAAGATCCGCCCAAGACCTTAAACGTACACAGTGTAAAGTGAATGGAAGTGCCTACAAGGATTGCAGTAAGCACAGAATGGTTCAATTTGAGTCTAGAGCCAGAAATATATCTGCACCATTCGCGTATATAAATAAATATTGGCATGATGAACAACGAAATGTAGTTCATTAATTTACAGACAGAAAAGCAATGCACCAAGGATGTAACTTGAAAAATAGTTACCAATTTTTTTTTTATGAATAATCAGAGAGAAAGCTGCCAAATTTTTTACCAGAATTCCAATGAAAGTTTCATTAATACATAGTATTTTTGCTTGCTTAACACTATTAACACTGTCGAAAGCCTTAAAGCATTCTATATTATCTTTATGAAGGGCTTGGACAATCTGGGTAAGAAATTTGAATAACCTCATTTCCAATATGTGCGCATTACGAAAACCAGATTTAAATTTGATAGAATGAGTCGATATATCTTCCTTAGTATGGTAAAGCTTTTGAGTTAATATTAGATTTTACAAAAGTCTTCATTAAGAAGCACAATGGACTGATGAGCCGATAAGGTTTCCTTATATCTTATATCCAACATTACAACGGATATTTTTCTTGAGATGCATACCAACTGCGACTTTTATACCCAAGCTGGGCATAGAATATCATAGAATATATTATATTCTATTCGTCACGCATAAAAATAGTAGGAAAGAAGATAATACTACGGACTACGGTAAGGCATTTAGAAAGACAATTCGTTATGATCTCGATTTGAACTCTTTTCAACATAGGCATATCATTACAGAGAAGTACTCATTTTCAACTTCGAAATAATCAAAGCTAGAGCTCTCATTTTTAGCTCAGGGAGATCTTAAGGGGCTAACTGCTGTCTATGATTCATCAATAGAGGTCTCCTTTTTAGCTGAAAATGATCATAAATTAAGCTGCTCTTTCCATCTTCTTTTACGTCGCTGTATCGTTGACTGCTACTGGTGGTGTCCTCCAAATAATTGTTTTGATATGTGCTGCCCTTTCTTCTGATTTTGTTTTGCCTTTTTTTTTGTTTTTTTTTTTACATGTGAGCATGCGGCATTTCATTTTAGATTTCTGCAACATTCGTGGTTTAAAAGAAAATCGTTTTTGGGTATACTGCCACCTAAATTCTTAACCTAAGTAAAACCATCAGTATCACATCCGTGGTGACAACTTCGTGCTTCATTTTTCTCAGTATAAAGGGATCGCAATATATATTCGGAATGATATGGTTTTTACCATTCTATCAATCGAGAGTTATATCTGAATTAAGTCCAAACTTCACACAGTGGCGGATCCAGGGGGGGGGGGGTCATGACCCCCCCCCCCCCCTAAATTTGAAGAAAAAATATTTAATTAATTGAGTTATTTGAAAAAATATATTTTTTATTTTATACTTTTTTTATTTATATAATTCAACTTAAAAAAAAATTTTTATTCCAAAACTTAAAAAAATAAAAATTTATTTCAATGAATGCTATTGTATGCATGTGATGTATGTGTATAGGTTTTTCTCGGAATTTGGGTTTCGGACCTCAGAGAAACACTTCCCAAGCCACGAAACAGATTCCCTCGTTACCACATCAGAGCCCTAACTTAACTTAGTCCTAACTCCTGTTATATTTCCGGGCTTACCTTAGCCGAAGGCAATCACTCTACGCCGTTTCAGGAAGCTATGATTAAGACAACTCGCACACTTCTATTTTATTTATATATATTTTTTTTACTTTTGCTTTGTTCACAAACTTTTTCTTTCACAAACTTCCTCTTATGGTTATTTTCACAAAACGTTTATTTTTTTTTTCTTATCGCAACGTCTATTTTCTTTACCTGTTTACAATTAGTGTTCAGCCTATCGCGGCGGACGATGGTTGAAATGAAATTTGATATTTTCATAAATATCAAACCATCGTCTTGCTATCGTGCATACATTGTTGCACCCAGAATGTATGCCGCTCGCGACAATTTGCTGAAAGGAGGCTTTTTGGTGAAGACTTGATCATTTAAATCTTCACCGAGTAAATTTTATGCGCCCGATATGTATGTAGGTATATATGTACATACATATCGTATTTTTATTTTCGACAAATCTTACCTTTAGTAAGATTTGTCGTGGGGCTTTTTTCTATTGAAACGACTTGGGTTGAAATTTAAAACTTTTATTTGTCCCAAGTCGTTCTATGGGAAATACTTTTTGTTTTTAACTGAGGAATTTAAATCAATTGCTGATGGCAATTTCACACACTCTGACACTCCTAACATTCTAAAATATTTGCAGCGTTCTTATGTAAAACCACTGACATTTAAAATATGGACTGGCTACGTCCATAGAAATACACTGCAGAAAGTGGGCTCATTTCTATATAGCGTTCTCTTTCGATCTAAGCACCAACTACTAATTCGCACGTCACATAGAAATGTGACCTAACTCAAAATTTGTCGTTTTTGAGTTAATTACACCATGAAATTGGCATATTTCTATCTGATTGTTTTTGCCGCTAGATAGCGATAGTGTTACTTTTCTGTTACTTAAGAACAAAGATATTCTTCATAGAACAGTGTGTCAGTGTCACTTTTTGAGTTGTGACGATCTTCATAACAAACGTAAATATGTTTTCGACATTTTAACAGTATTATTTTAAATTGTGTCACTTTTCCACAAAACAGCGTTTATTTCTTAAAAATTTTATTATGAGCTATGACAGTTTTCCACGAAGTTCAACGTACGGAATTTAATTCTTAAAAATCGTATTTTGAGTTGTGCCACTTAAAAAAAACTTCTAAAAATATTTACTCGCAACAAAGAAAAGCGACACAACTTAAGAGCATGCGGGATTAACAGCTAACCTCGCCAACTGCGGTAACAAAAACCTAAAATTTCTTTTATATAAATCTTCAGAAATATATTTACTAACAAATTTAAGAGTTCAGACTATTTTTAGCAAACAATTACTACGTGAGCTAGAATTAATTCTATGTACAGCTTTTCGTTTTTTCGCTCTCCTGAAAAGTTGCATTTTTTGAGTTGGGTCACTTTTCTATGTAACGTGCGAACTGAGAAAGGGCTGTAAACAATAAATAAATAAGTGGGTTTGTCGAAATAAATTTTTTTAAATTAATTATTTGGGTTAATAGAAATTCGATAGGTTTCACTTCTCCAACAATTCATTTGCTTTCTTTCAAGTCCTGGTTTTACTCATCAACAGGTTTTCATTTCTTTCTTATTTTTTTCATTTTTTTCATTTGTTTTTCAAATCACCCAATTTCGCTATTTGGGACCTGTTGATGAGTCAAACCAAGACTTGAAACTTGTCACCAAAAATTAATGGATTGTGTGATGAAATAACAAATTAGAACATTATTTAGCTTTTGCTATATACCGGAGAAATCCCAAAAAATTCTTTCTTGAACAAAATTAAGTTTAACCCGGTAAAAAGTCCAAAAGAGTAATCTTTTTATTTATTAGAATTTAAGAACATACTATGTCTTGGCATGCGTGAATACATTCCATATTCTTACAGCAGATCTTAATAACAGCAAAATCAATTGCATCCATATTCAAAGCTGAAACAGGTCTGTAGAGACAAGAATTTCTTTTTGATCAGAATATTATGCAAAGAACTGAGAACTGCTTGGACACTAGCTCCAAGAAAGGAGAGCATAGCGCCCAATTGCAATCACTTCAATTTCTTCAAAAGTTTTTGAATCTAACTTTTACCCAAACTTAAAAACTTGGTCTCTCCCCTCCTCTTCTATTATAGATTGAAAATTTCTTATATAGCCGCGAAATATGTATTGTAAATTAGATGGCGTTACATCTGAACCTCATACCATAAATACCGGTGTGCCCCAGAGCTCTGTTATCTCTCCGTCTCTCTTTTTAATTTGCATTATTACTTCTCCTTACTTTCAATCTCATCCATAGTTTCACAGATGACAGTACCCTTGATTTCGCTTACTCCATTGACACTCTTGCGGACTCCAGCGGTAATTCGGCAGGTATTAAACGAGATTGCATAATGTTTTGGATTTATGAGAAGACGTAAGAAGTATTTCAGACCGTCAAATTTAGCGATCCTGCACAAGTCTTACATTAGACCTAGAATTGAATACAATACTTATATATGGGCTAGGGCTGGTCGCACAGCCTTAGCTTCACTAAATATTTTCCAGAAGAGAGCCTTCAAGCACATTGACGATGTGGCAATTACTTGCCAGTTGAATGCATTTTGCTCCTTTATTGCTACATGTATAATCAATGTGCTGATGAAATATCTAGTCTAATCAATCCCATGTAGAATAATTCCTGCATGCAATACTCACGCTGCAAACCGCGTACATTCCTTTACCCTTCAAATTACTTCCGGCCGTACAGTAAAATTCCGTGATACTCTTTATCCCGAACTGTGTAAATGTGGAACAGTCTACCATCTTCTGTCTTTTATCCGGCATATAATCTGCAAAGGTTTAAGAGTGACATACATCGTCACGTCCGCTATTCTCCTCATATGCCCTTATGCTTTCTTATCTGCGTCATGCTTTGCTTTGTATCATAGGGTATCCCTTAAGCTTGGCTTAATAATATAAAAAAAAAATTTTTATCTGAGTGAAATGAAATTATCTGAGAGTAAATTCAATTATAACTAAACAAAAATTACTTTAGCGACTTTTTTATAAGAAGAAGAATAACAAGGATAGATTGGGAAGCTGACGAATTAAAATTATATGACTCAATAATTTCGTATAATTCAATTCTATCTCACTCCCTTACCTCTGCTCCAGAATTGCTCCTTTTGGAGTTCTGAGCTCTTCTATTTCTTCTAGAAGGAGCACTCCTACTTTTTCGTAATAATAATAAAAATTTATTTATGGGATACGTACACAAGATTTACAATCTTTTGTTTGTACTATAAGATTAATCGGAGCTAGAAATTTAACACTCAAAAATCAAGAATTCAATAATTAAAGATAAATCATAAACAATATAGAAAAATTATGATGCTAATAATAAATGAAATAAGATAAGACTAATAACTAAAGAAATAAAAGAATAAAAAGAATAAGAATATAAGATTATAAAATTAATGACAAACAGAAAACAGATGAAATTCCTTAACTCACGAAAGCATTTTTATAAGCTTCTTAAATGCATTGACAGTACCAGCACTCTGAACATTTTATGGAAGACTATTCCAAAGTCCGGCAGCCTGAACAGGGAAAGAACTCTGCATGACCAATTTGCTGAATCGCGGAATTATGATGTTACGATTGCGTGGTGAATTCGATAATTGGAAAAATTCCCTAAGATATTCAGGTGCATCTCGATTCCATATATTAAAAAGAAGAGTTAATGCTCTTTGATTAAGGTAAGAATCCAGGGAGCATCCAAGCAATTGGGTTCTATATGGTGAGACATAGTCAAATCTACGAAGACCAAAGATGAAACGTATACAATCATTAAAGGCAACCTGAATCTTACGGGCACATACACTATCTAATTTTGGTAAAACTGCGCTACCAAAGGTAAAGTACGGAATGATTAATGATTTCACAAGCTTCATACGAATTTTTCTTGGCAAAATAGTCGCTGAAAGCCATAACCTACGCAGTCCAGCATATACCTTTCTGATCACCAGATTAACGTTATCGCAACACTTGATCACACTATTTAAAACAATCCCAAGCGGCAGTATCACACTGTTTAAAATTATAGGCGGAACATCAGTGTTATCAAGGGATGAGGCGTAAAAGGCAATGCACTTCGATTTAGCAGGGTTAAGCAGTAGCCCATTTACTAACGACCAATCGCTTATTCTCTCCAGCTCAGAATTCATTCGTGCAATGCAGTCCTCAAGAAGTACTATAGGCCTACTAAGATATAATTGCACATCGTCGGCATACAGATGCACTTTTGCATCTTCTAACACTTGTGGGAGGTCATTTATAAATAGGCTAAACAATAAAAGGCCTAGTACTGATCTTTGAGGAACACCACAGAGAATGGGTAACGAACCAGAGATTGCTTGTCCCACCTTAACTCGCTGCTGACGATCAGATAAAAACTCTCTAACCAACGTAATGGTAGAAGAACTGAACCAAAACCTGATGGAGAGCTTCTGTAGAAGTAAACTATGATCAACGCTGTCGAAGGCTTTTGAGAAATCGAGAAGAACTAAGGCGCTAAACTCATTCTTGTTTAACGCAGACCTTATATCTGTGGACACTTTTAATATAGCTGTTTCACAGCTGGAGAGCGAAAACCTGATTGCCAGGGCGTGAGTAAATTATTGCTTTCCACGTGCTCGAGAATTTGTTTATAAATTAGTTTCTCCAGAACCTTCGATAAAAAGCACAAAATACTTATAGGTCGGAGATTTTTTTGGTATCGGTAAAACTGTTGCTGTTTTCCACGCTTTAAGAAAAGCGAATGACATCAAACACGTGTTTATAATATGTAGCATAATTTTCCCGATTAGTGGCAACAGCAGCTTAATAAAGTGAGCTGGTAAGCTGTCAAGGCCCATTGCTTCCGACCTGATAGAAAAGATTGCGAAAATTAGTTCATAATACAGTCCAATGTGTTCTACATACATCCATAATAATAAAATGCATTTTGTTTTGAACATGTCCATCGACCGTACAATAACTTGAGGGCGCTTCAATTTAGAGAGCTTAAATCTAACAGGCAGTTTTTTTAATTATAAATTCAATCGTAATCAAGAGGGTGATTCTGACCTTTTGCCGTACTCAAATGCCAAAATATACCCCTAAATGAAATGAACTTTTCTACTGATTCTTTCGTGCTTTCATTCAGGTCAGCAACCCTTGCATGACGTAGAATGAACTGAAAACGACACTTCACATTACAAATTCAAAATAATGTTTCGAATGTAATGCTCTAATTAGGTGTAGAAATTCCATTTACCACAGTGTAAAATTTTTGTCACAACCTCTTGAGCAGTTGACTAATTTGGTGTGTTTTTTGACGTTTCTTCACCGAAAATTCATTATAGTTAATTTAGTGGTAGATAATAGTGAAGAAACAAAATGAACTGTGTTAAAAGATAAAGTACGACAAAATATGTCAAAATTCACAAAAGATCAGAATTACCCCCCTGGGAATACATTCGTGGGCTAAATTTTTGTATTTGGATTTTTATCGTAAAAATTTTAAATATACCTACTTAAGTTCAGAAATGACGACTCCTTCATTGGATACCATACAAAAATTTCATTTCTCACTATATATTTGGATAGTACTTAAGAGCGCATTAACGTAGAAGAGTGAAGTTTTGGGAAAGGTTCTTTTATGAAAATCTGGCAAATTGGCAAAATCAGGCAATAGGATTGGTATAAAAAAATCCTGTTTTGCACTTTTCAAACGAAAACAACTTGACCAATATAGCTATGTAGCACATTTATTTGGCCTTTGAGCTTTTCCTAGTTTAGTTGCAACATTTGGATTTTATAAATTTGATCATTTCCGTTTTAGGTCTAAAAGAAATCGAGAATGAGTATGCAGATGTTTTTTACAGTTCTCTGTCTGGGTGAAATATGAACGCCACCAAATAGCATTCATAAGTATCCTTAATTATGGTGAATACAACCGGAGATCTAAGTGGTATCAATACATCATTAAAGCATTGAGACCGATAGCACTTACTACTCATACAAAGAATATTATCCAAAGAGAATAACCTTATACAGTTAGTCGTATGCCTTCTTCCAATCTACGCTCATAATTTACATCCACCAATACTATCTTTTTCCGTCCAGATTAGATTGGTCTTTTATATAAAACTATAAAACTTGTAAATAGTCTTAAGGCTTTTTCAATGTTGAGCCTTTTCTATTTTCGCCATAAATTTCTCTTTTTATAAAATGGAGTCAGGGGGACTCTCCTTTTTTCCTTTACCTTTGAGTTTCTCATTTCTTGATACCAACGTTATGATTACCTTTGATATTAGATATAGGGCACTCCTATAGTCTGAAATTAGCATTAAACTGAATGCATTTGACTTAGTGATAGTGCGAAGCTTACACATTTACTGGTGACATTCTGTTATATACCCATTGTTGAAATTGTATAGGTGGGAGAGGGACAACCTTCGGTGATCTTGAATTACTTTCAAGGTTATTATTTTTCACTATGTAAATAAAGTTTAGTTTTTTAAACGGGTAGATGAACTTTTGAGTCAACCTATCGATGGAGCGTGAAGAGACAAAAAACTTTTATACTGAGGTACTCCTTAATAATTCATTCATCGTAATGATTTGCGCACAGATTAAACGAAGTATAGGTTGGGTGCGATTTCATCAGACTCATCGGACTCACTGACCTTTTCACACTTTAAATACTTTCTTAATAAGAAAATGAATAAGCCCTCTGAAGTAACTTTTACACAAGCGGTAGAGCAATACAGAGGGGCTGATGAAATTGCTTTTCCCCTGTTTGACAAGAGATCAAAAGCCTTTGCTATACTTCAACATTCTTTGACTCAAAAGAAACCGACCAGTCGCTATCCCTAAAATACAATATAAAGACGAACTCAGTGCGTTTGCTTATATTCAGGGATATAAAACTCAATTTTTGGAAGGATTGATGGGTGGCTGAAGAGATTAATTGGAAAATTGGTTAAAATTAAACACAAGTCTCCCAAGTTTTCAAGAGCGAAGCCAAAACCCTCGAGAATACTTCACAAGCCATGAAACAGCTCCCTCCCTACCACATGCGAGGCCTAACGGAGTCCTTACATTCTAAAATATTTGCAGTGTTCTTATGTAAAACTGACAAAAGTTTGATTTGAATACCTCCTCCGCTCTAAACTACTATTCGTACCGAAAAATGGTGTTCTGATAATCTTAAGCTTGCTTTCTTATCTTCCGAACTGTAATAAAATTTTCATACCTTTCCTAACAAAATTATTTAAAAAAATTTATCTTAGCCAAATGACTACGATTTCTCAAACAAAAACTCTCAGCTGAGTAATCATTGTAATGTCGCTGTGCTGTCATGGCATGCCGTGGGCTGATGATATCTAATGTAGCTGCCTACAGATTCGGACTCCGGCTGCACATACACACATACAATTATCACTCAGTTGAGAGGTATTGTGCGTTAAATGGTAAGGTTACTTTGTAATCAAAATTATTTTATTATTTTGTTAAGTAAGGTATATAGGAAGTGTAGTCTTTGGGAAGGTAAGGAACCAAGCTGTAAATTACTAGAAGACTATTTTCCTATATGGATAGTAGTTTAGGCTCTGGTTCATACATAAAGCCAATGTTTAGCACTTTTCCATAAGTATCAATATAGAACATTTTAGAAAACGGACTCCGAACGCACACATCTAGATTTCCGTTTCATGGCTTGGGAAGTATTCTCGAGGGTTTTGGCGAAGCTGATCAAGATTGTGTATATGCATTTGTGCGGATGAGATATTAAAAACAAATCTGCAAGATTAGTCCTTTCCCAGAATACATTTGTCGGGTATTCATTCGGGTGGGGAACACTATGAGCTGCTGCAAATTTAAAGATTCAGAAAAGAGCTTAAATATTCATCCCGCACGAGTTGTTGAAGTGGAATTTCTAATTCACCGCACATTATGCAAATAAAACGATTTCAATTTAATGGAAGAAGACAGACAGCATATGAATAGTTGTTGAGATTGTTTGAAAATCTACTGAGTTTGGATGCTGTGCATCTGCATCAGACATATTTCAGTTTGCAATATATGAAATACAAATGAATTATGCTTATACATAAAGCTCTTACCCTATTTAGATTCACATAGACAAGTACCGAGCGTAAAGTATATTATTGAAATTTTATTTTGTAGTTAAAGCTCATCGATAAAGAAATTCCTTCAACTATCAAACAGAACAGATTTTATGGTGATTTTGAGAGAACGTGGAAATTAACACAGTTAATGTCTGCTCTTTGGATTTCTTACTCCAATGAGAATTTGTAATTTGTGGTTTATTTGAAAAGCATTTTTTGATTTCTACTGATGATTTGATAGATGCACACAGCTGAAGTAATTCGTTCAACTCCACCCTCCCCTATTTACTAGTAATTTTTTATTTTTTTTTCATATATTAATTATTATTAAAATGAGGGATGGAAACGGAGATACCACCTCTCATCTAGTCACTGTGACCTGTAAGATCTATCGTGACATTACTTCTAAGTGTCCTAGGGCACCCATATGAACTTAAAGTCTTTTATAAAACCAAAAACGTTTTTCGGGCCTTCTTTGCAACATCCTCTGGCAGTATGAATGCCTTTTCTATGTGCTTTAGCCTTATGGGGGTCAAAGCTTCACAATCACATAGGGCGTATTCATCAATCTCATCGTCTTCCATACAGAAGCGATAGGTCTTGCAATAGAACTTTCACATCTTCCTAAGATGCTATTTAAATGGACAATGCCCAGTAATGAGCCTGAATTCCTTCCTGCTGCGAATGAAGAATACTTTTGTCCTCTGTTGCAAATACGTATGAATTGCTTCGCTTTTCTGAGAATCGAGGTAGTTTTGCAGTGTGCCAATTTAATTCTGTCCTCCCAAAGCCTGACTTGTGCCCTAATGTGGTTTTTTGGGTGTCCAAATACAAGCTCAGATCCATTTTATCTTTGTATAAATTCAGCTTGTACTAAGAATAGTTGTTGGAATAGTGGCTAATAATTTAGTTTTTTTTTTTTTTGCTAGCTGATTTAGCTTGTTAACCTTCTACGTGCTTCTACCTTTGCCAACCAATAGTAATTTTTTGTGTGAAGGTCTGTGGAATTTTTTATCTACCTTATATCCCATAGTAATAGATATGCATTTAGAGTTGGCGTGAAAGTACAATGCTCTAAATTAGAAGTTCATAACAGGAGCTATGGGCCAACGCTTCATTGGAGCTAGGTAAAAGCTTTGAAAATAGCATTCAAAACGAGTGAAAATTGCATCAAAGAGGCGATGAAATACCATCAATTTTCACTTTTTGGGTTGCGGGCGGACTGGGAGGAATACATTTGGAATGAGGTTTTGCTTCGTTCAAAAATCTGTATATAGCCTGTAGATCCATTAAGCAAGGTGCGAATGTTAGGTACATAAAGGCGCAAATCCTGATGATGAATTTTAGGCAAGGTGCAAATGTTAAAGGGTATTTTCTTTTTACCGTGTGTTGGATCACGTTGTGATTTAAACTCCAATTTCGAAATTTATTGATGTGAGCTCCATAGATACAAATTATAAAACTGTGCCTTTAATTTAATCATTTCTACTTTTCATATACCAAAAAAAATATTAATAGATTTTTAATGGAAGCATATATGGAGGTAGTTTCTTTTATTGAAAGAATTGTTGGCGCGTCATATTTCAAAAGATATAAAAAAATATGTGTGATAAGGCTCGACAACTGAGGCATTTGATCATAATTTGTAACATTAACAAGTTCTTAAGTTGGATTCTGCGATATCTGTCAAAAGACAATTTTAGTGAATACACTTCTTCCCTTAGCTGCCACACTTCTGCCGAATAACATAGCTGCCACACTGGGGTCGTTTCGTACCCCAGCGTTTAAAAAATTAGATTTCGAAGATTAGGTACATTAATTTTTTTTTCTTAAGAAAAATTTTCTGATATTCGTTAATACTTACTTTAAAATATAAAATGCTTGTTTTCATGGAAAAATAATTTTTTGTATTGAAAAAAATTTTTGAATGCAAAAAAATGGTGAAAATGCCTACTTTCACTAATAAAATTGTTTTTTTTTATTCTTTCATATTAAGACCTAAAAATTAAGTGGAGTACTTTTGGAATATGTATCTTTAAGGAAACAAATAGTTTAATAGTCAGCGTTTAAAAAAAGGTATTTATTTAGAAGTTTAAAATTGTAGTATGAGGGCACGAAACATATCGTTGTTTTGTTGGCAGCTTGATTCTTTCATAAGTTCCTTTTTGAGGATCAATATTTAATATTGCAGCTATGCTGATCTTGATCTCTCTGCGCAATGTTGGTATTTTGAATCTTTCGGTAATGTAAGGCTTAATCAAGTACATGCACAGATTCTCAAGACACATTGCTTGCTGTACATTTTTCAATACTATTCTCGGCTTTCAGCTTACATTTGAAAAGAATTCTTGCGTTGACTGCAAACTAATCAAGCATCCCGTAAAAAATACGCATCGGCTACCTGCGTGTCCTGTGTGTGACTGTGTATGAATCGCACAGTTGGTCGAATGTGTCGGTTCCTCCTTTCGTTTCATTATAATGTAGAACGATGTTTGCTTTACCATTAGTAATTTCTGTTTTATGTTCCTTGGGTGTAAAAGAAAGCAGCGTCAAATCTTTAGTGTAGCAGAACTTTATACTCGGAATTTGCTATAATGCGGAATAACAGCTCGCCACATATGCCTCGAGACACAAATTGTAAAATTGTTTAAATGTGCATATATAAAATATGCATATTTTACCACTACGTTAAAAGTAAGAAAGTTTAACTAATTTGTGTATTTAGATGCACCGAATAGGTAACAAAAAAAAACAAATCTCATTGTGTATTAGGAACACCGCTGATGAGCTCCGTGGCGGGAGCGAAAGCATTTCGGAATAGCCAAATAGATGCCTGAACGGTCCCCATTTTTATTTGCATAGGCCGAGCACCCACTAAACACAAAATCGGTTTTCATCCGATAACTCCTTTTGCAGCGTTCGTGGGCGTAGATTATACGCCATCTCATAAATACGAAATCGTATTATATACATATGCATTTAAAAAAATGTTGGCCAACCAAAATATTATACTTACATACTTGCTTTCAAATAATGACAAAACACAACACGAAAAAAAAACTTTTTTTTTAATTCGATCAGTAATTGTAGCTGCCACACTGGGGTCTTTTACGGCACCACTCAACTTTGTGTAGATACTTTATTTTGTCTCAAGGGGTTCGGCCACTCTTCAACTAACGACAGGTGGGGTCTATAGTCCATATTTGTAAAAGCGGGAGTTTTAAATTGGACTTGAACACGACTGGGGTCAGTCTGACCCCAGTGTGGCAGCTAAGGAATCAACAACGTAAATTTCTTAAGGAAGGAGGAATTTAGGGTGTAGGCATTCATTTAGGGGGTCATAAGAATTGGTCTTACAATTAGACAATTTCTAGTTTTTTACTTGTTCTCTACTAGCATTATTTCTGTGCGTTACAAATGGAATGACAAGCTTAGTATAGGTACCCTATAGATTTCATCTAGGTAATATAGCCACGGCCTTAGTGTGTAAAAGATTGTTAGTTGGGTTCCAAACTGATTATACAGACTTTATAGAAACCGCGGCTACGTGCGACAATGCCAATGTTTTTTAATATAACCGCTCCTGACTTTCCCCGTGGAATTATTTGAAACTAAATGTCCAGGTAGTGCCTGCATTCCTCTGGTAATACCACGCAGCTAACCTTAAACGCAATGGTGCATTTCGCACTTTTATTTTGATTTATTACAAAGGAATTAATTTAATAATTTATAGCGGATGAATTTGGAAAACAGTAGCTTTTCTATTACATGTAATTTTTTTATTTAGTTATAAAAGAAGAAAAATTATTGAAAACAAAAAAAAAAACATCAAAGGAGATGAGTTTTTGAAACCCCAGTAAAACAGCAAAGAGAGTAAAATATTTTATGAAATTACATGACAAGGCATGACTATGACATTTTTTCATGACTTCAGGGGTAAATTTCAATATTGATTACTTTTGAGTTTGACGAAAAGTAATTTAGGCAAACCATCAATAATAAAGCTAATAAAGGTAGAGTGTACACTTGTTTTGATAATACATACATATCTAAGAAAATATGCTGCTCTTTGAACATCGTAATTAATTTTGTTATTTGTTCCGGTACCCAAAATTAGTTACCATGGAATTTTAGAGTGGGAAAATAATGATAAAAGTTTGTGAAGTACTGTGAAAAGTATTATTTCTCGTTTACATGATGCAATTAAATACGTTGGATCAGAAATATATCTGTGGTAAATTCGAATAAAAATTGATAATATCCAATTGTCCAATTATCCACCGATAACAGGCTTTAAATTTGTTGTTATCAAATGCATTTCAGCCTTGTTCTATTGGGATTTGGTGACACTAATTACACTTCCACAACTAGTATGGATGCATGTGGCAAGTTGATGCACAAATAACGACATGAAACACCAAAATATTTTTTTTTTATCAATACTAATGTCTAATTCACACCCTTAATTTTTACCTATTTGTTTTGGTCCTTCCTCGGACACCAAATTTTTCCGACAATATTCTCAGGATCAACCTCCACCAACTCTCAAAATTGAAGCCTAAAAAAATGCCCTTTATAGCATTTTTTTTTTTTTTTATTTGACTGGACTACATGCAGGCGCAGGCAGATAATACCGCGAACCGTAGTTGCATTGCTGATAGCTATCGTTGAATAGAATTCAAACCAACAAATTCTGTTTGTCGATCGGACCTGAATATTGAAAAAATGTTGTAGGAGAAATTTTTCTTCTCAATTTTTGAATCTACATGTCGTTCAAATTTCGTCGGGAAAAGTAATTATGTGATAGCGGGAAAGCAAAGAAATTTCCAAATAGAAAATGTTTCTCACTTTTATAAGGACGATTGAAAATTATACGAACAAATTTGTGACAATTGTCGCCAAATGAGACAAACAACCAACTGACAGATATTTCGGCCATACCTTGTTAATCTTCGTATCACTGGCAGATAGCAACGTATATAGAATACAAGGTAGTCCCATTATGAACCACGTTCCGCCATTAGTGGCGATATATCGGGAAAATGTATAGGAAAACACGGTGCAGAGAACACAATACTCTCGGCTCTCTCTCTATCTTTCCTATAGAAATTTTTATGCATTAGTCACGAAATTACGTCAGGGAATATGTGCCAACATCATAATGGGAATACCTTGGGCAGATAGTGTAACAGTTTGCGCTTAATGGGCCATCCCACACGAGTATTCCTGATGGAGTACGCAAACAGGTTTTCTGGAGAAGAGCTGAGAAGAAGTAAAGAGATGTCTCTCCAAAGTGTAGAGATATATCTTTGCTTCTTCTCACCTATTCCCTAGAAACTCGGTATGTATACTCAGAGCCGGACTGGGAGGAAGGCCGATCTCAGGCTTCCTCGCAGCTCGCCTCAAGGCTTGCCTCAGAGAAATTAAAACCAAATGATACCACCGGGCTTGGTGCTGTCATTGTAATTTTCTTAGTATATTTGTTGACAGCAGTAGGCCTGAGAGAGAAAAATTCCCAACATTGAGCAAAGCACGCTTTGCGGCTAGGCCTTGAGGCTAGCTGCTGGATTGGTTTTGTATTGCATCATTTTAAAACCCGTGTTGGAAATTTTGACAACACCTCAAGGAAGCCTCGAGGCTTGTATGTGTTTCTGCCATTATGAATTGATTTTGCCATGATTTCCTTTAAAAAAGCATTACTCTGATAAGTAGTTTCTTCGATTTGCTCTTCATCAGAATCGGTTTCTACATAAGAATTTGGAAATATTCTAGACAATATCTTTCCAGATAACTTAATAATTTCAGTTTTTGAAGCTAAAGAAAATAAACTAGATTTCTTTGCTGAACTGTATAGGTTTTTTGGATTTTGCAAATACAGCAAAAGAGTTGCTAATTCCACTTGTCTTCTATCTTGACTTATTGACTTATTTCAGTGTTTAAGGTTTTTAGTTCATTTAACAGAAATTTAAATATACCTTCACTTGGCATCTGGTCGCCCTAAGCCTTCAGCTGCTAGACGAATCGGCCCAAGACTTTATGAAGTTCTAAAAGCTTAGGATATTGAGCTTTATTCCACATATAAGAAGAGCTCATATCATTCAATGCTAAAACAACATATTCAATTACTGCCAGAAATCCTAAAATCATGTCCTCTATAGTATTCTACCTTATTTTTCAGTCAAGAATTAAATGTAAATGTTTCTTCCTGGAGATTTTCTAAAGAACTTACAAATTATTTATGAAACTCATTGTTTGTAACTGTCAGACAAAAATGGAATTGGATGTTCTCGGTTACAAACATTATTAAGAGAATCTTCATAATCGTTATATTCATCCGTCCTCCTCTTCATCTTCCGATTTTTAACTTGAAGCATTTACTTCGGCTTCAGCTTCAGCCATTTCTCTATGTTTATATAACACATCAGTAATTGCTAGATTCAAGTTAAAATTTTGTAGCCTTTCAAATGTCAATTCTAATGTTCTCCGAGCATCACAGGAACGAGCTATTGGCACTTATCCCAAATTGAAATCTTCTGCCAGGTGGTTTACATTAATGTTTAAATATCTATAATTACTTTTGCTAGTCCACTCGTCTAAAGTTATAGAGAATTTTTTATATTCTTCTTTATTGAATCTAATTCAGTAATAGTTTCAAGTTTGGCATTGTCATAAAACACATGAATGAGATCCATAGAGTTGTTTCTTGGTAATGAATATCCTTGTTGTTGAAGAAACTCTTGTATTAATGAGCTATTTGTAATGCAAGTTTTGATATGATTTCTTCAAAACTACTCCTTTTCACTTTCATAAAATTCAAAATATTCGTTTGTTTTTTTTTTTGAAGAAGAAGAAGAGGATGATCGAGGCGTTTCGTCTTCGCCGATCGTCTCACCTATCTTTCCAATAATTAATTTATGAACTGCTTTCAAATGATTATGTAAATTGTTTGTAGATGATCTTTTTCTGATCAACATTTTATTACAATGATTGCAGATTGACTTTTCTACCCCTAACTTTTTGAAACTACCCCAAACTTCAAAGACTTATTCATTTTGATATACAAATGAAATTAAAACAATTAAATAAATATTATTGGAGTTTATTTTACAATTTTATTATTTTAAGTAGTAATATTAAAGTAATTTAAAGATATCTACACATTATTTAGGAATTTTGTAAAAACGCATCTTCTTAATCTAATTCTGTCGAAACGTTGCGAAAGAATATATGAATTATTTTAACACCCTGTGTTTTATTTAAAATCTCATTAGACATAAGGTACAGATTTTATGTTACGTTAATTTTTGAGAGATGAAATTTATATAATAAAATTAAAGTTTTAAAATGTAAAATAGAAAATACAAGCACAGAAATTAGAAACATACTTAATACTTACATGTTTTGCACTTATTTCAATTGGTTCAATTCTAATAAGTTAAAAATTAATTTTTACATAGTAATTTGAATTCTTTTAAACCGATTTTCTTAAATTAAAAATCGTTTTTCAAATGTGACAAAGTTATTTTAAAAACCAGTTTTATAAAACCGGGTTTGAAAAATCGCCAAACCCTACTATTTTCGTATTCCATACAAAAATGGCTACTTTAGTAGGTCAGAGATGAGTATCATTACACAAAAACTAACTAATTTGGAACTAATTTATTGCTAGTCTATTTGCTCACTCTTTAATTCAAATGAAACAGCAAACTTCATAGAGTTTGTGTGGATATGTCATATCATCACTGATTTTCTAAATTGGGTTTTTGGGAAATGCAAGCAAATGAGGTTGAGATGATCCAAAAAATGAAAAACAAAAACTTCTATTATACTTGAAGCAGTAAGCTGTCTAATTCAGTCAATTTTCGAATAAGGATCAAAAAAATGTTTTTGAATGGTACATACCTATTCAAAATTTTAGATTATACTAGGTCAAACAATTTGCCAATATACTTACATTAGTTACGGTAAAAACCTATATTTTCTTTGGCACCCACTAAATCCTCTAAATAATAACATCATCTATGCTAGAGCTATTTCGGAATCACATCAAGCGAATATTTTTGATCATGTTATTTCTAAGGGGTTGATCGAAGATTTAATCAGCTGAGCCAACTATAGAGCTCCAAAAAGTTCTAAGTAAGCGTGATAGTGATGCTATAAGTTTTAGTGGCGCTACTTTTGTTTTGGCTGTAAAGCCTGATTCAGATTGTTCGACAGTAACAGCAACAGCGGCAGCGGCAGCAATGCAAAAAATAGTTTTACTGTCGAGTGTATCAGATTGTACTACAGCAGCACAAGGCAGCAACCAGAATCCTCTGACGTTTCTGTATGCAATGACAACATATCCACGCTGCATATGAAGATAGTGGCAGCAAATTTAGAATTTGAGATGACTAGGCAGCACGACGTTTGTGCTGCTTTCTCTCAATCAGCTGATCGTTCTCAACCAATGAAAACCATTTGCTGTCGCTGTCGCTGCCGCTGCCATGCCAATCTAATTCATGCTTAAGGAGTGTTACGTGAATCTTCCTAAAGAAGTCTACTGTGCGTAAGTAGATAGTGGCAGTATATGCCTTTTCAGAGGCATCACAGAATCCGTGAAATTGTGGCTCCTGCCTTGTTCGATGTTTGAACCTTAGAATATAAAACAAATAAGAGTGCTGATAAGTTCGGTATAGTGAAGCCGAGCCTACATGTGTGAAATTTGCATACATCGATGCAAGCTTAAATCAACACTTGATTAGTTTTGAAAATAACTATTATTTGTTTTCACTATGAAATCACAATTAATTAACAGAAATAATTTACTGCCACGAAAACACAAAGCTCACTTTACGGATAAGAATTATATTTCTCTTTCTCCAATGCATTCCGTCCTTTGTTATTGCCTTCCCCTTCGAAGAGGAGAAGAAAGCTTCATTCATGTACACGAATTTTATACGATACAAGCATTCCTGTTTGACATATGTTCTAAAGTTTAAACCAACGAGGAATTTTTATTGATTCAATATGGTCCAGTTCCTTTTCTATTTTTTCCCCAGACGTTTGCAATTTCGCTGGATGGATTTTGATCCCAATCCGTGCCTGCTTTCCAAACATACTGTATCAATAGCTTAGCCGTTGTTGTTGTTGGAGCCAGTCATCGTAAAGGATCGACTATTATGTCAATCCTTGAAAGTAGAGCTCGTTTTGTCAATGCCAGCTCACGGCTTTGGTATTTCCACTTGAAGTGAAATTCGTAGTTTTTTAGATTCCATTGCATTCCGTCTTTATGGGATCCCACTATTCCATTTATAATATTCCTGTTTCTCGTATGTCTTCTGGAATATTTTTTAAAAGCTCTTTGTAATGAGGAGGTTAAACCCTCCTTTGTTCAATAGTACGATTATTTGCTTTTGTAACTGTTGTACTTTCGCTTTCGCATCTCCTCCTGCTAGCATGTCATTGACATAAAAGTCTGTTATCAGTGTTTTTTGGGCATTAGAAAGTAAGTTAGCTTCATCTTCAGTTAGCTGCTGTAACGTCCTAATAGCAAGGACAGTATATACATAACGATGTTTTCGCCACCTTAAAAGTATTTGCGTACGGTCTTGCTGAATTTCTGGCCCGTTGTAGAGGGTCATTCAGACTTTTCCCAGCTGCTGTTTTGGAAGACGCATCGAAAACTATTCTGAGTTTGGTAGTTGTGCTGTCTGCTTTTACGACGGCGTGGTGTGGTAGATAATATGTTTGTGATTCAGCCCTATGACGAGGCTGCACTAGGTTCATATGTCTCATTATTAGATATTCACTTAGAATTCTGTTATATTCCATTTAGAGCTTTGGATCATTAATTAACTTTTTTTTCGATTTGTAAAAGGTGGATCGTAGTTTTATTTCTTGATTCTCCTAGCTCTGCTCTATCTGTTTTGAAAGGTAGTCGAACAATATATCTGCTGCTTTCACCCCTTTTGTATGTTTCTCTGAAATACTCTTCACATTTTTCGGCTTTTTGGTTCGATGTCGAGTTTTTTTCTATTTCCCACAACTGCACAAGATTTTGATCTATCTCAACCAGAGAAAGAAAACTTGACAACTTGGTTGTTTCCTGCAAGATGTGAGGGATACTACTAAATAAAATCCAACCCAGTTTAGTGCTCTGCGCAGCTAGTTGTCCACTATGTAAACCTTCTATTATGATGTCAGCGTAGATATCGGTTCCTAATAGTAAATCAATGGGGCCGCGTTTCTCGTAGTTTGGATCTGCCAATATTCAATTTTCTAGATTTTTTTTCCTGGATGCCTCTTATTTATGTCTCAGAAAGGAGAGAGCTTAGTTTGGGATATACAAGCGCTTCGACGATTAGATAGGATTTTTTTGTATATCGTAGCTGGATGCTGATTTTTACCTTACCGTGTGTTCTAGCGGATTCTGTTCCTCCGCCTCCCGGTATAGTTGCTGTAACGCATTGCTTGTGCAATTTTAAATTTTGAACTGCCTCTTCTCTGATGAGAGATACTTGTGCGCCGGGTCTATTAGTGCTGTAAGCATATCGATTTGTCCAAAATTGTTTTTTACTCTAACCACTGCCGTAGTCAAATGAGTTTGGCAAGCCTTAGGTCTGCTGAAATGCAGGCTTCTGAGTTCCTTTTCTATATTTTGAGCTTCAGTGTTGGCTTGGATGGCCAAATGTGCAGCCATGTTGTTGGTGTCCGAATTTTTGTTCGTAATATTACTGGCACCTTAATGTAGCAAGCTGTGGTGCTTTTTTCTGCAGTGAATACATGTATATTTTGATTTACATTTTTCTATGTTATGATGTGCAACACATCAGGGCGCGTTTAGGCGGAGACCAAACCAATTTGTAAGAATTGGTAGTATTTGGTCACAACCATGTAAAAGTACCAACCACTTCGGTATGGTTTGAAATTATGTGGAGCAAAAATCAGTAATTTTGGCCGGTTTGGTTTCCACCTAAACGCGTCCACAGTTAGGAGAAATCCTTTTCTGAGAGATGAATGCATTGCGGTCAAGCTTCTTGAAATCGCCGCATTGTTTCCAGAAGTTCTAGGAGTTCTTGGATGGATGGCATTTCCTTTGGTTTTGGGCAGGCTTTAAATAAGCGGAGTGTTTCCGTATCGAGTTTTCTATAGCAATGCACACTATTATCGGATCCCATTCGTCAGTTTTGCAGTTCAGATTTTTCAGATGCTTCTAGACACTCTTGGATGAGATCTAATAGCATAATAATATCTTGCTGCGATCTATGCTCTATTCTTTTGGCATCAATAATGGTGTTAACGTACTTACATTGATAATATTTTCCTATTATTGTTGAATATTGTTTCAACTAATTTTAGTCCTGTCTCGCAATTTCTTCCACTCAATTGAAGATGACTACTAATGCTTCTCTTGGCATCTCCTTCCAGATGGTAAAGCAAATATTACACCTTCCCGATGTCACTTAAGAAAGGATTGTTATGAATAAAATTTCTGAAGATGTCGATGAATGTTTTCCACTCGTTATAGTTGCCATCGAAACTTAGAATTTTCATGGGTGGCAATTTTGGAAAGTTGTTGGCTCTGTTTGCTACTTGGAACATAAAAGGAATGGATATGTGACCGATATTTGGCGAAGAATATCGGTTTATTTCCATCGGTACTTCTTTATTTGTTGAGGTTAAATCATCTTGGTTATTGGCTCTCAGATTAGAAACGCTTCCAGCTTGCTCTTGAAGGGATGAAATTAATTTTCTGGTTGTATTATAAATTTCTCTGGTTTTCCCATACAAGTGTTTAGAGAAGTATGGATGCACATCTGGAATAACTTGCTTAAGCTCTTGTTGCAGATTGCTGCATTTTGTCCAAAGCTCGTCTAGAATTTTCTATATGTGCCAGAAGATATTCTAGATCTATTCGTAAAAACCCATCTTATTTAAGTTTATGAGGAGACTTTCAATATCTTTGGCTACTACGTTTTGCTCTTCTATGAGCTTATCAACTGCCATTATTACTTCTTTATACAGTAGAGCAAGAACAGGGTGCGGTACCTTTTGATTTAAAACTACTGTTTAGGAGGTGTTACCTAACTGTTAAGTGTAATCGTTGCGGGATTTTGGTACAAATTCCTGCTGTAGTACGCTGCTGGGCTTTTCTGCTATGCGATGCTGCTAAGTAGTTGCGTAGTAAATACTTTGCTGATGAACTCGGAGTATGTAGTCTTATAGAAAAAATTCAAACTTGCAGTGCTAGAAGTATTACTGCTGAAATAATCCAAGATTTTTTTAATTATTGTTGGTAATTAGTTGTTACCTCGAAGGACCATGTAACGCTGCTCAAACTTAATTTGAACACGTTAAACGTAGACGAAAACACGTTGTAATTTGATTCCCGACTGAACATTTTATTGCTCCAAAAGTCTTTAAATAGAAAAATTAAATGCTTACATTAAAAAAATAATAATAATTTGTTGTCGACAATGCATTCACCCATGTTAAGCAACAACATTTTATTTACGCTTCATTGACCTAGTGAGTGTAACCAGGACTCACAAAGCAGAAAAAAAATATTGAATATTATTGTTGCGACATGCGTTAATAAATCGAGAACAACAAATGTACAGAGGTATGCAGTTGACGATTTATTACAGAATTGTAATTTGTTTGTTCAGTAAAATCAAGTAGACTGTAATTAATCTCAATAAAACGAGAACTATAAAAACATTTTGCTTTTGATATTTTCTCAATTTTATAAAAATAAAGGGATGGCTTTAGTATATTAGACTTTAAGGTAGGATACCACCTTTGGTGGAATTTTTTTAAGAGTTTTTAATGATCGCTTTAAGGCATTTATTACTATGTCTTTCAAAGCACGTAGGACTTTTTCGAAATTTTGGGTTTTTTTAAATATGGCGGTCATTAAAACAAAAGTGAATTTTTCAGAGTAAAAAAAGTTGCTTAAACTTTCCACCTTGTTCACACTCCAGACCCATGAGCGACGCTCATGGGACCCAATCGAACGCTCCTATAAATTTCAGTATTGGCCCTCAGCCCTCCTTGCCAGCATCGTGTAACTCGTCCAGGTGGTGTGAGCCAAGGAATCTGTACGTATACCTGAGAGTGCTGGGCACTGACAAAGAAAGTGCATCACTGTTTCCGACTCCTCTCCGCAACCCCTACATATAGGATCGTCAATAAGTCTCATCCTGTGAAGGAGACCCCTGCAAGAGGAGTGCCCAGTAAGAATGGGCACCTGAGTTCTCATGGTTGGCTTGTTAAGTGCCAAGAGCTTATTCGTTTGATTCGGGTTTGGTTTATCCCACAGTTCCTTTGTTGTTCTATCCGAAGCCCAGCTTGAAATGATAGAAGCAAGGTGTTTTGGTGCAATCCCGACTGTAGAGGCAGGTTCCTCCGAGGGTGCACCAAGACGAGCAAGCGAGAATGAAAGGGCGGTCATTCCCGTTAATGTTGCTGTGCCCCGGCACCCTCTGCACTATCACCCTGTTATTCCGAGAGATGGAGTTCAGGGTGGTTTTGCACTCCATTAGTAGCTTGGAGGTTATAAAGAGCTTAGATGAAGCCAGCTGCTTGGCTGTCTGAGCAGATGGCTATCTTCTGGTTCTCAGTATCAGCGCTTCGATATTGGCCTTGACTTCTGCCTGGAAAACCGTGGCATGACTTTCAAGGTGCAAGGCAAATTTAATCTCCTCGCAGAAAACTCCCGATTCGACACCTCCATCGGGTTTAGAGCCATCAGTGTAAATTGTAATTGGGTTTGTCAATGGTTGAAACACGGATAGTGATTCCCAATCTGCCCTGTATGAAATTCTAGATTCAAAATTGTTTTTCAGCATGGTTTCGAGGTGGTGGTCACTGTCCCTATCGATGACAGATGCGATAGACTGCACGAACTCATAAATGGTTTCATGTGGAACTCTGATTTCAACATGGAGTCAGCCAAGATTAAGATGCAGTCTTAGTGCTTTAGTCGACGCCCCTGCTTAATATGTATTTGCACCAGGTGTATGTTAGCCAGAGCCCGAGTGCTATTTGACTTAAAAGCACCGCTTGCGATGATTGGCGAAGTCCATTGCTTTCCACCTCACCACCGAACAGTAGGTTAACATGGGTTGGAAGACGCTATAGTGTATATCCATAGGATCATCCGCGGTTTGAATCCCCACTCCTTCCCTACCGCTCTGCGGCATATTGCAAAAACTCTAAGAGCTTTGTTCGCTCTGTCTTCGAGGTATGGTTTCCAGTTTAACTTTTGATCAGGTATAATACCTAGGTAATTTCACCCTGTCCTTTAACTTCAAACGCGTGGAGCCAATCGAGGGAAGGTTTAAACTGAGGATATTCCTTTTCATGGTGAAGAAGCATAGATCAGTTTTCAGTTCAGACATATGTGAGGCTAGTAAATATTTTCAACTAACCGTCAACCTGCCGCAATGCCTACGCCATACAGTATTAGAATGAAAAGATCAACTAACGATTTATATTTTACTATTTGAAACTAAAATGATCCACGATAGGGTCGGTAAATTGAAATATGCTGATATAAGACAAATAGTGTGCGCCCGATCGACCACCCAAAGACACGCGCTGAGAGCGCTTACTCATAATCGGTTGATAACATTAGAGAAAGGTTTCAGTCACCGTTCCAAAGAATTGTTTTCAATTTTACACAATATTTCAAAGAATATTTTAAGCCAACAAAAACAAAAGATCATTTTTTCAAATTTTCAATGTGGTATCCTGCCTGAAGATACAAAATCTTTGCTGCAACAGCTTAGTCTTATGAAAAATTGTCGAGGTGGGTTCAATCCTACACTTGAATCTATACTTCTTTCTCAGATCATAAAAGCCAGTTCGCAGAGAATTTTTGTCCTTCAATCAGCCAAAAGCAGTGAGGATATTCGTATTGATGTTTTACTTCACTTATATATACATATACACTTACAAATGTAGTCTATGGTAACACTGGCGTAATATCAACTAAAATTTTCGGTTATTCTATCACCAAGAAATGTTAGTAGAAGAAGGTAGACTTAATCAAATTGAGCAGCTCCATAATTCATAATTATAGGCGGTGGTAAATATGAGAGTACTTTTGTATAGTTAGTAGCACTATAAACAAATTTTAGTATTTAAGTATAATCATCTTTCATAAAATCTCAATGTAAAATTCTAGTGGATTGCCATAAAGCTTTATTTTATAATAATATGATAAAAAATAATATAAAAAATATAAAAACGAAAAAATTTTTTTTTAAAGCTTCCAAAAATACATAAATTGCATGTTTTCTCTGCTTTCACTTAAATAGTTTTAATTATACCTACCCAGCACAGCACAGCACAGCACAACACAACAGAATTCCACAAAAAGTGGGCGCCACAAACATTAGTTACAGAAAATAAAATTTTCACGGAACGTGTAAACAGCTAGTACTACACCTTGATAAAAAAAAAAAAAAAAAAAAATTAATATCGGCTCATTAAAATAATTCAACATTTAGTTATTATTGTTTTTCAATATTTTCTACATTTGAACAATTGCAGACAACAACGCTCATCGGTTTGTTAAAAACTGCCCGTCTCCTTCGTCTCGTTAGAGTCGCTAGGAAAATCGATCGCTACTCTGAATATGGTGCTGCCGTGCTGGTTTTATTGATGGCAACATTTGCCCTTATTGCCCACTGGCTAGCATGCATATGGTAAATATCTAGCGAATCTCCTCTATATACATAATATATAGGACCAAATGTCCCTAATAGTCCTCTTATATTGAAATCCTTGAACAAAATTTCAGGTATGCGATAGGTAATGCAGAGCGACCGATTCTACGTAACAAAGTTGGCTGGTTAGATGCATTAGCTGAGGCCACAAAGGAATTCTACCATCAAAACAATACAGGTGGACCCTCCATTAAGGTGAGTTATATAGTGACCTGCACATTTTAACATACATATATGTATATTGGGGGGGGGGGGGGCAATAGTATACATTTTACTAATAATTTAATTTTCATTTTAGTCGCGCTATATAACAGCGTTATACTTTACCTTCACATCACTTACATCGGTGGGGTTTGGAAATGTTGCGCCTAATACAGATGCTGAGAAGATTTTTACAATTTGTGTGATGCTTGTTGGATGTAAGTAGAATTTAAATTAATAAATTATTAAATAAGGTAACAGGGAGGGGCAAGATAAACCCAAATTGAATACCCGCCAAGAGATCATAAAACAATGGGCTACATGCGTTTGAAGAAATGGACACATTATTGTAAAAGATACATTTGCGGCCACGCGCCAATTGTGGTTGTATCGAACTTTATTGCTCATATTTTCTGGCTAGTGCCCAAGAATCTTTCAACATTGGAGATAATTTAAATATGACTTTTAGAAGACTATGGAAACGTTTTTTGTATAGAAAATTATTTAAATTATTCCCTTTATGCATGAATTTTCTAAAATTATTTTACAGTACTTATCGTAAGCAACCATAACTTTCTAAGCTCCAACAAGTAGCCATAATATAACTTGCGCCTATTTTACCGAATTAATTAGATTCAGGGTATATTTTTTTAGATTGGTATTCCTCATTGAGCTATTGTTTTCCATTCCAATAAGACTTGACTAGTCCCAGATTTGTTCGTCTATTATTACCATACCTGTTTTCTCCTTTAGCTCATATTTGCAACACTTGCTTCATGATGTCACGTTTTCCTAACCATTTTAAATTATATAAAGTCATTCCTATCCCTAAAAGCTCGTCTGAATTTCGTCGAATTTCTATTCTTCCTTTTCTATTCAAAATCATTGAGAAAATCACTAATTTCCTCTTAAGTAACTCTTTTTTACATAGCTTCCAGTCTGACTTCAGAGCAAAGCAAGCTGTAATACGCACTGCTGAAAATTACGAATGAAATTGAAGGTTTGGATAACGATATATTTTCGATGGTTGTTTTTCTTGATTAATAATAATAAACAACTTTAATTTTAGCATTCATGCAGTACGCTTGATATCTGATTATTTATGTGGACGCTTTCAGGCAGTCTTTTCCACTGAAAAGCTCTCCTAATTTAAAGCAGTGAATTTGGGTGTTCCACAGGGCTCTATTTTGGGACCGCTCCTATTCATTATATTTATTAATGATATTTTTGACTGCCCCAGCATTCTCGCTTACATCTTTATGCCGATCATGTACAATTATACATCTGTCGTCCTATTGGTTTAGCTGAGGACGGGGTGTTTTGTATTAATTATGATTTAGAATCAATAAATAGGTGGTCAACTTTGAACAGACTTAAATTAAGTCCGAACAAATCTAAATGCTTAGTTATTTATAAGACATTGCTTAATCTAAATAGCTTTCCCGTTGTTGAACTCAATGATTCCACTATCGGTTTTGCTCAATCCGTTCGAAACTTCGGGGAATAACCATATAGATTTTGTAATTCAGAAAATATTTGATGCTCTCCGCACAGTGTGGCTATCCGCCTCATATACTCCATTCTTGACCCGCGTATTACTACTTCGCTCTTTACATGCTCCTATAGTAACCTATGGGTGCGAGGTCTTCTGTAAACTTGACTCGGAGTCCTTTTGTAAACTTAATATCGCTTTTAATTCAATAGTGTGATATGTTTACAATCTTCGATATGTTTACAGTCATGTTTCGCGATACCTCTCGTCCATTTTCGGATGCAATTTTTCAATTTTACTCAAGTTTCGTTGTATCTTATTCTTGGCTAAGGTAATTAAGTTTCAATCTCCCAATTGTGTTATATCTAAGCGCCAATTCTTCGTCCACGCTGTCAGAATTTGGAATATTTTACCAATTTCTCTGAAAAATTCTTTGGGGAGTATCACATTCAACTGCTTCAAAAACTTACTGTTTGAATATATGAAATCTAACTCTACTTTATTTAATTTCTAACTCTGTATATTGTGTATTTACATCTAGCTCAATTGATTATTTCTTATGATTGCATTTTTTATTTTAGTTTTAATTTAGTAATACGTATCCGAACTAGTAACTATTAGCTACAATTATTTTGTGATTGATTCATACATACCTATAATAGAGCAAATTCTTTAATTAATCATATTTTTTTGTACATATGTATGTTTCAACTATATTAAATATTTGGGAATTTCGATATGTTAAGTTTTGTTTTTCATTTGGTTTTATACATATATATTTTTGAACTTCGAGCTTATAATAAAAATCAATGTAAGATTTAAAATGTTCTCATACCTACCATGCTAAGAGTACCAACCTTATATTAAATGTCATTTTGGCACCATTCACTAGAAAAATCGGGCTGGGCAAAAAAAAAAGTCAAGAAAGTTCCACAGTAAAATTTTTTTTTTCTTCTGTTAGACATTACTGAATCTTACATGTGTAGGGTAACGTGGAGCACCTTCGAACCTTTATTTTTCAATCGAAAATTTTGATCACAAAATAGGAAAAATATACTAGCTCAAATATTTCCTAGCATTCCTAGCATTCCATTTAGCTGTAAAGGCGATTATATCCAAATTTTGACTTTCTCAACATCTTTAAAGTTCCTTTGACTGTAATGGTATTTATTTGCGTAAAAATAAATAAGTCTACCCTCCAACATGTTTTTAAAGCATATTAAAATTCTAGCTCAGAATTAAAAAAAAATATTTTGGGATAACTTGACTTATTTGGTGGAATCTCATTCCCAGAATGATTCTAGATTTTATTAACAGTCTTAACCTAGAAAGCACAATAAATCTTTTAGATCGTAGTGAATGCGACGCTAGCACCTACATACCCATCCACGAATCGAAATCTAAATCTAGCTTCGACCTAAAAGTTGAATAAAAATTATACGATGTTTATGGAATTAGATTTATAGTAAGCCTTCACATGGCTATGTCTTCAAAGTTCGCCAATTTTAAAGTCGTAATGAAAGGAAAATATTTGGGATATACCTACCTAATAATTTCCTCCATATAAAAAATCATGACTAGCTATAGAACTTTTCAATGAACTAGTACAGTATAAAAAACTAAAGCTATTGACTCATTCTTTCACTTAATTTTGATCTAAAAGCTGAATAGACTTTGTGGATAGAAGATAGACTTATGATATTTTTGCTCAGGTGCTGTCTGCAAACTTCGTTTGATTTTGAGGTCAAATTAAAGGCGAAATTTAAAGTAATTTTTCTTCTCATATTAATTATTTGGTATAAGATTAAAGTCGAAACTCTCAGCATAATAAACTTCAAAGTCAATTTATCCTATTTGGTAAAGGCAATAACTTCAATTTTTCCTATATTCAATTATGAAAACCCTCTAAGTAATATAGAAGTGTCATGAAATAGACTCATATTCATCGAGTAAGAAATATTTATTTCCAAGCCCATGCGCAGTGAAAAACAAGATAAGCATAAGCAACTGACACTACTAGCCCCTAGGCCTAATCAACAGACATGAGAGATGTCTTAAACCATGCATTATAATACTCTGAACATATCTTATTAACAATATTTGTTTAATTTAAGCGACGGAAATCTGGGGGGGGGGGTGATCAAAGTTTGATCTAGTACATTTTGGAAAATCTAGGAACAGCCTAGAATTCCTTAGGTCCCCATACTCACATTTTTAGTATTTCCCACTTTTTTGTTCAAACTGAGGTACTAGATTTTTAGCACCTTAGATCGGCTCTATCTCGGTAGGGCTATGTCCGAACGGAAAACGGGTTTCACTATTCACATCGGTTCATTACAGTTCGTAGAAGAAAAATTTTCCATGCATACTTTTACGATTGGGGGGGGGGAGGGGGTAAGAACTCTGGCGTGGCAGGGCGTATCAAATTAAAGGTCTCACCGAGTACTTCTGAGTGGTGTACTTTCTTTTCTGATTCAAAACTTTTTCGGGACGTTTTTTCCACCGGAAAATGCATTTTCATGCACTTGGGTCACATATACTCCAGCTACTGCATATATTTTTGCAGTTCTTTCTTTCGTGGCTATTAGTGCTCTGTTGTGAAATTTTTTTCGTAGTCATTTTACCAGTCTGCGAGAAAGCGTTTAAAACCCTTATAAAACCACTTATATCTACAACTTGGTTGCCAAGATATTTTGTAGTAGTTTTAAAAACTTCCTTCCTGCATATACAGGGTGATTCAGATCAAGATACCTTCCGGTATACCACGCGATTCCTTGAGGTAAGCTGATGAAAAAATTGTTCCACATACCCCCCCCCCCTATAAACCTTCCGTTAGGAGTTGTGGCCAGTTGAAGATTTCGCCAATATTCATGAACCCTGATGGGCATAAATGAGTATAACTTTTGCACCACCATATAGATTTTGGTTATAGTTAGCTTATTAAATAGCCAAGAATAGTAGCTGTCGAAAAGTGTATTACTCTGAATTTTCTAATTAAGCATCTTTAAATTATTCTCAAATATTTCAAAAATTTTGATTTTTTTACACACAATTTTCATAAATACCATCATTTATTTCAAAAACTTTCTTCCATGTAACCCAAATTTATTACTTCTTATTAATCCCCCTATTACCCTCTATCACGGGGAAAAAACCCATACCAATACCTGAATTAGTTTTACCACTGGAGGTTTATTGGCAGATTCAAGCCAGATAATAAAATTGCATTAAACCAATAATCACATTTAGGTACGTAGGGTCTTTTATGACTGGACCCACAATTGCTTTGGTTATAATTTTCTTATAATTTTTACTTTATTAATTTAAGCTAACAAAACCTATAAAAAATGCTGAAAGTGATATACTCCCTGGTCTATACATAATTGTGCCCTACGAAGTAATGAGTATCTTACTCTAACAAAATTATTACTATTATTTCTAATATGGTTACAAGCATTTTGTATCCTATTCCATAGATCTTCCCTAGAAGTAATAACTGAACTATAAACTATACTTTTTAAATGGCCTCATAAAAAAATTAAGAGGGGTGAGATCAGGTGATCGTGCAGGCCAAGTAATTGGTCCTCCACGTCCTATCCATCGCGCAGTATATTGCTCGTTAAGGTAACTTCTAGCCTGCGCAGAGTAATCCGGCGGACCGCCATCGTGCATAAAGTACATCTCGCTCCTAAGGGAAAGCGGAATATACTCATCCAACATGTCTTCTGAATCATGTTTTAAAAAGGAGAGGTAAATGGTACCATTCAATGTAGGTATGTGGAACAATTTTTCGATCAGCTTACCTGAAGGAATCACGTGGTATACCGGAAGGTATCTTGATCTGAATCACCGTGTATATGGCTCTATTGTTGTCTTATTCATTCTTTAAGAAATATTTAATATAAATTTACTTCAGAAATGAGTGAGCATGAAAAATAATTTATGAAATCAAACTTTGTCATACAACATAATTTTGTTTGCAATAATGTTTGCGTAATGCTTAACATTAATTTTCGATTAATATTGGAATAAAATTTCATGCAACTTTAATTTTATTGTAAAAGTTATACTTCCAGCTCCAAAAAGTACAACGGGCCTACTAAATTCTAAAAATAAATGAACTTAAATTAATATTTATTATTAAATGTATTTTGAATGTTAAGTTCTAAATCGTTTAAAAAAAATTAAAAATTAAGAGGGAAATCATTAAAGTTTTTTGTTTAATTCGCAAAAAATATTTGTGTGTCAATAAACGAAAAAGTTAAATATTGAAATGTTGTTCGCTGGAATATGTTCATTTATTCTTTTATAATAAAATGGCCGAATATTTTCACCTAACTTTGCAGCTCTTATAAAAGATTTTAGTTTCGTGTGAAATCTTCAGGATCGAAAATGTCAAAATATAGTCGATATAACACTTAGTTTTACACAGGTTAATTGATATTTGTGAAGAATAGTTCTTATTAAAGTATTTAATACCAATGAAAATAGCTTCCTTTTTTTATAAAGTTGTCATAAAAGCTAAAATACAGCTTTCGAGTTTTATAAAGGTGAAATCTTTTGCTCAATTCAAGTCGCAACCCAATGATTTTATAAGTGTTCTAATTTAATTTTTTAATATCTTTACAAAACTCTTCGACAACTAAAGTGCTCCGGAAGCTAAAATGTTTTAAAAGGCCTTTAAAAGATTTCGAATTATTATGACATACTTATAGAATAAATTAGTTTCCGGAGCAAAAGTATATTATAAGAGGATAGGAAAGAGTTCTCAGTGCTACATTATAAAACAATTTAGCACCGGAACTCAATAGGAAAAAGCAATACCTTATTAAAACATTTTAATTTTCGTGTAACTGTTATACAGCCCTTATAAAATAAAAATCTTATTTCTGCAACTAAGTAGCTTCAAAAATGCTCATTTTGATAAAATCACTAAAGTTTTTACCGCTTAATTGAAATAAACATTGTTAATAAAATATGTTCAGAGTAGCATAAATCACCGTTTACGACATCTCTCATGTCTGTTGATGTCGGGACTAAAGTTATATGAAAAATGGGCATTATTAGGGCATACTTATAGATAAAATACCCAAAAAGAGCAACTTAAGTATGGACAAAATACCTTCGGACGACTTAGACTTTCAAGACAAATTTATCTAAATGCAAAAATTCTGGGTCAAAGGCCATAATATTTGGGTAGAATTACCCATAAGGCGACAGAAATATTGGGCCTGTTACTTTCGTCGGTTTTTTTGGCCCCCCCTGGTACCTCGTAATATGCTTAATAGTTGATATATTGGGCCTTCTTAATTTGCAAATCGACGTTATTACATCTGAAATTGCTAGTTGGGACAACCAACCAAATTTTGTATACCACTTACTTTTAGATTTCGATAATTATCTGTATAACAAACAATTTGTAATTTTCTACCACAATTTCTGGAATAAATGTTCACAATGACATATGACGTCGCACTGACAGTTTGACACGTGTCGAAAGCTCTCCGCCGAAATCAATTCAAATGGGTTAAAATAATTGCTAGGCATCCCATCCATATGAGCATCTCTACTAGAGGTTTACATAATACATAAAATTGATTAAAATTTCTTTAGTAAAACAGAATTACACAATTCCTCATTTATAAACGAAAATTACGAACTGACACATGGTTATAATGCAAAAGATAATTATCACGAAAGTGTAGGCAAGTGTATACAAAAAACGAAAAGTGTTTCATATTGCATGACACGTATAACAATTGCGGTTAATTGGTTAATGGATTGACTCAGTGGTAAGCCGCGATAATTATTATTAAATTTATATTTCCTCAATTTCTGTTACCTTAAATTTTAATGAAAATTGCATGCACAATGAGAGTTATTTATTTACACGTTCTTTACTTAATTATCTTACATAGCAATGTTTAAAATTATATTATAGCGCTTGACGCTTAGTAATCTTGGTCAGTTATTGGGTTTAATGTCAGTTACACAAGAGACACAAAGAGACTATCGACACGCATATATATATATATATGTATAAGCTCAGGCAGCCAAGCCACAATAAAGGCATTAATTTGCAATGCCTACACTTCAAAGCTGGCTTGGGACTATGGATGCCCTAGATTTATTATCATATAATAATAAAGCAAACCTTAGGTGGGTACTAGGGAACGAGGAGCATGAATATATTGAAACTGCTAACTGTGAGGCTAGAAAAGGAACGGAATCGCCATTTAATCAAGAATCCGAAACCCTTCTGCGGCCTTACAAAAAGCATCTGACAGAATAAAAATTCTCAGAAAAGATGCACTACCTACAATAACAGAGCCTTCCAAGCTGAAGAAGCACATCAACGTCACAGACAAGGACATTGAAGAAGTCATCAGCTCTGGTAACCACTAGATCATGCTAAGTACGCAAAACTTGCTCCCAAATATTCCAATGAATGAATAACGATTTTCTAACACCCTAATGAGGTAATAACATTCCTAAAAAGGGCTAACGTAGACTGGCCTTAAATGGCAGGGCTACAGCAAAAACATCTTTTATGTCGCAATGCTTAGAGGTGCCCCTTTCACTCCTATTTATATAATAATAATGAGAAGTGAGAATACCATTGTAGTCCAGTCAAATAAGCCGAAAAAATGCTAAAGATCGCATTTAATTTGTTTCAGGCTGCAATTTTGAGGGTTGGTGTAGGGTGGTCCTGGGAGTATTGTCGCAAAAATGCAGCCTCTCAGGACCAAAAAAAAGGGGTGAAAGACAATAAAAACACCCCCGAACGCATGACAATCTATTTGCCGTGCGTGCTGTTTAGAAGAGGTAAAATTTTTGAAAAAATTGAAAATGCTATATTATTTAGAATATGATTCTAAATAAAAAAGTCTATGGTGGCCAACCCCTATCTCGAAGGGGCGTGACAGGAAAACCGAAAGAAGCTAAGGGTGGACACTTCGCTATATCCACTAACATGTGTCCGATTACTTCAATTCTGCAACATTTTCGTTCAAAAGCTAGCAACCAGAAAAAGCGTGAATTTTTCGATGATGGTATGGAAAAACGAGGGGAGCGAAGAAAGTTATCGGACTATATGTTGAGCAATATTTGCGCTCATGTTTTGCTGTGGGGACACGTACTTGGAACATTTTTGAATTTTTCTTAGAATTTTGGCTGGTTGTGCAAAGCGGGACGAGATATGATGATTTTTGCTTTGATTTTTTTCTTTTTAGATCAATATGGCTGCAGCTTTGCGCATTCGATGGGTTTTAGGGTTTTAGGTGACTGCGATTGCGTAGGCGTGGAAGAAAATAATGTTATGTGATTGTGTACATTTGTTGTTTGTTTTTAATTGTTGTAAAGGGTAGGATATGGGATTGCAGGCTACACAGGAAGAATGAGATATACTAAATTAATGATATAGACTAGATGGGTGGGATCTGGGTTGGTTAGATGGTTAAAAATAGAAGCGTTACCTTATTTAAAAATTTATTACTGACAAATGATAGTTATATAAAATTTGCAGGTGCTTTCTTTTTTAAATTTAATTAAAAAAGGGTTTACTAATTCCCAATATGATATAGTTCAATAATTCTCTCTTGCAATTTTCAAATAAAAAAATCAAATCAAATTAAAAAGGATTTGTTTAATCATATTGATACTACTTTGTGTGGGCACTTGGTGGAGCATGGTACACGTTATGTAAGGTGTTATAAATTTTAAGCAATTTAAATAATTAAAAAAAAACACTTGGCAATTTATGTTCAACTTTATAAATATATTTGTCATTTTATAAAAAAAACAAAAAATTAAAGCCGACGCGTTCCGTTCGATCAGAACATTATCAAGGCTAAACGACTACTAATTATCAATTTTGATTGTGCTGGCTAGATGCTCTGAGAGCTAATTTTAACAATAACAAGGTCTAGCAGATGGTTTCTGTTACTGAAATCAATTTGGTCATTAACTAGAAAAGTACCATTCTTCTGTTGCTTTCCGATTTCATAGATTTCGTACTTATCTAATATTTTTCCACCTTTTAAGCAATGCACCAGTTCCATGTCGTTTAAATTAGCTGAATGTTTAGTATCGCGTAGATGTTTTGCAAAGCCAGTGTTCGGGTTATTGGATTTACTAGATTTTATGTGTTCAGAAAATCTTGTCTTAAGAGATCTTTTTGTCTTCCATATATAAACAGCTTGGCAATCGTTGCAGTTAAGCTTATAGACTCCACTTTTATCCACTTTAAACCCAAATTTTCAATCAAAAATTCGCTAGATTTGGTTAAAAAAATTAAGGATTTATATATACCTAATAACGCTAAATTAATTTCATTTGATGTAAGTAATTTGTTTCCGTCGATTCCTCTAACTAAATTAAAAAAATGTTTTATACAAAAAAATTGAAACCGAAATCTTAGACAAAAATAAAACATTACAATTGATTAGTTTAATAGATCTGTGCATTGACCAAAATCATTTCCAATTTCACGGGAAATTTTACATTCAGAGTGATGGTTTGGCTATAGGTTCCGCTCTTTCTTTTAAATCTTGTCATCCTTGGAATACAAAAATGGCATCCTTTCACTGTATGATTGACAGACTATTAAAAGCTCGTCTTAGTGTAACTGATTTTAATAAAGAATTGTCCACCATCTTGTGCCCACACAAAGTAGTATCAATATGACTAAACAAATCCTTTTTAATTTGATTTGATTTTTTGATTTGAAAATTGCAAGAGACAATTATTGCACTATATCATATTGGGAATTAGTAAACCCTTTTTTAATTAAATTTAAAAAATAAAGCACCTGCAAATTTTATATAACTATGATTTGTCAGTAATAAATTTTTAAATAAGGTAACGCTTCTATTTTTAACCATCTAACCAACCCAGATCCCACCCATCTAGTCTATATCATTAATTTAGTATATCTCATTCTTCCTGTGTAGCCTGCAATCCCATATCCTACCCTTTACAACAATTAAAAACAAACAACAAATGTACACAATCACATAACATTATTTTCTTCCACGCCTACGCAATCGCAGTCACCTAAAACCCTAAAACCCATCGAATGCGCAAAGCTGCAGCCATATTGATCTAAAAAGAAAAAAATCAAAGCAAAAATCATCATATCTCGGCTCGCTTTGCACAACCAGCAAAAATTCTAAGAAAAATTCAAAAATGTTCCAAGTACGTGTCCCCACAGCAAAACATGAGCGCAAATATTGCTCAACATATAGTCCGATAACTTTCTTCACTCCCCTGGTTTTTCCATACCATCATCGAAAAATTCACGCTTCTTTTGGTTGCTAGCTTTTGAACGAAAATGTTGCAGAATTGAAGTAATCGGACACATGTTAGTGGATATAGCGAAGTGTCCACCATTAGATTCTTTCGGTTTTCCTGTCACGCCCTTACGAGATAGGGGTTGGCCACCATAGACTTTTTTATTTAGAATCATATTCTGAATAATATAGCATTTTTAATTTTTTCAAAAATTTTACCTCTTCCAAACCGCACGCACGGCAAATAGATTGTCATGCGTTCGGGGGTGTTTTTATTGTCTTTCACCCCTTTTTTTTGGTCCTGCGAGGCTGCATTTTTGGGACAATACTCCCAGGACCACCCTACACCAACCCTCAAAATTGCAGCCTGAAACAAATTAAATGCGATCTTTAGCATTTTTTCGGCTTATTTGACTGGACTATTGGGGAAAGACGTTCAAGGCTTAGTTGATCAAATTTAATTTTTAAGGCTGAAACACAGTGCGAGCGTACACAACTTCGACTCAGCCGGCGTATGATAACTTCGGCGTAGTGAACTTTAGCTTAACACAGTGTGAGCATTTGAAACTTCGCCATAGTGAACTTTCGTTTTAACACAATGTAGTGCTTTATTCTTTTATTTTCTGAATTTTATGTGTTGTCAATTTAAATCAATTCATATATTTTATCTATATTTCTATAATCCCGGCATTTTAAGTTATAAATTAACTCCGCATCTCGCACCAAACTAATCAACTTTTCTTTCGACATTTTTACTTTATTTATTTATTAAATCAGTTCAAATTGTTGAAATTTCCCCAGTTTTTGAAGTTCACTACATTCAAATCAGCTGAAAAGCATGTTATCAAATGTTAAAAGTTGCGCTGGAGTAGAAACTATTTCTACCCCAGCGTTTTCTCACCGCAGTGGGCGCAGCCGACTTCACCATTGGAACATGCCCAACTTCTTCTCATGTATTCTACAGCGCTCGCACTGTGTTTCAAAGTTGCGCTGGAGTAGAAACTAGAGCAACCCCAGCGCAGTGGGCGCAGCCGACTTCACCATTAGAACTTGCCCAACTTCTTCTCATGTATTCTACAGGAAAGCTCAAACGCCGGCTGCGCTCACGCTCACACTGTGTTTCAGCCTTTAAAGTTTCAGCCAACTTGCCATATCAACGCAACATAACTATAGGTATTAAAACCCTCCGCAGTAAGTACTTCCCAAGGAATAAGTAGAAACACATTCACGCGCTTGCAAGCTCTTCTACATTATTAAAAATATTCTTCGCAGCACAGGCATCTGAATCAATTAATTAGTCTATTACTAATTGTGGAGCATTAGAATTCTGAAGAAAAATGCTCATGTGAATTCGTAAGAAAAAAATATATTTCTATCTGTGCTCAAAGAAGATTTGTAATTTTCGAGTCATCTTGGACGTAGAGACCTGTGATTTTATATATACAGGGTGTTTCATAATTGGTGCACATAACTAAAGAGTTTAATACATAGCTAAGGTGGAGACATGCAAAAAATTATAAAGTGTGGGGATGCTGAGACGCGACTTTTCGTCGGTAGAGGGGGGGGTTAAGCTTTTTAGTGCTTCTTCCACTTTACATCCCCTAACTTTCTTGATATACACCCTATCGAAGTGGGATTCATCTCAGATGATAATAAACTGTCTCAGCTTTACAATGAATGCCCAATCAGCCTTCCTGTCACCGTATGACGTCAAATTCAAAACAATTGGAAAAAAATTCCTATTTTTTCAAATTTTAACCATTTTCCCGCAAAAATTCATGATAACTATACAGTTTTTTTACAAGATTTAGAAACCTCGGAATTTCACCTTTATTTTAATTATGCACATGCACCTGCCTAAATGCAACCATTTTTGAAATATTCCTATTTCTATGATTCATAGTTTTCTTAATTTTGCTACTGACGATGGTAATCGCGCCTACTATTATGCAGTTCCACGCAAAATTGATGGTTTGCTATCATCTGAGATGAGTCCCACCTTGATAGTGTGTATATCAAGAAAGTTATGGGGTATAACGTGGAAGAAATACTAAACGTCTTAACACATCCCCTCCCCACGCCAAATGACCCCCTCCCCCGCCGCAACCACTACCCTTCACCACATAATTGTTTACTGGTCTCAACCTCAGCTATCAAGCCCTTGAGTTATGTGCACCAATTATGAAACACTCTGTATAGATGCCCTGGACGGAAAGTAGGCTCAAGTTGTAGTTTTGTGTTGATCGACCAATATCTTCTTTACTTTCTTTACTGCAGGCCGAGGTGCTAAGACTTGCATATGTATGAGAAACATGAGTTTGAAAGCTTTTAGCATTGCGCATTATGGAAAAACAAATACTTTTCATGTTTATTAATTAATTAATTAATATAAAATAAGCAACGTTTCTGGTGACGATATTTCTAACGCTCATTTATAGGTCAAACTGTTTACTTTTAGAAGAAAAAAATAATTGTGAGTCCTTCAACAAAATTAAGAATAGTTTCTGCATTTTATTAAACTCTACCCAATTCTCTCAAGACGAAAGTTCTTTTTTAAGCTTGTAGTTTCTTTCCCTGAAAAACATGACTATGAATTTCTAATGAACGATAAATTCAAATGCATAATTTATAAATTTAATATCATTATTAAATTCCTTTCAATTACATTTCATTTGTTTGTTAAACTATTAAAAAACATTAATTTTAAGTATTTTACAATCGGCATTCGACATTCTCCAATTTTGAGAAATAATAAATCTCGAATTGCAGCGAGAGCTTTTTTCTGTTTTCGCTTCTAAACAACTTTCCAAAATTAGAAAATGACAAATTGGTGTTAAAAAAAAATGAAAATAATTATTTTAGGCAGCCGAACAAACAAATTTCATGCAATTAAGTTATTAGGCATTTGAATTTTTCATTCAATAGAAAATACAATTCAGGATTTGCAGGAGAAGGAGCCTTCAAGCTTAAAAAAGAACGTTCATCTTGCGCGAAAGCTGTACTCTCATTTCATTGCGAATTGGGTAGAGTTTAATAAAATGCAGATAATCTTCGTAATTTTGTTTAAAGACTCACAATTACTTTTTTTTTTCCTAAAAGTAAACATTTTTAACTAAAAACAGACGTTAGAATTATCGTCACGCTTCTGTTTATTTTATATAAATTTTTAAACATGAAACATGTTTGTTTTTCCATAATGCGCAATGCTAACAGATTTTAAACAACACGTTTCTCATACATATGCATTTTATAACGCAATGGCCTGTAGTAAAGAAGGCAATGGATTTGCTCAATAATATTACTACATATAAAAAAAAATCGACTACATTTCCAGTTGTCTTTTAGTGTTAGAGAATGTTTTAGTGGACCAATATTCAAATATTTCATGTTTTAAATTATAAATAAAACGATTTTCATACAATAAAATTTGCTTTCGGTTTCAAAACAAATTTACCGCAAGTTAAAAATTGTGGCAACTATAGGCAGGGAACGACAACACTATCATTCGAATTTCAACCTTAACAGATAGAAAAACCTTAAATTCACAGAAAATATTCCAAGCTTTCAACGTATAATTGTGAAACAGGGCTACTCTCCTTCAATAATTTGTGATATAATCCTTTTTCCAATTGGGTTTGTATTTCTACTCTTATTAATACCATAATTTTCTTGCATCGAACATGCAGCTATAGTTCGTATTAATCGGATCTCATTCCTTAATCCTTTTATCTGGCTCCCATTGTTATCATGTACATACGTATATACGTATGTACTTAACATTATATCACAGGATATTCGCGTTGGCTTTAGCTTAACTACAAATTCCATAATCATAAAATAATTAGTTCCTGATGTAAGGCGTTATGCAAAACTTGCAGTATTCCCTCAATTATGTGCGGAATATGTATGAGGAAGAAAGGGATTTAAGATCTCATAAGAAGTGCAATTATTTTCTGAAATGCAAACTTTTTTTCTGTTTATCAAAGTGACTAGTCTTACGTAATTGTGTTACTTTAATAACGAAACAAACTTTGACAAAGGACAATAATGAGATAGATTACTTCCGAGTGATTTTTAAAATAATGAGCCAGTTTCAGCTGAAGATTATTCATTATTCCTTAAAAGTAGATTACTTGTGCAAATAAGATAAATTTTTAAAATGAGCTAAGAAAGTAAACAAAAAAAGGTGGAAAAATTTCGACAAAAAAGTCTTGTCAGAAACGTTGACACGTTTGGAGACATGTTTTCAATGGGTACTCCATCTTTTCCATTTTTTATTTTCAATATTTTGCTTAGTGTTTTACTTACTGACGAGGAAATGTAACCTGGTTGTGGTGTCAAAAATCCAGAGAGCCGCTTGTGTGGGAATAACTGGGTGTCTGCGCACCACGCCTTCGGCAGCACTGGAGGTCGTGCTTGACTTATAGCCGCTGGACCTTTATTGTAGAGGTTTGTTGTAGAGGTTTGGAAGCAATCAGCGCTATCCGGCTGGGGGTGGGGGCTGGTGGATGGAGAGTGGTTTTGGGTACTCCAATATACTTCAGAAGATAGACTGTAGTGATCGCAGGGTAGAAACAGACTACCAAGTACCCATCTTGACTTTTGGTAGGGGTGTCAATACAATGAAGTCCACCAGGAGTGACTGTGAGGATAAGAAGGTGGTCGCAACATCCGATATTTTCCTTTTTATGGATGGATCCAAGACTAGTGGGGGCACAAGAGTTGGAGTGTTCTCTAGAGATCACCAGTGGCACAAGTCTTATAGACTGCCTGACAAATGCAGTGCTTTTCACGGAGAGCTCGCAGCGATTTACCAGGTGGCAATATTGGTATCCATGTACAGATTGGATGCCAATCGGAGCTTTGAAAGAGGAAATCATCAGAAGCGTCAAAAGGCAAGCCTCCGGTGAACCAGTAGGGATACGTGCCGTAGTGCGAGGCAATTGTGGCCTGCATATGACAGGAACAGGACAAGTGAATTGCTTAATGGCAGCAGGATAAACACCAGGAAGCTAGTGGGAGTCATAATGGGTCACTGGACAATAGGGGGCTATGCTAGAAGACTGGGCATAGCGGCAAAGGATTTCTGCATGAGCTGTAAGGACTCGGAGAAAATCGAATCCGTATAACACGTGCTTTGCGAGTGCGCCACTTTGTTGAATAAAAGAAGTAGGCTATTGGATAGCTACTTCCTTTCAAGTCTGGGGGAGCTGTAAAGTGTAGAATTTAGATATAGCCTGAGTTTTCTGAGAGAAGCAGGATGGATCTAGGTTAAAAGTCTCAGGTAAATCCTGACTTTCCTAAGGAAAGCAGGATGGATCTGAAGCTTGTAAGGTTACCCCATGAGGTTTAGGGAAACAATGAACCCATTAAAGGTCTAAGTGATGCAGGCTAGTCGTCTGGCGGCACCCCTTTTACCTAACCTAACCTACTGTATTGGTTTTTTGTTTTTTTATATTATTAATTCAACCTCAGGTCATATCCTATTATGCACAGCGCATGGCAGAGAGGAGATAGAAAAAGAATTAGGAGATACATGTTGACTGGTGGAGACGCTTATGTATGTACTTAAACCTTCGCAAATTGTAACCCCAAGAAAAGACAGAAGATGGTGGAATGTTCCACATTCGCACAGTTCAGGATAAGAAAGCATCACGGAATTTTACTGTACAGCCGAAAGTATTTAATAGATTGAAAAGATGTGCGTCCCTTGCAGTGCGAGTATTTCATGTGGGAATTAATCTACAAGAGATCAAACTAGATATTTAATCAGACAGAAACGAAGTGGTAAAAGTTGATATTGTTTTCACGAGATAAAACAGCTTTGGTTCTTAAGCTAGAGTCAGATTGGAAATTTTAAACGCGTAGCACGCGTTGACAAGTAATATGTATCGAATGTACGCTTATTGTATAGGGAGTGTTAGATTACACGCGGCGCTCGTGTCGCAAAAAGACGAATTTCTACTTTTCGTCGCGTACGCGTTCAATTTAATCTAATACTTAGGAAATTGTACTGCTGCCTGATTTGTTTTAGAATTTTTTTTTTTTATTTCTGAAGGCAAAAAATGAATTTGAGAAATGTTTATGGTGTAATTTTTATAAATGTGAAATAATTTATAACAAAAAATTAAAAAAAAAATTTGGCAAAACTCAAATGTCAACACGTTCAACTGACAGCATATTTTTTCCAACTCGCTAGCCTCGCGTACAAAATTTCAATCTAACTCTATTTTTAGACGCACTGAACTCGACGCGATTGGTCATAACTATCAATCATCTAATCATGCAAACTCGCTTCACACATCCGAAATACCTTCTGGAGTTTGCAAAAGTATGAAGGGAGTAAGCAAAATCAAGGGTAATGTTATCAGCAAAGGTATGGATTGGATTTAAAGTAAGGGAAAGCAGAAATTAAGAAGAAATATGGAGAGATAACAGATGCCTGGGGTACACCGATATATATAGCGTCAGGATCAAATTTAATGCCATCTAATACAACTCGTATTAGGCCACCAGATAAAAAACAATCCTTAATTGAAGGGAGGGGGGGGGGGGGACCAAGCTAAAAGAACAGTTTGCCAGATTCTATTAAAGTTTATTGAAATATCTAGGCTAAAAATGTTGGACTCATTGAAATTGTGCAGACAACAACTCCAACATTTCGTTCAAAAAATCAAGAAGTCTCCAGATGAGTGTCCCGGAAGCCATATTGGCAATCGCTGATGAATTGATTAGTTTCTAGATATGTCATTGATTTGGTGTGCATGGATTAATAAGTCCTTCGAGAGAATTGAAAATTGAATAGATTGCAATTGCTCTCTCTTTTTGTTTTAGATAACGTTGGCTAGTTGTCCCTTAAGGGCCTTGAAAACATATCTCGTATGGATGTATAATGTCTGTTGTACACATCCATACGGGAGATGCAAAATAAGTTTTTGTGATGTGGGTGGAAGGAAAGTGAATCTTCCATAATATAAGTTTTATCTAGAGAGTGTTAACAACCACTTCACCATTGTTAAGTAATGGCGGTGTGGAGGATCTGGTGAAGTTGTTCCTGAAGGTTTTGACAAAAAACCACAAACCGTTGCTGCTTTTGTAGCACGCCAAAAAGCTTTGGTCGAATTCTCTGGTAAAAAAAAGGTATCTCTTTGGATAATGGAGTTACATGTATTTCATGCAGCCTTGTACACTTCCAGACTGGACATGAATACAATTGATAAGCGCGAAAAGCAGGAAAGTTATAGAACTCTTAAAATTCATTAAACCAAGTGCAATTTGTTTTTTGTTTTTTTTGTTCTCTTATAAGAATACTGAATGTATTCACGCATAGCAAGACTTAGTATATTATTAAGTTCTAAATGTATTCATCGACATCTCACAAAGCAAAACAGAAAACTAAAATAAAATTCAGCATGCTTAAAAGAAAACCAAAAAACAAGAAACAGCGACACAGAGTTGAAGGAATTTCAATAATTTTCTTTCTTCTTCAACGTCCAAATTAGATGAAAAATTTTCTAATTAACTTCGCGAGCTTCAAATATTTTTTGTTCAAAAAATCGCTTAAAAGGATTCAAATAATGATTACTTGGAATTCCAAGTACCTACTCCTAATTATAATATTTAATTCTATACTGGTCTTTTTTAGGCAATAAACAAAAATGTTTCTTGAAATTTATTTCATTTTTTATTACATATTCCCTGAAAATAAAGAAAGCTTTTCTGAAAAATACAACTATAATTCAATTTTTCTGACAACAATAATTTTGAGAATAGTATAAAAATATTGTAGACCTCTTCTTTAAAGTTTCCTTGCTTTACACAAAAATATACTATTTTACACGCTTTTTAGAACCAATCAACATCTTACATTATTTAATAGAATCGTACTGTAGTACAGATTTGTGATATTGTAAGCCGTTATAAACATGTATACGTGACAAAACTTTTAGAAATTGTTACCATTACATATATGTCGTCTCCATTGTACTCTGCTGGTATTTGCATTAACGAGTAAAATAATGAATATCCGTAGTGTCCCAATGATTCTTCACCAATTTTTAGTTACTTCAATCTACTACTACATACTACTAGGACCCTGCGGACACCGCGACTAGATTTGATTTATTGTGTCCTCTCTTAAAGTGTATGGCCTAAAGGTAGCCTAATTACGAAATCAGTTATTGCTATTGGTAGCCTGCAAAGCTCATTTGGAGTGACAAATGCTTCCCTACTGATATACAATTTCAATCCCACGGTTGGCGACCGTATACTTAAAGAAAATTCACTTGAACAGTTGTTCAATAGAAAGAGATTACCCATCAGAGGGGTCCGGAAAATTTACCGCCAGCAATTAATCTGTAGCCGCGTTAGTTTATCGCGTAAACAAATTATAGCCTACAATTGATCGCTAGCATATTTTATCGCCTGGCCATACATATAATTTATATATAGTAAATAATAATATAATTTAATAAATTACTTGCAACTAAGGTTTGTCTGTACGTGTTATTTAAGAATTAAGTACAGCTAAAAATGCAAGTTAAATCCTGGGTATAGGCAAAGATAACCTAATAATAATTAGCATCAGTTTCATAACGTTGTTTTAATCTATTATTCTGAATGGAACGAAAAATACATTGCAAAAAGTGGAAAACACAAGCTCGTTTCGAAGCGTCAGGGAAAACTTTTTCTGCAAGCATTCATCATCGCTATCTCAAAATTTATCGTTATTGCTTGCGGAGAAATAGCCGGTTCCAATACTTTGAGCTGCTCCAGTAGGGATACATATGTTTCTTCAAACTTGTTAGGCAATAGGTAATGAATAGACTAATGAAAGCGGATATTTTGTCCTTGAATCCATGTATCGTATACAGTTGATAAAAAAGTAAGGGAACAGTATTGAAAGTCCCATCGGCATACCAGTGCTCAGTTCGCGCTAACAACAACAAATTTCTTTTCGTACTGTAAATTAACATGCGATTGTGCTCAGGTCCAGAATCAAATTGTAGAAACAATTCTCCATTGCATGATGTTTTATATTCGTTTGTGTAAACTATGTCCCTGGGATGCGTTGGAAGAGCTGGGCCATCAAAATTTCGACTTCTTATATTTCGGATCGTTCGTTTCATTGTATCTATACTTGGAAGCTTTGGGGCTGCTGCTTGGCTACAAGTTCTCAAAACATTTGAAATAATACTATGAGGCGTATTATTTGTTGTTTCCGCTAAACTTCGAATGGTATAAATAACTTGCGCTGCTTCAACTCCTACTGCGTCTCCACAATGGTTATGCTCCTTCCATGTTTTAACGATGGTGTTATCTACCTTAGTAACTCGAGCAGCACATTTGTTTTTAGGTAATTTTCACATTTCCAATGAATTTATGGGTCATTTTGCCTGTTCTTATAAAACAAATGTCCATTAAAGCACAATTTCGGTTTTTCTTGTTCCGATTTCAAAAATTCCACTTACATGATACGTTCTTAAACTCAAAATGATGAAAAATAAACTCAAAATAAGAAAATTTTGCGATTGTAAGAGCCTATATACATATAAATACCTCCCTAATCGATAGGCCCCTAAATCATGCTTCTTACGTTATATATAGAAATCGGTATACCAACGATAACCTAATAAGAACATAAGAATCAGCCGAACAAAATTTTCCTTGTTTTCTAGAAAGAAACAAATAATGTCATATACTTTCGTCTTTTGTATGAATGGGGGAAAATAACTTGGCTATGCCCTATTTTAGACGACAATGAGTTAAACACAAAAATCAAGAGAACGTAGGATTACCCGAATGATAAAATGTTCTTGAATACCTTCAAAATTCAAATTCAAATTCAAATTCAAATTTATTATTTACATAACTATTGTACAATTAAGACATAAATCTTTTTTATTTGTACAAGAAAAATCCAAAATAAAAACCTTTCAATAATAATGAATTTTTCATACATCCGGTCACACTACCTCAATTTTTTAAGCATAACTTTGGCCAAGGTAGTGAAAGCAAATATCAAAATATCAGATAATCCGCTAATCCAGTATGAGCTTCTCCCATTTAATCTCTTCAGAGCAAAACAGAACCACGTGTGTTCAAATATCATAGATTTACAGTAACAAATTTCGAACCAATTCGCTCAATATTTCAGAAAACCCTGTTTTCACAAAAGCGCGCGAACAAATTATTTACGATGATATTGTTAATTATCTGAGAGGTATAGCGCATAATCTATCTTATTAATAATTGAATACATTTCACATGTTTGGTCTTAAAGAGTTTTAAAGAGTTTTTTCCTACCTTATTGTTAGGTTATCTTGCATTTTTAGCTGTATTTAATTCTTAAATAACACGTACAGAAAAGCCTTAGTTGCAAGTAATTTATTAAATTATATTATTATTTACTATGTATAAATTATATTTATGGCCAGGCGATAAAATATGCTAGCGATCAATTGTAGCCTATAATTTGTTTACGCGATAAACTGACGCGGCGGTAAATTGCTACAGATTAATTGCTGGCGGTGAACTGCGGGCGATAAATTTTCCTAGATCCCCCATCAGAGTAGGCGTCATTTGAAAAAATCAAAAAAAAAATGAATCCGAATTTTGAAAAATTGAATTGCATGTAGTATTTAAGGAAATTGAGCATGTGTGCCACAAAGTTAAATATACTTGTTTTTCTGAAGGAGAAATGCATACATTTATCAATACCCAAGCACGTTGTTTTTGACACACTAGTGTATAAGGGTGTGTTGAACAGCTATTAAAGAGATTGCTCTATTAGTATAAGCTCATCGCCCACGGGGATCTGATAGACCAACAATATTTCCATCGTATCCTCAACGAGCACTCAAAGTCATTTTTGAAGCCCAAAGTACATTCACGGCCGTAAACCAATGGATGCACGTGTCGGAAGCAATATAAATGTATTGCGGCCACAAACCACATTGTGGCCGTCGCCAAGTTTGATCAAATCTCAAATATTGTGGCTCATGACCCCAGTACTACAATGAAGTATGAAAATGGTAGGTTATTCAATATGTTGGGAGGTTTGTAATTAATCGGAATTTTGTGTATCAGTGAGAAAAGTTGTTTGCTTGTGTGAACTAATTCATGTTATATTGTAATAATTCTGCACAAAAATAAACTGGAAGAAAAAATTATTAATTACATGAAAATACATACATTTATGCATAATCAGAAGCATGGCTTCTTGTGGCCAGTGGCCATGAATGTAACTTAGTTGGCTTCAGCAGTCGGACACAAGCCTCAAATGGCTTGTGGCCCGCGGACTGAGGCCCTGAATGTATTTTGGGCCTGAACTACATTCTACCACTCTACCAATTTATTCAGAGAAAAACTGTCAGTAGTATGCTTTGAAGGAAAAAATCCTATGATTATATTTCTTCAAGAGTTGCGCGAACGTTAACAACTCGAGAAAATCCCCTTTAAGGTGTAAAACCACAAAACAGCTTAAAAAGAAGCGTTTTTATTTTAGTAAAAAAAAAGGTAATAAAACGATAATATTCAAGGAAGTTATTAAGCATTATATTTAAATATCAAACAACAATTATCGTCGACAAATATTAATAAATGGCGACACCAGAGCCAGTTGTTCTCGCGAGGCTTGTCGAATTTGAGGCGCTCTGCGGCATCGTAGTGATCAGCTATTTTTAATTTGGAAAAAAAAAAAATCACTTAGTCTAAATGCCATAGCTAGTACGTAGGGGATTTTGAAAATATTCATTTTTGTATAATTGGCGAGTATTTAAATGACCAATTTTCGACCAAAAAAGTCATACTCATTTGTTAATAAATAATGTTTAAATTAACTTATCGAAAATCCCGTACGTATTTCACTTCAAAATGTTATTTTAAAGATATTGTTAAAAATGCAAATGAAAAGGGTGAAAATTGTTGGAGCTATGCTTCGTGCCGTTTTGCAAAATCATATTTTGAGAAAAATGAGTTTAAAATTTTAAAATGACATGAAAAAATCGGCTGTTTAAAGCCTAAAGTTTCAATGAAAAAGATTTCTCTCAGATATAAAACCTCTTCATATTCTACATGGTTCCAATCATATTTTAAGCCATTAAAAAAAAACGATTTTTTACCACTTAAAGGTGCAGAAACTTATTAAGGATAACAAAACAAGGCAGGGGTGATGGGTTCAGAAGTGGAGCTCTCCATTCCGCCGGTTGCCTCTCCTTTCATCTTTCAGGCGGAAATCTATGCTATAGAGGTTGAAATTCAAGAAAGCGTAAAGCCTAAATTTCCTTAGTCAGCCAAACCACACTCCTGGCTCTGTCTCTTCAAAACTTTAAGTCAAAAGTGGTCTGGAGCTAGCAGACGAAACTCCAGCTGCTGTTTAGGGACAACAAAGTAACCTTGCTTTGTATCGTATCATGACGATTTTTATAGTTTTTAAATTCTGAAGTACTCTTAACCCTTTCGCTGCTATGGACGTGAATATGCATTCAGTAAATGGTGCACTAGTACGCTATGGACGCATAAACACGCTCGCCAAATATGGAACTGCGATCGCTATGGACTCATATACGTGGCCGTATGCCATCGAGCATTTTATCAGTTAAATGTGAGCTGATAACGCTTGATTTGGCTGAAAATTTCAGAGTTTATATAGAATACGAAAATAGCTCAATCGAATTTTTTTATTTCTCTATTTCCCCTACCATGCCCCAGCCCACCACTGGGAGGGGAGGGTGTGGGGAGGAGTGTTAGAAATTTCATAATTTTACGATGAAACGTTGTACTACCCGCCATAGGAGTTGTACAAACTGGGTTCTGTGGGGTATCAAATTAAAGAGGGAAGCGAGTGTGGTCGACTAGCAGGGTTCTAGTAAGCTTCATACGGACTTTTTTTATCGTTAAAAACGGGGTTTTTGGCGCTTGGGTCATATACACTCTCTTCCTTCGTATTGCATATATTTTGCCCGTTTTTTCCTTCGCATTCATTAGCGGTCTGTTGTGAACATTTTTTGTTTGGGTGATAAATTTTGCCGACATAACGGTTCTTCACAAAGACGAGATAAGAATAAAACCATTTTTTTTTTCACTCAAAAAACGGCCATTTTGCACTTTGAAATAGACTGGTTTCCTTTCCTTTCGAGTTCTCTCTGAAAAAAATTATCGGGTTTACAAAATATTTCTATACATATATGATTAGGGGACAAAATATAGATGCCATTTTATTCTACAAACATGTTAACGTTTATATTTAAAAATTAGAATGAATCCCCTGGAAGACGACCCAGTAGGGGGTAGATAAAAACGACAAAATTTTCAGATATTTTAAAAAATTATTGTTTTGAAAACAATTTTTTAGTTCGGAAGTTAGCTAGGAGGTGTAAATACTGGTAGATTTTTACAGCCACTATTTATCCTAAAAATAATTCCTTTCACTAAATCTCGATCCGATTCTAATTACCGAATCTAAGATGATTTCTGTAACATACTACGTTTCATCGGCCATTACAATACTTTCAACGCCATCTTTCTGCTAAAGTTTGCAACTATTAAGCCACTATGAAAACACTGGGTAATCCTAGGGCTACAGCGGACTAGACTGTCTTGTTTGTTGAAAAACCTAGGGCTGCCCCAAACTTACACAGAAAACTTCTCGGGGTAATGGTTTGAGAGTTGTCACTTGAAAACTGTCACTTGCAATTTGTTGCTGATTGGGACATATAAATTACTTCTTGAGCAAAAATTAAAAGAATATAAATAGAACAATAGCTAGAGCACATTTTATTTGTCTTCATCTATTTTATAAATAACTTTTTACAGGAGAACTGTCAGAGAAATGTAATTACATTAGGTTACTCGGCGTTCTAAAAACCTGTTCGATGAGTGCACAAAACCCCGGGTAAATTTGGGGAAAATTGTAGGGGAAAATTTACACGCTGTCCTACATGGTGTTTTCATCGAACAAACCTATTATGTATCCATAATCTGGCATCTTTCATTTAAGAAAAACCACAAAAGTCCTTATTCCGGGTCGTTTAGGAATAATTAGTAAAATTAGATTACATGACTGTCTAAATTACTTGCTAATGAAAGTCCGGTATGCTAGAGCCATGGAATTCGGTCAAGGAATTTTTAAAGAAAAATTGATATTAGGTCATGAAGGTTTTGACAATATTTGTCAATTGTGTGATATCTCAAATAATAAAGAAAATTAAGAAATTGATAATTCCTAATTGTAAGTAATTTGATTGACCATTGCGAAATGTATTAAATTTGTACTTTTTGCGAAACAATGTACCTATATGAAAACTGTGGATTTAGTTATAAAAGTTCATCAAGTTTGGTGCTTATTAAGAATATAAAGGAACAAAAGATTAGAAAGAATTGCTCTTCTTTTATTCAAATTTGTAAATCTACGCAAACGCAATGCTTTAAATCAACTAAAAAATTAAGAAACACGTTAAATAAATTTTATTCCTTCATTTGTCAGTTTAAAATTGATTTATCTCTCTTTCAAAATCGCCGTTCCTTCCTTCAATTTTTCAAATTCTTCCCCACACGCCAAAATTTCTTAAAGAAATAAGTGTCTCGGTACTTATTTCTTAAAGAAATATTGACGTAAATGAATTTTTCTAAAATGAGCGCCATCTTTTTGTCAATCGAGAGGTAGAGTTTTTTTGTTTTCTTGTCTCTTGTATACTGTTTCATAGAATCGCCAAAGAAAAAAATTCCTTGAGTATTCGATGACTTTTTTTTTACATAGGTTTTGTATACGAATAAAAATTCCTGGGCTCTAGCATACCGGGTTTAAATTGCTGCTAAAAACACCACCTTTTATCTCGGCCGAATTCCAACTTGTTCCAATAATGCCGAATTTTTTGTACATAGATAGATAAAATACAACAATACAATTCCTCTCAATACAATACATTCCCCTCAATACAGTGCTCCCATACAGGTTACTTTGGGTATATCCAGTGTTGAGCAAAATTTAATTATATTAACGACTAATGATTATGATTAAAAGTATCAATCAGGAAAAATGATTTAAATATTTAATCGTTTAAAGAAATCATGTGAAACGATTAACGATTAATTAATCATAAAAAGTAATTTCATAACGATTTCAAAAATGATTAATTTATTTTAATTTCCACTAATTATTTTGATTAAATTTCAAAAAATTTTAATAATTTTGAGTAACATTGTTAGGCACTGATCAAAGAAACAAACGTGCCTTATCGTATAATGTAAGAATACCGGCCAATTGCATTCCCCTGTTTCCTGTATGCTAACATGTTTGAATGTTAAGAGAAATAAATTAGCCAAGTCAACATATTGCCTAAATTCAGCATAACGCAGCGCTTATAAAATAAAGAAGTTGTTTTTTAAGTATGTATTTATAAGTCTCTATTCTCAATTTGGCAGTTCGAAATCTAAAATGTTTAATTTCATAATTTTAGTCTTAACTTCTAACACTGTTTTTGTGGTTATTTCATTGTTTTTATTACGTTTCATTTCATTTTTTACTAATAAATAATAAATTTATCTTGAGTTACGAATACCTCGTTCAATTTTTAAAATTAACAAATCAATCGAGAAATATGATTAACAACTAAAAACTAAGGAGTAAATAACACCTGTCGTTTGAATTTCATTATACTCGATTGACGATTAAATTGATCAATCGATTAAACTAATTACGATTATTTTGTTGCGATTATTTTTTCAATCATAATTTTCAATTGTTTATCTAATTAAAAAAAATTAATCGATTTATGCCTAACACTGGGTATATCGTGATTTCAAAAACTCATATCTAAAAAACAAAGGGGAAAATCATCGGAGTTTTCTGTACATAGATAGATAATGCTTCTAGCTTCAAAATAAAAATAAAAAAAAGAAGTGCCAGAAACCCTAAATAGTAAATAATACCGACTATTTTTGTTTTTTTTAAATACTATTGTTTTGAAAAATAGTATTATTAACAAAACTTTTTTGTTCGGTATTGTTAAATTTTTTTATGAAAAATATAAAGCATTAAGCTTCATTTGGCATTTGAATTAGAAAAATCAGTTCCTCCATTCTCGTGATATGACATTTTGAAAATGACGTTTCGTCGTAAAATCACGAAATATCTAACCTATATAGCGGTTGGAAAGGGGGGGGGGGGGTAGAGGAAAACAAAAAAAATATGGGTAAGCTATTTTGATATTCTATACAAACTGTCCAAATCGAAGATTTTCGGGTTATTTAAATGAAAAAAACTCTTTATGCAAACGAAAAATCTTTGAAAAAAGAAAAAGAGGGAGTTTCATATAAGCGTGAACCGCATAATCATCAGTACGGCTTGGTTCCTGCCTACCTTATTCGTCAAAGCAAACAACCAAGCTGACCTCATATATAAACTTAAAATAATTTTTAAGTGTGAATTATATGAGGCGAAACACTACGTATTTATCCGAATGCCTACCAAGATTAGCCCTATTCGGGACTAACATTTCATAGAGAGTTTTACTATGAAAATTCATACCGAAATAAATATAATAAGTATTTTCCACTCAATTCTCGAACTGCACACTTAGCAACAAACTGAATCAATTTCAGATTGACTTATTTCGCTATGAATTTTAATAGCAAAACTCTCTATGGTTATTTAAAGTAATCAGCACTGGGATGTGCCACATAAAGTGATAATTTCCGCCCATGCAGAGCACATTTATTCAAACTATGTATTTAGCGAAAGGGTTAAATACATTTAAAATATCTGAAACTGACAGATTTCTAAGTATATATAAAATATTAAAATCTCTATATGAGTAAAAAGTTCACCGATTTAGTTCATTTTTGTTATTTTACCTGAACTGTGCATGTAACCTAAAATGAGAAATCTCTGTATCAACACTATTGGACCAGTATCTACAAACATATGTACGTGAATAAACGGAAACTTATATGGTAATCTTAGCTTACAAAATGTTAACGCTCTTAGTATACATATACCAACGCCATTTCAATTAGGTTTGTATGGCAGTACTATGTAGGATTCGGTTGATATATCTCATTTCGAGTTTCGTACAACAAAACAAAAAAACGCAGCTCTAAAATTTGATTGACAGTATTCTATGGAAGCCATGTAGTCAATATCTCTACTATACAAAAAACAGTCGCGTTGTCTGCTATCTCTAGTATCACAAAATATCCCAAATCTTATACCTCAAAAAAAAATCTCTCACAATTATTAAACGGTCCAGCTCGAAACTAGCTCGTGTGTACTTTTTTTAGTAAATTTTCTTATAGCAAAAAACCAGTAAACATATTATTCTTAACAACTGTTTCTCTCTTCAGCTCTTATGTACGCCAGTATATTCGGTAATGTATCAGCAATAATTCAACGGCTGTATTCAGGCACAGCAAGATATCACACACAAATGCTTCGCGTTAGAGAATTTATTCGTTTTCATCAGGTAATTTCAAACATTGCATAAAAACTTTAATTAAAAATAAAAATTTCCAGATACCAAATCCCTTACGTCAACGTTTAGAAGAATATTTTCAACATGCGTGGACCTATACAAATGGAATTGACATGAACTCTGTACTCAAAGGATTTCCAGAATGTCTTCAGGCTGATATTTGTCTTCATCTAAATCGTAATCTCCTTACAAATTGCTCAGCTTTCGACGGTGCCAGTCCGGGATGTTTAAGGTAAGGAAGACATTACTATAAATGGGCAAACAAGAAAATAGTGCAGAATTTCTTGCAAAATTTCTTAGAAAAATTGAAAATTTTATTTGAAACTTTTTCTTGCAGAGCTTTATCGCTTAAATTCAAAACAACTCACGCTCCTCCCGGTGACACATTAGTTCACAAAGGTGATGTCCTGACATCACTGTACTTTATAGCACGTGGTTCTATAGAAATCCTTAAAGATGATGTGGTGATGGTAATTTTAGGTGAGAGAATCTATTATTAACAAAAAAAAAAAAAAGCAAATGGAGTTTAACGCTAACTTCCTTCTATATACTAAAATATGCAGGGAAGGACGATATTTTTGGAGAGAATCCTTGTATATATACGACTATTGGGAAATCGAATAGTAACGTTAGAGCACTTACATATTGTGATTTACACAAAATTCATCGTGAGGATCTACTAGATGTCCTAGACCTCTATCCAGAGTTCTACGACAGTTTTGTAAATAATTTAGTGATAACGTACAATATGAGAGATGTAAGTATTCATTTTTGACTATTTTACTTGAGTATAGTAGCGAAAATAATATTAGAAATCTTATTAGTACCACTTTATAGTAATTATTAGAAACGGTGAAATCCAACGCGTTTTTAACTGCATGCAGAACTTGCATCAAGTTGCGAAATGATTTCATCTCGTTAAAAGCTTTCTTATACTATAGATTAGCAATAAATCATATTAGCTAGTCCTATATGGGCACTGATTAGATATTTGTAGTAATGGTTTCCCATTTGTTATTCAATCGTAGTCTGTAATTTCCTTTGAAAATGATAGTGCCCAACTAGTCCTGTACGTATATATATACATCTTTGGTTTGTGCAACTCTCTCTTAACCCTAAATACATTTATATATGTGCTCGTATTATGAATGAGATGTAAATAAAAAATGCTCTAAATAGTACCAAAACTTGGCTTTTCGGGCCGGGCCTTTCCTTTGCGGAGCAGTCCACTCTCAATGCCTTCATACCCCGGCAGTCAAATCAGCGTAAACTTATTTGCCTCAGCTAATTGCGTCAAACAGTTAAACAGTTCTAGACTAGATTAGACGCAAAGGCATCAAGTTTATATTTCTTCGCGCATGTATTTGTGGATGATTTCGACATCATAGAATTCTATGGCTTGAATATCTGCCTGGAAAATAATATACACAGTAAAAAATTTTCACAAATTGGTGCCACAAAGCTTAGGTATTTTTCGATAAGTTTAGATAATATTCCCTAAAATGTAAGGTTTTTTCTCTGAATTTTAAGCACTCTTTCCTTAATTTTAGAGAATAGTCCTACCTTTTCTTTTACAATGTAGATAAGGCCCACATTATCTTCGCGAATCGATAGCTCAACCCACCGATATAGCTCACCAGAATGTGTCTGTTGACAATCCTATCTCCAGCATTATTCTACTAAGGTTGGCTTCTTTTTATTAACATGCTCAGACAGTGAAAGCAGATCCATTACAGACTATAAGGGTCCAGTCGGGCATAGCACCAGTCACTCGTAGACATGCAAGCCTCTGATTAGCATACTCCATCCTAGAAATAGACAAAACAAACATGATTCTTTTTATTTAAAGGGAACTACGACGAAAACCTGCTCTTGCAAGGGGATGATATCAAATAAGTTACATGGGGATCTACAGAGATTTTCGTTAGTTGTCAAGAGAGATATTTCAAAAGTTATTCACATTCGTATAGTATGCGAGAAGTGAAAAAGCTAAAATATCCTTGGTGTAAACATTTTATGGGATAAAGTATAGCACAATGAATTTGTGTTTTTTTTTTTTTTAAATAAAAGGACTTCAATTAACGAAAGCTTCTTTTTCCTAAACCCATTATTATCTCAACTTGAGGTTTTAAACTTACTAACAAAATTATTAGTATTTTTGTTTAAAAAAAATAGAAAAAATCAAAAGGATGCATTTTGAAATATTCAAGGATAAAAGATATTTGTATTATCCTTAATTTTTTTTTTTTATAAAAGGCATTCTTTATGTAATTTTTCCTGAAACATTGAGCTTTTCTCTTCAAAATAACGAGACTATGACCCTATTATAATTTGTACCTAATGTAAAATTCGGAAAATTTTAAGAATTGCAAAGTCTTTTAATTAAGCCAACATAGGCCAAGAAACTTTACTTTCTGCAAAAAAAAAAAACAGATTGATGGTCGGTTTGGGAAAGTACGAATTTTATTCGATTTTCTATGGAATGACCCTATAATAAATTAAATAAAAATTAACAAAAAACTTTGTCAAACTCACTTCACTCTATTCTATTTCTTTCCGAGTACAGTAAATTGATAGAGCAGAACACATAAATAGTCTGCGGAGATCTAGAGACGAAAAATGATGAAACTTCGGACAGCGGAGAACGAACATGGAGGCACGCTTGTCTTGAAATACACAATGAAAAATACTCTAGAAATTGTATCCCTTTAAATACTTTGTGCGTCTCCAAAGTGTATATGTATATGGATCTCTGGGTCTGTAGAGATCGAAAAAGTGATCTCTGATGGCCAAAGTCTCGCGCCATGTAGCCTCACCTTCACGATTAATTTAATTGTTAAATAGTTTACCAATGACCGTATTTTTTCTATTGAAGGAAGAAAGAATATCTATTGAATCTTTATGGTTTTCAATAAAAATAAATAAAATATTTTGCATTCCTCAGCGGTCAGCCATCTTGGACCACTCATTTTTATAATTAACATCAATGATGTATCTCTGATCTTTAGTAATTCAGAAATATATTGCTATGCTGATAATGCCAAAATTTTCCACATTCTTTCTAACAAAAACATGTGTAAAATGTTAAATTTGGGCCTACACATCTTTCATAAGTCAAGTAGATGACTGTTCTCTTCTCAATAGATATTTATATCACTTTTAAAGTAAACCTTTCCTTTCCGACTTTAGTTATATTCCAGCAAAACATTATACCGATAAATTTCGGTGGTGATAAAAATGGAAATAAATATTGTGCTGCCTTTTTATTGCCATGGCGATATTTTGGCGAACACAATTAGATTCCGGGAAATATTACGGTTCCCCTACGAATCGTTTTCTTATTGCTACATTATTACATTTTTATTACTTAAATCGCTGCTACCAGATGTGATGGGAACGATAGGCTTATAAAGTATTTTTAAAGAAATGTCACCATTATCGACAATATTTCAATACATACCCTTCCTTTGGAAATTGCCTCATTTGGTGTTGTTATTTCTTCAATTACGGTACAGTATGAATGCAGTGAAAGTAAAATTTGCGATAAAATATAAAATAAAATAAAAATATAAATACCTAATAAATATGAAATTCTAAAATCCCCAAAACTATCTAAATCTGCGATTTAATGACTTACAGCTAAAGTTTATTGCAAATTCTTATTTTTGCCATTCAATAAAAATTTCCTATAAACTTTAGCTTTAAGAAATATAAAATTTTATCGTCATACCGATCATAAAATGAATCACTTAAACGATTCATATGTGATTCAACAATTACCCTCTTTAAACTAAACCAATAGTTATTAATATCATTAAGATGTTCCTTGGTAGAACAGTCAGCTCGGTAAATTAAGCAAAAGCCTGAGAAAGCAGTTCAAAAAAACTAAGGCCACTCAGTAAAGGGAGGCATATAAAAAAGCTCTAACTAACCGAATACAATAAAGAGCAGAGGAGATCCAAAAGAGAGAGCTGTAGAAACTTCTGCGAAGAAATTGAGAGTACCTTAAAAACCTCGCGACCTTCTCCAAAGGTCACAGCAACGGCATTGGCTCCCTCAAACACTATGATGGAAACCTTTTCGGTTATACTAAGGGAACGCTATATATTCTTCTCAAAAAGCACTACCCACTCTGCAACTTTGTGACCGAAGAGCCCGACATAGACTCCAAAACCTCAGTGATACCAGTATAGCTAAACAGGGATTACCAATCAGCAAAGAAGATGGTCACCGAAGCCAAGGTGAGCTATGATGTCAAGTCTTTCAAACCTTTTCAAGCCCCTGGCGGTGATGGCATATTTCCGGCATTACTGCAAAAATCGCTGGAATACACTAAGCCTCTTATCACCGAGATATTTACCTCTTATCACCGAGATATTTAGGGCCAGTCTGTGCACGGTATATATCCCCAAGGCATGGAGACTAACCAAGGCAGTGTTTATACCAAAAGCTGATAAAAAATCACCTAGCGAGACAAGATCATACAAGCTTATCAGACTAACATCATTTTTCCTGAAAACTCCAGAGAAAATAATAGACAGCCATATTCGGACGACGTCCATCAAAAGCTGTCCACTCAATGCCAATCAATATGCCTACCAATCCGAAAAATCCACCGAGGACGCTCCCAACAGTCTGATAAAAACTATTGCGAAAGCCTCAGAGGAAAATGAGGTCCTTACATGTTCCTTTATTGACATACAAGGCGCATTCGATAATACTCTCTTTGACTCGATCAAGGATCAAAGGATGGCATATTTAGGCGCCATTGGTGCCTTCACATCGTGTCTTCAACGAGCACTTGAAGCCATTCTTAGCTTTCAGCTAATCTACCTAATTTAGAGGGAAGCAGCGGCTAGTATGCTACGAAAGGAAATGCCAGTAGATCGCTGTTCTTCCAGCGTGGGTCATCTTAATGTCTTTGAGCAGGTCAAAATTAACGACTTAGATGCTCCAACGGATACTATGGCCAAAATACTTTCGTTTGAAAGAGGTACGAGGTTACGAGGTTATGAGGTAGCCATTAATGAAATGAGCCAGATACTAGACGGAGGGCTCCAGTTCCCACAACGGGCCTAAGTCTGGTATACTGACGGATCCCAGATCCCTTAAGGATGACAAAATGGGCTCGGAGGTGGTTGGTCCAGGTGGAACTATCCATTCCGCTTAGTGTCTCACCTTGCATTTTTCAAGCGGAAGTCTATTCAATAGAGATTGATGTTAGGGTTGCAAGAACTCCAATATCTACATTTTTTCAGACAGCCAAGCTGCGCTCCTAGCTCTTTCCTCTCAAGTCTTTGAGTCAAAGCTAGTTTAGAGGTGCTACTCGAATTTCCAACTACTGTCTAGAGACAACCAAGTAACCTTGGTTTAGGTTCCTAGCCACGAAGGTGTGAACGGTAATGAAAAAGCTAACGAACCGCCTTAGGGGAAGTCACAATAGATCAACTATGGTCGCGGTGTCCACAAGATCCTGGAGGCCTGGTCGCCCCTACTCTTAACATTAACATTATGCATATCATGCGAGCAACAGAAAATCACTTTTATGCGATAAAAAGGCGACTGATCTGCTAATTAAAAGTTAACGGAAGAAGATAAGAATATTCATCGCCTGGCTATCATCAAATACTCTCTTGCACTATTAATATACGATGCAACATTTACCCCCATAAAGTCAGACATAAGCGATAAAAATGCATTATTGTAAAAAATTCTCTGGCAATAAGAAATCATAAGAAAGCGATTCGTAGGCCACTCGTAATATTTACTGGGATTTTAGATCAAAGCTTATAAGGTAGACTAAAAAACTAAATATTTCTGTGTCTTCTTTAATACTCTTCTGTATTTTGAGGACCAAAGTAACCCAGCAAACAATTGGACGAAATTTCGCCGTAGCGAAATGACTTCGAAATAGAGGAAACACTCCTAGTTTGAAATTTCTTTCATCTTGTTTTAACTTAAACGAAGTTTTAGCAGCAAGCCCTAATTTCCGAGAATTGTGGCTCGAAATCTCTTCGATTTTTATACCATAAACGACTTTTCAAGCATGCCTAAGTTTCCGAAAATTCGAAATAGATGCATCGCTTATAGCTCGAAATTTCTTCATTTTGTTTGCTATATATAGTAGTTACGATACGACTCTCGCCAATTTCCGAAGAATTGTTAAAGCAAATATTTTCTATTCATGAAATTGTGCTTTGCAGGCATTCTAAGTTGAGATTTTATTGAGTGAAGTGCAAAGTAATATTTTACTATGGTGAGTATTTATTATTTATTTATTCGATATCGGATTTACTTGATATTTGCAAAACGCCTTGCAATAAAAAAAAAATCGAATCCAAAACGAACTACCAACACATACAAGAACTTCGAAAGAAAGTCGAGCTAGCGAACCTCTGTCGGGTCACCAATACGATTCGATATCGTGTTCCGTTTTTTTCTGCTGCAATTTGCAAGCATGTCGCAAGTGAATTCGATTTCGAAGCTTAGCTTCACCTAGTCGAATTTGAGCCATGTTTACAGGGAATGCAATCGTTTCTAAGGCTAACACTACATGGGTATTTGTGAAGATATGATTCAAATAGTTTGATGATCTTTTCATAAAGAAGCTTTTGTAATTCATATTCATTTAATCTGTTAATAAATTCATCCTTCAAAAAATTAATGTGTTTAATAAAACAAGAACAGTCCTTAATTTGAACCTTGAGATGTCCATTTTAGAACCATTTATTGGACTCACTTGCTAATTCAACTCAATTCAAATGCAACGTTCACAGGCAATTTGTCATAATTCTGATTTTAGAAGTTGTTAAAACTTTAAAGCTATTTATTACACACCTATGTAGATGCATGAAATCGATAATGTTGATGAAAATTCTTAAATTTATCTAAAAATAATTTGTTTTTAATAATATTTCAAAAGTTGTTTAGAACACTAAAGTCCTTCTTAGTTCATCGTTATCATCAAATATTGTCCCTTACCTATATTCGTAAACTTTTTGTATGCTCTTTTCTTTATACAATTAAACTATCGATTGAAATTTATTATTAAAAACAAATTATGAATTAAGTTTTAGAATATAAGTTTTGTTACAAATATGAATTAAAATATAATATCAAATATTATTTCGTTTCTATCTTTGTTTTTTTCTTTCTTTTCCCGTTTTATGTATGTAATGTAAATTCTGGATCGATTCATCTAAACTGTCTCTACCGAATACAAAATAAACAACACAATTTTTCGTCTGCCAATGATTGACATAAATATGAAAAAAATAAAAAAAAAAATTTAAAACATCTCGCAAAATTTATAAAAACCATCAACGTACACAAAAAATACAACAAAACTAAAACATAAAAATACACAGGAAGAACAAGCTGGTGTAGAAATAAGACATAGGTTTATGCGAGCCACATCACATGATAGAGACAGAAGTAATAGTGATACTAGATCAGTTAGGCTGTAAGTATATGATTTTTTTGCTGTTTACATTATTAAAAAAAAACGAAAAATTTCTATTGTTTGTTTCTGTTTTTTGTGTATTTTATTTTTGAAGAAAGAAAACCTCAGAAGAAATAGTAATTGTTGTTGTTTTTGTTATGATTTCTATTTAACATTTGAATTTAACACCAACAATATTTATAATTGTTTATTTGAAATTTCTTTTAATCAAAATTTAATTTTTCTTGCAAATTTTTGACAAAAATCGAAAAACACAAAGAGCGGGGTGTTATTCAAGATCTCACAATATTTGTGATAATCCCAACGAAAGGCTAACATCACCTGGCCATATGAGTGATGCAGCAGACAAGGAAATATCTGGTGGAGGAGATCCAAAGCATCGAACAGGTATTTAAAAAAGAATACTTTTTTTTTGGTTTTTTTTTTTAAACTATTCTCCCTTTAAATTTTTAGAAATAAAAAAAAAATAGAAAACATACATTTTCTAGTGTCTTTTAGTTAGTGACTGAAATTGGATTTTCTCTTTCCTTTTCTTTTTCATTTCATCACATATCCTTCCATCACTTGATCAAACTTTCAAGGCAGTACATCCAGCACAAATGCGTTTAGGCGCAATAGAAACAACCAGCGAAACTGTAAACAACATTTTATTTCAAATAATGGTGCTTAAAATTTTGTTCATTTTTATATTTGTGTATAATTGTGTGTTTAAATTTAAGAAAAACTTATAGATAGCAAAACTAAGAAGTTATTTAAAAATTATCTTAATACTTTGTGTTACTATTTATGTATATAAAATTTAGACTCCAATGTCATGGAGCAAATTCTACGTTGAAATATATCAGAATAGTTGCCGTTTACATTTTACGTACTGGCCGCAAACAATAGATTTCCTGACGCGAAATAAAAAAATGAAAAGTTAAACAATCAAAACTTCAAGTCATGAATAAAATGCTTATTAAGTTTCGTAAAAACTTTAACATTGTCACTTACCTTCTCTGCCAAATGACGCAACATCTAAGTTATAAGTATTCTGGATGGACCACCCCTCTGATATTTCCATGGCGAGTATGTCTGTTGGCGATGTAGGTCAGGAAATATCCAATGATTGTCTATCTACCAAATGTTTAAATCATCATTATAGGGAGTAACGTTCAGCAGTTACAGGGTGATATATAAAAGTATACCCAATTATCTTCAAACCCAGTTATCTCGGAAACTGTTAAGACCCCCCCCCCCCCACCCTTACAATTTTAGTCCACTTTACTGGTCTGAAAATTATTCAAAATTTAAAATCCGCCTTGAATGTTTATAAAAATATTTACAAAAATGTTTACAAAAATGTTTACAAAATGTTTACAAAAATGTTCTGAACAAGCTTTCATCTGGTAGAAGTTTAAAAGGAATAAAGAAGCAAATAAGTAAATTTTCTCCCATTAAAAACAAAAACACTATTTGAACTCATTTGAATGAATTTACAGTTTTAAACTGTTTTAAACTGCCCTTAATCACGGAACTTTTGATAACATGAACGTTTACGATTATCTTTAAAAAGTCGCTGCATCAAACGATGAATTTACAGTGTTAATTTTTACCACATAGTTAACAGGTCGATTTAACCAAGATGGTAATCCAGTGACTTGCGTCCCTGAGAATATCTGGTGCCATAAGTAGAGATACCTGGACTACAGCAGCCATAAAAGCCTTATCAAACCTTTCACCACAATGTTTCCTACCTTTTCTTTTATGGAGTTAATGCTGAGATATGGCTTCCGATGTTTTTAGATAAGACAGGACGATGAAGAAAAAAGTAAAAGACCGTATCTGACTTTATAATACATATATTCAAGTTAAGTATAAAAAAGGTATACACACAAAAATGAAGTGTCAAAAAAGAATCTATGAGAACTAGAGTGAAGATAGGTTCAATTCAATAAAAGCATTAAGTTGAGGTACAGACAACATATGAACTCAAGTAGTACATTAAGTGACTTGATGTTGTTTCTTCAATGATATGTTTCCCTTTTTAACAGTTAATTTATAAGGGAGCGGCTCAAACGTTATTCAAAAATTCGTAATTCGTGACCTTGAACATTCCAAAATATCGAACTTCTGTCGTATTGGACTGTGATTAAGAAAACTTGCATGCCATCTTAAATTTATATTAAAAGCGTAAAATTATATTTTCATCCAAGATGTTGATAAAGTTTTTGACACCGAAATTATGACGTTAGTTTTTGGCTACTTTTATAGGATGGCTTAGGAAAAAAAAAATTCCACAACCAAAAATAAAGCATTAAAAAAATTAATTAGCCGCTGTGCCATTGCATACGATATGTATATATTTGTATACCATGTCTCAATCTGTATCCAAAATGTGGACTTTTCATTTTAAAGCGAAGCTTTTGGGCTTCTCAAATCCAATATGAAAAATGGGTGTTCATAACGTGTTTTTTTTTTTTTTTATAAAAATAGCAGTTAAATAAAAAGAAGCCAAGTTAAAATTCCGAAATTTTAAATATGTTGAGTTGAGCTATAACTTCAAAACGGAGAGGAGAAGGAGAAGAATTTATATACCATTGGAAAGGTCAAACGATTTTCAAACTAACAAATTTTTATCATTATCAATAAAAGATGTAACGTTCAGAAGTTATAGCGTGGAAACGACTAGAATTTCCCCCCCCCCCTCCGCCATACAATTTTTTAGATATATATCTGAGCATTACCACATCCGGGACACACCAGATTAGGCATTCGTATTCAGTATACCATCCCAAAGAGCAATTTGTAGAAAGGACTTATCATCAAGGTTCAAAATCAATATTTATTTGGTCACAACTGTTCTAGTATTCCTGTCTTAAAGTATAGGTGGACAATTTCTCGTCTACAGCAGACTGAAATTCAATGAGTTTGTAAAATGAATTGAAAATGCTGAAAAAAATCGAACTTTTCGACCCAGCGATCAAAGTGGTCTCATCAGTATGGTTATCTCTCGATGATAGAGATCACCCAATTACGCATATAAATACTGTTTTTATTTCAAGACAAGTATGAATTATATGGTACTCGGAGGACCCCGTCGGCGTTGCCCAGCGATAATATAGATACCTAAAGGAGTGGAGGTGGGGTTGTTTTTGTTAAAGATAAGTAATATCTAAGCTATTATCTGACTCGATCGCTCGATTCCGTACTCTAGAGTTTCACCCTGTGTCTGAATGCATGTATGTGGGGGTGTTTGTGTGTGTCTGGGTATGTGGGTGTGTGGGGGGGGTTGTGGGTGTGTGTGCATGCATACATTCATTTGAGTGGGAGAGAGTAGCTGTCTACGTCGACGCGATCTTATGCCGTGCGCAAATATATAGTAAAACACAAAAAATTGGTATGGCAACCCTACGAAGGAGTTACCCGATTGGTCCCATTTTCGAAATTTTTATGAAAACTCCGTTTACAAAATATGAAGTCTCCACCTCGAAGCCTTCTCCGGCAGCTACCAAATACATAGTGAAAAACAAAAGTTGTGTATGGCATCACTAAGAACGGGTAACACAATTTAGTCCATTTTTGTAATTTTATTTACCATTTCTATGAAAACACCAAGTAGCAAAGTTTTTGCATGGCAATCCTACGAAGGAGTTGCCTGATTGGTCCCATTTCTGAACTTAATTTAAAATTTTCTTTAAAAATATCCCGTGTACAAAATGTCAGCTCTCTACGTCGACGCGTGAGGCAGTGTCCAAATATATAGTGAAAAACAAAAGTTTTGTATGACAACATCAAGAAGATGTTCCCCAATTCAGGCCATTTTTCTAACTTTATTTACTATTACTATGAAAACACAAAGTACCAAATTTTAATTCTGCACGTCGACGCGTTCTGATGCAGTACCAAAATGTATAGTTACAAACGAAGTTTTTGTATGGCAACCATACAAAGGAGTTGCCCGATTTATCCCACTTTTTAACTTGAATTTACATTTTTTTTTTTTTCAGAACGCCGTGTACATAATTTGAGCTCTCCACGTAGACGCGTTCCCAAGCACTTTCCAAATATACAATGAAAACTTTAATTTTTATATGGCAACACCAAAAGGTGGTGGCCCGATTTGGTCCATTTTTGAACTTGTATTTGCAATTTTTATGAAAACACCGTGTACAAAATTTCAGCTCTCCGACGTCGACGCGTTCACAGACAGTTTCCAAATATATAGTGAAAAACCAAAATTTTGTAGGGCAACACCAAGAAGGCGTTGCTCGATTTAGTCAATTTTTTAAATTTTTTCACTATTGCTATGAAAACACCACGTACCAAATTTCAGTTTTCTACGTGCACTCTTTGTCAGGCAGTGTCTAAATATATACTAAAAAAACGAAATATTTGTATGGCAACCCTAAGAAGGAGTTGCCCGGCTTTTTATATATTAATATAGCAAGATTTCTCATTGTAATTTTCAAATTAGGTGATTATTCCCCATGTCGCTATATGGCGACTTTAACTGGACAAATTCTCGTCTACAGCAGACTGAAGTTCACTGAAAATAATTTCAATGAATTTCTAAAATGCATTGAAAATAAACTAAAATATTAATTTATCCGTGCACGTGGGTTCGCCCTCTGTTCGCATAACATCATTCTGTGTATAATAATAAAATTAATTTCAATCATTATCTCTCTGATTTTATTAAAGCTCATTCACAAAAAACAAATTGTTCACGTTTTTGTCCAGCAGACCATTGTTGCATTAATTGAAAGTTATATATAAATATTTTGCTTTTAAAGAGAGATAATTACACCTTTTTATACTTTTCATATTGATCCGAATTGTGACCTCTTCTTGTATAAGACTAACTTTTACATTACCTCTCTGTACATACATATATACAGCTGCACCTTATAAGAAATTACTCGAACTTCACTAGTTATTGGTAGGTATCTTATTACAATTACTTTTCATGTGTTTGTTCATCTGATGATAAAAGATTTGCAATTTGCATACAATTTTTGAGATAAAAACACTGCAAATGATACTTCGAGTTATGTGGGTTCCCAGGTCGGAGACATAACTAGTAAAATATGCCTTACGTTAATTGAAATTTCCCATAACTCAAAGATTTGTTTCAATGTCCCAATATATCAGAATCTCCACAGAAAGAAAAGTACAATACTTCGGATCCCATTACATAGCTCAAAATAGCATTTTGATGGTTTGTTTAGTATAACTGTAGAAAAGTTATTCATGGTCGACATTGTACTGTCACGCGAAATCAATTTCATTCCTATAATCAAAATATTGTGAACTAATTAAGCTGGTCATAAAAACTTTTATATAAAATGCGACAAAAATATAATCATGCCAGTATATTAAAAACGGCGTAGACTCCGCTACCTATTACACCATTTTTATACTTCTACTGGTCGAGAATTAAAAATTCCAAACCAACTGTAGGTACTTATGTTCTCATCAACCATCGGATTTTCGTTGCCAGTCATCTGCTATTATTTTCTTCAAACTCTCTCTCCGATATAGACCACATGATGGCACTTTTGCCGCTTGAGGCAAGAATCGATAGCAATAATTTCAAGAATTGAAATAATTTTAATTAGTTGTTGCCATGCTAAAGACATCTTATATTGGCAAACACATCGTTAATATTAAAATGATACGAGAAAGTTTTACCAAAATTTTCAATAAAAGAAATATTTCCCTGATGAAAAAGAAGGCGTCCATTTACTGTATTAGAAATTAGTAACAAAAATTGCTGTCAGATAGTAAGAACCTTTCCTACCAATACATTTTATTTATTTCTGACCACGATAATTCAGTTGGTAAGCTACCTAAATACCAACGAAAGAGCCTTGGGTTCAAGACTAGAACTGAAGGTACCCATCCGGATCCCGACTAAACAAAAAAGGTTCAAAATTTCGTCCGAATTGCAATGTTTCATTGGAAAAATGGGAATATCATAAAATTTATTATTTTCCCACTGAAGCAATGCAATTTGGATGACATTTTGAATCTCTTTTGCTTAATTCGGATCCGGATAGTTCATATCCGGATCTGGATAGATTGGTTCCGGATCCGGGAATCCAAATATCTGGGATCTAGATCCAGATAGTTCTGCTCCGGGTTTCAAGAGTTCGATAGCTTGCAGATCCGAGTATCCGGATAGTTTTCAGATCCTCGTATCCGGAATGTTTCCAGATCCGGGTATCCGGATATTCGGATATTAGCAAATCCAGATCCATGTTTCAGCCCAATTCGAAACCCACCTCTTCACAGTCCTTTGTGGTGTCCATTACATAAGTATTTGGTCACTGCTCCTGAACGCGTTCACGTAAAGAGCTAAAATTGTGTATACACTTCTTGAGTTTGAAAACAGGTGATGCAATCAGGTAAATCCTGTATAATGTTGACATACAAAAGAGATTCTCTCTTCATTTATAGATATATATAAGATACTGATTGAAAATGTGTTGAAATAGGGAGCTGAAATTTTGTAAACTGCTCCTTCATAAGAACCCTAGATCACAGTAAATAAAATATATTAAGAAAACTTTTAAAATTGCACTAAACAGTAAGAAACATTTTTCCTTTCTCAGTGACATACACATGAAAATTTTTATTGCAAAGAGTTCAAACATTTAAAGTCAAACGAGGTAATATAAGAGATGTTCGGAATGAAGTCGGAGAGTTAAAGTAATAAATTTGTAAAAAAAAGAATATATTTTTTTGGAGTAATTATTTTTCACATAATAATCAGTCTTCTCAAAAAAGCATTAAATTAATTAAAATACTCACTGAGTGGCTGAGATATATTTTACAAGTGTGGGGAATAAAATGAAACAAGAATCAACGCGAAATAAGTATATGACCACTTTTTATTCCGGATACTACCTTAATTTAAAATATTGTTAATACATTCAATTTTAAGATTTAATCTGAGTTCGAACGTTTCTTATTTTGCAATGAAACTTTTCTTGTGCATATCACTGAGAAAGAACAAATTATTTTTTTAATGCAATTTATTTAAAGAAGTTATTTATTTTAAAAGTTTTCTTTATATATTTTATTTTCTACCTTTTCGTCATTACATTTTCTCTAAAAATTCATATAAAGGTATATAACCTATCTGACATATTCATATTAATTCGCATCTACATTCTCTTGCAAACGCTGTGGTTTAGATTATCGCACTTTAATACAAGTAATTCCATGTAAAAAAAAATTTACATAAAAAGAATGGAAAAAATGTATTTCAGATCAAAACTTATATATGTAAAACATTATGCTAAAGCATTTAAAAGAAAAATCAGCCCGCCTGCACCAACCTACACTCCCCTCTGTACACAAATTCGAAAATCAAACATTTCAATGATATTCGGGTGAAAAAAGTCTGTTATAAAGTTTCTTACAGAAGAAACGAAAATCTGCCATTTAATTTCGTCTCACACCACCCCCACCCTAATACCCCCCAAAACGTAAAACAAATTGTCTCATAGGAAAACCCTCTATTCACTTAATCACAAAACCCCATGTAAATCCATCCACGTTTACTACCCTAAAACTATTCCTAAAATTTCACATTTGCATCAGGAGCATCCCCCTCAAACACAAAGTTATTTAGTCAAGGATTAGTGTGTAGATAAAAGTTATTCAAAAATATGGCCAAGTCTTTCGTAGGACTGCAATACAAAAGCCTGTTGTTTCTTGACTTTTACTTGCAATGAAGGCTTGATGTACCTGAACGCTGGCTGGCAGCAAAATCCCATTAATTTCATTGTAAGGATCCATTATAAAACAGCGAGCTCGGTTGGGATATAATTCATATCTTTCCAGTATTTTTTCGTAAGTTTTCGACAAATAAATTTACGTTCTCCCATATTATGTTCGTGGATATTGTATATAAGTTCAGGAGCTCTATCATATCATCATAATAAATGAAAAACTGTAAATTGTTATATAACTTTACTGTAAGATTCTAAAAAGTTCTCTCTCACTCAAAGTTCACTTGAAGAAACAGACAGAATATCATTTAGCAGCTAAAAAAGAACTTGAGAACCATACAATTTTTAATTAATTAATTAAGCTCATCTCTTTTAATTCCTTCTAGTTGATACAAGACTAGAAAGTTAAAATTGAGAGAAGAAATCGTGAACGTATGTTAAATGTCACTCTTTGCCTTAAATAACAATAAAATCTGGAGCAAATTTGCAAGATTAATTTCTTAATCTGAATCTAGATAATTGCCATCCGGATCCATACATATTCGGATTACCCAAATACATACATACTAGAATCCCGATATTCCAAATATTGCTTAAATTTGAGCAACTTTAAGTTAAATATAAAATACAAAATTTATGTTTAGCTTTTCTTTATGGAATTTTTGGTCTTCGGCTTTAGGTCAGAAACTGACAGTACCACGGTACTTGATTTTAGTTTTCTCTGCTCATATACAGTAGGTTGAGAACTGCCTGTAGATTCGTATTTTGTATGGGTCTCGACAGAGTAAAAAACTCATTACCACTTTCCACTGAAAAGATTAAAAAAATTGAACCGAATTTTTAGAATTTTACACAATTTTGCACAGAATTTGTGTAATTTTACACAAAACTCTTTGTGAGCTAAATTGTATAGTTTTGTACAAATTTAATTAAAAAACACAAACTCTTAATATTACACTATCGAAACTATCGAAATTTGATATCGGAAATTAGGTCAAATCATTAGGTATATTTTGAATGTATAATTTTTTGCTATCTACAAGTACGCATTCATGTTGTTAACTAATCTTTCATTATATTTTTAGTTAAAATGAAAATTGTAAAAAATACACTTACTTCAATTTTAGCAACTTCACCAACAGATGGCTATCAGCAGAATACGCACAAAAATCGAAGTAGTATTGTTGGAAGTCTTGGAGGTGGTGTAGGTAATGGTGGTGGTGGTGGTGGAGGAGGTGGTCCTAGCGGCGGTGGTGGTGAAGCTGGTAGCACTGAACAAGAAGAATATCAGCAAACAGATGCGATAACACTCAGTGCAACAACTACAAATAGTTGCTTTTGTGGATCAAAAGATCATAGTACTAGAAAACACATACACGTAGCACCGGATACAAGCGGAGGTTCCTTCAATCATCCAAATCAGTCTACAAAACCTACAGAACTTAGGTAAGTATAGGATATAACTCAATGTCATTTGCCAGATAACAAAAGCTCCAATTTTATTCTGTTAATTTTGAATTTTGTTGTTTTTTTTTTTTTTACTTTCAGCTCAATTAAAAATCAAATAAGTGAATTGGCGATACGTATCGATACGTTAGAGAAAAATTTACATAAAGATATTAGAACAATATTGGATATATTACATCAGCAGCAACAAATGCAATTACAGTTGCACCAACAACAGTTGCAGCATCAGCTACAGCAGCAACAACAATTGCAGCAGCAGCAACACCTTCTTGCAGGGAAACAACTTACCACATCCTACCAACCGTCCGAAAGTGATTTCTCTTTTGATTTATGTGGAATCACTGACAAACCTCAAACACAGATCCAACTACAACGAATCAATGTACAGAAATCCGTTTCACAGCCCGAATGTTCTGACAAAAGCTTGTTCAGGTGAGCTTAATGGCTTGCAGGTAACATTCGAATAGTTAGCACACAGCACTTGAATTTTATTGAATTTCTATAAAGTGGCAATGAAGATCATGTTAGATAGTCTTAAAACTGCACTTCTTAGAGGGTTATAGATTTATAAAGGTTATTAGGAACAGACATCGAGACGAATTCATGAATATATAATTTTTTTTTTTTGGTGACTGTGGAAAGTTTTTGTATAAGGGAGCAAATACTCATACATACACATTTCCCGCATACATAAATAGTTTAATAATTCTGTGACAAAATAGGATGCTCGCTACTTTTTTTCGGGTTTAAAATTATATATTCCTTTTCACATCGCTCGCTCCTAGAGGCCTGTGTATTCTGTAAAGAACCCTTGTAAAGAATCTACAATTCGAGCTTTAGAAATATATTTTATTTTTTCCATTACTAAAATCTAGGATCCTATCAGCCAATTACCGGTACCTTATGAGTATCTCCGTACTTTTCGTATGAAATGAAACGCAATAATTTATTAAAAACTAATAATTTATTTAAATAATGTTTAATAACATAAAATTAAAATGATTGGACTATCTAATGTCGAAATATCGCCGCAATCAACACAGGTAGATGCCATTGGTTTTACCTGCTGATTTCATATTAGTTTTTTTTTTATATATAGTGCAGCATTTTCTAATCTTGCGGCGCCTGTTGTCATCTGCAAGGCATCAACGATATCATACACCTGTGAGTTGTTTCCATCGCATTTCGTACGTAATAATGAGAGATTAGTTTTTGAATTTTTGACCTGTTCAGGACTGACGGCAGGTACAAATTCTTTCCCAAGTTCTTGAGGAATAAGCGGCGGCGTTCTGATCGTTGCTTCAAGATGTGAAAATTTTCCTAATAGTATGTAAATAAAAGTTGCTAAACATACAATATCTATTTTGTTGAAAGCAAAAGCTAACGTCCACCTATATAGAAGACAAGTTATTCCCATTAAAATTTTGACACATTGCAGCTCATAGCTTGTGACGTAATTCTGTGACTAAGTATACACATTTTTATAGGAAAGACAGAGAGAGGAGATAGAGTATTGTATTCTCTGTGCCGTGCTTTCCTATACATTTCACAATATTACGTCACATCTGACGTCTGACTTGTATGACACTTCTCCTCGAATAGTCACAGTGGATTTTTGTTTGGTCAAAATAAATCTTTTCGGAGTTTTAAACTTGAAATGCCATTTTCCAGTTGGTTTAAAAAAGTTTGAGCACTCAGTTTTCCAGTTCAGTACTGGACATTCCCCTGAGCCGAGAGGATCCCTGGTCCCATGATTCCTATGGAAGTCCATATACAATACTATACTATGGTATATATATAATAGTATCTTTATATTTCACATCTTTTTGAATTTTCGCAAAACCTCTATCGGGAGATAAAAAGGAATGACCAACAACTGGAAGTATTACTTCAATGTGTGTTATATTTCTTGGAGACTTTTGGATTAGCCAATAACCCAGCATATACATTAAAATTGAATTCTTGTCCTGGCCAGCACAACCGTCTGCAAACAGTCTGATGCTTTTTATTCTACATATATTTGAAAGACATAAATTCCGGATGCTATTTCATTGGATACTTTTGGTCGTACATGTTCTTACCAAACGTAAAGAAAAACATTTTGTTTAGTCAGAGCCTCCTTCGAAGATCCTTGAACTACCCCAAAATTATAAAGATAGAATTGACGGCTATAGTAGCTTTCCAGACCTTACACCATATCCTATAGTCAGTATGTCAGGTTTGCTCCTTCAAAAGACTATAGAAAGCCTTAGCACGACGTTTGTGAACGATACTTTCCGTCATCAAGGATTGTTGCTTTTGGATATTTCTTTCTAGTTTTATTCTTTCCTTAAGTCTTAGGTATGTTGAACAAATATCTAAACAAGGAGATCTTAAGCTTAGATTGAAATTTATATTTATATCTAAAATAACTCCTTGTAATTTTCAAAGCCATATCAATAATTTTATTGTCGTACATTCGGTACAATTTATTTACTGACAAGTCCCCAGGTAAATATTGTCGCCGTGACACACTACTGCGGCAATTGGAAACTTCCAGGACTTTAAATTTTTTTATAAATCAAATAACGGATTCCTTCTTTCCTTCATACTTTGAAGATAGTCTGTCACTCTATCTTTCTCAATATTTAATATTCGGCAGAATGCTTTTTGGCAAACTCTTAATAGTTCTTGGTTTCTCAGTATAATAAAATGCGATAAAGAAATACTTCTCGTGGAGCCACCTTTGCTTCGATCTATTCAATTCTAAAAAATGGTCTTGAATCAATTTATTTTTTGAGCTGTATAAATTGTCCGCAAAACTTTTCACATCTTTTGAATTTATGAGATTGCATTTGAATTTATTGCCTACATGCTTGCATTTTGGAATTATTGGTATAGCTATAAAGCATCCATAAGCTACTAAAATATTATTATTATACTCAGTCTTACCGTTTCTTTTTACCAATTTCACGCATTGAACAATTTGATCTCCTTAGTCTTTTTCTCGCTTGATAGTTTTTAACTATAACTGGATATTGTTCCGACTCCATTGCCATCAAGTTTTAAATAATATTCAGAAAAAGCAACAACGTTACGCAAGCACTAGTAAGAGTAACAACACATATCTGCTCAGTACAGAAACCTCAGGAAGACTGATAAAATTGTACTAAATACGCAACCATTTTGTCAGTTTCCCGCGCTTTTGGAAAAAACCAAATTTGGATTTAACTTTGTTGAAACACACCCGACTACAAGGAAAAATACCAACTTTGCTACTTACAATAAATGGCGAATTTTAAAACCAACAGCTTTTGGAAAAGGCGACATTTTGCTACTTAGTTCATTTTTAATTATAACTTTATCGAGGGAAAAAACTGTTATTGTCGGAAAATATTTTCAGCACCGAAAAGTTCTCCATTTAGCCAATCGGTTAACAAACTAAATTTTTTTTTTCTATTTTCTGAAAAAGAACGACGTTTGCATCTAATAGACACGTGTTGAGTTTGAACATCACATTTTCTTGGTGATGCACTAGTTTACTTGCAAATTATATGAGGGTACCGTGCAGTTTACTCAGGTGATAGAAGGTTAAAACTTTCATGGTCACATAAGGGTTAAATTACGTCCTCCTTTGGGAGTTAAATCCTGACTAAAAAGCCCAACTGATCGAACTGAAATTAACGTAGCTTGAGGCGAACATTGCTCTGACTGCACCTTATGTCGAGCAGCCTTTCGCTAGTGATTAAAGTGCGTGTTAGAGGGGCCGTAACTTCCATCAGGGGCCGGATTCTGTAACTCGGAGAGTTTGGGAGATGAGAATTTTCGTTTTCCCCAATTAAAACTCCCTAACTCTCCATTCGAGATTCTCTAACATACTTGGGGAGTTAAGGAAATCGTAAGAAGTATCCAAATATTGAAAGACGGCTAACTCTGTGCGGGAGGGTCGTAGAGCATTGGGGTTTTTTTCTATCAATTTACGGTCTAGAGTACAGTATAGATGAAAAATTTTTTGGAGGAGGGTCTTTTGGGATTGGAGGGTCGTACCACCTCCAATTGAAGGTTGTCCAAAATACGTCATGTTTGGTATCAGATAAAAGAGGGAGAAGCCGGTGATCGTGTGGTGTAGTTTTTGTTTGTTTTTTTGATCATTTTAACTTCATAACTGACTTTTTACCGCCGAAAGATGGATTTTTGCACATGGGTCATATACACCCCAGTTCTACATTTTGAATATATTTCTTCCGTTCTTTGTTTCACATCCATTAGTACTTGAACATTTTTCTCATGGAAAGTAAATTTCCATAACTTACCAGCTCTTTATAATGATGAGTTGAAAATATGTCCATTTTTGTACTAAAAAACTGCAATTTTGTCATCTTAAGAAGGACTGATTCACTTCTTTTGCAGTTATCTCCAAAACTATTTACCGGACTCAAAAATGAATTACATATCTAATTAGGGGATAAAATGTAGACTCGATTTCATCCTACATGCAAGCTATAAGTTCATATTTAAAATTTTTGTGGCACTTCCTCTGTACTGGAAAACGACCAAATTGTCCATTTTCGCGTGAATTACAATTTTTACCGGGTACCTTGAAACACCAGGATCCTAATTTCTCTGTAAGTATTGCAAGGATGTCCATAATTTGTTTTTGTAAACAAACCAGGATATACAGTGAATCCATAATTCAGTTTGAAAATCCTAGGTACATTGGTACCTTCACAAAGGACAATACCGTCATTTGAGAAATATTTTTCTTAGGTACTTTTCCACAACTAACACAGCCGAGAGTTTTGTCGAGTGGAAGAGAGAGTTTGGTACTTCTCAATACAAATTCTACGAGTTACAGAATTCCGAGTGGAGAGTTAAGTGGCAAAAGATCTCTTATATCCACAACTCTCCGAGTTAGTGAATCCGGCCCCAGTAGGTTTTTTGAACCAAGGCCGTAGCTATAAAAATCCTTTACGAGCTGGTTGGTCTACACCAAGCTGATGATAGTATTTTCATACCTTAAATGAAATATCAAAGTAAACTAAGATTGTCATCGTATTTGTAACACATAAAAATTGTAATGGTATGGCAAAATAATTTAAATACCTATAAACAATTGTTTTATACATACATGTGATTGGATGTCCGTCCGCCTATTTACCCATGTCCGCACGATAACTGGAAAACTCGGTGACTTTGATAATATATCAAATCGTGCAAATTACTTGGCATACAAAAATTTCAATATTGGCATGTATATTTAGATGCTAAATGAAAACGTCCCTAACATGGAGATTTTAATATCGATTTCCATTTATCACGCTTTCTAGCAGAAATTTTACTCTTTTCTTGTAGTGTTAGGTACGCTGAAATCGTTCCACTGACCTGAACTGCTGGAATAAGTACGTTAAAATGACCCTGGTGGTGGCCGTGTTACGCGAAAAAACTTACACATCTATATGAGAAATGATACTGTTGAATGCCATGAATCATCACATATCCATCTTTCACTATTCATCCGCACCGAATTCATCCGCAATCATGCCAAAATTTTCCAAATAATAATTTTCCATCATTTTTACGTCATCCGTGATATTGTTTTGCGCAGAAAATTTCAAATTGACAAAATATTACATGGATATGAGCTACTACCACATTCTCATCGCTTTAAAAATTGTTCCATATTGAAGTCGTTTTCCATTGATTGACGTAAACTTTTCTTGAAACAACAATAGAAACCGGTATAAATATCGGATACGGCAATTAAAACTACGAGTATTACACTAATATACAGGGTGATTCGTAAGCAAGTGCTCCAACATTTACCAATCGATTCCTTACAGTGTTTTGATCAACATTCACAATGAGCATTCTTTCGTAAAACCCCTTCTTCACCCATTTTTATTAAAGGCTAAAATATTTTCGCGTCTACAAGGAGGTGAGCTCATATAAAACGCAATAACTTATGTTCGAAATACCGTAGGACGACAAATAAGGTTTTGATAAAAAGTATGCAATATGAACTTTCTAACAGTACCTAGCATGTCTCGATTCGTTGGCATTTCTTTTTTTTCAAAATTTTCCAGTTGAGTATTAACTCCACAAAAATGTTAATAAATTTTGGTGGACTTAAGGAAACAAGTTTATCTGGCAAAATAAACGAAAATATAGCTTCTGTATGCTTATATTATATTTCTTGTGGCCAACCTGTGGAAATAACATAATTTTTAGGAGCCATGAGTAAAATGACACTGGCCAAAGTGTGTCAATTTGTCCTTGGCCAAGGTATGTGATTTTACCCAAATGGCCAATTATAAAATAAAATATCGTCAATTCCCCTAACTATGGACCATGAAAATTCAGTTGCACGTACTTGATCGATAGTCTTGTGTATATTGCCACTTGTTTGTAAACATTCAGTGCCACGCTTTGCATTTAGTTAGTAGTGATTTGGATTCCACAGTGATTAGTTCCTGTAGTAGAACTTGAAGTACTATTTTTAATAGAAAATTATTATTGTTATAGCAAGTGGTAATTACAAGAGATTGTAGAATATCACGTGCATAGTTATCTTTTCTGCAATCTTGCTTAAGCTATAAATTTTTTCCATATTAGTATCGCTTTTACTTTTCGAGATATTTTGAAATTTTAAAAAAATGATAAGTTGGTGCCCAACAATGGACCAAAATTGTACTATTGTACAATGCTTTCCTTTCCGTTCTTTAAAATGGCTGCATATCAATGACAAAATAGAGAAGATATCATTCTAAGAGTAAAAAAAAAACCCCAGAAAGCATTATCATCAGGACATATTTTCAAAATCCTTGAAATTGAAGATATTTGGGGCAAAAATAAAAGTCTAATAAAATTTAAAACTTAATTTTATATTAAAATCTTGTAAGTGTGTAGGTATTAACACGAAATAAAAAAATCTTAAAATTTTCCTGTTCTCGTCCCCCAATTTTAAAATCTGGTGCAAAAATTGTCAATGGTTCATAGTTTGGCAACTTAGAGCCTACCTTTGCACCAACACAAGTATAGAAAAATTTGCTTTGTTACCGAAAGGAAATGGCACAGTCTAAATATTTTAAGAAATTATAACCAAATATTCCTGAAAGTAGTCCAAAGTTAGGGGAAACGAATATTATAATATTATTATTCATCATATATCCACGAATGTTAGATCAATTTCTTTTTTAGGATAGAAACAATTCGGCAAAAATAGCATATTAAATAAAATCAATACTTAATATCGATAAGTTGTGTATCCTCAACAAGGTGTCAGTCGGTTCCTGGTCACATGGGGATCATGTGGAAAGAAAACGGCTGACCTTTTAGCTAGGGCTGGCTCTGATTCTCTGTTCCTTGGACCGGAACCCGCCATATGCGTTGCCACCTCGAGTATCGGGTCTGTCTTCATAGCGGATATTCATAAGAAGCATCAGCAGAGATGGGAGAACCTGAGTTGTTGCAGGTGCATAAAACTGTTTCTTTATGGGCCCAATAGGAATATCTCTGATTTCTCATGGAGCACAGAAGGAAACAATATAGAACTGTGGTTAGCATCATCACCGGCTACAGCACGTTTCAGATTCATCTAACAAGGATGGGAGTTGTTGACAGCCCTGAGTATGGCCTGCCTGGAAGGAGAACCGCATACTTTTTGTATGCTTGTCCCGCTTTCGCCTGGAACAGGCTGGATACTGTAGGTTATGCCTTCCTATCTGTAGATGAACTGAAAATCGTCCTCACCAAAACCTGATGCGCTTTATTAAGAGGACTGGAAAGTTTTGGTGATGGGGTTTCTAGCACAATGGGCCGCCTTGACCTTGGGATCAATACTAATCACTATAAAAAAATACTTTAGCATTCACTTTTTTCTTTCGTTCATTCCAATATAGTTTGGACACTGTTATTATTGTTGTCAGCTAGCTGCAAAACAACTCAAAAACACAACCAATACTATTAGGAATTCGTCGGACACTTAGTTTTCGTAGAAAGGATAATGTCTAATTTTACCCGAATATCTCATTATAGCCTACCTTCCCCTACCTGATATTTTAAATATTTCTTGTAAAGTCCTTAGATTATTTGTTTTTGACTTACTCAGTTTTATATAATATATTTTAGAAATTTTATCCATCCGGGTCAAATCTTGATTCCAATTGTTTTCAACTTTTCATTAAATGCGGGCTGTGACTGTCGTGGGTTTTTTATAATTACCCTCAAATGCATATATATTTATAGCTCATTTAGCTAAGCTATGTCTATGAACTCCAGTATTTGGAGATTATAGTTCGGACCCATATATTTGATGAACTATTGACTAGTACATATAACTTAGTAAAGTAGCCCACAAAGTAGATATAGATAATTTCATACACAATAGTCGAGTAATAGAAGTATAATGCTCACCATGTATATAACTCTAGCCATACTTCTGCTGAAGTTTAAAGATGTCTCAAGTTTTTTTGTTAGATTCGATTTTTAGGAATATCTTTGTTTGCCTGCAGCAATCTTTGGCCGGTTCAGTTCAATTTAGTCTGGCGATTTTCATCTATTCAGTTAATCTGTCTTTTACAGCAGAATGTAATCTTATGTCCATTTCTTGCTAGTGGGTACACTAGTTGTATCTTTAGCAGTTGCAAACAACGTCATCCCAAATAACTTGCATGTAAATCTTCTGATCTTTTTTTTTTTTTTTAATGCATAATTCAATTTCATAAATTTCTAGTTTATGTGTAATAGGTTAGGCTCTGTATTGATGTGATCTAGATCAGCAAATATGTTAATTCTGTCCCTGACTATATACTTCAACTTCGACTCCTTCGTTTGTATTAGAGCCATCTATTGCGATCCCTTTTTAGACCCCATATGGCGGTTCGTTTCCTGCTAATACAAAACGCCTGCTTTTGCATTTGGATTTAGTAGGAAACTCGATCAATTTCTTATTGACTAAATTCGCTATGAATTTATGTCATAACAAAACTCTCTACGAAATGCTAGTCCCACATATGGCTAATCTTGCTAGACATTCAAGTAAATACTTAGTATCACTTTGGCATATACGGCAGGCAGGATTCAAGCCGTACTGATGAGCATACAATTCCTGCTAATACGAAACGCCTACTTTTGCATAGGAATTTCTTTTTTAAAAGATTAATCGATTGTAAAAGAGTTTTTTCCATGGGTTTTTTCTTTATTTTCTTAAACTGTGTTTATTAGTTTAAGCTCGTAAACTCTTTTGCAATAGTTAGTTGCTGTCTGTAGATTTCGAACCTGACTTTCTTTTGTATTTGCCTATTTCGAGGTGTTAGATAGACTTGGTATCATATCCGTTGAAACTTTAACACAAAATTGATTATTGACTACTTGTCACTTTACAGGAATGAACGTAAAATTAAAATACAAATTGTGCTCTAAGAAAATAAGAATATTTCACCATTCACCTAAATATTTATGTCAATAGTCCCCAAACATTTACTTTAAATAGCCTTCCCTCACTGAAATCCGATCTAAGTTGTAATAATATAGGTCAGATCAGTTTCATTAATTTTGCTCCTACTACGTGCAAAATGTAGTTTAGGTGATGGTAGAAGCAAAATTAATGAAATTCTGAATATGGAAACATATTTATGACTTGTGCACAACTAATTGAAAGGTAATATTCTACGGTTTCGAGATGTCATAAGAAAATGGATGAATTTCAATGGGAAAACCTTTGACGTCATATATAACTCACGACTAAGAGTTTGATTTAGTTTTGAAAGCTTAGGCGGCTAACTATCATTTAATAAACTATCATACAGTATTTTTATTAAGAAAGTACCTATCGAAACACAAAACCAACGTATGGGCGATACGGCGCATTTTATCCCCGTTTATCCTTCATCGCAATATAATTCTGTGAATATCTCGACCTCAACTATAAAGCCATAAATATAATGTTAAACACGATCTCAACGATCTCAGATTTAAAAAAACTCTAACCTGTAACGAATCAAGGTGTTTAATATTTGGCTGCATCCCCTTTACTGCCGTCACATATATCTGAGCCAAAAATTTTGCTAATATCATTTGACTGTGCGTTTATCTCTTTATTTTAGGCCTTAACTGGATGAAGGAAATACTAGGAAATATGATGAATTGATATACACCCATAGATCAAAAACTCAGAGTTTCCATAAAACTGTATACACCAGGAAATATGTATATATACACATACATAAATACACATACGTTGCGGATTCATTTCGAATTGGTCAACTCTAAAATACAAAGGCCCTAAACAGAAGAAGAATTATACATTCAACACACACACACACACATACACACTAATTAACAATTATGTACTTCAAATTATCAAAAGTTAATCCCTAACTAGTACCTACATTGTAAATTTTTTAACATTTTTGTTAAGCCTTAAATCTAAGAAATTAAATTAGTATTACAATTGGAAATACATTGGTAGCTGTATATAGAAATACCTTATATGGATGTGAACTCATACATTGAAAAAGAATTTTATAACAGTACGACGACTTCGTCCAGCATGAAGATTTAATTCGCTGACGTATAGTCTAACGAATGATTGTGTCCAGTATTTCTTATGAAATAAATCAACTGTCAAAAAGTTATTAACGCGTCAAGACGTTATATGCAAAGAAGCAGGTGGTAATCAGAAGTATCAAAAATTTTGAAAATTCTGTGAATGTTTTTTATTTAATTTTGTTGTTGTTTTTTTTTTTTGTAACTGCTTCCTGTAGCGACAGCAGATCATTCAACACTAGAGAGTAAATTTTGAAAAGATGAAAAAATAAAATAAAGTTTAAAACAAAACAAAAACAAAGTTCTTCATGCTGACGAAGGTATTTTTGGTTTATTTTGAGCAGTTTTTCAATGTTACATTCCTTTTTTTTTCCATAGACTAGCTCTATTATTTTACAAATCGTGTAACATTCTATTGAAATTGTAAAATAAATTGAAGTTGTTTAAGATCGCGTATAGTTCTTTTTCATTGTCAGTAAGTTTTATGGTATCTTCTTTTGACGTGAAAATACACTTGGGTCCCATTTAAACCAACTTTATCAAAATTTCAGAACGTTGTTAATCCACAACCCCCTCTACTTACTTGAGATAATATTCTAACTTCTTGTGTAATATGATGTTCTTTTGAAGATATGAATTAAAACTAACTGTGGATCTTAATCCCTAAATACATTGAGCGCCACACGTTTTCTACGTTGTGGCCTGTAAGAATAATAATAATTTTAAATCAATGGTTTCCTCTTTCATTTTATAAGAACACAAACGAAATTATTGACGAAGAAGAATGCCCATTTTAGGCTCGACACCTTCAGACATGACATATGTCTTAAACGATACATTATGATATTCTGGACATATTTTATTAACAATGTTTTTGTTAATTAAGCAGGGAAACCTTGGGGGAAGGGTGTCAAAGTTTAATCTTGTATATTTAGGAAAATCTAGTACAAAATCGAAGTCTTTAGGTCTTGAGAAGAAGTTTGAGTACCCACACTCCTATACTCGGAAGCTTAAATAGCTATTTATATCCGTCCCCATATTGACTTTTTTAGTACTTCCCTCCTTTTTTTTTACAGAGGTATTAGATTTTTCGCACCTTGGAACGTTTCTAACTCGGTACGATTATGTCCGCTCGAAAAACGTGTTTAACTATTCGCCTCAGCTCATTAAAAGTAACAATTTCTAAAAGAAAATTTTTCTTTGCATACTTTTAGGATGGTGGTAAGAACCCCCGCCGGGGGATGGAGGTTCCAATACCGCATGTTGCATATCAAATTAAAGGTCTCTCCGAATACTATCGGGTGGTGTACTCCTTTCTTGATTAAGAAAACCTTCACGGGACGTTTTCGCCACCAGAAAACCCATTTTCATACACTTGGATCGCATGCTCCCCAGCTACTACATTTCGCATATATTTTTTCAGTTCTTTCATCCATAGCCATTACTGCACTGCTGTGAATATTTTTCTCATAGGAAGTCTCTTTCCACGACTCACCAATTCCTCGCAATTACGAGAAGTAGAAATTCAACCAAGAAAGTCGCTCAAGCTACATCCGATCGCCAAAGCTTTCCCCTGCTTAATTGAAATAAACATTGCTAATAAAACATGTTCAAGATATCATAATGCATTGTTTAGGACATCTCTCATGTCTGGCGATGTCTCGAACCTACAATTGTATGAAAAGTGGTCATTCCCCTTTACGCCTTACAACTTAAAATAATGCAAACAACCTCCTACCCTCCCGACGTTATCCGACTTTTTGGCAACTTTTACAAAAGTAGTATTTATTCAAAAGCTGAAGTGGAAACCCTAGTAAAAATTCCAAAATCAATGCGCAATAATTTAAAGTAATACAAAGTCCAATTGTAAAATCCGTATCCAGAAATCGATATCAAAATTATACTTATGTCAAGCTAAAATCCATCATCTGAAATCAATACTTTCTAAAACAATATTGCCAATAGATTGCTACAAGAAGTCTTCAAATCAATTCACAAGAGAAGAAAACAAACATTAATAAACATTGAGACCTGATTAATTCTGATAATAATGTGGCTACTCCATGAACAAATTGAGAAAACTAGAAAAGTCTAGAGATTTTTGATCCATCAAGTTGATTTCCAATTATTAGGATGGCATCGAAATCAAAAATAATATGATTTTAAAGAGGCAAACCGAATTATTGCAAAACCAAGAACATAGGAAAATTCAAAGATGCTAAAGCTATTTTTAATAAATATAATGAAAAGTAGGGGCCCTAGATGGCTCTTCTGAGGTACACCAGAATGGTAGCAAAATCGAGCGAGAGCGCACCAAATTGATTTTGATAATTTGTATGCGGTAGGTCAAGTAGGAAGAGAGCCATACAAATAAAGCAGAATGGAGTCCGAACGTCTCAAATTTATATAAAAGTAAACAAATATTGACCTGTCAAATGCTTTTCGAAATCAGTATATAGGTAGTGTTACAGCCTGGCCACCTTTTTCCATGTTGTTCAAGCAAAAGTTTTCATAGGAGAATAAATTGGTTGCTATAGAGCGCCCTAAACCTAGAAATGGAGTAAATTGAATGTGGTCTCACAAAATATCGTTCAGATTGCAGTAACTGCTAGGCTATTGCCCGCACATCCCCTCCACAAATTTAATTTAAACATTCAGAAATGCACAATAAAAACAATTTTATGAACTTGTAACGTAGCTTCGTTGAAATAAGATGTAAAATGTATATATATATATATATATATATATATATATAAATAAGATAAAATGTATTAGAATGCGCGCAATACACATCCAGAATATCCAATACTCTTAGTTTATAGGTAAGATGCACGTGATCTAGCAACTAAGAATTTAACAAGTTAAAATTTTAATAATTCGATACGAACAAATAATTCAAACTATATCAGTAAGATATATACCATACGATCCAAATCATCTTAAGGTAAAATGAAGGGCAATGTTGATTACCCCGACCGCCGTACCTTATATAGGAGTCTAGTGTTGATTTACTAAAAAATAGAATAGAATTTATAAGTTCGTAAATAGTATGACAGTTGCACTGAAAGTTTTGAGATGTGGCAATATTGCTTCCATAATAACGTCAATTGCTATGGATGCGATGAACTCAGAATCTACCAAATGTAATCCTTGAACAAGACGCCATTTTAGGATTCCATTAGATAGAAAATAGTTTATTTAAAATAACAAGTGTACCATTGGAAAATGTACGAAACTATAATAGCAATATAAATAGCAAACGGAAAGTAAATAAAACGAAAGTAAATATTATAAATTATAGTTTCTCATATAAATATTTAAATATTATGCAAACGTTCTAAAGGTCGATAGTGATCACATTAAAAATGTCCGACTCCTGCGAACGTTTAAAGAACCGTCGAATTATTGTATGAGTAAAATTGTCAAAGACATTAAATACATATTTTTAATATTTTGCACATACCAAGAAGCAGGAGAGGAATTTACATTTTTAAATCGTAACAGCAGAGATAAAACGGAACTAGATAACTCCGGAAGCAGGGCAACCATTTAAGAAGAAAATAAGGTGAACAAATTCAAAATCTTTGGAATCAATAAGGAACAAGATCCAATAAAAGTCTCTTGTTTTTCTTGTTAGTTCCACCTAATTTATAATAAAACAATATTTCTTTCAGCTATAAAAGGTATTTAAATGTTAATTGTGCTCAAGGCTATCCCAGATAGTGTTCAATTACAAAGTCGCGCAGACATGGCGGATACCTTAATGGCATGACATAAATTTTAACAGTGCGAGAAAAAGTATCTCAATGTGCGCTAGATTGATTGAAATCTATGGTATTTTTGAAATTTGCAAGCGGTAACACAGTAGTGCAAACCAATGCATTCAACAAGGAGGTCTGAATCTTCAAAAGCTCTGCATTCCCATCTTTTCTAGTCCCAGAAGCTTTGACTTACTGATTACTAATCCCATTGTACTGCAAAGAATATTTTGAATCCATTCACATTTTTGTTGAGCAAAATTATTTTTCATTTTATTACTTTTACCTTTGATGTTTTCTTGAGGTTTAAGAATTATATACCTATGAAGACAACAATCTGGGATATTTTCCTTGCACTTATATGTAGTTATGTCGTATAGAGGGTACATCGAGTACCTATAAATCATACGAAATATAATAAGGAATATATGTATAAGGAGTCAAATGTAAGATTAATGAATAATAATGGGCTGTAAAATCTTGTAATATAACAAAAGCAAACTATTGTTGATCTTCAAATCTTGATTATTTTTTTTTTGTAATGAAGTGGGACAGGAGATCCCATCCCAAGACCAAGCATGGAGGCCACAGTGACTCATTGTACTATTCTGCTAGAATCCCTTTCACCAAAACTTTCCTGTCCTCCTAATGAATCTCATCAGGTATTGGTGAGGAAGTTTTCTCAGCTCATCTATAGATAGAAGGACAGACCCTAGAATATGCAGCAGATGGCAAAGGAAGGATACATTAGTGTTGGAACTTGGACCAAAAACGTCCAGTTTCATTTTGAAGAAAATATGATTTTTGATGCTTGTATTAAGTGATTAACATTAATAATTTAGGAGTTCGAGCAAGTCCCACATAAACTCAACTCATATGGTTAGTTGTAAGCTATACCGGTCTTACTTTACTACTGAATGTTCTCTGCAACTAAATGTTAGCCAAGAAGAAAGTTCTTTATGGCTATACATTCTTTGGTACTAGTTAGAGAGCCAAAAAATCATAAATGTGAGATTTGGATGTAAACAACTCGAGCATCATACCATTATGTTTAGATGGAGTACCTTAAAATTGAAGATAGAAGAAAAAAATTTTATTGCCATACTCGCGATATTGCCTTTTTATACCCGAGATGAAATCTAAAGGGTATACTAAGTTTGTCATTCCGTTTGTAACACCTAGAAATTATCACAGTCGAAAATGGATTAGACACACATACACACTCAAGAACCCATATACCATATGGCATATGGCCTTTCAAAAACAAATTAAAATTAAATTCGAAAACGGGGTAACTCCATAAAAAATTTCGTTTTTCACTATATATTTTGACACTACCTGAGAACGCGTCAACGTCTGGATCTGAAATTCTGTTCATAGTGCTTTCATAATAATAACAAATATAATTTCAAAAATGGAATAAATCGCGCAACCCTTTCCTGGTGTTGCCATATAAAAATTTAAGTTTTTTTACGGATACTGTAAAAACGATCAGTCCTAGACATTTTAATTGTACCAAAAACTCCTTCAGAATATAAAATTCTATAAAATTGGTTATAACCATTTTTTCTGTCCGACGAACCGTTCTAAAAATATATGCGAAAAGCCACTTCAGAAATCAAACTGGCATAGATCGGTGACCATACGAAATGACATACGGGCATTCATCTAGGGCAGGGCTGCTATCTGTCCGGGTTTCCCCGGATTTGTCCTAGTTTGGTGGGCGTCCGGGGAACGTCCGGACGAGGTTTTCTATACCGTTGGGATTTTACAGTTTTTAAAGCCAATTAAATATAAATTTAAATTTTGTGTGTACTGTACGGGTACGGTGTACCTGATAACGCCGACAGACAGACCGACTCGACTCTCAAGTGGTGTTGCCACTTGAATGCAAATGAATTTTTGTATATTTTGATACATTTTTAAAGAATTTTCATATTGATTAAATGGAAACTATTTTTTGCAATGGATTATTCTTTCCTTTTTGCACATTTCATTAGAAGAATGAAATAATGCTGAAAAACGTCCGAGTTTATGAACGCATAAAATTATAACATCGGTGGCAAATCTATTCCATTTCGTTATCGTTGACATGCAAGTCTATAACCTTCAGGCTGTTCTCATTTCTTTCTGTGCCATCTATATTTACTAAAGTGAATCGCTCATTTGTTCAGAACGTATCTGTTCTATATACAAAAAGACCCCTGTATTCATACAATTTAAAAAAAAAACAAGAAAAACAAAAATTATGTAAGATAAAGGATGGGTATAACTTAAAAGAAAGTAAGACTCAGATTTAGGCTAATGTCCGCCAATGTTTGCGCACCGTGATGAAAATTTCGTGGTTGTCACGCGGCCTATCTTTTTTCGCACAATTAAATTATTTTACTTTTTTCTACTTAGTTTGATTATAACTTTCGATCAAAATGAATGTTCCAAATAATGTATTATTTTTATATTCTGTTGAAAAACTTTTAGAAAATCTAAAAATCAAAGAACTTTTTGCATCTACTAAACATCGAAAGATATTTCACAAGGCATTTGTCTTTGAGGCATCATAAATTGAAGGAATTTTCAGAGCTACTATTTTCAACTATTATCGTATATTTTATTATGATTTTTGTATATTTCATTGCCAGTATCCCAAAGATCTGATCTATGGCGTATCTCCTCTATCAACATCAATTTTCTTATTAATAATTTATAAGTCTTACACCATATCAAAAACACTTCGCTTGTAATTGGAAATTACGCGCGACCATTTGGCAGCTCGTGTGGCAATGTAGAAGTCTAGCAGAAGTCCTTATGACGCTCTACAGTTCCCGCGTCAGATCAAATTGGTTCGCGCGAGCACAGCGCGACTTACTGGTCGCGGGGAGCTCATGTGTACAGCTCCATTATAAGTACCTACTCTAATATGAGCGCGACATATGGCGCTCGTGTGGCACTGCCCTTGAAAGAGAGAAATATCGGAACTTTTACCGAACAGCGGAGATGTAGGCGTTAGCATTTTATTAAGAACATGCTGTTCCACAGCATAGAGCAAGCGTACAACAAGTTTTATTGGATGTTTTGCATACTGAGAATACTCGATGGACTGTAATTGAAAATACACCGAAAATGATTACAAATAATTGATAGATGACTGTGTCAATTTAAAAACTTTCAGCCAAAAGCTAAGCGCATCTTCGGTGCAAATCAACTTTGGCTTAATTTTTTAAAAACATCGAATGCTCCTTTGTGCACCGGGTTATTCAAGATTTCACAGTATTTCTTAGCATACTACCTCATAATAGAGAGAATTTTCTCACTAATTTCTCAACATTAGACGGAAGAAAGAAGCTCACTGAACACGCAAACGGTTTATAAGTAAAAAAAGACACAATACAATAATTTGAACCCATTTCATTAGTAAAATTATCTGGGAATAATGTCCGGGTTTCATGCTAACAAATCCGGGGCTTTAGAACTTGCTGTCTTAGTTTCATAATTTTACAGATGGCAGCCCTAAATTCTAGGGTATCATAAGAATTGGCCTTAGACCAATTCTAGCTTTTTTCCTTGTTGATTTATTATATTATCTACATGATCATGTCTTTGTAGCATACTTGAAAATTTTTTAAACTTAAAAAAAAAAAAAAACATCACAAATTTACATACATTTCACGTGCACCAACAATCATAGAAAAATTCCTTAAATCAATTTATAAGATATAAACAAACAAAAAATTTAAATTTATTTCAGGTGCTCAAAATTCTCATCATTCAATCAAACAATGGAAGACTCAGAAAATTGGACAGTGTTTGCACCGATCGCAAAGTTGGAATCATTAGATGAAATAGATCAAGTATGATCTCATGTGATTATCTCAAATTTAATTATTATTCTAAGCTATAAGAGTTTTTCGTTTTATTCACAATTTTTTTACCTTAATCAAAATATAATTCGGCTCAAGATTTGTACATATTACCTAACAAAAGTTAATGTCAAAAGCAAAACAAATTAATTATTTACTTTAATCGCGCTTTATTTAATTTCAAATTAATGCAAATAAAAATAATAAACAAGAAAATAAAAAAAAACTAAACCCTCGAAGCTTCAATCACTTCATCAGCACTTTTTTAAGTTTCGTCAAGAGCTCTCCTTCAGTTTTCCATCATTTCATTTATGTGTATATACAAAAAACTGCCTGCATCATACTTGTACGAACTTAACTTGTTAAATTTCTTTATTTCAGGAAAGTAAACATTCCAATACTCAAGATATTACACAATAATATTATTAGGATATTGAATTTTATAAGTATATAACTATTACGACTACCATTTAAGACCCCTAGACAGACAGATAAAGAGATGAGAACGAACATCTTTAACTGAGTAAAGCGCTTAATATTTAAGTTGAAATTTATTTTACAATAAAACGAGAATTATATATCGAAGGTATGCGCGAAACATACACTTTAGGCTCAACCAGGTAGGACCAGAAGCAGCCAGGGCTTAACTAGGATTTCTATAATAGTTTTGTCGAAATATTTATAAATAAAAATTTTTTATTTTCTTTATAATTCTCAGCTCAACAAATTATTGTTAAAAGTCGTAACTTTTTGATATTTTTCTTATGAAACGGAAGCGCGTTCTGATCAAAAACTATAATAACGGTTTTAAATAATATAGGCATTTTAGGGTAGCAAAACCCCAATCAGCAACATTGATGAGTGATAAAAGAAAATCCTCTAAGAATCTTACAACAGTACGGCTACTACCAGAATATTTATATGTACCACACTATAATAAGGTTTATATGGACGAATGTAATGACCTTGGTTTTTACACTACACAGGGGTAAAAGAGGCGTATAAATGTGTTGGAACCACCTAAGTTACCTGAAACGTCATTACGAATGGCACGTTAATCGTTTCATTTGCCTCATTGGTATCAACAGTTATATCATTATTAATACGCGTAGATCATCTGATACATTGCCGTCTTTATGTTCCAGGCTGTGACATCAAATTCTTTGAATGTATTAGGGTAGTACGATTTCGTACTTATGCAAGCAAAATCGGTTTGTGTCATGGCCTGGAACATTAAGACGCCAATGTCCGACACGAATTGTGCTGACATTTAGCCACAGTTTCTTGGTATACAGGCCAGAATTAAATTGTGAATTTTCCTCACCTCGGAAAATCTGGCTATTTACTTTAGTTAGTAAACGAAAAAAATCCCACCAACCACTGACCCAAAAGGACTATGGATCTATGGTAGGCGGTATAACGTTGAAATAATAAATCTCCGATTCTTAGCTCAACCATGGACAATCGGTGTTCAAGTTGTTACTGAATAGAAACTTCAGATTTCGATACAACTGCCGCATGATTTAAATTAATTATGTACTTAGCGACACCACTTCCGATGCATTAAATTCCTTTATTCCTATAAACATAAAAATTTGCTTATCGAACAAAAAGTTCGTTACTTGCCTCTTCATCATAAACTTTTTTCATCCCAGTGTAGCTAGACTTAAAGTTAAGATTAAGCTTTAGGAAGACTAATATTTTTTTGGATGGAATTTCTTCAAAGTCGGCAGGTTTTAAGAAGTATTAGTCAAAGGCTTGAAATGACCTCGCATTCGGACAAGACGTGCTCCGATGTTTCATCCTCTTCGAGAAACAACCTATATACATGAGTGGGTGATATGACTATCCGATGCATGTGTTTTCTAAGTTTACAGGATTGGATTGGGACTCCTATTCATTACAGGAGTTGATTCCTAGATAACATGTAAAGATCCAGGCGCGTCTTTGGTGAAGGTCCTTTAATGAATCTTTTGGCTTGTCTGGAACCTATCATTGAAGTCCATCTGTTCATTTACTTTTACTTTTATTAGTATAGAATTGGCTGAGGTTTTCGTATGCACATCTAATGATGACATATACCTCTGCCTGGAATATTTGAGGAGTGTCTTTCAAAGATTTTATATATATTCCTGCTTCTTCTCCTTTCTTGATTTTAGACACGTCGATGTACCAAACTAGGGCTTCGTTTCCTATATTTATGTCTATTTCCTCCCTATTTGGTATCTTTATCTTGAGAGGCAGTATGTTTAACGACCATTCCGTCTAATGTCATGTCCAGTATTGGATTTGCTTCTATTTGTTTGGTTATAGTGCGTAGAATGTTGGAGTCGCATTTAGTGTAACCATCTTTCCGTGATCTGTACACCATTTGTTAACCCCTCTTTTTCAACAACGTTACTGAGTTCTAATAGGTTCAATAGTGTTTCTAGAGCACTGATAGATGTTGTGCGAATGGCACCAGTTACACTTACACATGTCATCCTGTGGAGCTTGTTTAGCTTCCTGATGTTTGACCCTTCTGTCTCTCTTATGTACATTTATTGCACCACGCTGTTGTAGCATAGTTGACCATGGATCCCGCTCCAGATTTGTAAAGCCAAATTTTTATGTTTGGCATGAGTCCCCCCCCCCCCCCCCCACTCCATGTCGAACTAGCCAGTTTTCTACAGTTCCACAGCGTTAGTGAACTTTTCTGGACTATCTTATCGATATTCTTATTCCAAATGTGGTTATAATCGAGAGTTCTTTAAACATTGGGATGTCCTTAACAAAGAAGTTAGGGGTAGCTATATTCCTCATTATCGTTCATCAAGTATGGGGATTAATTGTTGTTTTGATTGATAATTTGTATACAGCACATCAGTCTTGAAGGAAACTAGAAAGCATCCGTTTATATTTACCTTTGATAATGATAACAAGGTCATTAGCATAACCTTACAATTCCTTACCTTGGTCGCTTAGTTGAGCTAAAAGGTTATCAACTATCATGGGCCATACCAGCGGTGACAGTACTCCTTCTGAGGGGCAAGCTCTGGTGGTATAAACCTCCAATGCAGACATTATTGACGAGGTGTTATCAAACGTGCCTTTAATGTCCAGAAAAGAGCAAAGGTCTATTTCACTGTTGCCAAATCGATTTTCTATGCCATTTGTCAGGTTCAGTAAAGCTTGTTCTGTTGATTTACCTAGTTAAATTTACATACGGTCTATAAAATGGTGTCTGGCTAATTTGTCTGGTGAAAAGTCTCTGACTTTTATGAAAGATCCACTTTTTGGTCACCTAGTTTTACAGTCGATTTTATGGAAGACTTTTATAGATTACTGACATCACTTTTCCTTTATATCTTCCTTTTCTCTGCTGTTCTTTTCAAGTTTATTTGACTTAAACCTCTTGGGCGTATTTATTCCTTTAACTGGAACTATGTGGATCTTTAAACTGATCATAAGAAGTTTTCTGTCGAAATATAGTACAAGACTAGGTATCTGAATATACTGGCTTCCATTCTTTAAATTTTATTCTCTCCATTGGGATATTGATCGTCGCTCATATTTTCTCTTTGAGAAGCTCTATGGTGTTTAAGAGGTATGTTGTCTTCTATGACCTTTAATTACGAGCTTTCCTATGGTTTCTTTTCATGGATGGGTATATTGTACTCAACCATTCAAATCAACACGTATGGATTTCACCTTCTTAGCTATTCGTATTTGACAATAAAAGTGCAGTCTCGGAAAAATCCAATTTTCTCAATAGCTCGATTTTAATAAAAGTTTGCAAAAAGATGACCATACAACGCTGACCAAACTAATGTAATTCAAGAGTGCTAAGGACATTAAGTGAAGAGAAATAGCACGTGAAACTTTTTGGAAAAATTCTTTTTTTTTTCCTCTTTTTCTATGGATAGTTACAAACGCTCTTACTGTTTGGAAATAAAAAGAAAAAGGAATAATCAAAATCACCTACCAGAAGAATTAAATTCTTTTTTTTTTTGTATCTTTGAATACTTCTGAACTTAAATAAAATTCTACCTACTAGTGACGTTTGCTTCACTAGAGGGCAATATAATTCTTTTCATGACACAGCAAGCTATCTTTAAAATCTTTCCTTCTATTCCAATTTTGAACAGTATGTTGATTGCAATTTTTATTATATATATGCTGCATAAAATAGAGGTCTGTAATTAATTGCCTTATCAAGAAATTTTGATATGGTCCGAGGAGACCTATTACTCTAGTACATTGAATTTACGCTCAAGCTATGGGTCAATTTCGATTAAAGCCCTATATAAATTTCTATCCATATATGGTTTCAATATTTTACTTTTCTATCAGAAAAACTACTCCAATGGTTTAGATCAGTGGCATAGCATAGATTTCTGCTACCCCTTGCGAACCATAAATTTTCTGCCCCCATCCCTATCGCAATTGAGCAAAAAACGCTGTCACTATTTCAAATGGATTCAAACTAAAACGAAATAAAACGCAAACTCTTTCATATATTCGTCAATGTTAATATGAACCTCTTGTGCGTTTGCCAAAACAGCCGGATTTTTTATTCTCAACGTGGACATTGTAAATCTCAAATAAATTTTAATCAGTTTCAAATTATAGAAACTTCTCTTAAAAGTGGCAATACTTATGGCAGCTGTGAGGAATATTGCCTGCATTATAAATATATTAGATAACCCTTCTTCAAGTTTAGACTCAAAAATTAACTTTAATAAATCCAGTAAGCCGAAATCAATAAGTTCTTTTTTACAGTCTGTTGTAGGTCCGAAAGTTCGTAGATGCGTGCACTCAAGTTTAAACTATTCTCTGTCAATATAGTGAGGAGCTTTGTCGATGTTGCATTCCTCATAATCGACGCCCAATATTATTTGCATGCTTTAGGAAGACATATTTTTCTGTCACATTCTAGAGCTGCTGGAAACTTTCTCGAATTTCAGCAGTTACTCTATGTAATGAAGAAAATATTTTTCTTTTTAAGACGTTCATTTTATATTGGAGCGAGGCAATGCTGGCTTAACCTTTAGTTACGTCATCAAGTAGAGACATCGTAGAGGCATCGTCGATTCTAAATTGGAGCGAGGCGGCGTTACTGATTTTTGTTTTACTTGCCCAGTCTTTTTGAATGTTATTAGTTTGTCCATAATCATGGCCTGATACTGCAGACAGGATTAGCCAGATCTACAATTCCCTGCTGCCCGTACATCTGTGCAGCCTAGGGCCGTGACACGCTCTGCACCCCGTACGTTACCCCAATAGTATGATCTCTAATTCCAAGACAAGAATCTTGAATTATACACGTTCTGTAGAAAATTTCGATATTTTCTGCAGGATTAAGATAATAACGGGCATGACTTCAGCATAATTGTTGTCTATCGCTTTGTCTTGACCTTTGTGAAGCATTTAAGATGACAGCTTAATGTAGATTGATTCGTTACAAATTCAAAAAATTACTTGTAATCCATTTCTTTATTGAAAACTTGTTCGTCATTTGAAAACGATAATTCTAATTTATTTGGGACTAAGAAAATAATGACTCCCCATCTATTTTGCGTTGTAAAACAAATACGAACGTAAAGAAATTTCAAATGAAACTTGCGACTTTCCAATTTATTGCACTCATTTTCTTAGTTATAGTTTGCAAGTGCAATTTTTATTAAACATTGGTATTTGAAAGTAAATTTTAAAAGCTTTCGAACTCACCACCATGATATTTGGAATTTTTCAAATCTGACACGGTACTCTTATGAAATCTACACTGATAGCAAGCCAGTAGAACTTATAGTAAAATAATGCCCAACATATATGAACGCAGCTCCAAAAATGTCTATCTCTGTTGTTTGGGAATAAAAATTATCGCGTATTTAAAACTCGATTAGCAACGATTGGACATAACAATATTATTTTCAGTCGAACTAACTATACTTAAAAAAAACAACAGCCCTTAGGTTTTTCAGGTCTTTGCCTTTTTCCTTATTCTACTCAACATATTTCCACCCTCGGCAACCAAATGCATCAAAAACTACTCCCTAGTATTTTGGCTATCATTAGAAAAAAGTTCTGTAATAGGATCTATGACTTAACGTCGTCTCTCAAACACTAAGCTTATCACAGCATTTCAATGTCTTACTAGTATGAAATCTGTTGTTAGTATAACGCCCTAACAATTTGTGGACCACGTTAGGACCGGTTTTAAGCTCATAACAACTTTAGACTACTTTGTCCATCAACGTCTTAAGAGGTTTAGTTGAGTTGAAATCCCGTTTAATTATAGCTATTACTTTTACTACGTCAGGGTGAACTTGATTAATCATCTGTCCAAACGCAGAATAGTGGTATTCGATTTCTCAATTCAGATTTCAATACAATATTTAATAAACAATAAATAATTATGCCTAAACTTATTTAATAATAGCAAATTTTAGTAGACTTGTACAAAATAAAGTACTTGGACAGAATCCACAATTATTAATGCATTGGAGTTATTTTTGCATTACAAATTGTTCAAAACCCCCTACCATAATATTCTTAATTTCAAAACTATCCTTTTTTTTATATATATATATACTTACAATATATTGAATGATTCTAATCTCACTCATTCGTTGTTAACACCTAACCCAATCTTGAAAAGCCAAATTTAAATTTAAAGTTGAAAATTCATTTCCTTTTAAACGAATCTAATAAATTTCAAAACACTTAAATCTAATTGAATTATAATTAAATTTATTGAAGCGAAGAAAAGTATAGAAAAGAGGGTGAAAATGTATAAAAAATGAATAATTATTAATTTTTCTTTTTCTACAAACTTAAAATTATAAAATGTAAATTAAGATAAAAGAGAAAAAAAACCAACACGCTTTCAACTATTTTACTTGTAAATAATATTTAAAAATTATCTAGGATAAAAAAAGCAAAAAGTTTTTATTCCTTAAGAGAAAGAGCCACATTTTTCATATTATGCTAATTTTTAAGGAAAAGAACAAAATCAAATGAAAATTATGAAAAACAAAAGAAGACACATCAAAAAAATTTTGTTTTAAAAATTATGAATATCACAAACATTTCAATTATTTATCAAAAAAATAAAAAGTTTAGCGTTCTTTATTGATGTTGCTGACAATGTTTAAAAATTTTTCTAAAGACCACATGGTCTGGCAGATGAAATGAAAACATTTATTTGGTCTATATTTTATGGCAGAAATTGGAAACTTATCAAACAAAATGACGTCTTCGTTAATCAAATTGTTAACCTTATATTTAAATATTTTAATGTCAATAATACAAAAAAAAATTGGTTTCAAAAATTTTATTTTATTTATTGATTTAAACTTAAATTATGCTTTTAATCAAAAGACATAAATTATATTGTGCTTTTCTACTTACCTATAAATGTGAAAACAAAAGTGCTGATACAAGAAAAACAAGAAAAAGAACAAGTAAAGAACAAGATAAATCCATTTTTATTTCGAATTGTTACAAACTAACTATAGGTAAAAAACAAAAAGTAAAAAATAAATAGAATTTTATAAAAGTATACCAACAGCACAAAATATCCAAATTGCGCTTAGTTTTTTCATAACGCATACAAAAATTGCCTGAAAAATCGTTAGAAAAAAACGAAGACGCTAAATTACTTATTTTCAGTATGTCATAACATTCATACATACACACATTTATGAACCTTTAAATGAGAAATAAAAAATTCTATTAATTATATAAATTTATGAGAATTTGAAAGAGAAGATATTAAATGACAAAAAAATTACCATTAATATTTACAATTATTATAAAATGGAATACAACAAAGAAAAAATTTTAATAAAATTATTACAATGATCATTTCCAGAGTTTTATTTGCAGTATGTATTTTATGAACCTTATACCCTAGGCAGATTGTCTCCTTAATGACTTTTTTAATTAAATAGAGTCAAATGTGCAGTACGTCATACAAAATGAAGTCCATCAAGGACTCATTTTCAAATGGAACAAATTTTACTCCATTTAGTGAAATTTCAGTAAAACTTCCACTCATACCGTCTTAAAATGATTTCATTTTTTTGGAATATGGAAAGCCATCATCTAATCATGAATGAAATCTCTTTGCCGCTTTTCTTCTGTTTTCCCTCTCTTTGAACAACACAAATTGTCTTCTGCTAAAAGTGTAGTTAAATAGTTAAGCCAAATACTCACAGATTTTCTTGATAGCATTTACTTAAATTATTGAACACTTCTGGCACTAAGACTAACTGTCAATGACATTTCAAATGAAATAATTTTCATTCACGTCTGTTACCTCTTCAATTCCTTGAAATGAATGAATTTCAAATTACCAACAGGGTGAGAGCTTAAACAATCGCAATTTTCGCACTTCAAAAATAAGCAGATTCGTAGCGCTTGTAACTAGGTTACAGATATGCTTCTTTGGAAGCAATCTAAAATAATTTCGAAGCAAATATTGAATGCGAACGTGATCATGCAAGTTTCTCATGTTGACACCTTACGATTAGTCATTGTGATTCGCAGAGTTTTGGAAGACATTTGCTTTGTGAAGTTGAATATACGGGTGTTTCAGATAAGGATGTCATTCTTGCAGGAGGTGATAGGGGAGCTCGAGAAACGAAAAACAAATGTATGGACAATTTTCAATTCTCCTAACGGTTTTCGAGGAATTCGACTTAAAAGGATATTCCAAAATCAAAGTGCAGGGTTTTGCATTTTTATACCCTAGATGAAATCATAGGGGTATACTAAGTTTGTCATTCCGTTTGTAACACCTCGAAATAATCATGGTAGAGCAAAATGGATTGGACACCCATTCATAATATTAAAAGTTATTTCGATTTTTGCATGTCCGTCCGTCCGTCTGTCCGTCTGTGCGCACGATAACTCGAGAACGCGTATACTTAAAGAGCTGAAATTTTGCACACAGACTTTAAAAAAAAAAGTAAAATTAAGTTCGAAAATGAGACAAATCGGGCAACTCCTTCGTGGGGTTGCCATATAAAAATTTCGTTTTCCGCTATATATTTGGACACTGCCTGAGAACGCGTTGACGTAGACAGCTGAAATTTCGCACATGATGTTTTTACTACATTAGCAAATAAAATGTCAAAAGTGGACTAAATCGGGCAACTCCTTCTTACTTACCTCCTCTCAAATGGCCTTTGGGTCGCATAGTGGAGATTATACAAGGGAAAGATGGCCACGTTCGCGTAGTGATGATCAAAACCATGGTTGGACTAGTCAAAAGAGCAATCACCAAGGTTTGCCTCCTTCCTATAGATGAGAAAGAGCCTTCAATATCTTTTGGAAGCGACACTTCCAAGGTGGCCGGATAATGTTAAGTTTAAGTAGTTCATTTTGTAATTCATTTCTATTAATTGAAAATCAGTATAGTTGGCAATGTCGTAAAAATTTCTATGTTCTTGTTTAGCTCTTATCAGCAAAATCCATTGTTTAAAATCTATTGTTCATCTTTTTTCATTTATGGTCTTTTTTTCTTATGAGTAGCGGTTTGTGCTTGCGATTTTACAATTTTTCTATAAAACATTCATTAGCTCTGTAGCAGTCATAGCATTCAGTACATTTATTAAATAAAATTTTGTTAGTCCCAAAAGGTTTCTTTTCTTTACATTTTTTTTTTTTTGCTCTCAATATCTTTTTGTGGACTTTGTTGCATTTTCGTTGTCGACCACCAGCATCATCTCTATCGCATCTGGACAAATTAAAAATTTCAAAAAAGCTTGAAATTTAACATTGGTTTCGGTTTTTTACGTATACTTTGAAAACGATCAGTCCAAGACATTTTTATTGTACTAAGAACTTCTGCAGAATACAAAATCCTATAAAATTGGTTATAATCATTTTTTCTGTGCGACAAACCGTCCTAGAAATATATGCGAAAAACAACTTCAAAATCAAACTTAAATAGATCGGTGACCATACGAAATTTAATGCGGGCATTCATCTAGGGTATCATAAGAATTGGTCTTAGACCAATTCTAGCTTTTTTACTTGTTGCTTATAACTTTGAAACTACGCAACGTTGCATTGAGATCCAACACGCATTTTAAAGTAGACAAATAATTCTTGAATTGATGTAGTTTTGAAGACTTTACATAAGATAGTTGTCGAGATATCAAAACGTAAATTCAGACTTTTTGCACGAAATATCACATTTTTTGTATTAAAAGTCCAATAACTCGAAAATTTCTCTGAAATTTTTTTTATTTTTATTACCTCAAATAAAGCCTATTTTTATCTTCTTGTAGCTGCTTTTGCTTCATCCCTTTATCTTTGTCTACTCAAAAGTTACCGAACCTAACGCGCGACACTTTCGTTCCATGTTTATCTAAAATTTTATGTATTCAAAAAAATGAATTATTGTATATGATGCACGTCTTATTTAGTAGGTAGGTTGCCACAAATTTAAAATGCATTGGATTAGTAATCCTTATTAACTATCTTAGAACTAACTACGGAACAATCAGGTAGAGAGTTGAATTGCAAGACATTGCGCTACTCTTACTCTGCATCTTTACCTAAATTTTATGACTGTTAATGATAATGGTTTGAAAGATATCATGTACGTATTATTTAAAGCTAGGTAGGAAGACTGCTTGAACCTCAAAGTATATTAATATTCTGAATTTACCAATCACTTAACAATTAGATAGTTCATTGAACCTGAGTACTTTTATCGGCAATTGTTTATGTTATAATTATCCTTTTTTTGTGTAAATAACAAACAATTGCCGATGCAGGTGAAAATTTCATCTGTCATTCTTCAGTATATGTACATTACCGGAAAAATAAACTATTCCAAAAGTTTTGGTGTTTTAAAATAGCGAGTTTACAATACAACTGAAATTTTTTATTTACTAAAACGAACAGGTATGTTTTTGCTAGTATTACTTTAGGAGTTGGATCTCGAAATCCTAGTTATATTTAAGCGAAAAATTAACTAATATTTTTAATATCTACAGGTACTTTTATTCAAAGATGGCTTCATTTTTCAATGAGGAATATGCAGATATTTTATACTGTTATGGTTTGTCTGATGGAAATGCCGTAGCAGCGCAGCGTGTTTATCAGGAAAGATTTCCCTTGACAAGATTACCTGATCGCAGAATTTTCACTGCAGCATATCGAAGAGCAAGAGAAGGAACTCTCTTTGAACATCGAAGAGACCGGTCCAGAACCAGCTTTATTCGAGATATGAGAGACCGGATTGCTCTTAGAACCTTTAATTCAACAACGTCTGTATGGAGGTTATTAAGGGATGAAAATCAACAAATCAACGACCGTATCATTTTACTCCTGTTCAAGAATTGCTTCCGCCTGATTTTGAAAAGCGGCCGGAATTTTGCAACTGGATTCTTGAACGAAACTTCGATGATTATACGTTTCTTGAAAAGATAATCTGGACAGATAAAAGCCAGTTTACAAAAACTGGATGTCTTAATTTTCACAATCGCAATACATGGGCTGAAGAGAACCCTCGAAAGGTAAGAACCTCTTCAACCCTGCACAGATTTTCTGTCCATGTATGGGCAGGAATAATCGGGAAGAGACTCATAGGTCCTTGTAATCTCCCTGATAGGATGAATAGCGAAAGCTATTTAAGTTTTCTGGAAACCACAATTTCCGATGAAAATATTCCGTTGTCAATATGCAGGAATATATGGTACCAACATGATGGTGGTCCAAGTCACTGTGGACAAGGCGTTAGACTGTGGTTAAATGACAACTTTCCCAATAGATGGATCGGCAGATTGGGTCCTATTAATTGGCCTCCCAGATCACCAGATCTTACAACTCTGGATTTTTACTTACTGGGACAAATGAAAGAAATTGTGTACCAAAAGGAAGTGAGTACCAAAGAGGAGTTGGTATATCGCCATTGAGGAAGCAGGAAATAATATAAGAGAACAGTTGGAAACGACTGATATAATGAAGTCCATAAGATAAAGGTCTTTGTTATGTCTGCAGCAGACGGGGGCCATTTTGAAAACTTGCTAAATTAGTCTAAGTTAGGTTGGTTGTTTTTCCTAGTTTGTATGTAGAAATATAATTGGGATGTAAGCAATTTGAGAAAATTAATAATAAATTGTATATCATGCAAAATTTAAATGTCTTTTTTTTTAATTTTTGCGTTTTCTTTGAAACTTTGGATTAAGCATTAGAAACAAAGCCAACATATTAGGCTCGGTAACTTTGGAATAGACAAAGATAAAGTGATGAAACAAAAAGCAACTAAAAGAAGACAAAATTAGGCTTTATTTAAAGTAATAAAATAAAAAACAATTAAGAGAGTTATTGGACTTTTAGTACAAAAACTGTGATATTTCGTACAAAAAGTCTGAATTTAAGTTTTGATATCTCGACAACTATCTTATGTAAAGTCTTCAAAACTACATCAATTCAAGAATCATTTGTCTGCTTTAAAATGCGTATAGACCTCTATGCAACGTTGCGTAGTTTCAAAATTATAAGCAAAAATGCAAAACTCTGCACTTTGATTTTGGAATATTCTTTTAAGTCGAATTCCTTCGAAAACCGTTAGGAGAATTGAAAATTGTCCATACAATTTTTTTCATTTCTCGAGCTCCCCTATCACCTCCTGCAAGGATGACATCCTTATCTCAAACACCCTTATATAAAATGTATATTATACAGGGTAACCCGGAACTCGACGTCAAGCCGGAATCGAATGACAGGCCAAATCATAATAGTTACCACAGAAACATATAAAAAAAACATCCAAGTCATGTATTTTTTAAATTATAGGCATTTCTTTTGTTTTCGAGAAAAAGTACACCCGTGATGGTTTTTTAGCTCCTGTTGCTACAAATCTTTACTTTTTTTCAATTTTGTTTTTCTTATGTAATCTCGAGTTGTAACTTTTTGTTTTAAATTCTAAGCCAACTGCTCCAGGTTGGAAGAAAATGTCACATTTTGCCGAACACAGAATAGAAAATTAATACTTCGCCCAACTTTAACTGACTGTACTGAAAAAAAATGTACTACGCCAGTTTGGCAAGTAATTTTAAAAGTTTACGCATTTAATAAGGATTCTAAAATAGTATAACACTTGCTACTTTATTTCTTAAATTAAAAAAACTTTCTTCAAGAAACCCAGTTTCGAAAAGTATCCATTTACCTACTAAAAATGATTCTAGTGTACCCAAAGCTTGCCTTAAGACCGTAACTTTAAGATTTTAGTTTGAGTGAGACGGTGAGTCATTCCATGACGTGTGATTGAGACAGATGGTCACGCTAATGAGTCACATACGGAGAAAGTCATTTTATGAAGTATGAGCAAGACAGACATTTTGAGTATTGGCATACGCAATACAGGTCAGTACGTTACGCTCCTTCGTTCACTACGCATCTTTTCGTATTCGTTGGTGTTCATCGTACTTACGACTGTTAGTTAAGTTTATTGGACTTGTTTGCTTGCGATTGGAATTTAAACAGTTTCGATCGATTGTCCCAAGTTTAACAAAAAGTTAGAATCTTTGACTCGAATGCGTGACTATCTGTTTCACTCACACATCATGGAATGACTTACCGTCTCACTCAAACTAGAATCTTAAAGTTACGGTCTTAAGGCAAGCTTTGGGTAGACTAGAATCATTTTTAGTAGGTAAAAAGATATTTTTCGAAACTGGGTTTCTTGCAGAGGAAAAACTTTTTTTCCGTATTTTAAGAAATAATGTAGCAAGTGTTATACCATTTTAGAATCCTTATTAAATGCGTAAACTTTTAAAGTTACTTGCCAAACAGGCGTAGTACATTCTTTTTTTTTTCTTAGTACAGTCAGTTAAAGTTGGGCGAAGTATTAATTTTCTATTCTTGGTTCGTCAAAATGTGACATTTTTTTCCAACCTGGAGCAGTTGACTTAGAATTTAAAGCAACAGGTTACAATTCGAGATTACATAAGAAAAATAAAATTAAAAAAAAGTAAAGATTTGTAGCAACAGTAGCTAAAAAACCATGACAGGGTGTACATTTTCTCAAAAACAAAAGAAATGCCTATAATTTGAAAAGTACATGAGTTAGATTTTTTTATAATTTTCTGGTAAATATTATGATTTGGCCTATTTGTTGTCGGGGAATTCGGGATTGTAAAGAATAAGAACACTCGTTACTTTTAATTGATTATTATTATTACGTTAGAACTATAGTTACAGCGCCCTTAAGCTATTCAAGTTGGCTTTATGTATACTCTTAACACAAATAATTTAATATGACTCAATACAAATGTTATAAGAAAAGCTCAAAGTGTCGCGAGCTCCGCGGACTGATCACGATGTTCTTGCGTTCAATCAAAGGTGAAGACTAATTAATCTTTTTTTTAACAAAAAGCTCTAATCATAATTGCAGCTTGGTCAAGCTGCTGACACTAGGGAAATTGGATATTCGCATGGAATGTGTTTACTAGAAATTAGCTACAATGTATAAGCGGAATTGAATTGGATACAATTTATGTATGATAACGGGACTCGTGCAGGAAATGGAAATGATATGCACGGTTAAGCAAAAAGGTTGAAAAAGCTTGCTAAGCAAAATGTGCAAGCGCATCTAACTCAAGGTAGGTGGTCGCTTTACAACATATTACCCGATTCCGGCTTGACGTCGACTTCCGGGACACCCTCTATATATAATGTTAAGCTTTAAACTTTTTTACTTCACACAATCATAATCGTCAAACTTTAAATTTTCTGTAATTAAAAAAGAAACAATTGTAAGTGCTGACACAGTAGCAGCTGAAATCGTACAGAGCCTTTTAAAGTGCTTTTCCCCGCTGGGAGATATCAGTGGAGTATGCTCAAGAAACGAAAAAATGATTCTCCTAAGCATCCAGGAAGGTATCCTTTTTGAATTAAATTTTATTGATACCGAAAGAAGAATTTTACGAACTTTTATTTTTAACGATTCTAAATCAAATCATAAATACAAGAAGAAAAAACAACCGCCTCGTCCGGGGTTCGAAACCGGGACCTTCTGCTTGCCGGGCGACTGCTCTTACCATTGAGCTAACGAGACAGATGATTTTCCCTCTTAATTTGTAACTAGCCTACTAAGCCACATTTTGCTTTCAGCTGGCACTAACCAGTAACGATGAAAGCGCATAAATAAATTGTAAATTCAATTTTATTTATTTTTCCCGCAGACAGGAATCAAAACTACACTTGTTAGAATCGTTCAATGATGGAGAAAGAAGAATTTTAAGAACTTTTATTTTTAACGATTCTAAATCAAATCATCAGTCTTCTTGCATTTATGATTTGATTTAGAATCGTTAAAAATAAAAGTTCGTAAAATTCTTATTTCTCCATCATTGACCGATTCTAACAAGTGTAGGTTCGATATCCGTCCGCGCGAAAAATAAATATTATTGATGCCAAATTTATCGTCAACTCGCAGTTTTGGTATTTAACACAATTTTGCACATGTAGGTAGAAGGGGGCAAAATTGTGCTAGTTCCAGCATTTAAGAAATATAACGGATAATCTTTATAGTTTACAATATTATTAAATATTTCCTAGTGCTCTACTTGAATTAATCGACTTAGGACTTTTCGATTATACATGCATATATACTTAAAGCCAGCTAATTTGGAACCCCTCCCAGAGTTTACAATCAATTATATTCTAGAGTGGTTGTCTTGCTGTTGCATGTTGAACTTTTGTCGAAATTTTAACACCTTTCAATAAAGGGTTAAATAATTAAACCCTATTCAAAGGGTTAATAATTAAAAAGGTCTTAACTCAATTTTAAATGTGCAATTATATATATACAGAAGACATATACCTACACTAAGAAACATCTAAATGTAAATTCTGTGATGATTATACTTTACTTAGCCAACTTTAGGCTGTATTACACTACTAGCAAAGGTAAGTAATATTTATTCTGATATTAATTGTAGATGTGTAAGTAGATATGTAAATTTGGATGATAAGAAACTTACATAAAATATTTCTGGATAACAATACACGCCTTGCTTAGAATCAAGCTCGTACAAACATTTAAATCCCAGTTATTATGGAAACTTTAGTTTAGTGTTAAAGAAATGTTGGTGATTATACAGTTGAAATCAGTGCTGTCAAATTCGTAATAATAAAATAAAACTGTATTTTAGTAAAATCTCCAAACAACAGTGCACATATAATGGAACCCGAAAAGCCAGTAGATACCCATGAAGCTTTCAAATATATATGGAAATGTTGGCAATTGGGAGGTGTTCTTCCTTTTGAACGTTTTAAATCCGCATTTGTATTCTATTCGATATTCATTAACATAACAGTGACAATTCTTTTTACGGCTACAGTAATTATATCAGTTTTCGTGGAAGAAGATCTTCGGAGTGCATTGAAAAATCTTTCTTATGCTTTAAGTTTTTTGGCGTTTGCATTAAAGCATCTTACAATGATCAAATATAATGGGCATCTCTATAATATAAGAAAAATATTGAAGAAGCTAGATCGACGCGCAACACATAAAGATGAAAGACTTTGTTTAAGAGATGCTATAAAGCTCTGCCATCGATTGTTCAGGATCTACGTAATTCTGTTTTACTCTGCATTAGCTGTCACTATTATAACACCGTTCTTTTCTTCACGGCGATTTATCTTTTCGGCTTGGTTTCCATTTGATGTAACCATGGAAAGAAATTATAGGCTTGCCTTCGCATACCAAATATACGCTTCCGTTTTAATAGGTGCACAAAGTCTTGCACTGGATATTTTTCCACCAGCATATATTTGTGTTTTATGTGCACAAATTAAAGCACTTGGAATACGAATTAGACGAATCGGAAGAGAAGGGATAAAGAAAGATGCTGAAGGAAACTACAAGGAATTATGCAATTGTATCGAAGATCATAAAACTATTTTGGAGTAATTATATACAAGTTTTCTATTATTATAGGCTTAACTATGTCTTCGTACTTCGATTTTTTTCATTTCCTTTTATTTATTTTTGTATATCGAGGTCGATAGGAATTGAAGAATTTTAGAAAAACTTTTTATTTTTACGATTCCAAATAAAATTATTAATTAGAAGAGACAAAAACAACAAATACAGGTACGTTAGCTCAGTGAGCAATCGCCCGGAAAGCGGCACTTCCCGGCTTCAAAAACCAGATGAGGCAGTTGTTTTTTTCTCTTGTAATTAATAATTCAATTTAGAATCTTAAAAATAAAAAGTTTTTCTAAAACTCTTCTACGCCATCTGACCGATTCTAAAAATTGTGAGTCCCGTTTAAAAAGATGAAAAATCGATAGGAATTGTTGTGAACCGCATTAGTTTTCTATCACATTCTGCAAAATTTTGCACACGTTGTCAAACTAAACAAAATTTTCTGTATTTGGTATAAGAATACACTCCTACTAATTACTCTAATAATATATAATATTTCGCTAAGGACCTAATCAAATTGATTATGTTATTCTGATAACTAAACAGAGCTTACAATGATCACAGGGCTCTTCTCAGGTCACTGCTACTTTCAATATCACCTAAACAATATGAGCTTAGGTGATACTTAATCCTGCCACTCTGTCATTAAACAACGAAAAGTTTCGCAGATAAGGCGAGATTTGGAAAAGTACTGTGCTATCAGATCTCTGTAAAATTCCATATCAGGAAGATCTGCCCATTTTTCGCCAAAATGTTTTTTTTTTAGAAGTGCCCACAACCTTCGAGTTTTTCTTGCTTAATGGGAACTCCGATCTTAATTGTATTTGGGTTCATTCTATTGTTAGATTTACCCCACCTCGATAAAGATTAAAAACAGATAATCACATCTGAAGGTTACTTTGCCTTTCACAAGTATTCCTCCCCTCCCTGTCTTCTCAATGAACAAGCACTTGCTTGGTGCGAATTTAAAATGCCATTGTGCGGGTGGCTTGACATTTTGAGAAACACGTTCTCTCCGATTTCTAATCAATACGTCATTTTTATACCCTAGCTGAAATCTATAGGGTATACTAAGTTTGTCATTCCGTTAGTAACACCTCGAAATAATGATGGTAGAGCAAATTGGATTGGACACCCACGCATAATATTAAAAGTTATTTTGATTTTTGAATGTCCGTCCGTCTGTCCGTCTGTCCGTCCGTCCGTCCGTCCGTCCCTCTGTGCGTATGATAACTCAAAAACGCGTATATTTAGAGGGCTGAAATTTTGTATACGGACTTTAAAAAAAACAGTAAAATTAAGTTCAAAACTGAGAAAAATTGGGTAACTCTTTCGTCGGGTTGCCATACAAAACTTTCGTTTTCCACTATATGTATATTTGGACACTGTATACTTGTACTATCAAATAAAATTTCAAAAATAGACTAAATCGGGCAACTGCTTCTTGGTGTTGCCATATAAAAATTTGGGTTTTTTACGTATACTGTGAAAATGGTCAGTCCAAGACATTTTTATTGTACTAAAAACTTCTTCAGAATACGAAATCCTATAAAATTGGTTATAATCATTTTTTCTGTCCGACAAACCGTTCTAGAAATATATGCGAAAAACCACTTCAAAAATCAAACTTGCACAGAAGGGTGACAATACGAAATTTCATGCGGGCATTCATCTAGGGTATCATAAGAATTGGTCTTACAATTAGACGAATTCTAGCTTTTTTAGTTGTTTAAATTAAAAACCATACAAAGTTCCTTGAAAATTTCAATATAACAGCCAGGATTCAGTTTTCTCAGTTGTTTTTCGATTCGTCCAAATACACAATCCGGCGGAATGTATGAATGCCCAGGAATAGGAAATATCAATTGAATTTCTTGTTTTGCTGTCTGCAAATAGCTTGATAACATGAAATTTTGTTAAATCTGTATTATACTGAGACTATGATGAACAGAAGATGAAATCTCCTTTGAATATTTGTAACACTCATTTGCAAGCTAGGTGTAGATGAAAATTTTTTATGATTTTGCTTCTCCTCTGAATTTCCTTGATAGATGGTAAAATTGAACAGATGAATTTGCCTACTATAATAGGCATTCTGATCTGGAACCTCAGTTTATGTAACGTTAAAATCATTTTTTTTATGTTGATCCTGTGTTCTTTTAATTTTTTCCCAAAGTTCTAACTGACATCTGTTGAGGGCATTCCAAAACTGGAATTATACTTTTTCCACATTTTGCAAATTCTTAGGTCACTTGCTAAATACTGCTTCAAAGTCTTAAATCTGCAATAACGCGATTCTATTGACTTAAATATTTCGATGAAATCTTTCACTGCGATTTTCTTTTCCAAATAAGTTTTGCTTCTGGTATCACCTCTTCGATTTTCTTTACGAATAAAGCCTTTGGTCATATGCATCATGGGTATGCGTTCCACTCGAAATCTTGAAACATTTAAAATACTCAAGAACGTTTTTTTTTTTTTTGCAATTCGAGTTCTTTAAATGCGGAGCAAAATACGCAGGCCAAACGGCAACTGAGATACTAGGAAATGATAAACTAGGAAAAGTGACTCATTCTTTTTCTTATTAAGAAATTTGAAAATAACGCACTTCTTGGAGAAGGAGAGTTTTGGAACAGTCACTTAGGTGGATAAAGCCTGAAACACAATACGATGCAGTGCAGTGCAGTCTTATAGCCGTGCACTGCACTGTAAAGCACAATAAATGCAGTGCAGTGCTTTGACAATCATTTTTTGAAGATTTCATATCTAAATTTTTTGTATTCTAGATTCATCATTTTGAGAAAAACTCTACCCATTTTTCTTCTAATGTCATTTTAAAATTAATTAATCCATTTTAAATTGAACAATTTCTCTATTCTTTAGTATTTAACAAACGTCAACTGATGCAGTATGCAGTGTTTTAGAAATTAGCCTAAAAGTTGCAGTGCATGTGACTTGCCACATGCTATTACATGGGCTCTAAATTTCAATACAGTGCAGTGCTCTGCACTGCATCGTATTGTGTTTCAGCCTTAATGCAAATTTTGGAAAAGTTGCTATATTTTAAGCTACAATTTTAGAGGAAAAACGTGAGTTTTGGAGCCTGGGTATTATTCGAAACGATGCAGGGTAACAACGAAAGGAGAGTATTGGGTTTAACTATTTTTGTTTTAAAAATGGATAAGGAGAATTTTGGAAATGGACTCCTCTAAAAATATTTGTTCGTTTTGTTTGTTTGTTCGCTATGATGAAAATAAAAATCACTAAAACTACTTTAACAAAAAATCAAGTGTCATTTTCAGCAACCTGTGTAAATTGCAGTTTAACAAGCATAGTACACTTGATTTACAGAAAATATTCCTAGTGAGTTTCGCCACCTTTGAATGGCTCTTTTCTTATTCCTAGGTACCTAATATAGTCCCAAAAAGAAATTCCATACAAAGCACCAAATATACCAAATATAACACTTTCAGGTATTAATTTCAACAACACTTTTTACTTTCAGATTATTCGGGGAAATAAAAGTCCTCACATCTCGTACTATCTCCTTTCAATTTATGGTAACAGCCTTAATTTTTTGTACCTTGACGGTGAATATGCTCGTCTTCAAATTGAATTTCATGGAAACGTTGGCCCTTTTCACATTTCTATTGTCTGTTATATTACAAACTTTGCCCATATGCTACTCCGCCAATACATTGCAGATATTTAATGAAACCCTCACTGGAGCCATTTTCAAATGTAATTGGATAGATCAGGATATGAAATTCAGGAAATCCGTTATAATATTTATGCAGCAAACACAAAAGGATCTCAAAATTTTAGCATGGAATACTGTGCCTATTTCCTTGCCAACATTTATGAGGGTAAAATATTGAGTTGAATCTTAGTAAAATATTTATTCATAATTTTTTTTTTTTCTAGATTGTAAAATTTTCAATTTCGATGTTTGCCATTCTAAGTCAGTTGAAAAAATGAAGGAAGAAAACTTTTTCAAATTCTGGATTAGGCTTAATTTTTTTTTGAACATGAATACTATTTCATACACATAAATAAAATTGTTTAATATTATAGTTGTAAATGCAAAAAATATTGATTTGCTTATCAAATAAAATTCGCTGAATCAATTTACACCACTTATTAATGATTCAAAAGTCACAAAAAGCACTCAAATGAAACTCTAATAAATTATTAACCTAAAAATTCTACCTTGTTTATAATTGTAGTGAAGTAAATTATGAATAAATAAAAAATGTGGCATACATAAATTAGGAAGGTAAATATGGAATTGTAACACTAATAACATTAAAAATAATCCTCCACCTTGCTTCCCCTATCTTGTGGAGTCCCATAGGGCTCCATTCTGGGCTCTTTATTGTTCAGTCTTTGCACTAGTGTATTAAACGAGTATATTCATACCACCCACAGAACTAATATTACTCACAGAAAAAATATCCATAGCCCACAAAAACATGTGGAAAGCGATGGCTTTGTTATTTTGCTTGCAAGACAATGCAACCGAAAATGAATTCTTTGTTGTGGAAATGTTTGAATTATAATCAATAACGGATACCTTTAATGCAATGCCGTATGGTTTTAAAAGGTTCCTTGGTATCCCGGTTTTACAGTATGATAAACAATTTTACTAACAAAAGCATAAGAAATAGTTTCGTGCAAACAATGATTGGCAACTACAATACAATTTCAAAAAGTTCGGCGGCAGTACACAATCGTATGCATAGCTATATTATCTGGGAGATTATTTGTAAAGATGCAAAACAAAAAAAAAAACAGCCAAAAATTTCCTCGTAAAAGAAGCTCACATATTTCATCGAATTCATAGGTGATAAACCAAATTTTTCTCAGCCTATTTTATTATTTATTTATTTAACTTCACAAAAATTTTAATGTACATATAAAATAGAATAATAACTAATTGCATAAAATATACAAAAAAAAAAAGACGAAAATATCAAAGAAAAAGAATAAAAGTTCCATAGCACTTCCGAGCTAATAAGGCTATTCTTCAATTATGACTTATTAAGGTGAAAATCAATCATATCATAATTAAAATTAAAATTAGAGCGTATTTTAGAAATCGGCTCTGCATGTCCATAGTTGATATGATGTGGCAGTAAGTAAATAAATTTAGATGATCTTAAGTTACGAGGCCGTGAGTTTATTTTAATACATTCAATTAGCAAAATCAAGTCAATCTCACGTTTCACAAGCTGAAAAACAATATCAACAATTTTCCGTATAGTTTGAAGAATGTACAGATGAATCAACCTTATCCTTTCAATACATCGCGAAGGAGGAAAACATCTCGACATTCAAGTCCCTTTAGAGCAAAGAGGAAGAACCTTCTCTGCACACCCTCCAAGCGATCAGAATGACGCTTATATGAGGAAGACCAAACAGGGTTGGTATATTCCAAAATAGGCCGAACGAGGGTGGTATATAAAGTCTTTAGCTATGTTGAGCTAATGCAGCTTTTTGGGGTAGTGCCAGTGTTTTGAGTAATACTCGCTTGTGGTTTAGAAGGTTTAGTAGTTTAGTCTTGATCCAGTAGTGACTAGCTACTCGCTTGATGCTAGATTGAGTAACACCTTGAGGATAAAACAGAAGGTTAGTTTTGAGATAATAACCGCTAGCTGCTTACTAAGTACTAGTTTGCACAGTACTGTTGGAAACGTTGTCGTAGTTTGATTATGGCAACAAGGTTACCAATAACCGCTGTGTCTTCTTCTAAAGGCAAAGAGTGAGCCTGTGCCAACTGCGGTAGAAGTTTCAATGTTGCTTGATGTAACCTGAAAGAACTTCCACTAAGGCAGCAGAAATTTTCGAATGATAAAGCCCACCCTATGTCGACTTGATAGCTAGTAGTCGTTCGGTGTACTCACTAGTACTTGCAGCTCGCCAGTAAGGGTATGTTAGCTAAAAGATGCTGTAAAGGAAAAGCTATTTATTTTCCATAAAAAAGTCATCGGTGATGCCCTAGTAAGTCAAACCCTTGTGCTTGTTTAAGGCAGAAACACATCCAAACAAGCCTCATGCCTAGCCTCTGTCAGGCTTGCTCGAAATATAACTCGTGGGTATTCGATAGGAATATTTTTATACAAAAACAATCACAATTGATCACATTTATAATAACTTTTATTAACTCATGTAAATAGGTACATAAATCTTTATTACCGCGTTACTCGACGTTTTAAATCTGACTACCTTTTCTAAAAGCTCTTCTTCAGTTCCGTTGTTAGTCGTGCTGTTGGGAAATGCAATTCAAGTAAGCTTTTTGGCGGTGTGGAAAAGCAGGTGTTTGATGGTTATGAGGAATTGGATTATGAGGAGTTGTTAGTTCGTGGGAACTTATAATATTGTTATTGGAATTATTCTTAGAACTTTTATTGCAATTATATCGTGAGGGACGTAACTCTCGCAGCTCGCTCCAACTTGCCTCAGAGAATTGAAAATAAAATGACACCACTCAGATCTATCATTATAATTTTGACAGTATTTACGACAATTCCTTTACATTCTGGGCAGAAATAATTTATTGTCGGTTTTCAAAAATGTTGATTATAAACTTCAAGTGATTCTTATTTGCCAAATATGTCGTTTGACAGAACAATATCAATAAAAAAAATCTGTTAACAGAACTACGCCTGAGAGAGAAACATTTCCAACATTGAGCAAAGCGCGCCTTGCGGCTTTGCCTTGAGGCTAGCTGTTAGGCTTGGTTTTGTGTTGCCTTATTTAAAAATCCTTGTTGAAAATTTTTACAACGCCTCGAGGAAACCACGAGGCCTCGATGTGTTTCTGTTTTTAGGTGGCCAGAGAACTGCAGCTTGGTCTCCAAGACTTCGGCACCTTTATGTAAACAAATTTATTTTCTTAAACTAAACAACTTTTCGGTTTTCACGTGACATAAAATTCTCTGCCTAAGGTGCACATTTTTTTTTTTTACAATTCTCGGGACCTGCCTAAATAAATCCTTTTGTCGTCAACAAGATATGTACCTCAAGATATTTTAACCGGAATTTAGTTACATCAATTACAGAGGTATTTGCAATCTATCGAATGTACAGTCCGATACAAAAGTGTCGCCACAAGTCCTTCTTATCCCAGGATATATCCCAACAGTAAGGTCAGTATGGGAACTAAAGGTAAGTTTGGTGTCAGACAATACACCAAAGTCAATTATTTTATCAACATTATTGACATTTGCTCAACTGTAGTCAAATTCTATAGTCAACCATTTACGAAAGAAAAGAGTCAGTTTGAATTTTTCAATGTTTAATAATAGGGAGTTCTTCGAGCACACATTTTTATGACATTTTTTGCAAGAATTCAAAGACTCAAAAATTTGAGACATTTGAACATAAATCGTAACATGTAGGATATTGTAATAAAAAAACAAGGGTCCTCTTTGGAACCAGTGCTCAAATTGGATTCTGCGATATCCGTGAATGGACTTAAGAGCTTTTAAGTGGCCACACTTTCTTCGAAACTCAAAAAAAAATTCAAACGTAAATAACGGACATATCCATTATCCTTGCAAACATATTTTCAGAAAAAGGATTTAGACTATTTTTTTTCAGGAACTTCAAAGCATCCTTAAAGAAACAGCATTTGTTTCATAAGCTTACGATGTGCTTATTCTGAGATATAAATTTTTAAAGTTACACCCACCAAGCACTGCCACTTTTTAAAAATTTCAAAATACCGTATCCCCGTTATAAATGGACGAAAACAAAACATATTTCAACAAAGTACTAATAACAATAATACCAATCTACCTGTGAAATTTCATCAAAATCGGAGACGACCCCTTCAGAACATTTGTCGTTTTCTGTAGAATGACCAAAATCTTGTAGATATGTCCACAAATATCACAATATCACACACTGCAGATTTACTAATCGTACAGAGCTTCCAATCTGCTTCTCAAAAAGTGGGGTACGTCATTATGGCTCGAAAATCAGATCATTATGAAGTGTTTTTTCCTTTACTATAGCTATAATGAGGAAAACTGTGCTTGATTTGGCATATAAGGTACCTGCGGCACATAAAGCCCGGAGGGTAATTAGGCCCACATTTAAAAATTCCTACTAAAATGAATAGCATCAACCTCATACTTTACGCACATATGCATTAAGTCGACACGAACGCCGTCGGAGAAGCTTCTGGCAGCTCGCACCGCCAACTTGCCAGTAGCTTGGAATTATAATTTTCGTCTAGGCAAAATCATAAGTTCCGTTGTTTAATTGCTATTTCCACATGTAGTAACTTATTTAGTTAGTTAATGTAGTTTATAATTTCGACGTTTATTTTCGACCACCATTGTGTTTATTTGATTAATGAATAATTTTGTCATAGGTGTAATAAGGCCCACTGGAGTAGACCGTGGGCCATATTACCTAACCTAATCTAAGTTCTCAATGAAACTAAAGTTGCTATAAAGGATTATGATTCTGGCATTATTTTGGTTCCAAAGAAGAAGACTGTTTGGATTTACTCTGTTTTACGTTAAGAAATTTATAACTAAAGCTGTTGGTGACTTATTATCTCCCTGGGGGGTAAAGAGTCCCATTTTTATTTTTATTCGAAATTGGGCCCTATTCTGTAATTTTTCATAAAATAATATTTTATGTTATTTTATGGCGAAAAAATCCCTTCTTCATAAAATGAAAATAAAATATTTTAAAAATTCGTATTCTGTCGTGGTTCCATAAAATTATTTTATGAATTCTTTTATGAACACGTAACATAAAATATTTAGTACATTCCGCTATGCTTTCTATTACTTTTTGAACAGTTGGTCAATTGACATTTGCGTGATACTCTATCAAATCACCCACTAAATAATATTTATGAAAGCAGCTGCTTTCTTATAGCTCTTGAGATACTTTGGGTGTAAAAGTTCTAAAATATGACAACTCCTGACGAGTTTGATACGAACCATGTCCGTAGAAATGCAAAGCAGCAGAAAGACATCCATTCTGTTCACTTTGAGATTCATAACTCAAAGTGAACGGAATGGATGCCTTTCCAGTATGAGGCTCTAGTTAGTTAGTTAGTTTTGGGTATAAATTAGAATTATTCATAAGTTTGCAAAATCAGTTTACAAATCATAATATAACAAATTTATTAATTATCCAGTCGGAAAAACTTTTGAAGCCTAAGGTTGGGATTCACATGGATCGTAGAAATCGTGAAGATATCGTATCCTGTGATATCTTCTGCTTAAAATTAAAACCTATTTGAATATAATCAACTTTTTATATTTTACCATACTGCACCAAGTGCAAATTTCTACAATTTCTGACAAAATTGTAATCTTTATGTATGGCGGTGGACATTTTAGTTTTTAATTAAAACTACTTTCACACCACAAATGTCAATTGACGAATGTCATTTCATAAAATATGTCAAAATACCTTTAAAATGTGCTGCTTAGGTTCTTTTATGTTATGCTCCATAACAGGAAATATTTTATGTTACGATGCGTAAAATAAAATAAAATTTCTGGTACAGAATAGGATTTTAGGGAAATATTTTATTTTAAGGCATAACATAACATAAAATGATAAAATTTTACCGACAGAATAGGGCCCATTATTAAAAATAACCGGATTTTGTTGATTTCTTTAGTTTCAGCAAGTTTAAAGGGAATCATTTCTCTGATTACGATTTTGAAAAAAAACAATTTTTTTTTGCTTTGGGCCTAATTATACTGTGGTAGTTTAGCAAGGCCCCTGGAAAAGGTTTCATAAAACTTTATTATTTTTTTAAATACCCACTTCTGTATAGTTTTTCTATTTTTTTAGTTGTGCAAATAAATAAACTCCACGGAAAACTTGGTTTATTGAATTTTCAAATTAGATGGACCTTATTTGCCGCAGTTACCGTAATATAAATCTGGAGCTCCTCTATCAATCTGCCGATATGAAAAATAAGAAGAAGAAATGCAAAAACAATGCAAATCACTAATTATTTTGTCAATATTCTTTTTAATATAATGTTTTTCTCATTTGTAAATTGTTAAATTGAAAAATAAAATGAATAAAAACAAAGTTTATCGCGTTAATTCGATCCACATCGCTTTTTTAATGTCATAAGTGACGGAGTTTTAGGTATTGTTTTCAGGAAGAACACCGATCGTTTTGTTGTAAAGATACAATTTCGGGTCCTGCGGCTCTTCTTCAGGAGCTCTATATAAGTCATAAGTTTATCAAAACCAGTTTGACAGTACAACTTAATTAAAGAAATGGCTGTGTCTCTGCAGTTTATAATGAATCAATATGGACTCATGAGTCGTTAGTTATTTCTTCATTTAAAGCAGTGTGTGTCTAGCGCATTACATTCACTGATTATAGGCCTAATGAGTTGCTTGTTTGTTGAGGGTCTGGCGTTGTTTGGAAAAAGAAAGTTGACGTTATGAAACAATAGATTGAGTATGGGAATTGTATTAATTCCAACGTTAGTCCATTTTTCCGTATTGATCGAAAATGTGGCCTGGACTTGTGAAGAATTTAATCTTATGAATTTATTCTTTTGACTGAATTGGCCTTAGAATAGTGTCTTAGAAATACATGTAGGTACATACTCGTATCAAAACCGTCGATTTGAAAAAAAAAAAGTGAAAGAATAAAGGACACGTTTTTTTGAAAGTTTGTGTTTTATACTGCAGACGTATTAAGGTTTTCGAATATTCGGTCCCTCAGTAATTATCAAAAATTTGATTTAGCAGATAATAGTCTGATATGCAGAGTTGTATGTATTGTAGTATATGTGCATATATTGAATAAACGTCTTATTATTTTCCTTTCATTTCTCAGAGGCTACCGAAATATAGATAAGACATGAAAGGAAATATCTACCATGACTTGAGACTTCCCAGAATCCAGTATAAGTACGTAAGTTGACCATTTCCTCACTTTACTCATTCTCAATATTATCACAGCGTAGAGGTAAGTATTTTTATTTATAACTCGGTACCCCTAATTTCTGTTAAAATATGTAAGTAAAAAAATCTATCTTCATTTATAACTCATTGCCTTCAATTGTCTTCAAACCTCTTTAATAACCAAAGCAATTATATCAAATTACTCAACCTCCTGTCGAAAGGTGTCAAATTTCCGAAAAGTGAAGCAATTAAGCAATTTAAGAAAACCGAATTAAAATCCTGAACGGAACTGAAAAAAAAACTATGGAAAGCGAAGTATCAATAGACAGTCATGAAGCTTTCAAATATATTTGAAAGTTATGGCAATTTGGAGGAGTTTTTCCGTTTGAGCGATTGAAATCTGGATATTATACACCGTATTCGATAATCAATATTATTATAATTAATACATCGGCTATGCTAGCTGCGAATGTACTTGTGGAAGAGGATTCTCGTGTTTTACTCGGAAACCTATCACAGTCCATATCTTTTTTTTTTATTAAAACATGTGATTTTGTTCAAAAACAAACAACATCTCTACAACCTTAAGGATATTTTGAAGGGATTAGATTATAATAGCTAATAGGAGTGAATGGTAGGGTGGCGCGCTACCCCTTCTCAGTTAAAAGTGAAAAGTATGGAGCAAGTCAAAGGAAAAAAAACCACGCATCATAAAACCAAACTTTCGTGCTTTGAAAATAGTAGCCAAAGGGACTACACGCATCGATTTCTGAAGGGACCGTTATCACTTACCCTTTGTGCTAGTGGTGAGGATCTGATGATGATTATCCTCACCATGTTGTATCCCAATCTCCGTTGGCAACAGTGGACACTAAATTCTGATTCCACTCGTACTTTAAAATAGCGGAGTAGTGGACTTAGTTAACTTTCATAATTAATCGATAGAACTCCGGGAGAGAGAAGGAGAAAATAAAAAATTTACCACACATTTACGTTATATATCAAGGTTTAATCTAAGAAAATTATAGTTCCTTACACCCATAAATTAAATGATGCATAAAATGTATTAAATTTCAAAAAAAAAGAAAAAGGGCAATATTAATATCAAAAAAAGTTATCTAAAGGTAATGCTTATGTCGATTAGGTGTTCAATAAATACTCTAATATTTAATGTGTATAAGGCGTTTTGTATCAGCAGGAACTAATACTCTTCAGTACGGCTAGTTCCTGCCTGTCGCAGATGCCAGAAGAAAATGCCAAGCAGACCTCATATATAGTCTCAGTATAAATTCTGAGTATGAATCATATGAGGCGAAATACTACGTATTTACTTTAGCGCTTAGCCAATACAGCCCTATAGGCGGGACTAGCTAATTTAAAGAAAAGAGAAGTCTTGAAGACATTTACAAAATGTAAAATTTTTTTAATTGATAACTAGCACAGCAATGCATGCAGTTGGAGCAGATCACAATATGTATAAGCTCAGTGCTATTAATTGGCAAATTTAATGTTCTTCTGCAAGAATTTTTCTATAACAAATTTTTTTCACCCAAATATCGTTAAAATGCATGATTTTCGAGGGGGTGTAGGTTAGTGGGGCGGGGCTGATTTTTTTTTAAACGCTTTAGCATAATGTTTGACATAATTCATTAGAACATTTCAATATTTTATGTTAAACCGTTATATGAGTTTTGATGTGAAATAAATTTTTCCAGTTTTTTTTCATGACAAATTGTTTGATCAATTTAAAAAACTAAAGACTAAACTTATGACTAAAAAGTAGAAAATAAAATATTTTAAGATAACTTTTAAAATAAATAACCTTTATAAAAAAAATCAATGCAGAATAAGAAATGCTCGAACTAAGATTAAATCTTAAAATTGAATGTATTTACAATATTTTAAAATTATATTATCTCGTCTGTCTTCAAATGTTTGCTAGGAAGCTTTTCTTCTGATATCGCTGAGAGTAAAAAAAAATATTTTTTTACTTTTTAGTGTAATTTATTTATAAAAGTTATTTATTTTAAGAGATTTTTTTTAATATGTTTTATTGCTATACTTATAATCTAAGGTTCCGCATGCCACTCTCTTCTAGATTGTATTATTTAATTTTTCATATTTAAATAAAGGAAAATGTAGTAATCCCATCAAATTGGATAAAGTTAGATTAAATTAGATCAAAAATCTTGTTCCTTTTAAAATTAATTATATCTAAATACGTAAACGCAACAAAGATTTCTCCTTATACGTTTCTTTTCATTATTAGTTGACATATTACCAGAAGCTTTACGTATGCTGAGCATCAGAGATTATTACCATATAACACGGAGATTTGATTTAATACTGGATTCAGCGAATATAATAGGTTAGTCTTTCTGATGATGATTTAGTACAGTGATTCTCAACCACTGTGCCGCGGCACTTTTGTGTGCAGTCAAATTCTTGAAGTGTGCCGCCAAATTTTGGAAATGCATACAAGAAAAATTATTTTGTATGTAGTTTTATATAGAAATTTATTGAAACCGGAGCGAGACGGGAAAAATATATCTAATGATTTATCCCGCAATCATTATAGAGCGTGGATCAGCATTATTGTTATGCCGACTCAATTATCCTGTCGAGTCGAATCAAACGTACCGGTATATCGGCGATCTTTTTTCGGTAGATTTATATAATTATGTCGAACATTATTTAAATTATATACAGGATTGGCGTGAAAACTTTATTAATGTGTAGGCTTGCCTTATTTATTGGAACTTTTTAGGCAAAGAAATTTAACGTATGAAATTTCACGTTATGAAACTATAGATCATCTTGATTAGATTAGACGAGAATGCAATTGTTAGCATATTTCGCCATATTTCATTAAATATTCTCCGATTTTCAAAAATGTAAATATTTTTTAAGTAACTCTTACAAAAATCTGTGGCTGAAGTAGTTTTTTTAATGATTGCATTACGTATTTTTGTTCAGAGTTGATAGTCCTGAAAAGAGTGAAAACGTTGCCTAGACTTGTGAAGACACTGTAATTTTGTGGATTTGTTACCGGATTATCAGAGCTGGACAATATTTTTTGGTAGAATGGAGTCAGTGACATAAGTAGAATAGAACAATTTTGGGAAACTTTTTATATTTACAATTCTAAATTAAATTATTAAATACAAGAGAAAAAACAACCGCCTCTGTCGAGGTTTGAAGTCGGGACCTTTCGCTTACCGGGCAACTGCTCTTACCATTGAGCTAACGAGGCAGATGCCTTTACCTCTGGTATTTATTATTTTAGTCTAACAATGAAAGCGCACAAATAAATTTTAATTTTTTTTTTTTTTTTCAATTTTATTTATATTTTATTCAATTTTGAAGTTCTAATTCGTGTTTTTATATCCTAGATGATTTCATTATAGAGTATACTAAGTTTGTCATTCGTAATTTCGCTTTTCACTATTTTGTTTCAAGGTAAGAACTTTTATTCTTCCCCAAAGCGTAAGGAATTTAGTTTCTAAATCCACCCACTCCGTTCCCCTGAATTTTGGTGAGTAATATTTCATAAAAAGTAAAATTTACCGAGTTTGCTGCCAAGTATGCGGTCTGCTTGGCTGTGCACTTTCGCATATACAGCAGCCAGGAACCAAGTCGTACTGATGAATAATACGGTTCCTGCTATTACGAAACGCCTGCTTTCATATAGAAATTTCTTTTTCTTTTTAAGATTTTTCGATTGTAAAAGTATTTTTTCCACTAAAACGAAGGAAACAAGACAGTCTTCATTTATAATTCATTACAATGAATTGTCTTGAAAACTCTTCTATTATTAACTCCTTAATAACCAAACCAATTATATAAAATTACTCAACCTCCTGTCGAAAGGTGTTAAATTTTCGAACATTGCAGTACAAAGAAAATCAATTTAAGGAAACCAAATTAAAATCCTGAACAGAAGTGAAAGAAAAATAGAAGGCAAAGAAGCAATAGACAGTCATGAAGCTTTCAAATATATTTGGAACTTATGGCAATTTGGAGGAGTTTTTCCGTTTGAGCGATTGAAATCTGGATATATAGCGTATTCGATAGTTATCAATATTATTATAACTGTTACTCCGGTTATGATAATTGCGAATGTACTTATGGAAGAGGATTTTCGTGTTTTACTCGGTAATCTATCACAGTCGATGTCTTTTTTGGCATTTTTATTAAAACATATCACTGTGTTCAAAAACAAACGACATCTCTATACCATTAAGGATATTTTGGCGAGATTAGATGGACGTACTACACATGAAGATGAAAGATTATGTGTAAGGAATGCAATAAAGCTCTGTCATCAAATATTTCAAGTCTATCTATGCATTCTTCCCACCATTTTTTTTTTTTAATTAATTTTTTTTTTTTATTTTTTTTTTTTTTTTCTTTTTCTTCACTTTGCGGAGTCTCCCTTTTCCGGCTTGGTTTCCATTCGATTTAACCATAAAAAGGAACTACTGGTTTGACTATTCGTATCAAAGTCTATCTTTGTTTATAATAGGTGGAGTAACTCTTGCTGTCGATATGTTTCCAACATTGTATATGTGTGTATTGACAGCTCAAATTGAAGCACTTGTATTGCGTATACAACGAATTGGAATAAATTCGCAAAGGTCTAGTTTTGAGAATTACAAGGAATTAATTTATTGTGTTCAGGATCATAAAGCCTTTCTAGAGTGAGTACCCAACGAATTTATTGTGATTATGTAAAGCATTGTGATGTATAATATGATAAAAAAACAATATTTAAATGACATTCTTATTAGAGTGCAAGAGTGGTGTTACAAATCAATTAGAAATTAATCGAAAATCCAAAAACTGCGAAATATGTAATACGTAGGAGTCCGTTAAAATGTCAGTTATCAGAAATCTGTTAAAATCTGCAAAAATCAGTTTAAAAGTCTTCCCAGTCACAAATTAAGTACAAAAATTTTTGAATTTGAGAAATATCCGCTCTCAATTGGCTGGCCAAAAACTGTTCAATTCACAAATTGATCCGATTGTTAGGTCTGGTATACAAAAATCTACATTTAGAAAATCGAGAACCTCGAATCATAAATTACGCCGTTGTTTTTTTTTTTGTTTTTAATATTATATTTTTATTTCTTTATCTTTTCTTTTTTAATATATAATTTAGAATCGCCATAACAAGATCATTTCCATGCTAGGAAAATAGTTGTTTGTATACTGAAATTCATTAATAATAAATCAAAGAAGGTCTATTCTATTGTGGTTTCTAGATATGTTTTTAATTCGAATTTTAATATTATTTTCAGAATATTATAATGTATCTGCGCATTAATTATTTTTTTTTATTTAAAAGAACAAATGGCGGCGAAACAGTGATAGTGGAAAAAAAACTCTTGCAATCGAAAAATCTTTAAAAAAAAAAGATTTCTATCCACAATCCGACGTTTCGTAATAGCAGGAACCACATTACTCATCAGTACGGTTTGGTTCCTGCGTGCCGTATTCGCCATAATGCACAGCAAAGCTTACCTCATATAAATAAATAAATAATTTTTAAGTATATATATATATACATATAAGTGAGGCGAAATACTAAGTATTTACTTGATTGCCTAGCAATATTACCCCTATGCGGGACTAGCATTTCATAGAGACTTTTGCCATGAAATAAATTCATAGTTGACTGAGTTTGCTACCAAATCCGCAGCTCGAAAATTGAGTGTGAAAAAACTCTTGCAATCGAAAAATCTTTTAAAAAAAAGAAATTTCTATACAAAAGCGAGCGTTTCGTAATAGCAGCAACCGTATTACTGATCAGTACGGCTTGGTTTCTGCCTGCCGTATACGCCACAGTATACAAACAAGCTTATTTCTTTTTTAAAAAGATTTTTCGATTGCAAAATATTTTTTCCACTAAATTCTCGAGCTGCGGATTTGGCAGCAAACTCAGTCAATTTCATATTGACTAAATTCGTTATGAATTTATTTCATGGCAAAACTCTCTATGAAACAGTAATAATTTTTTCATTGCTAATTTATGTTGAACTAGGCAATAGACAATAACTAATTAATCTTAAGTAAATTTTTATTTTTTCCTTATTTAAATTATTACTATTTACAGCTTAATTTTTTTTAATACTATTTGTAACATTACACCTTATAAACACTTAGCGAATTTATATAAAATTGATTTGTTTTATTTTTCCAGATTATTCTATGAAACCAGCATTATTATTGGTCGAACAATAGCTTTTCAATTTCTTATTACTGCTTCGGTCTTAGGTATTTCTGTGCTATATATATTCTATTTTTCTACGGAACTTGCTGATGCTATGGCTATAGCACTATATCTTGGGGCAGTTATATTTCAAATTCTACCGTCATGTTATTGTGCAAATCGATTAAAGGACTACAATAAAACTCTTACGGGAGCCATATTCAATTGTAATTGGATGGAACAGGACTTAAAATTTAGAAAATCACTTATAATTTTCATGCAGCAAACTCAAAAGGATCTCAATATTCTAGCATGGAATATTTTACCACTTTCTTTACAAACATTTATGGGGGTAATTAATATGGTTTTAATTAAATAAATAATTTTTAACTTATCATTCCAAATCTTGCAGATAATACGATTCGCATTTTCGATGTTTACTATTTTGAGACAGTTGAATAAATAAAAGGCAGAAATATATAATATGCAGATTGATGCCATTAATATGTATTTGAACAAATGTTTCTATCACTAATGAAAATCACAAAATTTTTTCACATATATAAAAACTATTTGTATTAAAACACATTGTTGCTTCAAACTGCACTAAATCTCACCAATTTATCAATAAATAGTTCTGCATTTATTTTGTTGTTATTAAAATTCATTTGTGAGAGAAACTTGAAGTTAAAATTAAACAGGGTGTCCTGTAATAAGATAAGACTTATAATTTTTTTTTTTTATATGAAAAAGGATGTAAAATGTATCATTTCGGAGATAGAAAGGAATCAAGATTATTCCTTCAGATTTTATGATAAATTACCTTATAATTTCTGAACGATAAACCCGATCATTATTGTTTTTAAAATTTGTTAGATAGGTAATCACTGAAGATTTCTATAAACCTTTAGAAATAATGGCAAAAAAAATTTTAAAGTTTTTAACTGATTCTTTTTTCATTTAAACATTTTCTTTAAAAAAAAATCCCCATCATCAACAATCAAGTTTCGTTTCGATGACTTCATCACGCCCCTTAAATGTTATGTATTCACAGAAATAATACTGAAAATCAATATTACAATTTCGTAATTGTATCCAATTCTTTTTTTTTTAATAGTTTATTAGATTCAAATATCCAGGCATATCTAATTTCACCGCCTGCTGTAAACTTATTTTAGAAGAAAAGAACTCAAATGGACTAATAAAGAATGTTTGGAACATACTAAATCACACAGAAAAATCTCTCTGTCAACTAAACTTCTTGAAAATCACATGTTTAGGCATTCTTTTGAAATTGCTTATGTAGATTTTATAATATCGAATAAAAACTTCGAAAATGCATTGCACGAATAAATATTTTCTTTCATCCCAACTTCAAAATATCTGAAAATTAATATAAAATATTAGGAAATTTACAATGAGTTTTTTCATACATATACTTAACAATAATAATACAAAAAACCCAAACATACAAATAACAGTTAAACATTTCCCTTAAATTTTCGATATTTTGTATCGGCATTCCTTGCACAAGTTCTCGTAAACCCACTTCGTAGCATCATTGGAACTACGTAGAATAAAACTTTCCATTCGATGATCACAGATAGAAATTAAATTGCAACAAATAGGTTCAATGTTTGTTTTGGTCTAATGAAGAAAACAATTACGATAATTTATTACAAGTACACTTAAAGCTGATCTCTTATTTGATTTTTTGAAAGATGAAAGTCCATCCATTAAAACTGATGGTTAAAGAGACGAGACATTGATGAAGTCGACTCCTGCATGTCATGTTAATGTTAAGAGTAGGGGCGATTAGGCCTCCAGGACCATACGGACACCGCGACCATAGTTGATCTATTCTGCCTTCCCCTAAGGTGGTTAGGCAAAATCAAGTCTTTTGACGAGCTCGATTATTGCTCTTGGGGTTAGATTGCAAACTTTATTTGGAAAGATAAGTAGTACTCCAGTGTTATGCATCCTAAGACCTGTTTGCGCTGGCCACACAATATTCATTTCATCTTCCTCTTAGCACAGTCGGCACAGTTCACTGTCGGATTTGCCTGTTTTGTTCAAGAAGTGACGGAAGGGGCGTTAGCAAATAGTCTGAGCGACTGTCAGCTAGGTCCAATAAGTTGGAGCGGCTGGAGAGGAGAGAGGTTGAAGAATTTCTTCGCCTGCCTCATACCGGCTGCGTTACGCCAGAAGAGATCCAGTTATTTATTTTCCCACTAAAGCGGTTCCCCTAAAATGGGTTTTTGGTTAGTCAAATGTCGGAGGGACCAGTATATGGACATTCAGCTCCGGTTTAGCTAGTTCGTCTAATTTTTCATTACCCTCCACTCCTTCGTAGCCAGGAACCCAAACCAAGGTTATTTGGTTGTCCCTAGACAGTAGTTGAAATTTCGAGTAGTAGCTCCAAACTAGTTTCGACTCAAGGACTTGAGAGGAAAGAGCTGGGAGTGCAGTTTGGATGTCTGAACAAATGTAGATGTTGGAGTTCTTGCAGCCCTTTTTTGGCTTTCCTGAGCTTAACGTGTATAGGTGGAAGGTGAGACGCCAAGCGGAATGGATAGTTCCACTTCTGGATCAACCATCCCTGCGCCTGTTTTGCCATCCTTTCAGGATCCGTCAGTATACCAGACTTGGGCCCGTTGCGGGAACTGGAGCCCTCCGTCTAGTATCTGGCTTATTTCATTAATGGTTACCTCATAACCTCTTTCAAAGAAAATTCTTTTGGTCATAGTATCCGTTGAAGCATCTAGAATGTTAATTTTGACCTCCTCCTTCTTGTGAAAGAGAAATCATTTGGTCCTACATAAGTTAGATATAAGTATAGATTATTTGGTCCTACATAAATTAGACCTCATATCAAAATGGGGCAGCGATGGCTCACAACAAGCTCAATTTAAGCAAAAATTCCAAAACAGTACAGATAGTGATGCGAACATTTTTCAAAGCTCCTTGGTGCCTCTGCGACTATTAGCAAAAATTAATGGGCAAAAAAGAATTATCTGGCAGAACCCAGTTCCTTCACCTCCACGGTTCTGTAGACCGATCCGAATTAGATTTTTTCATGAAACGAACGACATCACCAAAGAAGAAATTGCTTTTATAGAAAATCAAGGAACAACATAGACGACAACGGAGATAGCAATAGCCAACGGCATCCTTCAAATTAACCATACACTTATTCCAACTATGGTAGATGCAAAAGTGTGCATTGTTGCAACAGAAACTTCTTCCACTATGCTATGCTACATATATGTAAGGCAACATCAATGGAGTGTAACAAATTGGAAAGAAACAGGGAAATAGATTTTGATGCAAAAATAAAGTTGTTAGAGTCTTTATTACATTGAGCATATAAAATACCAATAAAGAAACCGAGAGTGAAAAAAATTGTGTTAAAGAAACTGAGAAGAACATTAAAGAAGCCTTAAAAGAAGAAATATTAGTAAGCCTGCCGAAAGCCCGATTCGAGAATCCAAATGATGGCAAAACTTCTCGAAGGTTTTTCCTGATCTCGAAACAGCTTCGCGAATCACTGGTATTCACCAGGATCTTATACATAAATTGACCAAAAACAAGTGCATTAAAAAATTCCACTCAATAAAAACGTACAAAATACTTATATTATCGTTTTATTCTTTACAATTTATTTATTTTCCGAACTGACAAAACTCAAATCATAAAAATGTTTTAACGTCATTATTATTTCCTAAACATATCCAATTTGAAAATAATACTGCATTTTTAAAACATGTTCAAAAGATTTTTGAGTTTTTACCAGTTCGGAACGTTTTGATATTTCTGAGAATTTGGTATAAATTTCTTAGGATTTCAATCGGAATTCAGATAAAAAGCTTGACAATTTTCTTTAGGCAATCATTAGGAATTGATTAGAATAGACGAATTCTTTTCGCGTTGATTGGAGAGAAAATATTCGACACTTTCGGCGTTTTTGTAAAAATTTACATATTCTGCTCGCAAAGAATTTGTTCGGAAAAAGTTTAAGAATCCGAAATTTTTTTTGAATTTTTTCTGAATTTTTTTAATTTTTCTTTAAAAATGCTTAGAAAAATTCCGAATTTGCCACACTGAGTTTCTTAGACATTAGATTTGCAATAAACTTTGAGAAAAAGAATCCTACAGTATGTACATGTAAAGCATATGTAATTCTCGGCAAACCACTGTTTTTCGTCACTAGGTTCTCATGAGATAAATGTGATAGGTTTAAGCTTTTCGATTCATTCAGAAGTTCTAGCAAATAAATAAAATTCGCTTTCATAATCTTCTTCGACTTTAACAACGGATACGGTTGTGTCGTTTAAGTCACCAATTTCAATTTCTTCTCAAGACTATCACCAGATTCGCTTTTTACTTTGTTTTTAATTTTCTTCGAAATTTTGTTATCCTTCAGGAATACCCACTTTTCATACAACACGACACGAACAAACATGAGAGATGATACTCTGAACATTTTTTATTAGCAATGTTTATTTCTATCTACCGGGGGAAGGCTTTGGTTATCGGATGTAGTTTGAGCAGTTTTCTTGGGTGAAAAAGTGGACTTTTCTACTTCTCGTGATTCTATGAGAAAAATATTCACAAGAGAGCAGCACTAATAGCTATGGACGAAATAACTGCAAAAATATATGCGAAATGTAGTAGTTGGGGTGTATGTGACCCAACTGCATGAAAATGGGTTTCTGGCGGCACACTTGTCCCAAAAAAGCTTTCTGAATCGAGAAAAATATACACCAACCGATAGTACTCGGAGAGACCTTTAATTCGATATGCAACATGCGGTATTGGAACCACCCCCCCCCCCCGGGGTTCCTACCTCCTACGCTAAAGGAATGCAGAGAAAAAATTTCTTGTACGAATTGTATCTTGTAATGAGCTGAGGCGATGTTATGAATCCCCAAAATAATCCAAATAACATGATCAAGCAATAACCACTTCAATTGCCTCTGATTCATAACGCATCACCTATAAAATTGAAGGAAAGCATCTCCCATTCATAAATCACGGATATTTGATCCACGGTAATAATTCTTAGGTAGACAAGGCCTGTCACCTGTCTACACGTAAATAAGAAACCTTTGGACTTCTTGCTTGAGAACAATCAGCCAAACATATAATGGATTAACCTGAAGCATGGTACCAAAGAAACATAAAGACATGTCTTTATGTTTCTTTGATGGTACTCATTAAACGATTTTACCTCACACCTCTGTGCAACATAGTAACTAAAAGAAATTTCCTTAGCGGATGTGCCGGCGTCAAATTTCTTTTGTCGTTGATATGTAATAAAGCAGTTGAATTTATTGTTTTCTATAATTTTCGGGTGAAAATCAAATTGCTTTATTGCAATAAATTTTTCACTTTTTTTGAAAATAATGCTTGTAGGTGATTTTGGATCTTTTTTCTTAGAAAAACTGCTTAATGGTTAATTTTTAATTGGTTACCCAGAAAAATGTAAAATAATCAATCTGCAAGTGGAAGGGAGTATTAACCACTGCAGATCGATTTAAAATAAATAGAGAGTTCTGATGTAAGGAAAAATCAAAAATATTCTACACCTGAAGCTAGAGAGTCCCCTACCAAAGGTAAGGGCTCTAGTGGAAAGTTAAAGAAAATAGTACAGAAAAGAAAATATATTTGAACCTTTATATTGCAAGTATATTTGTACAAAAGGTTTTAAGTGTTAAATAAATAAAGTAAATTCAGTGTAAGACAAAGTGCATCCTTACCATTTTCAATTAACCCTTGTTGCCGGCGTGCAACATCGAACAGTGAAACTCGTTTTTCGATCGAACAAAACCCTACCTAATTAGAGCGGATCTAAGGTGCGAAAAATCTAGTACCTTACTTCGAATAAAAAGGAAGGAAATACTTAAAAATTAGGTATTCGGGTGGCTATAAATAGCTATTTAAGCCTCCAAGTATAGGAGTGCGTGTACTCAAACTCCTTCTCAGGACCTAAGGAATTCGGTTTTTACAATGCTTTCCAAAATGAATTAGATCAAACTTTGACCACCCCCCTCTCCTCCACAGCTTTCGCCGACTATATAGAAATTAGGGATGCTCACGGTATCGATACATTAATAACATCGATTTTTCTTAAAAAATAACCGATGTTTTTATATCGATTTTCGTCTTCAGACAAATCACCAATATCGATATTTTACATTTGATATATCGATAAATCGTAAAGCATTTTGATTTTTGAACTACCAGCTAATTACAGTAGAAGAGTAGCTCTTGGGTTAAGATATTGCGGAATCACAGTAACACAGCGTATGCATCGCATGCTTTGACATCCTGCCTGATCTTCATATGCGATAGCTGTCAAACAATGAGGCATACGTTGCGAATTGTGTTAAAAAAAACTGAGTGCCGACACATGTCCCGCCTTCAACTTTAAAACTAAGAGTGAAATGGACCAGGCTTTAGCGAAATTACTCTTGCAAAAGTCGTTTTGTATTAAAAACATTCAGACTGGTTCCACCGAATAATTTTTATTGCATTAATACATATCCTTAATGATTCTAAGCATGTATTATGGTAATAATTAAGCGAAATACTTCGAAAAGGAAAATATAAAAATAAGCCTCTCTTTCAGTTTCACATAAAATGTTATTGGAAAAGATATTTCTTTTCCTAATGTAAATTTGTATATTTTTTTTATTTTTTATAATTTTACTTGATTTTTAAAGTATGCACCTATCCTCTTTCAAGGAGTAATTCCGTTCACTTGCTGGTAACACTTTTCCTTATAGCTTCTGTTACAATCATTGTTCATTATCTTATTATAAAGGCAATAAACAATTCGATCTGTGGAAAGATCATAACTGCATTGTTAAGAACGTTTTACTTTCGCGAGAAGTAGAAACGGAGGCACAGCCACCAGAGTTTTACCTCGGTATGTTAAAAATCCAATCATGGGAAACCTGGCAGATAATGCTCTAGTTTTGTGGTAAAATATGAAGAAATCCTATCCTCCTAGTCTGGCTAACATATTACCAAAATTTTTGTCCATCGTAGGAAATCTTCGGGCCATTAGAAAAACTCTTCTCAATGGCGGTCCAAATACTCATCAGCAGAGAAATCGCCTAAAGCGAAAGGAGTTGTCCATTTTTTTTTATAAACAGTCTCGATACTTGAAAGTTGAAATATTTTTCTCTACTAGGTTGATTCTGTTTGTATTACTATAAGAAAACCCTAATATATGTAATTTGGTATTCTATTTGCAGCAGTTGTACCATGATTTAAACTGAACTTTTCTTTGTCGAATCAATTGAAACGTTTTTGTTCTGAAATTAATTAATTTGGGAAGCATTTTCGCAATTCTGTTATTAATTAGGAATTATATATTATACTATATTTCAGTAGATGTGAACACTTTTTAAATGTCGAAAGTTTTTCATTTCGTTCCATCGGTGTATCAAAACAATGATGTTTTTTGTTCAATGTTTTAATGACGTCGAGGTTTGCTTTTCAATGTATCATGTGATTATTACATCAATGTTTTTAAAATTTCGTGCATCCCTAATAGAAATAAACATTGTTAATAAAAAATGTTCAGAGTAACATAATGCATCATTTAACACATCTCTTATGTCTGGAAGTGTCGGACCTAAAATGGTCATTCCCATTTATGTGGAGGATTTATCACTGAAACCGCTTTGTACTAAGTTATTTTCAGAAGTCATAAAAATTACTTAAACAATCTTCTGGTCCTTGCCTTTATGAGCATTCACCAATTCAATAATCACTCATGAAATGCAGCTCTTTCAAAAGATATTAGTCCCAAATAACAATGCAAATTTAAAAACTTTTCGATTACATCCCAATGAAACTTCTCCAGTAGATTTGTATAAAACTCTATTTTAATATGATTTCATATTTAAGGGGAAAAGTTTTTCAACAGTTTCAAGAGGTCCCCTCTATTTTTTGTTTCAAAAAAATATTAAAAGCAATATCTTTATACATCAAATATGGAAATGGAACTTGCATGTAGTGTTGTTGTGGATCTACCGCAGAGGCGTCTCCGAAGATGTTTCACGATGTTGAACAAAACTTTTTCAAAATAATTTTACAGTCATAAAATTCAAAAACGAAACTAAAGATTTAAGGATAATTTTTACAAAGTAAAAGTTTAGAAATATACGACTATTAATTGTGAATAGTGAAATAGGCGACTGTTTGTAAAACTTCAATTATTTATTGGATAAAACTTTAACTTAACTAGAATTTGTGAACAAGAATAAATTAACTGTTTAAGAATGGCCAATTCTAATGTGGTTTATGATGATTTTCGATAGTTTCTAAATGTTTTGTGCGGTACTGATAACATGCCTGAACAACATCTGAATCCATTATAACCTAAATTAGGCAGACTACACAAATCAATAAAAGTCGACAACATCCAATAAAATACAACTGTATTGTTTTTGTCATTGCCCTTATACCATCTCCCCTAGGGCGATTGGAGCTCCAATATTAATGAAAGTGTCATCATTCGTGATTCATATTTGTAATCGTGTCTCGAAGTCTTGTTTGCATGATAAGAAATATCTGATACTCTTTCGTTTCGTTCCTTTATAAACTTGTTGGTTTTCTTAAACTTATATAGGTATAACTATATATTCAAGAATAAATACTGGTATATCTATCATACCCAAACATACCTTGCGAGTATGATTTTCTTTTCGGCTCACATATCACGGAAAATTTATTTTTAGAACTTTTCATGTCGCAATAAAAGTCCTTTCTTTCATCATACCTCAAGAACATAAACTAAATAATTTTGGTGGTATAATTTTTACGAGCAAAATATTATTAATGAGTTTTCACAAAAATATAACTTTTAGTAGTATAGAAAGTAAAAACGAGTCTCACTGCTTTCGTTTTTCAAATGCGGATAATTTTAGAGTGAATGCCGGAAATATTATATGCAATCATGGTGCTTTGATCAAATATTAAAATAGCTTCAGAAAGGAAGTGATAGGTCACGCAAAAAGATTTATATGTTGAGGAGGGAGGCAGTGTTAATTACTGAAATTTTCCTTTTCCCATAATAACAAGATACTTTTTGTTAACCTTGTATGAAATTTAACTAGATAATTCTTGAAAACCTATGTCAAATATTCAAGCGATACCACTTCCTTTTAGAAGGACCGAGCGTTCGTCAAAGTTTAAATGACTTGATAAAGAGATTTTATACGAATTATAGTTACACCAGTTCTACATAACATTCCAAAAAGTAGCCATCTTGAACAAATATAACAGTAGGTTATACAGCAGATTTAATATCAATACCAGAGTATGATAATGATGTTAATTTTTTTCAACGTTTCTATTTCTTTCTGTATAATAAAATACTTCTTCCCCACTAGCTCTCGACAACTAATGGCTGAGCATACATTTAAAATCGGTAATATTCAAAACTATACTAAAACAGAAATCTGTCCACCTTATATAAGACTTAATGTAGCAAAAATCAGCGAAATGCGGACTAGTACGGACTGCTAGCAGTTCAGAAGTAGATGTTGACTTCCGCATAAACAAATCAATCAATCAATCTAGCTAACTCGGATATGGAACACTACAGAGATGTCATTCAAGACAAAATACATCAACCCCATTCAACTCCAATGTAATATTCAATTCAATTCAATTTTTCTTTATTACAGCCCAAGATACAATAAGATTAAAATCTCTTATTAGTATCCTATATAAAAAAAAAGTATAATAACGGAGACTAGAATACTTATAGACTACCTTAAAATAATTAGAACTACACTAAGAGAAAATATATGTATATATGAAAATTGCAAATTTAAATTCAAAAGCATAAAGAAAAGTTGGAAAAAATATATAATATAGGAAGAAGATTGAAAAGAATATATGAATTACATAAAAAGTAAGAATAATTAAGAAAAATTACATGCAAATGAATGAATACAGATTTTTGGCTTAAATGGAGAGCAGCTAAATCGCACAATTGAGGAGAAATTGCCTGAAAGTGCCGAGCGAGTCCGCGCATTGAACCCGGCAAGGTAAACTGTTCCAGAGATGAATAACCTGCACAAAATAAGAACCAGTGAGATTAGAAGTACAACATCGCGGTAGCAGCAGCTTGCAACCCCTGGTGGAATGTAACGGTTACAGAAAATCAGCTAGATAAGTAGGCTGGCCCAATTGCAATACCCTATAAATAGAAAACAGGTTCCTACGTTTCAAATATGTCCCTAGAGAACAGCCCAGCAATGAGAGAATGTAATAGGAGAAATGATCATATCTGCGCAGCCCGTAAATAAACCTAATACAATCATTGAATGCCACTCTAAGTGTTCTAGAGCACACCGAATCTAAGACTGGGAAAATAAGGCATCCATTAGTGAAATGAGGGAGCAAAAGAAGTAAGTAACCTTAGTGGCAGAATATTAACAAATAGCCGCCAAAAACGGCGAAGGCTTGCATAGATTTTAGACAGCATGGCACTTAGGTGATCCAGCAGCTCATCCGGCAATTAAGATACACTCCCAGATTTCGAGCCCAACTAAAATATGGAATATTGATGCCATTAAGTAGAATTTCTAGCAATGCAGACAGATCAATTTGTCAAGGGATTCACTAGGGTTAAGACTAAGAACATTGTCAATCGACCAGCAGTAAATTCTTTGGAGGTCTTAGTTAATGCGGCTTACACAATCTTCGATAAGACCTATGGAACGACTCAAAAAAGCTGGACATCATCTGCATATAGAGGAACTTTAATGTCATGTGTCACCTCTGGAAGGTCATTTATATATAAATTGAATAATAAAGGTCCAAGAATAGATCCCTGGACACACCACAAGAAAGGGGCAAAATATCTTAGGAATGACCAATATTCAATATAACACGTTGGGATCTACCGAACAGAAATTTGTTTAATTATAAGAATGGCAGAATGGGAGAAACCAAATCGCGAAGACAGTTTCATTAAGAGCCTCTCGTGACAAACACTATCAAATGCTTTAGAGAAATCTAATTAAAACTAGATGGATATCATATCAATATCAAGATAGGTGCGAATGTCAGTAGTTACTTTGAGTAGAGCTGTTTGGCATGTGTGATTTGACCGAAAGCCTGACTGACACGAACTGATTAGATTATTTACATACAAGAATTCCTGGATTTGGTAGTACATTAATTTCTCCACAATCTTGGAGAGGAAGCATAATAGACTAATCCGTCCAAAGTGAGGGATGCAGGTGAGGCGTAATTTAGGAATAGGTAAAACTTTCGCTATTTTTCAAGTCATTGGAAAAGAGGACGATGCTAGACTCGCATTAGGGACATGCTGAAGAGGCCTTATAATTATTAGCAATATTAATTTAAGAAATTTCGGCGATACTTGATCATGACCAGATGCATTAGATTTGACAGAAAAAAACGCCTTTATCACCTCTTCACCATCCACACAATGAAAACTGAAACAATCAGAGCTCTCAGAAGCAATCAAATGACGAGGCGACCATGATTGAAGATTATCACTATCAGGTGCATGATGAAGTACAAAGTAGTTATTAAGCACATTGGGATTAAATTCAAATTCAGGAGCCCTCGAATTACGCAGATTTCGCCATAATGTTTTAGATAGTAAGTTACCATCAAATTTTTTACGTTAGTAAGATTTTTTGGCAGCCCGTATCTTGGTATTAACTTTATTCGTCATTGTAGCATATAGCCTACGGCACTCACTGGTTCTACAGCGACCGACGATATCGCGAATAGGTATATTCCCGTACAGCGATGAAAGACCTTATTTCGGTTGTAAATCAGGGGCAGCCCTTGGACCTAATTACTCTATGGCACACAGACACATATCTGTCGAAAAGATTTTGAATGAAGGAACTAAAAAAACCGACTTGTCGGTCTACTGATGTAATACTATAGATTTTCTTTCCAATGCAGCAATTGACGTTCTCCACACAGAGCCTCAATATCAACACGAGAATAGTCGTGAAAGGATATAGTTTTTAAGGAACTATATTCAATGATCAACACGTTGAAGGACAGGAACAACAGGTCATGAACAAGTATACTAGGGCTTAGTTGATTGAAAAATAAATTAATTTTTTTTTCAAAAAATATTCAAAATAAAACACATGTAATATTGTTCTACAATAATTTATTTTATTTGAGTCGCGACGCGTTTCGCCTTCTTAGGGCATTGTCAAGCAACTGAAAACCAGATCGTTAGCTAAACCTGACTATCCAAATATTTTGGAATTTGAATTTTACTGTAACGGTCATTATAAATCCATACATAAGAGGGGGCTATTATTCATGAAATCTAACTGATCGTTTACCAAAAATGAACCTTTACGACTTTCATTATTAATGTAATATATCTCGTATTTATCTTGGACTTTTCCACCATCCACGTTTTTTAAAAGTTGTAATTTATTTAAAGATGTGGTATGACCAGTATCAACTAAATGCTTGCTTATGCCTGATGTTGATCTATTATAGAGTGCCGATCTGGTTTTCAGTTGCTTGACAATGCCCTAAGAAGGCGAAACGCGTTGCGACTCAAATAAAATAAATTATTGTAGAACAATATTACATGTTTTTATTTTGAATATTTTTTGAAAAAAAAAAAATTTTTAAAAAAGATGATTACCAAAGTGTTCTACCAAGTGCCTAAAAAAGCATCAGTTTTATCAATTTGAAAAATAAAGTAGAAGAGTGATCAGATACGAGGAACAGGTATAGCAATGAGGCGTTAAGACTACTGAAAAATGTTGGTTGAGAATTGACTACGTTTATGTGAAGTTTATGGACAGTTGACAGAAATAGCTCAGTTTGAGCACCGCTTCTAAGCAAATTAACATTGAAGTCACCTCCAATGATAACTTTAGGATAGTGCTGTACCAAATATATGATAGCACTGCAAAATTCTTCAGAGGCGTCAACACTAAAGCAAGTACACAAGATACATTTTTCGGCACCTCTGTTTACGTCAACACAGAGCAACTCAAGGGGCCCGGAACAGGAATGCACAACCACCCCGGCCTTAAAGCTATCTCTAACAAAGACCGTCACACCAGCACCTACTCTGTTACTACGATCAAGTCGGAAAGTATTAAAATCTCGAATAGATACCAGGGACGATGGGATATCCTCGCGTAACCTAGACTCAGTAACAAAGATTGAGTGCAACTTAGAGCAGAGTAACATTACCCTGATTTCGATAATTTTAGGCCAAATACTATGAGCACTGAAATAGCACACACTAATGTCGATTTCCATTGATATTTTAAGAAAAGTGCACGTCAATCAGTAAAAAACGAGTTTAATGGAACAACTTTTGACGCGATGAGAATGTAATAGTAGCTCATATCCGTGTAATTTGTCAGATTGAAATTTTCTGGAAAAAATGACATCACGAATAACGTAAAAATTATGAAAATTGTTACTTAAAAGATTTTGGTGTGATTGCGGATGAATTTGGTAGAGTAATAATTGAAGATTGATATGTAATGCTCAATGACATTCAGTTGTGACATTTCTCATGTAGATGTGTGCGTTTTTCGGTGTAACACCGCCGATTTTTAGGCTGTAGAACCAGACTCATTTGACGTACACTTTTTCTAGCAGTACAAGTCAATGGAACGATTTCGGTGTAACAGTGCAAGAAAAGTGTAACACTTCTGCTAGAAAACTTGATCAATGGAAATCGGTATTAGACCACCAATAGGCCACAAAAAACAGAAAGCATTTTACAATATGACTGTGAAATGTTGCCGAATCTATACCCGCCTTTTATAGACACGACATGTAGGTAATTAACATCACTAATAAATCTCTGCATTGCGAATTTCAAAGGAAGCATCGAATGATATAGAACCACATTTAGAAGAACTGCACAAGTATAAGCCGCAGATATTGAAAGATCGAAGAGTGAGCTGAAAGGTATTGTAAAGAACGGAATTCGTTACATAATAATAGCTGTAATTGGTCTAAGACCAATTCTTATAATACCCTAGATGAATGCCCGTAAGATATTTCGTATATGGTCACCCATTTGAGCAATTTTGATTTTTGCATATTTCTAAAACGGTAAAAATGATTAGAACTAATCTTATAGGAATTCATATTCTGAAGAACTTTTCAGTACAATAAAAATGTCTGGAATTGATCTTTTTCCAGTATCTGTAAAAAACTTAAATTTTATATGGCAACACCAAGAAGGGGTTGCCCGATTTATTCAATTTTTTTAAATTTTATTTGCTATTACTATGAAAACGTCATGTGTCAAATTTCCGCTCTCTATGTCATCGCGTTCTTAGGCATTGTCCAAATATATAGCGGAAAACGAAATTTTTGTATGACAACCCCACGAAAGAGTTACCCAATTTGTCTCATTTTCGAACTTAATTTTGATTTTTTTCCGTGCACAAAATGTCAGCTGCCTAAGTATACGCATTGTCGAGTTATCGTGCGCATGTGCAGACGGACGGACGGACAGACGGACGGACGGACAGACGGACGGACGGACAGACGGACGGACGGACAGACGGACGGACGGACAGACGGACGGACGGACAGACGGACGGACGGACAGACGGACGGACAGACGGACGGACATGCAAAAATCAAAAAAACTTTAATATTATGCGTAGGTGTCCAATCCATTTTGCTCTATAATCATTATTTCTGTGCATTACAAACGGAATGACAAACTTAGTACAAGCCTATAGATTTCATCTAGGGTATAAAAAGTAGGACTAGTTCCTAAAATTTAGGAAACATAAACCTACCTTTTAGGCAATATTCCCTACATTTTACGGAATATTCCCTAATCTTATCGAGAAATACCTAAGCTACAATTTGTACAAATTTTTTACTGTCTATGTATGACTGAATGTTTGCGGAGAAAGCATGGCAACCAGGAAGCAGTGACTAATGTTTTTATATTAAAACTTGTATCTAGAGGATCCAAGAACATGGGTACTGAAATTAGCTTTTGAGTAGAACAAGTTTATTAATCAGCTTAAATAAAAGCTCCTCGAAGACCTTGAAAAGCATAAACTAAACTCACGTCGATAACAGATCACCTCTCTGAACTCCCATGTATTGCTGTAAATATTCCTTAGATATCCATTGCATATTCGACACCTTCCCATAGGAACTTAGGAGATTATCTAGGGGCCATGAAGATTTATTAAGGCGGTCTGCATCTCTAAGAAAATAGCGATCTCTTTATATGCATACTTACAGATAGTTTCACTGTTAGGAATGAGTCGTTAAACTACATTCCCGACTCAAAGTGAAAGATCCATAAGACTTGAAAGAGTTGCCAGAGTTTCCTGAACGTAATCTGAAAGGGTTCCCTCTTTATTTATGTTTATTTCTGAAAAATACAAATGGAGAAAAGGCAGTGGAATCACAGCATATTATGGCAGATTTTAGAATTATACTCTTTCATCCTAAAATGTTAGTCGAAAATACCACCCAACCCACACATACAAATATCCTCGAGGTGGACTCAAAAATGCTGGAAGATAGCTGCAAAAAATATTCAAAAATCCTTGGAAGACAAACTGGACTAGAAATATTCTACCTAACCGCACTTTTCACTATTCAATTGTTCAGCCTATTGCCTGGAAAGTTACGTGTCACGTTAGTATAACCTACAGGTCCACCCTCGACTCCTTATAAGAACTTTTAGATATAGTCATCATACTTAATAAAAAAAGATAATTCTTCTTATAGTCCGAAGGAATAATCAATTCCGGAGTTAAGTTGTTCCAGGAGCTTATTTCAAAATGAGTTTAGCCGCTGTTGTAGTATTCCTGTCAATCAGGTGTACGAACAGTACAATATCAATGTTTTTAGTCGCAGGCAAGGATATGCTTAATATGGATTATGTGATGTCATTCCATATTTGGAATACCTACCATGAGTTTTGGAAACACTTGTATTCTGCTTTCAATTATCTTACCGCCATTAAAAAGTAAATGCAATTTTATTGCATAAGATTACATTTTTTTAGGAATCTACCCTAAAATTATCCATAAAAATATTTACCTAAAAGTATTTACCAATAAAAAAAACTGTTACATATCAAGGATTAACAATTCTCAACCAAAGAATGTTCCTTTTATCTTCCCTACCCAAAAATCAACTTATCAATATTGGGGAAAAACAATTGAATTTACCTCAAAACATGAATTCTCTGAACACCTCCTTGATTTTCTTTTATTCTCTTTATTGTTAGTCAGTGATTAGGCAATGTGTCACAACTACCAACAAATAAGGTTCGTAACATGAGGATTGAGGAACCAGAACTATGCAGAAATGTTCCAACCACCCCTAACTCCCCTAGACTAGTTGCAGAAATTCATTCTGCAGAAACTAACAACATTAAATTCATAAATTTCTTCCATGCAAAAAGCTTTCTAAAGTTTTGCAGAATTCATTTCAGTAGTGGTTGGAACGTAACAAATCCTAGACCTCCGTGGATAGTTAAACCGCCGCCTGCCGTACAGGAAGAAATTTTTTTTAAAAAGACGTTCAAGAAAATCGCGGAAAATCAAAACGCTCAGTCATGGTTGACGCACCAACCTAACACAATGGAGTGCGAAATATGTTGGTGTGGCGCACTTATAATCAAAGCAACTAGAAAACAATAAAAAATAAAGTCCCCACTAATTGGATTGGCGGCTTCTTTAGAATGGCTTTCATAATATTTTGGTGATAATATCGTGGCACGTGGCCTTCATACTTTCACCTTGATTTATGGGGAAAAACTATCCGACAACTATGTTGATGGAACGTTCCTAGAGGCCATTACCGATTTTCAATTTAATAAGACGTGTAACTACATTTACATACATCGGTAACGTGTCGCGTAAGTGTGAAAAGTTAAATAATGTGAAAAAGTTATCTTATAACGACTTTCTCAATATAGAGTGCAGTGAAACGGTTATTTTGTAATACTGTGATTTAATAAATTCCGAATTTTGTGATGTGTTTGCATAGAAAAATTTAAATTTGAAAAAAAATATAAGTGTTGCCTGTGATGTGACTGGTGATTATGTAAAACATACAGGATTTTATTATCTCGTTATTGTAAGGTAAAGACAATTACAACGTTTGTAAGATGTTTAAAATGTGCTCGTATTTTATATTAATTCAATATTAAGTATAGCTGGCTGGGAAATATACGACGTTTCTGCAGAATTCATAATTCATACCCCGAAATCGGAATATTTCAGGAGAAACAAAAAAAATTTCACTTTATTTGCTAAATATAAAAAGCTAGACCAATTCTTATGATACCCTAGCTAGAGGAATGCCCATCAGATTTTAGTGGTTTTTCGCACATATGTATGTATGTATGTATGTACATATGTCTAGAACGGTTCGTCGAACAGTAAAAATAATTATGGCCAAGTTTGGACGACTTTTTTGTCCTAATTTTTAATGTCGGGCGAACCTAAATATACATAATGAAAAGCATCCGTTAAAAATATAGGTTTTGGAGAATGTCCATACCAGTGGACATACGAATTCAGTGGTCGCAATATTTTCTTATTCATTAAAATAATAACAAATATTATGTTAAGCTCACATTCACAGTCTTCTAATAACAAAAAAATAACTTAAGTAAAATATATCACAAAGAAATTCATTAACAAAAACCATATACAGGATGTGCCGTATATGGTCTTGCACCCGAAAGCGATGGATAGGTCATGCTGTATAAACTTGTAAAATTAATAATTCTTTCCACTTGTTTACGTCTGTTGGTGAAAAGTTTTAAAACAATTTCTACCTTTTATATGAACTTGAGGCAGTATAGATGAATTACAAGTATTACACGGAATTCTAATAAGTCCATGGTATGTTTTTCGGAGATTTCCAGTCGTTGGCAATCGACTTTGTACTCTAGCCAGCTATTAACAACCGCTAATATACTGCATGAAATATGACTCTAGAGGGAAAAATTTATCTCAGGTCATCGTATTTGAAACTTTCGATAATCCTATATTTCGGTCCCCATAGAAAATGTAAAGATATATAACCCAAAAAGATGACGAATTTCAGGAGTAGTATTGTGTTTGAACTTGAAGGCATAATGCCTAATCTACAATTCATAGTAAAACCATGTGTAGATTAGGCATTAGGATCTATAGCACATATAAAGTCAATGGTTGGTACATTTCCATAAGTATCAATATGGAATACTTTAGAGATGTTATAGAACTATGTAGAGTGATTGATTTGGACGTTAAGTCCCAATAGCCAGCAAGAGTTGACAAATCACTCGAAGCAAAGCGTTGAGGTGCTGGGCGGCACGCTAGTTCGCCTCGCTATTGGTGGAGATTGTGAGGGGGTTCGACGAATACCTACCCCTATCACCGGCCATATACAAAAGTTTCGTGCCTACACAAAAAAACGAAGCAGCACACCCAGTCCAGAAGGGACCTTTACACTACTTACCCATACTTACATGAAGGTGATCGGTGTTGAACCTTCTGCTGCCTTGCCCCATCCATCCATTCGACACTGAGGGCAGCAAGTTGTTTCAGTGTCCCTTTTTTTAACCTGAAAAGAGAGCAGAAGATCGGACCTTGTCAACCCTTACATTGAGAGGGCTCAAGGAGAGTAGAAGGAGAAATGAGAAATATTCGGAAGTCCATTAGTACGTAATAAGAATTCCTCATATACACTATTATCAGTTCAGTATACAATCTGGTTTTCGTATGAACTATTTGCTAGTGAATAGAATATTGAAAAAGTACTAAATTACACCTAATGAACTACTTAGTCTTAATCTTGAACAAAATTCATTTTAACTATTTTACGCTTAGTTATAGTAGGAGACTATCGTTTCACTCTATATTCTTTAATTATGGAATATGGAAGCCTTCGAACGGTTTGGTTCCTTTTTTTCTATGAATATTGATAATAAAATTAATCATTCAGATATGACAAGACTTGTTTTTCTCATTCTATAGGCTTCTCTGTGAATAATGACAATAAAAATAATAATCCAGATTTGACCAAGACGTCATTTTGTCATTCTATAGGATTATCATGACGTTATCTCTCTCTCTCTCTTTCTCACTGTAATTTCTTGATTCACTAAACATTCACACGAACACACACAGTATGACAACCCCCTCTAACCCATTAGCGCTTTGCTAACCTATTCGAAACTTCAACGGAATACTTACACAATCTTATTCAAATTAACAGTCTAAATTCAAACGACCTTACTGACATGATTCGAACAGAGAGGCAATCAAGGCAACTACTGAATAAGAAATCTTTCTTACATTTCTCTCAGCTGTTTCTCTGATCAACAGTTTTTTATCTCACCGTCGTTAACAAGTCAAGATGAAAGATTTGCTGTCCAGTGCGCGGCCGCTGGAACGAGGGGTTCCCCAAGGATCTCTTCTGGGTCCTTTGCCTTTCTGCTTATTTATCAACGATTTACCGAGAGTTGTTCATGATGTGAAAATTCATTTATATGCTGATGATGTTCAGCTGTATCTAAGTAGACCTATTGGCCTCCTCGAGGATTGCGTGTCACGAATAAACTCTGATTTGGACCGAATTTGCACCTGGTCTAACTATAATCGGCTGCTACTAAATCCGGGAAAGTCACTCTGTGCTATCTTTTACAATAGCACACTCAATGAAACCGACATACCGCCTATACTGTTGAACGGCGTTTCACTGCCTATGTCAAACAAGGTCACCAACCTTGGGATAGTACTAAACCCCAATATGAAATGCTGTGATAACATTAATAATACGATCAGAAAAATCTATGGGGGCTTACGCAGACTGTGGCTTTCAGCGAGTATATTATCCAGTCGTTCTCGTCTAAAGCTAGTAAAAACACTAATCGTGCCTTATTTCACTTTTGGATGTTTGGTCTTTCCTAAACTGGATAGTAACTGTACACGCAAGATGGAAGTTGCCCTAAATGACTGTGTGAGGTTTATTTATGGGTTGCGTAGGTTTGATCATGTCTCTCATCTCCGGTCTTGCTTGTTCGGATGTTCTTTTGCCTCTTACCTTAAACGAAGAAACTTGGTTTCTTTGTACAATTTGTTAAAATTTATTAAGGTAGAGTACCTAAGAGAACTTTTCCATTTTACTACCTCCCAACGAAATAGAAATTTGGCATTGCCTCGCTTTCACAAGACTGTAATGGAAAGCTCTTATCTTGTCCAAAGCATCCATCTGTGGAATGATCTCCTTGTCAGTATATAGGCGGCTGGTACCATCAATGCATTTAAGAAACTCGTTAAAACGCACATAATATAGCTCCTTTTTCACATTCTTTTCTTTCTCTCCGCAAGGGAATACCAGTTAGTTGATACTTTCATAGTATACATAATCATTCTTATTTTTTTTTTTTTATATTTTTTTATTTTTTCTTTAGTGTTATACTTGAATTGAAACTCCTACTTAATGATACTTATTTTTATTTTTAGGTTTATTTTTTCTATACTCTTTGAATTTCGATGTAAATGATTCTAGCTCCACTATATTAGTTGTACTCAATAAGATTTCAATCTTGTGTACTTTACCGAAATAAAGTTTATTCTATTCTATTCTATTCTTTGGATTCCTCAAGTCCATCTGTTATTAAGCAACAGTCACGCCAGAATGATCTAAGTACAAGGAATATCCTTCCGTTCGCTATGTAATTTCCCCTTTGACCATGGATACCTCGACATTGCTGATTGTGCTAAAAACGTCACTCGATAAGTTTACTGATGTCAAAATTGGTAATGTTAGCGGAAGAATGGAGAAGCCAGCACTTCGAATTTAGCTTTGCAGCGGACCCCACTTTCATCGCCCTGCCATGGTATTTAAGTGCCCCATTTTAAAACAGGAGTTACTATCGCTCTCACCAAATTATTGTTTTTAGCGGATCAAATACTTGTAGCCCCAGCAGCTCTCCATTGATCGACTGTAAGGCCGGGTATGCATGATGCATCTAGTCTCAGTGTACCATACTGCTACATGCAGTACGCTACGACAATAACAGAGAACGGACTTCCAACGCATACATATAGATTTCTGTTTCATGGCTTGGAAATTATTCTTGAGGGTTTTGGCTTAACTCGAATTGAGTTGACAACTGGAATATTTCGTATAAATTAGCCAGGAATTTATTCGATAAAGCAGGATTTAGATTATAATGGCATACATTTTTTACAGAAATTGTGAGGGAGATAGTACATCGTGTACGGAAATTTATTTATGAGTGACAAGAGAAGCAAACGCGGTCTGCATTTTGTTCAGACCTCGATTTATCAATGTGTGCGTATCCGGAATCATAAAAAGCTCTCAAGCATAGTAAGCTTTTATAATTACTGAAACTAGAACATTCAGTATGTTTACATGAATACCTTAAGTATACTTCAAGTTGAGATCAAGTAATCAAAATATCATGTAAACACGCACTGGCTTCAAGTTTACTTGAGTTAAATAAATAAAAAAAATTTGTTCGATTTACTTGAAAGACTTCATGTAAACGCAACTTCAGTACTTGAAAATTTTTCATTTGTGCGAGATATGAAAACGGCAAAGAGGAACAAGAAGAAGATTATTATTGATAATTCAGGTTGTGATTTTTAGCACTTTTCTCAAGATATTTATCTAAAAATCCGCAATTTTATATTGAACTTAATGCAGAGTTATAAAAGGTAAAATGTCACTTCAAGTAAATTTCATGTCAAGTAATTGGAATTAATTCAACCAAAAACCACTACTTGAGTTTTAAGTGGATTTCAAGTCAAGAACTCAAGTATTCAAGTAAACGTACTGATTGTTTCTGATCCATTAAATTTGACTACTGGCAACACGCTTTACTATAATTTTATAGCAAATATTTATTAAATTACCTACCTGTCAAAATGGAAGAAAATAAAAGTACGTTTTTAATTTGTAATTAAATACTTTCGCAATTGAAAGATTTTCAATATACAGGGTGTTTCCCACTAGGATGTCAATAGAGCGGGAGGTGATAGTACTCACCTATACGAACCAAAAATTGTATGGCAGCGGGGGGGGCGGGGGCATATCAAACGTGTAGGAGTTACAGGGTGATTAATAAAAAAGGCTAGTTTTTCACACAACACCATATATTTTTAAAAGTACAGGGTGTACGGTCATAGTTAAGAGCTCATTGTATGGAAAACTTCATGACCTTTCCAACGACTGCTTAATCAGCCCCATACCCATCTCCCATCAAGAATTATTGTTGTCTAAACTAAAAATTTCGGATTTTCTTACCTTTTTTTTTTAATTTAACCTCTATAATTTTTGAAAAAAGGTCATTAACATAAATTTTTTTTTATAAAACCTGTAAACTGTAGACCCTCCTCTTTAATGTGACCTATTATTTAACTGTGACCGTACACCATGTAGTTTTAAAGATACAGGGTGTTTTGTAAAAAACTATCTTTTTCTATTAATCACCCTGTAACTCCTAAACGCTTGATATGCCCCCCCCCCCTACCATACAATTTTTGGTTCGTCTAGGTGAGTACTATCACCTCCCACTCAATTGACCTCCTAGTGGGAAACACCCTGTATGTTTATGAAAGCATTGAAATTATTTCGGAAGTAGTCGTTCGCCAGAAGCTCATTAGAATTAGATATACCAATTTAATAATTTAACTGTTTGACAGTTTGCAATTTTTACCATAAATACTAGAGGGGAGTGTACGTGTGAGGTATTGCTGTGATTGTTTCGGCAGCACTTAAATTTCAATAAACTATCTGCCTCACAATTTCTGTAAAAAATGCATGCCATCATAATGTATATCCTTCTTTAAACACCCATCCGCCCTACTCTAACAAATACTTACACCAAACCCAACTCAACTCGGGCTAGTTTCGTAAAGTTAACATTGATTTAACGCAATTGAACTGATTTTCTGTTTCCATGTTGCCTAAATCAAATTCAACTCAAGTTAAGCCTTGCATGGAAACGCAGTATGCACATGTCCGTTGTACTCAAAATTCGTTAATGTCCAAAGAGCTTTACATTTCTCCCCTCATTTGTGATTTTTTTTAGTCCTTTAGTGCATTTTATTTTATTGCTAGCTCTTTACACTTCTGCCGGATATGTTGCAGATTGTTTGAAATATCACTTACCGCTTTCAATTTCAGATTTTTATACCCTTGATAATGAAATCATAGGGCAACACATAGAAAAAATAAAGGTAGAGCAAAATGGATTGGACACACAAGCATAATATTAAAAGTTACATTGATTTTTACATGTCCATCCATCCGTCCGTAAGTCTGTCCGTCCGCCCCCGTCCGCCCGTCTGACCATCCGTCTATCCGTCTGTGCATCCGTCCGTCGTCACCATTACTCTAGAGCGCGTCTACTTAGAGAGCTTTAAAAACAAAAGTAAATTTAAGGTCGAAAATGGGACCAATTGGGCAACTCCTTCATGGGGTTGCCATACAAACATTTCGTTTTTCACTATATTATTGGGCACTGCCCCAGAACACATTAGCTTAGAGAGCTGAAATTTTTGACCTGGTACTTTCATAACAAGAGCAAATAAAATTTTAAAATTCGACTAAATCAAGCAACGCCTTTCTTGGTGTTGCCATACAAAACTTTGGTTTTTCACTATATATATTTGGATACTGTCTGAATACGCGTCGATGTGGTGAGCTAAAATTTTGTACACTGCATTTCCATAAAAATATAGGTTTTTTACGTATACTGTCAAATGCAGTATTTTCCAGGCAGAACTTGCAGCGATTTATCAGGCGGCAACATTGGTATCCATGTGCAGAGAGCCCTCACGGAATATATGCATATATACTGATAGCCAGGCAGCCATCAATGCGCTGGATGCTGTGCTGGTAAAAACTGGTGCAGTTATGCAAGACTAGCTCCGCAGCGGTAGTTTATGTCTGGATCCCAATCGGAGCAATAAAAACAGGAAATCTTCAAGGGCGCCTATCAAAGGCAAGCCTCCGGTGGACCAGCAGGGATACTTGCCGTGTTACGAGGTAGTTGTGGCCTGCATATGACCGGAAAAGGACAAGGGAGCTGCTTAATGGTAGCAGAATAAATACCAGGAATCTAATAGGGGTTATTACGGATCACTGAGCCATAGGTGACCATGCTAGAAGACTGGGTATAACGGCGAATGATTTCTGCAAGAGCTGTAAGGACTCGGAGAAAATCCTGAGTTCTGTAATTCAAGCACGATGGATCTGCGGCGGCTTGAAAAGGTTAAAGGTTATCCCAAGGGACCTAAGGGCATAATGTATTCACTAGAGGTCCAAGTGATGCAGGATAATAGTCTTGCGGCGGTGTGAATACAAAATGCTATGAAACTGGTTATATCCATTTTGACTATCCGAGGAACCATTCTAAAAATATATGTGAAAAACCACTTCAAAAATCACACTTACACAGATTGGTGACCATACGAAATAATTACATACACCTAGGGTATCTTAGGAATTGGTCTTAGACAAATTCTAGCTTTTTTACTTGTTTTACTGTGGTATTATATAGCCAGGTAGTAGGTGATAATTGGCACGATCGCCATGTATTAAATAAAACATTTATATGGCTCAAGATTTTGTTAAAGCGGGAGTAGCAAGTACTGCATAACTCCGGTTTTGTTTAATTGTGGGGAGTATCTATAATAGCATGACTCCACCGAATAAATTAAAACACAAAAATCAATTGGTGATCACTAATCGCTGACTTTAATTATAATCTGTTCCATGGTTTTACTACATGCTATTTATATCTTATTAACTTACATTTACCTTACCTATAGTACCGGGGTCAACGTATCGGCACAAAAATGCAAGCCGTGTAAATTGTGCGAGTAATTTCATAAACTATGTGCTTGCTTGCATTTTTGTGGCGGTGCTTGGTTGACCCAATATTCTTTCTCAATGGTGTAATTATATTTATGTGGGGCAGTGCGTGATTGCCTCATAAGCAATATGTTTTATTATTTATTGAAATCGCTTATGGGTTCACCACATTACACTAAAGTTATGTAGACCTACAAGTGTTTCTAAGTCATTCTTTTGTATTTCCTTCCGTTGCGGTTACCAATTTCTATATTTGCTGCTGTATAGCGAATTTTTGTAAATATATTTAAATTACCTAAATTGCGACTTCTGTTTTTTGCGATTTCTACAGTCTTTTCAATAGATAATTTTACTTTTGTACATTTTTTGACACTTGTTCACACCATTTGCAAGACTCTTTATAATTGTGCCTATTATGTACGGTTTTATTATAATATTATAACAATATGCAAACGATAACAGAAATAGCCACAAAAATGTAATCACTAAAAGTTGTGGTCTGTGATTGATCACAATTCCAAAATGAGAGAATAGTTCATTTTACCAAGACTTGCAAGCCCTGCAAAAATTAATTTCTATTTGCTGTTAATGTACCTTCAACAAATTATCCATAGATGTATTTTTTATTTCAATCTGATATGGTTCAATTTAAATATAGTTCAACGTAAAACAACAACTCCACGCATTGGCTCAATTTTTGTAAATCGAAAACTTTAATTAATATTCTGACCACTAGGTGGCTTTTTAAATATAGAAATCTTGGAATAGATGGCACAAGAACTAGGTGTCGCATGCAGTACCAAAAAAATATACAAAATTTATATGGCTGGTTGGTCCATTCCGGAATGGACTACAACGTTTGAAATGATGTATAACGTCGAGTGATTCATATTCTTTCGTATCTGAAGGGTTGAGGAAGTCGAATACATTACCCATTTCACAATGTGTATACTCTGCTCTAGTATGCCATGCGACATCTAGTTCTTGTGCCATCTATGATAATACCTACATATTTGTTAGGTACAATTTGGTATTAGTATAATATTTTTATGAGAAATAAGTTGTGGCGCAAACAAAATTTTCTGATCTAATACAAACAACTTTTCACTCAAAATGTTAAAGTTTAAGGTGTAAATTCAGAAATTATCTACCAAGAACTCAAATGATGATTTATTAATGCTTTTCACCTACAGTCCAAAGTATTCCAGGCTTCGCAATGTATGAATATTGCCGGTGGGTGTAGCTTCTATAGAAAGGGTGAAGAGTTTTCTATTGAACTACACACCTATCAGATATAGTCGTAAATCATGCTACAAAAATTAGCAAGGTATGACTTTCCCGAAGTATTATTGGTAGACACGTTAAACTTAATATGGTGGATATTTTTCTCGTTTTAAATTCAATCATTCTTACAAAAATGCAAAGAAGTTTTCTAACTGAAATTATTCACTTTTCCTCAATTTTCTCTATTACTGACTTTTAATAGGATAACGCACAAAATAGTTCGAATTCATTTTTAGTTCACTTATGTATACACACACATATCCTGATAACCATATTACCCACTTTATTTTATACAGTCCCATACCAACTTAGAGTTTAGTGGGGTGAAACAAATATGGTAGTCGAAAGATTTTGAAAGAAAAATCAAATTGAAACAAAGTAAAGATTCGTAGCAACAGGAGCTCACAGGGTGTACATTTACTCGAAAACAAATTTGAAAAATACATTACTTAGATTTTTTTATATTTTTCTGGTAACTGTTATGATTTGGTCTATCACCCGATTCCAGCTTGACGTCGACTTACGAGACACCCTGTATATATTTAAATATCTAAAAATATTTAGTGACATCCATTCATATTTTCTTATCTTTTTTCTTTCTTCTTATTTCAGAAAATATGATCACATAAAGCGATGAACTGAAAGACTACTCTATTCATAGTGCTTCAAGCCTATCAAAATCTAGTAAACTTGAAAATAATAATTTAATAAAAATGTTGTGTGATAAATCAAATGCCTTAACAATGTTAAAATGGCATAATTGCACCGAAGATATCACATCGCTATTTACAACACAAGCAAGTTTCTGTTCGTTATGAAATGTAAAAGTGAAATCACCAAAGCATTTCAAGGAAGCTTTTCCTGAAAACTCACACTATCGAAAAGTTGAGGATAGAAAAAAATCGCAATCAAAAAGTTGATAGTATGAAATCAGCCATTGTTTTGAGGTAAGTAGCATGCTTTTGTTGTTTCTATTAAATAAACACGATTTTAGAAAATAACTCAAAATATTTTTGCTCTGATTGGATTACGTTACATATTCGAAAGAAGAAGGATCAATAAATTGGCAACTTGCTTTCATAAACCCTTCCGCCGTGTTTAGTAGTCGTCAAGGAAAAAAACTGTGTATTTGTAGCCAACATGTTGCATTCGTTGGTCGCGTCTGCAATATACAAAACTTTTTATGATTTATTTCACAATAAAGTCATAAAAAACTAGAAATGTCAATAAACTTACTACGTTTTTACATATATACTGTGGGATTTTGTTATTTGTTTGGTTGGCAAATGAATGGCTGTTGCCTTGTATCCATTCGTACCTACCTCAATGTATTCCAGCCACGTCAAGCAATAATAATTGAAACTAAGGTAAAACGTGGAAGATATTTTAATCAAATTTTTTGACAATCTAAATTTAATCCATGCGAAGAACGGTATATTCGTATCAAAAACGATACAGAGAAATATGGTTATTCCAAAAGTAAGAGCTATTGTGAATATTGAGGCCTAACTTTACAATGCATTTGGCATTTTGGAATATATATAATTAGTGTGCACAATCTGTAATGCAAATAAACTTGTTTACTTAAAATTTTTTCCATTCGCCACAGCAATTGGAAACGCTCCAGATAGTACTTTGCGTACGAAAGTTTCATATTTGACAATTAAAAGCTCTATTCCACATAACTTATACATTTCTTCTCCGGCTTTCCAATTTTTTTTTCGCGCACTTATCGTAATTTATCTCAATTTCAGCAGCACATAGATTATTTACAATGATGATTGATAATCTAGTCACACACCTATGTTAGTTGGTATTTCTTAGGGAGTTATCTTGTCGACCCTCCTGTTCTTATGATTTCATTAATATCGAGTGAAAAAAACACTTTTACAATCAAAACCTCTCTTTAAAAAAAAAAAGAAATGAGAAATTTCTATGCTAAAGCAGGCGTTTCGTAATAGCATGAACCATATTACTCATCAGTACGGCTCGGTTCCAGCCTGACGTATACGCCACAGTGCACAGCCAAGCTGACCTCATATATGCATTTAAAATAATTTTTAAGTGAGAATTATATACGGGGCGAGATACTAAGTATTTACTTGAATGCCTAGTAAGATTAGTCCTATGGGAGACTAGCATATCATAGAGAGTTTTGCTATGAAATAAATTCGTAGCGAATTTAGTCAGTATGAAATTGAGCGAATTGAGTGCCAAGTCCGTAGCTCGATAATTGAGTGGAAAAAACTCTTTTACAATCGAAAAATGTTTTTAACAAAAGCAGGCGTTTCGTAATAGCAGGAACCGTATTATTCATCAGTACGGCCTGCTTTCTGCCTGACGCATACGCCAAAGTGCACAGTCAAGCTGACCTCATACAACTTTTTTTTAAAATATTTTTCGATTGTAAGAGTTTTTTCCACTCAATTCTCGAGCTTCGGATTTGGTAGCAAACTCGGTCAATTTTATATTGACTAAATTCGCTATGAATTTATTTCATAGCAAAACTCTCTATTCATTAATATCATCATCACTCCCCTTACGAATGTCGGCAACCGGTGATTTTCAGATTTATCCTGCATCTGATAATACGGCACTCCATTGCCTCATCCTAGGCTTAGACAGGAATCTTGTATTTAATCCCTGCAAATCTCAATCCATATTATTCTCCTCCAGTTCGCCATCAGGGCTAGAGTTGTGGATTATATCAAAAAACATCGATGATCATGATCCACAGGAATTATTAAATAACTGTCACTCTAGCTTCAAGATATTACAGTTTTCTGACATATTTATGGCATTTTATAGTCTCGAAACGACACCAATTTAGTTTTTGGAGGATGTCACGACCGAGAAATCTCGATGGACAAAACTGAAACAGAAGTGAGAAATAAATCGAGCTATGATTGATCGACTGAGTTTTTATAAATTGTGATAGTATTAACGACTGCTAGTTCTGAGGAATAGATCATGGATAGAAAACTTCTAGCACACGATTCATTTTAGAGAATGCCGACATTAAAATGGCGCTTTTATAAATCCAACGAATTCATGTTTATGGGGGCTTGGAGCGAAGTGTATTTTGGCTGCGTCGAAACTATACAGAAGTTTGAGGAAGTCATTTCTCGCATTGCTTGGATTTATAAAAGTGCGATTTTAATGTCGGCATTCTCTAAAATGAATCGTGTGCTAGAAGTTTTCTATCCATGATCCAATCATCACAACCTGTTTACATAAACTCAGTCAGAATTTTTGATATATTCTGAGTAACTAAATACCGAACCAGAATGTGCTCTGCTCGTCATACATACATACAATAGCTCGATTTGTTTCTCACTTCGGATGCGATGTCGTGGTGAAATACGATGTCTTTACGATTCGCCAATTACGACGACTCTTTGGCGATTCCTGCCCTTAATTTATCCAGCGGCAGTAGTACTTGTGCGAATTTATACATTAGTTCTTCAAGTAGTTGATAAAACACAACACCTTTCCAATCAATATACTGAGCATAACCTTTCCCAGATGCAGATTCGACTATGAAGTGGCGAATTGTGGTTCACCTCGCTTGTCACATGATCTTTTTCACTGTATATTGTGCAGTATTGATATCTCATCATCCGTCACAAGTCGTTTTAAAAAGGATCGTTTGGATCGCAGATGTAATGCGATCCAGAAATCCATCAAATCGTGCGTTACCCAAACATCGATTCTCATTACCATTTCCTCTTTATAATGTTCTAAATCCGTTGATTGGCCAATGTTTAATCGCGCTGCAATCTCCCGTTATTTTCCGCTCGGACCTCGTAGTCGATTATAACTGTTATTTCGTCAATATCAATGGTAACTAAACAACCGGATGAACTTTCCGATCAACCCAATAGATATTCATTCCTCTTAATGTTTTTAAAATTCTTCAAAACAATAATATTTTTACGTCAATCAGTAGACATTGTTCCACTCTACCCCACTCTCTCTTACTTCTGTTTTATCAAAGAGCCGTAACTTCTTAAATGAATTGGAACTTAATCACGATTTTTTTAAATGCTTTTATTACGGAGAATCTTTCAACAAAGACTGGACAATGAGACTAAAGATACTTCTGGATACCAGGAGATCGCCATCAATTATCGTCAATAAATTCTTTTTAAAATCATTCAAGTTATTGGCACTACCTAGCCTTCTATTTACATACACAACATCTAAAATTTCTGTTTATATCGCTTATATTAAGCAGTTTCTCATTGCGTTTTGATGCGTATTTATCAAAAACTTTGAATTTCTAAAGTCCAAATATTACATTTCACTAAGCTATGGATTACTTAATTTTACTTAATTTCATAATGCGCATAGCAGTAGAAATAAATCTTCATAATCAAAACAAGATTAGAAGCAATATAAAAGAGGACTTATGTAATTTCTATTTCTTTTTCTACTTTTCAGGTAAATAAAAACATGCGAACTTGCAATTTTACGAATAATTTTTTCACATCATATGGTTTGCCATAATTTTTTTCCCACCCCTACTCATTATACTTCCTAGAGGACGCGGATAATTACAAATGAACTTCCATAAAATTTCTCTCCTTCCTGCTGCCCCTGCGTGATAATAAGTTTATTTGCATATAAAAATGCAATTTCAAAGAAAATTCCACAGCTGGTCAATTTTCTCAACCCCAAACCCACCTTCTTAATGACAAGTGCGAGTTGATAAGGGTCTGAAGGGATTACGGAAAGCTTAGCTGAATTAGTCGTCTTAAGTTTCATACTTAATTACAGGAGCGTGCTATTAAATTTTCAACCGCATTGAGTCGATAAACTGTATTATGATGGTGTTACATGGTAAATCACTGGTGTGTAAGGCTCAATGGTACCCAACCTTTTCCTTGTCTGGAAAGGCGACAGTTTTATGTCACGGAGGTTTTCTAAGACGTTGAGTTCACAAGCTGTTGCGTTCACTGGTTAAAATATTGCAGTAGTACTGCTGGTAATCGTGATAAGAATTACAGTTATGTGATTTGTTTTTAATTATGTAATATTATCAAAACAATCAGGTTTGAAATCTTTTGGATATTGAATTTCAGTATTTTGATTACAATAATAATTTTTAATTTTTAACTCGAAAATAAACGTTTTTACCAATATTATCAACTATAAAAAATAGTGTGCTGCTCAACCATGATTAATATAATAATAATACGTTTGGAAAAAATAAGGTGGGTGCGATGACGGTTGTAACTTTCATAGAAGGAGAGCATAAGGTTCCGCGTTTACTATGGAAATAAAAAGGCGTTCAATTTAAAATGAATAAAAACCATATTTTCCAGTATCACCGAAACCGCCAGTCTCTGGTCCTCTCCTTGTCATATAATATTTTTTTTTTTTTGTGATGTGGATTAGTAACATCACATGTTTTAATATTTCTATTTAAATCTGAAATATTATAAAATTTATTAGCTAAAGGTCGAGTCCTTTGGTAGTAGTATCTTGTTGCCGAGAAACCTACTTATCCATAACTATGCGACTGTGGAACATACTACAATCACCTATCCTGTTCATTTTCAACTTCACGACACGTACTTCAAGTCCTTTAATTTTCGGCATATTCCTCTTTTCCCTTTCTATATTTTATATCATATAAAATTCCTTTAGCTTAATCTAATATTGATTGCGCACAAAGGGTGGTCCTGTTCCCCATATGTATGGTATTTGTTTATCAATAATATCTTGAATGAACTTCATGGTAAAGGCTTCGAGGATCTATGGATGACAAGAGAAATAGTTATAATTGGTCTAAGACCAATAATATTATACCCTAGATGAAAATAAAAGTTAAAGTAAAAACCAAAAATTGTGTATGGCAACACCAAGAAGGGGTTGCTCAATTTTAATTCATTTTTGAAATTTTACTTACTATTTTTAGGAAAACGCTGTATACAAAATTTCAGCTCTCTACGTCAATGTACAAATATATAATGAAAAACTAAAGTTTTGTGTGGCAACTCGAAGGGTTGCCCGATTTAGTCTATTTTTAACTTGCATTTTCCATTTTTATGAAAACGCCGTGTACAAATTTTGAGCTCTCCGCGTCTATGTGTTTTTAAGCAGTTTCCAAATGCATAGTGAAAACCCAAATTTTTGTATGGCAACACCAAGAAAGGGTTGCCCAATTTAGTCAATTTTTGAAATTTTAATTAATATTGCTATGAAAGCACTATGTACCAAATTTCAGCTCTCTACGTTATTCTATTCTACCACGTGCAAAATTTCAACTCATTACGTCTAAAAAAAAACCATATTTTTGTATGGCAACCCTACGAGAGAATTGGTCAATTGGTCCTGTTTTCGAACTTAAATTTACTTTTTTTTATCACATCCGTTTGAAAAATTTCAACACTCTAAGTGAATGCACTCTCGAGTTATTGTAAGGACAGACAAGCAGACAGACGGACAGACAAAAATTTAATATTAATGCGTGACGGTCCAAGCTATTTGTAAAAATTGTCGAATACCTACTCGAAAAAGACTATGGTACTGATAAAAATTAGAAACTTCTTAGCTGAAAGTAGTTTTGGTATAGACTGAATTTGTAGAACTTCTGATGGGTTTTTCAGTATAATTTTGAAGCTAAAGGGGGTCACACTTATGTTCAGATTTGCTCTTCATCATATGCTGGGCAATTTTGAAGGAGCAGATTAAATGCTCACACTTAGCGAATTTTTGAGGATTATAACAAGCAAAAAAAAAAACAAAAGCCAATCGCTAAAGGGATCAAAATAATTTATATCTATTTCTACTTTATTTTATTTTATATTATTTTTATGTTTAATTTTTATTACATGACTCCTTTTAAATATTTCTTAACACTATGATTTATACAATCGAAAACATTCGTCAATCGCAACTTAAGACTTCAACTAGATATTTCTATGAATCATTCGATAGTAAAGAGAAATTTGCATACGTTTGCTTATCTGGATTCTGTTCAGCTATTACACGGAAAGTTTTTATGACTAACTTAATAATTACCACAACGAAAAAAATATAAAATCCCCACTACGTTTCAATTTACATTTCTGTAAAAGGCTTGTGCATGCCTATCTATGTAGGACATCTACATATATGTAAATGACAAGAAAAGGCACACGTTAAGTGAAGTCAGTGGAGTATGGACCAATCCTTCTAAATGCCTATTTAAATGTGTGTATTTCCTTATACTGAGCTGGAACATGAAACATTCTCTTTGCTGGACACATTTTACATGCGCATGAAACATTCGTGCAATTTTCCACTTTGGCAAAAGAAAGTCATGCAAACATGAAAGGAACTTGCAAATTTCAGGCGGACTTCAGATATTTATGAACTCACTGAAGCAAGGGCGGATCCAGACGTTTGCTCTAGGGGTGGCGATCGCCCCCATCGCCCCCTATAACCGCCCTTGCCATCAGCTGTGGACTGATCTGTATAGCTTTATCATTTCGTTTTGGCATGAAAATTTCATTAGCATTCAGATATCGCCAGAGTTCTTTTATTTATATAATATAGGGTCCGCCAAATAACTTTTTTTTTTTAAACAGGGCGCAAAACATCGAGTGTAGCTTCGGCTGTGTGGCACGTAGCGCCGTCCTGTTGAAACCAAATGTTGCCAATATCCTCCTCTTCAATTTTCCTAAACAAAAATTCGTTCAACATGGCCCGATAACGATTGCCATTGACTGTAACGGCCACTCCTTGCTCATTTTCGAAGAAAAATGGCCCAATTATGCCTCTGGACCAAAATCCGCACCAAACAGTGACTCGTTTTGAGTGTATCGGCTTTTCAATGTATGCGTGCGGGTTTTCTGTGCCCCAAATGCGACAATTTTGCTTGTTTACATACCCGCCAAGATCAAAATGAGCTTCATCCGAAAAGATGATTTTTTTGGCAAAATCGGCATCTTCTGTAAGTCGATCGCAGGCCCACTCAGCGAAGTGAAAACGCATTGGATGGTCAGTTGGCTTCAACTCCTGAACCAATTGGACTTTGTATGGCGTCATACCAAGATCTTTATGCAAAATTCGTCTCAATGATGTCTCCGAAATGTTCAATTGTTGAGAACGACGGTGAATTGATGTTGATGGCACTTCACGCACACTTTCTGCCACAATATTCTCGGGTGTACGCACTGTTATTGGCTTTTCACGCTTTGGTTTATCGAAGAGGATGCCAGTTTCTTTCACTTTTTTCACAAGATAACGAACATACGGAGCTGACGGTGCTTCTCTTCTTCCAAAATCCGTACGCAATTTTCGCACACATTCTGCAACATTACCATGATTTTCAAAGTAATGTCGCAATATTTCCCAGCGTTGTTCAAGCGTATACACAACCATATTCGTTCAGCGGAAGAATAAAACTAATTATCTGTCAAATCAGACATGAGCTAAGTGTTACCATTCACGAAATAACCACTAGTTGAAAAAAAAACGTTAGATGGCGGACCCGTTATAAGTTTTTGATCCCGTAGGCATAGTAAAATTTAATCTCACATAAAATAGACATTATACACTTCTTGCTTGCCTTACTACTGGTGTTTTTCATACATAGGTCGCTTGCATTTCGCTAAAACACCATAACTTCTTCGGCTGGACTGCAATTTCTTGCAACTTAAATGGTGGAAGAAATTTTCGAGGAATGCTAATTAGGTAGGGTTAATATATATATTATCCTATTTGCCTTAAATTAATTATTTGCAGGACAACTGAAGCTGAGATTAATTACCCCGGCTATGATAATTTTCCCAACACTTTTCATCAAAATACCCGGCTTTTGTGAGCTTTCGATCACAAAAAAGTGCAACAATGCTTGTACTGAAAATTCATTAGTGATATAATTTTAAATTTTTTGAGAATAATTTATGACTAAAAAGGAAAAAACAATAAATATATCAAATAACTATCTATAGTTTTCCATTTAATCAAATTACATTTGTATAAAAATTGTTAAATTTTCATGGTACACAAAGAAAGCATATTCAAAGGAAAGTAATTTAATTAAGTATTTTGATAAACATTAGGAGTTCCAAATTTAAATTTCGGGAAATTGTTATTCACTGTAGTGTAATTTGTGCTGCTCAGATCTTTTTTTTCTCTGTATACATTGAAAATTTTAAAATTTATATACAAATGTAATATATCTTAAAAATTTAATTAAATGCAAAATGAAGGGAAACTCTGGAGAAATGAAGGGAGAAATTATTTTCTATTTTTTTAAACCCGGTTTAGAAACGGTCTTTTTTAAAAATTTTTTTTTTGTATTTTCTATTTCATTGGATTAGAATACAAATTTTGATTTATTATTATTAGAGCTCTAGGGGGGGGGGCGATCGCCCCGATCGCCCCCCGCTGTATCCGCCACTGCACTGAAGTGAGTGATGTACAGCAACTTGAAACATTCACCTGCATTTTGATTAACGCCATAAATTTTCGTTAACTTCACATTCTTTCCTTTTGTTGTTTAGGTACTCACTATTAACTGCCAACTTTGTGGAATTGTAACAAATTACAGGATGCGGAAGGAAATAGCGGGAATATCCTTTTCTGAAAATCGGAAAGGATTTTAATAGACTCAATTCGATAAAATCATGGTCGTTCTTTTTCAAGTTATATACTGCTGTTGTTGTTGTTTTTATATGAAAATATCCGTTTTTCGGTTTAGGATGTCTGAAGGAGCATAATACATGCATAATATAATCTTCTTATCGTTGAGAATAGCTAAAGGATTAGCTTGTAGGAGCAATAACCAATATATCCGAGGTAAGGTCCAGCAGAGATATGCGTTATTTTCTAGAGTGGTTTCAGGGGAGCCCAAAAAGAAGCACCCAAACAAGATATTACCAACTCTATATAAATTTTTGATCGCACCCTCCCAGATTTCATAAGATTTTGTTAGGTTGTGTGCTGTTGATCATTCTCAAAGTTATTCCGTTTTCAAATTTACAAGATTTACACATATGACACATCTTAGATATATGATCTGAAGATATCCTACTTCGCCCTCTTTTATTTTATATGAATTTATTATGTGCCCTACACAGTAAAAAATGTGCACAATTGTTGCCACAAAGCTTAAGTATTTTTCCCTAAAATGTATGAAATATTCCCTAAAATGTAGGCAATACTCCCTTAAATTTTATGGGAATTTTAGAGAAAAATTCCTAAGCTTTGTGGCAACAATTTGTACATTTTTTAAAGTGTAGTGTGTCACGATTCCAAAATCTGTGGTTCTTGTCTTTGATGTGTGTTAATCTACTGGATACAAAATCTTGCGCACCTTTTCTTAGTTTCAGAAGAAACTTAGCGGCAATGTTCTATTAAAGGATTTATAAACTATTCCGGTTTTTTGTTTATATCTTAAAAGACTAGAATGTAAGATATACAGGATAGTCTGGATTAGTGCGGCGGCTCTCTTGAAAATAATTATTGCATTTCTTTTACACTTTGAATTGGAGAAAATTACTTTTTTGGTAATTGACAAAATCAAGCAATGAAAGTTAAGACAATTGTAGGGTTTAAATTTATACACTATCGTAGAGTGCGCTCAACGTGAATCGCAAGTGCTACCAACTTTGCAGTTAAGAAGTCGAACAATTTGTAACACGTTACATACAACATAAGCTGCCTTATCGACCTTCCTTCTTCTCATATGGACCGCACTGGAAATAACTGAAAATTAGAGTATTGACAAAAAAGTTTTAACTAAAAAGAAAGAAAAAAGATTGAAATAAACTGATCTAACTATAAAATAATTATTTATTTTTCCCGTACGAGAATCGAACTCACAATTTTTAGTATCAGTCATAGATGGACTTTTATTTTTAACGATTCTAAATTAAATCATAAATACAAGAGGAAGAAACAATTGCCGCATTCCGGGCAACTGCCCTTACCTTTGAGCTAACGAGACAAATGCTTTTCCGTCTTGTATTTCTTAATTTTATCTAGGCTATTGAGCCACAATTGCTTTCAGCTGGCATTAACCAGTATCGATGAAAGCTAAAATCAAGAAATACAAGATGGAAAAGCATCCTGTCTCGTTAGCTTAGAGGTAAGAGCAGTAGTTCGGAAAACGAAAGGTCCCAGTTTCAAATCCCGGACGAGGCAGTTGTTTTTCCTCTTGTATTTATGATTTAATTTACAATCGTTAAAAATAGAAGTTCTTAAATTTCTGCTATTCTCTATATATAAAATAATTTTGAATTGAAAAAATGGGGTAGTAAAAAGTGCTAAAAATATCAGAAAATTTGTTTTAGGGTTTTATTCTCTAAATACTATTTAAAAATTGTGGCTGGACGACTGGTATGAAAACCATAAAATTATTATCAATTACCGGTTAACTATCAAAATTCGACTTTGATTTTTTAAATTTTCGAAGTCTAACCGTCTAACCTACATTGCACGCCTTATTTATCCTTTAATTTTCAGGAAACGACCCACCCCTTTCTACTGAGCTAGATTCATAAGTCTTGTCTTAAAAATCTAATTTAATTTTTATAACTAGGGACGGAAATGTTGACTATTGCAAAACGATCAGAATATTTTATATTACTTATCACAAATAGATGTGTTATGAAAAATTAAAAATTTCAGTGAGACTTCACTAGCTATGCGTTAGCTTAGTTGGTAAACGCACTAACGTCTTACCGTCCCGAAGGGGGAAAATAAGACCTAACCAAAAAAAACAGTGATATACCAAATGAAGAAATGATAATACTGAATACAATATGTCATTTTATACAATTTCCATTTGGTCTACTTTTCATGCTAAGTCTGGGATTTACCGACATGATAGGACTGCCATACACACTAGTAGGTCCCATGTAGTAAAGCCTAGTATCGAGTTCGAGTAAAATGTGACATTTCCATTTAGCGCTGGTAAAATCGCAAGCAAAAATTTTACTGATGATTTTACTAGTGCAGTACGGAGTTCACTGGTAAAAAGTGAATATTTCTCTATTTTAAGGTAGATGGCACTTTGCATGTCTCCACTTATTTTACTGAACATTTTAATGCACGTAGCATTAAAATGCTGGTAAAATTATGACATTTTTTGTTTCTATGACAATTTTCAAATTGTTTTTTTGAACTTATAGAAGAATTTAATTTTAATTGAAAATTTTCAGACTTTTTTCTTAATTTATTGAAGAATTTAAGTTCTTTTAACACTTTTCAGATTAATTAAGTCAATTTTTAATTGTAAATTGTAGAAACATTTATCTAAACTTTATAAACAATTTGAAGTTTTTCAGCGATAAAATTTTTAGACATCTGTCACTTTGTTTTCTCCAAATTAACATACGTCAAAATTTTACCAGCGATTTTAATATGCAAAATTTGGAGACCGCGTTAAATTTTACTTTGCCCGAACTCGATACTAGGCTTAATGCAAAAAAAAGTTTAATACTGCATTCAGAATGCAGAGTGGAACAGAGTGGTGCAGAGTGAGCTTTGAATCCAGAGCAAAGCTATCCACAATACATCGCAGAGTGAAACTCGAACTTTGAAATTAAACGTAACAAATCACCACAATAACGCCAAATCAACAACGAACTACGAAATTAATATAACAAAATGCCATGGCAACGCCAAATCAACATGTTTGTCGTTGTCAAAATAATAAATTCGAAAAAGGAGACACCTGTTCCACCATCAGAATACTTCGAAACTAGATAAAAATTAACGTAAGTTTTTTGGTTTTAAATCACGAAGTTTGCAAAAAATACCTCTTGTTTTTTATTAGCAAATAACATTAAAACATTTTAGTTATGATAAAAAGAAGTATGGAGCTTTTCCACGCCATCTACATGCTAGTAGTTCGAAATTCCAGTTTGTAACCTTTGGGAGATGCCAGCGTGTAATTAGAATAGAACCTATTTTCATGCATCTCCACTCTACGCTTCTTTTAGCCAAATAGAGATAGCCATATGCACTACTGCGTCCGAAAAAAAAGGATGCCAGTTGCCACTCTACGCTACTCTACTTTGCATTATGAATGCGGCATAAGGAGGAAGAAGAACAAGCAATAAAAAATAATTTAAAAAATTTTAAGTAAAATCAACAATAACAATAGGAAAGTGAAGACGATAAACGTATACATAGATCAATGTATGCCTACTGCTGCTTCAATTTTTTTCTGTGTGAAATATGAAGTAACTCATCTAAATAAATTATTTTTTAACGAATATAACAAAAGCAGCCCTTCCGTCGTTCCTCACCTCTTCTAAATGCATAAATGCGGGTCAAACATGCGCAGTTTTTTTTTTCTATCCCGTATTATTTATTCTCTTGTCTCAAATATGATCTTCATAACATTACCTTCAAATTAATTCTAACTAAAATTAATAACTTCATGAATTTCATGGCCTCATGATAATGTAAACCGCAAAATTTGTTCATGACCTTGTCCCTTGCTATTTACTACAGCTAACAAACGTGATTGATAACCATCACTTAACATTAACCAAACTTCCAAGGAAATCCTAATAATAGAAAAAAATTTGTAAATGACTTGATTAAAATCGCTAAACCGTAAATAATATTATGTTTCCCTCTTTCCAGCCTACTGCTACTCTTTTTGCTCAACAATAACGAAATGACTACGTCCCAGCAAGACATCTCCTCCTTGGACTACCACATCGATGAAAACTACGACAAAAACCAAAGACCAAGTAAGTAAATTTTATGGTAAAATAAAATATGAAAAAATTCTCCCTCCTCTCTACCCGTCCACAATTTTCCCCTTATTTACATTCAAAGTTAATTTGCAATGCTTTTTTCGCCACAAATCGCAATTTATTGTGCTCACGTTAAACAAATTTCCATTAGGAAGCACGCAACTTCTTTCCTTATCCTTGACTGTCGACAACAACGTGCCGACAAAGGGCTACCTTCACTTCCGGCCTTTAGGCATTTTTGGCGGTTTTCTGGTTTACAAAAAAATGATTTTTTGGGAAGTAGATAGCCTTAATAATAATGAAAAGGGTGGAGTTAATTTAGTTTTGCAGAACACATAAGCGCGAAAAACAAAACATTAAAACGTCATTAGCTTGATATTTGAGACCTTAGGTCGACTAATTGAAAACTTAACTTATTTATAATTGGTGAGAGCCATTAAATCTATACTTTTGTCTGTTGAGCCAATATAAAGAATATTTTTAGAATTCGAAAAAAGCAAGAAGAAAGCCTCCATATGGAGAAACATTCTGGGCAGCAGCTAAAAATTTTAATCGCACAGTTATACCTGCATGCCGCTTCTAAAAAAAATTATTTGTAAGGCAAAACAACCACAAATACCATTAAAACTTGACATTGCAAAACAGCCGATGACTCTATTGAAGTAGGCACAGCTGATAGCTGAGATCCCTTTTAAAAGTTAAATAAGACTATATCACAAAAATTATACACGGAATGATAGGCGACTTGTAATGTAGTAATCCGGAGTGGATCAAAGACCTAGAAGATCCAACGGATGTTATGGCCAAATTGTTTTCTTCAAAAAAGCTTACTAGGTAATCATTAAAGATTCATGTCCGTACTGACGAATCCAGGAGGGATAACAAAACAGTCGCAGGGGTGGTAGACCAAACAAAAGTGGAACGCACCTTTTCGCTTGTTGCCTTACCTTCCATTTTCCACCCGGAAATCTACGCTAAAGAGATTGAAGCTCTCGAAAGTCTTAACAAAGACTGCACGAGCTCTAATATCTACATTTTCTCAGAAAGCCAAGCTACACTCCTGGCTCTGTCTTTTCACTGGAGCTGCCACACGAAATTACAGCGCCAATAACTAGGAACAACAAAGTAACGTTGCTTTGGATTCCTGGACACGGAGAAGATGAGCCACGACAGGGGCAGATCCAGGATTCTCGTGAGGAAGGATGGGGGGAGCACAACTTTGGTTAAAAAACGGTATAAGCTGGAAATAGATCAAACGTTCGAAGACACTCGCTATCACTCGCAAATGTCAAATGCACCAAATTTTTCATTTAAAAGATACCTGTCGAACAGATAAGTGAGCGGCTACCACTCGGAATGAAAAAAGTGACTCAACGTTCCCGAAAGTCAAACGAGGCCTTAAATATTTTATTTTGCTTTGGTTAGTAAATAATGGTAGTGTAAAACTTCCAAATCATCTATTTTAATTAGTAAAAATAGGGAAACACATTTTGTTCAAATTGACGAATTCATCATAAATTGTAACTTTGCATAATACAGGAATTTAAGCGCTACGTACGAAATTTTAATATTTTTTTATATTATTAATATAAGTTCAGGGGATACCTTATGATGCAAAGCACAGCATGACAGGAAGGTAATAGGGAAAGGAATTAAGGAACGTGGGGAGAGTGGCAGAGGTGCTGATGTATGTCAGCCTTAAACTATCGCAGATTGTATGTATGTCGAAGTAAAGACAGAAGATGGTAGACTGTTCCACATTCGCATAGTTCGGGATAAAAAAGCATCACGAATTTTCCTGTCCGGCCAAAGGAAATTTTATGGGTATAAGGATGTATGCGCTTCGCAGTACGAGTATTGCATGCAGGAATTATACTACAAGGGATCAGACCATTCGCATAGCGATAAAGGAGTGAAATACATCCATCATTGCGGCGGTGTTCGAGTGAGTCGATATTACAAGTTATTGTCACGTGGCCAGTGAGATTGAAGGCTCTTTTTTGGACAATATCCAATGAAGGTAAGACTGTGCGACCAGCCCCAGCCCAGATATGGAAACTGTATTAAATTCTAGGTCTGGACTTATAGAGGAGCGCTTGATTAGGTGGGCTAAAATATTTCTTACATCTTTTCAGAAATCCAATACATTTCGATGCTTCTTTGACAATAGAGAAGATGTGATCTATCCAGCTTATTAAGCTTAAGAATGGATAATGATGCTTTATCGTAAATCATGGGAGTGAAAAATTATGATCCTGCTTCAAAAAGATAATAATTTTTTTTTTATGTAAAGGCTCATTTATTTTTGGCTCTTTGGCTCTTTTAAAAATCCTTAAAATAGGTGGCGAAAAGCTCTACAATGTGTAAAAAAATCAGACAATAACTAATCTAATAATAACACAAAATGGGTCAAAAGGGACAACAAAAAAAAAACTAGACACTGACAATTAAACGAGAGGAAAAATATGAAACATTAAATTCTCAAAAGAGACTGTATATAACGGATACAAAAAATTTTGAAAAATGCCTAAAAGATGAAAAAAACAAAAAAAATTACTTGTCCCAATTTTGACGATTGGGTAAGTGGCAGTTGCAAGAAGATCCAAATTTTCAAAATAATCTAATAAAAATAATTACCTAAACGAACGAATTTTCAACATAAAATTTTGAAATTTAGCACCGAAACCGAAACCGAATTAAGAACTAAATAGCCGAACGAACGAAAAAATTTACCCGATACCATTATAGAGTCCCTAGAGGGCAGCCTGTGGTATCATAGACCTCTACAAACTGCCCTCATCATCCCTCCAGCTTAGCATCTCTAACAGAGTACTTCTCCTTCCCACAGGACGTGCAACGATTCCTAAGCGGGGAGAAGCCCCGTGGACTAGTGTTGCAAATGCCGTGGCCTGCTATCACCAGCGAAAGACAAGAGCCCCGTCCTGCACCGACGATAGTAGTTGCCATGTGCAGTTGAATGTGTCTGCGTTCGTTGCCAGATATTCAAGACGTAAACGTCTCTTCAATCTGCAAACGAAGTGGCGCTTAAGTGCGTGGTGTTGTGTATCAGTGTTCTGATTCCCATCTCCGGCTCTCATGTAGTACAAGTAAATTCTAGATTTGGCCAGTGTCAGCACAAAGCTAATCAAACAATTCACCCGACTACAAACCTTTGGTCCCCATAGAAACGATGTCCTAGTAATGCCGAAATTCGGGTGGATCAACTGACACATATCGCACACCAGTTTCATTAGACTCTGCAAAGCTGGACAAGTGAAGAACCTGTGAAACAAGGTGCCTTCGCCAGAACAAACTGTGCAGATCCTCTGAACCCGCCGGTAGATATGTGACAACTGACTAGGATGCATAAGACTGTGATGCAGCAATTTGAATGCTACATCAGCATCTTTGTAACTAGAAGGTTAACTGTAGACTACTCTGCAAGTTATCCCTCCCATCACGCCCATATTCACCCCGAGGTGTATTCGCCATCTGTATCCTGTATACTCCAGAGGTCTTATTGACATAAGCACGTCACGGAGCACACGTGTTGTAACTGTGCTGAAAGATGTGTGAGGCGGTCTGTCCAGAACGAAAGCATCTTCCAACTTAGTGCGAGGGTCACTGGCCCCAAGTTGGCGAAATCTCTCCCGCGAAGAAGCCGCCAGGTCATGTAGTTTTGGAGTGTTAGTGTTTATTCGACAGTTTCCAGATATATCAATAATATCTCCGAGAACTGTCAGTGTATGCGTGTCAGCTTCAAAACCTCCAGCATTACTGAACACTGAATCTATTAATTCAGGGTTAAACCTGATTGGAATCGACGCGAATTGCGTGTACCGTAGAGCATTCCACTTAAGATGAAATGCTCGCCTGATTCTGCCCCAGGTCTGAGTCGTTGAGATTAGATCCTGTGGCCAGTCACGAGGATAGGGTGGTCAGACAGAGAGCAGGTAGTAATACTTCCCTATGCCGTTCCCTCCCAGTACATTTACCCACAGTTGTGAAATCAAGGTGTCTCTCTGGCAAAACACTCTTTGGAATGCTCGCACTTGGAGACACCTTGATTTCACAACCAAGTTAGTGAGACTTAATCAACCTATCTTGACTGGCAGACAGAGCGTGCTTTCAGCAACCCATCGTCTTCCGCACCAAAAGGCGTCTATTGCTTTTGCTTGAAGAAGACCTACGAAGCCTTCATCAAACGTCTCAGACTTTAGCAGATGAACGATGGACGAGGTAATCAAATAGTTTATCACGACTGACCTTCCCATTTGGGATAGTGGAAACAGTCGACTACACCATGATTTTACAGCTCTAGAGAGTTTCTCAATAGCGATGCGGCTATTATTTGATTTACTCTCGCGTCCGATATACACACCTAAATACTTCAGGCAAGTATTAGCATTCGACGAAGATTTACCAGTAGCGGCTCCAACGAAAGATCATATAGCATACCTGACAATGGACAGCCCTGTCTGATAGCTCGATGAAAGGAGATATGAGCCAGAACTTGTCCTTGATGCTTAATCAAAATCGCTGAATCTCTATACAGTTTCCCGATGATATCGAGCCACCTCGGCGGGAACCCAAATACCTCGAGAGCAGTCAGGAGATACTAGTGCGAGACGCTATCAAAAGCCTTTTGCTGGTCAAGTGAAATCATGGCCATTTGTGTAACTGTCTGTTCATGGTAGGCAAACAAATGTTTGGCTACCGCGATTTTGTCGTACATACTACGACCAGGAACACAATAGGACTGTTCCGGGTGTATTACCGAAGCAATCACTGAGCGAAGTATCGCCTCTAACGCTTTGCAGACGATTTTTTAGTCCAGATTGCATAAGGTTACTGGCATCCAGTTCCCCATCCTCTGCAAATTTCCTTTCTTTGGAATCAATCGCATAACAGACCTCCCCCAACTAGAAGGAAAGTCTGAATTTGTCTCAACCGCCGAATTGAAGATTTCCAAAAGGTCAGGAATTAATAAATCCCTGAAACGTATGAAAAATTCTGGAGTCCAGCCGTCATAACCAGGTGAAGTGTGTCACCTTAGATCCTTTATCGCTGCGATCATATCCTCCAATGTGATTACTGTATCTATCCGGGAGCTCCTTGCTGTCTTCAGAGAAAGTGGGAATATTCTCAAGAAATTCATGAGTGGTCGAGGATGTTGTCGACGTCGATTCAGAGTAGATACTACTGTAGTAGTCTCGAATATATTCTGATAGCTGTTGTCCGTTGAGGACTTGTCCAGATTCATCGACTATTGATTCGACTTCACAAGAAGCAGTACGTCGTCTAGTTGCCTGGAAGAAGTACTCGGTTAGAGAATCGGCTGCGCAGCACAAACTCCAAGTTGTGCTTGTAAGTTTGTGTTGTCAAGCGTTCCTTTATTCTGTTAAAATAAAGAATCAACTCCGGCTGAGTTGGGAGAAGATCTGCCACCTTAGATACTTCGGCCGTAGGGGAAAATGCTCCCTTTCGCTTGTATAAGCGAAATAGACTATTTCCCATATTCAATTAATATATAAACCGGAAGACGTACCAAAAATTATACACTTACGTTAATTTATAAATATTCGCCCCTTTACTAAGTCTTTCTGGATCACCAATTATCGAAGAAAATCGATCGAGCCGGTGTGTTGCTGTAACTTAAGCAGTAGTTTTTAAAACCAAATCAAAAACGAACCAAGAGAAGCCCGACCTACGGTAAGGTCTCTTGACGTAATAAGAAAAACTTAAGTTCTGAGTTTAGAAAGTCAAAATGTCAAGAAAAAGATCTAAATCGGGGCTGGTGAATTTTTTGCATAAAAGCACCCCCAGTCCTTAGTGTAATTGGAAAACGTAACCTCACAGCAGCTTTAACAACTGGAAAAAATTAGCAGAGGTAGGATAATTTCTTGAAAACTCCTTAATTCTCTTGTAAATATGATGACAAATTTCTTAAATTCATCAGTAATTTTAAAAAAACCTTAAAAATTGTTACACCCTTGGAAGCTGAAGCGATGGTCATGTAAAACATGTTTAAATTAAAAAATTATGAGATAAATGCTGAAAATTTGAGAAAAAATATTAAAGAAGAGTATAAACTTTTTAAAGCGGCAGTATTACTCCCAGTGAACTCCGCCGGCTGTCAGAAGCGGATAAAAACGTTGCTTAGAAGCCCAATTTTTCAAGAACGATTCTCTCGCATGTCACGCATATTACTGCTCAACACAAAGAATTCCATTGTAAAAAAAACTTACAGCTGAAAAGGTATTGAGCCGATTTGCAAAAAAAAAATTGTAAACTAATGCTCATTTAATTGGTTTTTGGCGATTTCTGTTATCATTATGAAGATATTAATTTAGAAGATAGTGATGGATGGTGACGAATGCAAATTAAACGATAATGCACTGACAGAAATTTTCACTGAGAATAAGCTCTGTTCCATATGTATCAAGGAAAGTTATGTGCGATTTTGAGATGTTAGAAAACAGTTTTCTTCTTTCTATGAAAGTTTCCTCACTCCAGGAGAAATCGTAATTCTAGTAGATTTGAAAAAGATCATATGTATTTTGCATTCGTTCTAAAAAACAACGGTAATCTATAAAATAGTTTGCTGGATGTAAGGAAATTTGGTGTTAACACTGATTAATTTCTTAGAAACTTTTACATATTTTTGATTGAAGAATATTCTTTTTCAATTTTTGTGCCAAACTGGCCCCTTCTAGGCCCATCCCACAACAAAACCCTGGCTACACCCATGCGCGCCAATGCCAGGAATAGTAACTAAATTCTTCTGCAATAACCTTAAACATATCCCAGACAGAAAGAAACTATATGACTATGAATAACGTATGCCTTCACTTCTCTCCCTAATGGGAGCCCGTATTCTCTGGCTCCAAATCTCTCTGATGCTCAAAACCACAAATACATAGGTAGCACGACTGGTGACATTAAAACAGTGTTTCTAATAGTGCTAATTTAAGATCTAGCACCATTTAAACCAACTAACCAACCAAGTCCCATTAATTTTCAAGTAATAGATGCATTTCTCCAAATAGCTGCATGCCCTAAAACAAAGGATTTACATTTTTACATAAAAAATAAATTCTAAGCACATAAAATAAAAAAGCTTCGCCTACTGAACTCCCATTAAAGCCTTTTCAACCTTAGCATTAGCGCATAGAATTCAATGTCCACAGAACCTCATATCATCTAATGATAGATAGCACGTGAATGATGACTAAACCGCACCTTTTCTGGGGCTCACTTACTTCACTTCTCAACTTCTTGGTTCAACGTTTTATTGATCATAATTTGCCTTATCATGATGAACGCAGTCCAAGCTAGTAATGAGACACACGGGCGAGTGGTGTCCAGTGTCCACAAGACGAAATCTATGTATTTATCGGCACATCATCACTCTTCGATGGCGTCTTATTTATGTTATTTATTATTAGCGAATTTTCTCATTTCCTTAGTTAAGTACCCCCTGATATCCGGCAGTTTAATACTATTCTGACCGATGTGGTATATTTCATTGCCATAGTCAACCGTAATAAGGTGTGTCCCAATGTGACCTTTTCTATAATAAATCTTTGATAGTATTTTTAGTTAGTAAAGGCGAATAAAAGGTGAATTTCAGTTGGAATATAAACTGAAGCTAGAGAAAAAGTTATAATATTTCTAAGACAAATAATATTTATGTGTGTAATTCGGTCTACAGAGATTAGCTCCTACAGACTATGCTAATATAACTTAACTAATTCAAATTAATATACATAAGGAATTCAAACAAACAAGAATACAATGCAACTAAAGAGGAAGTAATAGAAATGGAAATATTTATTTAAGGATACTCTATATAAAAGTTAATAATATTTTTTTGTACATTAGATATAAAGGTGCTAGAGATCGAGTTTTGAATACTAAATAGAAAAAAGAAAAATAAAGATAAAGTTTTTTCTAAATTATAAGAAATGAGAAGGTTAGCTACTGCTATTAGAATTTAGTCTCTTTTAAGAGCTGAATTTATATATTTACACATAAGTTCTGTTGTTGAGATCATGAATATAATTCATTATAATAATAGAGCAATATTATACTATACAATGTGCCGCTTAAATGCACCGAGAGTGCCTGCAGTTTGGACATTCAAGGGAAGGTTATTCCATAGACGGGCAATTTGGACAAGATAAGAAGCTTCCATGTAAGATTTATTAAAACGTGGGAGCATTATATTCCTGTTACGGCGTTATATTGTCAATTGGAAATATACTCGTAAGTATCTAGAATTGCAAACGATTTTTTTCGTTTTCAGGTTTTACTCTCATAAAATATTCCCGCGCTTTTCAGAAAACCGGTTTTTATGAAATAATGACAATATTTGGTCACATGTGTTGCTGTAATCTGAACAGCACGTGCCTCTGTTTACATTCGTTTTGCTCTAAAGAGATTAAGTGGGAGAAGCTCATGCTGGATTTTCTGATATTTTCGGGAAAATGAGAATTTTATTCGAGAAGAATTTTACATATCCTTTCAGGACCTTGGCCAAAGTTAACCTAATGACAAGTTAAGAAGCTGTAGAGCAAAATTGGAGAATTTCTAATGTTTTGTAGAATGAAAGAAGTAATTTCATATACTTTCGTCTTTTGCAATAATGGGTGAAAGGAACTTAGCTATGCATTATTGTAGTGCAACTGAGACAACGCGTTAAAAACAAAAATCGAGAGAACGTAGGATTACCCGAATGACAAAATCTTATTAAATCCCTCAAAATCCTTTCAACGTACTCATAATAATGTACATCAGGTCACACTACCTCCCATTTTTAAGAAAAAGATAAATTTCGCTTTGGCCCAGATGCTGAAAGGAGATGTAAAATTCCTCTCAAATGAAATTCTCATTTTTCCCGAAAATATCAGAGAATCCAGCATGAGCAAAACGAATGTAAACAGAAACACATCATAGGATTACAACAACAACATGTTTCCTTTTACAGCAGCAGCATCATGTGATCAAAACATTCTCAATATTTTCTGAAAACCGGTTTCACAAAAGCGCGGGAGCATTTTAAAACGTGAAAACTCCGCCCCTTCTCATTTATTTACGAAAACGAAACATTTGCCATTCTGTTTCGTGCATGCAACTTGCGCTTTCACATTTTTTATCTTTAATTTATAAAAGTTTTAAAGAGAATTTGATTTTTTCGATTTTTTTTCTTTCTTCCTTCCTTTTTTTTGCCGCGTGCATTTTAAATGTAAAACACTCTAAAATCTCGCCAGCTTCCTAACTTGTCATTAGGTTAACTTTGCCTTGGCCATCTTTTTCTTAAAAAAGTGAGGTAGTGTGACCCGATTTACATTATGGTGAATAGTTTGATAGGATTTCGAGCGATTCAATAAGATTGATTTTGTCGATCCGGTAATCCTACGTCCTCTCGATTTTTGTTTTTAGCTCTTTGTCTCAATCGCACTACAATAGTACATAGCCAAGTTCTTTTCCCACATTCATGCAAAAGACGTAAATATAGGTTGGTTTTCACAAAAGAAGTTACTGTCCCAAGTAACCTCGTTTTCAGCCACTCATCTCCTCTTGATATTCCCACCAGTATACTTGCGCCAGTACGAAAACGAGTTCCACTCACGTAACGTTTTAGCGAAGTGGAAACTGAGAAATAGTCAAATTGATATATTTTCTGCAATTGGTACACGTATTGATTCAGGTACTCATTTATAATAATTTATTATCTGGTATGGAACTTGTGAATTGTCAAAACATTTCTTTAAAAATGATTTCAAAAAGACGATAAATCGTGTAACGAAGAAATTAAAATCAATTTTGGAAGGAAGAATTCTAAGGAATAAGAAACTATGGGTACGAGAATGGATAAAAAATAAGAGAAGAGACGAAATGGGAGTGTCGGAAAACCTTTTGAGGAAATTCCGTACAGAGGATCCAGATTCGTTTTAAATTCACCTGCGGCTTACTCCAAGCCAATTTCATTGATTACATGGCAAAATTAGAAATAGGATAAGAAATGCCATCCCCGCCAAGCTGAAGTTATAAATAACTTTGAAGTTTATTGCAACTGGACACAGTTCTGCTTCTTTAGAGTTCCAAAAAGCTCAATTTCGATTTTCCTGCCGGAAACCTTTTCCGCAATTTGCAATACTTTGTCAGATTTTCTTAAGAAAAAATATGACATTGACGAATTATTAGTATCCCAAATATTGATTCTGTTTATAGCCTCCAAAGAATAAAGATCAATGGAATGAAATTCAAGATGACTTCAATGAAAAATGGAATTTTCCATTTTGTTGTGGTGGTCTAGACGGCAAACACATCCAAATAAAATGTCCTCCCAAAAGCGGTTCTTTTTATTATAATTATAAATTTCTTGAAGAAAATTAAGTTTAACCCGGTAAAAAGTCCAAAAGAGTAATCTCTTTTTATTTATTTTTCCTCCTGGGCTTGTATAGGAGTGTTTTTTCCTCATATAATTCACACCCAGAATTTATTCTGAGTTTATATGAGAAGAGATCGGTTTGATCTATTTTCAAGCGTCTGCAGCAGGCAGAAAACCAAGCTGCACCGATGAGTGGAAGGTTTTCTGCTGACACGAAACGCTTCTTCTTCTTCCTTTTTCTTCTTCATTTTTCAGCCCACTGCGTGGCGTATACAGGTTCGATTCGCTTCGAATGAATCTGTTTCTTTAAAATATTTTAAATTTTTTAATAAATAAAAAAAAATTGTTTTTTTTTCTATTTTCTTAAACTTTTCATTTCTTTCTTCTTTTTTCATTTGTTTTTCTAATCACCCAATTTCGCTATTTGGGACCTGTTGATGAGTCAAACCAAGACTTGAAACTTGTCACCAAAAATTAATGGATTGTGTGATGAAATAACAAATTAGAACATTTTTTAGCTTTTGCTATATACCGGAGATATCCCAAAAAATTCTTTCTTGAAGAAAATATAATTATAAAGGAACATTCTGTTAGCAATCGTTGACCATAATTACTGTTTCACTTTAGTTGATATTGGTGCGAACGGGCGCTGTAATGATTCATCTATACTGAAGGACTCTAAACTAGTGTCAGTCTTGGCTGGTGAAACAGGAAATTTTCAGATGATGCAGTGATAGTGTGCGACGACGCATCCCCATTAAAAACATTTCTTATAAAATCCTACAGTCGAAGTGGACGAAAAAGTTATGAGGAGCGCGTTATCGAGAGCTCGAAGGATTGGAGAAAACGCATTTGGAATATTGTGTTCTCGTTTTCGAATATTTAAAAGTCCTATCTCATTAAAGTTGTCTACAAAAGACTTATTAATAAAAACATGCTGTCATTTACATAACTGGCTCCGCAGAACTTCGAAAGATTACATTACGCAAAGGTAAAGTTCAGTGATTTATAGGATCTTGCCATCGGAAAGATAACAATGGGGTCTTGCAGGCAAGACAGCTTTTATGCTAAGGGATTCTTTTAACAGTTATTTTTGTAATGCGGGATCAGTCTCTTGGCAAGAGAAAATGATAGGTTTGCAAAATCAATAAGTTCTTTTAATGAAAGAAAATAAATGTTCTAAAACTCAACTCAGTTTTATTATTGATAATAAACATTACTTAACTAGCACAAAAAAAAAGAAAACTATTCTTCACAGCACAGTTTATTTTGTGTTTGTTTAACCTCGAATTCGATTATTCTATCGAATCTACATATAATATATATATATACGAGTATATATACCCATGTATACACAAATCTTTGGCATAAAGCATACGCACGTATAAAATAAAATAATTATACAAAAATATCACACATTAATCACACTTTAAAATTGCACACATATAGGTACACCTAGTCGGAGTCTAAAAATGAGACAGCAATGTCTGCTGAAGGATATCTCTATTACACAAAAGCCTGTATTTTTTTATTGTTTTCTGTAAGTCCTCTTGGCAATTAAGAGCATGCCTGAGAGGCAAAGCGCTAAGCTGTGCTTCTATATTGAGCCCAAAAAACGAAAGCTCGTCATCGGTGCCGGCGGTTGTTTTGGCAATTTTGTCCAGCCGATCAATTTCCTTTTAGATTTGGCAGATTTTCTTTCTCGTCTTCATTGTTTCAGTTATCTAAAATTTTCAAATTAAAAATACACATCAGTCTTACTTCTTACAAAATAGTATATCCAAATAATTTAATAATAACCTGAATTAAATATGAGAAAACTTACCACATTTGTTTGCATCTGCCGCGACAATGTCGAGCTCCGCAAAAAAATTTGCTGCTTCAAACCAAATAAGTTTTGGCTTGTATACATCATCCTCTCCTACTCCTGATTTTTTAGATTTTTCCACTCTTTTCAGTTCCTTTTTATAAGTGATTGGATCGACTTTTATTTTGCTTTTAAAGCAATTACGACTCCTACATATACTCCTAGATCACTAAGATCCTTTATGAGCTTTTCCAAAGCTGCTTCACGTAGATCATGCTCCTTATAATTCTGTGAGTGTACATCCCAAAAAACTGAGTGGTTTTCCAAACAGCCAATGAACTTTAATATGCTTTCCGTTGTCCACTTCGTTCCGGACATACTGGTTGCAAATAAAAATATTTTAATTTATTGCGATCCCTTAAATCTTATAAAATTACAGACAAAAATTGAAACTGTACGTTCGTTTATAAGCCAAAAACACAAAAGTATTGACAGTTCACAAGTTCCACACCAGCTGATATTATAAATGACTACCGCAATCAAAACGTGTACCAATTCCAGAAAATATATCAATTTGACTATAAAAATCTGAATGATAAATTGCATGAATCTATTCAATTAGTCATTAGTGCAGTAAACCGACTCCGAAGCAACGCGCTAAATACGCGGGTATTTACACAGTTGTGACGTGAACTTTCATCAATTACATCTTCACAGTGAAGTACACTGGCGGTCAAAAGCCTTATGTTTGACAATATTTTTTGCACTTTTTGAGACTATTTTAGAGTTTCTGGATGATAAAGATCCAATTTCACAAGAGAATTTAATCAAGTAGAAACCAAAAATTGCCAGATTTGTTTACTATATTTAATTAGGTTAACTTGCAGTTACAAGGCGAAACTCTAATTTTGATTAAAACAGAGTCCATCATTTCAGCGTTCGTTGCCAGAATTAAGCTAATAAAGCAAAATATTGGACGGTGGAAATTTTCCCAGTTCCCCAATTTGTCACAGACAAACTGCTAGGAAGACGACATTTCAACCTACGTTCAACATTTAATTGCCCTCTATTCAGATTTTGAAACTTGGTTTGAGGATGTTTTGACTATGAGATCGAAGAAACCGATGTCATATTACAAGAGGAACTCATCGAAATAAGCACTAACGAAGAACAAGGTACAGTTTCGAAACGAATAGCAATAATTGTAGCTTCAAAAAAGGACATACCTGTCACTTATCCCGTATTATGGAATATCACGAGACAGTTTTTAATTACTTTTCTATCCTCATACCTAGCAGAAGGGGTTTCAGCGCGGTTGCCAATCTCATTAAAAAAAAAAAAAAAAAAAAAAAAACACAAACTATATATTATTAACCGAACAGATTTGAGATTAAACCTAACTAAATTGATCCCAAATGTTGAAAATTGAAAATTTATGATTAAACCATCAGGTTCATCCCTCCCACTAGAAGCATTTATTTTTTCCTTAGTTATTTTATGTAACAGACACTAAATTTTAATTTGGTTCGTTTTAATTTGAATTTAATTAATAAATGAAAAAAACATGCATTTTTTAAAGGTTTTCACACTGCACTTCACTACAGTTAGAAAATTAAATCTTTCAAAGTGTGTAGCACTATACCAGCTGTCAAAAACACATTTGAAGTGTGTGCCTGGGAGGGTCAGAGAGCAATACCGTTATTTTAGTTGGATTAGTGGTATTCCGGAGAAAAAGATAGGTGCAAAATATTAGGCTGCTGGTTGAGTGGGTCGGGGGGTTGTACAACGCCTATAGGAGTTGTCCAAAATGGGTAATGTGTGGTTTCAAATTAAAGAGGAAAATGTGTGGCGGAATTCATTTTTTGATCCTGTTAACTTCATACGGACGATTTACCTTTAAAATATGCTTTTTTGGTACTGAGGTCATATACACCCCCTTCCTTCATTTTGCATATATTTTGCCGTTATTTCTTTTAGCGGTCAGTTGTGAACTTTTTTTGTTTCGGTGGCAAATTTCACCGACATAAGGGTTCTTTGCAGGCACGACATTAAAGTAAAGCCATTTTACACTAAAAAAAACACCTTTTTGTACTTTAAAAAGGACTGGTTTGTTTTCTTTTCGAGATAAGACGAAACTATTTATTGGATTTACAAACTAATTAGATATATGATTAAGGGACGAAATGTAGATTCGATTTCATTCTACAAACAGGCTTTAATGTTTATATTTAAAAAATTGTAGAGTCTCTTCTGTGCTAGAGGACGACCAAGTTGACCTTTTTCGGGTAACTTCAAATTATCTTGATCCACCAAGACAGATATTTCGATGTAAATGTTCAGTGGATTTCAGTAATTCTTTTTCACAATATACCTAAGATATGGCGGAATACTATGGGTGTAAGCTTAAGGGGTGGGCTCAGTAGGGTGAGGAGGGGGAGATAAAATTGAAAAAAAATTGGATTTTTAAAAAAAAAATTTTTTTGAAATCAATTTTTTAGTTCAGAAATTACCTAAAAGGACTAAATAGCGAGAGTTAATACAACTCCTATCTGTTCTAAAAATAATTCTTTTCATTAAACCTCAATCGGTTTCTAATTGCTTACGTTTCATTGGTCATTAAATTACTTTCAACTCCATCTGACTGCTACATTTTGCAACATTTAAGCTATTTTTAACACTTTAATTTATCTATAATCTGTCATCTTTAATTTAAAAAAATCACATGTCATTATTCCAAGCCGTTTAGGAATAATTAACAAAATTAGATTGAATGGTACACAAAACTATTTTCTAATTAAATTGCTACGTACATAGGTAGGTATGCTACTAAAAACCACCATCTTTTATCTCGGGCCAAATTCCAATTTGTTCCAACGAAGCCGAACACAATCGCAATTTTTTGTACATAGTTAGATAAGAAAGATAATATTTTTTATATAAAATATAAGACATGAAACTTCATTTGGCATTTGAATCAGAAAAATCGGTTGCTTCGTATTCCAGATATGATTTTTTGAAAATGACGTTTCATCGTAAAATCACGAAACTTCTAACCCCCCTAGCGGGGGCGGGGGAGAGTGTAATAGGAGAAAACAAAAAAAATATGGGTGAGCTATTCTGGTATTCCCTACAAACTGTGAAAGTTTCATCCAAATCAGAGATGTTCGGGTGCGATAGTACCCTGTCGCTAGATGAAGCGGAACATGAATTCGAGCACCGTGTAGGGGCCCTGTGCATTAATACCACAGAACCGATTTATTTTAAACTACTAATTTATTCATAAAACTCCAGTTCACACACCACACTACAAATAATACAAAAATTAGTTCCGATTACTTCGGAATGCCTAGAACTGATATGATTAATCTAATTTACTTATGCGTTCTCAAAATTACTTGGAAGAACCAGAGCGGATGAACAGTGAGTGGACACTTCTCGAATTAGATATGTCAAAAGGAATCATTTTGGTGGATCGTGCGTAGTGTCAATGTAGATAGTGACTTCCTTTGAAATTCCACTCGTCCACAGTAAATCAAAACGAATTTTAGACCGTTTGTAAATGATTTGGTTTTTTAGTTGTGTTATCACTATAACCGTCTCACAGTGAAAAGATGAATATCGGTGCCGGCCGGCGTGAATGTGTTAAAAGCATCTGCGACTGACCGTTTTTCTAGTATATATATAATTGAAAATCATGCAAATTTCAAAATTTTTTTATGACGACCCTTCGAAAAAGTTGAGCGATTTCAACCATTTTAACCTGAGCATGATCAAACATCTGAAACTTGCATACTATCGTAGCATGCACACCAAGCCCCCCCTCTAAGGGGTTAGAAATTTCGTAATTTTGCTATGAAACGTCATTTTCAAATAATCATATCTCTAGAATAGAGCAACCGTGATTTCTTATACAGCAACATCGGACGAAATATTGTTTTTTGTTAATAATAGTATTTTTGTTTATAAAAAATGGTATTATTTACTATTGAGGACCTGTGGTACTTATTTTTGTATTCTTATTTTGGAGTCTGAAGCATGTAGTGTACATATGTGAATTTTAAAGGTACCCTATACCCAAATTAACGCAATATGGAGGCGCTATACTTATATTAGGGGATTGTGGTATTGTTTTCTATTGGGAGCCACTAGAACTTTTTTCTTATATTTTTATTTCAGAGAAGTAAGCCGCATGTGTGCCCAAAATTGCGAAGTGTTCCACCTCGTTTTAGAGATACGATTTTTTTATTTAACCGTATATTCAAACTAATACTCTGATAAGCAATTCTAAGTCAGGCTAAACAAATTCCTTGGTATTTTCGAGTAGTTTAGTCGAGCCTAGATTTGATGATCAAAGCAAGTCAACTTCAAAAGCGGGCAAGTCCAAGACTTTATCTTGACGGTTGGACAGCCCTGCAACTTCCTGAAGAATTGATTGGCTGTGTATCCAAAATCCCAGATATCGGACCTTTTAGCTAAGTTAATTTAAATCTGCAGAAATTATAATTTTACATGTTACTGATATTACAAAGTTCCGTTCAGTATTATGTTAACGTTCAAGGGAGAAATTTAGGGAATTTGTATTCTTTTCTAATCCATAAATCGAAAGACAGTCTACAACTAAAATGACATTGTTAGAACAATGCACACAAATGTAGCTTCTGGAAGAGGTAGGGGATAGGTAGGACTTCTAGGTAGGCAAGATAAATTTATAAAAATTCATAACACACAAGGATGAATATTCACCTAAGTGTAATGATCCCATGCTATGTTACTTAGAGCTGCCACGTCTCATCTATATTCACCGCGACCTATAACATCTTTTGTAACATGACCCCCAATTGCCCTAGGGCGCCCATTAGAGCTTGAGGTCATTTGCAAAACATATAACATTTTTGAGGGAGGGGCCATCTTTTGCAACATCCTCTGGCAGTGAGAATGCCTTCTCTAAATATTTTAGCCTTAAGGAAGATTTTCATTATGAGGACATACAGAAATTGTGAGGGGATAGTACATCGTATACGGAAATTTATTTATGAGTGACGAGAGAAACAAACACGTCCTGAAATTTTTCCGGACGTCGATTTGTCGCTGTGTGTGTGTGTCCGGAACCATAAAAAGACCTCAAGCATAATAAGTTTTTATAGCTACTGAAACTAAAACATTGTTATTGGCAACCCTAATATGTCAATTTCGACTACTCGTGCTGCCATATTTATGTTGTTACTATAATTTTATGGCATATACATATCTGTCAAGTCAAATTATTTGTCGAAATAAACAAAAGTTAGTTTTGAGTTTGTAATTAAATATTGCGAAATTGAAAGTTATTAAATATTTCTTTATAGAAAATATTGAAGTTGTTTCTGAGGTAGTTTTCTGCTCACAACCAAGGAGCAGTACCAGATTCAGTGCAGTGGTCCTTTTTCTTTATAATTATCTAGAATTATTCCGCCTTTGAGATAATCCGTCATGTGAACACGAACCGTGATATTTTGCGAGAATTTTTTCGTTATAATCTCATCCTTTGCTTCGAACTCCTCCGTGCTGTCATGCAATATTTTAGAAATTGTAAAATTATACTTCTTTCCATGATCCGTCTTTGAATATCTACGATAATTGATTAAAAAAATTGCAATTTCCAATTAGATAGTTTGACAGTTTGCGATTTTTACCATAAAAACTAGAAGGTAGCGTGTGAGGTATTGCAATGATTGCTTCCACAGCATTTAAATTTCAATTAACTATCTCCCTCACAATTTCTGTTAAAAATGCATGTAATCATAATGTAAATCGTGCTTAAATCCTCCTTTATGAGCCTCAGAGCTTGACAGTCACACAGGACATGTTCATCAGTCTCATTGTCTTCCATACAAAAGCGACAGGTCGTCGACTTATCCATCTTTTTGAAATGATATTGACCATACCATGGATCTTATAATATATATATGTATATGACCATAAGTTCATTCTTGTGTAAGACCCCAAGTTCTGTTAAAAAGCCTGCGGCATGTTCATGTTGCCACTGTAGCCTTCTCCAGTATCTACTCTTTTTCAGAGAGGATCTCAAGTTAGTCTGCTATCTAGGGGTAATGCCTAGATACTTGACCTCCTTCAAGAATTCCACTACTGTTCCCTTAAGAGATGGTTCTTTTAAATAAAGCTTCCTTTTTCACGTGAATGAAATGATTACTAGTTTGCCAATATTGGCATGAGGTCCCATTATTTGGCACCAGTGTCGAACTATGTTTAGGCCGATCTGCATTAGATCAGAGATTATTATTATTATGGTTAGGTCGTCTGCATATCCCTGATTATCATAGCCGTAGTTGGTTAGCTTCTGTAGGAGATCATCTACAACCAACGACCATAGTAGAGCGGCGAAAACTCCATTTTGGGAACATACCTTGGCGGCCCCTACTGTAATCGAGTCATCTCCCAAGTTAGCTGTGATTCTCCGGCTTCTAAGCATAGCTTTCATCCATTTTATCAGTGCTCGATTCCTTTTTAGGTAGCTATGCGTTCGCAATGGATTCAAAGGAGGTATTGGCACGTAAACAGATAAGGCTTATTGCTTTAAAATAAAAATACAAAAAAAGTGCTAGAGGTCCTCAATAGTAAGTAATACTATCTTCTGAAAAATTATTATTATTAACAAACAAAATCATTTGTTGTTGCTATTTATTTTTATGAAAAATATAAAGAAGTATTAAACGTCATTTGACATATGGATCATAAAAATCGCTTGGTTCGTTCTTGAGATATAATTTTTTTGAATGTGACTTTTCATTTTACAATCATGAAATATCTAGCACCTAGCAGGGGTGGAGGTATTGTTGGGGAAAAAAAACATGGTTTAGCTTTAGCTATTTTCGTATTCATACTCTGAAAGGGTCATACAAATTGGAGATAGTCAGGTTCCAAGGTATAGCTTTATTCGATAAAATGATTACCATTCTCGAACTTCGACGAGAGGTATAAGTGTGACAAAAATTGCATAGTCAGTATGTTAGTAAACATAGCGCTCAATTTATATGTATATGTCTTATGTAAAACTCGTGTTCTTCAGTATTGCTATGTTTAAGCGCCAATGTTGATAATATTGCCTTATATTGCACTTTCATGGAGTAAAAATATAAACGATGCATAATCATTTTGTAATATGACGAAATCATTTTTTGATCGCAGTGAAAGCGATTTCTTTTATTGTACATAATTTCAGATCTCTCGCTCAACGCCTACTCACCGAGTGTCTGTCAAAATATATATTGTAAAATGAAAAACTTTTATATTGCAGACAGACATCAAATGTTTTATTAGTGTATGTTGTGCATCTAATTCATTTTTTGTATTATTAGAAGCAAGTTATGATCACCTCTACGATTTCATCTAGGTATAAAAATCAACCCCATCGAAATTCAGGATAAAAAAATTAAAATGATATCTGACAAAAATGTACTCCAAACTGCTATCGATAAAGTCAAAGTCACCTTTGGATAATTCTAGCGGTCTGTTACCTTGTGTGTAAATTGTACGTACCTACTGCATTTTAAATAAGTGTTTCCATTTTATAAGATGTTAGTTAAACATAGCTCCTCGATGAACCCTCCTCCCAATCTAATCCTTTTGTTGTGATTTTCCTTTATTAATTCACACCTAAAATTAGAACTTTATAGTATCCAAAAAGGGAAGGTTTTCTACGACACTTGCATAGTCCCCGCAATGGAAGTCAATGTCAAATGAATGAAGCATAAAAATTGTCGAGGCCTGGAGCAATTTCTTTATCAAAGTTGATAAACAGAGGATGAAACTTTTGCTCCCCTCCATCATTACAGAGCACGCAAATTAAAGAATACTTACATTTGCATGATATGTATGACACTGGGGTAGGGCAAGGACACTAGCTACATGCACACGTATAAATATCTGTATTTATGACGGCAACATTTTATGTAACTAGGTGTTCCAACAAAAAAAAATTAAAGCAAAGTGGGCCACAACATGAATTTGCCCCAAAATTTAGCTCAAGTCTTTTCCATAAACTGAATAAACTGAAAGGTAGCAAAAGTTGTTCATCCCTTCACCTAATTACGCCCACCTACACAACCTCTTTGTTTTGACGGCTTCTAGGCTTCAACTGATTATATTTCATTTCGCATGCCGAGGGCTGTAGTATATAAATATCCTGAACGACTGCTATTGCTTTAATGAAATTAAACTTGTAGAGTATAGGTAATTTCCATATTAAACTGGGCTTGGCACACACATACTAATTATAGAAAACTAACAGTCACGATGGAGGTAAAAAGGATGTAATATAATAGGGCGTAAGCAAAGGGTAAAAAAGTAACATTTGAGATTGATAGGTATAGCACTGAAAAATTTAAGTCATCCAAAGGAGTTGGTAAATACTTGCAGAGGAATATTCAATTGTAGTTTAGAGAGATTTTTACCATTGAAGATCTTTGTCTAAGCTCTACAGAATTCAAATTGCACAAATGGTATTCGAACGATATAGATTTATTTCTAGTAAAATTCCAAAGCATGTTAGGAAGAAACCGTTTATGAGTCGATATTGGTAAGCGTGCTGTGAGATGTTTAAGGGAAAAGTCTTTAGGGCTACTCCCTTGATATATTCATCCACAAGCCTCTGCAGGCATTTCATGTAAGAATTCTTACCAGGCCTCGGAACGAAGGCAACCCTCACCTTCCTCCATACCTCAGGGACATATCCAAAACCGATACATGCCCTGAAAATGGAATCGATATATGGAGCCAGCACAATGCTTTCTGCCTTCAGAAGGACAGGAGAATACCGTCTGGACCCGGGGCTTTAAAAGCCGAGAAAGTTGAAATTGACCATTTCACCTTCTCGACATCAATTATCTTGGCAGCAGTGGACCAATCGCCACCAGTGCAGGGAGGTAGGGGATGTTCGCCACACAACCGCAGGACTTTCTCAAGCCTACAGTCTGGGAAATGCATCGTGAGAAGAAACTACAGGCTTCCTCCTTCGATGCAGTAAAGGAGCCATCTGAATTTTTTAGAACACTAAGCTTTTCCGACGGGTCATTGCTAAGAGCACTGAGCAGCCTAACCGGTTCACGATAGCCGTCAAGCTCCTCGCAAAAGTCTACAAAGGCCTGTCGTTTTGATTTCCTAACAAGTCTCTTTCAGTAACTCTGAGTCTCGCGATAGATCCGCCAGTCTTCCCCCGAGTCAGTCCTCCTGGCCTTATTAAAAAGCCTTCTGGAAGCCCTGCGGAATTCATTAAGACTGCCGTTCCACCACGACATAGGTTTCCTTCCAATGTTCGTGCTAATGGGACAGGAGCTTCGAAGACCTCAGTCACAGCGGACTGCAGCCATTCTACTACCTTCTCCAAGGCGGAAATACTCCTGATTTCCTCTGCCGGAGAGGCGAGGTGGAACCAACCCCTCATGCGGGTGAGAGGGTCGATTTCACTGGCTCGCCTTAGGGCGAACCAGTCCTTCTGGCCTTATTAAAAAGCCTTCTAGAATCCCTGCGGAATTCATTAAGACTGCCGTTCCACCACGACATAGGTTTCCTTCCAATGTTCGTGCTAATGGGACAGGAGCTTCGAAGACCTCAGTCACAGCGGACTGCAGCCATCCTACTGCCTTCTCCAAGACGGAAATACTCCTGATTTCCTCTGCCGGAGAGGCGAGGTGGATCCAACCACTCATGCGGGTGAGAGGGTCGATTTCACTGGCCCGCCTTAGGGCGAACCGAGTTCCATCAACCTCCTTCAGGTCCTCAACCGTCCGCCTCAGCCAGTTCAGCAAATTCTCATCTTCACAGCTGATCCAGATGGGCCCATCCTGAATAGAAAATCCTCACAGCCGATTTCCTGCCGATCGCATCCAAAATGAAGCCCTGAAAGGCATCAATTTAGTTGTCGGTAAGAGGAGTTTCTGGGTCGCTCGCGCTCACGACCGCACGAAGAGCCCGCGTAGCAGCCTGCGAGAAGCCGGCCGCCTTATGCCCCCGCGTGCTCAGGCACGACAGACCCAGGCTGACACCCTTCCTTCGTCGGGAGCTCTTTAGATGTCCCAGGAACCCCTTCTGAAGAGTAATTCCTAGCCTGTTGAGCCTTGGAATTAGGGGGTCCGCTGGGGTAACCTTCAGCAGACTTCTTCTTCATCTTGTTGCTGTTGTCATCCTGCTCACCAGATCTATCAGATCTAACTCGCTTGGTTCTATGGGTCGTTACACCCACATCACCAGTGACGCTGGCAGAAATATCGGTGGGAAGGGGCAAAGTCCGGAGAGATGTTCACTCCCTCCTTCTCCTTTTTTCCGCACCTGACCTACACTTCTCCACAGTGCTCAGTTTACCGACGCTAGGAGGCTCATTACGACTCTCCACTACCTGCCCAGCCGAGCCATTAAGCATCTGTGAAGAGAGAGAAGGAGAAGGCCCAAGAACGACATCAGCCATCTCCCTAGCTCTTCTCCTTCTCTTCCTGTCTGATCTACCAACTCTCCTGCGTCGGGAAGTCCCGCTTCGGTTGCCACCATCAGCGCCCTTCGACTCTGAGATTACAACTTCAGCTAGCCTGCCGGCTGGGATCAGCTTTTAGCCCACTAATCAGTATCAAGTCCACCGAACAGCGGTCTGATGTTATCCAAAAGCGAGGCACTAATAGGCTTACTTTCAACTACTGATTTTCTGATTTTCATGAATTAAAAGCAAAGTATCGCTTTTTCGTTTATTTGACTTCATGTCAAATGTGTCATCTTATCCTCGCTTCCGGGTAAGATGACGCAGGACAAAAAAAATTGAAAACAAAATCAATTCACATATATAACTTTATATATAAAATTCGCATACATAGGCTCTGCACTTCCCTTCTGACTTAGTGGCCCAACTACAGGTGGAATGGACCCATTTACGACATATTGAACAGAAATAATACATCTCATTTTTACTAGTGTCATTACAGCTCACTCAAAGTTCCGCCGCCATGAAATTATTGTTCCTCTTCCATATAATTTCAGTACAATTTCAATACAAAAGATCACAGAAAAATTTGTGAACGATTCGGGTGAGATAACGAGTTTGTCATCTTGCCCACCTGTTGAATTCGACAACTAAACCGAAACGGCCATTTATAAATTAAAGTGGTAAAAAATATTGCAATAAATTTTATTTTAAATTTACATTATTAATTCAAGTAACAAAAATCATATATATAAAGAAAACACTTGGGTGAAATTTCAAAGATCTACCAAATTTGATGATAAACAACTTTTTCGAACCAAATTTTACAATTAGCTTGCATGTGAACCACTGACATATATACCTATATAAATGGACTGCTTGATCTCCTGTTTCATGTGGTACCAATTTTGATTTTAGAAAGTATGCTCTCACTGTCAGTGTTACCAACTGTCGTAAATTGGAGCTATATTTAAATTATTTGCGAATTTACTTATATGCATGTCCGTGTGATTTACCGAATTTACCACAAAAGAATTTGGGACTATTTGTATCGTTAAATTTTAATTATGAGTCGAAGAAAGAGTTTTTATCAAGGATTTTTATAAGCATTTTCTCGTTCCTAATCGTTACAGTTCAGTGGGAAAGTATGCTCTCACGGACAGAGACAGGAATATGAAAGTGGTGCCATTTGCTTTCATGCATTTTTGGTTGAACAAGCAGTCCATTTATATACATGTCAGTGATGTGAACACATGAGACGCTATATGGTTGCTGATGTTAGTTTCTCTTTAACTGTGCAAGTGGAACCGACTTAATTCTGTACAAATCACAGAATCAGTACCATCGGCCGGCAATTCCCTGTAATTAACGACTCCTCATCTTGCCCGACTTGTCATCCCCTAATTGTCGAGTTTTAATATAACTTTTATGTAATTATCGGCTTTTGAAATATCACGAATATTTCTAATCCCTACAACTTTGAAAAAATCAAGTTTTTAAAAAGACTAATGAAATACAGGCGAATAGAGATCTAAATTCCGAATAATTTCATGTCAATATCTCATTTTCGCTAAAAATGAAGCTATCGAATTTTGAAAAAACGCTTCTCACCTGGTCTATGACCAATAATATTATACTACCCTATAGATGAAAATAAAATAAAAATTAAATAAAGTGAAAAGTCAAAGTTTTATATGGCAACACCAAGAAAGGGTAGTCCGATTTAGTTCATTTTTGAAATTGTTTACTAATTTTATGAAAACGCTGTGTACACAATTTGAGCTCTCTACGTCGACGCGTCCTCAAACAGTTTCCAACTATAGTGAAAAACTAAAATTTTGTATGGCAACACCAAGAAGTGGTATCCCGATTTAGTCCACTTTTGAAGTTTTATTTACTATTCCTATGAAAATATGATGTACCCACATTTTAGCTCTCTGTAAACGCGTTCTCAGGAAACGCCCAAATATATAGTAAAAAACTAAATTTTTGTGTGGCAACTCTACGAAGGAGTTTCTCGATTGGTCCCATTTTCGATCTTAAATTTATCGTTAGGACGGACAGACGCACAGATAGACGGGGAGGCAAAAATTCAATAAAAAAATTTTAATATTATGCAAGGATGTCCAACCCATTATTTCTGTGAATTACAAATGGAATGACAAACTTAATATATGCTATGATTTCATCTAGGGTATAAAAAGAAGTGCTGCCTGTAGATCTGCCTGTACTGCCTGTATAGACTTCGAATTTTAAGTTGCACTAAATTCCGGCCCCTCCTATCGACAAGTTTCGTGCGGCAGAGCCAGCATATGCAGACCTATCTAAACCCGTCTTGAATCTAAATTAGGATGAGTCCGTGCCAATAGAACTTATGAATCGGATAATAGTATATATCGAAGAATCAATCAAGTCAGTTGCAATTTTTTGAAGTACCACCAACGGGCAACGAAATGACCACAGCCTACAGCTGCTGTTCGTGTATTCACTCTCTAAAATATACACGGATTACGTTTCATAACCGACAGATAAAGTAGTTGAACCAAATCTTTTATGGATAACGATAGCATTCAATAGTTACGGCGCATCTTGGATTAATCCTAAACAATAAGTTATATACTGGAGTCCATTTCTAGACATTATAGTGAAGAATATCCGAAGTTAGATCTTCCACAGAGCGTGCGAGGCAAAATGGGATCTAAATCATAAGACGATATATTTGATTTACACAGTTTAGTACCATAAAATCCATTAAAATATAAATGGTGACACGGCGCAAATTTAATGTGGTTAAAGCATAATTGACTTGTGACGTCGTTTGCTCGGTCGGTCGGGATTGCTCGGGCGCCAATAGTTCGGTCGGTAGAAATGATCTATATTAGTAAAATTCTTGTCTATGTTTCCTAAATCTAATTTGAGTGTGTGACAGAAGAGACTTCCGTTGTACACGTACTAACAATTGGTTTCCGTTGCTCACGTACCACCACTAGTCCTCCGTTGTTCACGTACTGGTGACAGGATAGCTTTTCCATTGTACACGTACTGACTATTGGATTCCGTTTGTTACACGTACTACCAATAGCTCTCCGTTCTTCACGTACTGGCTCACAGGCAGGTTTTGGAGTTGGAGGAGGATTTTCTAGGTCTCCCGAAATTCGGGTAGGCGGATTAAGGTGTCTAGTGAATTGATATTGCTCTACTTACAATATCGATTCAAAAAGCTATTGTGAATTAGATCAAGGAAAATTTCCTATAGAAAACTTCATACATTAATCTCTAACCATGTACAGGTTCGTTACAGACTAACATATAGGGAATAGTTTGGTTTAGAATGATCGTCCTAGATACAGGAACTCACTGATGAGCACGGCTAGTGATACTACATCCTTTCAAGCCACGGTACATATAGGTGTATGCTACTAAAATGTCAAAATTATACGTAATTAGCATTTTTCAGATTATAATGGAATGTGGGCTAGACACGCATAGAAGTTATTGTGGTCTAAACGAAAAATTTCGGATTTTATTACCTTTTTTTTAATTTGTATGTATGTCCAACAATTATAAGAAATTCAGATCAAATGACTTTCTTTATGGATATGAAGACGTGCCTCTTACTATACATAAATCCAGAAAAGAAAGCATAGAGAGCTCACTGCTTTAAACGTTTAGTATTATCAATAAATTCTGTTTTAGATACATCACAGGTTTCATTTGAAAAATACCAGGATATGAATTATTTTCATTCTAATAAAATTAATCAAGATCCATTGGAAAATTTCTTTTCTAGAATTAGAGCTCGCAATACCAATAAAATGAACCCATCGTTATTTGACTCATTTATGTATATTCACGCACCAAAAATCTCCCGTTTTTCTACATAAATTATTAGTTCTCATTGTCCCCTTTTATACGCATACAGGAATCATATCCGTCGCTTCTATAAAAACCCTTGAGTCACAAGCCATGAAACAGTATATCTCACTACCACATGAGAGCCCCAGCGGGGTCCTAACATTCTGAAATATTTGCAGTGTTCTTATGAAAGATTGACAAAAGTTTGATTTGAATAGCCCCTGCTTCTAAAACTATTATTCATACAGGAAAATGACCTTCTGATGATCTTAAGATTGCTTTTTTATCTTCCGAACCGAAATAAAAATTTTATACCTTTCCTAACAAAATTATTTTAAAAAAGTTATTTTAACCAAATGACTACGATTCCTCAAACAAAAACTCTCAGCTGAGTAATCATTGTATATGCAGGTGCCGTCTTGGCATGCCGTGGACTGGTAATATCGAATGTAGCTGCCTACAGATTCGGACTCCGGCTGCACATACTGACATTCATATGAAATTTTGAGAGCGTAAAATGATAAAGTTACTTTGTGATCAAGAGTATTTCATTATTTTGTTAAGTAAGGTATATAGTAAGTGTAGTCTTTGGAAAGATAAGGAACCAAGCTGTAAATTACTAGAAGACTATTTTTCTGTATGGATAATAGTTTAGGCTCTAAAGCAAGTCAATATTTGGCACTTTTCAATAAGTATCAATATAGAACATTTTAGGGAATGGACTCCCAACGCACATATATAGATTTCTGTTTCATGGCTTGGGAAGTATTCTCGAGGGTTTTGTATATATCTATCCAAAACTCTCAGCTGAGTAATAATTGCATGTGGCTGTGCAGCCGGATCTGTAGGAAAGGTCTAAAAATGTTATTTCGGTTCGGAAAATAAGAATACAAGCTTAAGATTATCAGAACACCATTTTTCTATATGAATAGTAGTTTAGGGCGGAGGAGCTATTCAAATCAAACTTTGGTCAGTTTTACTTAAGAACACTACAAATATTTTAGAATGTTAGAACTCCGTCACAGTATACACACAGTAGAACAAACTACTGAGAAGTAAATTTTAGAATTTTAATTACAAAAAAAAAACCTCACAATTTTTCCCATAAGAGGGACTATTAAGTATGATACGGAATTAAATGGGCGAGCAGTAGCTAGTTGCACAATGGTTACGAGGAGTATTAGTTTTATGTAAGTACACATCTCGACAAAAGTACTGCAAATGTATTGTTCCATTACTGAACAGCTGCTTGATTGCAAAGTGATGCTCGTTCCATGGACAGTATAACAGGCGAAATGGCTGTAATAATTTTGTGACAGTTTGACAGTTCTACCAAGTCGAATGGCATGGGAAGTGGAACAAATTGTTTTTAGCTTAGTTTTTCTTGTAGAAATAGTTTTGCTTGCCATTTTGCCCCTTTTCCTCTAGTACAAGTTTGTGCATGCTGTAAGTTCTCTTTCTTCCACTTTAGATTGTATTAAAATTTGACTAGTGTGTTAGTTAAAAATGTTGAAAGAGAAAGTATAGTCACATTATAGAAGCATCCTACTCATGTGACAGTTTTGACAGAGCTATTCTTCTGTATAAATATACAGTGACTCCGTTGGTGCTATCATGTGATAGTGAGGGAATCTGCTTCATGGATTGTGAAATATTCTCGAGGGTTTTGATCCATTCCATTAATACATACATATATCTTATCCCTCCATACTAAATACTAATCCATACCATCCATACAGCCATCCCTTCCAGAAATCCTATCCAACTTATCCTTCCATTTAAGGCTTCCGATATATCATAATATTCCAGAAAATCTATCCATCCTCTTAATAATTAATGTATCACAATCTGAAATCCCACAATCTGAAATCCAATCGTTCATCTTATCCAACTATCTCATCCAACGATCCTGTCAATACATTCATCCAGAAATCTTACTCAACCCGTCAATGCATCCAGGAACATGGTCGTCTTTAGCCAAGTTGGGGCCCTGGGTACTTTAGGATATGGGGGCCCCCAAACAGAAATTATTTTCTTAAACACTTTGGGTTATGAACAGGAATAATAACGTAAAATAGCCTATCACACACTGGAGAATTTTTATCACGTAACTATTTTCCAACCACTGTCAATTCCATAAGCCCTAATGTAAATGCGCGTATGAAGTGACGTGCCAGCAACGTGACTTTTTAGTTCCTTCTGGCTAGTAACTTTTGGATGACGAAACTATCATCGCCCCTTCACGTTTATATGAATGTGCACGTATTCTTGTCGCTGCTTGACTGCCATTGTTTTGGGAGACGTTGTAGAGTTTGGAGCAATCTTACGCATCTTTTATTTTAATGTCTGTTGCAACGATAATGTGAAAGGAAGGTATAAATAATGAAGTATTAATATAAAAAGTACAAACCCCCCTATATAACAAAAATTTGAAGGAATACTCTGATAGAAATTTCAAGATAAAAATGTGGGAAGAAATATCCATGAAAGCGTTTATAGATTTTACAGTTACAGCAAGTCTCTAATCGGATAAAATTGATGACCGCATATTGGTACTTTGATAAGTTATAGCAGATATCAGAATCTGTAGTAAATCATGAAAGCTTTCAAAACTCATACGGAAATATCCAAAGAATTTTACAGGATAGGATCGTAGTTCATCAATCATTAAATTTTCCCTTAAGCAGCCTTTCGCTCCAAATTGAATAGCGTTTCTTTCGTTGATATTTTCTATATATTATGGCATACCATGGCAGCCTAGCCGAAATCCATATTGATGAATGATGACATAAAACATCATAAGTTTTTGGAGTGATAGTTACTTACTGTGTGTATACTAAACTATCTCACAGCGACAGGATGACGACAGTGACTAAAAATTTGCGTAAGAAAAAGTCTCCAGGGGCTGGATTCTGTAACTCGGAGAGTTTGGGAGATAAGAATTTTTGTTTTTCCCCATTAAAACTGCCTAACTCTTCATTCGCGATTCCTAACATACTTGGGGAGTTGGTGAAAACGTGAAAAGTGTCGCAATATTGAAAGACAGCTAACTCTGTGTGGGAGGGTCGTAGAGCATTGGGGTTTCCTCCTTCAGATTTAGGGTCTCGAGTACAAAAATATAGATGAACAATGTTTGGGGGAGGGGCTTTTGGGGATGGGGGTCGTACCACCCCTCATTGGGGGTTGTCCAAAATACATCATGTTTGGTATCAAATTAAAGAGGAAGGAAGGAAAGTGACATACCGGTTCTTCATAATGATGAGTTGAAAATATGTCCATTTTTGTACCGAAAAACTCACATTTTTTCATTTTCACTTCTTTTGCAGTTATCTCCAAAACTATATACCGGACTCAAAACCTAATTACATATCTATAACCTACATACAAGCCTTAACGTGCATATTTAAAATTTTTATATCATCTCCTCTGTACTGGAAGACGACCAAATTGAACATTTCCGCGTAATTTAATGTTTTTAGTCGATACCTTGAGACACAAAAATCCATATTTCTCTGTAAGTAATGCAAGGGTTTCCATAATTTTTTTTTTTTTATAACTATAGCCAAGATATGCGGTGAGTCCATAATTTAATTTAAAAATTCCTAGGTTTCTAGGTACAATCACAAAGGACAATAAAAACAGACAATACTGTCAGTTGAGATATATTTTTTACTTCTCCACAACTAACACAGCCGAGAGTTTTGTCGAGTGGAAGAGAGAGTTCCGCAATTTTCAATACAAATTTCCCGAGTTACAGAATTCTAAATGAAGAGTTAAGTGTCAAAAGAACTCTCATCTCCACAACTCTCCGAGTTAGTGAATCTGGCCTCAGTGCAGGGCTGCCAGACAGACTATTGAAATTTTCCCCGCCCGAATAAAACTTTTCCCCAAACTACTAAACAGAACAAAAAAAATTCCCCGACCTTAATTATGAAACTAATTCATTGCATTCTTGAATTTAAATTTTTTTTTTAAATATATTTTGCACATGTATCCATACATTCCATATGCCATATATATATTCTTATCTTAATCAAAAGTTGGATTATTTCACTTCAGCATAGACCAAAAGAATTTACCTAAATTTATGAAAATTACTTTTGTACAGTTCTACACAGTTGAATTTTTGTAAGATCTGTTTGATGGGTTTAAAATGTGTATAACCAAGAGGTCTAATTGAATATCGTACCCGCATTAATTTATCTGCAGTTTAAATAGCTAGTCTATTTCTTAACTTATTTTTTACAGAATTGAGTTATAGAGAAAGACTTAATAAAAAACTGAATAAACTTGGAGCTAGCTTAGATATGTTGTATTGAGCTCCAACCATTGGTGAAAGCAAGTTCCATTTAGCGATTGTGGAATCAATACTTCCTACACCAACAACATTTTTAACTTTTACCGCAATATCTAATATATCCGCCATCATTTGGCAAACAGATGTAACCGGAAAAAAACATACAAAGTATTTCCAGCCATAGTATATTTTCGGGAACTTTACATTTAATTGTTCGTATAAAATTACTAACAATGCAGAACATCTTTCTTTAATTACTTTTAGTTCCTGTTGATTACGTAGGTTTTATTTACTGCGTAAAAATTAAAGTAAGATTTATGTTTTTTGATACTTGAAATATCCCCATTTTGTCGCAATTTTAAAAGAAATTCCCCATGAAGAAATTATTCCCCAAAATGGGGAGGAAAACCCCCAATCTGGCATCTCTGCCCCAGTGCGCGCTAGGCTTAACATGAACCAACAGTATAAAAATTCTCGTTGATTACCAAATACATTGAGTTTGGCTGCTGAAAGTATACCATGAGAAAATCCGGAAATTTAAAAAACACTATGGCTGCAAACGCAGTCACTAAGTTACTTCGTATGAAAATTCGTTGTCATATGTATAGAAGTTCGAATAAATCTCGCGGTCTACTTTCAGTAATCAAACGCTCACAACTAAACTAACTTATAATATGTTGTATAACTCGTTGAAGAGTTGGTCATCGGTTGGTCTACTATCTCAGGGATTAGGGATTGTGGGGCGCTGAGCCCAGGCCCAGCGGGTAAAGATGACATTGATTAGAAATCTTACCCATTCCGTCCCGCTGAACAATCGCAAATATTCATTTCATCCATTCAGTAAACCTGTCCACTCTATTCACTAGAAATACTATTCATCCAATTTATCCAGAAATCTCATCCATGAATCCATCCCATATCATACAGAAGTCCTATGCAACCAAAAGACTTATCAATAAATCTTGTCGGACAATATTAACTGAATGGCATCAGATTTGACTGTGCCTTGCTTATCTGTTATTAGTAGTATGTGGCCATATTTTATTTCTTGACATTTTTTTCATTTTACTCACAGTTCTCAGATATCTAACTTTTTTATAAAATCATGAAATAATTGTACGGATTTTGACGAGATATATCACCATTAACACCAACTAATTGCTTATTGTAGTTGGGTACAATTGTAATTAGAATATTGTAATAAATAAACCTATTCGTAGCCATAGTATTTTCTTCCCTTATCAGCAACATGGTAACAACAACAAGTCAACATTAACTAAAAGTTGTAATACAACACTCCTCACAGAAAAAGTTTATAAATATCATTGCAAAGTAAAAGGCTTTCGTTTTCCCACAATAAAAAAAAATATATTTCCACGAGACATAATAAATGCTCTCCCCCAGCCCAGCAGGTGCAAGTCACGCAAAGCAACTATAAAATTATTTCCTCTTTCTACCATAAGAAAATGTGAATGAGAAGGAACTTCTTTTTCTTATAGGCACACTGACAGACGTTTTCATTGGCCTCTACATAAACCGGATATCCGCAGTCGATGAAAACAAGGAAGTAAGCATTGTACTAAAGTATTTTTATGTTTAACCGATTGATCAGTTTTTTGCAAAATTTCAGGAGATATCTTTCGATGTATTCCTCCAAGTTATCTGGGAAGATAAGCGCATCAAGCCAAGGCATGAACCCAACGCTACAAGCAAATTTTACACAGAGCTGAAAATTGAGGAGAGACATAAGATTTGGGTAAAATCATTTTGAATAGAAAAAAATGCATATGCCTATAGAAGTTGTTTAGTGTTCGTGTTTTTTTAGCTGATAAGGTATTATGTTTACTGGTTTAGATGTAGATGGCGTTATAGGTTAAATTTTGTTGAAAACATTTTTTTTTTTTTGTTAAGGAAAACAATGTATTATTAAATTTTGTAATAATTTCTCTGAGTTCTTGCAGCTTTCTACACCATCTACAGCTTTATAAGAATTTATGAAATTTTGTTTATTCTGCCTTCTGTAATAATAATACTATAATGAGTATATGTAGGTATGCGCTAAAAATAAGCATAGAGGAGAAAATTTTCCAGAAGCAATATATATCTTAAGAATTTTCTCCATAAAGAATCGTTTTTTTCCTTGAAAAGAAAAAAACTTGGAGAATTTCTCAGTGTAAACTACAATCTAACCTATTCATGCCCAAATTATGATCAAATCGGTATAAATTTTTTTTTTTTTATGTATATTTTAAGTCAATTTGCAACGTAAAATACAAGAAAAATAAAACAGATGTCCTAGAGAGGATTTAGGGATGTGGCCAGTGGGTTTTTTTGTTACCTATAATACCGATCATTACATATGAAATTAACTTCGCGCGGTACTCACTATTTTCTAATTGATGTAATAATTAAACATCTCTCATACATTCTGGGCAAGCTGCTTCCTTTTGCACTTGCAACACTTGTATCGCGTTCTTCGGAAGTACATTGAACTGTGGCACTTTTGAGTAGATTTAATATCTACCTTGAAATGACCATTTTCGTCATAGCATTGGCCGCCTTCTGTCTTTGATGGGACTAAACGTTTCTTCCTTGCTTTTCGGCATCTGAATTAGATTGACCAAGTCGTCCCTTTTTCTTTGCATTTGTTTTCCCTAAAATTAAAAGTATCTCTGCCAGCTCTGCTTTAAAATCTAAAAGAGGTTTTGTTTTGCCAAAATGCTGCCTATAAAGAATCCACGAGTTAACGGTAGCCATGTTGAGCAGATGAAAAAACAATTATAAGGTAGTAGTACTTCTTGTCTTTAAATCCATGTGGGTAGTGACTTATTATCCTACCCATCAAGTCAACACCCTCCCCCACCCCCCTAAATTTTGTTATACTCCTGTATAGCATAGGGCCGTGCAACTATAATGTATTATTTTTTCTTCCTATCCCATCGAGTTACTTCATCTTTTGGTTCAAGGCCACCATAATTAGATATCATGTGCACCTCTTTATTATCCAGCTAACGCAATACTGTTAAATTGTCTGATGATGTTGCATAAGTTACTTCACTTTTTTTCAAATGTTTCTTAGGAAGTAATTTATGTTTAACTTCAGAAACTCTGTTTAGTTGAAGAGTTCCAATCACAAACAGATTTTTTTCTTGCAAAGCTCTTATCAGTGGAAGACTTGTGAAAAGGTTATCCATAAATATTTCATTACCGATGCTTGAAAACCCATGACATAATAAACGGATAAATATGTTCCCTCCTACACCTAACGGTGAACGCTAGTTGCTAGACTTTCTTTCCTTCATACATCTCGAAACAGTGAACATATCCATCTGGACTAGCCCTGCACCATATTTTGAAAACCCATTTTTTTTCCACCATATATTGCTTTGCAGAACTCTTTCCTTTGAACAGGAACCATTTATTCGTCTATTGACTGCATTTCTCCATCGGACCTGGCTTAATGAAATGATGTATGAAGAGCCGTTATAACAGGCCATATTTTCCAAAATTTGGCCTCTTTATGCTCTTCTTCTTTGTTGCAAAAATGTAGATATCTTTTTATTTCTGCAAATCGATTGCGACTCATAGTATTTGCTATTTGGTCCATTCCTTGCATGGTGACATCTACTGGAAATGGAGAGTAAACAACTTCAGGTTCGGAGAATCGATGATAGAATTTTCGGGAAATTTCAAAAATAGAATAGTCAAGAAGATTCTGGAATAGAACACTCCAGAAGAATCTGGAGAGTTTCTAGGGTTTAAATATAACAATTTTCACCGCCAGAAGAAGAGAAGAGTCTTGTCTTAGACATTGCAGTGTTAACAAACGAAAGCAATAAACAGGCGAAAGTGTAATTGGATTGCGACAATTAAAGTTGAGTTGATTAATTAAAGGTTTGTGAATTTTATAAGTGAAAAGCGAAAATAAAGAACTTTTGTATTTAATATTTAACCAAAGGCCACACTCGCCGTTGCGAAAGAAGAAAACACAAATTTGATTTTGCAATAATTTCCTTTTAGATAAATTGTCTATACATGATAAATGGAATTTTATACTATTATTCAATAATCATTTCCTTTTTACTCTATTTTTTACAGGTACCTGACTTATATATAAGACAACTTAGGGAAATGAAGCTTCTGAAGTTATTCGAAGAAATCTCTAGTCTGCGGCTTTATCAAAATAGTACAATTGCTCTTAGTATAGGGTAAGCTCATGATACATATTTATAGCCGTTATCCAATAACATCAAACATCAAATTAAAATTATCCAATTTTACAGTGCTACAATAATTATAAAATGTGATATGGATTTCGTCTTGTATCCGCTAGACGTACAAAAATGTCCAGTCGATTTCAGTAGTTGTAAGTATGACTTTAAAGTAGTTTTAGTGTTATTCCTTTTATTATTTTTATATTACTTTCAAAGCACCAATTTCATAACACGTGCTCTGATAATACTGCAATAAGTGGGCATACAATACATGCAATAATATACACAGGTAGCAAGTAGGGCGGCTGTTGATAGACTTCAAAGCAGGCAAATCGACATTGTACGAAGAACTTCATGGCCTTTCCAACAACTGCTCAACAAGCCGCATACTACTCTCTCCTTAGGAGTTATGGTGATCTATACTAAAATTTTTTGATTTTCTAACCTTTTTTCTTTTAGTTTGACCTCTTTTGTTTTTTACAAAAAGGTGGTTAACATTACTTTTTTATAAAAATTGTAAACTGTGGACTCTCCTCTTTAATTTGACCTATTACACCCTACGTGGTATCTGTAGTCGTTAAAGAGTTATTAGCTCTTACCCTTTTCTCAAAGCTATTCGCAAAGATAATTTGTTCCCTTAGTGACTGCTAACATGTCACTTTAAAAAAAATATCCTCTGAATTGGTTAGGAGCTAATAACTCTTTAACGGCTACAGTTAGCACACATGGGTAATAGATCAAATTGAAAAGGAGAGTCCACAGTTTACAATTTTTATAAAAAAGTTATGTTAACTACCTTTTTATAAAAAAACATACAGGTCAGAGTAAACAATAACTCCCGAGATGAGAGGAGTACCGGGCTATTTGAGCAGTCGTTGAAAAGGCCATGAAGTTCTGCTTACAATCAGCTTTAGACGGTGACCGTGCACCCTGTAGGATTTCAAATTCACATGGTGTTTTGTGAAAGCCTAACATATTTTCTTAATCACCTTGTATCTCCGAAAAGATTAATATGCGCCCACCACCCCCTCCCATACATTGTTTCTTGGTTTTGTTTGGTTAGATGAGTACTATCGCCTCCAGCTCTATGGACCACCATGAGGAAACACCCTGTAGAGTCTACCTAAAGTTATCCTAGAATCACTCGATAGCTTGGCGATTATTCGAGAGACGGTTAAAGCCAATAGAACAGCCTGGATATGGCGGATAATAATAACCTCACATAGAATATTCATATCAAAATCCAATATCACTACCAATTGCTATAGAAAAAACTTTTCGTCTAAAAATCAATGACGTCCGTTCCACTGGATTATCCTCTTGCAACCAAAACACATTGATATCCCTGGTCGGATGCGCTCCGAACGTCACCATGAACACATTCTACAAATAGCAATTCGTAGACTTATATGATATATAGAGCCCGATAAGTACCCTTCACATCTTCATCCATACATACGACTTAATGCACTTTCAGAATCGAATATCCTTCCCAATCTTGAACGTATTTCCCAGTCCACAAAGCTTTTTCCATATCATAATACACCTTACCCTCTACTCTAAGTAACAATACCCGCGTCTCTTTCACAGATAAGTACTCGAGTAGAGATATGACCTTCCGTTGGAAAGCAACCCATCCTATCACGTACCCCAACGATTTCGGTGATGGCTTTTTTCGCCTTCCAAAGTACGTGGTTTCATTTACAACAGAACGTCTGCCACACATGGTCAATTACGGTGATGGTAGTAGAAGCCTTTAGTTTTCATATTAAATATTTATCTCAACTCTCCTTTTTTTCTTCCAGCTGATCATGCTTCTGCCCGCCTGGAAATCACACTATCTAGAGAAGTGAAAAGCTACTTACTTGAGAACTATCTGCCTTCAACACTATTTGTCTCAATGTCCTGGGGTAGCTTTGTTGTTGTTCCAGAGGTTGTGCCCGGGCGGATGGTTCTTTTAGTGACAACACTCCTTTCGCTGATAACAATGTTTGATACTGTCCGAAATAACTCACCGGATGCACTGGAATTGAAATGCATTGAGGTAAACTACAAAATCATTCTCACCTTTGACCTTCATCTATTCATGTGACAAACGGTGGTTACCCAATAAATGTCATCATCGATCTCTAAAATTTTATCGTAATTAACTGTAAACAAAGCGATGAGCTGCTGTTCTAGGCAAAGAATGTGCTCCTCGCTGGACTTTTTTTTTTTTTTTATTTGGTTAATTTTATCTTAATGCTTTCTCCTAGGTGTGGCTGATATCCTGCACGATGTTTGTGTTCCTTGCTCTAATGGAATACTTTATTGTACTCTTTGGTATACGATACGATAAGCACTGGCGAACTTCCAAAACGAGAATTTCTTCAATGTCAGCAACTCCTCTTAATTTAGCTGCGAGTGGAATGAGTTCTGAGACACAGGTAAGAAGGAGTGAGAGTATTTGTTATTCCTAATAGCCTGAATACAGTATTTTTACTCTTTCAGATGACCACTTTACAGTCGGAACGGAAAAACGGCGTAGATCATGCTGTGAAAATGTTCAATTTGAATAAAATCAAACCGGAAATGAAGAATAATCGAAACAAAGCTGCTCCTGCAGTGCGAACAGAATTAATTCAGCCACCTCGCCAACCATCTGGGTCGACTCAAGCACAACAGTCAGAAGATACAATTACAATTGAAAGGGACCCGAACGGATCTATAAACCGACGAAGGTATTATGGTTTGCGGCAATTTTGCAGACTACATTACATAATTTTTATTAATTATAGATTTCGAAATGTTGCCGAATATGCAATCCTTTATGCCGGCTCGCAAAGAGGAAAACTCGATCAAATTTCTTTGATTTTGTTTCCTCTAAGCTTTTTGGTTTTCGCGATTGTCTACTGGACCCTGTATTTAACAGAGTCGCGAAAGAAAATTTGATATCACATAGTTGGCTTTATGAATACAACAATCGAAGCACTCGCCTTTATACGACTCGGGCTCCGTTTATACTTCGTTTAAAAGTTGGAGACTCCTCTCGAAAAAAAGGAATGCAATAAAATTTATCAATCGATTAAGAGGCCTTTCCATCCAATTTTATAAAAGTTTAAGAATGAAACACTTAAGAACATTTTGTAAACACAATTCCGCCTTTTAGGATATACACAGACTTTACTTTTTACGCTTCTTTAGTAACACCGTGGTACCCGTCATCGTAGTAATAATGTCAAGCCGCGTAAATTGTAAACCAGACTCGATCCGGGTGTTGTTTGGCCTTTGTTATTCAAACGAATTAAATTCAATTCTAATTTTATAGTGAATATTAGATTTATAAAGTTTTCATCGCCATCAGTTTACTACAATCCATCGTAGGACAGCAGACCACATACGTCATATTTTCACGAGACTCTTTTAAGTTGCTTAGTCCGCGACATTCTCCTTGTGTACCCCATTCGGAAGCTTGCTTTGATGACCATGAAATCTGACCAATCCTCCTACACTGTCTTTCTTTTATTCTGATATCAGTTCTATCTTTGACATAGTTGCAGTCATGGACTGGTTTTGCATTCAAAGAGTTTTGTAGATACCGGAATAATCAGAAGTTGGATGGCGCAATGTCCGTTGGAAATGTGGGTGAGATAAGCCATCCCAACCTAACTCCTTCAAATTTGTACAAGTGACGAAAGAAATGTGAAGTCGTCTGGTGGAAGAAGCTCTTCTTATTTGCTAGCTCTGGTCTGTTCTGCTAAATGTTTTGGCGCAATTTCAACAACTGGCTGCAGAACACTTCTGAATTGATGGACCGATTCCTTGGGAGCAGCTCATAGTAAAATTTACCCTAGAATCCAAGCAGTCGCAAATCATGATCTTTTGTGACTGACTGTTTGGCGTCGGTATTTGTTGTGGTGGTTCGCCTCACTATTTTTTTCGCATCAATTTGTCATATCGGATCCACTTTTCATAATCAATCACCATTCGTTTCAAAAAGGTGTCCGTTTTGTTCCATTTTAGGATCGATCGCAGTTCATGTGAGGCTAAAATATCATAACGGCAAGTGTATCCCAGTTTCACCAAATGTTCGTAAACAGCACTTTTAACAATGTTCTTTGTATGTAATATTGTTGTTGATGTTGATATTCCAACCCTAACACAATCCTCGACTTAAAGGCTAAAATTACGAGCTTTGAACTTGACAAACCATCTTCGAAACGTTGATTTACCGATCTGTAGCATCACTTCATAAACTTCAGAAATTTTCTTGCAAGTCTGTGCCGTGTTTTCATCCTTGTTGTAGGCGGAAAATAACATGCTCACGACAGCTCAGGGTAACTTTTGACCACCACTCAACTACAGTTCGATGTATCCCAGTGGAAATAAATAAGCCACGACTGGGCGAGTTCGGGAACCCTTAAATGTGAAATCCCTTGCGAGTAAAGAAAGGTCTCGAGTTGTCGGGGTTGGCTAACAAGAACGCAGATGGGAGATGTTTTAGTAGCACGTATTGATTTGAATTTCGGTCTTTATTTTAAGAGTTCCATCATTAGCGCGGTCAGACTCAGAAAACTTGTAATGAACCGTCTAAATTCTCCTGCCATTCTAAATATTGAACAAGTTGTAGTAGGTTGTCTATGTGCGATACCTTATCTGCATCACCTGGGATGCCACCCATAGCAACAAAATATCCTAGATACACGATTTACTTCTGCAGGATTTTACTGTTCTCAACGTTAATGGTGAAACCACCCTTTCTGAGCAAACTACCCATATGACTAAAATAGCAACAGTCGTACATCGAGCTTGTTGTAACAACAAGCGAGTCATCAAAATATTTAAAGACTCTTTCATGGAGTTTATGTGGAATGATCTTATCCATGAGAGAGAATGAGGCAAATATCATATGCTGTTTTACAATATTATATTGGGCCAAGATAACATTCAAAATTTTAAATAATCTTCAATTGCAATCATATCCTGTCCATGACCTCAAACATAAAAGCAATACTTCATAGGCAAACTATTCTCTTGATGCGTTTATATAACCGAGAAAAGGAACATATTTAGTTCATGTTGTATATATTTGGTCATAATAGGAATCCAAACAGTCGTGCGATTGTAATAGGCTACTGAGTGCTGACTTGCAAACCTAAATGTTTCCATCCTTATCACAATTTTCTTCTTGTGAAGTACGATCTTATAAAATGTGCTTCCAATAACTGCAAGTAAATTCATTACTAAATGTGTGTATTTTCTGATTCTGTGAAACACTTAATACCTTTTGAATAACACTGTCCATCAATGTAAAATCCACTTATGAATATTTTATCAGTACCAAAGAATGTAAAAAAAAAAAAAAAACAATTTACGTAAACATATTACAAATTTGAACATAATTTTACATGCATCGCATATGTAGCATACCTCCGCACGGGAACATACCTACAAAAAAGCATTAAAATTTCAATAGAAGTTAAGATACGCTCGTTAATAAATAAGCAAAGAAAAACCAAACGAAAATATTTTCATCATAAATATTTATTAACACATTGTTTCCACTGTTTATAAATATCTCTGTAAATATTTAAATTTTAAATAAAATCTTCTCTTTTTTAATAAAATTATAAAACAAACGAAAAGGACTTTGTTTTTCTCTACCACCTAGTAGTTAAAGCGCTCTTCAATGGCAATTTTTTAATTTTTTTTTTTATATTTTCAGGACTTCACTTGTTTTTCATTAAAAAAACTAAAAATAAAAAAATAAAATAAAAGTACCAAGTGCCCGAGTTAATTGTTTTTGGCATTTACATCTTTTTTTTTATATATATATATATAAAACTTGGAATGTAACTTAAGAAAAATATTTATATATTATATACATATTTCTGTACACATACATAAGTACATATGTATGCTCGATGGACAATATTGAATCATTTTCCGTTCCAGTAACAGACCTTTCCATTTTCAAAGGCCAAATTTATTCGCGGTTGCGGGAGTAATTTTCCGATTTTTATAAGCTCGATGTTCTCATCGTCGAAGTACTGCAAAAACACGAGAAAAATTAATTTTATAAAATACTTTTTGGCTCACAATGAAAATAAGTCAATTCAAATAATGAGAAAACGAAACTCTTTATTTTCTAGCTTTAATTAGGCTCTACACATAATGATCCCTATCGGCTAAACTGCACGTCCAATGCTAAAAGTGATTATTCCTTTATTGATTAATCTTATCCAGAATCTTACATAAACCTAATCATTCGAACTGGAAATTAAATTTTACAAGACTCTAACTTCTACAAAGCTAGAGGTTTAGCCGACTGTAAGAGTCAACCCGCAGAATCGGTCAATTCCTGGTAGTCGGAGTTGTCCTTCGACTAGTGTGGTCGTATTTTTTGAGCCAATGCGTGGATAATACCACTCCAGCTCTTGCTTCTGAATCCACAGTAACAAATAATATTACTTCTGTGTCCACATTAGGGAATGGTATTGGTACCACTTTGAGTACAGTACCAAAACCTACAAGTGATTTCGTCACTCGGTTTTCTCCTGAAACGGTGTGTGATGATATATTAAAAAATCTCAAATCCAAAAACATTGCAACATTTCTTGTCGTAAAATTAGTAAATCCTCCAAACCGGTTGCATACTTTTTCTTAATTGTTTTAGCAGATGTGCAGAACGAGTTATTAAATCCCTTATTTTGGCCCTCTGGCGCCAACCTAGAAATACAGCTAAAATAAGCAATATTATTCCAAAGAACTTAAGTCGTGTTCCCTTTCAAAATCTAAGAGGGATTCGGACAAAAATTGCACATATCTTCAAATCGTCTGTTGCAACTTGTTTTGATATCGTTGCAATTCGCTGAAACTTGGCATCATGGCTCATCTTAGACAATTCTTACAGAATTTTTAGAAAAGACAGACATACTGATTCTGAAGTTCATGGCGGTGGCATACTCTCCTCGCATATAAAACCCATTTTAATTGCAGCCAAATTGAGGTTCCCAGTTTTTCCAACACTCTTGACACTCAACTTATAGTTCTTAAGCTGTCTCTCTTAAAACATGACTTATACATACTATTTTGCTGTATTCCTCCAGACTCCATAAACATGTCAAAATATTTACGACCTACTCACTTCAACATATAATTTTATCCATGGTAAGATGGAAACTGTTGACGAATTTCTACTTATTGGTGATTTTAACTTACCCAATATGCAATGGATACTAAATGAAGATGACGATGACTTCCTCTTCGCTGTAGTGACACGTTTAATGAATAATCGGTCAACAATACATGCTTTTCATTACCTAGCCTGTGTTAGTATTAGTATGTTAAACTAAACATAGACCAAACATCGGATGAAATGACATGCAATGCGACAAGGAAACAGAAATTTAAGTATTATGTCGGTGTTTTTTTAGAAATGCTTAGAAACGTTAACTACATTATGCTCAGCCTTCATATTAACAGCAATGCACATGCGATTGATGGGTTCATACATACTAAAGTTGGATCTTGCGTAGTTAACATGCAACAGAGGTAACCTTCTCAAATTGTGTACAATATCACGGAAAGAGATTTTACGAAGTAGCAGGAGAGAATCGATGGAACTGTGATTAACGAGGTCACTTCTACACAGACTATCCAAGAACTCCTACCGGCTACTTCTGTTATGGCGTTTAAGAGTTGATGCACAAAAGTTACATCGGCGACCATGCAACGTTTTTCAAGCGAGTGCATATTCAAAAACTTCAATCGATCGTCATAAGGTGGAAGAATCAATGAATTATTCCAGGGTATGTGCCTAAGAGCGAAACGCAGGAAATTCCGCTAAACAGACTCGACGCGGTCGATGTGTGTCCCGTAAAATGGAGACCAGACCTGACTAGGGTATTCAAGGAGAGTCTCACAAAGCAAGTGTACGAACGCAATGTTATGGTGAGATTCGAGAACTCTCGAGACCAACGTTTGATAAAGCCCAGCATAGAACTACTCGTTGATACCATGTAGTTTATGTGGGCGATAAAATTCAATCTATGGTCACATTTGACACCCAAGTCACAAACAGCAATCTCGCGGTGGCGAATTGTGGAACCCAAGAGAATTTGGTTTGATTCCATTGGAAAATCATAACCTCACATTTATCGATATTGAGAGCCAAATTATTGGTTTTGCACCAAACGCATTTGTGAAGGTCATCTTGTACTCGATCACAATCACTTAAAGATTTAATCTGAGCGAAAAGTTTAATGTCATCAGAATAAAGCAAGATTTTGCAGTGCCTCATAACGGATACAATGTCGTCAATAGATATAATAAAAAATAGCGGGCTCAAGTGACTACCCTGATAAAGCCTTCAAGACTCTAGAGATGGAATGCCGAAATGAGATTTTATATGTTCTTTTATCTAAGTAAGACTTCGTCCATTTAAGGAAGCCCATACTTTTCCATTTTAAAGAATATCACGGAGTGCGATAACTTGTCGAAAGATTTACTAAAGTCAGTATAAATACAATCTGTCTGATAACCTTTTGCAAACCCGCCAGTGGTATCCGACACGAATACCAATAAGTTATTGGTTGTAGACCTGCCCAAAATAAACCCATGCTAGTTTGAAGAAAGCAAATTCTTGCAGGAAATTGATAGCTGAGAGTAAATGATAGATTCGAATAATTTAGGCATACAAGATAATTTTGCAATAGGCCTATAGTTAGAAATTTCACTTTTACTACATTTTTTGTGGATAGGTATGATAAAAGAATTTTTCTATAGCTGAGGGAAACAACCACTATTGAGCGATTTTTGGAAAATAATTCTCAGTGGAGCTGCAAGGGCATGGCAGCATGACTTAAAGAAGTCTGGAGGGATCCCATCAGGACCCGTTGAGAAGTCATTTGGAAGCCTATTAATATGATCAAGTATATCCTCTTGCGCAATTGTAGGGATAGTGAATGAAACGTTATGAGAATCGTTCATATGACTGAAGTTGTTATTTCGAGGAAGGAAATTTGACGAAGAAAATGCATTGTCAAAACATATTGCAAATTTAAGACGAATCATCACTAGCAGAATATTTGTACCTCATGGTATTGGGTTAGTTGTCCTTTTTTTCATATTAATAAACTTAAAAAAGATACGTGGGTCACGAAATATCGCCCGCATACTTGAGTATACTCATCATAAGGTGTAGAAAGTTCTTTGAACTCATTATATGATGTGAGGAAGTTGTTGTGACTTATAATGTCTTTGTCCCTGATATAACTTTTCCAGTTTATTCTTTCTATTTTTAAGATGTTTTAGCTCTTTATTGAACCATGGCGGAGATGTTTTAGAGGACCGCTGTCGCTCGCGGGTAACGTGAGAGGTAAATAAATCGAAAAGAATTATGTAAAATTTAGAAACGTCTTCATCAACACTATTGCTAGACAGTAATGGTTTGAAATCAATAGATGTAAATGTATTTTAAAGTTGCCAAAAGCTAGCCTTCTAAAATTGAAGAAGTATTGTGTTTCATCACAATTTGTAATGTTTCCGGTTTCAAAGACTATAAAATTAGTAGAGGAGGTGATATTTGCCAAGAGTAGAAATTATACTGGGCTAGGTTCGGATATTAAGTTACCCTCTTCAGTAGAGAAAACCAGGTCCAACTGCCTACCCATGTCATTCTGTGCATTACTGATTTGGCTGAGACCAAGAGATGAGATAGTGTCCAGAAATAGTGATTCCTTTGTTGACAAGTTACATATTAAGAGGAAGATAGTCATCGTCATCTACATTTAGTATCCATTATATATTGGGTAAGTTAAAATCACCAATAAGTAGTGGTTCGTCAAGAGATTGCATCTTGCCATGAATAAAATTAGATGTTGAAGTGAGAAGGTGGTAAATATTTTGACCTTTTTCATCAACAATGTTTACGGAGTCTGGAGGAATATAGCAACTTAGTATGTATAAGTCGTGTTTTAAGAGAGACAGCTTAAGAACTATAAGTTCAGTCTCAAGAGTGTTGGAAAAACTGGGAACCTCAATTTGGCTGCAATTAAAATGAGTTTTGCATGCGACGAGTACGCCACCGCCATGAGCTTCAGAATCTGTTTGTCTATCTTTTCTAAAAACCTGGTAAGAATTGTCTAAGATTTCGGCATCACGGAAGTCATTAAGCTGGCTCTCATCGGCATTACTAAAAATTAAAAAAAAAAAAAAAAACCAAAAAAAAAATTTATTAATCTTGGTTCTTGATGGTAGAGTTAATTAGCATTTAGGAAAGTAAGCGGAAAATATATAAAATAATGAATGTGAGTGAGATACTCAAAAGAAATACAAAAATTGATTATTTTCTGCAACATGAAGAAGATATTTGTGGTATACGAGGTGTGGCTATAAAATAACGAGACTATTGCTGCAAAACAGTTTATTTTGAATGTATCCATTTTTAGTTATTATTACCTTCAATATACACTCCTCCTCTATATCTACAACGTTCCATGCGAATTTTCCATTGTTCAAAACAGTGCTGGAAGTCTTCTTCTGTGAGCTCCTTCATGATGCGTGTCGGTTTTTCTGTCACAGCTTCAATGGACTGAAATCTTGTTCCTTTTAATGCAGATTTGACCTTGGAAAACAGATAAAAGTCGCATTGTGCAAGGTCAGGCGAATAAGGCGGATGGTCTAACACTGGATGTTGTGCTTGGCTAGAAACGTCTTGACAGACAATGCGGAATGAGCCGGCGCGTTGTCTTGATGGAGTACGCATGTCTTTTTCTTCCACAATTCGGGTCGGTTTCTTTCACGGAGTTAGGAAAGAACATCAAGGTTGATTAATAGTTTGACCTTCTGGAACCCAGTGAAGGTACACAATCCCAATACTTGCATCCGTTTTTTACATGGATGAACGACCCGGGCGTGAATCATCTTCAACGTCTTCTCGGCCATCTTGAAAACGCTTAAACCACTCAAGAACTCGCGCACGTGATAAACATTTATTGCCATATACTTCTTTTAATAACAGATAAGTTTCAGTAGCGCTTTTTCCAAGTTTCATGTGAAATTTCACGACGATTCGTTGCTCAATTATAACACTTATCATTTTTCCGGCAAAACAAAAGAACAGCTCGTATACAAACGAAGGTCACGGCCAGACTATTTTTTTTACAAACATGGGAGGCATCGCATTCGAAAGAGAAGGCTTCACGCTACAGAGTTGTCGGTCGTTCGCGTTTGGCACAAGCTTACTTTTTCTGTGGAAGCATCAGTCTCGTTATTTTATAGCCACACCGTAAGACAAATATGTTCTCGTTCTTATGTCGCAAAATAACAATGATACTGATGGATAATGTAGACAATGGTGTGATAACAATAACTTATTCATCCAGAGTAGTACAACTTGTGAGGACAATGTATGCCAATACTGCAGAATTAAACTGAAAAGTGATCCGTTGGGAATTCTAAAATTGTCATCATGAAGGTATGTTACTTTTGCTTCTTCTTGCTAAAAATCGGATTTTTTTAAATTGAAAGGTTTCTGATTTCTTAACAATGGAGACAAAGAGAATAGTTAGGTATTCAAAAGAAATCTTGAAATGGCTCCTAATAAGCAAGGCTTTAATTTTGTTCATAAGATCCCTAATTAACAAATTAGCGGGTTGTTCATGAAAATATAACACAATTTTTCTAGGGTTTTCAACATATTACATGATAATACTTGCGTGTGCAGCTAATACGAGACACCGTGTATATATTAATTTACGATTTTGCGCCTTGTACAGCACTGCGATCCACCCTCTTCTTGCATATGACTAACACATCCGTCAATTTCATCCTTTATCATCACTTTGCATTAGCACATAAAATGTCAAACCTTGATGTAAACATTTTTCACATAACCTTGTTTAGGAAATAGTAAATTTGTCCTTAAAGAAAAGCTTTCAGTAACAAAAAATGAGGTTACAAGTTATAAAACCCAATCGTAAAAGTATGGATCGGAAATTTGCAATATGTTGAGGTCTACTAATCTTTCTTACGATTGAATAATATTTTATATGCATTAATAAACATTGAAATATGATGATTTACAGATTTACACGATTCGCAATGATCAAAACAATATTTATTGGAACTCATCATCGACCAAAATAGACTAAGCCGCTGCAAATGCAGAGTCTCAGTTTATGCACTTAACATTTTTTTCCTCTAGTTCACTCGTCCTAGAACTCTATGTGGCAATTTCGGCATTCAAATTTGATGATAATTTATCATCGAAGACGCACATTTTTTCCAGCAATAGATCCTCAGAAAACTTCACATTAGTGGCAACGCTAGAGAAAGCATTTGTTCATTGTCTGCACTTCTTGTCATCATATCTAATCGATCTTTGTTGGGAGACGATGTCAGATGACCTTTAGTTTGTACATAAAGTTTCACTATATGACCCGCTCAGTGCACAAATCGATTAACTCCATTTAAGAAAAGGCCGGAAACATTTAATATTTTTTGTAAAAAAAAATATTTTTTATCCAATGGCTATGAAAATGTTATCATGTAGTCTCTCATGACAACAATTTTTATGGTCGTTGAATAATAAACATATTTTTTTTTTTTCACAAAAAATGTATAAAAATGAATCAATGTTTCCTGCCTTTTCTGAAATCGTTTTGTGCACTGAGCGGCTCATATAATGACTTAGTTCCTAGAATAATACTTCTTGAAATCAGAAAATTTTAAACATTATGGATAAATAAACGAATGTACTATAGGAAAGTAGGAAAGTTCGCGTGCTACTCACAAGTCAGGACTACTATTTCCGACCTTACAAAATTTATAAGTGTGTGCGTACATGCACTTCCAATGCACTTAAGCGAGAAACACACTGCTGGCTTTTCCAACCTGGCCAGCCTCACCAACTTTGACAGCTCTGTAGAATATATGAGATCAGGTTATCAAGCTCCCAATGCAAAGTTGATGAGACCGGCCAGGTTGAGGCTGAACTCGAGTAGGTCTACTTTTTACTCTGCTGGAACTTTGTCAGCTTTGACAGCTATTTTTGTTATCATTTGATGCCAGCATTCTTTACAGGAAGGCTAATTAGGTTGAGGTTCTTCAAGTTATACTGAGGTCGAGGTTGGAAAAGTTAGCACTGTGTTTCTCGCTTTAGTTACGGATATAAATAAGGATGCCTGATCGTTCAATTATTATTATTATATATAGGAATAACTAGTAAAAGTTGTTAAAACTGAGTGGATGTGGAGCCATAGTTTTCTTGAAGTTTCTACCATCCATTTAAAAGTGAAAAATGGTTAAAGCATTTAACTTACCAAACATTGCTTGACGAATCTTAAAAACTTATCGTTCATTTCAGCATTTATTTGTATCAATTGCTCCAAGCTAAAAATTTAAAAATTAATTGAGGAAACCGCTTTAAAAATGCCAATGACTTACTTTTCATCAGAACATAGATTTCTAACGAAATATTCACATATTCGGGTATTGCAGTCAACATCAAACAGCGGAACTCCATAATTAACATCGAGTAAAGTCCACGTCTCTCCGAGATACTCCTTATTTGGAGAATCACAAATCGTGTCTTCATCATCATTGGCCGAACTTTGATCCAAAGGGATTTCAATAGAACCTTGCGTTGAAAGCTCCTTATCTTGATCCTCTACATTTTTATCTTCTAAATCACTTTCATTCAAACCAGCAAGCTCTCTTGCAAGTAATTCATTGCAATCTTCACTACGGAATACATTAGAAGGTGATGAATTTTGCGGAGTTACCGCAAAATAATTCTCATCTGGTGTCTTCAGATGATCAGTTTTCGTTTTGGAACGGTTAAAGCTTGTTAATTCGAAATGATCCATCGGGGAATTGAGGTCTGGAATGGTTGGCGTCGACGGAACTGTTAAGTGCTATAAATGAAGTTTGTGAAAACAAAAACAGTAAAAATATTTATTTTGGAATCAAATATAACAACTTACATTGGGTTGGTTTTGGACGAAATTTGTTTCATTTACTACACTTCCAGGAAAACTTTTCTTCCTCTTTACTTTTGGTCTTTCCAGGCGAACGTTTACATCATAACTTTCACACCCAATATCAGGTACACCAGTATTAACAAATGTTATATAGCCACAAGTATGTTCTAAATCTAAGTGTTCTTTCAATTTTAAAACGCATTTATGTCGACCCCATTGTTGTTTTGAAAGATCACGTAAATCAAAGGGAAATACTTCATATCGAACTTCACCAGATATTCGAATTCCATATCCTTGTACAAGCACACATCCAACTTTCAGTTGTTCGTTTAAGTTTCGGAAATTTTCCGAGCATATCACGTATGAATCTGTATGAATAATAGTAACTAGCAATTTTCCATAGCCTAAAAAGAGTCGAGGTAGTGATCGCAGCACAGTTCCCTTCGAAAGTAAAAGACTCGGTGGACCATAGCCAGATATGTGATAGTAGAATAATTTCGACCAAATGTGGGAATTATCTGAACTCTTGTAGAATTGACCGAAAAACGGAACACTGAAGGTATGAGATATTGAACCACTTAGTGGCGATGCTGATATGATAAATCTGTGGGTAATCGATACGTAAGACAAAGCTAAAAGTGAAATCTAATTAACTTCTTACTTGTACTTCTTCTCCAGCAGTCGATCTCTAGTTTTGTAGTCTAAACTTTCCAAACACTCTAATCTTAAGAGATCCAAACCAGATTCAAGGATATTTCTCAGTACCAAAATCGTCGAACGTAGAATAACCTAAAAAATTATGAATCTTTTAAGAGAAACAAAATAAAATATTTTAAAGGGAAACTTACAGCATGTGTAAAATATCGACTGACTTCTCCTTCTCCCTCAGCGTCTAGTAAAGAAACTTTTTCTAGCTCTGCTAGAAAAGTGTTCATGCTTTCGTCGCACAATTTTCCAACTTCAAACATAGTTACGGCGTGATTTTTTAAGCCTGGGGACAGATTCCCCATCATTAAAAATGCTGTCAATGTTGAATCGAATAAAAATCCAACTCTTTTCCCACTTTTAGAAGGAGCTTCCAAGCTTCTAATAGCCCTCTCCTCTCCCGCTACTTGTGGACTGTGATCATTTACAGAATTTTCTGTTTTGTTTTTTTTAAGACCTTGAGGGGATGGCATGGGAATTGTAGTAAACGAAAAATCACTTGTATTACCATCTGAAGAGATGTATTCTATTGAATTTTCACTTCTAACACTTTTTACAGGCTTGGGACTGTTTTGATTAATTATTCCGTTTGCATTTTCGTTTAGCAGCAAGGAATGATAATTGAGAGGAGTAATTTGTGGCTTATCGTCAAGATTTTCTATAAACTTCCAACTGGAATGCATATTAGATATATCAAGATCACAATGTTTTCTTTTAGCAAAACCTAAGCGACAAAACAATGAAACAGCATGCTTCACAGCATCCAGATCAATTTGCAGCATGCTAGCCAACTCAGAGATTGTCATATGCTCATCGGCGCTCACGAAAACTTTGTACAATAAATTCTCAAAATAATCTCCGCTTACGCGATTCATGACAAAATTTCGCAACGGTGGAATGCAAATCTTATCCTCTCCACTTATTGGAACGTCTATGTAAATTAGCCCTTTTCTGTTAACAAAATATTCATAATTATTAAATTAGAATCTTTTATCTGCTGTTATTATCTAACCTGTATAAACTGTGTATCACGCCATGGTCACATTTGCAAGCCATTTGAGATCCAAAGTCGATTAAATCATCTATTAGGCTTCGTTCAGCTTCGTTTACAAACTTAAGTAAGAAAAGAAAATCTGTTTATAAATACATTAATATTAAAAGCTACAGAACTTTGAAGCGACAATTACCCCAAGGTATTGTTTATATTTGGTGAACTTTTCGTGTCAGGCAAAAAAAACAAGTTACTTTAATCTACCAACTAATTTTGGGTGAGGACTGCATGATTATTATAAGTGGAAAGGACCGAAAAGTCACTCGGCGTATTATAAAATCAAAAGTTTTTCTTTTACATGTCCAAATCTACATTGCACTGCATACCAATTAAATAAAAACAGATGGTGGGCTTTAAGGTTTTTATATGTTGTTTTCTAATGTTTCGATGGAAGTAAATTACCTTTATCTAAGTGCCAGACTACTTTCTCAAAAAAGTGAATTTTCTAAGCTAGGCAGTAGAAATTGGTTGGACAGTAATGTAATTGGTCGAAATTCAGTTGAATTTGTAGATCGTTTTTTTTTTTACAATATTCGTATGAGATAATGCCTGATCCGGAGTAGTTTCTGCACTTTACTGTTCTGATTACGAGCGAAAATGTGTGAAATTTTAAAATAGACTTTGTTTGTCCGGAACTGAATCTGGTGAGCCTAACGTCTTCATTCTGGTTTAAGAAAATCCCAAAAATTATGTATGCATTATGACAGGAAGATTGCTTGCCAAAGTCGGAATTATCCTCGAAAGTTAACTGATAGTCTGGGAAAAAACTTGCATTTTTCGTGAAGTAGACTGAGAATATTGCACTCATTCAAGAATAATAAACATTTGACGACATGATTTCCGAATGAAGTAGTATGCGTCAGCCTATCTATCACCGTGATCAGGGCCTCTATTCTGCAATTTCACTCACTTACGCGATGACACTTGTTACTTTATTCTGGCACTTAAGTGAGTGAGATTTCTGTGGAAAAGTGAGTGAGATATTGCTACTGGGTATACGCTAGTCGACATGACCATTTGTGTTTACTTTTGTTTTGTGAGTGCGACGTTAAACAACTTTTGATGGGATTTTTATTTATTATTTAAATTTTTATAAAACAAATAAATGAAGGAGAAAGTATTGTGTGCGGGAAAATTGTCCTTGGGACAAAAAAAAAACAGGTTGATTGAATTTTTTAGGGAGAATCCAAATTCTCCTAACTGGTAAGTTAGAATGGCAGGACTGGCCAAGGATTTGCCATTGATGTGGGAAGATGCTGCAAGTATTTTAAATGCAATTGATGATGAGACTTTTTCTACTTTATTTTGAAATCATTTAATTTAATTTATTTAAATATTACCTTCTATTAACAAAAAAGATAATTTACATAATGCACTTGCCTGAAACACGATTTCCCTAGTTTATAATTCGATTTATATTTGCAAGGACTGTCTGAACACTTCATTTCTTTTTTTTTTAATTGCTATGAAGGTTTTAACAGGGACTAGTGGAAATGGCACTACACAACTGCACCAAATAAGATAAAGATAAATAGTTTTGAAAAAAAAAACTGATTCGATACTTTTGTTAATCGTAAATGCAATTGGGTCACAATCAACGCCATTTAAGCCAATTATAATACGAAGAGGTACGTTTTTAAAACTTTGTTATTTACCTTTAAGCTAAATTTCAAATACATTGCCAGAGTAAGGAAACGCACACTCATGTGCGCAGACGAAAGACTCATAAGTAATTTACGACTCACGTGCAACAATTAATCGGGTGAGTTCTATCCTATTTTCCAAAAATTTATTTAATAATATTGAGGTACAAACACTCAAACTTGCTATCTTAAAATAATTTTAATTACCGATGTGGCGTATTATTTTATTTAACGGTGTACATCTCATTCCATTTGTTTTCTAGAATACCTAAATGGTGGGTGAGTGAGATCGAAGTGAGTGACTTCTCTCACACTGCCATAAGTGAGTGAGAATGGAGAAGCCCCCTTCTGCCTGTGAGGTAGTTTGGAAGCTGCCTTCTATTGGCTCTATACGCTTTGAACTGAAGGACACAGTGAAATACATAAGTAAGTTGCCTGCCTGTGAGGCAGTTTGGAAGTTAGGGAATGCAGAGAGTAATTTTATCATCGATTTGCATGCCATTTAATTCCAATCACAGTCGACGTAAAAAAAATGTTTACAATGAACCTGCCTTCTATTGGCTCTATACGCTTTGAACTGGAGGACACAGTGAAATACATAAGTATCTTAGAATTAAACTAGACAAGTAAAAAAGCTAAGACCAATTCTTATGATACCCTAGATGAATGCCCGTATTAAATTTCGTATGGTCACCGATCTATGCAAGTTTGATTTTTGAAGTGGTTTTTCGCATTTATTTCTAGAACGATTTGTCGGACAGAAAAAATGATTATAACCAATTTTATAGGATTTCGTATTATGAAGAAGTTTTTAGTACAACAAAAATGTCTTGGACTGATCGTTTTCAGAGTATACGTAAAAAACCTAAATTTTTATATGGCAACACCAAGAAGGAGTTTCCCTATTTAGTCCATTTTTGAAATTTTATATATATATATATAGCGGAAAACGAAAGTTTTGTAAGGCAACCCCACGAAAGAGTTGCCCGATTTGTCTCATTTTTGAACTTAATTTTACTTTTTTTTTTAAAGTCCGTGTACAAAATTTCAGTTTTCGAAGTATACGCGTTCTCAAGTTATCGTGCGCACAGACGGACGGACATGCAAAAATCAAAATAACTTTTAATATTATGCGTGAGTGTCCAATCCATTTTGGTCTACCATCTTTATTTCGAGGAGTTACAAATGGAATGACAAACTTAGTATACCCTATAGATTTCATCTAGGGTATAAAAACGATTAATGTGGAAACAGCATTAAATGTTATCACATTTTGTGTACAAAATGCCACCTTTTATGAATTTACCTTAATATCACTTTCTAATACAAAGCCCACTTCAATTTTCCACCATGGCTCAACATTTATTTGCAACGGAAATTTGGGTAAAAACTGCATTGGATTTGGCCTTCGGAATAACTTCGATGAATTCGTTTTTAATTCACTAATAAGCGCTAAGTACTCATTACGTCCAATGCCTAAAACTCGAAGACCTGCAAGAAAATTCATAAGATTCAGGATGTACTTTATGGTATACTTGGCTCTTTCTTACAGTCGGCTGCAGTAAAATTTGGTAGAGTGTCGTAACTTTTATCATTTTTTAAAAGATTACAAATGACGTCCACGTAGTAATTAAAAGGGGTAACCCGTAGGCCTTTTGTGATGATATCCGCCAAATGGTATGGAAATAATGAGAGATGATTAATGCTCTTCTCCACCAGAAGCTCATAGTATCGCTGTTCATTTCGAAATATTGTGCGGACTGTAATAAAAAGAGTGAAATATTTTTTTATACATAAATAATTTCAACGCCATAATATCCACGAAACTCACCTAAATTTCCACGGTATCTCAATTGATTTTTTAAGCTATAATTGAACATATATCGATCGTAGTCCTTTGGATTGTTCCGTAGAACCTACAAATACGAATTTTTTTCACGTATTAGAAGATTTTTCATTTATTTTATTAATTAATTTTTCTTTTTGAAATAATAACAATAAGAATATTAAGCGTGGAATATTTGCAGTTTACAATTCCTCATACCCTTGACTGTGCGTTTCAATTTCTGGGACTATGGGGCGCAGGCTCAAGCAGAGTTCTGACAAAATCTATTATCACAAAAATAAGATTTCACAGATCGAGATTCGATTGCAGAATAGATATAACATTGTTTTTTTTTTTTTTTTCTATGAATAAAAAATAATGCTGTATAACGCCCGCATTAGGTAATATACATATTTAACATAGAAAATCATTTTTTTTTTATTTCTACATGCCATTCCGCGAATATACATGTGTCTCGTATACTACGGTCAGTCAAAACGATCTCGGAGACGCGTTGAATTCTTATTGTATAATTTTTTTATATATTTATATATAGCAATTTTTCTACGGAAGATGCGATAAGACCGTTCTTCACGTTCTTTTTTGTAGAATGTATGATACGCAGCTAAAAACCAGTCCAGAAGAGCGTTCTTAAAGCTTGCATGACTTCCCATCTAAGTCCATTTACTCATTTACTTTCTTTAATAGATAATTTTCTTCAAGAAAGAATTTTTTGAGATATCCCAAAAAATTCTTTCTTGAAGAAAATTAAGTTTAACCCGGTAAAAAGTCCAAAAGAGTAATCTCTTTTTATTTATTTAATAGATAACTGCAAAATTCTAAGAATATGTTGTATCCCTTATCCAATTCACTTAATTAGTCTATGATTTGATTGGCTACAAAATAAGTACGGTAACACCTAAATAGGGGCGCTAAAAAAATCTGGATGTAATGTGTCTGTGAATGCCTTCGTGTGTCAAAGGTGGTAAATAGTGTACTTGAGAAGCGTAGCTATAATATATTAACACATCTGCGACAGTAACTAATATCTAAGAGTTTTTTACTTCCAGAGGACGAAAACCAAACTTGCAAATAAATTTTACAATGTAAGGAATTAGTTATTCTTAATTCTCGCAGAGCTTCATATCAGTGCATATACGTGTTGAAACTGCAATTTTTTTTTAATAAAAACAAAAGCTGCTGAACCCACAAGCTACCGCTAATAATTTTTTAATTAGTCAACGAGAAAAACTAAACCTGAACATTAATTTAACTATTTCACAGCTGTATGCTAACAGGAAAAAAATGAGGATATATAAATTATTACGAGCAAAAAGCTAAATGGTAACACAACATGAACATCGATAAGAACGTAAAGATCGGAAAGTTAAATAATCAGCTTTCCCGGAAAATCAGCAATACTTTTGATCATAGACTGTAATAGATGACTCCAGCATCATTTCTGCAATATATAGGAGATGTTGCTACTTGCAAAAAATGAGATAGAAACTTTTATTTAATGGTACAAATCAAATTTTTTGCAGATAAGATAAAAAAATGAATAAAAACTAAATCAAAAGTAATATCCAATCATAGCAAACTCTTTTATTATAACAAACGGAAGACAAGTAGAGACATCTCTCATGCAACACAGAAATGACTCTGGAGACATCTAATAGTTAGTCTATAATCAAAGACCATACATATGATTATGTATAGCATATATGCAAGGATAATCGCTAAAATTGATCATAGATTTAAGAGTTCTTTTTTTATAGTAAGTTACCATTTTTTATCCCTATTGATCTAACGCCTTTTCTATACTTAGCTTCTTAAGACGAAATTCATGCTACTTTGGATCGCTACCGTTACGTCCTTGTGAGTCCATTTAATGCACTTATCAAATCGCACTATGTAAATGTTTGATTATTAGATTTTCTTATTGTGAAATCCATATTAATTGAATTAAATTAATTAAAAAATATGCTCTTCATCAATCTTAATTGGACAAATTTCAATTCTAAGTATTGACCTCGATGTAAATTACCAAGTCTAGAATTGCTTTAAAAAACAACGGAAATAAAAGCAGGATCCTAGCTACACATAGGAAGTGCAAGAAATAAAACAGCTTAGGTGTTGTGATAAACAAGAAATTGAGATTCGAAAAACATCTTCTAATTACAATACACAGAAAATCGTCAGAAGAAGAAAAATGTCTAAGGTCAGAAACATATCATTGATGCTGCAATAAACATCTATAATATAGCACCCCCCCCCCCCCCGCCCTTATTTAGCAAGTAAAGGTGCTTGCGTTAGCATAACCTGGTGAATTCTTTTCACCTGAACTGAACCATAACTCGTTCGGTTCCTACACCCAAAGTGTTTTGTTCACCGCACTGACACAGAACTGGTTCAGAACGTATGTTCTTTTCACAGCGGTTCATGTTCGGTTTCTGCTCCGGTTTTGAACTTTCTTGTTCCATGAAAATTTGTGGTTACGGTTCCGAACTAAACGTCAAATCAAAATTATTTGTTATCAGTGTGGATGTGCAAACATTTGGAAGTGAAATTATTTTGTCAAAGTGATTTATTTTTTTATTAAAATTATAAACGACGAACATTTTAAAAAGGCATTACTCGTAAATGCATCATCAAATGAGTTCTTTTCACCACAAAACCGGGCTGGTTCAGGTATTTTACTTTCTTGCATTCTTTTCACCTTGTCCCCGCTTAGGACAGGGCTAAGTTCGGTGTAGATCTGACAGGTTCTGGTTCAGTTCAGTGCATGCTCGGTTTTGGTGAAAAGAATTCACCACTAGTCACAAGACAAGTGTGTTAACAAAGTGGTTGCGCGACCGGCTATACATCCTACTTAAAAAAAAATAATCATCGAAAATTTCATTCATAAATTTTCATTAGAGCCGCATCCTCCTCATCGGCCACCCCGAACTATAAAACTAAGCTCTGCCACCGACTCCCAACATGGGGAATTTTTTTAACCGGATCTAAGGCTTCCAATATGGTGATACAAGGGATAGTAGTTCTTGATTATTAATTAAGTATTTCCTCCAGCTTACAAATCTGCGGAAATTCAAGGGCTACATATATCGGCACCTCCGCCACTCTCCTCATATCCTCCTTCCCGCCATGCTGTGCTTTGCATCATAGGGTAGGGTATCCCTTCAGCATGCCTTAATATTATAAAAAAAAAATAATAATAATGGCTGTCAGGATGCAGTTATCGCCGGGCTGGTTGGCTTCACCAGTTTTCCCTCCCTTTTACTCCTTGGTGGAGTACGGTCTGGCCGTTCATTACTGTTATAATTATACATTCGTAATTTTTGCATTCTAAACATTATCGCATGTTCCTAAAATATCTTTGAAAATATCAAAAATATTTTATTACGCTTATTCCCTTTATTAGTTTGCTGGATGTGTATTATTAAATGAGTATTTGTCCATTTGCCCCAATCATTTTAATAGAAATCCAAAGACATTTCGTAGCTTAGTGCTCCTGGCGTAGGTGTGATCGTGACCTTGGACACTAGAAATCCGGCCGCAAATAATTTCGTTGCTATTTGTTTAATAATGTTATACGATATCGGGAGACAAATCATATAATATTTCTACTGCTTCTTAAGATATGCTAATTATTCATATTTTTCTAAATATGCTTTCTGTAATAAAATTGTGAAATTTATATTAAACACAAAAGGAACGTAAGTATTAACGTGATAAAGTAGGGAACTGATTACGAACCATCTGATCAGAAATTAAGTTAATAAAAGCTTACAAAGAAAAAGAAGGTAAGTTATTATATAGAATGAGAGCAAATAAAGAAAACATTATGTGACCACGTCGGTCGGCTGCGAAAAGCAATCGAAAAAATCAAAACAAATTGTGGGCGTTTCGCAACAATCCAATCACACTCGTTATAAATCTTGATAAAAAAAAACACAGAAGGCCGTCAAGAGATCAAATGAACGAGTGTTGTTGAAATGTTATTCTAAACCAAAAACGAATCCGTGGAAAACTCAGCACTTTTCCCCAATTCTTATTTGAATTTAAATGGAATTTTTTCACAACAATATTAAAAATAAGGATATTCTTCCTTGTAAAAGTTTTCCAAACACATTATACCTGCTTCAGGTGTACTGGCAAATTTTGCCAGGCTGTATTGCTTCTTACACACGACTCAATCTCCTCATTTATACTTCCACTCATTTCTTTTCTTGTCTATTATATTTTTTGTTAAAAAATCACAAAATATTAATAAAATTCACATTTTTACGGCCACGACAAATAACACCTCTACTGACAATTCAATTGTCAGTTGTAAGAAGTGACATTTTTCCGCTAATATTTTTGTACATACCTGTACATTCCCGTGACCGATTGCATAATTTGTACCAGAAAATAAGATCTAGTACAAGAGGTCAGTTGTCATTTTCAAATTATCTTAGGCGAAACGAAAGCTGTTTCCGGTTGATAAGCTCGTTAAATCTTCTACGAGATTTGTTTATACATATTTTTTATAAAAATTTATATTCTGCAATATAATTCGTAATTTTGTAGATATAATGAATAGATAACACTATAATATCCAAACGGAAATTAATTATTGCTGAATGCCTACATTTCTTTTTATTTATTTCTTTTTTTCTTTTTCAGTAATTAAATTACATAATTAAATTAATAAAAACAAAATATTCTCATTTTCAATTCTAAATCGGATATAAAACTATTAACTAACGTTTACACTTTACTTTTCCATCTTCTCATATAGGTATGGCCAGGCCAACACAAATACGGTAATTACAAGAAGATACTGCCCTCCCACTCGTAAACAATAAAACAGACATAAGCTGTATACTGCGGTCTTTTGATTAAATGATGATTAAATGTAAATTGTCGTAACGCCTGCCTGAGCTGTTGTTAACAGGTCTGTTTAATGAGTTGCTCTATGTTACTCTAGAGCAGAAAATCGAACAGCTCATTAAACAGACCTGAATAAGTAAAAAAGCTAGAATTGGTCTAAAGGCCGCTACACACGCTCAAGCAAGTCATACGACTAGAGAGACTCAGAGCTTGAGTTGAGACTGAAGTCTGCCATGACTGAAATCTGACGAAACTATTATGTACAAGCAAACCTGCCAAGTTTGCTATAGGAATGAATTAAAGTTTGAACAAAATTCGTTGCGAGTGGAGACAAAAATTAACATCTGGTTTTGTCTAGTTCAATTCCATAGCAAAGTCATAAGTTCTGCTTGTACGCAATAGTTTCGCCGATTTCACTCATGCTCTCGCAACTCAAGTTCTGACATTCGCAACATCGCTCAGGTAAATCAACGACTTTTCTATACAAATGTCGTGTACAAAATTTCAACTTTCTACGTTAACGCGTTCTCCGAATATATAGTGAAAAACGAAATTTTTGTATGGCAACCCCCCGATTTGTCCCATTTTCAAACTTAATTTTACTTTTTTGTTTTGTTTTAAATCGATGTGCAAAATTTCTGTAGTTATTCTGTGGACAGATGAAAATGCGAAAATTAAAATAATTTCAGCGCTCTAGTTGAACGCGTTCTCGAGTTACCGTGAGGACAGACGGACGAACAGACTGACATGTAAAAACCAACATAACTTTTAATATTATGCGTAGGTGTGCAATCCATTTTGCTCTAACATCTTTATTTCTATGCGTTACAAACGGAATGACAAACTTAGTATATTCTTTAGATTTCATCTAGGGTGTAAAAATAGTCTGTAACTGCACTGTGCTGTCATGTTTTTTAGAATCTTCCAAGGAAATTGTAGTTTTCATCGGTTGAACTAAAATTTTGAAATAATTTTTTAATGAAGGTATATGCATGTAGGCGATCATCTTTGAAAGCTAAGATATAAAGCTTAAAATTACCCTTTCCGTATTAATGAAAGCCCAGGCAATGGAACGGTTTAAGTTTTAATTTGTTGTTGCTTTTCCATTAGAAGCAAAGAGCGACGTTGCAGAAATTATGACTAGCACAAACACGCATGCATTTCCTTTTCATAGCTTAGGAAGTATCTTCCGGGCTGTCTTTACTGAGTCCACCAATCCAATCGACTAAAGATGCTATATAATTTATTCCGATTCTTCAACAATGTCATATAAACCTGACTATAGTTTTCCATTATTTGTTTTTAAACCTGTCGACTACATAACATAAATGGATTGATGATATATATAAATCTAACTAACTGTTTTTCCTATTAAGTAAGATGAACTCCTAGACACAGGTCAAACGACGAAAATTTGATTATCAGTTTTTTTTAAAACACCTTCCTTTAATGCAGTTTTAAAATCTGTTCTTGCGTCCGTGCAACGTCTGACACTCTTCCATAGTTTCTTTTGTATAGATGAAGGAGTTATTGCTATCAAGGATTGCATATTATTTTATACTTAAGTTTCTCTTATAGTAAAAATTTGTGGAGTTTGCTATTGAAGTTCAAATCCTGTGTAAGATTTCCTTCATTCTGCTCTATCGAGGGGCACCTGAAAAATTTAATAGGTACTTATTTTTCCTTTTTTTCTTTTTATTGCCTTTTGCAGGACATGCAGAATACAGAAGAAACTTCGATTAAAAAATGAATTCCACCTATTCGAAAAATAAGAAGGGTATATGCACATAATTCCAATAAAGTTTCCTACCTTGATACAGCCTTATGAGTTGTAATATATGCCTCGCGTACCTTAGGAATAAATCTCAATATAATTTCCTCTGGTACACAGTCAAAGTAATTTAAGTAGCAGAAGCTATCCGAAGTAGCTAAAAACCGCAACGCTATTTTTAACTTTCCTGATAAAGATGTCTTCAGGGTTATGGTATTTTCTATTGCTTACAATAAGTACCTACTACAATTGGCCGACTGTCAATTTCATTCAAGTGATTAAAGTAAGAAGAAGTATCTATTTTTAGCAATTAACTCTTTTAGATGAAGTGACCTACAAACTTTCTGTTGAATATATTTTATAAACTATATAAAAGCGCACCATAGTGCGTCATATTTTAACTAATATCTACTATCAGAGCTCCGAATTGATCTCTCTTGCTTTTTTTGTTTTGTTTGTTACATGACATTTTTATATAAGTTCTCCGGACTAGCCACATTATAAATAAATTATTTAATGAGTGCTAAATCAAATACTCACTCCGAACGTTTCGCTTCATTGAGCGTGGTCATCGAGTATCTGCCTGAGTTGTTACATACGATTTGAGCTACGCAGATTGTACTGGTGCGTATGTTGTTGCTGTGGTTGTTGCATTTGTTATTGCTGTTGTTTGCTAACAAACATAACTCACTACGTCACTTTTTAAAAAGGAAATCTTATTTCAAATCAACCCTGAAGATGTGTTAAGGATGTTAACCTATGTTCGTGAAAGTTGGAAACTGTTGTCGCGATTGAAATTAAGTCGACGATTTATTTCAATCGCCACATGAACGAGACGAGAGAGACTTCTGCCTTTTCACAATGAATTCAATGAAGTTCTGTTGGATGGTCTAGAATATGCTCGCAAATTGCTGATTTTTACCGCTGAATCTTGCTTACAGCATTTATGTGTTCTTTCAGGCGGGTAGCAATACTTCTTTGTGTTTGCCCAATATAATATGACCCACACCACAACTACAAGGGCTGAGTATACGCCTGGTGTTTGGAGTGAAAAACAATATTTTGGTGATTGCAGGTTGTTTATCATCGTCTTGGGTGGGTAAAAAGAAGGATTTCATTATTTCAGGTCTCTAAGTACACGTGTTCTCGAGTTATCCTGTGGACAGATGAAAATGCGAAAATTAAAATAATTTTTAATATTATGCGTGGGTGTCCAACCCCAACCCATTTTGCTCCGCCATCATTATTTCTATGCATTACAAACGCAATGCCAAACTTAGTATACGCTATAGGTAGATTTCATTTAGGGTATATAAAGTATTCATTAATTTTTAAATTACATGTCTAACATCTTTGTGATCCCATACATATTACAACAAACATTTTATTATCCATAACTTGATTCAAAGGCTGGCCGAAGACTGGTTTTCTTTGGAAAAGTAATTTCTTTTTGTTCCTGGCTCTTTATAAAATTTTTCGTTACGCTTAGACCATAAACAGTATGTTAACAAAAAACATTCAAATTAACCCAAATAAAAATTACGTATTAAATTTTGAACTGTTCAATATACATATAACTAATTGAATTTCTCCTTATAATATATAGAATATAGTTTTTTATTTTAAAGAATTTTCTTTACATATTTACATTTTACTTGCATTCATTCACAATACGATTTCTTTGATTTGAAAAACGTAAATCAAGTCAAACATAAAAAATGCTTGATTAGGCTGGGTAAGACTTACGTATAAGAATAAACCATTTTCAAAATAATAAATGAACCAAATGATTGAAACACTATCATATTAAAATTCATGTATAAATTTAATAATAACCTATTTCATTTATAATTTTGCTTAAATATATATTTAAAAAAAATGACTTCAGACTAAATTTTTACAAGAGCCAAACGGAGTTGCAATTCTCTCACAAGATTCGGCATTTTTTTAAAACAGCTTTTTTCTTTGAAGCCTTTTTGGCTGGTCGCAGAATTATCGTTCCATTTGATTTTGTGAAAGTCGGACTAAAGGCACCTGAAAGCAAAAGAGAAAATAAAAGAAATAATCCGTATTCATATAAATAAGTAAATATATGAAAGTAACCCACTTATGGCTGGTTGACCAACTGGCACGATTGTATTGTAAGATTGATTCATCAATTGATGACACTTTGTCGCTAGATACCGAAAAACAGATGCAACATTAACATCTTCTTTTACAGATGTTCTTATTAAGCGACATCCTAAATTTCTAGCTAAAATTTCTGCTTCTTCCCTGTAAAATAAAGATAATAAAATTAAACTTTTGTCTCGATATAGGTAGATATGAGAGGGATACATACGGCGCTACCACGGCTTGATCAATTAAATCTATTTTGTTTTGAACTATCACTGTCGGTATTTCTCCACACTCTGTTTCAACCTAGAATAAAAAATAATTTATAAGAAGCGATTAGATGGGATTAGTTAATTAATCTCCATTAAAAGTGAGTAATAAAAACAAAATGCTTTGTTTTTACCCAGAATGGAATTGAACATTTGATTGAATAATATTTGCCTTCAATGTCTAAGATTAAAGGGTCTAACTACATATTACCAAAGAACATCTAACAAAAAGAATACGCATCTCGTATTACGACCCGCTCTCACAAATTTTACGAAAACTTTCTGCTTTTTGACGACCCGCCACTCACCACCCAGTCACCTGTGGTGATGGTAATATTACGACCCGCTCTCACAAATTGTATGAAAATTCTCTGCTTTTTCACGACTCATCACTCACCATGGTGGCGAGTGACGGGTCATCAAATCACCAGCACCAGCAGAACCAGTGCCTGCACTCCGCTTCATGCCCATGCCAAAGATATCCTAATAAGAAGATAGCACACAACCAAAGTTGGAAATTTTTCGGTTTTTTAGAAACAAAAAAAAAAAAATAGTGTCATATACTTTCATCTTTTGCATTAATGGGTGAAAGGAACTGCATTATTGTGGTGCGATTAAGACAAAGAGTTAAAAATAAAAATCGAGAGAACGTGGGATTACCCGAACGACAAAATCTTATTGAATCCCTCAAAATCCTATCGAACTATTCAGAATAATGAATTTTTCATACATCGGGTCATACTACCTCACATTTTTAAGAAAAAGATAAATTTCGCTTTAGGCAAGGTGCTGAAAATATTAGAAAATGAGCATGAGTTTCTCCCACTTAATCTCTTCAGAGCAAAACGAATGTAAGTAAAAGCATGTGCTGTTCAAATATCGTAGGAATTACACCAACATTAGTATTGCTATAAAAAACATTGTATAATTCTCTCAAAAGCGCGGGAACATTTTATGAGAGTAAAATCTGAAAACTCCGCCCCTTCTCTTTTATTCACGAAAATGAATCATTTGCCATTCTGTTTCGTTGCATGCAATCTTCGCTTTCACATTTTTTATCTTTATTCATAAAAATTTTAAAGAGAATTCGATTTTTTTTATTTTATTTTTTCTTCTTTCTTCCTTTTCTTGTCGTGTACATTTTAAATGTAAAACATTCGGAAAACTCTTCTGTGTCCTAACTTGCCATCAAGTTAAACTTTTCCCATGCATTGCATTGCGTGTTCTCTTTAATCGTTTTACTTCTTCTATAGGAAACCGGTTTCATCAAAAATGCTTTGTTTGGTTTGAGAGAATTTTAATTTACATTGCATTGCATTGAAGTGCAGTAGAAAAGGGGGAAAAGAATTGACCCACACATGATCCATGATACTTGACTTGATACTTAAAATGACTCATTTATTCCTGATACTTGACCGTGTGAACAACGATCAAGTAGAAGTTCAAGTAACATTGAAGACTTGAAAGAAATCAGAAAAATTCTGATTTTCATCAAGTATTATTATTGTGCATTCTGTGCTAATGTGCTACTTGAACTTGACAAGTTTCACTCACCGTGTGTGGGCCCAATTGTAAGACGAGCGGATGGGATGGGAATTGGTGGCCGACAAGCAGTCAGGCGGCAAAGTGAAACAACAGCAAACAGCAAAGTGTATAGTGTACATGTACAGCTATGGGGTGGCGGAGACAGAGAGAATAAAGAAATATTCTCTCAGTCTCAACTCTTTGCTTCTTCCCGTCTGTTTCCTCCCGATCGCATCAACAAATAAGGATACAACTTGTGCATTTTTAGCACTGACATATAATAAGAATGGACTGAGCCATCCTATCTAATTCCTATAGTGAAAAATGGCACAAATTTTGGCTAAAATCTATTTGACTCTTTCAAGCTCAAAATGTACACTGAACTGTAAGCAATTTTGGAAACAGTACGGCTGTTTTGATTGGAATGCATTGGAATTGACAGACAAATATATTATTTATATACGTCTATCTCTTACAAGCTCAAGCATATTTGACATCAAATCTGCAGAAGAACACATTTTTCAGTAATATTAAAAATTAGGTTTTGTGTTAATTAAAACGAGTTTAACTTCCTAAACAATTCTAATTTAATGCAATACAATTTTACAACATCTTTAGTGTTTCCAATCGACAAATAATAATAAATTATGAATCGGTGTGCATTTGTACGAAATAAAGGGTTTTCATAGCCTGTTCAATATTTGTGCCATTTTTGAAGCAAGAACGCTCAGTCCATTCTTATTATATGTCAGTGATTTTTAGAGGCCAGATGAAGCTTCTTGTTAAGATATGTTCCTTGCTATTACTGAACCAACTATTTTAGATAATTACCTGCATTTTTAAATTATAGAATTGTTTTTGCATTGTGAAACTTTTTTTTTGATTATATAATAGTATAAGTTATTTATATTTTGAAATAAATCTTTACATATCCACCACCAACGTTTGGACATCTGAGTTTAATATAGTATAGACAGCAGACAGTTCAGGGTTTCATTCCTGTCCTGATGAGATCGCCCTACACTGCTGATCGAAACACACAGTATGCTCTCAGAATTTCTTAATGAAATTTTGATTTTCGGCTTCTGAACTAAGTAGTAACTAACATCGTACCAGGCCTGTATACAGGTGGAGGATCACGTGGGTGATGACCCCCCTTCCCCTTCAAGCGGCACCATACCTTTGCGGTAAATTGAATGTGGCGCTGGGACTGTAGAATGAGTTGTAAATGTTTAAAAGGATGATTTTCGTATGGTACGGACAGAATGTGTAGCTGACGCCGACGACTAATGCTGGTGCTGTAATGCACTTTTCCCAATTTTAAATTTTAGCGGTGCTGCGTCGACAGAGCCAATCTTCGGCGACAACTAGCGCTGCGCTGGGCTGAGCGTTTGTTTGTCTTCTTTTGAGTAGTAATAGTGGAGTTTGGAGTGGGTATAATAGTCATTCGCCCGTAGCTCTTGGTCTTTTACCATGTTTACATGCAGAATTGAAAGATTGAGCCGAGAATGAGTTGAGTTTTCGAAGCGTATTAATGAGCACGCAGGGTTGAGAGTTTGAGTTGGGTCCAAATACATATAGTTGAAGTGACAGTTCAATATAACATCTTATTTATGGTAGTTTTTGTGATGGAGTTATAAAAATTATAAATTTTGTTTAAATAAACAAAATAAACTTAAGATAAATCAACCTAACAAAAGTTTCCAAAATAAATCCCAACTGTTAGCTGCCAACTCGACTACTCAATCCGCGTTTGGTTTGGGTGAAAAAAGTTATGTGTCTTTTTTTGTTATAATCGCACATTGGCACATTTTATTATTTTGAACTTTATGGAATTTAAAAAATTCTTTTGGTGCATTGGTATGAGCTACCGAATCAAATATATTTGCATTAGATGGGCCTAACATTCAACTAAATTGGAAAAAAATTAGTAATTTATCTCAATTGTTCAAGTCACTAGACCAAAAATGTCTCCGAATTAGTAGTTTGGTAAAAAATCACGCAAAAATCATTACTAATAAGCTACATAAAATCGCAGAACATACATGGGGTGATTCGGGTACCCACCCCTAAGGGTGCTCTACCTCTAGACCTCCGCTTGACACTATTCCTTGGATACCCTATATATGCAGTGTTCTTGAATAAAATTAGTGCTTGACAAATTTATGTTATTTTTTCAAATTTAGGTATAAGCAGCTACTCTATAAGAAATAGGTAGTTCGTTTGTTGTATCTTAAATCGCGAACTTTTTATAATAGCATAAATTGTGCTTGTAGTCGGCTATCGCTTACTAGCAAAAATTCGATTATTTTGTGCTTTTATTCGGGGATTTTTAAAAAAGCACATTTTGTGTTTATAATCGGACTTATTGGTTATAAGCAACACCCGCTTAAAATCACAAAAAATTGGGCCCTTCTTCATGTGCTTTTATGCGAAGATTAATGTAATCTAATCAAATATGTGGCATGCCACATTGTTTTCTGCAAATTGTACGTTTTCCTTATTCATCTAACTAACTAATTGGTCGTAAAGGCGGCGTAAACAAACATGTCCGACACGCTCGACTCTTTTTTTTACTCTCCTTATTTTTCCCTACATTGAATGCAATATTCTTTTGATTAGATGAGAAAACTTGCGTTTGATGTAGTTGTAAACTGCACGCAATAAAGAAGTTTAGAAAATCGGGAATAAAAGTCGCAGATATTAAAATAGTAGTAGTAAGGTAGTAAAAGGCAATCGTTAATAATAGAATTTGTGTTAATAGTGCGGGATCGCGTTTATCAGGGGTTGGCGCTGTACTTGATCTAATTAAAATAGCTTTTTTTGTTTTAATAATTTACCTTGAGATTTTCTCTCTTTGATAGTGAGCTAAGATTGTAAACTAATTATGTATAATCTACTTAAGTGAAATACTTAGCTGTATAGGGTTTATAAATAAAAATCAAGTAATTTATTAATTCACAGTTTTTGCTCTTTGTTGACTACCTAATTTCCCATTGATTTAAATATATCTATGATTACAACATATATAAAATCCACTTTACCTTCATTTTCCAATCCTTAACAGCTTCGAAAGATGTCCTGTCTGTAGTACTAAATGTAAGCACACATGCCTGTGCTCCTCTGTAGTAGGCTTTGGTAATTGCATCGAACTCCTCCTGACCGGCAGTATCCCACAGCATTATTCGTACATCTTCACCATCAACTCTGCGCAATATTAATATATAAAACACAAACATATTTATTATCTATTTTATTATTGTTGTATTTATTACATCAAAGAAACATATAATCTCACAGAAGTTGTAAGTGATGTATGAAAATTTATTGGAAACTTTTTCAACTGGAATTTTTGACTGGGGGTCCCCATAATAGCAACACTACTATGTAAACTAGATCCAAGCATTCCATAATAATATGCACTGCTCCCATTATCCACATCGAACAATCTTCTGTTGCCTTGAAAATTCAAGGAGAAAAATTTTTACTCTAGACGATGGATCTATGTGTTCATATGTTTCTTTGATACTCTACATATACTTAATATACTTTAATAACTGCAATCATTACACTGTGTTGCAACACAATTATTAAGAAAACGTATTCAACTTACTCGATTTGCCGCTCAAGAAAATCAACGCCAATAGTCTTTTTGTAGTCCTTTGTGTAAATACCTTTGCAGTACCGCTGAATCATTGAACTCTTTCCAACGCCGCCATTACCAACTATTACAACCTAATGAAGGATGAAATTATTAAAAGTGAGAAAATTATTATCCGCAAAATGAAAAGTTATGCCTTAAATGTGAAATTCTGATGTGTGTGTACTTAAGGCATAGATACAGCTGAATGAACCGCGCATTTACCTTAATTGCTATCTCTAATTCCTCCTCTCTCATGATGTTTTCTTGTTGCAGGCACTCTGCAGAAAGTGCTGCTGTGAAAATCTATAATAATTATGGAACTATTGCAGAGACTTTTGTGTGGTGGTATAATGTTCAATTTCAGATGCTTTAAGACTATGAAAGTCAAGTTGATAACAACCAGATAACTGGTGCCATATTTGGATGTGGTAAGCACCTGTAAATTAAGATAAAATGAATTAAGTAAATTTACACACAAATTTAGTTTAAGGTACTAAACATAATATGCTTAAAGTCAAATCATTTCAAAGTTATAAATATCAAATTTTCAATATCGTTTATTTATTTAAAAATTATTTTACTGTTTAATTGGTTTGGTGGGCAGGGCGACGAGTAACTGCATCAATCAATATGCGAGCGGATGTCATCAGTTTCCAGCTCTCTTTAGTTAAACTAAATGTGTTGGGTAGACTCTGATTTTTCCATATTATTTTGAACTTTGAGGAGCTGCAAAGGCTTTAATTCTTCAACATTCGATTTACAATATCGAATAATATGAGAAATCTACAACTGTGAGAAATTGCATGATACTGTACAGAAAATTAGCAGATATAATACCATGATTATGACACTTAGCAAAACCTGGTGATCAGATGCAGAAAAACATATTTGTTCAGACGGAAAAGGTTCTACTAGCTACCTGTTTCAAATGAAAAACTTTAATACGTTTCAAATCTACATAGATACAAAAAAAATTGACTGTATAGTGACCCAACTAAGCATAGCTACCAAATCACTTTTCAGAGGTCTAAGCAGCCATACTAGAATTGCAAGGAGTTTTAAAGTTTGATCTTCAAGAAGAAGATACCAAACTGTCTTCACGTTGAAATTTTTTACTCTCGAGAAAGTTTATTATATTTCAAGTATTATTCGGACTATTTGTTCAGGAATTGTTCTTTTCTGGGACAAGCTGTGTCTATAGCAAATGAAGTTTTTCTCTCTCAGCATCGAGAAAGTGTTATTTAAAATTATTTTCATATTTATGAAAGGCGGGCACCAAGCTGGTGTTGCGCGCCATTTTTTATTGTTCTTTTGAAATACCCTAAGAGTGAATTATTATTATTTGAAAGGCTGCGCTCTCTTAAATTACTCCTGGCTTGCAATTGGCCCTCCATCTGGGTATCTGACTGTGGACAGTCCTAAGAGACCATTGTAAAATTTTGTTATCCCAGTGGTGCACAATCAAAGCCACCTGTTGGAGTATTTTGGCGGCAACTCACTTCTGTTTTTGCGAAGACCTCGCCTGGAATCACTTTGTATTCACAATAGGGTGGCATCATATCCTCGGTTATTCAACTTTTCAAGGATTCACGGGAATCAGATAAGTTAAAACTTGCTATAACTGTATTGATTTAATTATAATAGATAAAATATTTGCATATTAAGTACATATTACATTGACGAGGGCCAATTGACCAATTGGTCATTTATATATATATTTATAAGCTGGTCCTGGTTATCTATTAGTTAGCTTAGTCATATACAGGGTGTTTCCTACATGATGATCCATAGAGCGGGACGTGATAGTACTCACCTAGCCAAAAAAAAAATTGTATGGCAGGGGGGCATATCAACCGTTTCGGAGTTACAGGGTGATTAAGAAATTATTCAGAACTTCATGACCTTTCCAACGACTGCTCATCCGGCCCCGTACCCCTCTCTTATGGTTGTCAAACTAAAAGTTTCGGATTTTCTTACCTTTTTTTACTTTGACCACTATTTTTTTTTATTTTTTTTTTAAAAAAAAAGGTCATTAACTTAACTTTTTTTCACAATTACTATATACTGGGGACTCTCTTTTTAATTTGACTTATTACACCCTACATGTTATCTGTAGCCGTTAAAGAAGTAATTGTCCCTTTACACGTCATTTTAAAGAAATATCAGCTAATTTCGGTATGACCTGAAGAGGTTGTGAGCTACTGGCTGCAGATAGCACACAGGGTATTATAGGTCCAATTAAAGAGGAGAGTCTACTGTTAATAGTTTTTATAAAAAAAAAAATATGTTAATGACTTTTTTGCAAAAACAAAAATAAAGATCAAATTAAAAAAAAATTGTAAGAAAATCCGAAATTTTGAGCTTAGACCACAATAACTCCCAAGGGGAGACTAGTACGGGGCTAGTTGATCAGTCGCTGGAAAGGCCATGAAGTTCTGTATACAATCAGCTTTATACGGTGTCCGCACGCCCTTTATTTTTTAAGATACAGGGTGTTTTGTGAAAACCTAGCATAATTTCTTAATCACCCTGTAACTCCGAAACGGTTGATATGCCCTGCCCCCTGCCATACAATTTTTCGTTTGTCTAGGTGAGTACTATCACCTCCCGCTCTATGGACTACAATTGAGGAAACACCCTGTATATAGTCGTAAGTTCTTAGTTTTTTTTTTCATAAATTTTAGATCTGTGGCATTGTCTTACACTCTTACAAGCAAAAGTATAGGAAGACCTGTTAAGTGTAAAATTATAGCAAGAATCTGTCGCGCGAATTGATTCTGGATCGGACCCATAATTGTAATTAGATATTAGATATCAATTCACAACGTATATTACTTTAAAATTACTCCGGCGAACATTGAAGTTTAATACTGTAAACTCAATTGTATTGAATTTAAAACCTGACACTCTTTTATTCCTAACAATACATCCTTCCTTAAATATTTTGCTATACTTATTATAGTTTTTCCTTCATTCATTTATACCATATATATATATTAGCTTACTTTAGCCCTGGATTGTCCATACATAAATGACATCGTCATAGAACTTGGTGACGTGAAATTCCACCTTTACGTTGATAAACTTCAATTTTATGAGGCACCTAATGTCAGTAACCTCCCATCGCTGATAGACAAGCTCAACGTTACTCTCAACAATATCTCTGGCTGGTGCCTTATCAATGATCTGGCCCTCAATCCTGCTAAATTTCAAGCTATTAAATACTCTAGCAGAGCCAGTGTTCCCGGATGATACCCTCTTCATGATCTGACCATTCCCCAGTAGTCATATCAAGAATCTTGGCCTGCTTATGGAACCCCAACTTACATGGAGGCCTCAGGTGAGCAAAATGTGCCAAAGAATTTACTATGGCCTCCGGTCTCTATATACGCGGTCTCTATATACGCGGTCTCACACCACCTGTCACAAAACATTAGGCAGTCTTTGATAATCGCTTTTATCATGAGTCTGAAATAGCTAAGCTTAACAGAGCTCTCAAATCCTGCGTACAATATATCCTCCGTCTCAAAAGGTATTCTCATATATCTCAGCTGCTACAGCTTTTCATACCTGGCCCACTTATAAAACTCGTTGAGCTCAGAGTTTTATGTCTGATTCATAAAGGAAAATGGAACCCGCTTCCAAGATACATCTTTGAGTTGTTCTCATGGATCAATCTCAATACCTTCAGATTAATATCATAACGTACGCTTACCCGGTTTGGATCCAATGATCTAATTGGTCATGGAACCTCCCTTTGGAACTCCTTGCCTAAACCTATTAGAAATACGTGCTCCGTAAAATAGTTCAAGGAGTTGGCGCTAATGCATCTTCTAGAGAGCATCTAAGTCCAGTTCCTATCTTATCCCGATAAATTCAAATTCAAATAAAAAAACAAAAAAAGTATTGAACTCACTATTTTATTTATTATTATACTTTATTATATTTTAGTCTAGTTTATATTATTCTTGTCATTACATTATATTACATTATTTTATATTATTGTATTTTATTTTAAGGTATGTAATGTGATTTTAGTCTACCTTATTCATCTATGTGCATTTTATTTATCTTATATTACTTGTTGCATTCTGTTCATTTCACTCACTTAGTCATTTATTTATTCAGTTATATTTATATGTTAACTTAGGGTAAGTCCGGGTGGGATGACCATACGGGTGAGATTGCCAACGTCGATAAATCTGTGACCTGTACGTGTACGATTGCACTTACTTGCACATTGTGTTAGTAGCAGCCGAATTTTAGAGCAGTAAAGAAAGATACGCTTACTTTGTTTAAACAAGTGAGTTTTCTTGTCAAGATAGGAATTGTACGTTGCCACAAATTTGTAGTAGAAATTCATAAATAACCTCAAATTTATCGCTTTGCTATCCTTTTGATGGCTTATACTCTGGTGGCCATCTCTCCCGTATAATTGGAAGAGATGGCCAAGATATTTGCGGTACAGACGAGCAACATTAAATTATGATTTTTTTTCTTTTAGTAAAAACGCCGACCCACTATAAGCATAAAGAAATATTAGGTAGGTGCTCATGGACTAAAGATAACTTAAGTAGCGCTCTTCGATTAATGCTGCAGCTAGAAAAGGAATCCCTAGAAAAACATTAGACAGAAGACTTAAGAAAAATGATTCTTCTAGAGGACGTATAGGTCCTGAGTCTGCTTTAGGACCACAAAACGAATTAACTTTTGCAAATCAGCTGAAAAGAATGCATAACTCCGCATTTCCTATGCGTATTTGATGATGTGCGTAGAGTAGCATTTTTTTTTCGCAGAACAACTCAAAATACCAAACAGATTCAATAAAGAAAAGGAGAGATCGAGATACGACTGGTCCGGATTCATCCCTCAGAAAAGCAGAAAGTGTCTCTATTGCACGAAATCAAGGAATGAATAGAGTAGAGGTTGAAAACTATTTCAAATTTCTTCAGAAAACTCTTGAAGAAAATAATTGGGTGAACAAACCAGGCTGCATTTATAATACCGAGGAGACTGGCCTACAACTGAATAATAAAACGGGTGTTGTAGTTGTTGAAAAAGGTTCCAAAAATGTATTAATGACTACGTGCTCAGAAAAAGGAGAAACAATATCATGCATCAGCTGTTGCAATGCAGAAGGCACATTTCTCCCACCAGCTTGCACTTTCAAGGGGAAATATAAAAAGGAAGAATACCAGGATGGTATGCGACCCGGATCCGTTATTTTTATGTCTCAAAATTCGCCTTATGTCAACACAACAATTTTTATCGAATGGCTGAAATATCATTTTATTCCTAGAAAGCCTGCGGGTAAGGTGCTATTGATCTCGAATGGGCATGCATCGCACTTAGCTCTGTGGAACTACTTGAAATGACTCGGGATGTCTTGCTGTGTCTTCCTAGCGACACGATTCACTACCTACAACCACTCGATAGAGCAGTATTCAAATCTTTGAAGTCATATTTCTATAGTACTTGTCAACAGTGGATTCGAGCTAACGCTGGAAGAAAATTAACCCGAATTCAATTCGGCCAAATGCTCACGCAAAGTTCGGGGAAATCATGCACCGTATCTAATGCTGTATCAGGATTTAAAGCAACTGCAATTTTCCCATTTAAACCCTGATGCGATTCCCGACCATGCGTTTTTAAATACGGATGCAATTATGGAAAGCTCGCAAACATCAACACCAAATAATCAGGCTTCTTTCGAGCCTCAACCTTCTACGAGTGCTAGGGTAGTTCAAAAATCAAATGTCCCTTCATCACTGATATGAGAATCCGCAAAATTAATAAATAATGTTGGTTGTAGAGAAGTGTCAACATACCCAAGTACTTCTAAGACAAATATCAATCCAGGAAATCTCCTACAACAGATTTCTACGATTCCTGCATTCCTAAAATTAAAAGAGGTTTAAAGAATCATGAAATTGTTTTAACATCATCCGAGAACATTAACGAATTGCAAGAAAGGACCCTTAAAAAAAAAAATTTAGACAAAAAGCAAGCCCAAAAGGAAAGGCTACCAGAAAAATCATGCAAGAAAACAAGGAGAATCAGTTTGAGCTCGGAGTCGGAAATTGACGTGGTTCTGAAAAGCGACGACAAAGAAAACGATTTTGATGAGAATGAATGTGTTGGTTGTCTGGAAAGTTATTATGCGACGAAACGAAAAGAAGATTGGATACGTTGTATTATTGTTTGCCCATAATATATAATTAAAAAATTTATTCTAGAAAAAAAAAATCAGTCGCCATCTCTCCCGCAGTGTCATAATATACACTGGCGATCTCACCCTGGCATTACGGGACTGATCGCCAATTTACATCTATCTGTACAGCCTCGTCGGAAATCAAAAGCTATCACATATTCTAGTTTTTAGTTTGGTAACCAGATAGTTATAATGCAGGTTTGAATTGTTTTATTTTTCGCGTTCTGTAAATATATTCAATAATTTCCCAAGGTGGCCACCTTTCCCGGACTTACCCTATTCCATTCTCTTTGTACTTTGCTTTGCTTTGTTTTGGTTTAATTTCAATTTCATTTCAGTTTTATTTTAAAAATTACTATAAGTCCTTTAATTGTACCACTTCATTTATAACTCTATTACTTGATAGTTTCTGTTGCAGCGAGTCTGTTCATTGTGCTTTTGTTGTTTTTCTTACTATTATCTATTTTATACGTTGTAACATAGCTTGGGCTGAGATTCTTTAATAAATGTTTTTTTCTATTCTAAAGAGATCTGCCCCTCTAAGAGGTCCTATAGACGCTATAGGTTTTGTTATACTTTTGCCTATCTTCCTCCAGATCTTTCTTGCTTTATTAAGTGAGCAGCAATCTAGAAACTAGCAAAATACTTTCAGATTACCGATCCAGCACAGCCTGTGATCACTTTCCTTCCAGTAAGAGAATAGCAGGTAAGATTTAAACGAACCGATTACTGCATCTTTCATTGCTTTATCAACATATCATAGTCAATAATGAGGAGAATCACACCCAAAACAGCCAAATAATCTGCCCGGCAACATCAATTCGATCAGCTCCTAAACAGAATCTATATCGTGATAATACTATTCACGATCAACGCTGAATGATCAAATAAATTAAAATTGATCTGAATCCTCGAATATCAAATTTTCGAAAGAAATCAGAGGAAATATTAGCTTGACAGTATTAAGGCAGAAAAGAAGTCAAAACTATACTTAGTCTACAAAGTGCAATTTTGTTCGATTAAAGGTATTTCAATTACAGATAAATTCAGGAATAACAATACTAGTCTGCAGTGAATATACAAAATAAAAGCCTGAGGATTGCGATGATGTCCAATTAATATTCCATGAGAGATTAGTGCAAAATATGACGAACGTTTAATTATCATAATCATGTATAGTGAATGCATGTATTCCTAGGAAAAGTTAAACAGAATTCATCGAACACCTCCTAACCTAACCTAACAATTCTACTTTTTTTTTATCTTTTGTACTACTTATTTATAAAAAAAAAATTAGAAAATTAGAAAAGTTCCCAGTTCTTCCATCAGCATTTCAAATCTCTCATCGCATTCATTATTAAATCTTTGCAATTGCAGCAGAGAAATCTTTGGCGTCATCAAGTCATTGAAACAAACCGACTACATACATATATAAAACCATTCGAATTTGAATACGTCCCGTTTGGATGTGGCACAATTGTTGTTCCCTTTTAAAGTAATTTATTGGGCTGAGATTAATTAAAAAATAAAAAATAGAAATGCTCGTTCACACGGCGTTATCTCTTTATTCATTGCTTTTTGTTACACCCGTGCAGATCTTTTGAAACCGTTCAGTTCAGAGTTATCTGCTTGAATATCACTTCATTATATATCTAGATATCTAGCGCTGCTGCAAGGTAAACCTGTTGCCCAAGTCTATTCACCTCGTGCACAGCACCGGGGGAATGTGTTTATTTGTGAAAACATATGCAAATTTTCCATATTATTTGATCTGCACTTAAGAATTGACAAAAGACAAACATCTCAAATTTCACAGTGCTGTGAATAAACTTTTGATCGCTTTATACTAGGCCCTAGAATTTTTTTTTTTTTTTTTTTTTTGTCTAACTAATTTACATAAAACTTGGTGTTCAATGCACGTTCAATTTTTGAGACGATACCAAAAATGAAACACCACACCTCTACTGGACTGGACTGTCATCATGATCTTATGGAGCTCTGTTAATTTGTGTCTAATTAAAATTAAATTTGAATCCATAAGACAATTTTAATGGTAAAATGTTTATACATACATTACATATGCATTTCTACAGTTCACAAGAAATTCTGTAATTAATGTAAAATGCAACTCTTCTTGAGTTGAGCTAGACTTATGGGAATTCGTTGCACAAAATGGCGAAGAATCATACATTGTCTCTGAACAATCTCATACCTTATAATATACGACTGAGGCATCTTATGTAAGAGATAAATGCATGTTCAGATTTTAGCTTGCAGTAAAACATCGGGAGCGTCGTCAGAAATACGAAAGGCATGACTTGGATACCTTTACAGAACAAAAAAAAAATACTTGATACAGTAGATGACCTAGTTCCAAAAGTGTGAAATGAAATTCTGGCACAAATGCCAAAATTCTTGCACTACCTTAAGTTTGTTAGGCTGTTTTCGGTTTTTTTGTTGTTTTCTTTATAAGAAATTTGATTCCAAATATGGTGTTCAGGTCTTATATCATTTTGAATTTTCTCATGATCGTAATTTATGTTCAATATTAAGTTCGCTGCAGTTTTATTTAAAGATTTTTCATTGTGAAAAAACTTATTCATAATACACTGTAAAAAAAAGTAGGATTTTTCCCTAAATTTAAGACATGTTTTCCCCTAAAAATAAATGTAATTTTTTCTGATGAAAAAGGAAAATCAGTTCAATTTCCCCAAAGTAATGGAATATTCAATGAATCTAGGTATTTGTCACCAGAAAACCTATACAGTATGTAAAATTCCCGAGCTGTTGACTTTTCTAAGATAAAAAGAAGAGAACATTCAATAAATTAGGTATTATTTTACATTTATGGAATAGTAGTGCATGGTCAATGGAGTAACAAGATATGTTCCACCTGAGTACACCGTCACTAGGGGGGGGGGGGGGGGTCACAACTAAAATGTTCGAGGAGGGGAAAAAGTCGCAAGAAGTCGCTTCTAATTTTTTTTTTTTTAATCCAATTTTCAGTTTGATTTTGAAAACCTATCGATAATATTATCCACATCAATGTTGATCTGAAGGTATACATTAAGGACTCATAACCAGACACGCCTTCTCGTGCAGAGATTGTATAAATAGATGCTGACGCAAGCGATTCTGTCACGGGTGAAGTAATTGACTGAAAGTGAGCTTGCACCTTGAGTCACATTTAAAGAATTGGGAGAAGGGGTGCATGATATGTTACTGACTATTTCTTCTGATGGGAGCTTAACCGATCTGGCTTTCTTTTGAAAAAAGTTGTCAATTGTCTTATCAGTCTTCCGCTTTACACTTTCGCTACTATTTATGCTTTCATCGCTAACTGATATATCAAGTTTATCCTTCTCCTACAACGTGAAGTTAAATTAAATAACACTACTTGAATTAATACGAAAGTACAAGCAAAGCAACGCCAACTACCGCAAAGGAAAGCGAATGGATTTTATTTTTATAGTTTTGCCTGAATCAATATAACTCTTTGGAACCATGGTAGGCCACCAGTAGTGCATGAAAAATTTAAAGAAAAAATGTCAAATCTTTCTAAAAAAACTGAATGCCTGTGCCCTTGTCCGAACCACCAGAATTAATCCACCAATTCCTTTGAACTGTTATCGGTGAATTGTTATTCATTAAAACTCTTAAGAACAATTTGCAAATATATTTCTAAGGAAACTTTAATGCTTCCCTACGAACGTAAAACATTTGAACAACTTAGGCCAATGTCGCCATGAAAAATTAACGGGTGGTTAGACGTTGATTGCATGCAACTAGGGTTCTACTGGAAGAACCATAATTTAAAATTCGTTAAGTCAGTTGTTATGCTTCTGTTGCAAGGTCTTCATCAAGTTGTCCTGTTACTGATTTTATGTCGGAAAATCAGATATGTTAAAAATTTATGAGCGCTGATCAATTTATTAGAAACAATAACGCTTTCAAATCTCGAAATTGTGTTCTTTTTCATCTATAGGAGTAATCGGTACAACAAAAATATAAAAGCATCATAATAACCGGGCTGCTACGCTTTGCGTGCCATTTTCTAAACAATCTAATAGTAAAATAAACATGTAGTATGTATTCCAAAATCCTTACCATCCTGTGATAAGTGTGATAAATGACTTTTTGACACTACATAACACACAAGAAAATTCTACGAAAATCGTACACGTTTCAAAGACGAAGACCTACGAGCGAATGACTATTGTACCCACTCCAGACTACACATTACTACTCAAAAGAAGAAGAAGTCCAAACCCAGCGCTAACTGTCGCCGCAGATTGGAAAAGTGTGTTACACTACCAGAATTAATCGCTGGCGACAACTACACATTGTGTCCGTACCATACGAAAATCGTCCTGTTAAATTTTTAAAACTCACTCTACAGTCCATCACCACATTCAATTCATCGCGAAGGTGAGGCTTTGGGGGAGGTCATGAACCCCGTGACCCTCCCCCTGTATACGCACCTGGCTCAACTCATGATCTGAGTCCACTCAATCATTGAGTCCGCTCAACACTTGAGCGGTGGTTCATCGCTCGAAATTTGAGCGGACTCACTGGTTGAGCGGACTCACTGCTTGAATGGACTTGAGCGGACTCATTATTTGAGTCGAGCGGACTCAAATCATATGTTAAATAACATAAAGAGAATCTGATTTAATAAAAATTGAAACTGAAATTTCAATCAAATAAGAAAAGCTTATAAAAAAGTCATTCATTATATTATATTTTATTAATTTAGCTTTTGCTAATTTTCTTAGCCAACATTTTTCTTCCTCTCAATATAATGTACAACTGTACTTATTCAATAATGTGTAAAGACCGTATGGTATTTTCCCATACTTGAAAATGATATGATTCAATTTATGGCGATTCTACTTACAATTATTTCCATAGAAATACTTGTGAAATATAAAGGGAAAGTAATATGCACATGAGGAAACTCAGTTTTGTGAATTGTATTTAAATTTTACAGCCGAAAATAAGTGTTAACTTCAGACTTTAAAAGTTCTTTTGTTGTTATCTGTCTATTAAGCTTGTCATTCCGTTTGTGATGCGTAGAAAAAAAATTCTTGTAGAGCAAAATGGATTGAACACCCACGCATAATTGAGAAATTTATTAATTCCAGAATCAATGAGAGTGTGGAATGTTTCGACATGAATACGCAATCCCAAAACAACAATCAAGCTACGCCATTTTGGGATTCAGATTGTGAAGATGACCAAAATTCAATGGTGGGTCAAAAATTGTTCTTGGAGTATAATTTTTCCACAGACAAAACTTCGAGCATATTTGAAAACAAACGTTTTTTGGTGATATAAAACCTTTTTACCGAATACAACACAGCACTGCCTAATAGTACTTCGGTAGAAAGATTGTTTAGCATAGGAAAACTAACGTTAACTTCTAATAGATCTCATCTAAATCACGAAAATTTTGAAATACTACATATCAATGGAAAAAATATAAAGTAAGACGATGATTTTATGGAAAAATGTAAGTACAATTTCTTTGAATTGAATTATAACATTTTCAAGTATGGTATTTTCCCTACAGGTTTTACAAGTTGTTGAATTTGTCCATTATATTGAGAGGAAGGAAGTGTTGGCTAAGAAAATTAGCAAAAGCTAAATTAATAAAATATAATATAATGAATGACTTTTTTATAAGCTTTTCTTATTTGATTGAAATTTCAATTTTAATTAAATCAGATTCTCTTTATGTTATTTAACATATGATTTGAGTCCGCTCAACTCAAATGATGCGTCCGCTTAAGTCCATTCAAGCAGTGAGTCCGCTCAACCAGTGAGTCCGCTCAAATTTCGAGCAATGAACCACCGCTCTACTGTTGAGCGGACTCACTGCTTGAGTTGAGCGATGAGCTGAGTCAAAATTTGAGTCCTTTACAGCCCTGCTTATTTGCAACCATTTTAAAAGATTTCCTATGCTTAACTTCTATGAATTAAATATGCACTTACAAACTCAACTCGATTTATTTGCTTACAATTTCTTCACAGCTATGGCAACTGATGACGCAATGAAAAAAAGAAAAACTGTTTCGTTCATACTGCGATGGAACATATCTTCTTGCTCTTTATACCATGGAATATGTACTTACAAAAATATTTTCGTTAATACAATTCAGACATTGTTTTTGAAAACAATTCACATATTGTTTTACAATATTTTTTTGAGCATGCCCAGCGCACCAAAATAACCGTACTACTTATAGTGAATTCTTTTCGGCGACTTGTTGTAACCACCACCACTGAATCTATCATTTGCCGGCTCTTTTCTTCCTGTTACACCGGTAGGGAAGAAAAGGGGACGAGAATAGCAGATTCGGGGCGGTGTTAACACCAAGTCGTAGAAAAGAATTCACTATTAGTAGTATCGCTACGAAGAAATGAGCTATTCAGCTCATTCTTATGTTTTTTAAAGGTTCGATACTCGTACATCATCTATTCCCTTTCCTTACATTTTAGGGATATTCCCTACATTTTTTTTTGGAAATTCCCTACATTTTCGGGAATATTTCCTTATTTTGGGGGGGGGGGGGGGGGGGGGGCAAAAAATAAATTTAAAAATACCCTACTTTTGAGGGAATGTTAAATATAAATACCAAATCTACGTTTTCCAAGATTGGGTTGGAAAATACCTAGGCTTTGTGGCACAAATTGCTGCCACTCACTTTAGGGAAATTTTTGTTACTGTGTAGGCTATACTATGTATATCTGACTGATTTTGAAATATGTTACCAAGATCAATGTCCTTAGAAATTTCAAATATACATATAATCGCCACTGAACTTTAATTTTGAAGTTATTCACAAAAATAATGTTTCATAAAACTTTCCGTTCTGCTTGTGGAAGGAGAATGATTTTTGCTTATATCCACAAAACTAAAGCCTCAAAACTATAGCTGGGGTTATATGTAAAAGTGAAATTACTGAGGACACATAAATTTCAGGTCATCAAGATTGGTGAGATACAGACCATATTCTAAATAATTACCTAAAAATGTCATACAATTGAAAAATTATAAAAACCAAATTCTTTATAATGCAGTAGTGAATCGAAGTGGTGAGCAATCACTCCCGGTCATATTCTCGAAAAGTAGTGCATTTAAAGATCATACACAAATTAAGTAGGAAATTCACCTGTTTCCTCATGATTGTATTTTGAATTAAGAAATGTTAAACTTTCTATGACTGTTTTTGTTTTTTTGTTTGTTTTTTTTTTGTTTTTGTGTCAAGTCGTGTGATTTTAGATTCAGCTAGACAGTGGTTCCCAACATGGGGCGATCGCCTCCAAGTGGGCGATTAGGGTTATCAGGGGGGCAATATATAAGTGGTGGGCGATTTGGGGGCGATGAGTATTCAAATGAGGAAAAATTCAAATAGCACTGTACAGTAGAAGTTGCCGAATTCACTGCACTCACCCCTCTCCACAGTCCCCACAAGTCTTTGCTCAGCGCGGCTGACTGGTGACTAAACCCCCAAGCGAGCAACCGATCTTGACAAAAGTCCTCTCGCTTTTTTTTTTTTTTTTTTTTTATATTATTAAGCCAAGCTCAGGGGATACCCTATGATGCAAAGCACAGCGTGGCAGGAAGGAGATAGGGAAAGGATTAAGGGATATGAGGAGAGTGGCGGAGGTGCCGATGTATGTCGCCCTTAAACTTTTGCAGGTTGTATGCCGGAGGAAAGACAGAAGATGGTAGACTGTTCCACATTCGCACAGTTCGGGATAAGAAAGCATCACGGAATTTAAGTGTACGGCCGAAGGTAATTTGAAGGGTAAAAGGATGAGCGCGGGATGCAGCGCGGGTATTGCGTGCAGGAACTATTCTACAAGGGATCAGACTAGATATTTCATCAGAACATTGGCCATGCATATAGCGATAAAGGAGCGAAAGGCATCCAACATTGCGACGGTGCTCGAGCGAGTCGATATGACGAGTAATTGCCACATCGCCAATGAGCTTGCAGGCTCTCTTTTGGACAATATCCAATGAAGCTAAGGCTGTGCGACCAGCCCCGGCCCAGATATGGGAATTGTATTCCATTCTGGGTCTGATGTAGGACTTGTAGAGGAGCGCTATATTTGATGGGCTGAAATATTTCTTACACCTTTTCAAGAAACCAAGACATTTGGATGCTTCTTTGGCAACCGAGAAGATGTGATCTGTCCAGCTTAACTTACTGGAAATATTAATGCCAAGAATTCTTAGTGACGGTGATTCAGAAATTAATGCACCATCAAACGAAACGGGAGTGGTTAAGTGATGGTCTTGTTTTAATGAGATGAGACAGCTTTGGGTCTTAGATGCATTGAATTCGACGCGATTCACTTTGCCCCAAGCGAGAATATTGTCAAGATCGTTATTCAATGATCTAATCATGCAAAGGAGTATGCGAAATCAAGGGTACTGTCATCAGCAAAGCTATGGATAGGATTGAAAGTAAGGGAAAGCAGATCATTAATGAAGATTAGAAATAGAGTCGGAGAAATAACAGAGCCCTGGGGGACACCGGCATTAATAGGATGAGGATCAGATATAACGCCATCTAATACAACTCGTATTTGGCGACTAGATAAAAAACTTTCAATCCATAATAGAAGAGGAGGGGAAAGACCAAGTGCTTTGAGTTTGGCTAAAAGGGCTGAATGCCAGACTCTATCAAAGGCCTTTGAAATATCTAGAGCAACGATTTTGGACTCACCAAAATTGTGAAGACTACGATTCCAACGTTCCGTAAGAAAAGTCAGCAGGTCTCCAGATGAGCGTCCGTGCCGGAAGCCGTATTGGCGATCGTTGATTAGCTGATTGGTTTCCAGATACTTCATTAATTTGGAGTTAATGATAGATTCAAAAACCTTTGAAAGAATCGAAGTGATTGCAATTGGTCGATAATTTGAGGGATCGCTACCCTCTCCTTTCTTGGGAATAGGCTGAACGTGAGCTAGTTTCCAAGCAGTTGGAAATTTTCCTGTCGAGTAGGACAGGTAGAATAGTTTGCGCAGAGGTTTAGCCAAGGATGAGGCACAGCTTTTAATTAATAGGGGCGAGAAACCATCAGGGCCTGCGGCTTTAGAGACGTTGATTCCTTTAAGGACCTTGAACACATCCCTCGTACGGATGTGTATTGGCTCTTGTACACATCCGCACGGGGGATGCACGACAGGTGCCTGTGAAGTGGGTGGAAGAAAAGAATTTGATGCGAATCTAGCAGCCAAAATATTAGCTTTATCCAGGGAGTCAACAACCACTTCACCATTATTAAGTAGTGAAGGTATAGAGGAACTGCTGAAGTTGTTCCTGATGGTTTTGACCAGGGACCAGAAACCTTTACTACCTTTGCGGCTTGCCAAGATTCTTTGTCTAACATTCTGGTCAAAAAGAAATTTTTCTCTCTGGATAATGGACTTGCAGGTGTTCCGTGCAGTCTTGTAGATTCCTTTCAGTTCTGGACAAGGATGCACTTGATAGGCGCGAAAAGCAGACTCTTTCGCTTTTATAGCTTGGTTGCACTTATCGTTAAACCAAGAGCGATTTTGCTGTTGTTGAGATCTGCTGTAAGAATACGGAATATATTCACGCATGCCTAGACTTAGTATATTACTAAGTTCTAATGTGCATTCATCAGCATCCCTCGAAGCAAAACAGACCGACCAATCTATATCTCTAAGATACTGATTGAGGCTTTCCCAATCAGCGTTCTTATAGTGCCAGAGAAGCCTACTTGTAGGTGGAGAAGTAGGGCGGCGCAGAGTTGTGGTGATAAATTGAGCCGTGATTAGACAGTGGTCTGAATTACCAAGAGGGGAGCCGACTGAGATGGAATATTTGTCAGGGTGAGATGACAGAAACAAATCTAGTAAATTGGCCCTATCTCCAGCTGCATCAGGGATTCTCGTCGGTGCATCCACTAGCTGATGCAAATTAAAAGATTCACAAAAAAGTTCAACGAATCGGCCCGAAGGACTTGTGGTAGAAGAATGTCTGAGCCATGGTATGTTATGGACATTAAAATCGCCTGCCAGGATGATTTTGGAAGAGGGGGAGACAGAAAGCAGATGATCGATATTGTTGGAGATATTGTCAAATGCGGATACCGTGTCGACATCAGACATATTTGGGCTGCGATAAAGGAAGCAAAAGTAGATGATGTGCCTGTGAAGTTTGAACCTAATCCAGTTGTAATTAAACTCGGGATTGGCAGAAGGTGGAAAATCTTTTAGAATGGTAAAGGCCACATCATTCCGAATATATATTGCGATCCCCCTATGTGGAGAAAAAAGAGGCACTAAGCTATAACCAGGGACGTGATATTGATTAGAATCAGCATCAGAAACGACCTTGGTTTCACTTAGCGCAAGAATTGCCGGATTTTTTGATTGAAGGTGGCAGTACACCGAAAAACGATTTGCCCCCAATCCGCGAATGTTGCAAAATTCTAAAATAAAATTCTGCATGTTCAAAGCAAAAACAACAAAAAAGCAGAAGAAAGAGCGACACACAACAACACAAATATTTATTTAGGGCAACCAGCTGCAGTCAACGACACAGCGAGCGCTTCCTGCGAGGTGTCTTTGATCGCTAAATGTGGTAAGCCTCATACAATTGGCGAAACTCTTGTTTTACCGGCTACCAAAAAAGATTGTTGAAATCATGCTAAGCGAGGGCCCTAGTAATAAGATAAGTCAATCGGTTCCTTTGAGCAAAAATACTGTTTCCAGCCGAATTGACGAAATCGGACGTTGAATTCAAACTCGCCAATTTGTTGAAAAAAAAAGTAAATTTTGCATTGCAGATTGATGAATCAACTGTGAAAGATAACAAAGCAATTTTATTAGCTTATGTGAGGTTTATCAATGAACAAAAGGAAATTACGGAGGAAATGTTCTTTGCTAGACCTTTGATCACTGATACTAAGGGATCGTCGATTTTTAAAGTAGTGCAAGATTATTTTGCCAAGTCAGGTCGTTATGCTGAGTTGCTAGCCCACTTTAAGAAAGAAGTGCCACAGGTCATCACTATTAACTGTGTCATTTATTGTCAACACGTAGCTACGAAAAAATTGAGTGGTATCCTGCATGAAACCCTACAACTGGTTATTACTGGTGTCAACAAGATCAAAGCTAATTCCCTCAATGACCGTCTGTTCCGATATCTTTGTCATGAAAATGATGAGAAATTCGAATGCTTGCTTCTACATACGGCCGTGAGGTGGTTTTCCAAAGGACACGGTTACCGAGTTTTTCGATACGTCTGATCCTGTTTTAAGTGAGAATTTGAAGCAACGCAAGTTGGAACTTGCGTACCTTACAGATATTTTACAAAAAATGAACGAAATCAATATAAGGCTTCAAAGAAACAAGATGAACCTTATCAAGACTAAATGAAATATTTCATCATTCGTCACCAAGTTTGATATTCACAAGGTGAATATTGACCATAAAGAGCTGATTCAGTTTCGATCCTTAAAAAGTGTTCAGTGTCAGATAACGAGACTCCTGAACTCCCAGAAAACAAAATCATAATTCTTACTGATCACCTTGACCAGTTAAAAATTGTCATGAAAACAAGATTTGAATATTTGCCCTTACAAGTTCCGGATTGGATTATTTCACTTCTTTGTTCTTAAAAAAAAATGTATCTAATTTTTAAATTTGTCGCCAAATTTTTATTGAAAATGATTTAAATATGAAAATGCAATGATTTTGAACTAAATTAAACAAATTTTTAACATAAGCGTTTTGAAGTTAATAAGCAGAAAATAACGTTTTCCGATTTTTAAAATTCTACTTATATCTACGACAACTTTGACGCAATAGATTGCTTTACCTGGATTTTACCCATTAAGAATGCAATCTATTGCGTCAAATTTTCATAAAAATAAGTAGAATTTTAAAAGTCGGAAAACGTTATTTGCTGCTTATTAACTTCAAAAAGCTTATGTTAAAAATTTGTTTAATTTAGTTCAAATTTGTGGCAGCTTCGCTCTGCAAAACAGAGATATTAAAAAAAAATCATTAAATTTTCATTTTTAAATCATTTTCAATAAAAATTGGGGGATAAATTTAAAAATTTAGAATACGTTATTTGTTGCTTTATGTGTTTAAATAAATATTCCATTAATCAATTTGCGATTTATTCAAAAATCTTAACGCCCCACCCCATCTTGCGAATTGTGCACCGAGCTGTCCTATTTATGACAGCGACCCAGCCTTAAGACCAATTCTTAACTGAATACCCTTATGTGATTTCGTATGGTCACCAATCAGTGCAAATTTGATCGTTGAAGTGGTTTTTCGCATATATTTCTAGAACGGTTCATTGGACAGTAAAAATTACCAATTTCATAGGATTTTGTATTCTGAAGAATTTTTCAGTATCATAAAAACATCTAAGACTGATCGTTTTCACAATATTCGTAAAAATCTTAAATTTTTATATGGCAACACCAAGAAGGGGTTGCCTGATTTAGCCTATTTGTGAAATTTTATTTACTATTTTTATGAAAACACTGTGTACAAAAATTCAGCTCTCTACGTTGACGCGTTCGCAGGCAGTGTCCAAATATATAGTGAAAAACGAAATTTTGGTATAGCAACCCTACGAGAGTTGCCCGATTGGTCCCATTTTCAAACTCATATTTACATTTTAATAAAAAAAGCTGTGTGCAGAGTTTCAGCACTCTAAGTGAAAGCGTACTCGAGTTATCGTGGTATGACGTAAGTTATACCCCTTTTTACCTGGTCTTTCTTGCCATCTACCACAATTTTCCCACTAACCAAAATGTCTGCCATTTTTACCATTGATCATGAAATATGATTATCTGCTGCTACACCAAAAATTCAGCTTTTATGAAATCAACCGATTGTTTTAAGCCTTCGTGGCCGTCCCGCAGTGCCCTCCACCAGTAGAAGCCAGGCAGACTTCCGAATAAGTTATCAACGATGTTCAGAGAGTATGAAAAGATGGAAAATTTTGCTTATAAAATGACGTAAATAATTTGGTCACCAGCACTCCGTCTATATAGTTTGATTTAAATGGGAAGGAAAAAATATCCTATATAAAAATTATATTTAATTTATATAATTATAATAGGTATGCAGTTTTACACAAAACGGTGTTTTATTATCCATCTAAAAGAAAATTTCATAGACTTAAAAAAAAATAATAAATAACTTTAGTGAATAAATAATATAATAAATTTACTAGGAATTTAAAAATTATTAAGATTAGCAGGAGAAGTTAGGAATTAAATTTTATTATCGAAGCCTGTTCCATCCATCAGCCTTAAACCTTAGACAGACTGTCTTCATAATGAGTTAATTTTTGTCACATACATGAAATCTGTCAAGGACCCATTTGTAATATTTCACTTCATTTTCAAACGGAGCAAACTTTATTCCATTTAGTGAAATTCCAGTAAAATTTATTGAAAAGTAGAAAGATTTTTCAATAAAGTTACCAGACACAGCCATCAACTGATCATGAATATACTATCTGTGCGGGTTTTTTTTCTCTTTTTAGCCTCTTTCAACACAAACATTGTCTTCTTTCTAAATTTTTTGGAAATGCAAAATCTCAAATTTTCTTGATAATATTTAATTAAATTTTTGAACACTCGCATCTCCCATCTTTACTCACAGTGAGAAACTGTCACTGATATTTCAAATGACCTAATTTTCATGTCACATCTTCATATTCTTGAAACGACTGAATTTTAAATTGAGTCATTATGGAGACAATCTGTCTATTATTTATTAAACATGAAGATATAAATCAGATTAGCAAAATTACATATATACGTATTAAAAACGAGAATGTGTGATAGCTAGAAGAAAATACTTTCGGGGCACTGACCTCATGATGAGAGAGGCTTCGCAGTTAAACATCCAAAATTCGAGAGTGCAAGTACACAAAGGGTAAAAACCCGGGTAGCCCTGTAATGCCATCACAAAACAATGTCGAAAATTTGTCACTGACAAGAGGAAATTATTGTGAAAACCACTGTCACTGGCAGTAACAAGGTAGGTATGACTGCTATGAACCACGGTCGGCCATATTGAGCGTCACGGTATTACACGATTATGTTACAGCATTATACCGGGTGTTTCTCCTTAGGAAGTCAATAGAGCAGGAAGTGATAATACTCACCTAGCCAAAATTGTATGGCAGGGGGGGGGGGGGAATATCAACCGTTTAGGAGTTACAGGGTGATTAAGAAAAAAAGCTAGTTTTTCACAAAGAACCCTGTATCTTAAAAAATACAGGAGTTATGAGGTCAAAACTAAGAATTTCGGAGTTTTTTACCTTTTTTTTTACTTTCACCTTTATTTTTTTTTGCAAAACGGTCATTAACATTAACATAACTTTTTTATACAAACTATAAACTGTTGGCTCTCCTCTTTAATTTAACCTAGTATACCCTATGTACTATCTGCAGCCGTTAAAGAGTTGTTACCTCAAAACCTATTCATGTCGTACCGAAATTAGCCGATATTTTTGTAAAATGTCATGTTTTCAGTCAGTAAGGGAACAAATTTGGTTTGAGAATAGCTTTCAGAATAGTCACATTCTTGGAGCGCTTGTAGGTAGCCGCAGCAGCCTTGGAGCGATTTTAGGGAATACAGAGGGAATCAAGATAAGGGCTTTATTAATAATTTCAGTTTTATTCTGATTAAGCCTCATTTTATTTTAAATCAAATTAAATTACAGAATGAAAATTCTCCTGTGCTTTCAGATGCATATGAGTTCTCTTTTGCCAACAAAAAAGAGATAGGTTATGAATAAGTTTAAACTCAGAGAAGAGATCTACTTCCACAAAAATTCCTTTGGCTATGGTAAGAGAGCGCTTCGGAAAAGATATTTTCTTGTTATGGTGTGGAAGCGCTTCCCTTTACAAGCGCTTGACATATTTCCCGCTGGGTATATACAGGGTGTCCCAGATTAATATAACTATATTTTGGCAAATGATTCCTCTCGTCCAGATAAGTAAAAAGATTGTCTGGCGGGAGGGGGGGGGGGGAAATGTCACCCTACTGAATTACAGGGTGATTAGTAAAAAATAATCTTTTTCACTAAACACCCTATATCTTGAAAAGTACAGGGTATACGTCTATTTTAAGACGGTATTGTATGCAGAACCTTGGAATCTTTCCTATGAAGTTAAATCACCCCCGTACCTACCCCTCTCCTCTCCATAGTTATGACGCTTCAAATTCAAAATTTCAGTTTGCTTTATTGCTAAATGCATGGTCAATTTTCTGATGAAATATCTAGTCTGATCTCTTGGGAGTATAATTCCTATAATTCCTACACGCAATACTCGCGCTGCAAATCGCACACACATCCTTTTACCCTTCTACTATATCTTCTGTTTTTCCTTCGGCATACAATATGCGGAAGTTCAAGGGCGACATATATCGGCACCTACACGCCACTCTCCTCACATCCCCTAATCCTTTCTATATGTCCTTCCTCCCAAGCTATGCTTGGCATCACAGGGTATCTATCCCCTGAGTTTGTCTTAATAATATTAAAAATAAAATAGTCGCACGATATTGTCAACAAACACAACAACAAATGTCACAAAACTTATTAACATTACTGGGACAACCTTAAATATTGCTTATGTGATATACTATTATGTGACAATTGGCGTCAACCCTGACCACAGTTTTAAATCATATTTGTCACATAATTTTGACGAAAAATTTTGAAAACAATTTGTCGCTTATATGTCATATCTGGCTGCACGGGAGCACTTTCCATCAGACACTTTGACTCTATCGAGAGCCAATACAACATCTAATATTGTGATTGATAATTCTATTAAAGTCACAAGAGAGCATTATCTATGGTATACAAATTCAAAAATAAAACACAAGTGTGAGCAAATCCCCATTGTCTGGAATTAACGATATCATTTTTTTTCGAAATTCTCACGTATCAAGTTCTTTCTTGCCACATTTATCAGCATTTTTCAACCAAACTGGCTTTACATATAAAATATGTTTGTGCGATTGTACATAATACATACTAGAAACAGAAAAAAACAGAAAATCAACCTATACCTATACTATATTTTGATTTGTCATTGACTTTTTAATATATACTTTGAAACAGTGCCTAAGATGGCTTATTATACAGCTATAAAAAGCAACTTGAGTAATTTTTCTACATACATATAAATTGGGAACAAAAATGTTGTCTAATTTCCCATAAATCTTTTGCAAGAAGTAAATTATCGCAAGATTTATTATGAGACAAATCCATGAAGAATTTCGCGCGCTTATTGGCCAAGTAATAACAATTTTCAAGGTAGCAACAAAGATATTAAATTCAATTTAGCATACAAGGCATGCGCAAAGTACCTTCAGATAATGTGCTATGACTATGGTCGCGTACATTTTGTATCATTTTCGTTAACTAATGGGAATAAGACTGTGACAACGGTTTGAATTTCTTGAGCGAAAAGTTGTTTGGGGGACTCACATTTAAGCTATACGTTGTGTTTGACAATTCTGTAAACATCTATGAATGTATTTATTTATTTTTCCACGCTAGAAATAGTATAAGTGGTACATAGAACGAAACGTATGCTTGTCGTGATTACGCATATCGAGTATGGCCGACGCGGCGGTTATTTTACTGCAGCAACAACATGTAAAACAAGTAAGAATTTTCTTTTGAACCGGATTTATAATCAAGAACTCTTACTGATATCCATTGAGATAAAGAAGGCCATTACTGCAGATTTAAGTGGAATTGCAGAATGTTTTTTTTTCTTTTCTAATCTGTTCTACGGAGTGTTTTGCGCTTGAGATTATCAATTTACCGATCTGTTTTAATTTATGTAGGTATGCCATAGTAATGTATACTTACTGGGCTCGCTCTAATTTTTATAGTCCAGATCAAATGAAAATGAAATTATATACCTAGTATATAATGTATATTAAGTTTATAGTAGCATAAATTTTTGTAATGCATAGAAAACGTAAAACTTTTTTTTTAACATATTCTCCTAGTATCGAATGGATAATTGGATGAAGCTCACATTACGGTTATAGAACTTAATGAAACCAGATTGTATGATGGTGGAGAAGAAATTTGATATGATGTTGACAGAGAAACATTGACATGGTGTTGGTTCTGTGAAAATATAGACCTTGGAGGCTCTGTACCTAAGAAGTTTTCAGCTTAAAAGACCTGCTACATAAGTAAACTGTTCTGCATATTTTCGCACTTTGACAAGTAAATATCTTTTGTGGTTCTAACCAAGCTTCCGTATGTTCCGTACAAAAGAAGTAACAATTTTTAACAGTTTCGAACCGAGTTTTTATAACAAACCTACTGTAATGCTATACTGAACCGTATTATTAAAAAGACGTCTCCAAAATTGGGACTGACGCTTTGGAGGGAGCAAACACTTATGGTACTTGGAACAAGTTGGAACTGTTACATGCATCCACACATAACCAACATTGGAAAAAACATTTTTCAAACATTTGACAAACAACTTATAGGCAGTTGATAAATGTTTGACAAATGTTTGACAAATCTTTGTCAAATGTTTGTGAAGCATTTGTCAAACATCTATTAGGAAGTTTATGTGAAAATGTTTTCCAAATGTTTAGTTTTAATCATATATTCTCGTCGTACTTTCCTCAGCGTTCCTCAAGGAGATGGCAGAACAGAAAAGTTTAAGGTAGAAGATTACAGTACAGTCGTGATTTATTGAATGATAAATTGATGATCTTTCCGATTTTCGAAATTTCGTAATAATCTAATAATTCTATTATTTTTATTATATTCCCATTCCTCATTCATGATTAAGACCTTCTTATTAGAAAATTCCAAAATGAACTTTCACTATCCACAGCTGTTCAAAACTGACTGAAATTAATCTACTGGATTAATTGGATTAAATTAGAACTTTTTTAAACATTCGTTAATGTAAAATTTGCGTCTGCACATTCAAATGTTTAAAAATGTTTGACAAAATGTTGTCAAACATTTGGAGAATATTTGTTTTGTGTGGACGCGCCTTTAGACATGACTAATGTTGAAAGCAATAGCGCAAAAGCAAATTGGTGCTCTTGTACAAACGTTACGGTGATTGTAGATACATTTATAATCAATACCAGGCTAGATATGGACAAATTTTAACTGAATATCAACAATCAGTCCAGTCAGTAGGGGTTTTTGCCCTACAAAAGGTTGTTGTGATTTTTATGTTATTTAGTTCGAGGCTCCGATGAAAAATCCAAGTTTTCACCCTTGGGGGCGCCGACGCGGTCAGCCATCTTGGATTAAAGGTACCAAATTTTTTTTTTTTTTTCAAAATAATTCCTCAACGGTTGATCCTACGACAAAAATAAAAAAATATAAATTTGAAGAAGACTAAATTCCTTAAATTTTTTGTGTAAACACATTTTTTGTAAGTCTGATGTGTAACGAGTTACAGTGGCGGAAACGTAAACATTCTTTCAAAAACATGTATACATGTAGTACCATTTATACAGCGTGTTTCGTCCATGGTGGTCCATAGGACAGAAAGTGATAGTAATCACCTAGTCAAACTAAAAATTGTATGGAAAGCGGAGGCCGGCATCTGAACCGTTTCAGAGATACAGGGTGATTAAGAAAATTCGCTAGTCTTTCACAAAATACCCTGTATTTAAAAAAATATGGAGTGTATATTCACTTACAGAGCTCATTAGAGCTAATTACATGATGATGGCGGAATGGTGACTGCATGTTTAGAGATTTATTATATGCTACGGCATCATAGGGGGTATCCCCTGAGCTTTGGCATCACCACAAAAAAAAAAAAAAAACAAAGGACATGTAAGCCTTCTGAATTATTATAATTATTAGCTCTCTTTAGTTTATCTAATTTGAAAACTCTTCTGACCTTTTTATACCCTAGATGAAATCTATAGGGGTATACTAAGTTTGTCTTTCCGTTCGTAACACCTCGAAATAATAATGGTAGAGCAAAATGAATTGGACACCCACGCATAATATTAAAAGTTATTTTGATTTTTGCATGTCCGTCCGTCCGTCCGTCCGTCTGTCTGTCTGCGCGCACGATAACTCGAGAACGCGTATACTTAGAGAGCTGAAATTTTGTACCCGAACTTTAAAAAAAAAATTAAAAGTAAGTTCGAAAATGAGACAAATCGGGCAACTCCTTCGTGGGGTTGCCATACAAAACTTTCGTTTTTCACTATATATTTGGACACTGCTTGAGAACGCGTCGACGTAGAGAGCTGAAATTTCGTACATGATGTTTTCACTACATTAGCAAATAAAATGTCAAAAATGGACTAAATCGGGCAACTCCTTCTTGGTGTTGCCATATAAAAATTTAGGTTTTTTACGTATACTTTGAAAACGATGAGTCCAAGACATTTTTATTGTACTAAAAACTTCTGCAGAATACGAGATCCTATAAAATTGGTTATAATCATTTTTTCTGTGCGACAAACCGTTCTGGAAATATATGCGAAAAAAACTTCAAAATCAAACTTGAATAGATCGGTGACCATACGAAATTTAATACGGGCATTTATCTAGGGTATCATAAGAATTGGTCTTAGACCAATTCTAGCTTTTTCACTTGTTTATAATAACTTTCTATCAACTTACACACCCTTGACTCAGAAAGTTTGCGTCTGAGCGCCTGAGAGTGCCGTTCGTGACGAAACAGTTTTAGGGTAGTAAACGTGGATGGATTTAGATGGATTTTTTTGATTTAGAATGACTGAATGGAGAGCTTTCCGATGGAATAAAATTTTCTTACGTGTTGGAGGATTTTGGGGTGGGGGTGTTAACTACCACCCCTTTAGAGTGCTGTTCCTGACGAAAGAAGGAGTTTTACGGTAGTAAACCTGGATGGATTTACATGGGGTGTTTTGATTTAGAATGGGTGAATGGGGAGCTTTCCGATGGGGTAAAATATTCTTACGTGTTGGGAGATTTGGGGTGGGGGTAGTAACTACCACCATTTGAGAGTGTCGTTCGTGACGGAAGAGTTTTAGAGTAGTGTACGTGGATGGATTTACATGGAGTTTTTTTTATTTAGAAAGAGTGTATATGGAGATTTAGTTTAGAGTTAAATTTTCTTACGAGTTGGGGGTCTAGCGGTGGGTGTTAACTACCAGTCTTGGGGCAGTTTAATTTAGGCCGTGCATGATTTGAGTCGAGAATCGAGTTTCGAGAGTCGATTTTCGAAAGTCGAGTGTCAAGAGTCGTCTTTCGAAAGCCGATTTTCAAGAGTCGAATTTTGAAAGTAGAGCTTCGTGAGTCGTTTTTCGAGAGTTGAGTTTCGAGAGTATGAATAAAAAGTAGAAAACAAAATATGTATATTAAACAAACTTTTAAAATAAATAACTTTTGTAAATAAAATGCACTAATAAGTAAAAAATAATTTTTTTCTTTCTCAGTGATATTAACAAGAAAATTTTAATTTGCAAAGTAAGAAATGCTACAACTCAGATTAAATCTTAAAAGTTTGGGCAAGAATCGCAGTTAGACAATTGTGATTATAGTTATGGATGCCCAAACTATTAAGATTTAAGCTGAGTTGTAGCATTTCTTATTTTGCAAATTAAACTTTTCTTGTGTATATCACTGAGAAAGAAAAAAATTATTTTTTACTTTTTAGTGCATTTTATTTTCAAAAATTATTTATTTTAAAAGTTTTTTTAATATATTTTTTTTTTCTGTTAAAAATTTGCTACACATAACGATCTTAATTGTGTAGCTTTCATTTTAAGAATAAAATTGGAATTGAAATTGAAAACAGAGTTCAGAAAATCTAGATCAACTTTCTGCAGTCAATTTTACGTCAAAGCATTCTCCCAAAAATATATTTCGTAAAGAAGAGCAAGGAAAAAATGCCACTAAATTTGTTACGAAAGTGTGTAACAACTTGGTGTCCAGATCATAAAGTAGGTTTTTGCCTTGGGAAAGATTACCGAACTTACCGCACAAAACAAACCTTTCTAAATATCCATGTATCATCATAAATATGCTTATTCTTATTTCTTACTGTTTTTCTACCCATTAAATTAACTGAAAATTATATGTGCTATTTAAAAAAAAAAAACATTTCGTAATTTTTTGTCCATTTGAAATCTAGTCCTATAATCGATTGAAAATATTTTCATACTGAAATAAAATAATAATGAAATAATCTTCATAAACAAAAGGCAACTGAAAATAATAATTGCAAAGAGTGAATTTATTTACTAATTAAAAAAGAAAACAGACCTATCGTCGCCACCACATTAGTCATGCACGATAAGAGAAGACAATTACGTAAATAACTCAACGCTTAACAATATAAAGTGTTTGCCAAATACTCTCCTGTCCAGACGAAGGTATACCATGACCTTCGAATTCTTTAGACCTTGTCCATTTTGTAATTAAAAAAAATTAAGTTGATTGAATTCAGGATCTATCAACAAACATACTTCACATTTCATATTCTTCTCTTCAATTTTCAGTGTGAAGGCTGTTGTTGAGATCTCTACTAGCACCAACTTAGTTAGTCAAGTGGTGTTCATTTCTTCTGATTCCACATACCTCTGCATACCTACCTACCTAGCTTTCCGAGATTATGGAAGTTCGCAGAAAAAGATTCAGCCAGATTACAGAAAGTTCACTGACCTTTTCTTCCACAAATTTATCACCCAGAGTCTTCATTGAATCGAACAGCTTTGGAGGCCCATTAAACAACTACTTACTGAACGAATCATACTCTGCAGATATTGAAAAGATTGAAGTTTTGCAGTCTCCAGTTCGGTGATGATTTGCTTGTTTATGTTTACTCTTACCTTTATATTTCAAGTATTTATAAATGGAAATTTTTATTGAGAATCTGTTGACACAAATCATTTTATTGTTTTTAAAAGGCATTCCAGCTTTAGCTACGTTTTATTGCATAATTTCCGAACCAATAGGATAAATTGTCGCATTGACATTTCGAAAAAAAAAGTGAAACCCTTAAGTGATAAATTTTTCGCAAACAAAAGTAAAAATTGCCGGCTTTTTGTCTATTTGCTTATCCACTGAAGCAATGAATGATAATCAGGGCTGGATAATGGATATACATATGTACATACATATTTACTTGCACGAGAACTTATTCTTGGATAGGTAGTTTTGCTTCTTGCAAACGGCTCGAATGAATCTAATTAATGCCTCCATCCAGGCCAGAAATTCATTTCACTTTTCATTTTAAATAATTAAAAATTAAATTAATTTCTAAAGTGGAAAGTAAAATTTTATTTTCCTCGTAAAACTGAAATTATTTTTATAACCCAATTGAAATCGGTAGGTAGTTCAGTTGGTAAGTCCGTCCAAGTGATCGGGGGCTCGAATTCCACCTCGACACGGTTCTGCGTCTTTGCTCGTACCTAGTTTCCTATTTTATATTACTACTACTAACCTTACCTATTAAAAATTCCATCACCCCTCTATTTGTACAGAAAAATGCAGTATGCACTCTATTATTAGATAGCTACTACAGAAATATCACCTGCATAGTGAACAGAAATGATATAATAAACTCAAGCAGAGCCTTGGATCAGAGATCCTCAGGTCAGGTCAGAGGCTATGTGTAGGTTTTATGTTCCCAAGGGAGAGTGAAAAAGAGAAAAAATAGCATTGAAATCATACATCTATGGCACCCCAGTGGCCAGAGGGCAACTCAACAGAGTTGACCTGCAAATATTTTTTGGGCACACTTTTTTTCTGGTAAAACTGCAATAACAGACATCTTATAACTGCCGACAAAATGCGGATGGAGACTTGAAGAGGTGATTCCAAATTGTTTGGACATTTTGGACGGCTTACTATCATCTGAGATGACAGTTATCTTCACAGAATGTATAACAAGAAAGATGCAGGAGGTTAATGGAGAATATATCTAAATTCAAAAAATTTCTCCTCTACTGCCTAAACGAAGTATCATATCCCAATTTTCTCCATAAAATTTCTTTACTCTATGGTAGAATTTAATTTCACTACAAAATTATTAACAAGTGATAGTATATAGGGGTGTGAAAGGATACATTTTTAACATTAACAAGCATAAAAGATAGAATTGGCCTAAGACCAATACATATGATACCCTCCTAGATGAATGCCCATATGTAATAAAAACAGCTAGGGCTCATAGTTTTCACAGTATACGTAAAAACCATCAATTTTTATATGAAAATATCAAGAAAAGGTTGCCCGATTCAGTCCAATTATATTTACTATTTATTTGAAAACATCGTGTACAAAATTTCAGCTCTCTACGTTGACACGCTCTCAGTCAATGTCCAAATATATAGTCAAAAACGAAATTTTTGTATGGCAACCCCACGTAGGAGTTACCTGATTTGTCCCATTTTCGAACTTAAATTAATTTTTTTTTAAAGCCCAGACTCAGTCAGACAGCCATGCAAAAACCCTTTTAATATTATGCATATGGGTGTCCAATATATTTAATTATTGTTTTTCACACATATTTTACTAATTGAATAAAATCATAAAATCAAGTTATTGAATCAGAATCATTTTAAATGTTGGAGGTTTCTTATTGATCCCATTGTCACAGACGCCTTCAAATACGTACATCTTTCCGGAACCCTTATAAGATCGATCGTGCGTCCGTCCATCTGTCTATCACAGACGTATTTCTACGAATGTATTATAAATTTTTATGCAAAGGAGAATTTTATTGAAAATGATAACTTTCATATTTCAGATCAATTCTCGTGCAACTGTTTAGGTGCCATGGAAAATGCCATTAACTTATCATTCCGTTTGTAATGCATAAAAATGCTGATGGCGCGGCCAAAATGATTAGGCACCCACGTTTAATATTAAAATGTATTTTGTTGTTCAGATATCCGTCCGTTTATCCGTCTAACCGTCTGCCGCAATAACCCGAAAACCTGTTGATTTCGTATGTAAAATTAGACAACTCATTCACACGTCTATATATCTAGGTTTGCCAAAGAAAAATTACGATTTTATACGTATATTTGGATACTGGTTAAGGAGGGGTGACACAGAGAGCTCATATTTTGAGTTGAATAATTTCATCACAATTTCAGGTTAAATTTCAAGAAAATACTAAATCTGGTTATAAAAATGTATGAAATTTTTTATTGCATTTTGAATGCGAAAAACAAGATAACATTTTCAAAACATAGACTCTTTAATCCTATAACCCCTCTCTATCTAAATCAACAACAACTGGAATGGAATAGAGATAGAGAATATTTTGTAAGGCTTTATAATACAGGGTGTTTCCCACTAGGAGGTCAATAGAGCAGGAGGTGGTAGTACTCACCTAGATGAACCAAAAATTGTATGGCAGGGGGGGGGGCCATATCAACCGTTTAGGAGTTACGGGGTGATTAAAAAAAAGGTAGTTTTTCACAAAACACCCTGTATCTTAAAAACTACAGGGTGTACGGCCACAGTTAAGACCTCATTGTATGCAGAACTTCATTGTCCTTCCAACGACTGCTCTTTCAGCCCTATACCCCTCCCATCAAGAATTGTGGTTGCCTCAACAGAAAGTTTCGGATTTTCTTACCTTTTTTTTACTTTGATATCTTTTTTTTATAAATATGTAGCTAACATAACTTTTTTTTACAAAAGTTGTAAACTGTAGACTCTTCTCTTTTATTTGACCTATTACACCCAATGTGCTATCTGAAACCCTTTAAGAGTAATTAGCTCTAAGCCGTACACCCTGTAGTTTTTAACATACAGGGTGTTTTGTGAAAAACTACCTTTTTTTTTAATTACCCTGGAACTCCTAAACGGTTGATATGCCCCCCCCCCCCCTGCCATACAATTTTTGGTTCATCTCGGTGAGTACTACCACCTCCTGCTCTATTGATCTCCTAGTGGGAAACACCCGTATCTCATATATATCTCATAGTACTATTATTAAGAGAAATTAATGCTAGTAGAGCTTCTAAACCTTTTACTCTCATATTAAGACCATCTTTGTACTTTTACTTTGATTGCCAGAAAACTACTATTCTTATTGAGTCTTTTTTATGAAATGTTAACTATCAAAGAGATGCACTCTCAAGAAAATTTCCTTATGAGTATTAAGGTGTTATTGTACTTATATGAAAGTTGTTGCAAGAGTTCAAGTATAAGACAACTCATAAAGATGCTTTTATGAATGATAAAATATTAAAACAATTATAAGGACGCTGTTAATAGTACAAAACGGTAATTATTCTCATTAAAACTCATAGACATCATTTGGAAAAATGGATTGGAAGAAAGTTAAAAGGTTTACTAATGTTCGAAGGAAAATAAGAAAAATTTATCTTGAATTAAATACGCCCAGGAATGTTGCAATAAAAAAACAGTATTTGTGAATTTTATAAGTTATCTCAATCTGCACAGTCTTCAGTAATTTTAACACCAAAAGGTAACTTAATTAGCTCTTTCATATGATGTTGTACAGTAAAAATATGTACTCATCCAGAATATAACAGCAACAATTCTATTCAACGCATCTACGATGAATGTCAAGATGTTACGATTTCTGTTGACATCATTATAATAGCATCACAAGTAAGTTTAATTTAAATTAACACGAAAAGTAATGAAATAATATTCGTATTCCCTTCGATTATTCTACATGAAAACCCAATATCAAATAGGGTACTAAATGCTCATAACAAATAATTCATATTCATTGTGAGAGCTATAATCTCATTGCAAGAGTTAAAATGTCTCATATGCAAACTTTAGTTCTCATAACAAGAATTATGAAGAGTTTAACTCTCATAAAAAGAATTGAAGCTTCATAATACGCATACTTTGGTTCTCTTAAATAGAATAACACTCTGATATGGCAAAAAAAAATTACAAAACTCTTGTAACTAAAGCTAAACTTTTTATAACAAAAATTTTATTCTCATAAGAAAACTAAGTCAAAAGCGGCCATATTTCCTTTTAATATGGAGAATTTATAATAAAAGAGGTATCCACAAATTTAGCTAACTCACGATATTTAGTACATATTTATAAAATATAAAAAATTACGTCTTGAAGAAAATAAATGCTTTTACATGAATTTGGAATAAATTATGGAGCAGATAGAAGTTTTTATTTTTTTTCATATCATAAAACGATTCATACAAAATTTTAGATTTTGATTAATTATGACGCACTTTGTTATTTTTCGAGGTAAAACCCTTATTATTACCAATCAAATTTCAATCCCCATAAAATCTTAGCTTATACTATATGCGAAAAAACTAAAGTCCATAAATACATATTCGTATTAAATTCTAGTCCACTTTTATCTACATACATATATCATCGAAAATGTAATATACCGATTTGCTAATAAATAAACTCTCATGAAGTTTCCTTTACTCTACAAAAATAAGATCGCCGAGAGGTAGGTATTCTCTATATGTAATTCTTACTCTTTCCAAAAGTTCTGATAAGGAAAGTGTAGCTCTTATAATAAGATTATATTAATTATAATGACACCATTATAAGAGTACGTAAAAACTCTCATAAAAATTCAATTAATTTTCTTATGAAACTTGCTTAACTCTTACATAAAGGGCTAACGCATTTTTATAAGAAAAAAATAGCTCGCAAATTCGCCATTTTATTCTGACAACACATTCATACAGTGATGCCAGATTATGCCATGGACTAACCGCTCAAATGAAGTAAAAAGATCGCCCAAAAGGCGCCGAAATGTTTGTTTTGAATAAGGGTGAATTTCTGATAAAGAGGTTGCTATTTGATGAGTTTTTAACGATTTAATCGATTTTAGATTGCATTATACTAGAAAAAGTATACCCGCACCATACTTTTCTTTACAAAAAATTGCCGCCAAATCAAACAATTGGCGCGCCAGGTCCGAATTTTCATTTTAAAAAATTTATCAAAAATAGAATTATTCAAATTTTTAAAACTGCTTTCACTGCAATAAGTTGATAACTAAGCTCCCTTAAAATGAAAAAAAAAACATATTGTCAATTTGAAAAGTTATGAAAGAAATATTGAAACGATTTTAGTGACAGTCCATTCAACCACACCAAAAAATCCCTATTTGCGATTTGAGCGGCTGTAAACATTACTGGAGGCACTTTCACATCAAATACAAGAATCGAAAAAATGTAAACCGAAAAACTCAATTTATTCCACTTTAAAACAAGAGTTTTGCTCTAATGATTTAAGATCATAAAAAATTGGATAAACTAAGAATTTTACTGAGAAAATAGTTAGTTTATTTCAGATTTTTAAGAAACACACAACTTCTATGTTTTATCAGCCGGAGCTTCATTGCTGTCCTGATGAGATCGTCCTGCACTGCTAATCGAAACATGCAGTATGCTGTCAAAACTTCTTTACGGAATTTTGATTTTCGGCTACAATACCCAGTAACTCACCAGACCTCGATTTGTCTTTTAAACATTGCACGCAGTAGACGGAAAATTGCCTGTATACTTGTATATTATACGTGTCTCGAAATACTTAACCCCGTCTTTTATTTAGTTAGAATGAGATATCCTAGAATCATTTAATGTGAGTAAAACCCCTCTTCCACTCTATTTTATATCTTTAAATAGAGTCCAAAAAGAGCAGAAAAAGCAGTATCGCGCCCAATTGGCGTTGGGCGCTTTTCATGAAAATCGAAGCGAAGATTTTGTAAAAAGATAGCCCAATTTGCGGAAAAGCGCCCAATCCAGAATCACTGCATTCATACAGCACTCGTAGTACTCTACAAGACTGAAATTACAAGGATACTCAAGCATGTAATATCTTCTCATAAGACGCTTGTAGACCTTTATGAGATGAAAATTGTTTGTTGGGAAACCGTCATACATAGGGTAAACGCACCAATTCGCGGCCATTTAAGGAAATGCGATCCTTACAAGAAGGGTTTTTAGTAGAATTTACTTAATGTCGTTGTTTAAACTTCTATAGTACAATAGTAAGTTGAATATTTATCTTTTAATTTAAATTAAAAACTCAAAATAATTATCTAGTCTGCATAATAATTGAAAATATCTGTGTATGCGGAAATCACCAGTTTGCGTCCAGTCTAATCCAGTTTGCGTCCACCAAAGTGCCAATTCGCGGCCAGATTAAAAAACAACTTCTTTTATATGGGGTATTAAATACATGTTGTTTTGAAAGATACGACTTTATTAAGTTTTCGTTATTTCTGATTTGAAAAGCCATGAAAAAATAAAACTTGTGATATAATTCACAGTAACATAAAACATAATATTCTTCAGATTAAAACTATGTAATTCAATTCAAACTGTGTTGTTTTATCTTCATCTTCTAAATTTCATTAAATTAAAAGGAACAAATCAAGAAGGAATTATAAAACATAATGAAATTCAACGTTTTATAAATTAGAATAATAAAACAATTTTTTGCCTTAAAGCTATATTCAGTTCAACATACTTTTTGGCCAAATTTGAACCTCTTGGTCTGTCCTCTCCACTTTTATTATGGATTGGGAGTTTTTGATCTGTTTGATGTGTTACATCTGAAACTTACCCTATAAATGCCGTGTGCCCCAGGACTCTATTATTTCTGCGTTTTTCCTCTTAATTTTCAATGATCTGCTTTGCCTTAATTTCAATCCCATCCATAGTTTTGCCGATGACAGTACCTTGACTTCTCTTATTCCTTTGACACTCTTGCGGACTTCGAGCGAATGTCACATGTGTTGTACGAGATTAAATGATTAGATCATTGAATAACGATCTTGACAATATTCTCGATTGTGCAAAGTGATCGCGTCGAATTCCATGCCCCTAAGATCCAAAGCTAACTCATCTTTTTAAAACAAGATCTTCACTTAACCACTCCCGTTACTTTTGATGAAGCATTCGTTGAAAACATTAACACCTGCTCGTTGTAGCATATGTATTGTGATAGGAGGAAGTGCGTATAAAAGTATCCCCTTTGCCTGAAAAACTCGCAAAGCTCCTATTTTAAGTGAATTTGTTCAGTAATTAACCATGTAACTATAACCCCATTCGCGAATATTGTCATGCAGCCTGACTCAGAACGAACTAAAAACCCGGCTTCTGGCATGGCTATCGACTAGATCCGTCAGTGGTCGTATGTAAGTCAAAATTGTCTCCTGCATTCATCTCCTTTATATAATTTTGCAGCTCATCAAACCATTTTCGAATAATCTCTTCAGAAACAGTATCTCTGGCTTCGGTTAGGCCTTCGGGAATTGGATGTGCTAGCTCTGGATTGCATTTCAGGAAAAGGTCTTAACATTTTCGCCTTGATCGCCCATTTTTGAAGGATTTATTCGTGCTATCGTCTTGCTCATTTTTTGGGTTCCGTACCCATTCTAAGCCTCCGCTGTCCGTCTGTCTGTCAGCGGGCTGTATCTTATGAACCGTAATAGGTAGTGAGTTGAAATTTTTATTGAGTGTGTATTTCTATTGCTGCTATAATAACAAATAATAAAAATTAAATTAAATTAAAGGGGCCAAGAATCTTGATTTTTTCAGCGTTTTTTACTCGACCTTAACAATTGCTGTATCTCTTGAACCGTAATAGATAGACACACGAAATTTCCAAAGAGTCAGAACTACTATAGTTGCTACAACAACAATTAATGAAAATAATAATAATAATATAATAAAAAGTACAAAGTGTTAAATCTTGTACGACGGTACGGAACCCTTCGTGTGCGAGTCCGACTCGCTCTTGGCCCATTTTTTTGAACTGTGCTTAAAAGGCTATCAGGACTTAATAGAAACCCGCATGTGGTTAAAGACTCGCATCACTTAACTAGTTTTTTCTCCGGTTTCCGTTAAAATACTTCATGGTCCAAACTTGTCTACACCTTCAGGATATCTTTAAGATAATTTATCCTGTAATATTTTTTGGAATACTTTACTTGATGCTAGATGCTGTTCTAATAGAAAATTTTCCTTGTCGAATGTCTGACAATACTTTATTTAGTGTTGTAGCAGTATATTTTTCCATATTTCCTTATATTCAATGCATTAAATCAGACTAATTAATGAAGAGCTGCTTGTAGGCCGCAATATGGACAAGGTAAAAAGATGCAGCTCTACTTTACGGCCACCAGTACACGCGAACTGGCTCATGATAGTAATCATTGATCCATTTCGCGGACACTAAGATTAATGTGGTTATTCCGAAAATTCACTTAAATTTCAAACAATATTATATTTATTTGAAATATAACTACTTAAAAAACTTTCTTACGAAATAAAAATGGAATAAAAAACTCAGTCTCTTACATTTTAAACTCATAGCACTACGTTACAAAAAAAAAAATATGTTTTCTTGCATTTTTGCATTATTTACATGCCGACTCCTAATGAACTAACCTCTGAAGACTCAGATTTAACTCAACCATCCCATTGCTCACTTTAGGGGTAGCAGACATATACACGAACATGAAGATAAAGAAATATCTGCATTTTAAGGAAAATACGTCTTTTTGTTATAAAATGAAGTGGACGCGAATTGGTGCATTTACCTTATGTATAAGAGAAATGATTTTTTGTTATACAACTTTAAAATAAATAATATTATTCTCTTAAATTTTTGTTTTGTGTATATTTGCTTCCAAAATCATTTTACATATAGTTTTGTTAGAGGTGGCCGACTGTAGCAGTATACCTACCCTATGAAAGACATCAAGTCTCACGTAAACAGATAAGAATTACAACTTCTGACCAATTCTGGACAAAGATCTGAAGATGAGATCAATCCAATTTCAAAATATTACTACTACATATATACATATATATGTATGTAGCTTACAAGACGTGATATGGTCAACCAATTCACCCTATCAGAACACTTTTGTGAGTGTGTCCTTGCGAGAAATAGGTACTAAAAAATTCTTATGAAGTGATCAAGTCTAAAACAACAACACAGGATCTTCATGTGACATAGGAAAAAATTAAAAATCTTCAACATGGCAAATTTACATTGCTATTATTTGGCAATAAAAAAAGAAACAAAATTAACAAGATATCAAAATGCAATACATTCGAAGTCATCAATCCGAATTTGCCTTAACGATAGCGCGATTTATTCGATTTCATAAATAGTTATGTCGCGTATTTACCAAAGATTTATGTGACACGAACTGCCCACTGTCCCTCATAAATTTCAATCTTTATTATTCAAAACAATGCCGCGCTAACAAAGCACATTGAATAGTCGTCTTTAAGAAAATTCCAAGACAAACATTCAACGGGGAAAATACCTTCCAATACCTGAAATATTACCTGAATTGCTTTTGTCATATTTCGATAAGATTTATCGCAGGTCCGCATTTCTATTAATAATATAGTAAGTCAGTCAAGCGCGGTCATCGTGCCATCTTCCATAAGTTTCGCGCAAAGATGCCATGAAATATTTAAAATTAATAAAAATCATTCACACGGAAATTCAACTTGTTGCGCGTTATTGTTTTAGTTTTAGATTCATTAATTATTACCAAAAAGATATCAGATAATCATCACCTGAATTAATTTTTCCTTTATACCTACGAGTATCTACTTATTACGAAAAGGGAAATTTCCATAATTTTTTTAATCTAAAAAAAAAATATTTGCGTTAAAACAAAAGATGAACACTTTCACCAGGGCGTCGTGAGTTTTCTCTGCTCTGCTGCCGATGCGTGTTTTTTTGCGATAATTGTATTCTACTCTCTCGTGATAAGATAGACGCTCCAAAGCGATGGCGAATTTAATGACCTTATGAAAGAGTCAAAATTGAGTCGTGTTATCTCATCGTCGACTTCCAGCAAAGCATTTTATGTGCTCGCATTTAAAGTAATATTTTTGGGGAAAACTTTCCATTAATAGTAACAATTTTGACAGCAGCCGACCGGTAACTTTCAACCGCCTTCGATAGCTCAGTTGGTAGAGCGGTGGACTGTAGATGGGAATATATTTATAATGATGCTGAAATCCATAGGTCGCTGGTTCAAATCCGGCTCGAAGGAATGACTTTTTTCTTCTTAACTCTAATACAAACTTTTTTCTTGTGAGTTAAGCAAGTAGCTATTCAACAAAATTTTTTTGTTTTTAATATTAAGGCTTTTATAATAAGGAACAACACAACATTTAATCATTCATTCATTTAGTTAAAAAGAAAACGTGCAGTTATAAACAAACTGCGGCCACTGAGAAGGCTTATTATGCTCATTAAAGCAAGTCTGTTCCCTGGTCTTGAGCAGGTTTAACAGTCCGCGGAATGGTTTGTCCACCAAACCCATTAGGGTCCAGGTGTGGTTTACCAAAGGTTCCCATTCTGCGTTTATCTATTGACAGTCATTCATACAAGACATATAAAGCAGGTAGGATCAGTGCCCACTCCAATACTGAGAAAGTGCTTCTTCAGTATGACAGACCATTTCATTCAGATCCGTCTTACTGTACCTCAGAAGCTCCCTTGCAATTTTCATAAAAAGAAACGCTTGGCATGATTCTGTTCGAAACAGAAAATTTACTTCATATATGCTATAGACATGGGCGGATACAGCGGGGGGCGATCGGGGCGGCGATCGCCCCCCCCCCCCTAGAGCTCTGATAAATCAGAATTTATACTATAATCAAATTAAATGGAAAATACAAAAAAAAAAAAACAATCTTTTCAAATCTTCTAAATCCCGCATTAAAAAAAGTAGAAAATAATTTCTCCCTTCACTTAATGAATACATCACAAAAGTTCTCTACAGTTTTCCTTCTTTTTGCATTTAATTAAATATTAAAATTATATTACATTTGTGTATAAATTTTAAAATTTTCACGGTATACAAAGAAAGCAAGATTAGTTTACGCGTGTGAGTTTTTATCAAGCGTTATTTTCAAAATTATTTATTATATTATTTATTTTACCTTTTTCTAAGCCGTAGTTGCCTTAATACTAGTGAATTCATGTAACTAATTTCTTATAACTGAACTTAACTTCTTCAAAAAGGCTATTTTCTCACTCAAACTACATTCAGAACAGAAAAATTTTCATTCAGCATTTATGTGTATGTATACACTTTTCCTCACGGTGAGTTTTTTGAATCCTGCACACTTGCAAATTTTTCACAGTTGCGGAATCTAGCCACTAGGCAGTGTTAGTTTTAACACTACAGTAAATAACAATGAAATTTGGAACTCCTAACCTTTATCAAAATACTTAATTAAATTATTTTGGTTTGACTTTGCTTTCTTTGTGTACCATGAAAATTTTTAAATTTATACACAAATGTAATATTTATAATTTTAATAATTTGTTAAATGGAAAAAAGTTATTTGTTACATTTATTATTTTTTTCTTTTTTAGTCATAAAAAAATTTAAAATTATACCACCAAGGAATTTTCAGAACAAGCAAAATTTTTGCAAAAGCTCACAAAAGCCGGGTATTTTGATGAAATGTAGTATGTTGGAAAAATGATCAGATTCAGTTTTCCTGCAAATATTTAATTTACTTTTATACATACATTAACCCTACCAGCGCAGGAATTTATGGTGGAAACTACTTTTATATGAAAAACACCATCAGTAAGACAAAGAAGAAGTGTATAATTTCTATTTTATGTTAGACTAAATTTTACTATGCTTATGGGATCAAAAACTGATATTGAAAGAACTCCGGCGATATCTAAATGCTAATGAAATTTTCATGCTGAAACGATCCACAACTGATGGCAAGTGCGCTTATAGGGGGCGATGGAGGCGATCGCCCCCCCCCCCCCTATAGCAAATGTTTGGATCTCTAGCCAAACTACTATCCATACAGGAAAATAGTCTTCTAGTAATTTACAGCCTGGCTCCTTACAAAATAATAAAATAGTTTTGATTACAAAGTAACTTTACCATTTTGCGCACCCTAGCTCTCAGCCGAGTAATAATTACATTTGTGTATAAGCAACCGGAGTCCGAATCTAGATCATCACCCCACGGCATGCCATGACGGAACAGCGTCATATACAATGGTTACTCAGCTGAGAGCTTTTGCTTGAGGAATCGTAGTCATTTGGTTCAGATAAATTTTTTTAAATAATTTTGTTAGAAAAGCTATAAAAATTTTATTTCGGCTCAGAAGATAAGAAAGCAAGCTTAAGATTATCAGAACACCATTTTGCTGTATAAAGAGTAGTTTAGGGCGGAGGAGCTATTCAAATCAAACTTTTCTCAGTTTTACATAACAGCACTGAAAATATTTTAGAATGTTGGGACTCTGTTCGGGCTCTCATGTGGTAGTGAGGGAGTCTGTTTCATGGCTTCTGAAGTATTCCCGAGGGTTTTGGCGTTTGCGAATGGCACCCTTTGCCGTACACAGCGGCAGCTCGGACATTCGCTCTGGAACAATCAGAGGTGTAGCTAATCCTTGTCTAGCAAGTTTATCAGCTTTTTCATTATCAGCAAAGCTTTGTCCCGATCCTGTGATCCAGATCAGGTTAACCCAATTTGATCTACTAGTTTGATAAGGGCGTTTTTTATTTCAACACGCACATTGGTTTCACCGGCGAAGGCTCTCTTTAGATTCTCGTAAGCACAGATCAGTATGACATAAACTTCGGCATGGATGGAACACTGTAACGTGGCCCCAATGTTTAATGATGTCTCCATTCAACAATTTACTTTACTATTACCTACATATTTACACGCATATTCATTGATTTTTTTTTATGTAACTACATAGATAAGGCTATGCCACTACAAGAAGAAACAAGAATTGAAAATTTTTTCAACATTTGCTTTTTGCACATAGCAACTTTCGAAAGTTTAATTTCTATAATAAATTTAGACAAACGAGGATATACTCTTGACGTTATCGGTGATAACCTTAAGGCCGCTACAAATGCCCAAGCAAATCGAACGTCTTAGCATGTATACCTACTCGGTTTGTATACGATATTCATTAACGTGTTTAGCGAAAATCGGAGCTTAAGTTGAGACTGAAGTCTGACATGAATGAAATCGGCTGAAGTTATTGCGTACAAACAAATCTAAGGGCTTTGCTATAGAATTGAATTAAGTCGGAATAAAATTCGTTGCGTGTGGAGACAAAAGTTAACATCCGATTTTGTCTAGTTCAGTTTTATAGCAAAGTCGTAATGTTTGCTTAGACGCAATAGTATCGAGGCCGATTTCATTCATACCAGACTTCAGTCTCAACTCAAGCTCCGACTTTCGCGACGCACACTCATGCAAATTGTACGATTTGGTTATGCACAAGTCGTACAATTTGCTTGAGCGTGTGTAGCAGCCTTTAGAATTAAAAAGACGTCTTCGGGTACGGCCTTATAAGTCTAAAGGTGAAGCTATACGGCGAGAGACTTTGGCCTCTAGAGACGTATTTTTTTGTCCCAGAGACCCGTGTATACACTTCGTCGGAGATGCAAACAAATCTCTAAAGCGACTTATAATCTCTCGATCTCCGATGTTTTCTCATTTTTCATCTCCAAGTCTCCGGAGACTATTTGTAGGCTCTGGTCAGTTAAGTGTAGGTGTACTCGGAAAGGAAAAGGAATAAAGCTGACAAATTGTTACAAAGAAAATAATAAAAAAATTAATATAATGAATTTAGAGCAGAAAATTTGTTCCGTCAATTGAGTTCTGGTTATTTAAAAAAACAAACAAAAAATCACACAAATTTGTTGTGTTATCCTTTATCCCATAAAACTTTTACACCAAGGATATATTTTTAGACTTTTTCACTTTTTTCATAACACAAAAATATTAACAACTTTTGCGATAATTCTTTCTAACAATCTCTTGCTTGAAAATTAACAAAGATCTCTAGAGATCAAACTTCAAATTTCGCTTATGTATACTTCGGAGGCCTGAATCTAGAGATTCTTTCGTATGGTCTCCAAAAGTCTAATTTTTTGAGTTCCAGAGAAAAAAAGTCTCTTAGCGTGTAAACGTTTTAGAAATTTTAGTCTCTGTACACCAGAGACCAAAAGATTCCCCGCAAGCAACAAAACTAAAATAAGCAGAGACAGTTTGGACATATTTCTAAAGATTAGAAAGTATTATTTGTAGGATAGTGTCAAAAATACAATTTTAACAAATATGGGAAAATAATTGAAAACTTTTTGCAAAAAAATAATGTCTCTGCACATATTTAATTTCCATTTTTCACTGTATTAAAAAGTATTTTGTTTTTGTAAACCGCCACCACAAGTTTACTTTCCAACATGAAATTGGCTTTTAAGCCTCAACCTGAGACCAGCTCAGGTCCATTTCATTTTCTCAAGATAATCGAATTTTACAATCGGCTCCCAGAAAAATAAAACAAAAACCCGCTCGATTTGTTGTTTATGTATGGACATGTAGTATGCACCTATAAAAGCAGAAAATACAAAAATATCTGTGCTAAATATAGGAGTTTGAATTTTCTAGACATCTCTTCTCTCACCGCGAAAAACGATAAAAAGAAATCATTGATAGAAGGCCATGCTGTAAAATTCCTTACGCAATTATCTCAGTTGAATTCTGCGCACCTGTTCTGTTTACCTGTACTATCATACCAAACCGAACAATGCATGCACATTCGCCGACAACAGTTTAGAAGAGCGGAACCCTAAGATGATTCCACTTCTGCACAGTTATATAGATGCGCATGCGCATGCACTCAAATTGCATTTACTTTCCCAGTTAAATTCTTCGCGAACAAGTGAAATTATATACCAAATTGATGGTGCGCGCTGTGTGCATTCATTTTAAGGAATTTATCTTTTCAGGAAGAAATCATCCTCCACCGAGGAGGCTTTAAAAAGTAATAAAACTCCATTGAATGTAAATAATAGTCAAGAGCTAAATGAGTTGCAATAAAAGCAACGCGATAAAAACAACATTTTACGACAAACACTGAAAATTGATGGTTTTTTGTTGAACCGTTTGCGGTTGAGATTGTACAAAAAAGAAAGAAAAAAAAACGGTTGACTTAATGTGGAGCGACTTCAAAATTTCGATGCTTGCAGATAATTTAAATATGGAAAAAAAAAATGTTTTCCTGATTTGGCCTTGATACTGAAAGACTGAAACACTTTTAAAGTTCACTGCTCTCGAAATTTAAGTCATCCAGTTGGTATGTGGTGATGATTTCCGCTTTTGTTTTATACTCTTTTTACAACTAGACGGCTTAAGGGAATCATTTGACTGAGTGGGAGGCAAATGGCTATGAGTAACTATAGAAACAAGTGAGATCATTAATCCTTATTGTGCTAGTGTAATGTCTGAAACAATCAATCTATGTAGAACTGAAGAAGCTCCAAGTTGATCTATTATCGTAAATTATGCAGTCAAAAGAAGAAACGTTAATGGTGCTGAGACAATAATAAGATGTGTTGGTTGGGTTCCATTTTTCTTAGAGGATTATGTTCTTCTTCTTCTATACAATATTTGATAACGCTGATGAGGTCTATGGAAGACCAGAGAGGAAGTTATCGTCCCGAGAAATGGATGGGCGCACGTTACACGGCCATAAAGGAAGCCAGTAGGGTGACATATGCGGTTCCATGCTGGTAATATAGCCTTGTTGTCTCGGTAAGTCGGTAAGCGGTGTACAATTGCTGTTTCTGCATTACACACGGAACTTATATGGAAGTCTTTATTACAAAAAAAAAAAATATATATGGAGGTATATGCGAAGGAAAAATAGTTAAGAGATCGATGTCTAGGGGCATGGTCTAGATTGGATCAGCTGATTCGATTTCTATATTGTCTCGATGCCAATGTAAAAAACTCTACAGGGAGAACTAACTTCAAGAGGCGATATTATCGTTCCAAACTTAATCCTGAATTACCATCCAAAACTTTTTGGAAGAATTCAAAAAAGGCAAATGTCTACGGTAACGTAAAGACAAGTCTAGTTGTGATTATAGCCCAGAAGCTCCAAACATGTTCTTTGCAACTCCTCCAAATAATTTGCATCAGATTACGCCTAACTACATCGATCTTGAATATAACCCACCAACTCGTGATAACTTGAACGAGGCATTTAGCTTTCGGGGAGTAAACCTAGATGAAGATTGGTTGGCGGTTTGCTCTGTCAAATCGGAAGCTTTTGGTTCTGACAATATCTTTCCGCGGTTTATCAAATTACTGCTTCCATATATCGGTCAGTATATTCAGCACATCTTCAACTCGAGTATTACATACTCCGTTTTCCTTCGAGCTTGGCAGACAGTGACAATACTTCCTATCGCAAAAACGCTTCAGCCAAAGATATGTCCGATTTTCGGCCAATCAGTATACTCCCCTTTCTGTCCAAAGCATTGGAAAAAATTATGCATAGCCAAATAATCAGCTTTATCAATGCGAATAAGTTGTTATCCAAGTGGCAATCCGGATTCCGGACTTTTCACAGCTGTGAAACTGCAATGCTAAAAGTGACTACAGACATAAGAATTGCTATGGATAATAACGACCTGTGTATATCGTTGTTACTGGACTTTTCTAAGACTTTCGATAATATAGATTATGACAAGCTCCTCAATAAGCCAACCACTTGTTTCGCATTCTCGAACTGTTTCACTAGACTATTGAGATCATTTCTTTACGATCGTCAAATGTGGCGTTCCCCAAGGCTCCATACTGGGTCCTTTTCTCTTCATGTTATATATAAATGATCTCTTCTATATTGTTAAGGATGCTAATATTCAGTTATATGCTAATGATATTCAGCTGCATCTTAGTCGGCCAATATCTTACCATACCAAGAGGATTGCATTGAACGTATCAATCTGGACCTTGCAAGAATATCTCTGTGGTCTTTGCGTAACAGTCTTGTCCTCAATTTGGCTAAATCGCACTATATATCCTTCTATAACATAGATTCTGGGCTTTCGGACTTACCGCCTGTTAGGCTCAACGGTGCTATATGCACTCTATATAAATAATGTGAAAAGCCTTGGAATCCATTCCATTCCATTCCCGCATTATGTGCTGCTGTCGTATCTCTGACTGTTTGAAAGAAACAAATTATTCCGGCCTTCTCAGACTATAGTTGTTTGCGTCTATTCTACATAGAGGCACTCGCTTGAGGCTGGTAAAAGACTTATTATTGCCCCTCTTCACTTTCCGAAGCTGGACAGTGATTGCTCAAGAAGGCTGAATATAGCTTTCAATGATTGTATTCGATTCATCTACGGTCTTCGTCGGTTTGACCATATTTTATCTATTAGAAACTATCTTTTTCAACAATCACTGGATTATATCATAAACGGAGGGCACTTATTTTTCTTTTTAAGCTTCTGCAGTCACGCGAACCTGCTTATCTTTTTGATTTCCTTCAATTCTTACAAACCCAACGGCATCGTATGATACTGATTCATCATTTCTCTCGTGTTGTTTTTCAGAGTTCATTCCTTGTTCAAATCCCCCGCTTATAGAACGCCTTACCAGTCGAGGGTTTTGCCATGAAATAAATTCATAGAGAATTGATTCAATATAAAATTGACTGAGTTTGCTGCCAAATCCGCAGCTAGAAAATTTAGTGGAAAAATCTGTTTTACAATCGAAAAATCTTTAAAAAAAAAGAAAGAGAAATTTCTATGCAAAAGCAGACGTAATAGCAGAAACCATATTACTCATCAGTACGGCTTGGTTCCTGCCTGCCTAAAAATTATTTTAAGTGAATATATGAGGTCAGCTCGGCTGTGCACTGTAGCGTATACGGCAGGCAAGAACCAAACCGTACTGATGAGTAATACGGTTCCTGCTATTACGAAACGCTCGCCTGCTACCTAGCTACCTCTTCTGTTGGCTTTTGAAAAATTAAAAACACTAATTAGTAGAATAGCGTCTTCTCATCGATTGCATAAATCAGTTGCTAAGCTTGAATTTACTTTTGTTTTCTTTTTAATTTTATTTATCTAAATTGCCTTTTTCTTGTATCTTTCTCTTTTTTCATATCTTACATTTTCTTTGATTAACTTAATTTAACTCATAATCTTAAAATTCTCTCTTTTGAATCTAAATTAACAACTTCTTATCTTTAATATTATATCTTCCCATCCTCATTTTGTTGTTTGTTATATCTTAATTGCCAATTCATTATGCCCGTCATTTTAATATTGTACTAGATATAAGATCCTTGATCGTTTGTAAATACATATATCCAGCAATAAAGGTATTGTATTGTATTGAAACTCCCGCCCGACCAATATGGTAGCAATGAAAGTCACAACTACAATTCATATCTTGAAGATGTTCCAAACTATCTCACGGACTACTCCAAAGATAACGTAATAAGTTAGGTAATCTTTGCCTACTCTCTCTCTCTCACTCTCTTTCCTCTCTCTCTCTCTCTCTCTCTCTCTCTCTTTATCTCTAGAATCTATGTAGTTAGCGGAATCTGGCGATCCTCCTAGGATGGATGATGCAGCGGCAGCTGTAGTAAATCTTTTCGGAAAGTCGACTAAGATTAGGTTTCATATGGAGAAAAAAAAGAAGAAATAGAAACAGCGAAAGTGAAGTGATATCTTCTACCTTGGTCTTTCGTATTCAATATTCTATGTAGGGAAAGACGGGAAGGAGTACCAAAAAGCATTACCGTTGGAAATAAGAGGTATTTACCTCAATTTTAATTTACTGTTTGATTTTGAAGCATTTAAATTAGCGCGAATTCAATAATAAAGGTGGTAAATATAATTGGACTAATGAGAGAATCCAATAAACTATTATTACTTACAACACACCTACAAATATGAGGAATTAACAGAAATGAAACTTTTGAATTACGTCAACGTGATTCATCTTCGTTAAATTCCCTTAAAAAAGGATTAATACGGTTAATTAATTGTTATCCATAGAGATTATTGCGGACAAATTTACAGTATCGTGGTCGGTACTTGTACGCTTAGATCAGAAAACCCAACTGAAAGTTCACGTGCTCCTTTACTAACCTGCCTTTTTTTGTACTGGTGAAATCAAAATTGGTGCAGTTATGCACACTAGCCTTGAGGAATTGACTACACGGCGTAAGACGACAAAATGCTTGGTACCTGTCAATAGGGATGTCCAAGGCAACGAAATGGCTGATGAGTTGGTTAAAAGGACTCTGAAATGGATAGCTTATGTGAAGATCCCGATCGGAGCTTTAAAAGAGGAAATCATAAGCGACGCCTATCGAAAGGTAAACCTTTGGTGGATCAACAGAAAAACCTGCCATACTGCATATGACAGGATGAGAACAAGAGAACCCTTAATTCTAGTAGAACCACGAATCTAGTAGCAGTCGTTACGGGTAATTGGGCCATAGGAAACCATCGTAGTAGATTGGGAATTGCGGCGAACGATTTCTGCAGGAGCTTTATGAATACGGAGGAAATCGAATCCGTCCAACACGTACTTTGACAATGCCCCGCTCTGATGAATAATACAGGTAGACTATTAGGTACTTATTTCTTTTCAAAACTGGGGAAACTGCAAAGTAAAGATTTCAGATGTATCCTCAGATTCATAAAGAAACCAGGATGGATCTACTCTTACCTAACCTAACCTAACCCAATCTACCATTTCCTTATTTTTTATTACTAAGCTCAGAGGATATTCTACAAAGCACATCATAACAGGTAGATGATAGGGTAAGAATTAAGGGACATAAGGAGAGTAGTGGATGTGCCAATGTACATTTGCAGATTGTGAGCTCGAGGAAAGATAAACAACAAAAAACTATTCCACATTCGTACAGTTCGGAATAAAAAAGTATTTCAGAATTTTACTTTACATTTGAAAGTATTTTGAAGGGATGACTGCTACTCGCAGAGATTAATCTGGTCGCCTGTATCATACCTGTTATTTCATCACTGATCATATGTAGCGAAAAAGAAATGAAAGGTATCTGACAAAGGTGTTCAAGTAAGTTGTCTAATGTAACTAAGTATGTCTGATATGTCCCAGTCCAGATGTGGGAAATGTTCTCATTCTAGAATTGATATTAGACTTGGTAAGGAGTACTAGATTCGACGGACTGAAATATTTCGCAGAAAGAGTACAGCCTTAGCACACTTACGCTCATAGAAAGAGGCTCAAGGCGTATAACTCATATTAGGTGACCAGAAAAGAAAAAACTTGCAATCTATAAGAGCAAAGGAGATGGGATACCAGATCAAGTCCTACCAAGAGATAGAGATGCCGAAATCTATCAAAGTCATTTAAAATATAAAGGGCAACGTTTCTGGGCTCACCAAAAAGTATTATAGTAGACTACCGTTCCTACGTTCTAAAGGAAAACTCAGTAAATCTCAAGATGAGCGTTTAGACCAGAGACCATATTGTCGATCGATTAGTTTCAATTGGTCAATAATTTAATAAATAGCGATCCTCGCCTCTTTTTTAAATAGACTGAACGTAAACTGTAGTTTCGAAGTAAGTTGGGAAGTTTCATTTCGAATAAACTAATTTATTTGCATAGTGAGTTAGTTAAGTTTCGACATTTCACTAATCTTTTAGAAATTCTAGAAATTCGTATAATTTTCGAGAATTTTCATATGGTGGGGAAAGGGAAAGTGGATCGTAAAATAATATTACTAAAGATATGTATTTGTTACCTGGGAAAAATTGGATAGGGTAAGATTTTTATAAATTTTTCTTCAAGACCCACAACATTGTAGATCTTCTACATAGATATCACAGCAGAAAATCTATTATCCTTAGAGACTAAATTGAAAGAAAACTATTAAGGTCGTTGAAAATTATTTTTAGAAATAAGAACCAAATACAATTGACTTTGAAGCATCCGATTTGACTTGCTCGGATCATCATCTATGATACTGCTTTTTTACTGAACCTGGGCCAATAAATGAAAAATATCGCCATAAACAGAGAAATTTTCAACTTTTCAAATAATGGAATTGAATTTTTGAGCGGGATGCAAATTTCTGAAAATAATTTGTTAAAGTTGATCATCGGCTAATTTTAATGTTTGTACAATATTAGACAATTGGACTCTCCTGGTTGATATTTTTAAAATAATGAGAAATGAAAGTCTGTTCGCTATCCTGTTTTAAGGATAGATATCATACATATTTCTTGGAAAAGCAGAGTAGGGAGACAGTTTTTATAAAAAAAAAAAAAAAGAATATGTATAGTAAGAGTAAGAGTATCTAATCATGCTATCAACTAGTAGTATAAATGAGTAGCAGTTGAGTTAATTGCAGATAAGTTAATTCAGAAAGTGCAGACTCTAGTTTAGAGGATTAATGTCATACACTTAGATAAGATGACTTATAAATGATGACCATGAGAAATATTTTCTGTGTTAATATAGCGATTTAAAAATGGAATGTTTTACAGATCGTTTAACAAGTTGTGGCCAGAAGAAAAAAATTAACATAAACGGCAATTCGATCTGAAAACCGATGTGAGCTTAAGTCCGGTTTAGAAATTTCAAATTATTATCATTATGAGGAATATATTCATCAAGACACTAATAGATTCAGAGTGTCTTGTGAATATTGGTAAAATAATTGATTCACTTGAGAACTATGTTTGGAAGAGGTTCTATATATATACTTTTTGTGTAAATGCCCCGTAAAAACTATGTCAAAACCAGAGCTGCAGCTAAATGAAATTTATTTTAGGAACCCTTTAAACTTATTTTAAGGGGATGGTATCAGACTTCGTGCCAAGGCACTTTGCTGTCTCTTATCTCCATTACGATCTACGAACCAGTCAAACATATGTATGAACTGTGACGGGCGACAATTTTCCTAGCTCCGGTAATATGTTTACTGCTAAAAATCACCTACCTTAGAACCCTTGTTGAGCACAGTGTAAGTTTGAATAGTCTTCAAACGTATATATGTACAACTATAAGATTGTAGGTATGAATATGAATTTTGAGAAGACATCTGATAACAGGCATAAATAGGATGAAGAGTAAAATAAAAATAATTGACTACTACATTTAATACATAAGTAAAAAAATCATAACAGCGCGCAGTCGCAAGTGAAGTAAACAACATACCTATGATAATATCAGTTAATATATAGTTTAATATGCGAGTGGTAAAATAAAAAAGTTATATAAAAAAAAAACGCACCGAACATATCGATTACTGTACGTCAATGCCGCCATTTTTGCAATTACACTATTTCTCCGTCTGAAAACATAAACTGTAGACGCACAGTTGCTTAAAGTAACTACGTACCTATCCAGACTCGCTTGCGTAGTATACAGCTATAAGAAACTAAGAAAAGCTACTGCTGAGCAAAACTAGGTGCATAGTTCACGCGCAGTATTACGATACCTTACAATAACCTGGCTTAATCTAATCTTGTTACATCAATGCGCGCATGTCCAACCTTGGAAAATGCAAAAGTATAAAGCGTATTCAAAATATTACTTAAGGACGGATTTAAATGTGTGAAAATTATATAAAAACTCTGGATAGGTAGAATCAGTATATTTAGAGCCGAAAAAAGTTAGTGGACGCTGTCCCGCTATTATTAATATTATTACTATGTCTTCTTACCTAAATATAGATAACTTTTTATCGTTAATCTTATTTCTTCCACAATTAGTCTTGTTTTGAACATTTGTTTCTCATCAAAATGGCAAAACATAACAGACGAAACGAAAAAAATAAAAATAAAAAAATCTGAAAAAGTAATGGAGAGCGATGAGGTAATATACACTTTGTAATAAAACAGATAAGACATGGTCTAAAAATGGTATAAAACAGAAAACAAAAAGTCCCCTTTCCTTTCCACTCCGCTTGTTATGTGGCAATGTATGTATATTACATATATATTCCGTGTATCTCATCCAGCAGGGCCCTACTGCTATATATAGATAGAATAGAAACCACACATGGAATAATAACAACAACAACAACAACAGAACGGAGCCATCGACTGGAATGAACTTTAACAGGTAAGAGACTCACCTGGATGGTTGGTTCACTGGTAGTAAATAGTTAGCGGCAGGTATTCTCTCTCCTTTGGATGATGCCGAATCCGCTGCTCTCTAGGTGTATTAATCCAAACAGAAAAAAAACTCCATATACATATATTATTATACAGAGATCTAGTAGACCTACATATATAAACCGGTGTACGTCTCTCTAATCCAATTTTGAATAGAATTGAATTTATAAATTGTTATTCACAACTATTAGGTTAGGTACCTACATTTATGCATACAATAACTACATAGATATGTTCAGGTGCAATTAAGCCTTTCGAAAAAGATTTCGCGACGACGTTCACTAGACCAATTAAAATGTAAAATTTCACTTTAAACACAATACTAACAGCTTTTCACTCTCTAACTACCTTTTCTCGGTGAATTTCACTCGTCAATTATTATCGTCAGGAACATGAAAAACATTCATTTGTAGTGCGAACAATAACTATAGTAGCGGCGCGTGCAGATATTTCACTATGACTATCTATAAAAACGGATATGATCATTTGTCGGACTTAGGTGACAAAAGTCTTGTCATTTTCAGTAGCAGTAGGTAATTCGAACTAAGAAGACCCCGGAAAACTTAGTGACTTTGTACCTTACATATAATCAATCCCCCCTTTCTATTATGATATATATATTTTTTTTTTTGGCTACAAAACCGGCGGAACTCGACCAAAGTAAGTACAGTGAATGTCGACCGAAGACTGAAACTAGAAATGACGATGAGCATAACATCAGCCATCGACATCGTTGGTATACCTGCCCTGTCTACCTTATTCACCTGTGGAGTTTCTCGGCAGCCAAGCCATAGCCAACGAACATCAGACAGCTAACAGTTGGTAGTCAATTTACTAGCATACCTATATACCTATACCTACTCCACCCAGTACTTGATGAAAGAACAGCTACATTTATGCAAAGTCAAATTCTACGGCTTTCGTTTTTTCCTTCTTCTTGTCTCCTATCTACCTTGCTGGTCATGTCACCACTCAACAGATGTTGTGATTGATAATTTTACATTTTTGCTGTTGGATAGCGGCAAGTCCTAATAGAACACGGCATAAAATTGATACAAGGAGGAAACATGATCCCATCATAGAAGATAAAGGTAGAAGATACTTGTTCAAAATTTTTGTTATTGTTGTTATATGGATTCATGAGAATCATTCGCTAGAACAACAACGCTATACGAATTAAATGTTCAACTACCAGAAATATTAGTTTAAGAATAGCTCTGCATCTCACAATGTTTGGATTCCCGGTGAGAAAGAACTGAAGTTTGTAGGCCTATGTGAACTACGTTGAAGGATGATTCTCATGATTTTAGGCTAGAAGAAGGAAGTAAAAGAAAATACTGAATCATATATATGTATGTATGTGCAGTACATGAAAAATATAAACATAAACACACATTACATCGGATCAAGGACATTTTACAGTACTTATGGCTAGTTTCACAGCCTGAGTTTAAATCAAATATTTAGTTTAAACTCGACGAATGACTTTCACAGTTTGGTTTAAACCCCGGTTTAAACCATGCCATCCCTCGGTTTAAACTCAAGATAAATGCTGCGTTCCTTTTCTCATTCAGAACGAATCTATATTGGCCGGATTACATTAAAAACGTCGACGTCGGCGTGGTCGTCGTTTTATGTCAAAAATATTTAGAGACAGTACTGCATGTATGAAATGCATTACATTACCCACGACGGCGTCGTCGTCGTCGTCGGCGTGGTCGTCGACCCATCTCTAATCCTAAATTTAACGCTGGCGCTCCATTACTGCCAATATGCCAGATCTAAATTTATTATGAAAAAACATGACAAAATGAAACGATATTTAAATTCCTGAAAATAAATGATTTTATATTAAAAAATGTGGACTTGAAGGAAAAGAAAATATATTTTTTATCATTACTTAAAATTTTATTGCAAACCGGCAGAGATTACCAGCAAATAACTCAACTGTAAAATGTAATGGAAATTAAGATATGGGGCTGCCGCCCAGTGTTAATGTAACTTGCCCGGCGTTTTGTTCGGCGTTTGACGACGACGACGACGACCACGCCGGCATCGGCGTTGTAATGTAATCCAGCCATATGAATCGATAGAACGATGTCATAATTTAGTTCTGAGCACATCGAAAAGGAACAAAACAGAACTATTTCAAGTGTTTGACATTTCTTCCATTTGACAGAAGCAAGAATAGTAGTTTTTATTGATACAATTTTTTTTATTGATAAATTATTTAAATATGTGTTAATCGCCTATATTTAATTGACTATTATTTCTAAAAAAAAATATTGTGAAAGAAATACGGTTTTAGAAAAGATGGATAATTTCCAAAGGCAGTCCGTAAGCTTAATTCTTAACGACTCTAACAGCACTATAGAAAGTGAAGATGAGTTTAATTTGGAAGAATATATTGCTGACGTGCGGAGCAAAAGAAATCAAAAAGTAAATGACGATTTGAAAATCCTTTCAAAAGTTCGCTGTTATTCCGAGACTGTAAGCCGTAATTATTATTGTAATGTGTGAACACGATAATTGCCTTAATGTGCTTTCAGATAAATTTATATTAGCCCGATATTTTCAAATCGCATTTTCGGTTAAGTCGAGAGGCTCTAGCTAACTTAACCGAAATAATAATGCCAGATTTGAATGCATTGACACAAAATCAATTTGGGGGCAGAGAAAATATTAATTTGGAATATCGCCTTCATATGACTTTGTGGAAGCTTGCCAATCCAGAGTCCTTCAGGGGCATTTCAGATAGATTTGGAGTTGCGAAAAGTACTGCACATAGGATATTTCTAGAAACGTGTAGCATCATAGCGGGAAAAGAAAAAGACTGTATTAAGAACTGTCCCAGAAAAAACCCGACCACCTCTTCTTTTCTCTTACGCACATAAACACATGTCAAAGTTGGAAATTCTTTTGCTTAGGCAGGCATAATAGAGTTTGGTTGAACGATGCGTTATATTTGGTAGTCAGTCATCAGCGCAGTCAGCCATGGCGGTAAAACAAGAGGAAAGGAGCAAATTAATTATTTCCAACACTTTGAAAATTCGGAGATGTCACAAAGAAAGTTGGCTAAAATCTTCGATATTCCAAAAACAACCATTCAAATATTTTGTCTAAATTTTCGAAATCTTCTAATGATCAAAAAAAAACCTGTGTTAGGAAGAAAACGTCGAGCAGAAAACAAGGACATTCAGGACAAAGTCACCGCTGCTTTCAAAAGGAATTCTAACATGTTTGTAAGGCATATGGCTGCGATAAAGTAGGAACATCAAATTCAACTGTGCAAAGCATAAAGGTTAGAGGAGAATTTATGAGCTGTAAAGTTCAGAAAGCTGCCGGCAGATCTGTAGAAAAGGAAAAATAGCGAAAATGAAGTCTTGAAAATTGTATGAATAATTTTTAACGAAATTTTCTTGCTGCGCTATGGACGACTAGACTTATTGAATGCTGCTCGTCAGCTACCCGATCAAGAATTTTATATTGCTGGAAATCGGGGCGATGTGGGTCATTATCTTAAAAGTCCGAATAAATATTTAGTTTGGTAGATCATACGCTCTAGTGGTTTGAATCTAAAGCTTCTGTAACAAGAGGAACCACAAATACAGAAATTCACCTCAATAAGTGTATGAAAAAACGATTTCTTCTTTTATTAGAACACACGATTATCCCGTATTATTTTGGCCTCCTTTGACCACTTGCCATTATAACAAAAGGCTTTTAAAATTCATGCGGAAAACTTGACCAAAGTCGTCCCAAAGAAACAAATCCGCCGAACTCTCCGGAACTTCAACCTATCGAAAAGTATGTTAAAAAAAACTTAAGAAGACCAAAAAGCAAGCCCCTAATATCAGTGATTTCAAAAGGAAATGAAAGGTGGCTTCCGGGATAATCACAAATGTTGGTACAAAATCATGTGCAAAAGCTAATGTCAGGGCTTACTCTAAGGTTCGAAAATTCTGCAAAAATGTAAACTTCCATCATAATAACAATGAAATTATATTAAATACTATATAAGCTCACAAGAATAAATTTTTGTTAAAATTTTCTGGAATAATAGGTTCTGTGAACGATGTTGATATTCGCATTGAATGCCCTCTGGAAGACAAAGCGAGTTATTACAACCGAAAAGGAATTAATTCTGTAAAAATGCAGGCAATATGTGATAGTGAATGCAGGTTTACAGATGTATTCAATTAATTTCCTGGCTCTTGTCACGACGCAGCAATATGGCTCATCACCAATTTATTAAAAGCTTTTAGATGGAAAGCAAAAGGAGTTTTCATTTACTCTGAGATTCTGCGTATCTACTTAATACCTTTTTGATGAAACCGTACAGAGATAATAGGCATCTTTCACAGCAGCAAATGTCCTTCAATTACATTTTAAGCAGCTAGCGTGTGACCATTGAGAACGCGTATGGCTTGTTAAAGGTAAAATATCGACGTTTGAAATATTTGCATATCTTTAAAATGGAAGAGCTTCCCAAGGTTATTATGGCTTGTTACGTATTACACAATTTTGGTTTGGAAGAAACTGAACCGTCTGAGCTATTAGATGATGACGAACAGGATGACTTCACCTTAAGAATGGAAGATAATGAAACCAACTCAGAAGGCGAAACGAAAAGAAACTATTTGTGTTCACTGCTAGTAAATTAAATAAAGACCTTTTTCGTGAATTCATTTGTTTTAATTTTTCCAAAATTATTTGTTCTATTTAAATATTAACCTTAAAAATATGTTTATCACTTCATATTTAATCAGTCTTAAATATTTTTATCACTGTTTGTCTTTCATCAAATTAATGAGCTCTTTTAAGAGACCATTTTCTTCGTCTGTTCGGACTTTCCGTTCTAGCAACACATTACGTTCTTTTAGCAGGTTTATCCTTTACTCCAAAAATGCGTTTTCCACATCTGTTTGTTCCCGTTGTTCATCGCACCTTTGGGCTTTGGGTCACATATGTAACTATTGGAATCGTTTTTGGCACCCGATTTTTTCTCTGTTGCGTTTCTGTGCCAACATACTCGCTTGAGAAGATGAAGAAGCTAATAGTCGCTCTTTTGGGGTATTTACACTTGCACGTTTCCCATAAACCTCGTCCATTTCTACAAAGAAAGGACACGTTATTTTCCCCTTCCCAGTTTGTTCCTTCTTTTTCACATTTCTTTTATAAGTTACTAGTAACCTTTTAAATTTGTTTTCGCATTTTTTACGGGTAGTCATGTAGCCATTATCTGTCATTGCACGCGAAATTCTCCCCTATAAGGTGTTTTTGGCCGTCACACCAGAGCAGAATCTGTCTTCCAGACCAAATCGTGTCATCTGTATAGATAACTTTTTCTCCTTTACTGGTAAAATAATTTCTTCATCTGCTTCGGCTCGAGAAAAAGAACGAAATGGATCGAAAAAATTCGTTCTGAACGAGAAAAGGAACGCAGCAAAAAGTATTTGAAAAGTGTGACATTTTATTTTGACAGTAGTAGGTATTGTTTGTTTGTATCAAGAAAATAATTTTAAAAAATTTAAAACTCTGTCGACGACTGAGAGTAATTAGAAATCGGCCAAATCATTTTAATGAGTGGTACGACGTTGATTTTTATGCTAGGTTCCGTTTAAGTAAAGAACTTTGTCACTTTGTCTTCGAATCTATTCTTGTCCGTTTTCTTGCGCCCTATTATATATCTTTTTTTATGCACTAAGGGTGTCACAATAAGGGTGTCCCCAATTAGGATGACCATATGAAAGGAAGTGATATGGGGTAAGGAAGGAAATGCCATCCATACAAAAAGGGTTTTTATTAGAATTTACTTAATGTCGATGTTTAAACTTTTGTAGTACAATATTATCTTTTAATTAAAAATTAAAAACTCAAAACATTTACACTTGTGGTCAACACATCGGAATTTGGTATAATTTTTCATTTCATTCTGCCTTGATTTCAACATTTTACCAAATATTACGTTGAAATATATTTGCAATAAAAGTACAGTTATTAAACTTCATGGGTACAATATTTCGCTGCATTGTGTGCTTAAACAAAAACTGTGCATATTAGTTTGAAAAGAGCGGTAAACTAATTAAGACAGCGTGATTTAAGTTGTGCCACCTCAGTTAAAAGTGATTTAATTCTATTGAAAATTTTTTTTAAAACAATTGTTCAACATCTCCCGCTGGTATTATGTCTGCTTTTGATTTTATTTTTAAAATAATATAAAAATTTTATAGTTTCCAAATAGGAAAAGGCCCTGAACGTTCTATATAGTGAAGAGACTGTATGAGAAAAATAAGACAATTTCTGAGATTACAAAGCTAATAAAGTGGTCTCGTTGCTGTGTGTCTATATAATGCGATAAAGCATTATGAAAAATTTTCAACGACACAGAAAGTGGCAAGGAAACTTCAGCCACGCAAAACCACACCTTCTCAAGACCGTATTATCCACAGGACCAGTGCAACTGGCTCTTTCTTAAGAGCAAAACGAATATAAAATATGCTTAAGGAAAGCCACAATATAGAAGTATCCGAAAGAACCATGAGAAGACGTCTTAGCGACTTTGGATTACGAAGTTGTGCTTCCAGGAAAGTTCCATTGCTTTCATCCAAGAATCGGCAAAAAAGGCTGAAGTTCACAAGAGAACATTTTAGCAAGCCTCTTCAATTCTGGAGAAATACACTTTGGACAGATGTGACAAAGTTAAATCTATTTGGATCTGATGGAAAACGGTATGTAAGGCGACCTTCTAATCGGGCCCTTGATCCAAGATATAAAGGGGTTTCCAATAAGAGGTGTTATTTTAATTAGCCCGCTAATTCGGTAGATGTCACTTTTGGAGCTGTCATTTGTTGACATTTGACAAGTAGAAACTACGCCATTAATAAAAATGGAACGATACACGATTCAACAACGCATTGAAATTATTAAAATTCACTATAAAAATGTGGCAGAGACGGTTCGTAAAACTCGAACATTTTTGGGTCGTCGTGAAGCACCTTGTCGGATCGCAATACAGAAATTGGTAGAAAAATTCGAGCTGTCGGGACAAGTTACTGATGTGAAGAATAAAACCCGTGCACGTCGCTCAAGAACAGCCGAGAATATTGCTGCTGTAGCCGAAAGTGTTGAAGAAAACCCAGGTTTGTTCATTCCTCGTCGTTCTTTGGAATTAGGCATTCCACAAACGTCATTAAACCGTATTTTGCATAAAGATTTGGGTCTTAAGGCTCATAAAGTTCAGTTAACACAAGAACTCAAGCCGGCCGATCATCAACAACGTCGAGTCTTTGCTGATTGGGTCCTTGAAATGCATGAAAATGATCCGGAATTCCATCGAAAACTCATCTTGAGTGATGAGGCCCATTTTCACCTCGCTGGCTTTGTCAACAAGGAAAATTGTCACATCTGGGGCTCGGAAAACCCAAGAGTTATTGTTGAAAAGCCTCCATCCTCCACGTGTGACTGTTTGCTGCGGTTTATGGTCCCGCGGGGTCATTGCACCTTACTTTTTCGAAAATGAGGCTGGAGCAACAGTTACGGTGAATGGATTGCGCTATCGACAGATGATTAATTATTTTTTATGGCCGGAATTAGATGGTATTGATCTGGACAACGTTTACTTTCAACAAGACGGCGCTGCGTGCCATACAAGCAACGAAACCATTGATCTTTTACGGGAAAAGTTTCCGGACCGTGTTATCTCTCGAAGAGGTGATCACAATTGGCCACCGAGATCTTGTGACTTAACACCTTGCGACTTCTTCCTTTGGGGCCACGTGAAAGAGAAGGTCTACGCCAACAGCCCAGCGTCGATTCAAGACCTCAAAGATGGAATTCGTGAGGCTATCGAGGACATAGGGCAGCCACTTTGCGATTTGGTTATGGAAAATTTCATGAAAAGGATATGGTCCTGTAGGCGTGGTCGTGGTGGTCATTTGGCTGATGTTATTTTCCATTATTAACGGCATACCTTCCTCTTTATAATGAAATAATGATCCGATCATTTATCTCAAAAAATGACATTTTTCTTTGAATATCATAATGTCACCTCTTATTGGACAACCCTTTACCACAAAAAAAAGTAAAGCATGGTGGAGGTAGTACCTATTATGGTGTGGGTGGCAATATCTGGGCAAGGCGTTGTACCTGTAGTGCAAGTTGAGGGTATAATGGCTCGATATGTCTACAAAAATATATTGACCGAGACAATGATACCATATGCTGATGAAAACATGCCCCTTACCTGGAAATTTATGCACGAAAATGATCCTAAACATACTTCACGAGTGGTGAAGCAATGTTTCAGTGATAATTTTGTTGATGCTCTTGAGTAGCCACCGCAAGGCCCTGACCTTAACCAAATAGAAAATGTATGGCGGATACTTAAGGTAAAAGAAGAATCAAGAAATATTTCAAATTTAAGATTTCTATGGCAAACAACCAGGGAAGTTTGGAATAGCATTCGGCTTGAGGAGGTTTGCAAGCTTATTGATAGTATGCCGCGAAGATGTGCCAAAATAATTAAAAATAATAGATACACGATACTTTACTAAATATTTTATTTTCGAATTTTTAAATTCTAAATTAAATAATTTAAATAATATTTAAAAAAAAAACTGGAGCGTCTTAATTAGTTGTCCGAATTTTGTAAGAAGTACATTTTATGTTACATGCATTTTAAGGACTTAATAAAACTTTAAAAGATAAATGCTTTTGTAAATTATCATATATAAAGCCCTAGTAGCATTAACGGAGGATTTTGTTCACTTTTTTTCTCATTAACAAAGATACGCCATGAAGAAAAGAAAATCTTCATGAAATTATATGGTGTCTTAATTAGTTGGCCGCCAGGTATCTAGTCTCCATAATAATTGAAAATATCAATGTATGCAGAAATCACCAGTTTGCGTCCAGTCTAAGCCAGTTTGCGTCCACCAAGGTGCCAATTCGCATCCAGGTTAAAAAAAAAATTGTAAAAACTGATGATGATGATGATAAATAAATGTCGTTTTGAAAAATACGACTTATTACGTTTTCGTTATTCCGGATTTGAAAAGCGATTAAAAAATAATAAGTTGTGATATAATTCACAGTAACATAAAATTCTTCAGATTAAAACTAATTCAATTCAAATTGGGGTTGTTTTACATAACACCATCTTTCAAATTTCAATAAATTCAAAGGAACAAATCAAGAATCAATTATATAAATATAACAAACTATATAGGAATACGGGTTACAAAACTATCATTTTGACCATTTACTCCAAGCCGTGAAAATAGGAAATGTCATAAGTGACCCATTAATAGTTAAATGTGGAATAACCCAAGGAACAGTACTTGGTCCCATACTTTTTATTATCTATATTAACGATCTTTGCAAATTAGAAACCAATGGAATGGAATGCAGGTGAGTTATGAACTCCAGTAGTTGCTCACCCCGATGGTTGTGTCTGAGATGCCCCAGATAATGTGATGGGCGTTGGCATCACAACCAACCAAAACTCCAAGCCAATTAGACCTCGCATACTCAACCGCTCGCCTTACTCCCTCAGTAGAAGGGGGAGCAGGGGAGAAATATATGAAATATGTTGAGACAATAAGGATTTCCTTATTGACCGCATCCTTCTTGAAAGAGAGCTTGAACCATGTAGTGTCCCTATCGCACAAATGAGGCAGTAAGGCCACCACAACGTCTTTTGTCGCAATAACACAAGCCCTAGGAATAGAGCTTACTTTTTGTTGTTGGGGTTTTGTACTCAAGTTAGCAAGGCAACGTCCTAACAAAGCAGACGCTGCCTTGCTGTGTTGTAGGTTAATCTGGGTGAAGAGAAGTCCACTCATGTGGATTTCTTCCCTACGCCCTTCCTATTCATAAGAAAGGATTCGTTCCTCTTTGCAGTGCTCAGTTTACCGACGCCAGGAGGCTCACTACTCCACTACCTGCCTAGCTGGACCACCAACCACCTGCGAAGAAAAAAAAGGAGAATGCCCAGGGACAGCATTAGCCATCTCCTTTGCTCTTTTCCTTCTCTTCCTCTCTGCTCTACCAACACTCCTGCCTCGGGAAGTCCCGCTTCGGTTGCCACCATCACCGCCTTTCGACTCTGAGGTTACAACATCAGCTAGCACGCCCGAGTTAAGTAGCCCTGACCCATGAGGAGCATGAGTGTTCTCCATGGAGATCACACCGCCCTCATAAGCCGAGCTCCACTGTAGGAGGAGATTTTCCATACATATCAAGATCTCAGGGATAAAATTCTCCGATTCCTCAGACATCCGTGGATTTGTTACGCACTTACTAGAAGTGGATTTGTTAATATCGAAAAGAACCATATTGGGTGCCACGAGTTGCGGAGAAATACTATCACCTACGGCAGAAATTCGCATTACCGCAGGAAGGCTTAGTAAAACTGGAGGTCGCCTGGTATCCAGAGTTCGCATACTAGCGACTGAGCATCCCGTCAGACACGCAGCCCTCGGCGTATGCTGTTCCACCTTGGCTTGGGTTGAGAGCAGCTTTTAGCCCACTAATCAGTGACAAGCCCACCGAATGGCGTTTACCACCTCACACTACGTGGAAGTAGCTGCACCTAAGACTAACACCTTCACCTCACCTACCTCTGGGCTGATTATGGTATAGTAACATCCCGAGTAGTCAGATATGATATATAAGCAACTAGACAACAACAAATTTTTGTCATTTGTCGACAAAATTATATAGAAAAATAAAAACAATTGAAACTGGAGTTGTAAAAAAATATACGAATTCTTGAAAAAATTTTATTTACTTCTAAAAACTTTTCTCGGCTAGTCCTTATTGCGGATACTTTTATGATACTAAAAACAGGGAAAAATAAAAACAATTGAAACTGGAGTTATAATAATTAATAATATCAATTTACCTATATTTTTGCCAAACAAATTTTTTTTTTAATGCTGAATTCCAATAGTCGATTAATAACACGACCGACGGCGTTTTCAATACTTTTCACTTCGATTAATTTTCCATTGAATTAATTGCAAGTTATTCTAACTATAAATATAACTGAATTTTTTTATCACACTTTGATCAGAGTTTCTTGTGAAATTTGTGTCCATAAAAAATGGAATAGCATCACAATAGGTCTGTATGTTCACTCGGAAAGTTTTTATTTTGTTTCATCAAACATATGATGGCGTTAAGTAAATATGTGTATTTTTCTTTGCTTATGACTGAATTATGAGGCAACGTATTTTCTTAAATTTGCAAAAAAATTGTTTTTTACTTTGCTTCGCTTAGTTTAACTAAAGTAGTAGCTTCTATTTCTTTCTGAAATTATTATAGATATCTTAACATGAATTACCGTTACTTTTTTTTTTTTTGCCTTAAAACTATGAACCTTATTTTTTTAATTTTTAATCTTATAAATTTGTATAACCCTAAAATGCTGAAAACTTATTATATTTTGCACTGTTGGGCTAGGCTGAGATTGCTGCTGTCCGAAAGGAATGACCTGGCAATTTTCCCCATACCACATATATGTATGTCCTTAATGGACGCCAACGTGAACTATTCAGAGAATTCATATGTTCTAATAAATATATTATGTGATCGCGTAAATGGATTTCACATAAGCCATATAAATGCACGTAGCCTCTTCCCCAAAACTGATGAGTTTCGTTATATGTTACAGGCAAGTAAGCTTCATGGTCTTTGTATTTCAGAAACCTGGCTATCTGAACACATCCCCGATTCATTGGTGAAAATTCAAGGGTATAATTTGTTTCGTCATGACAGAATGGGAAGACGTGGGGGTGGTACATGCATTTTCATTAGAGAAGAGTTAAAGGCTCGAACAGTAGCCGTCTCATCATTGGGTGATGTTGAGTTTATCTTTGTTGAAATAAATTTGGGTCTGGAGAAAGTACTTGTAGCATCTGTTTATAAACACTGAATTTTTCGATGTCTTGAACCAGTTAAGTGCTACTTATGTACACGTTTTATTAACGGGCGATTTGAATACGAATCTTCTTGTCGTCAATAGTCAATCCCTCACTCTGGTGGACAATCTATCCAGTATTGGCCTGCAAGTTGTAAATACTCTGCCCACCAGGTTTGGGGAAAATAGTAGTTCCTTACTTGATCTGCTCATTTCCAGCGATTTTCTAAAGTTTTATTTCCCTTCCTGGTATATCACGATCACGATTTAGTATTTCTTTCTTTTGATATTCAATTCGACCTGGTTAATGAAAGAGTTTCTTTTTACTACCGAGACTCAAAAAATCTAAATTTACCGGCTTTACATGAGGATGCTTCTAACTGTGCTTGGAAGGAAATTGTCAATATTCCGTCGATTGACGAGCAGGTTTTGGCCTTGAATAAGCTAGTTCTCAATCTTTATGAGCAACATGTACCTTTAAAGCGTAAATGTAAACATCGACTATCTTGTCCGTGGTTCACAGGCTATATTAGAGGGTTAATTGCAAAGAGAAATATGCTTTACTGCATATGGAAAAAGGTACGGACAAGCGTTAATTGGGATGTGTATCGCAGACCACGAAACTTTGTTACAGTGGAAATTAAGCATGCCAAAAGTGCTTACTTCCGCTCTAAACTAAATGCCGATCTCCCTCCCAAAATCCTGCGTAACATGGGAATCGGTGGTGCAGCCCGTGAAAACTGTTGTATTGATCCTAATGACATGAATTCCTACCTTATAAGTGGCGCTGGTTATAACTCTCGTTCCCCAAATTTACATGCTGATACTTATTTGCAGGAGGCATCAGTTGTTTCTGGTTTTTCATTCCATCCTGTAACTTGGGATGAAGTAGTTTTCGCAGTGTCTTCAATCTCGTGCAACGCTATCAGCATGGATGAAATTACGCCGCTGAAGCTTATTAAGCTCATATTGCCATTTGTCATTGAGGCTCTTACTGCCATTTATAATAAGTGTCTAAACCAGTCAAGAGCTGGAAGATCGTAAAGGTTATTCCTATCCCTGAAACTTCTCGACCTTTCTCGGTTAATGACTACAGAGGAATTTATATACTCTCTCCATCATCGAAAAGTCTGGAACGCATAATGTGTTCGCAAATTAATGATTATCTCACTTCCAAAAACCTGCTTTCCACATTTCAATTTGGGTTCAGGACAGGACATAGCTGCACCACAGCTCTGGTTAAAATTGTCGACGATCTTATTAAGAATATAGATAATAATCTGGTTAATTTTCTTACTTTACTTGATTACACAAAGGCCTTCGACTCAGTTGACTTTGGCATATTAATAACGAAACTGATTTGTAAGTTTGACGGACGAACACAAAGAGTGTTTGTAAATAAAACATTATCGAACTCTCTCTTGATAGTATCAGGGGTTCCTCAGTGCTCTGTCCTAGGCCCACTTCTTTTCAGTTGCTTCATAAACGATCTGCCCTCTGTAGTAACTCACTCTCAGGTCCACCTCTATGCCGATGACGTCCAGGTATATCTAGGATCTCCCCTTGGTTTAATTGAAGATGCTGCAAGCAAAATTAACGAAGATCTTTGCAATATCAGTGATTGGGCAGTAAATAATTTCATTCTCTTAAACCCCCGGATGTCGAACTGTATTATAATATACAGGCATGAACTTAATACGTTCTATTTTCCACCCATGCTTCTTGATTCCGTGATACCTTACTGTAGCAAAGTTAGGAACTTAAGTCTGAATTTTAATAAAACACTTACCTGGTATGATCATATTAGTAATGTTGTGGGTAGGATATATGGTATTCTACGCAGATTATTGCCATCAGCTAAGCTTGTTCCACTTGAAACTCGACTGCGGCTCGTCAAAACACTTGTATTACCTTTATTCTTTTTTTCCGATATTATATATTGCCAAGCTAACTCACAGTCCAAGCGCAAACTCAATGTTGCATTTAATTCATGCGTACGTTTCGAATATTCGTTGCGTAGATATGATCATGTCTCCCCCTACTTGAGTTTCTTAGTTGGGTGCCCTCTTTTTATCTATTATAAGGTTAGAACACTTATCTTTATGTTTAAAATCATTCATTATAAAGTTCCTGAGTACCTCTATCTGACGATAGAATTTAGTTCATCAACTCTTACCAATAACCTCAATATACCAGTTCATATTATCTCTCAAAGAAAAACGTCACTGCTAGTTCACGGAGCTCAAGCTTGAAATTCTCTACCTAATCATATAAAAAGTATCACATCGCTCGGTCGTTTCAAGCGGCAGTTATCAGTTTCCTCAATCCCACAATTTAATTGTTTCAGCATTTTACTTTACTTTACTCTCTTACGTAGCTTTTTCTTTGGTTTTCTTTAGTAAATTTGTGTTGTACATTAATATTAGGTGCCTTAAGTACTTCATTAGTTCTTTACTTTGTTGCATTCTAAACACTCTATACATATATTGTTATAAGTTTATTTGATATCGTTGGATTGTGCAAACTTAAAGGAATTTTGTCCTAATTGCACAGTATAAAAATAAATAAAATTGAAATTGAATGGAATTTTAGTTGCTAGCAGACCTGGGTAAAAATCCATTTTTATAAAAAAACAATGTAAAAGCAATATTTTATTCACGTCTGAATTGATAAAATTTATAAAAGTTTTCCATATACACATACATATATCTACAATATTTTCATATTTTTTCATATTTTCGATAGCGTAACGTTTTTTTTTTCGTTATATCGCAATTCTTACATAAAAATCTTACAATTGGTAAAAGGAATAAGCAAAACTGTATGATAACGAAACAACAGTCAACAATAATCGAAATACATTGAGACCTTACAATTTATAACAAGTTTAGAAGAAATCAAGAAAAAATTACTTACGAAAATGAAGCTACAATTATTGGTAGAATCTAGGCAGTCACTAATTTTTTTATGTATTTTTTTTAATTATAATTAAATATTCAGCTAACTGTGAAACACTATTAAAAACGATATTCTATATGCTCAAAATACATTATTACATCATAGACAAACTATTAATAATATACAAGGACTGGGCATGTAGAACAAAAATCTGTAACGCTTCTCTCGAATATAAAATCGACGATGCCTCGATCTGATGCAGGGAAGCCCTGAACTTTTCTTAGAAATTTATTGAAAATTTTTTCTTTAGAATTTGTATGCTATTAGAGGCCCTACATCAAGTCAGGCATTGTTGATTTTATATTGGAATGAGACATTGCTGGCTTTCCCTTTGGTTACGTCAGTCGAGGCATCGTCGAGCCATTATCGATTTTATATATATTCGAGCGAGGTGTTACAGATCTGTTTTTGTTCTACTTTTGTGCCTATGTCATTAATTTGTCTATGGTTACATATGTACATGTTCTAAAAAAGCACGATATTTTCCTATAAAAATGTACTCATTGCATCATGCTCTTTACATAGAGTGTCTCGTCTCTCTGGAGAAGAATAATTCGAAAAACACCTTGATCTGAACCATCTTGAATAAAATACATGACATCAGCAGTTCACGTTCACATCCTTTCCCGACTTATCCGAATTTGAGTAGAAAATTAAGAACACAATGCAATCAAAATAAGTTCCGAGTGAATTTTTTCGAAAAGAAATTTTCATACGAATAGAAAAACCAAAAGTATCTACTCCTGTATTACACGTCATAGATAACCTAAAACTAGACACTCTACTGTCAAATATCCTTAACCTTATCTGCAGTAACATGTATATTTTATTGGATCTGATGCTGTTCAGAACAAATGGTGCTAACTGACATGTATCAATGAGGCCTTCCCTCCCAAGCGGGCAATATGTCAGCCGCTTTCACACATATAGCCAGAAAATATCTTTTCCGAAGTGCTCCTTACCATAGCCAAAGGAATCTTTGTGGAGTTTAGGCTTATTCGTTTTTTTTTTTTGTTCTGAAAAATCGACTCATATGCATCTGAAACCGCTACAGAATTTTCATTCTTTAGTAGCCAAGTGAAGTGTGTGGTTATGCAAATATGTATCTTAATAAAATAGAAAGCGAAATGTTGTAGTGAAGCCTAGCTTGTATTGAAAGTAAGATCGTATCTAAAGTATTTTATTATTTTTAAACCCCTTTTTTTTAATTTGTTGACCAATATAGATATCATGATATTAAGTTATGCAAATGATATACATATATACATACATATATACTTTTATTTTTACTGATTAAAGTTCTTACAGCATAAAAATGAGTTGGAAACTCGGGGTTCTGATGAAGATAGACAGAAGAATGTTCACATCGATAACGAAATTTGAAGACAAAGTACGTTATAATCTACATAATTTGCTGCATTTAGCTGAAAGTGTCAGAATATTCAGAAATTTTGACAATTTTACTGCGTACCGACCGATGTGAAAATTTTATGTAACTTTTGAAAAAGAATATTCGCTAACCTACTGTAATAAATACACTATGGTACTTTGGAAAACAGTAGATTGAACCGAAATTATAACACACAAATCGGGTTCAAGAAGTTATCTAACCAGAAATCAAAAATGATTAGCTCCCCACCCTTTTATATAGAAATTACTTCTTCGACTTATTTTTTCTAAATTCCTCAGCACAGAAATAATATTGGTAGAGTAAAATGGGTTGGACACCCACGAATAATATTGTTGCGAGCGTGGTTTTTTGTTCGTTATTTAAAACACAATATTAAATATTTAATATACAATTCTTTATTTCACTCTAATCTTATAAAATTAACAAACCTTTAATTAACTCAACTTTAATTATCGCTAATACTGTACTTTCAATTATCGCAATCTAATTACAACACTTTCGCCCGTTTATTACGATCGCTTGTTAACACTGCAACGTCTAAGACAAGACTCTTTTTTTGGCGGTGATAACTGTTATATTTATAGTATACCCTAGAAACTCTCCAGATTATTCTGGATTCAAGAATATTCTTGCCTATTCTATTCCTGAACCTTCCCGAAGATTCCATCATCAATTCTCCGAACATGAAGTTGTTAACTCTCCATTGCCAGTAGATGTCACCAGTTGTGTATTTCTATTACACGTAACACTGCCCGTTTCTTAAATTTGTTCGTCCCGAACAACAGGTGGTCCACGGTCTTGATGCTCGTAGTATTGACACAAGCGCTCCAAATGAACAATTTTACGCTTGCCACTTTTGGCACTCTGAATCCTGTATATCACATCATTAATTCTAGTTACTACTGAATACGGTCCTACCCAGTGTTGTTGTAGTTTTGGAGAACGTCCCTTATGTCGTTTCGGGTTGTACAACCAAACAAGATCACCTTCGTTAAATCCTGTGGAATTAGCACGTAAGTCATAGTGGGTCTTCATCCGATCAGTTTGCTGCTAATTTCGATCTCATGTGCACATCAGCTAATTGTTGTTTGAGCTCCGATACGTAGTCTTCTGGTAACTTTTGTTCAGCTCTGGGAGTACTAAATTTGAGGCCGCTATGTAAACGTATCTCCATTCCGAATATGACCTTAGCTGGGGCTTGTCCGGTAGTGTTATGAATGGCTGATCTATAAGCCATTAGGAATATAGCAATATGCCGATCCCAATCGCATTGATGATAGTCAACTACTTTCTTTAGATGCTCGTCCAATGTTCTGTTGAAGCGCTCTACCAAGCCATCAGATTGTGGGTGTAGAGGAGTTGTTCTGGTTTTTCTTCATCCCAACATTTTACACATCTTCTGGAAAGTCCGTGATTCGTAGTTCAGTCCTTGGTCCGAATGAAGTTCGAGCGGCACATCAAACCTACTGACCCAATTCGTTATTATTTGTTCCGCAACTGTAGTTGGTTCTTGATTAGGAATTGCATATGCTTCAGGCCATTTACTGAAATAGTAAAGGGCAACTAATATATAACGGTTACTGCCATCCGTTTCTGGAAAAGGTCCAGCGATGTCTACAGCCATCCTTTCTAAGGGGGCTCCGACATTATACTTATGTATTTCTCCTCAGATTCTGTGGTGCGGCCTTTGCAAGCGCGCACCCCAGTACATGTGCGGCACCACTCCTGCACATCTTCTCGCATATGTAGCCAATAAAACCTTTCTTCTATTTTGGAAATTGTTTTGTTCACTCCCAGAGGTTCCACCATGCATTTCTTCTAGAACATCTTTCAGGTTTGATGCTGGCACGACTATCTGCATTCGGAATGATTCGCCGTTAGTTGCTTCCCACTTGCGTTTTAATATACCATATTCAACATGACGAGAGTTCCATTGAGCCCAGTAACTTTTTAGCTTCTCGCTCCGTTCCGAAATATCCTTCCAAGCAAGAATAAGTGAAATGTCCGGATCTTCTCGTTGTGCTGTTCGCAGGTCGTCGTTGTCCCAACATGTAGATGGTTGCACGGTTACCAACTGTACAATCGCTGTTGCTTCATTTTTCTTCCACCCGGGCGCAATGTTTGCATTCAAGTTTGCATGGACGTCGTGAAAAGGCGTCTGCATTTCCATGGATACGACCTCTTCGGTGGTGGATTTCAAAATCTTAAGCCCGGAGTCGCTCTATCCATCTCGCCACTTGTCTCTCTGAGTTCTTAAACTGCAGAAGCCATTTAAGCGCTGCATGGGCGGTACGAAGGATGAATTTCTGCCCGTAGAGATATTTATGAAAATTGAAAATGCTTTGTTGAATTTACATTGGCAAGTAGCTCTTTTCTTGTAGCACAATAATTTTTCTGACTTTGAAAGTGCTTTGCTATAGTAAGCTACCGGAACTCTTAGACCATCTTCCTCCTGCGAAAGCACCGCACCAATACGTACATTGCTGGCATCCGTGTCCAATATTAATGTTTTTTCCAGTTTTGGATAGTGAAGTACTGGGGCTTCACAGAGACATTGCTTCAAATTTTCAAAACTTTCGTTGCGTTTATCCGAGCATATGAACGGCTGTTCCTTTTCTGTAAGTTGATGTAGGCTCCTTGCTATATCTGCAAAACCTTTCACGAATCGCCTGTAGTAGGTAGCTAGACCAAGAAAACTCCGTAATTGATGTTTATCCTTTGGAACTGGCCAATTTTTAACGGCTTCTACCTTCTCTGGATCGGTTCTTACTCCTTGTGATGAAACAATGTGCCCTAAATATTTAACTTTTTGAATAGAGCACATTTACTCGCACTGAGCTTCAATTTTGCATCTTTGAGTCTTTGAAGTACGTCCCGTAAGTTGTTTTTATGTTCCTTGAATGTCCCTCCGATTACTATTATATCATCTAAGTAGACAAGACATGTTTTCCAGGTTAAACCACTTAGAACACATTCCATTAGTCGTTCGAATGTGGCTGGAGCTTTACATAGCCCAAATGGCATTACTTACAATTGCTATAAGCCACTGCCAACTGAGAACGAAGTTTTCTCTCGATCCTCGGGATGTATTTCCACTTGCCAGTAACCACTCTTCAAATCCAGCGTGGAAAACCATTGCGCTCCGGAAAGTGTATCCAACGTGTCATCAATCCTTGGTAATGGATAGCTATCTTTTCTCGTCACGTTATTTAGTTGGCGGTAGTCTACACAGAATCGGATGCTGACATCCCTTTTCCTGACCAGAACAACCGGCGATGTCCAAGAGCTGTTAGATTCCTCTATTATGCCTTGTTCCTTCATGGAGTTCATCATATCTGCAACTTCTGATTGTTTGGCTAATGGCAATCTTCGTGGTGTCAGTCGAATGGGCCTGGAGTCTCCTGTATCGATCCGATGCTTTACAAGATTTGTTTTACCATATTCACTATCATTCATTGCAAATAATTCCGAAAATTCATCGATCACCTCTTTGGCATCGTTGTATTTTTGTACACTTAAGGCACTGGACGAAAGAAGTTTCTGAACCTGTTGGGTAGTAGCTGGTATAGGTTTTGTCTACTTGACATTACTACCATTATCCAAATTGACGATTTGGTAAACGGGTTCACAATTTCCAATTATAGCACCTTCTTTTAGTTGTTCCTGATTTTCGTTAAGCACTCTGACTGGTATTAATGTTGCACCTTCTGCCTTCAATAAAGTCTTGCCAACAATGATATTCTATGTAACTTTTGTGGGGTTAGGCTCCACCAGATAAAATCGGCAGGTCCCAATGTCATCAGTTAGCTTTGTCCATAATAGTGTCTCGGAGCATGGCGAAAGAGTAATATTTTCGTAGGATAATCTGTACCATCTCCTCGTCTCATGGGAATTTCAATATTCCCATATTTGAGAATCCGCTCTCCGACATCCAGATTTATTTTGTATGTGGTCATGAAGTCTATTCCAAGAATGCATTCATACATTATGTCTGAAACCAGGAAAGTATGAGGAAATAGTAGTTCGCCTAGGTGAACATCTAAAGTTATTTCTCCAAACACCTGTGCTGCTGCTCCAGTTGCTGTTCTTAGTAGATATTTGGTGGCTATATATAACAAGACTGCTGTTATTTCTCTGTACCTGGCCTACTTGGATGATGACTTCGGGGGCTGGCGATTCCACCAATCAACTTCTGCCCCACAAAGTTGGTTTTTACTTGTTTTCCGACTGCTCAACAGGAGAGGTGATGCGACTGGTCGCTGCTTGATATCGTCTCTCCTCTCCACGAATAGCTTGTTCCCTGGCTCGACATCTTTGGCATTCTTTCCTTCCTCTATCAAAGCTTATCTAAGCCGCTCGACTAGAACTTTCTTTGCACCTGTCGTTTGTAATGACCGGTTCCCTAACTCAAACCCTGTATTCGAAGCTCCTCCACTTTGCGCCCCATTACTTTAGTAATTCACTTACAGTTGAATATAAATTATTTTCCAGAACTTTCAAAATTTAACACAATTTCACAAAATTAATCACACTTTTAATTTTTATGTCAATTGCCGCCACTTTATTTCGCGAATTTATTTCACTTCTGACACCAGTTGTTGCGAGCGTGGCCTTTGGTTCGTTATTTAAAACACAATATTAAATATTTAATATACTGCTCTGTATTTCACTCTAATCTGATAAAATTCACAAACCTTTAATTAATCAACTCAACTTTAATTATCGCTAATACTGTACTTTCAATTATCGCAATCTAATTACAACACTTTCGCCCGTTTATTACTATCGCTTGTTAACACTGCAACGTCTGAGACAAGACTTTTTTTGGCGGTGACAACTGTATATTCCAGAATTTTCTTGACTATTCTTTTCCTGAACCTTCGTGAAGATTCCATCATCGATTCTCCGAATCTGAAGTTGTTTACTCTCTATTGCCAGTAGATTTCACCAGTTGTTTTTTTTTTCTATTGCACGTAACAATATTAAATGTTAATTTGATTTTTGCATGTCCGTCTGTCTATCCTTACGATATCTCGCGAACGCGTGTATTTAGAGAGCACACTGGCTTTACAAAAAAAAAATTTAGTTCGTAAATGGAATCAATCTTACAACTACTTCTTAATGTTGCCATATAAAAATAGTTTTTTACGTATACTGTGAAAATGATCAGACCTATTGAACTGAAAAAGCTTCAGAATATGAAATCCTATATCATAATCATTGTTACTGTTTGAAGAACAGCTTTTCAAATTGTATATGCGAAACCCCTTTTCAAAAATCAAACTTACACAGATGGGTGACCATATGAAAATACATACGGGCTTTCATCTACACTGTAAAAATTATTAGGACTATTCCCTAAAATGTAGGGAATACTCCCTAAAATTTAGAGAAAAAACCTACATTTTATGGTATATTCCCTAAAATGTAGGGAATATTCTCAACATAGTCCCAACATTTTAGGGAATATTCTTTACATTTTAGGGAATATTCCCTAATCTTATTGAGAAATACCTAAGCTTTGTGGCAACAATTTGTGCAAACTTTTTACTGTGTAGGGTATCATAGGAATTGGTCTTAGACCAATTCTAGCTTTTTTACTTGTTCTTTCCTCAAAACAGCAACCATGTGAATTTCTTTCAATATTATTACAGGAATTGCAAAAATAGAACACTTTGTAACGTGAGCATATTTTATGCTCATCTGTTTACATCCCGCTGCTCTCAGTTGGCTAGAGAAAAAGTAATCTTCTTTTTCTTTCTAACCTACTAACAAGACGCTCATACAAAACGAATGCTAACCCATGCACACCCATGAAAACGTATCCTCAACATTCCGGTTCTGTCATGGAAAACGTCAAATGTCAAATCGACACGTTGACAGATTTATGAACATTGTATTCCCACCATTTCACGTCGCTAGTCTATTAGTCCGGACCCAGTGTCAGTTTCTTTAAGCAAAGTAGATCCACGAATTTATAGTACATCATAAGAGTCGGATCTATGGGTGGCACGCGGGGGCACTTGCCCCGGGCGCTAGCTTTAAGGGGGCGGCAATACGATGGACCCCTGAACCCATGACTAAACGAGAAAAAATCTAATTACAAGAATTGGACAATTTTTTCAGACCATATACTTAACACTTCAGTCTTCTTTCCGGAATCTAAAAGCTCCTTTGCTGATATCATACTTTCAATTGATCAATTGATAGACAGAATATAAGACAGTAGGCACAAGCACAAAGTTACCAGAAAATTATTTTTGTGCCAGCTAAATTTAGCCATTTTAGACGGAGTGAAGGCCTGAACCTGAACGGCAGTTTGCCAGAATTCCTACCCAGAGTTTTTTGAAACCATCTCAAATTTTAGTAGTTTTAGCGGCAAAACAAAAAAAAACTAATCTCTAACATAATTAAATTTTTAATTTGTTATCCTTGTGTTAAGAATACCGGAGACAGACTTGCATTTTGCGCTCAACCGAAAGTCTGTCTCTATATACTGAGAAACAGCTTGGTATACGCTCGGTGTACACTGAGTATGTAGTAAATTGGAGCTCAATATTGAAATTGCGAAAAACGTACGCGGTATACGAGTTTATTGCAATATGACCCTAGTTATAAACCATAATCATTTAATACACGAACCTTTTAGAACCGAATTTAATACTGCAATGTTGGCTACAACTTTTTCTGACATTTAATGTTTGACACTTGTCAAATTGAAGTGTCTATTTCGTTTTTATTTTTCTCATAGACAAGTAATTTCACAATATTTGCTCGCGTTTTGTACGTACGGGGAACTTACTTAAGTCAAATGACAAATCAAGTGATAAATCAAATGTAAGTTCTCTAATTAAATTCTTAGTATCGTAAACGGCAAGTGTATTTCTGAAATTTTATATTGCAATTGACATAATTGCAGTATCAATATATCAAAAATGAAATTGCAAGTCTGTCTCTGGTATAAAATAAACTTCATTTGTAATGATACGATTTTTTGCTTTCATTTTATTTTAAAACAGTTTGAGATTCAAACGACATTTAAGATCTATAATAGATCTTAATTTTTGTTTGAATTTCAAATTCTTTTTATTTAACAATCATTTCTTTCAAATTCAAATTGTTTTTAACAATTTTGTTTATAGTTCCACGGTATGCAGTATAAATAGGTCATCTATCATATACATATGATGCCTAGTATACCTTGGAACTGTAATAAAATTTGCCCCAAATAAAGATCATTGTTAGAGGGGGCGGTAACTAACGTCTTTGCCGCCCTTCCAAACTTTCCTAGATCCGGAATTGTATCACGAAGAGTACTTTGCAGCGCGCAAAAAAAAACCACAATCGGTATTCTGGAGTATGAATATGTGAGTTGTAATAAAAAAAAAGTATAGCATTCAAAATTTTGCTTTCGTCATTTGCAGACTACTTATATTAAGGAAGTCATTGGTACAACTCGTTTCTAAATTGGTCCATTTGTTCTTTTCTATGGAAGTGGGTTGGGTTGCAAAAAAACAGTATTTTTCTCTTCGGTAAGATATTTTTTAAAAAATTAAAAATTATATACATACACATATAGGAGTATTATTTTATTAACAATAAACAGGAGCAATTAAAAGAAGAATTTCGGATTCCAAAATTTTGTAAATGCGTTGAGATCTGGATTCCGTTTAGCGAAAACACGTGTCTATAAAACCAATTATAGGCGTACTAAATAATCGTTTTAAATGTTAAGAAAATTCAAGTACCTATATAAGTAATTTCTTTATATTATTATTGGTTCTATAGAAATGGAATGATACTTAATTCAAAATATTTTAAAAAGAAAGAATTAATTTACTTTTATAGGTATATGATTTTATCAATATTGTTTTTTGTTTAGCAATAACATGCCCTCATAAATCGTATAAATTTAAAATTAAACGGAGCGCATTCAGAATACAATAAAACTGAAATCTGTAATAAAGCCATTATCTTGATTCCCTCTGTATTCCATATAAGCGCTTCAAGAGTACCACCCGACAAGCGCTCCAAGAGTGCTTCCAAAGAAACTGCAACTGAGCACTTCCCTTTGCGGACATGATCAGGTTAAATCGATATTAACAAGGATACGGTGGGGATGTGCTCTTGCATGCGTCTTTGAGCTATATCTAGACAACTCAAAAATTCTGTTAGTACGGTTTATAGAATTTATGTTAGAACACAGGATTTAAATAGGATTTTAGAACTTGTGGCAAGTTTTATTTTTAAAATTATATTTTTGCTAATTTTTCAAAGATTTATACTTTCCCTTTGTATTGAAAAAATGGCCTCTGATAGTTGGAAAGTAGTTTTGCATAAAAAGAAAACTAAAGTTAAAAAATTTTCTTAAAATAGTAGTAATGAGACTGACTTGGCTTCATTCGAACCATCAAGTCGGAGCAACTCTGCAGAAATCGAATAGTTACAAATTTGATATATATGTACATAGGTTAACGTCGAATAATGAGCTTCAGGAGTACTAGAAATCCTGATCGGTGTGAAGCGGTACCAATTTTTGATCCGCAGAATAGGGTTTTAGGTGCATAACAATTTACAGTTAGTTGAAGAAATTTACGAATGGGACGAAATTACGACGATGTATACGCTGTTTCAAAATTGAAAGGTTTTGCTGAGACGGCGTATCGCAGTTTACCTTCAATAAAGTTGTCGTGGTCCGAATAGAAGGAAAAGATATAGCATTTGTAATCGAAACAGATTATTCACAACAACTGGAAGAAATGTTAGCAAGAAAAAAATTAAAAGACGAAACCATGCTAAATTATTATTATAAAAAGTTGGCTTTGTTAAACATGTGTGATATTAGCGGTAAGAGATCTGTTCAGCTCCCGAACAGATCAAACATCAATCAAATCAGCGAAGGTCAATATGCCACAATTAATTGAGTGCAGCAGAAGCTTGCTATATAAACAATTTGCTCACGCTGCATGTTTGCTGCCACTGCATGTGGTAAAATGCTCAATTAATTGTGTGACTCAGTGACATACATATATAATATAGAATAATATACCTACATTCTTTTATAATTGCTTAGGTTTTGATAATTTCTTTCGCAATTGTTTTTCGTAATTTCTTTTTGTTTTTTTTTGTTTACAGTTTGTGTAAACAAATTTTAGTTCCGTAAAATCTTGTTTAATTTTTATATTTTGTAATCTTTCTGTTAAAATATTTTTTACTGTGATAATTTTTTGTATAAAGGTACATGCATTTTTTTAATAAAGCTCAGTATAACCAAGTAACGAGTGGCTATTACTTCGTTAGCACTCTCCAGCATCAAGTCAGATTAGACACACTGTTTAGTCTGCACTTAAGTCTTTTTATTACTGAGATACATAGTCGATCTCAACAGCAGTCTTGTTTAGGTTTCAACACACTGTTGAAATCTGCACAAGACTTATTTTTTTTTGTGGTTCTAACTACGAGAATCATTACATGGTCCTTCGAGCCGTCGAATCAAGACTAAATCTCATTGCTAAGATTTAACACACTGTTAAATCTAGCTGAGAAATATCTACGGCAACCAACAATTAGCGTGAAGGGATTTAACACACTGTCAAATCTCTTCTGTTGCTACTCCAGCATAGCATCCCTGACGAAAGCCGACTTTCAAAGCAGCTGCCGCCAATAATTGTTTGCCTGCACTTTAATTTGCGATGCCTTCAAAACCTGAAGACATAATCATAATCCAAAAAGATTTGGCAGAGGAATTAAAGCGTCTTTTAGCAAATTTCAAGAAAGACGGAGCTGAAAGAAAAACAGAGGAATACTTGCAAAACAGGCTCAAGCAGTTGGGAACAATCTGGGCAGATTTTAACGACCGTCATCTACAGCTAACAGAGTGTGCAAAACCAGAACACCCGTATTTCACCGATAGGTTATACGAAAGGACACACGAGCTGTTTAAGCAATCAGTTGAGTTGATAGCCAACTACCAGATTCCCAAGAAGTACCAATTACCAATCACCATCACAACTGGCTTAAAAACCACAATGACCACACCAACGTTACCAGTTACTACAACTGCGCTATCTCCTCCAGCAGTAAGCACAACGGCTGGAGCACCAGCAGTAAGTAACTTTGAAAGTATCAATACGCTCACAGCAACACCACAGAATCTTGGATATAATCCTCAATTCAACACGCTGCCTAGCGTAACAACATCCTGGAATCTACAGCAACAGAACCTAGATCAAATCAGAGTTAACAACTATCCAAAACTTCCACCAATACAAATTCCTAAGTTCAGTGGAGATTACAAGGACTGGAAGTCTTTCATAGACATTTTTAAGAACGTCATCCACAACAACTTACACATAAGCAACATTGAAAAGATGCAGTACCTCCTATATCATTTAGAGGGTGACGCAAGAAGGGTTATAAGTCATTTGCAATTGAGTAGCCAAAACTATGAAACTGCTCTGCATTTGATAGAAGCCAGATTTAATAATAACAGAAAAATCGTCACAACTTATGTGAATACTATCATGGATGCCAAGAATGTAGAATACAGGTCCCAACAAGACATAATAATGCTTTATGATACCATTAGAGAGTGCTTGGAAGCTCTGAAGCTTTTAAGCTACAAAACAGACGAATGGAGTCCAATTATTATAGGTATCGCAATGAGGAAGCTAGACGCAGAAAGTCTTCGCCTGTTTGAAGAAAGCCTGCTAAATCCAAGGGAAATGCCCTTAGTTACCGACCTACTGAGGTTCCTAGAGAAGCGGTATCAGGTATTGGAATGCATAGAAAATTCAAAACGCACAAGGCCCGGCACTTCAAAATGCTTTAAAAAGGCATTTCACACCACATTAAGAGGCTCATGCATGATTTGCAACAAGGAGCACAAACTCTACCAGTGTGGAGAGTTCAGAAAATGGAACGTGGATGATAGACAAGCCCTTGTCAAGCAAAAGGATATCTGCGGAAATTGTCTCGCACATAACAAAAATGAAAAGTGCAAATCCAACAAGCTTTGTGCCATTTGCAATAAAAGGCACCATACTTTACTGCACAAGGGCAATCAAAATAGTCCTGCCACCCCAGGCATATCACACGTACGCCAGAATCAGACCATGAGCACAAATATGTCTACCAATATGTGCAGCGTGGACGCTCAACCATCACATCCAAAGGGAAATGCTATCAGCTGTCATACCAATAAAGTGAGAATGCCTAACGTGTTGCTACCTACAGCAATCATCAGAATTAAAAATATATATGGACAGTTGGAAAGCTTCAGAGCATTAATCGACCCTGGATCACAGGTATCGCTAATAACAGAACAGGCGGTTCAATTTTTAAAGCTCCGTAAGGATCACATCAGAGCCACGATTTTTGGAGTTGGAGAAGCCGAGTCAGCCAGAGCGAGCAGCAAGGTAAAATTAAGTATCCAACTTAAAGATCAAACGAATTCTTATCTTTCTGTGGACGCCCTTGTTTTGCATAAATTGAACTCTCTGTTACGAGAGGCACCTGCTCCAGGCATAAATATGAAAAAATTCAAAAACATGAATTTAGCTGATCCTACATTCTGCCAACCAGGCCCAATAGACATATTGTAGGCGCAGATGTCTATGCCAACATTATAATTAAAGGTTTTAAGAAGACAAAGCCTCTCGCACAAAATACCAAATTGGGGTGGATAAAGGTACGTGAGCTGTTTAATATCAGGTATTATTGACCCTACAATACAAGCAACAGCTAAATCAGGAAATCATCAACAACCAGAAGAATTGTTAAGCATTGTGGCAGCCAAGACCATCATCTTTCGCAATGTCCAAGGCGCCCAAAAAGATGTGAAAAGTGCAAATATTATCATACAGGGAATTGATATCGAAGTTCCAGAAATGATAAACCAAAACAAATACTCCAGATCAATAAGAATGCACTAGGTAAAAGATAAAGTAGTGCTTCTGAGTTAAACTTACACAGAGAAAATAGTTCAGATTTGATTATAGGGTATGTAGGCGAAAAATATTTCCATGAAGGTCAATCAAGCGAAGGCAAAGTCGAATTTTATTATAGTCCCTGATAGAGCCCAGTCCATTACAGTTATAATTGGTCAACCGTTCACAGAGCTACATCGCTTAATAGTGCACAAGGAAGACAGCAATCTCAACATATATTAAAAAAATTTGTAGAACAAAGATGCTAGCCGAAACTGAACTGTATATAGACTTCAGCCCGATGACTCAAAACTGCAACAAATATTTTATACAACTCTATGCGTTAACAATGTGTAATAATGGTGCCTGCTACAAACACGTCCCAGCAGGATGTAATTTTTAAAAAGTAAAAACGTCTTCGCTCGTGTAATTGCATGGATATGAATTTTTTACGACAGTAGATAGGACAAGTGAATACTACCAGATTGCTGTTGAAGAGATATCAAAGGACAAAACGGTGTTCATAAGATGCGATGGACATCATGAATTTAATCGCATGCCTTTTGGGTTATGTAATGCTGCTTCAGTCTTTCAACACATTGTAAACACGGATTAGAACGACTAGAATCTGATGGATAAATAAGAATTTTTAAGAACTTTTATTTTTAACGATTCTAAATAAAATTCATAAATACAAGAAGAAAAAACAACCGCCTCGTCCGGGGTTTGAAACCGGGACCTTCCGCTTGCCGGGCGACTGCTCTTACCACTGAGCTAAATAAAAGTTCTAAAAAATTCTTCATTATCCATCATTGACTGATTCTAACAAGTGTAGGTTCGATTCCCGCCCGGGAAAAAATAAATAAAGACTAGAATCTGTGCTTATAGTACTAAAGTAGCAAAATTTAACACTAAATCCATCTAAACGTCACTTTTTCAAAACGTCAATTAACTTCTTGGGATTCGAAGTAGATAAAAACGGCACACGACTTTGATCAGAAAAAACTAAATGCATCGAGAAATTTCCAATTCCAGCCAATGAACATCAGATTAGACAATTTCCAGGCGTTACAGGATACTTCCGACAATTTATTGAAAACTACGCAGTAATTTGCAGACCACTATTCGAATTAACAAAGAAAGATAAACCGTGGACTTGGAATGACAACGTTCAAAATGCTTTTGAAAATTTGAAAAGAAAACTAGTGAAACGGCCGCTATTAAAAGTTTACAGTCCACACGCGAATACAGAAGTGAGTGCACCATGGCTGAAGCTAGGGCTCTTATTTGTGTGAGTAAATATCAAACTTGCGTCATTCCATAAATTGTTTCAATTTCATTGTAAGAATTATGTCGAGTAATAAAAGTAAATTAGTTGCAATAGCAACTATAATAACAGAATGAATTGATTCCATAGAATATAAGTGAAACCTATTTTAATAAATAATTTAATCACAACGCAAATGTTCAACATCACCGTCCTTGTCTGTTAAAAAACTAAACAAACGTCAAGATACTTTGGCTTCACCTCCAGAGCACTAACCAATTGGGCTATAGCCGGCTACAGCCAAGAGTTGAACAATAAATTCTGACAATTGAGCTATCATATACAGATATGTTTTTTCGTCATTTATAGCTCTTATTTTTGGCTAAAATTGGCTATAGCCAACAACTGAACAACCTCGCTCTGCCTATAGCCAGCTCTAGCCAAAAGTTGAGCACTTGGAGTTGCTGGAATTCTATTGCAAAGTGACAGTACTGTAGCCTACTATAGCCGTCAAATAAATCAGTATGAGGAAAACTACAAAAACTACCACCCGCATGAATTAGAAACGCTTTAAATAGTTATATATGAGTTATTATAACATAAAATAACCCAAATTTAATTTTAATTTAATTTTAAGTGTGCCCTAACCCTCTCCTACAGGAGTACTAAAACAGAAATCAAATTAAATTTCAATTAAATAGCTTGGTGAATACGGGCCTTAAAGTTGTAACGGAAATGCTATTAAAGCTGCTGCCAATAAACGAGACTTAGTTCCGCGTATAACAAGATGGTGGTTATTAATTCACGAGTTTGATTTCACTGTGAAGAATATAGACCGGCGCACGTTGATGTGTTGAGTAGAAACGCTATAGAAACCATCTCACCGATAAATGAAGATAGTGCTTAGAATCGAAATGACAGATTCGCATTGACGTAACTAGCACTTTTTTCTGGGATGGGCCAGGTCCCCCCAACTTTCGTGCATAGGTTTTAAGAGAAGTCAGTACTCAGCAAAAGTTTCAATTTAGATACCAGCGAACCTGTAGGTAATAATTTTTACTATACGTAGGTTTGTGTCCAGAAAGTGGGAAAATTCATATAAAATTAGTCTAGACCTAGACCACAGAGCATATTAGAGACATCTACCGCAAAAGACAGAAACCCAACATCTGACAAAACCATACAATTTAAGACGAAAAATGAAAATTTTCAGTTCACATAAATTGAAAATTTTTAACGAGAATTAACACTCCTAAATTTTTTTTTGTCCATAATTGTTAAATATGCTATTTTTCTTGGTATTTAAACAACTTTCAAATAAATATTGCAATTTCTCGTCGGTGAAATGTCAGGAGAAAAAACAAGTACTATTAGAGTCAAATGAATATAAAAAGCGCCACTAAAAATGAAAAAAACTCGACGTTATTTGCTAGATCTAGGCCTTATCTTTCTAAAACAGTCACAATTTAAAGAAATGAGAATACCTACCCACAGGAATTTGATTTAAAAGACTTTAATTTTTAACATTTTTTACAAGTTTCCGAGCTAATATCTCCATTCCAATACCCTTTTTTTTAATTTTTACCGACGTTATTTACTAGACTTCTTTATTACCTTTAATGTAAGATATAAATCATTATTCGGCTACAAAAAGTTTGCCAGAAATTTGCATTGAAAAATGTATGAAACTTGAAAATATTGGTACTGACTCCTCTTAACAAACATTTTTTTTGCGATGTATACCAGCTCATGAGCTTTTGACCGACTAAAATAGCTCTGCACACACAAAATAAAATAATTCTCATAAAAAAAAAAATTAAAGAATTCTTCATAAAATAATTCTCATTTTACAAGTCGCAGACATCGCGTCACTATTTTTGTAATATGTAGTCTTCCCCTACGTGAACCCTTAACTCCGTTTCCAAGAAAGCAAAAAAAAAACTAGATCAGCACTTTTAATCTACTGCAAATGCAGGTACTTGTGCACAATCGGGGCGATTTTAATAAGAAAATGTTTTAAGTTATTGCAGTTTTTCTCGAAGTTGCTATGTTAAGTTCAGAAGAACAACGAACAGTTTTCAATTCCTTCGCACTCTTCTCGTTTAATGTTATTGAGCACCCGGAGAGAGAAAAGCGTGGTACATCGCTTATCAGTTAATATAAGTCATCAGCATTCAATAAATTTTTGGATAACTAGTCAGTCATGTTTATGGTTGCGAGTCCAGAAAATTTACATACGTTATGGCGTAATGAACGGAAGATTCTTCAGCGTTCTGGCAAAATAATAAGCTATTGCTAAGCAGTTGCCTCGCATGGAATTGTTCTGCAACCGTCCTTTATTTTTACTGAATAACCCAACAGCTGGGTGATTTGGTGGAAGAATTGACGATTACCTTAATAATTAAACTAGCATGGTAATTGTTATGTAATAACATTGCTTACTATTAAGTGACCCAGGTGCTGAAACCAGTAGAACAAACGAAACGAAATGTTTTAAGTTATTGCAGTTTTTCTCGAAGTTGCTATGTTAAGTTCAGAAGAACAACGAACAGTTTTCAATTCCTTCGCACTCTTCTCGTTTAATGTTATTGAGCACCCGGAGAGAGAAAAGCGTGGTACATCGCTTATCAGTTAATATAAGTCATCAGCATTCAATAAATTTTTGGATAACTAGTCAGTCAACATTCCCCGATCAGGCAATATTTATTGCTTATCGATCGATACCAAGTGCAACGTGTATTTACGGCATAGTTTTAGTCGGACATTTTAATTATTGTGAAAATAGATTAGTACATAATGTAATTAGCGAATTGAGTGAAAATGCATTCTTTTCTTTAATCCCAATGAACTCAAGCGACCCTTATCTATTTCCTACAATCCACTCCAAACATCCAACGCGATTTAAATTTTTCTTAAATCATAGGAAGTAATGTTTATTTGAAAAATAAAAAAAATTGCACGATTTTAAATAAAAAAAAAGTGGTGTAGTTTAATTAACAGAGATTTTTGTTTTCCACATCCCTTCCTTTGCTTCTCTCACGTATTAAGGAAGATAAGTCAGAACCCTCAAGTTCCATACACAAAACTGATATGATAGTGAAGTGACGCCCTGCCTAATGCCCAGCATTTATTCCAAGTACTAGTACTAGCACACATACTTCAAATCTTTTAAGTACAAATACAAGTTCCGGTACTGGTACTTAAAAATTTTCAAGTCCAGGTACTGGTACTGGTACTTATAAAAAATCTATAGCCAGTTAAATAACTGGATGAGGTTTCCATTTACGGAATATCATCAAAATATCATATAAGCTTTTGCTGTTTAATTTCTACATAATTTTGGAATTTGATCATACAGTATTGAATTTGCCTTTAGCAGAATAAATGTCACATCAGATAATGATTGTTTTTGTGTGGCATTTACAAGAACTGCAAATGAAAATCAACACTCCACCTGTGCAGAAGAAGAGAGCAGATTGTGGCACTTGATTGCCAGCCTTCTCAACAAAGGATATCGATTCAGCAGGTCAATCTCTGTCCTACAGTTACTCATATATTGCGCTAATTTTCTTTTTATTTTACTGAAGACGGTAAGATTTCTGGAGACACTGTCCAGATCTAGATAACCTCTATTAATAGAAGCCGTATTTAAATAATTCAAAAGAGCTGAAGTACACCACGTTATGTCAATATTTGTAGTAAGTGCGTTAAGTATCAGTATCGGGACTTGTACTTCAGGTTTTTTTTTAGTACCAGTACCGGAACTTGTACTTATACAACATTTAAGTCCAGGTCCTGGTATTGGTACTGGTACTTTACAGATCTAAAGTTAGATACACAGTTTAGATTAGTTATTTACGTTTTCATTAAGCACTAATAAAGAGATAGTTAAAGTCTGTATACGATTTAACTTATGTTTTTTTTTTGCAAACTTATTTAGCACCTGTCGCGCTGTTAGTTTGTTTTTAATTATCTCGCTTTCAATGTTTAGGGGTGCCATGCCCGAAAACCTCTCCTGAAGCAGTTGTTCTTAACCAAGTTTTAGCTACATGGAAAAGCTCCGTTCACAGCCGTCCGAGCTGACAGGAAGACCTAGAGCTGCTTGCAGCAATTAGTATAAATTTGGACAGAAGTTTTTATTAATTTCTGTTTTCAGTCTTTACCAAATTTACAACAATGCTCTTGTTTTGGAACATATTATTTATTATTTTTGTTTCAGCATGTAAGGTGGAAACGTCTACATTGAAAACCTTTTTTATAATTTTCTACAAATGTATCTCCATGTTTCAGGTACAACTATATAAATGAGTCAACTCACTGTTCCAAAGGTAGATTTTCAAACCTATTTATTTTTGAAGCTAGTAATAATGTACTTTATTTTTGAATTACGCATTCCATATTCTTGCTAAATGATGCCACCTATCGATGCTTTTTTTTTTGTATATCACTTGGTTGTCAATATGTATCTCTTCCAATATTCGGATGGCCTTGGCCTTGTATCTGATGGAAAATCTACTAAATTACTTTTACCTAGAGTGGACTTTATCAGAAAGTTTTTGCTCTCTCCGGTTGCCTTATCCTTTTCGATACTCGAGTAGGTTCTAAACAAATTTAATGTTTTTCTGTGAATTTCTCGGTTTCCCGAAGTATTTATTGTCTAGAGTGCTAATATAGTTTTATTCCATAATATAAAGTAATAAGAATATTATTGAATTTTTTAATTGCCTTCCTTTTAAAGATAATCAGCCTTATTACTGAATCCGTTGGGATAAGAATCGAAAAAGGTTAAAAAAAAACTTTTTTTTTTCCGAAAAATTAAACAAAGTTTTACAAACTTTTCAAAATTTCATTGATATCAAAGGTTATCAATTAAAATTTCCGCACAAACTGTCAAAATGATTCTGCATGATTTCTCCTACCGATGACGCCTTTGTCAAAATTCAGTGGCAGAGCAATCTCAGAATAGTTTTTAAAAATTTTAAAAATATTTTAATAAGTTTTCTTGAAGAAAAGAACTCGTTAAAGGATTCAATTTAATTAGGCCTAGAATTCGTACGAATTAACGAATGTTTTTTTTTTGGGAATTTTTATAAATTTCCTGGGAGAAGCCGGTCCGCCTTCTGGGCCCACCCTGGTCCCTACCTAAATTACGCCAATACAGATTGGGTTTTGGCTAGTCAACTAACGAAAAAAAAAAATTAAACCAATTTACAAAATATTACTGAGGAATCCTGAAAATGAATATGACACTTACATGCTTGAATGTTTCTAGAGGAACACAAGGAATGTCGTTGTTGCATAGTTTCATTATTACGCAAAAGAGTGCTTTTCTCGGTACAGGCCAACTAAATTAATCAAATCTTTGTAAACGTTTCATTAGTCAACTAGAATGAGTGAATTAAACTGGTCTGCTATAGGGCTATAGTGATACCTTGTATTATGCATAAGAGCAGTCATTACGGCTGGACATCCCTAACAACCTTGTTGAAAAAAAAGGGTGGTAGTAGCACGTAATACGGGGTGAGAATAAGGAATAACAAATCTTAAGAGATTTGAGGATCCCTTTTTTTAATTCTTCTCGACTAACAGATTTTTTTAATAGCTTATATACTACATCGTGTCAACAAATAATAACAATTATACCAAATATTATCTATCAAAAAGAAAACAAATTTCCATCAAGTGTTGATAAATTGTTTTAAACCAGACTACGATTGAGAGTTAGAATAAACAGAAAAAAAAAGGGAAATTGAGAAATTAGAGTAGAATGATAAGGGTACTTGTACCATATATAAACGCCCGTAAATATGAATTTTAAGATTAAGCAATAGTAAGGAGAGTTTTGATTATCTTTAATGTAACTACTGATTGTAGTGCAAATAAGTATAGCTTATAATTAACCTCACTATAATTTATAATTGTTACGATTTTTCAGAGATAAACTGGTAGGAGGTGGTGAATTTATTTTCAGAATTATGACGAGTTAGGTATATTAAGCAGCTATAAAATAATAAATGTTCTATTATAGCAAGAAGAAAGGGGTATTCTCCATGGGATGGATGGGACACGGCATTACTGGGAACCATAACCACGAGGCTCTCCCGATAGCTAGAGACTCAAGGTTGACCATCCCATCTTCTTAATCTCCTGCATCCAATCCTAATCTTTTCCCCATATTTACTTTTATATACCTAGGCATGATATTTTTTGTTGTGGTGCTGTGGCAGGAGACAGCTTGCATTTTTAACACCCCCCCCCCCCCTACCACTACGCAAAGCTAGTTTTACAAGCATGCAAGCCTGCCGATAACTGTCACGAGGTGAGCAGCTAACTTCGCTCAGCTAACAGGACTCAATGTCCTCCGTCCTTACTCCTAAAGAACATGTGGATCCCATAACACTTGTTTATGTAGAGTTAGGATGTAAGTAATGTAATAAAATTTACAATTAATTGTATATCATGCAAAATTTAAAGGTTTTTTTTTTCTATTTACGATTCCTTTGAAACTCTAAGTAAAAATGCACTTTGAAAATGAAATATCCTTTTAAGCCGAATTCGTCAAGGGAGGATTGAAATTTTCCCATAAAAATGTTTTATTCGTGTCTCGAACTCCCCTCCTGTAAGGCTAATATCCTTACCTAAAAAACCCACACAGAAACTGTCCAAAAGCTCTACAAGCACTGGCAGAAGCTTAAAGATTAAATAAAGTATACTGAAGAATTTCATGTTGAGAATGCCTTCGACTTCATCTGAAGATGAGAAGTAGCTTACAAATCGATGAAATTCGAATCCCGAACTAGGTACCTAATTCGAACGCTAAATAATTTCAGAAATGCAATTCTTCGACTCCTACGTCTTGAAACTCTTAACCTCTTCAGGGATACTGACACATGTGCACGGTTAGTATTTTAAAAATATAATTACTCTCACTAAGAAAAAATATAAAAATTTAATGGTAACTTATTATTTTCTGTTGTACAGGATAGGAAAATAACATGAAGTTGTTTTTTGAGAGAAAACTGAAACGTGTCTTAGAAAGTGAGACTAGTGATGATTAAAGCCCGGTTAATATAGATATGAGGCAACATCAACGTCCTGCAATTTGGTACGCTGAAAAGCATAACGCATTTGCTAAAAACGCACCACCTTTTGTACGTTCTCATGAAATAAAAATGGCTGGTGCAATACTATATTCTTATTTCATACAAATATTGACAGACAATATTTTTAACATACCTGCAGGGAACTATTCGGTACGCCATTGATTACTGAAAAAGAGTCATTGAAGATAAATTGCTGACACAATGTCTCTAAAGCAATTTGAAGTAGAGATACTTTCACGATCAGAACAACATACCAGATGGACGTGAAGATATTTTTATAAAAGTATATTCATTATTGCATAATAGAGCTCAGATGCATCCTGTGTTTCCTAAGGGAAGCAGGATGGATCTAAGGTTATTTTTAAGGATATCCCATGAAGACAAGGGGTTGTGGTCTAAGTAAATCATGCTAGAAACGTCTAGCTAAGCTTGCCTGGTGTCCCGATTTGGGCGGGATTTTCCCAACTTGAAGCCAATTCTCCACCGTCCCGATATCAGACTTGAAAGTACCCGTTTTTCAAGTTTTTGTGAGAAAGCTCTTAATAAGACATAATACTTCAATAAAAAATCGATACTATGATAAACAAATAGATTTGACAAGGATTATAAAAATCACAATGTCGATATCGAAGAACCCCTTCTCTTAAACGTGCAATAATTATTTTGTGTCAGCCCTAGTTGTCAATCCAATGCATAATTTATATTTGACATTTACATTTATAATATCATTGAATAAATAACTAATAAGGAAACGGCATATCGGATGAAAACCTACCACTCGGCGAAATGTATTAGTGTGCTGTGTTTGTATTCGTTTGTCGTGGCAGTAATGAAATCGTAACATTTTGAAGGGGGACATTTTTTATAATCCAAATTGCTATGTAAAATAAACAAATTTTTAGCGCCCCCTTATTTTCAGATAATATTTCTTGGCGTGCCTTTGTATGACTTACATAATTTAGGCAGCAATTACAATTCAATTGTAAACAAACAAACAAACAGGCATTGGAAAAATTTTTGCCATGGCTGTTTATTATACCCTAGATGAAATCACTAAGTTTGTCATTCCGTTTGTAACACCTCGAAATAATGAAGGTGGAGCAAAATGGATTGGATACCCATTCATAATATTAAAAGTTATTTTGATTTTTGCATGTCCGTCCGTCCGTCCGTCTGTGCGCACGATAACTCGAGAACGCGTATACATAGAGCTGAAATTTTGTACACGGACTTTAAAAAAAAAAAGTAAAATTAAGTTCGATGAGACAAATCGGGCAACTCCTTCGTGGGGTTGCCATATAAAAGTTTCGTTTTCCGCTATATATTTGGACACTGCCTGAGAACGTGTTGACGTAGAGAGCTGAAATTTCGTACGTGATGTTTTTACTACATTAGCAAATAAAATATCAAAAATGGACTAAATCGGGCAACTCCTTCTTGGTGTTGCCATATAAAAATTTCGGTTTTTTACGTATACTTTGAAAACGATCAGTCCAAGACATTTTTATTGTACTAAAAACTTCTGCAGAATACGAAATCCTATAAAATTGGTTATAATCATTTTTTCTGTGCGACAAACTGTTCTAGAAATATATGCGAAAAACAACTTCAAAATCAATACTTGAATAGATCGGTGACCATACGAAATTTAATACGGGCATTCATCTAGGGTATCATAAGAATTGGTCTTATAGACCAATTCTAGCTTTTTTACTTGTTTTTATAAATATTTCACTTTTATTTTACTTAAAACACTATAATTAATTAGTAAAGCTATTAAAGTTACCTGAAGAATGCTTTCCCACGGCAATAACGCCGTTTGTTCCTGCAGCACAGCACAGCGCATTTCATTACGATAATTTAAGACTCCGGAGTCTCGATTAGTTATATAAAATATCGTTCACAAAAGAACGTTTCACAATTGTGATTGTTAATTTTGACGTTTGCTGCTTACTTTGCGCAAAAACACGAACTTGGCACTTCGGAGTTAAGAGCTTTTTAACATGGTTCATGTCCCCGGATCCCAGGGGTCACGTTCTGGCAGCACGGTACCCCGCTTCCCTATTAGTTATTTATTCAATGTATAATATAAATATGTAACCATAGTTGTAAAACTTAACCTTAATATAACATTGACATTAATATAAAAATAAATTAAACTAATCCCAGCGCATAATGACAGCAAGAGCAACAGCAAACAATAACCACCAAAAACAATCTAAAAGTTTTTGAAATATAATAAAAACTGGAATGAAAAGTATAGTTAAGAAAGGCCGGTGTTGATGACAATACAGCAATGTGTGTAATATGCCAAAATAAAAATTTTTCCATTGGACACAGTGGAGAAAGTGATATTAAAAAGCATCTCAAAGTTTAGTAACTGCTGCAAGTTACACTAAGAATTCGAAAGATAAAAATTCTTCCGCTGAGCATTAGTGTACCACGGAGTTATGCATTCACACAGTTTTAACCGTTCTTTTCAGATCTTGATATCGCACAAAAATATAGATGTGGAAAAACTAAAGCTTCAAAAATTGTAGGACAAGTACTTGTTCGAGCTTCTAAAAGGATAATTCTTAATGAAATTAAGGATAACTGTGCTTTACAATCGCAGCACATGCTTTTAATAAAGGAAATATTAAAACATTTCCACTTGTAATTGGATATTTCAGTAAAGTCAATGGTGTCAAGACTGGCTTAGTGGGCTTTTATTCTCTCGACAGTGAATCGTCAAAAACAATAGCTGAGTCATTGAAAATAAAATTATTATAAGCCACTGGATTGTCTTTAAGCAATGTGACAGCTTATTATACAGATAACCCTTCGGTAATTTTGGGAAAAGCCAAAGCGTTTATACAGAATTATTAAAACATAATAATGAAATTATTGCTGTAGGTTGCAATTGCCACATTTTAAGCAATGCCATGAAAAAAAGTGCTTCGGCATGTTCCAACTTGTTGGCTTAGTCTTTTGCCAGCTATCGAAAGATTAATTAAGAACTATGATCCAGTGAAAAGTTACTTCTTATCAAAAACTGATATTTCCCAGATTTTAAGATTTTTTCTTGAAGATGAAGTATCCTTGGTATATTCAAGATTTGTTATGAACATACATATGTTCTATTATTTTCCAACCAATAATAATTAAAATAGAGTGCAATGAGGCACCGGCTTGTGAAATATTTGAGCTTATGGATAATGTGAGACGAAGTTTAATAGAGCGAACAAATGCAGCCTTTTATGGTTCCATTGCAAACACCATTTTAACCCTTAACTGACATGGTGGGGTAAATTTTTACCCCAGACGTCGAAAACTTGAAATATTTTTTTTTTGTACCAAAGATACGCCGGCAAGCTTTTTTGTATTCTCAGTGCAGCGCATGCGCTTGATCTTCGCGGACGTGTGTCGTGATACAACCAACCAGTGGGGCTGCACAAGTACATGGGATAAGTTTTTGCCCCGTTGTTAACGTAACATTTTTTTTCGTTGTTTGTATTTACATTTTCGTCTATTTTTCAGCATAAAATCAGGATGGAGAAATTTCTCAACGACCAGGAGCTTGCGAACATCTTGGAGCAGAGTGACAGCGAGGAAGAATCGCAATCATTAGCACCGTTGCCTATCTTCAAAAGCGATTACGAAGATTCAGCTTCGGAACATACCGATCATAACTCTGACACCGAGATGGAGCTGGATAGTGATGATGAGAGTGGTGTAAGTACAGATGATGATGTACCTTTATCCAAACTTGCTTTTTACACCGGGAAGAATGGTTTTAAGTGGTCAAAACTGTCACCACCAGCTTCTAGAACTCGAGCTCATAATCTGATTCGCCATTTACCAAGAATAAAAGGACCCGCTGTACGGAAGCAGAACTTGAACCCACTCGAGGCTTGTGAGCTACTATTTACTAAAGAAATTATCGACATGATTGTTTCATTCACCTATGAAAAGATAGGCTGCGTGAGAAACAGTTCATCGTGGGTGACGAGCCAAAGTTACACTCATGCTACAAATGAAGTTGAGTTGAAGTCTTTTTTGGGTCTAAAGTTTTTGACGTCAATTTTCAAGTCCAATCACGAAGATGTCTCCTCTCTTTGGAATACAGACGGAACAGTTAGAGATATATTCCGAATTACTATGAGTAAGAACAGATTTTTATTTCTACTGGTCTGCCTTAGATTTGATGATGCCGAAACGCGAGAAGCGAGAAAAGCAGTTAATCGTTTGGCGCCTATTTCAGAATTTGTTGTTCATTTCCAATGTTCAGGCAAATTATAATTGTTCAGAGTATGTAACATTCGATGAAATGCTTACTGCATTTAGGGGAAAATGCTTTTGCAGGGTTTACTTGAAATCGAAACCAGCCAAATATGGGCTTAAAATAATGCGTTTATGTGATGCCAAAACGCATTACCTTTATAATGCGTTCATATATTCTGTGAGATCAAATGAGCCGAGAACCTCAAACTTCTTTTCAATTCTAATAGAAATATCACAGCCGATAATTGGTTTTCTAGTATAGAATTGGTTAACGAGCTCAAGGCAAAATGCTTGACATATGTTGGGACTTTAAGAAAAAACAAAAGAGAGCTGCCTAAAGAGTTTCTTCAATTTATGGCTTTACTTCAGACAAAACCATTGTATCTTACCTACGAAAAAAGAACCAATCAGTAGTGCTAATTTCTTCAATGCACCACGAAATTAAAACTGATTCACGAACCCAAAAACCAGAGATTATTGCGTTTTATAATTCAACTAAGGGTGGCGTTGATTCTCTGGATCTGGATCTCTGGCCAATGGTAATATTTGATACTATGATGAATATTTCAGTAGTAAAGAGTTTCGTGATTTGGAAAGCCAGCAACGTCCATAAGAAAATGTCGCGACGTCTCCATCACTGATCAAGCCTCAATTATGAAAAGGAAATTGCAGTCAGGAACATTGTCCCGGGAACTTGCTGGAAAGATAGATCACTTCTTGGGACCAGTTCCTTCTACATCGCAAGAAATTGAAAGACCGCCTCCAAAAAAATCAAAATCGGGACGTTGTCATTTGCAGTCGCAAAGATGACCGTAAATGCACAAAATATTGTCACAAATGTGAAAAATTTGTGTGCAATAAACATTCAGTGGATAAATTGGAATGTCTATCATGTTGCGAAAACATATGAAAAACAAAAACTTATCAACATTACAGCGATTTGGTTATAAAAATGTTTCATACAAATCTAGTTTAAGTTTTCTTTATATTGTAACTTTTTTTCCATATACTAGATATTTGTTTTGGATAGTTTAGCATAAAGTTTTTTGGTTCCTATCTATAATTTTAATATTGCTATAACGAATTTAGTCGAAGGATGTTACTAAAGTTAGAAAAAGTTAAGTTTTCAGTTTTTTTTTTTTTAAATAAAGAGTTTCTAAATATATTTTTCATTTTATTTGTGTTCTGCATGGTAGTATATAAAGTAAAGTTTCTATTTAGCTCACACATTACAAAAAATTTGTGCTATTTTAATACATTTTTTTTAGATTTTCCTATTGGGGTAATTTTTAGTCCCACGATATTAGTTGTGTATATAAAAATAACGATGTTAGTTAAGGGTTAAAATAAAGTGACAACATTGATGCTGTAAACCGTTTCAAATTAGACGCAAACAATTTTTTGAACACAAGTGCTAAATATATTGCATTGAAAATAATAAATTTAAAATTCTCACAGCGATGACACAAAAACCGAACCAAGTTTTCTTAATTTTAAAAAAATTATTGAATCCTTCAATATAAAAAAAGTTAACATGACTCATTATTTGAATATTTCTGATAAAGAAAATACCGTATCTGGGAAATGGGTAAATTTTTTCAAGATTAATCCTAATTCTAAAAAGCTTTTGAAGATTGCCAGCTCTATATTATCTTTACCACTCCAACGCGATGAGCGTAGGATTTTTAGTTTAATTGGAAATGCGTGGAGAAAAGATAAGAATAGATTACTGCTCGTAATCTCGAAGCAGAGTTGATGGTGAAACAAAATTTCGAAATGAGTTGCAAGGATTTTCGTAAATTTTTAAATACTGTACCCGGGAAAAGAATTCTTCAAGCGGCAAAAACCATTTGAATTACAAAAAAATTTCAATGAATTTTATATCAAAGTTTTTTTCTTAAGTTTTAATAGCAATTTATTTTACTGTATGGTTCAGTTAATTTGTTTTTATTTCAATTAACATTTTAAGTTATACTTTTGTTCTTTGTTTTTAGCTTTTTAATTCTTATGTTATTTATATATGTTAATTTAATTTAATGTTTAATACATAATAAAGTTCAAAAAAAATAAAATAGTCATTTCCAAATTGGCCAAAATTACCATTTCGGTTTTTTATTATATTTGCCACAAATAATATCCCGACTGTGTGTGAAAAAACTGGCAATCCTACCTATAGCTGCACCCCTCTTACATAACCCAACCTATGTCCATTATTGGATATGCTGTCAGGGACTTTTGCAACTGCCTCGACACTAACAGAATTTCAGGCAATTGATGAAGTGACCACACCGTTTAAAGTATATAACAAATCAAAACGGAAGTAGAATTTCAAATCTTGGGTTAGGGCCTCCCCAGATGGATATATTTCGAAATTTGAGATGTACCAAACATCTAGCAATGTATGGTGTGATTACGGTGTTTAGCTTCAAAAAACGGAAACCATAAATTATTTTTGGATAATCTATTCACATCAATACCTTTAATAAAACATCTGTAAGAAAAAATATAATATCTATGGTTTTGGTAAAGCTCGTTACTGTAAAGGATTTACAAAAGCGTGAAAGAGGTTCGATTTCTGTTGCAATATCCTCTGAAAATATTACACTTCTGAGGTGGCATGACAACAATATTGTTCACATTATTTCCTCATAAGCGGGTGTAAAACCTAAGGATAATGTTTAAAGATGGAACCGTATCAATATGCTGTAAAAGAATATAATAAATTCACTTTCTTAATACATCTATAGTTAATTCATGAATTTTTTGAAGTCATGGTATAGGCATAAAAATAACTCTTTTAGAGTTTAAAGCATGGTGGATCGATTGGATTAACGATAGGAAGTAGTCCTAATTTACATACTATTTCTATCTCAATTAAGCAAAATCTTAGCTTAGCTGCAGATGGTTTCACCAGAGTAACTGAAAAAAAAAATATACAGTGGAATCCACCTATAGTGAACTCGCTTGTAATGGAAATTCGTCTATAATAGACGATGTCTTAAAGTCCCGGCTGAAATATGTGTAAAATCCTTGGTTATGATGGACTCCCTTATAATAGAGTTTCGTTTATAATGGACTGAAAAATCCCTGTTCTTGTACATTATAAGCGGAGTTGTTCGGGGAATCCCACACATCCGTGTGATGCAAAATAAGATGATGCAATCGCGAGTACGAGAATTCTATTGTGGTTATGTTGACAGTTCGCCGTAGGACGTTTCTGTAGTCCAAAGTCGCTAAGTGCGTAGTGTTTTGTAAGAGTCTCATAAATGTAAACGATCTAAAAATGTCGACAAATAAAAAACGTGCATTTACAGTGCATGAGAAATTGATAATCATTAGTGAAATTGAAAATGGTTGCACTCAAACGAATATCTGTGCAAAAATGAAATTGAACAAATCCACTGTTTCAAACATATGGAAAAATCGTGAGAAAATTAAGATTGATTGGAAAACTAACGACCAGAAGAAAAAAATGCGGCTTTCTTTGCATCCTCAAGTTGATCAAATGCTGTTTAAATGGTTTTTACAAAAAAAAGCTAATAATTTCCCAATAAGTGGCTCAATGCTTCAAATTAAAGCTGAAGAATTTGGGAAAATGATTGGAGACGATTTTAGATGCAGTTCTGGGTGGCTGGACAGATTCAAAAAGAGGCATAACATTGTTTTCCGAAAGATATGTGGGGAATCAGCTTCAGTAGACAGAAATGTCACAAATGATTGGATTTCACAAGTTTGGCCAGTAATAAGTGATGGTTACTCAGAAGAAAACATATTTAATGCTGACGAAACCGGCATTTTCTTCAGAATGATGCCAGATAAAACTCATGCATTAAAAGGTGAAGCGTGTAGTGGAGGAAAATTATCAAAAGAACGTATCACAGCAATGGTATGTGCTAATGCCTCTGGTAATGAAAAACGAAAATTATTGATAATAGGTAAATATGTACATACAACTTTATATTATTGTATAGATGCACTAGCTTTAGTAACAATTTCGATCTTTTTAGGAAAATTTCAAAAGCCTAGATGTTTCAAAAATATTAAAACATTACCTGCCGAATACTGTAGTAACAAAAAAGCTTGGATGACTTCAACTGTTTTTGAGAATTATTTAAAAAAGTGGGACAGCGAATTAATAAAACAGAACCGAAAAATTTTATTGCTAGTTGATAATTGCCCGGCTCATCCTGATATTAAGCTACACAATATAAAACTTCACTTTTTCCCACCCAATGCAACGTCAGTCTTGCAACCTATGGATCAAGGTGTTATTAGGAGTTTAAAACAAATCTACCGAAAGAAGATGTTACTAAAAATTATGGAACTCCAAGATTATATTAGTGTTACTAAGGCTATTTCTATTTTGGAAGCAATAAATCTTTTGAGCTTTGCATGGGAAACTATTTCTTCTGAAACCATTCGAAACTGCTTTCGACATGCTGGGCTAGTTAAAAGCAGAAATGATACTACAATGAACTTCGATTCAGAAGATGATCTTCCGTTGAGCGAGTGGTTAACAATACAGAATTTATTGGATTTAAACAAGTTTGATGATTATGTCAATATTGATAAGGAAGTGAAAACCACCGAAGAATTATCTGACAATGATTTAATGAATGAACTGGAAAATTTTGAGGAGGATGATGAAGAAATAGAGGACAATGAAGAAGAAGAAACTGTGGTTACAACTGAAGAAGCATTAAGCTGCGTGCGACAACTACAACGTTTTTTCCAACAACAAGATTTCACCGAAGACATTTTTCCGTATTTGAATAAAATCCAACAAATAATTCAAAATAAATATATAAAAAATAGGCAAGTTCAGACAAAAATAACAGACTTTTTTGAAAATTAATGTTGTTGAATTTTATTTGACTTTTGATTAAATGGACAAGTTTTGGTATAAGTAAGATTGTTTTTTGATTTTTCCACGCATTTTTTCCTACAGGTTCTCATGAGATGGACACTCGGTTATAGTGAACCAATTACAACGGTCCCTGGAAATCCATTATAAGCGGATTATACTGTATATATATATATATATATATTGGAGGTAAGGCTGCTGCCAAAGATGTGAAGGAAGAAAGAGCAATCAAAATAAATTAATATAAAAGCTTCCAACTCCGTCTAGTACAAGGGACTTGTATATAAATTACTAGAAATTCATTGCCCAATTAGCATTATTAGAATTATTAATACCTAGTTTCGTAAAGGATAGATATATAATTGTAACCATTGTATCCCAAGTGCCCGACCGTATATCAGACTTGTCGGGAGTACCTCAAAGTTCCATTCTGGGCCCTCTGTTTTTTAATATTTTCGTATGATTTTCCTCTCCGAAACAAACAAACAATGAGCCTGCTGAGGACGAGTCCCCACTCGGCGATTAATACAATACAGCAATTTACATACATGTCATAGATGCAAATAATAGCTAATGTCGCTAATGAGATAGAAAGCTTAAGAGTTATCATCAAGACTATTCAGCGGAAATTCCTACGACTTGCTCTCAGGCACATACCCTGGTATAATTGATTAATTCTTCCAGCCTAGGAGGATCGCTTGAAGATTTAAAATATGCACTCGCTTGAGCCGTCGCATGGTTGCAGGTGTAAATTTGGGCGTCAAATCTTAAACGCGAATATTGATTCTCCATTGCTACTTAACATCTCTTTTCATGATAGTGTTATGGTCGTAGCATACTGCACTATGCATTATGCTACACTGAGAATCTCATGGACACTCGGCCTACTGTTTTCTATATGGATGGAGCGAGACGCGCTGAACTCACCCGAAAAGAAAAGGAAGAAGAAGACTTCCTTCAAGCGGGCGGTCAAGAAAAACGAGGGCTCGATGACAGTGTGGTTTTTTTTAAAAAACGAAAGAAAGACGTGAGAACGAGAGTAGCCTGACATTTTGCTGATAAAAGAAATCACGTTAATCTTACTAATTGAGAAGTATTATTAAAATTCTACTAAAATAAATCACGTTAATCTCACCAATTGAGAAGTGTTATTAAAATTCTACGGAAGAAGGAAAAAAATCCAAAGTAATTTTCAACCAACCGTGTGGTTTTGAACAAATTCCAGTCTGAATAATAGTCATCAACCGGTATGCCAGAGTTTTACTACACAAAAAGAACAGGCATCCACGCTGCACATTAAATAATTTAAAAGGGTTACAACGAATCTGGCTAACTTGTTCACATTTCTGGATATACAGGAACGTAGCGGCATACAATAAAATGGCAGCACGCGCCAGTTTCTTGTGAAGCGGAGCACCCCAAAAACAAAAAAAAAAACAAATATTTTTGAACCAGTTCATTAGAGGACATTCTGCTATTGGCTCATGGTCCGGTTGTGTACTTGCTGAAACACAGGAATCTTTCCTCCGGAGAACAAGGTTTTGTGCATTTTTTTCTAACAATCATATTGAACGGCTCACTGAAATTTTGAACGATCGCCAGAGTATTTAACTAACATTAGTATGTAGCATTATATTGAGAAATTTATCAGACGAATTAACTAGCATTACATAGTACGTAATATTATCTGACACTAACACTAGCAGGAATCATTTATGAAATCAAGTTATTAAGTAGCAGTGGGAGCATATTACTAGTTACCTAAGATTATTTATCTAAATAGGTTATCTAATTGTCCTCCAGTATCAGTTTGTATAAAAGTTCAAAAGAGACAACTCTTAATAGCTACTATGGAATAGTTACTGTTATCACTAATCAGTCTTGCTAAGCAGTCACGAATATTAAGGTTAGCTTTATTACCTAGTTTGCAATTTATCCTACTTACAAGCAACGGTTAGCATTAAATGAACATGTGAAGTACCAAGTGTAATCATTTATAGAGTGAGGCAGTCGGCCAAGGGGCGTCGATGACAATTTCTCTTGGATTTTTAAAAGAAGAGCTTCTGAAACTAAAAACTAAATCATAAGGCTGTAACTAATTAGGATACGAATTGAAGTCACGATAAGTCATAATGAGTGTTTCGAATTGAACTCTCAAACTTTAAATAGGAATAGTGTTAGGCAGACATACAAACGACGTCAGTGGATTTATAAAGTGGATAAAATTCCACTATACTAAGTTTTTGGGCCCCATAGAGGGATTGTCCTCAAAAGTTTAGATTAGATTTGCCAAATATCTCGTTTAACAGAATAAAATTAAAAAACAAAGAGAAATCCGTTGACAGAAGTAGACCTGCGAGAGAGAAAATTCCAACATTGAGCAAGAATTATAATTTTTTAATTTGATGGAAACGTGAGAGTTGATGAGTGCCAGCGTTCCCAACGAAGAAGCAATGTAAAGTAAGGGAAAACGTTTTTTTTTTTTTTTCAGAAAGCCTCTTGTTGCAAATCGAATGTCGTTTCAGGTATCATCAGTGGTACCGGTTGTCTCCAGGGAGTTCCTTCGAGGGACCAAGGGTCACGTAAGTCTACGACATATATATTATTTTATGCAAACAAATGATATTTCTTCAGCAATTATAATTATCGATTTGAATGGATATATCTATATTCCTATATTATTTTATTATTGTATGTCAACAATTCCGTGTGAATATTAATTGATTTGATACGCGTATACCATTTTTTTAAAGTATTACCTGATGAGGATTCCTCTGGTATCTGACCCCAGAGTGCCTCAGTCAAGCTATGTGAGCTATATATATGTACATATAGAATTTTGAAAAGGTACATCTATTGTACCGCTGATAAAATTTGGAATTTTCGATGTTGTCAAAAGAAAAATATAAACAAGAAAAGCCACACAGGCCTTGGAATTGCTTCGGTCCATCATATCTCAAGCAACTACAGATGTATATGTAAATTGAATAGGCTAGATGCAGAACCCGCTGCTAAAGGGTATTGTAATAATAATGCTTAGTACCTAGAGACTGTCAATTAGTATTCGGATGAACATTTACATATCATTAAAGAATTTTTATAACGTAATGCCTCGATAATTTTTTCGGTGTTCTCCCTCCTCTCTCCTCTCGAGCCCTCTTGAGATGAAGGTGGTTTAAGGTTCGCTACTCTTCTCTTTTCAGGTCTACACAGGGACTCTGAAAATTATCTGCCCTCAGAGTCAGTTGGGTGGTTGGGGAAAGCAGAGAAGGCCAAACATCTGTGCTTTCCCAATGGATGTAGGTAAGTGGTGTAGAAGTCCCTTAAGGACTGAGTGTGTGCTACGGCCTGTTGAGTTGTAGGCACGAAAAATTTTGTATATGGCTGGTGGCAGCGGCAGGTCTTCGTGGAACCTCCACACACTCTCCGCCAATAGCCGAGGCGAGCTAGCGTGCCGCCCTGCAGTGAACGCTGTCCACCGAGTGATCTGTCAGCTCATGCTGGCAGTCTGGACTTCACGTCCAAGCAAATCACTCTCAACATACTACCATAACAATAGTAGCAACAATTTGAGAAAGCTACCTCTGTTGCATGTTAACTCAAGGTCTAACTTTAGCTAGTACGAACCTATAATCGCATGTGCAATACTGTTAATAATATAGCTGAGCATTTTTTGTGGACGTTTCTAAGCGTATTTTTAAAAAAAACGTCTATATAATACTTAAATCATTTGTTCTACGATGCATTGCATGTCATTTCATCCGGTGTTTGGTTAATGTTTATTTTAACACACTAATATTAACACAGACTAAGTGATAAAAAGCATGTATTGTTGACCGTTTATTTATTAAACGAGTCACTACAGCGAGTTTGTGTTAAGCTGGTTCTGATAGTCAAAATTAAAAAAAAAAAACACACAACTTAGGCTTAAATTAAAGATAATAACCCCCCTTGAGTTTTACTCTTTCGAGACCCATATAAAGTTTAAACTCTAAAAGCAATTTTTCAACCTACTGCAAAAAATATCTTTATATGATCTACCATCAACGTGTGGGCATCTGAGTTCACTGTAGTGTAGAAGCAGGCAATTCAGGGTTTCATTGCTGTCCTGATGGAATCACCCTGTACTGCTGATCGAAACACATTTCTTCATGAAATTTTGATTTCCGGCTTTAACCCAACAAACTGACAATACCTCGGTACTTGTCTTTAAAAGATAATAACTTACAAATTCTAAAAAAAATCATCATAACAATATCTTAATAGTGCTTCTTATTAAAAGAAACCGTTATTTTTAAAAGAAAAAAAACATTTTTTTTTTTTTTAATTCAAACACTTCTAATTTTATATTGATCAGGTTAAGTTCGTCGAGATAAAAATGAAACACTCTGATTTTGTGGTTTTATCTAAAACATATCGAAAGTTGTACTGGGAATTATGGTACATAGTGACCTTTTTATAAAATAATTTGTAAGCTATCAGACTCCAATTATGGAAAATTTCACAAATTTAATTAACATTTATAACCAAAGTCTGACAGGCTTTTACCTTAAAGCTGTTTAAAACCACAAGTTTGGGAAAATAACAATTTAATCCAGTTAAATTTTTCACGTCAAAGTTCTCTTAGACTAATAGAAAAATTCACTGAAGTTTCATAAAAAAGGGTTGTTTAAGTTTAAGTGGATTCTGATGTAGGAGTCAACATTACAAAAGATAAGAAGTGGATTTCCTGTACATAATAGTAATAAAAATGGCTCGGAATTGTTTACCATTAGTGAACTACCTAGATTTTCCATTTATATGTACATAGTTGCTTGAATTGATTTAAGAAACCAATTAATTAAAATAGAATTTTTAAATTAAAAAATACAGAATTTCATGAAATCACAATTATTATCAATAACAAACAAAAAAATCATAAATTTTAGATATGTGTGAGCATTAGTGATATGATATCATTTTAGTTTCTTATTATTTTTGTTTGTACATGTTCAATCACAGCGTTTGAATGATTTTAAAAACAGGAATTTCTTATTTAACATTACACATACTATTAACGAATTTGTTTAGCTACATTAGCTGTATTTACTTTTGTTTGGATTTTTTCTTTGTTTACTTTATTTTATTCGTAATAGAATTGAGCAAATAATTGAGTGATTTTTTATTGACAATGTTTCTTGTTGCACAGCTTTTAATTTTATATTAATTTTATTTATTTAACTTTTATTGTTATACAAGAAAAAGTACGTTAATATAATATAAGAAACAAGTTGCAAAAAATATTGAATTCAGTGAAAGCTTAGCTTAAGACATTCAAAATCGAATGCAATAAAATATTATTTATAAAATACTATTATTAACTAATAAAAAAAAAATATTATTATAAGGGCCTATCTTATCATCATTCTTGTTATAACAGGCAATAACAGTCGAGGGTTTAATGGAAGACGAGGCTAACCTAAAGCATAAGCCCAAGCTATCTAATAATTTCATTTGTTATTAATTGCTGTTATAATAACATGAAGATATTGATTGGGATATGTGCTTAAGGCTTTTGTTGATGGTAAGAAAATAGTCACATAGATTTTAAACATACTATGAAAAATAAAAATAAAAGAAAAATAAACAAATTAAATGTAAATATAACACAGTTAAATCAACTCTTTTTCTCTAGGCACAATTTCAATAAATTATCAAATATCATTTGGTTCTATGTGATTTTCTTACCGCCACTTTATAAAGCGAACTGTTTGCAAAGCCAATCCTTTGTTTGACTTCCGTCTTATTAAGACGAATATCCACACTTTGAGATAGACCCTCGTAAAAAATATTTATGAATTATGATATGATTCGGTGCTTTTAATAACTAACCTTAAAACAATACACATTTTTAATCTTAAAACTAATTACAATGAAAGCAATTTAGAAAGTTTGACAATATCAGTGCATCGAGTATTATTAATTTTTTTTTAATTCAAAAATACTTAAAAATTCAGAATTTGAGTTTTCTCAATTTGGCTTTCCATCATAATACTGACGTAATAGACAACAGTCTTTGAACTCTTTTTGATGTACAATTGTAAACAATGCATAAGAGTTTCTAGTGCAAAAACTTTCCTAATAAATATTAAGCTTTCCCCATGAAAATCAATCATTTTACTTAGCAGGAACACCAAATAGATAAATGATAACCCAAACCGGCTCTATGTTACGTACATGCTTATGCGCGATTGAGAATATGACATGATTAAATTTAACGCGCTCTGGGTCGTAATCTATCGTTCATATTATGAAAAAAATCTTTCACATATTTTTATAATGTTATATATATATTATTTAAAAAATATATTGTCGCTGATAACCGCAAGACTACACTACCATAACTGCGTATCTGCATAGAGTAGCAAAATGCAATTTTGAAGTTAGTTACAAACGACAACTTATTTTATCAATTTTATGTCTAAAATCCAAAAATATGATGTTTCTCGTCCTATCCTAGTGTTTAAAAACAATAATTTTCTCATTATAATAAAAAAATAAGAAGTTTAGTGTCTGCTGAAAATTTGGCTTTGCTGACATTAGTAGTCTCGCGGTTATACAACATCACTGACGATATAACAAAGAAGAACCACAGTTTATGCACTAGGATGACGGACATTTTAATAGTTTAATGAGAGACACAATAAGGATCACATTTATCGTCCAGGAAAAATTAAAATTTAGATGTTCTCAAAATAATCTTCGCTGATGAATTTGACCTTAAGTGACGTTGAAGAAAGTGAGGAATAGCACGAACACATAATATCCATTTGTGTTATCGCAAATAAAAAAGCAATGTATGCGCGTCTAAGAATGTTTAATTTAAGACCGGAAACCGATGACAGCATCAGCTTAAATTTCGGATTACGTTTTAGTATCGGTATCAGGAACAAATCCGTGCCTAACTCAATGATAGTCTTATAGAAAAGGAATTAATGGAGATTTTTCGAATTTCAACTACCGTCAAAATTGGCGAAATTAACTTTTAATTTTTCATAATAAATTTGGTTTCTTCCGCAAACATTTTAATAATCTTTCTTCAAAATTAATTTTTTCACAACTTTTCTTCAACGATAAGCTAACACGTCTGGATAACAGTAGAGCAAATGTTTTTATAACTCACCGAAGGAATAATTTTCCAACATGACCGAAGCCAAAAACAATATATACGATATTAGATTAGCCCAACCAAAGCCTTGAAAAGCACCGATCAAGAAAGCGTTAAAAACAGTTAAGAATGCGAACGAAATAAGCACTAATTTGAAAAAACATTTGTTTTTTTTTCTAACAATATGGTATTATGAACTCAATTCTAGCATGTTAAATAAAATCAAGGCTCAACGACATGCCATTTGTACAGCTGACTGTAATTTGATTTTGCATGGCTTCCGATTCAATTTACACAATCTAGCATATTTTAGATTTTTTTTTTTTTTTATTTTTTAGAGAAATTAATAATTAAGAGGACCGGGTAAAGGCTAAAAAATTTAAACATCTAAACTAAAATGCTCAAATTTAAGTATACTACAAAAAAAGTAGTCAATACTAATGGGAAATGGAAAACAAAAATAAAAAAAAAATATCAACATATTAGCAATTTAGTTACTGCGATAGTATATAATATATCCCAAGAGATTTAGGGAAAGTGTAAACATTTTTTAATTTTTAGGTGTATCTAGTTTATCGATTCTGTCAATTGTTATTATTATTTTTTAATCTACCTTAGGTCTGTATCTAAACTCAAAAATCTCACTAGCATAAGTAAGCAGTTTCGATGAGATCTAAGTTTAAACCAAGTGCTGAACTGATATAACAAAGCTGTAGTTTTTTTTTCTCTGAATTTCTCCGCCAGGAACTTAGATTTTATCTCATTGTTACTTTTGCAGAAAGTTGTAACACGCGGTTCGAATTAATTTGACAAGCTTTATAATTCCTTAGACTGACCGTCATATGAGGAACTTCTTATACCGCTCTGTATTTCTCTCGTAAATATGTGAGCAATTGGCTGCAATAGATATAATGAATGAATAGTCAGAGTATTGCCACTTCTATTTTAATAAAAGTGGCAGTTTAGATCGGAAAATCGTGGTAGATTAAAAATTCTACGATCCTAATTTTACATTATAGCACGCAAGGATATTTGTAGTTAAAATGTACAAGTACATTCATTTCTTATTTGAATAATAAAACATGCGTTTTTCTATTTTATTGAAGAAAAAAATATATAAACTAGAAGCACCTATAACTTCTAGTACTTTACATACTTTTCTAGAGCGAAGTGCTGATGCACCAGAATTTACTGTAATTCACTAACACTAACCTGATCCACTGATGTGTTTGTGACATTTTGATTGAAAACAGAGATGATAAAATCAAGAATTTTTGCCTTAGGAAGTAAAAATTTGTTAGAGATAAGTGTGATAGATTTCGGTTCTTCCGTGGTAGATTCAAAAACTTTTTTAAAAATCGTGGTAGATCTACCACAATTGTGATAAAGTGACAATGCTGAATTTATTAGGGAGCAGATAAGCTCAGAATAGTCGACAACAAATAGTAGTTCTTTTCAATACAGCGTGTTTTACGTATATTTAGGATTGAAATATAATGAACAACAGATTGAGATTTATTTAAGTTGATTATTTGACATTGCTGCACATATGTACTTTCAATTAAATATATTTTTAATTTGTTATGAATTTCTGTTGCTAATTCTCTAACTATTTATAACTATATATACTAGACAATATTCTGACTTGCTCCTGATTCAACTTTAAACCGGCTGTAAACTCTGACAAATTTGTATAAACTCCGATTCCAACTCTTGAACACGGCAAATGTCAAAGAGTAAAAAATGGCAAATAGCTCTTTTTAAGCATTTTGGACAGTGAAAATATAAAAAAAATAAAACAGCTCTGACCAGGCTAGGGTATATATCTTAAACACACCCCTATATTTAAACACAATTTGTCTCCCGTCTTCAAATGTGTTGTCTTTTTTGAAGTAGCAAAAAACCAAAACATACACGCATATATTTATTTATGCGCATCAACACAGACAGTGTTGTTGTTGTTATGCCTCTATATTTTAAGGGTGGATTCAATTTTTAAGAGAAATAAACTGACTATTCGTTTTACTGTTTGCTACTTTTCATCTTTGGTTATTTTATGCTAAAATGCATGCAGGATTCTATCCAATTGAAAATAAATGTAAAAAAAAGGGTATCGATTCTACGTTGAAACATAATTTGAACAGCAAAATGTAGCGATGAAACGCATTATTTTATGGATGTGCATTTAATATCACTGTGAAGTGAATTTGCCAGTAGAATGGAAATTCAATCGTAATAATGATCAAAAGTATACATGCACGCAGTCCAATCTTTCGTTGTAAGAAATTTTTTCGACGCTTTGCTCTGAAACGCTGTAGATATATTTATAAGTTTCATTAAAGAATTGCATAGATAGAGCATCTTACCAGTTTCTAAATATTGGCCTATTCTATTTACAGTCGCTGTAATCATACATACATATACCCTAGGCTACTGTACACATCTCATTTATGTTTGAATATTTTATTTATCTCTCAGATATCGGTGATCAGTATCCGTAAAAATCTATTAGCAGCACAAGTACACAGAGTAAATATTAATGCAATTCAATCACCGAGGATTACTTTCAAACAAATATTTACAGTTAAGTTTTTGTAACGCAATCTATGTATTGATCTGTTCATTACTTTTAAGTTTTACAAAACTTCTTGCATTTTTTTCACATCAGGAGTAGTTCAAAGACTATCGTCTATGTAGCTTATTAGGTAATTGGATTAATTCAATGATTCTTGTTGAAATTCGATATGTTTAGGAAGCTTATTTTAAATTAAATTGATACATGAAAAATAATCACAACACCCTTTTCGATTCAAAAACTAGACTTCAATGATTATATGTTCCTTAAATACACTTAACAAAGTTGAGAACAAATTTCCTCGCGGCCAGATTTCAATAGAAATATGGTAGAACTTGAAACAGAGTACTAATAGCATTTCTATTGAAGTTGAAAAAAAAAATTAATACAATTCAAAAACTCATATTCATGATATATCTTTACAAAATCATGTTGAGAGATCTTAAATATCGGTGGAACATCCTATAACAAGTGCTACGTGGGTCTTTTAATAATTTCTCTGACAGGTGTTTCAGAAGCCATCAGACTGATGCCTTTGCAGCACATTATTTATTTTAATTTTTAATGGCGAAAAATCGATTTTCTTAAACCGTGGTAGTGAAGCGAATTTTTTCACAGCGCCAAGATCGGTTGTTTTCTTTGTGCACTTTTCGAGATATTTATTTGGTGATATTCTAGCTAGAGTTGCGTATTTTTGATAGATTCGTGGAGATGATTCTTCAATTCTCGTTATTTCATCATTGTTTTTAACATTTTCAATTGATATGGAAACAACTTTATTGTGTTGGGGAATATTTTCAATATTTTCACCGTTCCTCGCAGTTGAGTTGATATTATCTCCTAATTTACGAATCCTTAAAGGTGTTACAACTTTTAGATACGATTTTGATTCCCTTGATTTACATTCAGATTTTCGTTGTGGCGATGACATGTAAACATTTTCGTTGCGATTTATTTTGATTTTCTCTAATTTACGGCTGCTACTTTTACTATCCACTGATCCAGATGTATTTCGCTTTCGACCTTTTAACGTACCACAAGTATTCGGATAATAGGACGGAATTTTATCATCAAAATTAGTGATTTTTCCTGGAGACTGTTTTACGTTATCATCAGTAGTGGTTACCAGTAAATAGCTATTTTCAGTGTTTTCTTCTTCATCCTCGAATTGAACATCACGTGAATTCTCGCATTTATATCTACTATGACGACTCTCCTCAAAACTACAATTATTCAAATCAACCTCACTACAAACATTCATATTTTCATAAATAACGCTATTCACAGGAACTTGTGTAGTTTCGTTGTCTTCATTCAGCTTATCACTATTAATCAATGACTTATCCGGATTAGTTTTAAATATTGGTGCCATTACACAATAGCCAGATATGTCATCGATAACAACATTCGGTGGAACTTTTTCAACATTTACATTATCTTGAGCAGCTAGTGTTGTTTTTTCCGGATTTAAATTAGACCCAACAAGATTTATTGTCGATGAATTGAAAGAAAAATTAAAATTAGGTTGAATTCTTGCAGAAACATTAAGAATGCAATCATTTTCGTCAGTAATTTCATTACACAGATCTTTCAAACTCTCACCCACCATAAAATTGAAATTTTCTAGGGAGGAACTATCATTTAGGTCTAGAACTTGAAGATCAGATGAAAATGAAATTAAATCGTCCAATTCATCTTGCCCATTAAATTTAGTGATTTTTGATAGATCTGGACTAGAGAAGCTATTTCGTTTATCTAGGTCAATACAAATTTCTTTCCTTTTTATTCGAGGTGTTACATTATTATAAATTTCCGAAGAATGTGATTCTTCAGAAGTTGATACTTTTCTCCTTGTTAGTGGACTCACATTGTTATATGTAGGCTTATCCGGTGCATATAATTCCTCAGCAGTTGATACTTTTCCTTCACTAATACTTTCGCAACGTTTCGATCTACCAAACATATTTTCTAAAACAGTCAAGTACTTCTTCTTTTTTGCAAGCTCCGTTTCCGGATTTGTATAACTACGGTGAACAGTTTCATCGTCTGTATGAAATGTATTAACTCGTTTTCTTGGCGGTAGTGGAGGAGGTGTTGAAATATTCGATTCTCTAAAATGATAAAATGGAAAATTATTGAAAAAAAAAAAAAGGTTTTGTAATGTTCGCTGTTTAAAGTCTACAGTGGTAAAATACCCAGAGTCATTGACCTTTCATAACAAGTAACAATATTCATGATAACACATTTTCCGTCGAAACAACATATGTACATACACGAATGCTATCTAATATCCATAAAGCTCTCAAAGATTTTGTCAGATTCTGGCATTTTAAGCCATGGAAATGAAAGTGTTATTTCACTCTTTGCTTGTCTGTGGAATTACAGCAAAAAACAAATGAATTTTTCCATTTGAACCATTCCCAATGATAGATATAAGTAATCTGAAGAAGAAGAAGAACGAGTTACAAAAAATAATGGTGGAGCAACGATTTTAATACCAAGAAGGTTAGTTCTGTCGAAAGACAGAGGTATAAAAAACTGCTGAAGTAGTTTTAGTTGAAAACTAATTTAGGTTCATTGGATAGATAGAGCGGACTTTTTACGTTTAGAGGCACTGAAAATATAGAAATCCCAATTTTTTGCGTTTTCGAGAAGAAACGTTCTCCAAGCCACTTAAAGACTGGAAAAATCGCTACGATCCTAGGTTCATCCGATAGAACGGATTTTTTTAATTTCAGTGACAATGAAAATAGACATCAAAATTTTTTCTTTGTTTTTTGCGTTTTCGAGAAAAACGGCAGTTATTATGGTACAGAGAGATGAAAATGAATATCATTTGTTTTTGTCTAGACGTTGGAACAATGGGTTTTTACACTAAGTACCTAATTTTTCTACTTGCAAGATGCTGTGTACTCTGAGCCCCGAAGAAGTGTGTCCAAATCCATGTCAGCAAATTAGAAGGTATTCTTGATGTAAAAATCTACAATTTTCTTGATTGAGATTTACGTTGATTCTTGAAGCGCTAATACTGTTGGCTACCTTCACGGCGACTTTTATATATTTTTTGAATCTCAAGAATTTGTGAAAGGTAATGGCTGGCGTTTTGCATTGTAAACGTCTTGTAATTTTCTACCTATCACATATATTCAAGTCATCCTCGGTAAACGAAAATGCGGTAGAAATCGTTTAAAAAGAACTAACAACAGAAAAGGAAATTGTTCGAAGAGAAAAATATGTGTGTCTACAAATTACATTGAAAGTGGCTTCAGTTGAGGTGGACAGCTAATAATGAACGGAATTAGAATTCAATAAAGATATGCCAGTGAGTTTACTCAGTGGATTCCACAGCAAAGGGAGAAATAAATTTGTATAGATGAGTGCGGCTTTGATCTTCATCTTCGCAGATCGTAAGATCGCGATATAGCCCATATAAAAGAACACATTGCTGTACCCACTGTAACGGACCAAAATGTTACTCTAGTCGCTACTATGAATAATAGTGCATTATTCTTTAATCATAGATAATGCTGAAATACATAAAACACGAGAAATTCAACTGTGATTAGAGATACATAAAATTTTTATCGTCTTAAGGCTAACAAACAATGAATGCGACACAAAATTGTCGACAGCATTTGGTTTCGTTGTTTATCGGAGACGTAATCCAACGACTTCATAGCGTCGCATCATTTGCTTTGCTCTAATGCCGCAACATGTACTCGAAAATTATTTTGACCTGGACAATTGCGTGACACATTCATTGTATTTCAGCCTTTACTCGTCAATGGTGAGCTCTATAGAAAATGCAATTCGAAATTACGTGCCCGCAATGATGACGGACGAAACGAAGTGTTTTTTTAAGTTTGGCTAAAATATTCTGTCGAGAATCGTATCAAAAACCTTAGAACACCTAAGCTCATCACTTTAAAGTTATTTATAATTTAAATTTATCAATAATTAGAGGATTGCTTTTAATTTTTTTAAATTGATGAAATGTATTAGTTTCCATCGAATTGGAAAATATTGCTTCTAAGAAGACATGTAAAATAGTTTGAACAGAAATTTAGTCGCAGCTTTTAATGAACCTACACGACTTTAGTTTTGCCAGATTTTTTAATTTCGATTTTCACAGCACCAAATACTCTTAGTTAGTTTGATTTTCCATTTTTTTCTTTCTTTTTTAGGGTTTCCGTACCCAAAGGTTGCCAACGGCACCCTATATCTAAGCCTTCACTGTCCGTCCGTCTGTCTGTCAGCGGGATGTATAGGTAGATACTTGAAATTAAAGAGTGTGAAATCTTATACGAATGTACGAGTCCGACTCGCACTTTCTATTTTGAAATACCTATACAATATACGTTTTTTGACACCTTGGGAATAACCTGATTGCCTTATTGATGAAAATCATCAATGGATATTCTTATCAAAGTGTTTTTCTTATTTAAAATTGAATTCCGGAGAAATCTCATGAGGACAATAAAGATATATGGAACTAAAATATTTTGCAGTTATTATATATAATTGCACTTTTTCGGTACAAAAAGTAACACCAGCGTCTTAGAAGTGGGTATTTTCTACGAATACATTTTTAATCTAAAAAAACAAGCCACAATAATTAAACTTACTACCTTATTGTTTCAAAGTTTGTTGGTAGTTTCATTTCTTCATAAATTCCAGAAGCAACTGATGCTCGAGAGACTCGTCTGATTATATCACCATCTTGTATTTCTTCATATATTCCAGAAAATTCCGAAGCGCGAGCGGACCAGTTACTACATAAACGAAATAATCTTAATTTAATGGATTGAAAATTTTTACATTTCTTTTAAGATTCGAGTTAAATTATTAAATACAAAAGCAAAAAGCTACTGGCTCCACGGTTTATGTCAGGAAAGGTCCTTCCACTTGTGGCTTAAATGACTAGAAAATTACGAAATGCAAGGAAAAACCATGAAAAGCAAAACCTGAGAGAGTTACTTTTTCCTGATGTATTTAAGAAATTGAAATATATAATTTATTTGACCTTAGTTCTTAAATACATTAGAGAAGTCACAAAAAAAAACGCATTACCTATCCGCCACATCAGGTATTTGTGGAAGAGGTCCCAAAATATCCTGTAAATTCTTCTCACTTTTGTTATTACTGATCATTTCATCCTCAGCAGGCTCCAGTTTATAACGACTTATTCGCTTTGTCTCTAGTATTTCTAAAAATCAAAATAATCTATCATTTTAAAAGATATTTTGAAATCCTTCCTACCATGCCGGTGTAGTTCCAAATTCTGTATAGATTTTTGAAACCATTTCATGTGACGATCAAAGCTTAATTGTGTCTCGAGTGCGAAAAATATACAACAACGTTTTCGATTTTGCTTCCAAAATACGCCATAGGAATAGTTTTTTGTCCTAGATGTTGCTTGACGGGCTGTGATACCAGGAATATTGATACGTACATAAAGGTTATCTGATATATTCTCGACATCACGAGTAAATGTAATACGAAAGTAACAGGGAAAACATTTGACTGCCTCAATCTTTACTAAGCATTTTGTCCAACTCTAGAAATAATAATAAAATCTATTCAGTTTTGACTTTCATTAACCTATGTGTATATCTGTAAATTATAACTTTGTATTGTCAATCCCAAATATAAAAAAAAAAGATTACAATAAAATCTCGAAAACCCGAATCAAAATATTCAAATATTTAAAATGTTTCAGAATTCCGAATCTATAAAATCTTTTAAAAAGAGTTGCAAAATTCTGTTGTCTTAAAATTAACGAGAACATCCTCGCGTTGCTTTTTTTTATGTAATCCTTACGTGGCTAAATTCCCACTATATCTTCTGGAGCTGGACTAAAAAAGTATTAAAAATCTTTCAAAAAGGAGTTCATGTTATAAGGCATACGCCAAGTAATACTTAGAGGTATTTTTCTCAGGTATATAGATGAGCTAGAAATAAGATCTTCTCCACCGAATGCGAACTCAGTTTTAGGTAACTGTTTTATCGCACGGTGCTTCACTCTTGAACTCTTTTCCTAATTGTATTCAAAAATCTGGATCTGAAGGCCATTTAAGGTTCAGATCATCCTTTAAAGTAAGCTAGTACTTTCCCCTATCTGGTTCAAGACTAATCAGGTGCCGGATTCTGTAACACGGAGAATTACGAAATTTGGGAGATGAGATTTTTCGTTCTCTTCGATTAAAACTCTATAATTCTTCATTCGCAATTCATAGTTTTTGAGGGATGTAGGGGGTAGGTTTTTTAGTTTTGCTGGAATAACTGGAAAATGGGCATGAGGAGAGAAATGTATGTGGCAACAAATTAAAGCTTGAGGCAAATATGATAGTGGAGCGAACTTAGGTGGAAAGGAATTTTCACCGCTCAAAAATTGCTATTTACATGTGGGTCATATACAGTTCCTGTATTTTGCATGCATTTCTTCCATTCTTCCTTTCACATCCATGAGTCTTTATTTTGAACATTTTTATCATGGGAAGTGAATTACCACGACTTACCGGCTCTTCATAATGATGAGTTGAAAATATTCCCATTTTTGTACTAACAAACGGCCATTTTTTAACCTGAAAAAGAACTGATTCACTTCTTCTGCAGTTATCTCCGAAAACATTTATGGGACTCAAAAATTAACTAACATATCTGATTAGCGAACAAAATGTAGATGCGATTTCTTAATACATATAACCTTTAACGTGCATATTTAAAATTTGTATAGCATCTCTTCTGTATTGGAAGACGCCCAAATTTATTTTCGCGTGATTTAAAATTTTTAGCTGGTATCTTGAGTCACCAAAATTTACATATCTCTGTAAGTATTGCATTCATATTCATAATTTGTTTTTTTTTTTTTTTTTTTAATATACCCAGGATATGTGGTTGTGGTTAATTCTGTGGTACTTTCACAAAACACAACAAAAACAAAATACGACCAGTTGACAGTTTTTCCTCTTATTTTTCCACTTGCAAATCGCCAGAGAATAAACAAGTGGAAAAAAGAGTTTTCGGGAATTCTCAAAACAAATTCGCCGAGTTACAGAATTCTAAGTGGAGAATTAACTGGTGAAAGTTGTATAAGAAGAAAGTATGGGTGAAAGATACCATATGCACGAATTGGTACTTCTCACGGCTAGGTAACTATACCTTAGTGAAATTGAAATTGAGATTTTTTTGCTCTGTGGGTACTGTAGTAGGACTTTAATGACAGGAAGTCATTATGTGCTCATGATAGTCAGAATAATAAAATATGACATAGGAGAGAAATGGAGAAAGACAGACATAGCCTCTTGGGCAGGGGACGAAAGGATGTCTTAGTTGGTGAATAAGTTGATGAATGACGGAAATCAGGTATGTATGTTAGTAGTGCTTATATGGTTAGTATGCATGGTGAGCTATAAGATCCAAATGGTGAATCTCTAAGACACTCCAGACTGAATACGGGCATATCTTAACCTTCACGTGGTCCCCTCTGACAACGCTCATAAGAGTTGTATTACCTGTATTGGCCAAGTACAATTCTTTTAGACGTTGCTAATAAGATCTAGGCCCGAACGGAGTTACCAGTACCATTACAAAAAGGAGATCTTGCATGAAGATTGACACTGGGAGTATTCATGGTCCGTTGATCATGCTTTACGAAAGCTATACCAAATGGGCGGCCCGACATTGGCTAACTTGGTACCACGGGGTTGAGGATGGATGTCATGTCATGCTCTATTGGCACACTGGAACTCGTTGTTTCGCACATGAGAACGTTGATTGTCGATAACAATCCGAGCATGAAGAATGCCGTGAGAGAGGAGAAGAATTGCATCTATAATGTTTGTAAGAGATACTCTTTGCTACAAAATTTGTTCACCAGATTTGCTAATCTTATTCAATGTTTATGTGCCTGGTTTTGCACTTAGAACAAGATGTTTGTTACATGTGCCTTATCACCGAACTTCTTATGGTCAGCATGAACCTATTTCCTACTGCTCTCGTCGTTTTAATGAAATTTACGACAATGACGTGGATCTGGCTCTTGAACACACCAAGTTTAAGGATTTAGTAATTTTTAAATGCTTGTAGTCGTGCTTGTTTAATTTAATTTAGTGAGTTCTTGTATAGTAATACTATGTATTACTTGCATTTTATATTATCCATTTTTTCTGATACTATTGTATTCTTTTTGTTTGAATACTAATGTTATATTAAGTGGTAATATATATAAATTAGTTAGTTATATTAGCATAGTCTGTAGGAGATGATCTCTGTAGACTGAATTACATAAATAAATAAATTAAGCCATACTTGGCAGGTGCTCACGTAAAACATAAGGAACTTTCTGTCAAGTCAAAACAACTCTCATTTCCCCAATTCCGCAATTCTCCGTGTTATAAAATCCGTCCCCAGAATGGGCGATCAGCTTTGTTAAGGGATATATATCTATTTTCTTTGGTCAGTTTGATCAGATTGAATTGTCATAGGTAAATACTTCACTTATGGACTGTTTCATAGTCCAGGAGCCGGATTCCGCAACTATGAGTTTACGCGTGTACACAAAATTTATTCTGATTCCGCAAAAGTGGAAATTAGTTTTCCTGTAAAAATTGTGTACACTTTAATTAATATATTCTCACGGCCATTTTTATCGTGAATTTTGAAGAGGGATACCTGTGAGTTTTTGTCAAGTGCTATTTTCAAAATTATTTGTTATGTTATTCATTTTACCTTTCTCTAAACCGTAGTCGCCTTAATAATAATAATACTAGTGAATTCCAACTCATTTCTTATAAATAAACTTAACTTCTTCAAAAGGACTATTTTCTCACTCAACCACCATTCAGCACAGAAAAACTTTCATTCAGCACTTAGATACAAGTGTACACAGATACTTACGAAATTGATACTTGAAATTCAAAATGCACACTTTTCCTCTGGTGAGTTTTTTAAATCGTATACTCTGGCAAATTCATCAGTTGCGGAGTCTGACCCCAGGCTTAAGCTAGAGCTCAGATAAGCTACGGGTGTAGAACTTTTACTATTTACCAGTTCAAATCATTGTTGCAAAATGTTGCGACAACCTAAACAGAGTATGTATAAAAATCGACGCCATCCCATGCATCGAAATGTGGGGACTTTCTTGTAACTTAAGTCTAGTCAACTGTGAAACCTGTCAATAAATGTATTCAATCTGAACTTGTTGAACAAATTTTATTTTATTAAATTTCTGAGTGTAATCAGTTAATTCATAACTGACTTAACATTGTCCCAGTTAGCGCTGCTAAGAAGAAAACAAGTACATCAGACCTAGGAAAAAATTAAGATGGAAATAGTTTTTCTAGTTTCAATTTTCTAATTTGAATTTAAGAAGCCCTAATTTAACAACCACATAAATATGCTCGTTGATTTTTTTTTTCTGCTATTAAGATCTGCCAATTCAATTTAAATAGCGTTCATAAACGTGGCTTTGCCCAGGGTCCTAAAAAGTTTTGTATTCTATTGTAATAGGACTGTTTGATATCGTCTTACTAAAGGTAAGCAATAAATTTAATGTAGCAGACAGGTTGCCTGAAATCCTGAATACCAGGAAATGAGAAATGGCCTAATGACCCACTGGATGGATGAAGTTGGAACGCTTTTCCAGGTATCTATGTATTGATTTAAACATAAATATTTCTTTATTGAGTACCCGCGCCAAAGGCACGCAATGCGTTCAACACATCATACAAAGTTACATGATAAATTATAATATAGCGAAACAAACAATAAAATAAAAAACAGGAATAGTACGAATGTATATAGTGACATTTATAGATGAGTAGTAATTACATACTCATAAAGAAATGATAGTTTGGGCGATTATAATCATACGAGAAAATATGTAGTCAGATTATTTACTGTAGACACAAAAATCATTAAAAAAAATTTAATTGAAGCTACTTTTAGATCACTTGTTTCATTTGCTACCTATAGACATCACTTGCATTTCATTGTTAAATGTATTTCTGATTCAAACCAGGCAGAATTAGCACAGAATTGTTTTGATAAAAACCAACCAAATTATCTTTAAAATTAGTATTCAACTGGGTATGAACAGCAAAAAAGTACAAGCACTGCTTACGTCCAATTATAATACAACCTACATACTTTTAAACATACCTTAAATGGAACTGTTTCCTTTTTTCTTTCTGGAATGTCCAGTTTTACGTCCATAAACATAGAAATCTCATTGTTTTCCATATTTGCAGTTGTTTAAAAAAAAAGAAACAAGCGACTAAATGCGATAAACAAGCATTGAGATAACAAATGTCCTCTTGGGTGAAAATGCACTACCTCACTACTGTCACAACACTTTTATTAGATTCTTAATAATTGTTAAATAATTAAATAATAAATCAACCACACCCGAGTAAGGGATTAGACCACCCTAGGAACATTTTTTCTTGACATGCCCATAACATAATCCTTTGGAAAACGTCATCCTGCCCAAAGGAGTTCCAAGTTGAACTGTTGCAGGCACTGCTAGAAAAAGCAGTGTTTTAATCGACTTTTTCAGTCCATTTCAACTCTTTGTTACTGCTGGAAAATTTACAAAATTTCTTTATATTACTGTATGGCTATTAAGAAATCAAAAATTAAAGTTCAAACAAAAAACCTGTTGCAGCACTCCACTATTAATATGAAAGAATACCGCGAACTTTCTTATCAATCAGTTCTACCAATCCATTGGATTGACGATAATTTTGTGAAAGTTGGTGGTCGTGGTGTGGTTGTTGTTGATGCTGATTAATAACTCCGGAATTGGTCCGAATGAGGGCGCCACTGTACTGTAGTATTAAAACTCCACCGAACTTAGATGGCGCCAGCAGCGTACTTAGTATCGAAACTCCGCTGAACAGATGGCGCCAGCAGCCTACTTAGTATCGAAACTCCGCCGAACTTAGATGGCGCCAGCAGCCTACTTAGTATCGAAACTCCGCCGAACTTAGATGGCGCCAGCAGCGTATAGTATCGAAACTCCGTGAACTTAGATGGCGCCAGCAACGTACTTAGTATCGAAACTCCGCTGAACAGATGGCGCCAGCAGCCTACTTAGTATCGAAACTCCGCCGAACTTAGATGGCGCCAGCAGCCTACTTAGTATCGAAACTCCGTGAACTTAGATGGCGCCAGCAGCCTACTTAATCGAACTAAAGTGGCGGCGCTAGTGTGCTAGATGGCGCCAGCAGCGTACTTAGTATCGAAACTCCGTGAACTTAGATGGCGCCAGCGTAGTGTAGTATCGAAACTCCGCTGAACAGATGGCGCCAGCAGCCTACTTAGTATCGAAACTCCGTGAACTTAGATGGCGCCAGCAGCCTACTTAGTATCGAAACTCCGCTGAACAGATGGCGCCAGCAGCCTACTTAGTATGAACTAAATTTGGCGGCGCTAGTGTCTTGGAATTCCGTTTTCCACAATTCCACATAACAAACAGAATTTTGACATTTCTTTTCGATATTTGTGTTTATGTTTTTAAAGAGCCACCTCGGAAATGCATTTAATTGAAAGTCTCAACATACCGGAAAATATAGCCCCGATTTTTGGAGTTATTCCTTTCGTATTTGTGTTCCTTTGGGTTCTTATATTTATAGATTTCAAGGTGAGTTTAAAGAAACATTTCTGTAATTAAACTTATCGATGATTTTTCAGAATTTCAAGGCTAGTAAAAAGGGATACACCGAGCATTTAGCAACTGATCCTGTGATGTGTTACATAAATTATGATAAATTTAAAATGAAGTAAAACGTTTTTCTAAAGATAGCAACGTTTATTTAAAACTGCTTGAGGTCCCTATTTTCAAATTGAAATTCAAAATTTATTAATTACAAACCCCGGCATGAGAGAAACACGCAAACAAGTGTTGGGTACAGTGAATAGGAGTATGCGTGAAAGTTACGTAGTGGATTCATACTATAGCAAAACAAATAGCTGTTGTTTTGTGTACCTTCTTCTAGAACTACCATATACTGGAGAAAACATTGTTCTGTCGATTGAAGCGAACTATTTGTACTGTTCGCTTCATTTATAAATCTTCTATAAAAATGTATGAGGCGTTCTTTTGTGTATCTTTGCTCTGCGGACACAAGAGAACAGCTAAGAAAAGAATAAGAGTAATGGGAGCTTAAAATATCCATAATATAGTGCTGTAAAGAAATTTACATTATATCAAAACAAGTAATAGAGGAAAGGAGGTAGTGGGAACTTAATAACTGCATAGTATAGTATAGTAAAATAAGATGTGATAAGTAGTGGGAACTTAATGAATAGATAGTACGATATGATAGGGTAAGATTAACACTAACATTAGCCAAACAAATAATAAAATAGAAGTAGTGGGAACTCAGCTCGGATGGCTTATCAATTATAATATTGAACTGGGAGCAATTCCGATACAGATTTGTATATGTTCTAATTATGAAAAGTATCACCTTCTCTTTTTATCCTTACTAAAGCTATTTTGAATGAGTGTGGATAACTTATTAATCCGTGTCTCATTGAACGATTTCAGTTACAATTCTAGGTCTCTTCACAGCATGCACTAACTTTTCAATTCTGCCTCGGCAGTGCTCTGATCATAGAGCCAGTTTTGCTACCTACGATGATTATGGTCCTTATTCTGACAGACCCATCCCAAGGAATCCACTGAAATGTGCGAACATAACTGAAGTTCCTAAACCGATATTTATTAGAAAAACTTCCAAATTTTGATTTTGTGGAACCCTCATTTCAGAACAGATGAGTAACATGGATTCCAATGCGCAATGTTTTTCTCATTAATAAACTTTTTGTTTCAAGTTATAAAAATGAAGCTAATTATGCACTGAAAATAATAAAAAAAGAAAAACTTTTATCTTACTTTGTTTTTTCTTCCTTCTCGCATTCCACGAAGACTTTTCACGTATTTCCTCTCTCGCCGTTTTATTTTTCACTTGTCTTCTCATACAGCTTGCGATATACAGTGTTGGGCGAAATGTAATCTGATTGATGATTAATGATTACGAATATCAGAAAAGTAATCGTTTTTGGCGATTAATGATTGATCAAATGTAACCGTAATCATTATTAATTACATTTTTAGATTACAAATTTGCAAGAGTTTTAAAATTGTATTTAAAAGAAAACAAACATTGTTGTATTTCTAGTGGGACATAAACTAATATTTGTAAGCACCTAGTGGGATGATAATTGATTGATTGATTTGATTTATTTAGTTAATTACTATTTTTATACAACATCATAACAGTATTATTCTAAAAACTATTTTTAACAAATTCTATTATGTGTTTTTTTACAATTTTAGTATTCGTTTCTGTTTTAACATTTGATGGCAACATATTAAATAACTGAAAACCTCTATACACTAAACTATTTTGGGCTAATCTATTCCTAAATAATGGCAATCGAAAGTCATTTGCATTTCTTAATAAGTATGGCTGTATATCTCTAACATAATTAATTAGGCACGTTAAATATTTAGGCATACATCCTCTTCTAATTTTGTCCACAAACAATAACACATTCATAGCTACACGCTGTTTGACACTTAACCAACACAATGCACTTAACATATCTGAAATTCTTGTGTACCTGCTGCACTTCAGTATAGCTCTCATAGCTTTGTTTTGCAACCTTTGTAGCCTAGTGAACGCACTTTCATCACACATATACAACACAGTTGAACAATATTCAAAATGGGGCTTGATAATTACATTGTAAACATTTATTGCTTGTAATGTATCTAATCTATTCCTTATTCTTTTAAAAAAACCTATCTTTTTCGATATTTTTTTCGCAACATAATTCACATGGAGATTAAACTTAAGTCTACAATCCAAAATTACACCAAGATATTTAATTTCTTCCACTTGTTCAATACGTTCACTGTTTATGCTTAAGTTAACACTACATTGGTGTTTAAACACCATACACTTAGATTTATTTATATTAAGTTTTAATTTATTATACTGAAACCATTTACTCAATCTAACCAGATCTCCTTGAACTTTTTCTTCGCACGCACAAATGTCATTACCGGATAGAAACAACAGGGCATCATCAGCAAAGAGGACTATCTTGCAATGTTCAAGAACTTTGTTAATATCATTTATATATATAATAAATAATAATGGTCCCAATATAGAGCCCTGCGGAACGCCTAGAGTCGTAGTCTTGCTCTCTGACATGTTTTCGTTGATAACAGTCCTCTGTGATCTACCTTGGAGGTATGACTTAAACCACTGATATTCCGTAGATAGAACTCCATAACTAAAAAGTTTCTTCAATAGAACACTTCTATCAATAGTTTCAAATGCCCTCTTTAAGTCAAGGAACACAGCAATAACACTATTTCCAGTAGATATTTCCTCCTTCCAATCAATAATTACTTGATTCAGCGCACTTTCGCATGAGTGTTGACTCCTAAAGCCTGACTGGCTCTCGATGAAAAGATTGTGCTCATTGAAGTATTCATCAAGCTGCGTCTGAACAATTTTTTCCAATATTTTTTCATAAGTAGGTAGAGCATTAATTGGGCGGAAGTCTTCACAGTTATCTGCTCCAGTAACCTTCGCTATAGGTGTAACTACTGACTCCTTCCATTTATCCGGAAAGCAACCTGATCTCAGTGACGTATTTATCAAGTGAGCAAGTGCCGGGCCACATACTTCAAAACAGTCCAAAAGCATCTTGGCACCAACAAAATTAAAGTCTTTTTTTTGGCTTATGGATCTCAAAGCTTTTCTTATATCCAATTGCTCTATAAGTCTGAATTTAAAGATCGATTGTACATTTTCTATTAAGTTTACAAATGGCACACTTGTAATGGATTGATTTATTGATTCAATACTATCAACGAAGTAATTATTAAATTTATTAGCTATGTTTTTAACACCATTCACACTCACACCATTGAATTTTATATTTCTAAAAATTTTTTTACGATCTTCACCCAATATATATCTTTTTAAATTCCTCCACATACTTTTTTGATCATTAGATCCAAGCAACTTATTTCTAATATATTCATTTTTCCCCCTTTCAAGTTCTTTTTTATAATTATTACGCACCCTTCTATAGTTATCCCAGTCCGTTCTTGTATTTAAGTGCAATGCTCTTTGGTACAATACAATTTTTTCAGTTCTTAATTGTCTTAAAGTGCTATTATACCACTCCAAAGAATTATTTCTTTTTACACCGTTGCGTACATGACTATTCGTAATTCTTAGCAACTCATTTGATATTATATCAGCAATCTCATTAGTTGTTCTCAAAACTGTACAACTAGCTAAAGCACTGGCAGACATATCTCTAATAATTGCGTCTTTATTATATTTTAAATACCTAAAGCTATTAATTTCTTTTTGATTACCAATTCTGTTTTTAACACTAATTTTCACTGCTATAGTCTCATGGTCCGATATTTTTAAATCATTTCTTAAATCAGCTTCAACGAGGTTTGAATTCGTAATGACGTAATCGAGTAATGTTTTGCTATCACTGGTAATTCTAGTAGGCTCATTTACTATTTGCTTGCAGGCATTATCATATGTAATTATTTTGTTTAGCCATTCCCTATACGTGTTGCTGGAATTTAACCAATCGACATTAAAATCACCCAGTATGACAAAATCGTCGTTCACATCAGATATGTTATCAATCCATTCTGAAAATTTCTCACAGAAAGCCCTTTTCGATGCATTAGGGGAATTGTAGACAACGGCTAAATTTATTGATAGTGACATTAAATACAACTTAATTACTAGCAACCAATGATCTTTACCAATCGATATTTTCTCCAACACTTTAAATTCGTAGCTTGTATTAATATATATACATACACCACCTGTATGCCTAGAAGAGCTGTCACACCTAATAAGGTAATAATTATCTAATTTCACTTCACTGTCAGCAATATAATCAGTCAGATGAGTCTCAGAAAGTACAATCACATCAAATTCATTCATACTCATACAAGATTCTAATTCATTCAAATTGGTAGTTAATCCTTGAACATTCAGATACATAGCATTCACACTGTTTAATTGCTAAATTGGTGTACGCCTTTTTTCAATTTCTAATTTCTTTTGATATACCGCACATTTGATATCACGACAATCATGATTTATTTCAAGGCTCAGACCATATTTAGTATTCGCCTTTAAACAATTATTACATTTTAATCCAGTGGACGTACAATCTCTGGCATCATGGTTTTCGCCACACTTCGCACAAATTTGACTGTTTTTGCATTGACTTGCTATATGGAAAAAACCCCAACATTTATAACACTTCTTCACTCTAACATATTCATAAGCTCTACACCAATCCCAGCCTACGCTAACCTTACCTTGTTCTATGACTTTTTTATAATCCTCATTATCTACTTCAACAACTGCATTGTAAACATTCGGAAATTTTACACTACGGTAACACTTCAAACATTTGATTTTTCCAGTGAGACTATTTTGTCGTTTTATCGCAGCCTCAAATTTATTCTCATCCCAACATTCTCTCATTCCAGTCACTAGAACTTTGAAAGTTCTAGCCTGCGGAATTTTAACCTCATATTTTTCCCCTAACTTCTCCTTCACTTCACTTTCCAATTTATTCTTGGATTCTTCATCAGTACACTTAATTGCGATAGCACCGTTTTGTCTATTAGATACACTGTTAATTTTAATAGATAATTCTGGTGGTTTGATCTTTTCTTTTACATCATTTTTTGTAGTTACACTGTCCTGTTTGCATTTGGGTTTAACAATTACCGTTGATTTTAACATATCAGCGTAAGATATCTTAGGTTCCTTATTGATTACCTTAACGGCGTTTTTTTCTGCACTAATTTTTTTTACCATATGCATAACTGAATTAACGCTTTCCTCCTGCTTTATAAGCAGTTTCTTATTTTCCTCCATCGACGCCTTCAAAGCACACAGACTGTTACCAATGCTTTTTATTTCATGTCGGCAATCATCACAAAAAAACATAATATTAGGTTTTTCATTTATAATACCAGCATCATAAACTGATAATAAAACACACTTTAAGTGAAAAACATTCCCACAAAAACCATTACACGGCAGATAACCGTCACTTTTTACCGGTCTAGAGCAAACTTTACAGTTCGCACTCATTTTCACTTAAATTAGCCAAATTTTCTGTTTTCTTATCACTTATCTTTATGTGCACTTCTTTCGGAAAAACAAATTTCTACTTAGAATTAATTATTAACACACTAAAATGAAAATTAATTAAAAAAATTCCGGATCGTTTGTTGACACGTCTTTGTTCTCTCAACATACACAAATCAAATCAATAATTGAATAACCGATGTCTGTGGATTGGTAAACGGTATTATTAGCAATTCAGAAGGAAAATTTCATTTACAGTTTCGCTATCAGAGTCACAATCTCCTTTATCATATCAAAAACAATACTAGATTGTTTTGGAAGATAGTAGCTGATGAGCCTGTGGAACTTTATTTATCTTTTATTGCGCCTACCGCGTCTGTGCCACTGATTCAGTACATTGGTGCTCACATTGAAGACTGATCCCTTAAGGTCCCTCCCCCATTCACTTACATATTACCTGCAGTTTCAGACTAGATGGCATCTTTCAGTCCAAATCTGTTTTCATCCACCAACTAGTATCAGATCACGTCTTAAGTTTGAAATTTGACAGACAGAAAACTTTAGATAAACTGACGATTAGCACACACCTACAATTGTGTCTTCAGTCCATATCGTAAAGTTTGTTAACGTTTATCTGTAACTCGGTCGAATTCTTAAAATTATTTCGTCAAAAAAGGAAACTGCTGCTCTAGTAATAATAATTCTTTTATCAGAAGTATCAGTGAAGAGTAAAAAACGTTTCTGGGCGAAAGATTGGATGCGTGTGATGTATTTATCTACAGTCTGCAACTCATGACTTCCGTCTGGTTGGCAATCAAACCGTTTAAATTTTCAACATACACACGCATTAAAGAAATAATAACGAGAAAATTACGTTTTTTCAATAAAACCACCTTTAATTGCTCTATACACAGTTCGGATCTGTAGATAATCTGTAAGTAAATGGGCGGCTTTAGTTTGTCCTCTTACCTGTTTAGTCTTTCTAGTTGTCTTGCCACCTTGTCTTTGTGAAATATTCATTACAAGCAATAATTGCGAAATATGTTTCTGCCAAAGCTTTATGGATTCTATATAAGTTTGTTGGTAGACAAAAATTGACATTTAAAAGATCAAACAAACACTCTTTAACTTAACGGACACCTTTTCACATTTCCAAGTTATATTAGTTTTAATAAATTTGTATAGTCTTGTCTTGCTACTCTATCACATTTTCTTAGCCTAAAGTCCTGTTTCCCCTTATTGCATATGGCTGAACATCTCCAACAAAATCAATCATCTTTTAATTAATTCGGTAGCAAAGAATTTTTCATCTAGAAGATAAAAATCTTAGCATTAAACGTTACTTAGTATTTAACCATTGATAATTTTCTGGTTTGCTTTCTTATTTATACATATATGTATATATATATATATGTGTGTGTGTGTGTATCCGCGATTTTATATACGCGTTGTACTTTTCATATCGTATACAGACCTAAGTAATTTGTTTGGTATTCTCAAGTTCAAATAATATAACGTTGCCGTAAAAGTATTAATTTTATTTGGAATTTCCGACCAAATTAAACAAATTTAAACAGAAGGAACCTTGTGCCATTTCATAAACGGGGAGAACCCAGGCTAAGTTTTTTTTAACAAATTGTTGATAACTATTATCACTTGTAGACAACAGGTACGCGATATCTTTGAACTTTAGTAAAAATATACCCCAAGAGGGAAGTATCATTAACTCATCCTACAGTGTTTCACTTTAGTATATTCCAGCCATTGTATACATGTAGATAGTACCATCGCACTCTACTTTGTGGTCTGCAAGCACTGCATGCATTTTTTTTATCGAAAATTTTTAACTAAAGAATTTTTATAACGTTATGACGTGCTGAGTTTCAATTTTTCCTTCACTTTCCTGGAGCCCTCTTGGAGATGAGGGTTTAGTAGGTCCGCTCCTCCCATTTCTCTTTTACAGATCATCAATAGGGACACTGAGAATAATCTTCTGCCATCAGTGTCGTATGGGCGGATGGGGCAAGGCAGCTGAAGGCAAACCACCTGCGCCTTCACGTGGGTAATGGTAAGTGTTGTAAGTGTCCCTTCAGGACCGGATGTGTGCTTCTTTTTTGTGTCAAAGGCACGATTTTTTTTTTTGTATATACAGGCGGAAGGTCTTCGTGGAACCCCCCACACTCTACGCCAATAGCCGACGAGAGCTAGCGTGCCGCCCTGTACTTCAACACTGTCCGCCGAGTGATCTGTCAGCTCATGCTGGCAGTTAGGACACAGTATATATCATACAGTAGAATAGCTTAGAACTAACTACTGAAAAGTGAATTTTAGAATTTCAATTAAAAAAACATAACCTTAAAATTTCTCCCACAAGAGGGAACTATTAAGTATGATACGGACATAAATGGGCGAACGGTAGCTAGCTGCACGACCGTTGACGGAAGTATTAGTTTTATGTATGTACACATATCGGCAATCGGCGACAAATGTATTGTTCCATTACTAAACAGCTGTTTGACGGTAAAGTGGTGTCATTTTGCCTCTTTCCCTCTAGTAAAAGTTTAAGAATGCCATCAGTTCTCTTTCTTCCACTTTAGATTTACATAGGAATCCATGTATTAAAAATTGACTAGTGTGTTAGTTAAAACTGTTGAAAGAGAAAGTATAGTCTCTTTATAGAAGCATCCTACTCACTTGACAGTTTTGACAGAGCTGGGCTACTGTATGATATATACTGTGGTTAGGATTCACATCCAATCTAGTCATTCCATAGTTTCATAACAAAGGAAGAAACTTTAACAAAAAAATAACTGTAGCCTGCCTAGTTCCGATGAACTATTTAGGAACATCATTGCACCAGAATGAAATGAATTTCCCTCTCTTTTGGAACTCTAAGGCTAAAGTAAAACTAGTCTATCCCGTGAGTTATATTTTTTTTGTTTTTCTTCCTCCTCGAGATAAGGTCCCCGTCCTAACACCTAAGATTATATATATTTCATTCATTTTAGAGTTAATTGTAAAGGGAATTTAATCTTTAAAAATTACACTAGTCTGTAAAATACTCTAAAATATAGAAGCATTGAGTAATCTGAGCCAAAAGGTCTAGATAGAGGTGGGTTCCATTTATTCCTCCCTTTTTCTTTGTTTTTGCTTGATTTTTTTCTTCTTCTTTACATATATACAGAAATAGAAAATATAATTGTATAATCAATAAAACAATAACTCACGTAATTCAATTGGCCGGGATCCCCCGCAGAGGCGCCTCCATGGATGTCCTGCTAAGCTCCTGTTAATAAATTTAGTATTCTAATATTTATAAAATTTGAGCTGCTGTCATTAACATAAAGTTCACTACTTATATACATAGATGTCTAGAGAGTACTACAATCGATTTCGGTAGGCTAATGTTCTGCTTCGTTCGCTGATGACCAAAAATATGTACCGTTTCCTTGCTTGTTTTAGTTGTACGCGCTTAAAATGAGTATATACCGGCATTTAGAATTACGGGGGACTACAATTATTCGTGTTATTGTATCTTTTTAGTTTGGCTCCCAACTGAATAAACTATGTTTTCTGGAATGGCTTTCCCAGAGATTGTGTTGTGCGTCCAAATTGCTCAATGTAAAGTCATTTCATTTGTCTTTCATACGTACATCGACAGTCATCTAGTTTCTCCAAGATTAGGTATACCAATCCTGTTGAATTTTAGGATGAATGTAGGATGTATGTAGGATGTATGTAGCGATTACATTGGCGCCGCCTTCTGTGACTAATTGTGTCTCAGTATAAACTAATTGGGACCACAGGTGATGGTTGTCTGTTTACAATTGTTTATGTGCTTTCAACCTACGTTGATAATAATTAAGTGGCTGCCATATATTCAATTGCCAATACGTAGGCCTTGATATATGCAAATTTTTCGCTCAAAGTCCTAGCTATAATATCTGTTCGTACAGCTTGTTGTTTACTTTACGTCGTGAATTTTTTTGGCTGACCTCCCGATTACAAGAAAATTTTTTTGATTTTTTCTCGAAGATAAAATCAAACTTCTATCCAATTGTCTCCAGTCTTCTTCCTTCACGCCCGAAAAAAAAGGGTGTTCAGTCCCATATATAACTTGCGACAATCTTTATTTAATAATTAACGATGTTCAGTTGATTGAACCATATAAATGTGATTGTTACAGTGTTATGGAACTAACTTGTGTGCTGAATGGAAGACGTGAAGTCTTGTCTGACAGCTCAATCCGTGATAGCTTGTCTGTTCGGCTCGGCACGCTAGCACCTTGGTTATTACCGGAGCGGAGAGTAAGGGGTGGGTGAAAACAATATCCTGAGCTATCAAGCGCCATAATAAAAAATAATCGTACCTCAGTAAAAACTACTGAAGATGACTACTAACACATCCGTCCTGAAGGGACTTTGCCATGTCTTACCTGTGATGACCGATGATGAGGACCAGATGTTATTAATCCTCATAGGCCGTGCCCCATCCTCCCTATGGCATTAATTGACACTGCTGGTTGCTGATGCCCCTTTTGACGTTACCTGCGTGGGAGAGAAAACCTCAGAAGGAGGAAGGAAAAGAGAAACTCGAATGTTATCACATCATAACTAGCATTTTACTTTACTTTTATTAAAAACGTGTACAAAAAAAATTGCTATTTTAACTTATTTTCACCTCCGAAGCCCCAAAAGTTGGCTGGCGGTTCTTCTTTCTTCGCGGTAGTCTAGTGGTTCAGTTGACATTATAATATTCGTCTTATTTCTTCCTTTTTTTTGTTTTGTTTAATTTACATTCACCCGCGAAGCTTTAAATGTCTAAAATTATCATCACTTAATGAACAACAATGAGATCAATCCGAAGAAATTCCTCTATTCTCATAAGCTTAATGCCTCATTTTCATTGTTAAGTTAATTCATTTGATTAATTTTCCTGTTAATTTTGTCGTTCTAAATACTAATTTGCATTATTGTAAAATTCCTTTATCCTAGTCACTTTAAGAATATGAATAAATATATATTTTCGCAGCACGTCTCGCTACGTGTTAATTTTAAATGAAAAGTTTGGCTGTGTCAAATATTTGGCCTTGTAAGTGCGGTATTCTTGTGGTTTAAGTGAACAAAATTTGAGATATGCGAAGGAGAAAAGATTATGGGAACTGTTGCAAGATTAGCGAAAGATGGAGATATTTTTCAATTAGTCAAATGAATTAACTTAACGATGAAAATGAGGCATAAGCGCGTTGTATCAAACAGAAAATTTTTCCGTTGTTTTATCTTTCTTTGCGAGGAATCTCCCGCCGAGAAAGACGTTATTTATTCTTATCGACTAGCCTAGATACAGTAGTTTAACGATTCCGTACTTATCACCACTACCATCACAGATAAGACTTTCGATAGAGCGAGAATATGTTGCTATGGAGTCCCCAGGTATAGGATTGGTAATAATGCGCTCGAAATACCTCAATGATACTAAAACCGATATTTTTTACCTGAATGACGAAAAGAATTCATTTATGTGCATATATAGTATGTAAGGTGCTCCTGTACAATGACGGCACTCGGTAAGTTCATAATTTATACAATAATGTGATCGTGAATATTCTTAATAATAATAAAACAGATATTTTGTCGCAAATATTGGAAGAACTTCATTTCTGTCCAAACTTAGCTGCTCCTGTATTAGTATAGCACTAGGTAAGTCCATAGACTATTGTAGTAATTCGCTCGAAGAATATTTGATATATTTGATACTTACAGTAAAGTCAATTAATTTTCAATTTCAAATTAATGTTCTATTTTAGGTGCTCATGCATAAGGACAGCACCAGATGAACTTTAATCAAGACGTATGCTTATTAGATTTCTGTTCATTTTAATTACGATAACACTGTCAAATTATTAATTTATGAATCTATCTAAAACTAAAGCTACTTATCCGATATTCTTTTCTTTTTTCCAGGTGCTCCGCAAACTGAGACGCGCACTGATTTTGTGTTTTCCTGAATACTTTTTCTCTCCTGGAGATTCAACGAAAATTTGATCTTCTGTGGTCGATTATTTTTCCTTTTATTAATTATCGTTTTTCTTTTCCAGTGTATTTGCTCTTGAATAAAACTTCTGTATAACTTTTTCCGGCTCTTCTCTTTTTTTTTACCCATCTTACCACTTCCCGTACAGAAATTTGACTGAATCATTATCCAATATGTCTGACTGACTTCTCCTGTTATATATTCGACATTTTCACCGGCCCGATTTCAGTGCTCCCGCCACTGACTTAAATTGGGCTCAGCGGTTTGCTATTTCATGTGGCACAAATATTATGTTCTTGTATATCAGAGTTTGAGCACCCTTTAAAACGTTTACTACATAAAAAAAAAAAACAAAAAAACCTGTAAAACTATCAGATGAAATTTTATACCCAAAAATCGAATTGAATTAAAAAAATATATTTTCTTGTGTACAAGTGATATTTAAATCGCTTATAAGCACTCTTATAAGAAATTAAACTCATTCCGCCTTTAATTTTCAAAAGGTTATTTTTATCTGAATCCTGCATACGGCAAGATAGACGGAGGGGGTGGGTAAACACTATCTTTACTTTATTCTTCTTGTGGTGATTGCATTTGCAGTCAACATAAAAGCATCAAATGATCTTGGTAACTCCAACTCAGCCACAGCGTGAAAGAGAAAACTATAAAACTTGTGCCATTCTTTCCTACAGCAAAAAGACAATACGCTCAGTCCATTGTTATAACTCAGTAGTTCCTGCACATGGCTTGTTTCGTTCCTCTGACAGCTATTGAATACTAGATGTCAGTTCCATAGAATAAAGTACTAAGGTTATGATCATATGCGACCATAACAACAGGCGCAAAAATGCTAATCTCGAAAATAGCGGCAGACGCAGCAGGTACGTTTAAAACTGGCTGGACATATCTAGACTTTTTTTCAGATGAAGAAAAAATACAAGAAAAACGCAGACACACCCAATAATTCGTTATATAGATTTTTATTATTATTAAAACTTCTACAATAAATTGTTCTTTTTAAATACTTTTATATTTGTTTTTCTTCCTTTTTTTATTTTAAATAATTTACAAAATAATAAAATTGTATTCGTCTACCTTCTTACATCTCTTTCTAGGACCAGCGCAATACATAATTACAATTTTAATTGCAAGCATTTTTTATATAATTAACTCGAAATGGAATTTGCAATAATTTGGCTGCTAGTTTCTCTCTGCCAAAAGAAATGTAGGTATAAAAGCGCAGCGTTTTTTCTGGAATTTCATTTTATTTAATACTAAAATTTAAAAACGTATGACACGATGAATAATAGTGAGAAAAAGAAATTCTTCTTCGAACGTTCTATCGCTTCTTTTTCATCCGTGGTTTGCATTTCGTATCGACTTTGATTTTTGTGATAAATAAAATATTTTCTTTAAGTTTTTATTTCTATTTCCTAAATAAACTTCTAAAATGACCCACACATACTATACAATAATTGTCGCTTCAACAAGTGTATTCGCTTAAGTATGTTTAAAGTACAACCGTAATTGGTAAAGGCCGACGTACACCGAGGCGATAGTGATTTTGAACAAAAACAAAATGTATGCACGTACTCGCTATCCTGCCGGTGTGCGTTCGTCTTTAATCTTGCCTTGCTATTTGTCGTTGGTGCAACGGTAAAAAAATATTAGATTAGTAGGTTACGTAGGTTAGTTGTGCAATCAGAGCATATCAACTGGCTGCTGACTGTGGCTGGGAGGACTTGATGAATGTATCTCGTGTTGACCACTATACAAACAAACATGACTACAGTCGTTGCATCAAGTGTGGATCAGTTAAGTCATTCTTTATCGTTTTTCTTTTCTTTAAAAAATTGTGCAATTTGGCTTTTTTTTCCAGTGAATAAAGTTAAAGCGCGCATTATTCTTAAACCGAACTAAAATTACTAAAAATGTTAAAGCACTATTTTTTTTTCAAAATTTCATTTAGTTTTAGTAGGAAGATATAAGAAAATTTAGAAAACGACAGTTTTTGTTAGTTGTACTAAATAATGGAACACTTTTTACCAATAAATGACCAATACGTAGTAAGAGATTGTAAAAATGTTTACAAAGTTTTACACACACAAATATATTTTGTGACACTTGATTTTCATTTTCAGCAAAATTTTTGTTTCTATTTAGATATTTGATACATGATCACTGACATATAATAAAAATGGATTGAGCCATCCTGAGTGCGTTCCAAAACACAACTGCAGCTATAGTTGTAGCTATGTTAGAGTTATGTCAGAGCTATGTCAAGTTGTCTGCAGTTAACTAAAGCTGTTTGAGGTTTTGGAAAGATCTGAGTAAGCTAAAAGTATTAGAACTGTCATTTATACTGATTGTATAATTTTATTGATACTTAAAACTAATATTTTATTACCGTGTGTTAATCCGAAATGAGCCAGAGAAAATTAAATATATAAATAAATTTCGCAAAACGTTTGTAAAACGTGCCAAACATAATATTTCAATTGACAGTTCACGTCACGGTTTATATATTAGATAACTAGCAGTTTAGAGCATAGTCAGGGATAGTTGACTATTCTAGTTAACTTCAGATGTTTCGGAACGCTCAAAAGTCAACTCAGCTGACATAATTTAGTTGACTACTGGGTTTTGGAACGATTGAAGTCAGCTATAGTCAACTGTAGCTATGTTTTGGAATGCACTCCCTATCTAATTCCTATAGTCAAAACTGACACAAATTTTGGTTAAAATCTGTTTGTCTTCTTCAAGCTCAAAATCTTTAGAATATATAAGGCCTGTTCGCGTACTCAGTTTTGGGACAATGCATTGCATTTACTTTCTTTCTCGTCCACACAAAATTACACGAGTTTTGCATACGTCACAGCTTTCCCTTTTCTTGCATGAATTTATCCGAAGTTTTTAGTTACTGCACCATTCTTGCAAGCTGTCATAGGAAAGTTAAGCTAAAAGTTGTTAAAACGCAATCGAAATGTCGAATGAAGATGGTTTGACTATTCAATACCCTAGTGGGATCTTGTAAAGCAACAAGTTAAAAAAATAAAACAATACTCAATTCGAAAATGTTATTCCACATTTCTTCTTCTCGTTTTTCACGAAGTTGCATGAAAAGCGTTCGTTTATTTTTTAATACATTTTTCATTGTTGCCAAAACGAGTAAGTTTTTGCATGAGAAGTACGGGAACAGACCTATAGCAAACAGGAATGGTGATACGCCAGATTTTGCGAATGCATTCTGGTTGTTGGTAGTCCATATTTTACATGTATTTACACGCCGTCCCTATTCTCAGCAGCTTGTAAATTTTCAAAAAGTACAGTAAAAATGTTTTTTATATAAATCTTTGCTTCTATTAGCAAAGAAGATAATTTACATAGTACACTTGCCTGAAACATCAATCAAGTACTGGCCGAACACTTCATTTCTGTTTTTTTTAAATTGTTATGAAGATTTTAATAGGCACTAGTGGCACTATAAAACTTTGCACAAAATAAACTTCAAACATAAATAGAACTTGGCACAAAATAAACTTAAATCGTTTTGAAAAGAATCGATTCCGTACTTTTGTTAAATTGAGTAAATCTGTTCGTAAAACTTAGAATATAGAGCAAACAGGAATGGTGATAAGCCAGATTTTGCGTAATGAATTTCTGGTTGTGTTGGTAGTCCATTTTTACATGTGTTTACACGCCATCCCTATTCTAAGCAACTTGTCAATTTGCAAAAAGTAAACAAAGGTTTTGAGCGGAGCATTTGTGGTAAAAAATGTTCTTTTTCTGCTTTATTTCGAAACAATTCACATAATTAATTAATATAAATCTTTGCTTCTATTAACAAAAAAGATAATTTAGGTAGTGCAGTTGCCTCAAACGCGATTCCCTAGTTTATAATCCAATTTATATTTGCAAGTACTGACCGAATACTTCATTTCTGCTTTTTTAATTGATATGAAGATTTTAACAGGCACTAGTGGCACTATAAAACTTTGCACAAAATAAACTTCAAACATAAATAGTTTTGAAAAAAATTACTTCCGTACTTTTGTTGAATTTCGCAAAAGAATTTTAGATTGCATTAACCTGTTCACAAAACAAAATCACATTTGACAATTATGCAACAGCTTCTCATCCCAGCACCTCACTTACTCCTATGTATAGTCCCCTGCTCTTGACAAATTACGCTCATGTGCACGAATTTTACATGATTCAACCATTCCTATTTGCTCTATATTCTAATACCGATTTCCATTGATCAAGTTTTCTAGCAGAAGTGTTACACTTTTCTTGTTCCATTGACCTGCACTACTAGAAGTGTACGTCAAATGAGTCTGGTGCTACACCGGAAAAATCGGCGGTGTTACACCGAAAAATGCGCACATCTACATGAGAAATGTCACAACTGAATGTTATTGAGCATTACATATCAATCTTCAACTATTACTCTACCAAATTCATCCGCAATCACGCCAAAATCTTTTAAGCAACAATTTTCATAATTTTTACGTTATTCGTGATGTTATATTTTCCAGAAAATTTCAATCTGACAAATTACACGGATATGAGCTACTATTACATTCTTATCGCGTCAAAAGTTGTTCCATTGAACTCGTTTTTTACTAATTGACGTGCACTTTTCTTAAAATATCAATGGAAATCAACATTAAACTTTATGCAAATTACCCAAAATAAAATCTTTTAATTCACTTAGCTCAAAAATCTCACTCTCTCATTTTTGTAATTTTCTGATAAGTTTTTAAAGCGCAAACAAAATGGCGAATGAAGATAGTTTAACTATTCAATGCAAGACTGCAACAAGTTGAAAAAGAAATAAAACAATACTCAATTCGCAAATGTTCTTCTTCTTGTTTTCAACGAAGTTGCATGAAAGCGTTCGTTTACTTTTTCATGCATTTTACATTCTTCCCCCACCACACGAGTAAGTTTTACCCAGAAAGTTTTTGCATGAGAAGTATGCGAACAGACCTAATATTTATTTGTAACACCGAGAAAATATCCAGTGCAAAGTAGGGGAAGTCAGTGCAAATCTAGTGTTGCACTTCTGCTATAAAAGCTTTCCCATCGAACATTCTTAGTGCTGCAGCGCTAGAAAAAGTGCAACACTGATGTTGCACTGAAGTCTCATCGAAATCGACAAATAGCTCACCGTTATAATGGAGTACTAACAACACACACTGCGTAGATTACATACAACAACAAAACAGTACCAAATGAATTATTTAAAAAAGGCAGAATGACTCATGGGCAGTTCATTATTAGATCACTCACGAGCATGAGTAACATAAATCATTGATACTCTCTCATAAAAGTGAGTAACACATTAATTAGAGATCATTCTAATGAGGGCGAGCCGAAAATTATTGAAGGCATTTCTTCATTTATGGGTGGTCTGAGTACATTTGTAACGAACAGCAGTTTTAAGCGACACTCATAAATGATCAATTCTAAACCCACCCTGACCTGGTTAGATTTCTAAATGTAATTGAAATAGATATTTGGATAACCTGCAATTATTGTGTAGCTCACTCTAATGATGGAATACTAACAACACACACTGTTTAGATTACATACAACAAAAAAAAAAAAGTGGCAAATCAATTATTTAAGGTCTTCCCGTAAATAAATCAAAAAAGAGCACAGCACGAGGAACATAAATTATTGATACACCCCCCATAAGAGTGAGTAACACATTAAGTATAGATCATGGTCATGGGGGCGAACCGAACATTTTTGAAGGCATTTCTTCATTTTTGGGTCTGAGTGAGTACATTTGTAATGAACAGTAGTTTTTACGCGGTCACTCACGAGCTGTTCATGAGTGACCTGATTAGATTTCTAAATATTATTGAAATATATATTTGGTTATTTAGATTTTTATATCGCACATAATTTCAATAACGATAGATAGTTTAAACCTGGTAATTCTTTTATAAGTAAGTTATTCATATCCATATTAGATGAACCCCTCCATTTTATTTTCTGGATGTCCTGAATATAAAATACCCTTACAGAGGAGACAGATGTCAATGACAGATATTTTATTGTTTAGAATAAGATATATCATGTCAAAAGTTCTTCTGTACACATCTGACTTTAGGACTAAAACAAAAATCAAATAGCAAAAAATAAATAAAGATATTTGATTGAAAGTAAATCAAGTGTCACAGAGTGTACATAATATGTATGTTGTTGAATATTTTATCTAGATTTTCTTCCCATTTATTTTTTTTTTCTTTTTTTTATATATATAGATTACACATTATAAGAAAAAAATCTATTGGCGAACATTTTTCTAACTATTTTCGTAAGGAAACGAGTACAAATCACAAGAACTGCCATAATAATTTGTGTAAAAATCTTGGCGTTTTATATTTTATTTTCATATATCGAGTTTATTTGATTATGTTCAGTTTTCCTAATATTTCTGTGGTAAAGCAGCCAGATTAGTGAGAATCGTATTCGCTACTAACTAAGTATATAATTTTATTGTATATGCCTTCGTTTTATTAATTTTTTTAAAGCAAAAAAATACCTTAAATATAATTAAAAAATAATAATAATACGAGGAAAAGAAAATTTGAATAAATTTATTTTTATTTCTAGCACACCAATCTCGCAAATGTACCACAGAAATCTCAACAGATTTACGTTTTTTGTTTTTTTTTATAATAAAAATCTCTCTCGTGTACATATATATTTAGTTTGAATATGATTTTCATATTTTTTTATTTAACTTAACTGTAATAAATTAAAATATCCTTAAAGTTACACTTATTACATTTACAGAAAAAATATATAACCGAAGTTAAATATGTTATGTAGGTATACATATATAACTTTGTGTATGATGCAAGTATAAAGCATTTTTATGTACTTTCTGTTGTTATTTACCTTTTACATAATACATATGTATGTAGTTTGTATTAAGTCAAGTCAAGTATAATGTGACAAGTAACGACTTTTGACTTTATATCTTATTTTTTTATTTACTTTTTTTTTTTAAACTAGTTAAGTTATTTTTTTGAGGAATTTGTTTGTTTTGTTGCTAGATGCAAAATCACTGTACGATTTTCTTTTTACTGTTATACATCAATCACCCTCTTTTTGTTTTGCTTGTATGTTTTAGGCTTTACTACATACGTGATTTACTTCGTTCGCTGTGTATTCGGTGAATTACTGACCTTTTAGTAGGCCAGCCTATAGCTAGAATAAACCCTTCTTTTTCTTGTCTTTCTTCTCTTTTCCATCGACCGTTCTGAAAGAAATTTTATTTTGTTGTTTTTTTTTTGTCTTTTTTTTTCGTTATTTCTATTTTATTATTTTTTTACAATTAACAATAATTACAAAAATGTTTCGACATTTATATTTTATGTGTTTTGTGTTTTGATAGTTTAGTTTCAGTTTTCAGTTTGTAGCCAAATTTATAGTGATATTTATATTTTAGAATTACCTTTTTTTAAAAATTGAGGTGAAAACATGCATTAATAATACTAATAAGACTGTATCGTGCGTAAGGTTTAGTAAGAGATTGGTTGACACAAATGGATGACGGATTCCATTCACTGACTTAATAAGATATGGTCAAACCATTTTAGATAGGCAAATAGATGATTTTGACCTTTACTTGCGTGTATAAGAATTTTTCTTTCAGACAATGCAATTTTTTTTATCCTTTTTACAATTTATACATGAATTTTTCTCTCCATAATATGAATATATACGAATTCTGCATCAAAACTTCATCAAATGTGTGTAATTACTAAGTATGTAGCTCCCGGCTATAAGTAAGATCTTTATACAATCTAAGAAAGCTTCTGCCCGCAGCTCAGTCCTATATACATCATATATGCGCTTTAAAGCAGCCCTCGATTTATGTAAGACTTATGCTCACATATGCCTCTTATGTACGGTGGCCGAGGACGCATGTGGGGATTTTGCAATCCGAGAGCTGCCGGGCCTGCAAGGGCTTGTTTGCCTGGGAATTACATGGCTACTGCTGCCCTTGAGGTCTTATTTAATCTGTTACCCCTGGATCTTGTCATTCTGGCAAATACGAATTGGGTTTATGGGGATGTTGTTAAGATGGCTGGGCTGGGCTGGACTGGCTAAAAAAACCTATTACAAATATTTTTCAATCACATGAATAGTTCACGAGTTACAGCGGAGTCAAGCTCAGCAAATTCTACAATTCGCAAAATCGCTGCCATGGAGATGCGTTTGGAAACAGAGCAGAGATTTTTGTGAATTGTAGAATTTACTTAAGGGTAGTCCCAGAAACCCGACCTGACATATAGATGGCGATTGTTGTTTAAAAATAATGAATAGTAGAATTTTGAAAAATTGAAAAAATTTGCCATCGATATGTTTTACAATACTTATATTTAAAAAGCCTCAGTCCAATTAATATAAAAGCGGAGCTAGATACTACTCTGGGAGAGTCTACTCCTTCATTTACAACTGTAAAATATTGGGTGACAGAGTTTAAACGAGACCGCACGAGCTGCCAAGACGAACATCGCAGTGGTCGACCAAAAGAAGTGACTTTTCGCAGATTGTATGCTGGAGGAAGGACAGAAGATGGTAGACTATTCCACATTCGACAAGTCGGGGGTAAAAAAGCATCACGGATTTTTCCTGTACGGCCGAAAGTAATTTTAAGGGTAAAAGGATGTGCGCGGCTTGCAGCGCGGGATCAGACTAGATATTTCATCGCAACATTGACCATACATGGAGCGATAAAGAAGCGAAAGGCATCCAACATTGCGGCTGTGCTCGAGTGAGTCGATATGATAAGCTATTACCAAATCGCCAATGAGCTTGAAGAAATGGTGAAAAGATCCACAAAATGGTATTGGATGACCGTCAAAGTGCGTGAACTTGCAGACATGGTAGGCATTTCGAAAAGTGCCGTACATCGAATATTAACCGAAAATTTGGACATGACAAAGCTGTGCGCAAGATAGGTGCCGCGATTACTCTCAATGGAACAAAAACAGAGTGTTTGGCGAAGTTTTACAGGAATAAAGTTGAGTTTTTACGTCGATTCATACCCATGGATGACGAAGCAACAGTCAAAACAATGGACTCAAAGGGGAAATTCGGCTCTAAAAAAGGCGAAGACAGTTCTATCTGCAGGCAAGGTCATGGCGCCAGTTTTTTGGGATGCGCAAGGGATAATTTTCATTGATTATCTTCAGAAGGGGAAAATAATCAACGGCGAGTATTTTGTGGACTTATTGTAGCGTTTGAGTGACGAAATCAAGTAAAAACGACCGCATTTTACGAAAAAGAGAGTTTTGTTCCATCAAGACAATGCGCCAGTGCACATGGCCAAACTCAATGACATAAAGTTCGAATTGCTTCCTCACGCACCCTATTCGCCAGATTTAGCCCAATCGGATTATTTCCTGTTATCGAACTTAAAAAAAATGGATAGGTGGTAAAAGATTTGCCAACAATAAAAAGATGAAGTCTACGGTTGATGGCTATTTTGAAGAGCTCGACGATCCATACTATAAACAGGGTATCGAAGCTATTGAACATCGTTGGGAAAAGTGTATCGAGCTAAAAGGAAATTATGTAGAGAAATTAAGATATTTTTCCCCAAATTTTTTGTGTTTTCTTTGTAAGGTCGGGTACTTCTGGGACTACTTTCGTAGTTTGACTCCGCTGTAACTCGTGAACTATTCATCTCTTTGAAAAAATGTTTCCTACAAAACTTGCAGGAAATTTTATGTTCTATAATTTTTGTAATAGTATTTGTAACCTAGGTGGGGTTGGAGGGATGATGCTCTCGAAAAACTAGTTTTCGGTACGGTTTTTCCAATATGGCGGCGCGAGGAGCGGTCGTTCAAGGTTGCAAACTCGGAATATTAACTAGGACACCGCACTGTACAAATCTACCAAATTTTAACTCTCCTTGAACTTTTATATCTTCAATGCGTGTACTATAATTTCGTGTACGACTTCTTGCTTTGAATTGCTCACTCATGGACGTGTGCGTTAATATGAATGACACATAATATATGCAAGTTGGAAATTGATTCTTTCGTTTCCTTACTCCGCCTTTAATACAATGCGTGTGATTGGTCCAATTAATTATGCTGTTTCATCATATTTCTAAACAGAACTGCGAATTTAGTAAACAAATACCAAAATTGCTAAGCAATCAAAGCACTTCCCAATTTCGAATACCACTGGTAATAACTTGCATAGTGGAGCAACCTTTCGAGAGAATCTAACTTGATATTATGCGTCCATTAAAGGGTGGTTTCCTTCAAATAACAAGACATTTCTAGATAACCTTATTAAATGTACCGATTGGTATGTAATTCCTAATGTGGATACAGTAGCAATTTCACACGTTTATTTCCATAAATTCGTCACGCGCTACCGCATTTCAAAAATAACGGTCACCAATTAAGGAGTGAATTTTCTCAAAGAGGTATGTAAACTTATAACAATGAAAAACTTGCACTATGAACTGGCTTGGCTGTACGAAAATTGCCGGAGAATTCGAAATAGAACTCTAAGCACGTTTATTACCAAAAAGGTTATTACCCTATTCTAATGACTAAGTTGTACAAAATTATTTGCTACGACATGAAAGAATATCCTAGCCAGGAAAGGCACTAATTTCATTTAGAAGACAACTTCTGTAGTCATCAAAAGTGGAGGTAGAAAACATAAGCCTCTATTTCATCAAATCTGGATATGAGGATCTTATTTCGTATTCAGGAGTGGCTTGTGGTTTAGCTAAGACTTTAAAAGACCTTGTATGCAATACTTTGTGCGTGTTTCCACTCCACCCAAAAATTAGAACACTTAGAAAAATCAGAATTTTTTCGAGTTAATATCTACAGTTTTCATAAGAAAAGAGTTTATTAACCATATTTCTTTTTAACAGACTGCATCAGTATATTACAATCCACCGATCAAGGATTGTACTCTCTTTTAAAATGCACTATCGATTGAACTACGTAATTTGATCATAAAACAAATGATGGCTATAGAAACTGGAAGTTCTATGGGCGATTTCGTCGTTTTGAACTAATGATAATTGAAAAGTGTTTCGATAGCTCTGTAGGTGAATCGGTACAGCTCCGATAGGTTTCTGGGACGTCGACGATAATGACAGGACGTCCTTCTCATGGCTCGTTCTTGAGTGATATACGAGCTCATTGAACTATAAATCTACAGTGCCAAAGATGGTTTTTCATCGTGAAATAACTGTTTTAGTTTTTGAGAGAGCACTGTCAAGTAAAATTTATTTTTAAAATCATATAAAATAGCGCGAAAATTTTCGCGTGCTACGATCTTTTTTACCGCGTTCATAAAAAACAGGGACACAATTTTTTTTTGATCTGTCAAAGCTGTTAAAACATAAAAATTTCAAAAAATTAGTAAATAATATTTCCAAAAGCACCACCTTGCAGGAAATAGCCTAACCACAAAAACTAGGTAGTAACCCTTGTAGGAGAATAATTTGAATCAAGTCTCTGAAACATAACCCTTATAATATAATGTTTATATTATAAATTCACTATAAACTTGGCTTACACTCAAAATGATCATTAACATTATATTTATAATTGTTGTAGCTTCCTGTACGAACAAATCAAAAGTGGATGTGTGACATATCTTTATTAGGTACATACAATGCAAGTGCTACACCAAATATGCTGGAAGAGCATGAATAGAATGGATATGAATGGTTGTGAGTTTCTATTGATGCCTACGTTCTCGAAAAGCAATTTATTCTTCAGTTCTTAAAATAAAACTTTTTTCTTACACCTACCCAGTAAAACAAGCATATTTAGGGCAATGAGCTCGACCAAAAAGACAAAAATTGGAGGCCAGAAAGAGTTTGACCTTGAAGTACCAATAAATGTGTTCCATTGGGCTATGTAAAGTACTCGCGAGCACTTTCCGAATGGAACACTAATTTGTGTTGTTAAGAGTAATTTCTGTTTTGTTTCTGTTTTTCTGCAATTATAACAGTTCTATACAAATTTCATGTATCTAACATTTCAACACCACTTAGGATTAAAATCCAGCTAGCGGAAAATTCTTGTGAAACTACTCAGCACATCCTACTCGCGGACAAGAGCATATTGAATCTGACTCTTTTAAAAGACCCGGCTCAATGAGCCGACTCAAAATGAGTCAGGTTGCTCTCAGATGGCAAACTCATTCAATGAGTCCACACTCTAATATCGTATCAGCTCCCACTGAATATATAACTCAAACGCATTGCCGAAGTGAGTCACTGAATTCAGAATTTATTGCGAGTTTGCAACTCTGCTTTAAGCTCAACTCGTTGTTGATGAAACTCATCGACTTCATAAATAAGTTTCTACCTGTTGCAGTGTGATAAATATATCGTATAAAGGGAAAAAATGATTGTCTTCAGAACCAGAAGCCAAGAAAAAGAAAATAATAAACCAAACTACGTTTCCAGCTTCAGTGTTATTTTGTTTTTTCTTAGTTATTGCCTTGCCTATCTGTGCCTATGGGCTCATGATGAGCTCTGGCTACGGTTGTTCTGTGCTGTCTGTCTGTACGCACGTCGCACTGTGAAGTGAAATGCCCGTATGCAATACAAGAACAACACGTCACACTCACAACTTGGCGCAAGAGTTATCTGCCATCATGTTTTGTTACAGCTCTTGTGTCGTCTTGATTCTGGCTAGAGCTCGTGACGGTTTGCTCCTCTGTGATCAATGATGAATCTTACCAGATCCACAAGTCAAATGACTCCTAATGAACCATCTTCGAATAAAATTAAGAGTCGGCTCACTAATAAGAGCCGACTCTTTGAGTCAACTCAACTCAGACAGTTGCCCATCTCTACTTGGGAGTACTTTACACAGCCCAATGGAACACAGCTCATAATATGGAGTGAACGAAGAACTTATTTCAATGAATGTGAAAAGTACTGATTAGTATATCCTGATTGAGAATCAGCAAATCTACCAATGCCAACACAGTGTGTCAGTGCTTACTTATCTGCCTGGCCATCCTTGTGATGATATTGAAATGCTGAACTCTCAAAATAAGAGTGATAGCTCTGCTAAAAGGTAGTTTGTGAAGATGCATTCACTCAGCTATTCTTCAAAATGAACAAAATGATTTGATTTTAATTTTATAAAAGAAAAAAGAAAAGCAATGCCTTAGTCTAGCAGTTACTAACTATAACATCGAATTAATCTAGAGAGAAAAAAATTCTTCACTTAATTTAGTAAAGAGGAAGAACTTGTGTATTTTAATGATGTCTCTGAGCTTTTACTCCTGTGGGGTTTGTAGGAATATTGACTGGAAGATACCTCTAAAAGAAGTTTGAAATGCGTATGGAAAATAAATTTGTACCAATTCCCATAGATCGATTACTTAATAAAACTTAAGGAAGAATACAAAAATATCGCATTAGTTTTAGAAAAATTCTTTGTGTTGACAAAATCGCTTCACAAAGTGGAATACACTAAATACCCATGTTTTATCTATTTATGGGATTGTCGCACAGAGGAGGATCAGTGGTAAAAAGTTGTATGGTCGCTAAGAAATAATATGATTGTACGGAAAGCTAACATACATCATTCATGAGTCATGAGAGATAGAGAAACAATAATTCATTTCATATACCTATATTTACTAGACTTTTTCTCGACTGATTTAAAGAAATTGAACGCAAGAATTTTTGACGATCCACAAATTCGGTTATAAGAAACTTTTTGAGAAATTACAGAATTGAAAATTATCGAGAATTAGTCGCTAACATCTGTCAAAAATTGAGAGCTAATATGTCAGTGTAAAAGTACATTTCCTGCCCAGCCACAGGTCTGCAAATAGATGTCAGAAACCACCATATGATGGCCGACTGGTTTTTTTGTTTGAGTGCGTATACACCAATTCAATACAAACGCATTGATCAGTCAAAGGTAAGCATTGGTAAAAAACGGTAAAAAAGAAGTTTATTGTAAAATTGTTAACAGAAGAAATAAGGTGTATATCGGCACATGTGAATAGTTTTGTTACGAATCTTAGAAACAAAAACAAATACCCAAGTATTTGTAATAAATATGTATTCGGTGAATTTGGCTTAGATTGATTAATTTATGTTTCTGAAGATGAAATTTTGCGCCTGCATACCTAATGACTTAAGAGGGTAGGAGTATGGAGGAACTAAACGAAGTTGGTTTTCTAAGCAGTTTGTTGTTGAAGTAATATAACAGACGATTGCAAATACATATTTATATTTATTAAAAGAAGTATTGAGAATTTTCCACGCCATCTACATGCTAGTACTTCGAAATTCCAGTTTGTAAGTTTTCGGAAATTGCAGTTCCACTCTACTCTACTCTAAGCCATACAGAGATGGACAGTTTTGGAAAAATTATGTATAATCCAGAATTGACTAATTTATGAATATTTAGCAACAGATTAACAGCTTTATCAAATAGGAACTGAGTGTCAGAAATTATTGCAACGTTTCATATGTTGTTATTAGAGCCAGAGATTTTGTAGCACTTACATTGTACATCCAATTACATTTGATAATTTATGAAGTCTATAATTAAATAAATTTGTTGTTTATTAATGTTTTGTTATAAAATACCATGTTCCATGCAGTGTAATGTGATTACTAATTAAAAATTGCTTGGATGAAAACCAATAAATGAATAATAGCCGCAACATGTCTTTATGTCGGCTTACAACTCAAGTCGATTATGAATTTAATGGAAAAATTGATTTAATGTAAAATACGCACGTAAAAATATTTATATTACGTAACATAATGGGGCGGTTTGGACGGGGGTTAACACCAATCTCATTTTAACAACACATACACAAACACAATCACATTAGTAATTACAACAATAACAAAAAAATAATTAAAACAATTTTGCTTTAGAGCAATTTTGAACAAATACATACTATAAAGGTGGGCTACATACTGGGATATAATAATAATTATGTTATGATTTGCAGAAATCGACTATATTTAACAAAAATTAAACCAAATTTGTTTGAGATTTTTTTTTCTAAACTTATTTGTGGAGGGAAATGGTGATGAATAAACTGCGTTCAACGAATCTCTATATGTGTGATTCAGGAAGACATACATAGATAGATTCTAACGTGCAATGTCTACAATTAACAAGAGGATTTATCTTGAATCAGTTGTCTTTTTCTTCGGTATTTACTTGTATATTTCAAAATGCTTATTATATAGTTAAAAACAATCATTGCTGCTATATAATTCGGGGTCTCTTCAGCACAAATCTATTTTCTCAATAAATTCTGTTAAAAAGTGAAACATTGAATTTTGGAAAATTATACAAATATAAATAAAAATTTTTTTTTTCGTTTTTCTTACTTACAATAATTATTATTTTCTATTTTTAACGAAAGTACTTTTTTTTTTGTTAAATTTGCTGAAATGTACAACAATGAAAAGAATAACAAGGAATAAGAGTTAAGTTTTTGTTTTTTTTAATTTATATTTATTAATAGCATTTTGTGCAAACGAACATATTAGATTTAATTTTAAATAAAACTTAAAATCAAAAGAAATAATCAGTACACATCGTCACTAACTAATGAGTATTTAATATTATTTAAGTACTTATTTGCCTTTAAATTTTTGTGTAAAATGTAAAATTTGTGATTATCATTAATTTCTAAACATAAAATTGGTGTAAATTGTGCTTTTTCTTTAATTTTGAATTTTAATTTTCGCTACTATACTAATGTGGAATAAAATAAATAGATCTACTAAAAAAGATATTATTAAAATGGGAAATAGATTAATATTTCCAATTTATCATTAAATTTTTTTACAATTATTAAGAAACATATGGAAATATAAAATGCTTGCGAAAATATATGAACAATGTTGTGCAAAACAATAATAACAACAGTTTCAAGAAAAAGAAGAATTTATGTTTTTTATTTTTCTTTCTTAATTTTAATTATAACAAAAATAATATTGCGTCTTTATCCATTCGCTAATCATCAATAAATTGCCAATTGGCATACTTAAAAGAAAACGGAGCTTCCCAAATTTTAAATTAAAAAATGCATAACTTCGTAACTTATAATTAAAACGTATAAAACTGCCGGAAATATTAACACGCTGCTTTGGGTTGACGACTGCGAAAAACTACAAGGCACATTGACAGAGGAGAATTAGTGCTTTAATTAAAAATGAATCGTATGTGACGTCAAACAAAATTATAAAAATGTTAAATTTAAGCATAGTTTGCTGGTACAATCAAGAAAACAAGTTAAAAAGGAATACACAAGCTAAGAAGCCAATGCTAGCTAAGAAACACTTGCAAAAAAAGTGAATTTAATACTGTGATCTACTGCTTTACATCAATTATAATTTAGAGGTTGAGCTTTGCAAGAACACATTTGAAATGGTAATAATTGGAAAACAGCCCTTTTCAGTGACGAGTCAAAACTTAATTTTAATAACTCCCACGGAATGAGTACTGTACGACGACTGACGACGTCACACCCAAGTATGTTTGTGATAGTATTATTGAGGGGGACTTATTTTTCAGGTAACGGACTAGAGGTCCTTTCTACGAAATAAACACGGAATAATGGATCGTTTGAAATACTTATAAGGCAATTTTAGAAAAAGGTTATGTTGTCCTATGTCGAAAGGGGAAATACCGCTTCGCTGGGACAATGACCTGAAACACACATCGAAGCTGGTAAAGGAATAGATTAATAAGAATGGGGTTCAAATTATTGATTGACCGGCTCATTCTGCAAGCGTGAATCACATTGAAAACCTCTTCGGAATCCTTAAATGACGGGTTGGAGGCCAACGTTCCCGAAATAAAATGAAATTAATGGAAACATTGAAAAAATAATGGGAAATTATTCCTGAGAGCATCAGTTACTAATTTAATGGCGTATACACCACGAAGATGTGCTGAAGTAATTAAAAAAGAGGCCCTCATATAAAGTACTGAGGAAGGAGTTTATATTTATAAAAAAGTTTCTTTGGTTTTGCACGCTTCAAAATATTGAAGCCTGATATTTTTCCATTTATTTTATAGTTTTGATTTTTGTGAAGTATGCCATTGCCAATTTATTGGTGATTAACGAGTGAATAAAAGCAGAATATTATTTTTTATAAATCAATTAAAATTAAGAAAAAAAAAATAAATTGTTCCAGTATGTCTTTTAAGAAGAAAAATTTCAAAAGTTTTAAATATTGTTTAAAAAAAAAAATAGAAATTATTTTGCACAAAAAAAAAAAATTGACTAAAACTTGTCATCTACAGTAATTGATTTGATTTCTTCCACAGTTTGTTTCGACGTTACGGCATAGATTTTTTCACCATTTACCTACTACGTAGATGTTTCAAAAAGTAATAAGATTAATTGAGTTAATGACTATCAAAGCTAGTCTTGATTAAAAAAAAATTCTTTATCATTATTTAAATTCCGATGAGATCATCATATTAAGTACGAAATAAGTGCACTCCAAGGTGGGCATTGATCGGTTGTGAGGATGGAATAATATTTGAAAATTGTATTCGTTAACAGTCAAAGTTCATTTAAATTTAATACTGAAAATTTACAATTTCGCCAAAAATAGCCTTATCCAAAGTACTTATTGTATCAAATGAGGCGATCTTCTAATAAAATCCAGCTGCTACTAGGATTTGTATTCAGCTGTGGTAGAGGTGAACAAATAACAATAATTGTTAGAAAATAATATTCCTAAGTGTTGTAACAGACGATCAAAAAATGAATGCGAGTAAAAAAATAATTGCCATTTCAAGTAGAGCATCAAACTGTACGAACATATTCGAGCATTACGAATTCGAGTCGCACAGCTGAAACTTCCGAGTCGCCGATTTTTCGAATCTCTACCTCGAGCATCAAGGAAGTTGCGAGATGTTCGAATAAGCGAAGCGAAAAATAGTATTCTTACATGAAAATAAAAAAGTAAAAATCAAATCGCTTGAGATGGAGAAATTTGGGCGTCTTAAAATCTAAAATGGAATATGTTAACATACGAAAACATCCCGAGTCTAATGCAGACTCATAGGTCGATAATTATGTACTTTAAACAGACTTCAACAGGTTTTAAGAGGTTGTTTTAAATTTTAAATTTAGTTCGACAGTAAACAGGTTTTAGTGTACATAATAAAATGGATAGTTGTGAGACGAAGAAAGCATAGCTACCGTTGAAAGCAGCGTAAAAGAGAGTGTTCAACAAATACATATTATGCCACGGGTTTACACTTTAAGGTGTTATAAAAAATGCAGCCAGAAGAATGTTTCAGGGCAAAAAGAGGTGACCTCTAGATTTATAATTCTCCATGGGAATGGTACTGTCGAACAAATCCAGCAATCATAAAAATGAAAATGGTAAATGATGATGAGTAATCAACGAATGACAGAGAATGTAAAATAGGAAAAAAATAAATAAGCAACCCGATCCGGTAGGAGCGGAAAGCTCTACAAAGGAGACCGAGTCCAGGGATGTTATCCAAATCAAAATCAAGAAATCTCACAGCTATAACAATAACGGATAGAATTCTAATTTCTATGTGGATAACATGAGATTTATGCTAATAATTATAAATCATAATCTGCATATGCGCACAAGCCTTTCAAATGTTTTTTTTTTATAAGTTAACTCTCACTACCATTAGAAAGTGGCTTTGTAAATATATATATATTTTTTTAAGCCGCTGGTTGTAAAACACTAATGTTGAATTCTTTTTAACAAGTTCTGCACCGGTGCAGTGCAACTTTACAAGTGTTTTGGTTGTTGCATTACAAAAATAAAAGCACGTAAAGCTGCTCTGCACCGGTGTAGAGCTCGTTGAAAAGAATTCGACATAAGTTGTGAGAGCTAATAAAGTTGTGGTGCTAATAAAATGTAAATTTTTATTATGTATTAAGGTAGAATTCTACAATCTGTTTGAAGCTTAAAAACAAAAAGACAAGACATAGTTTTTCCTATATTTCCTGATTAGCCATCGCACAATCGCAATGGTGTGAAAGAAACTACTTAAATCAATATGCCTTGAGTCACAATTGCAACCGCAGCTCCACTGATTTTTGAGTGTAACGTTCTTACGAGTGATTTTCAATTGAAACCCCCGTTAAATATTTTCAAATTCGTTATTCTTTACGGTGAAATTTTGCACTAAGGAAGCATATTATCAAAAACATCAATCAATATAAAGTGTCCGAAACAAAGCATATCTTTACACAGGAATGTAAATTTAAATGAATAACTTATGATCTACACTAAAAATAATTATTACAAATAAAATAACTTACAAAAATATTTACCTAATCTCTAAATCTATATTTTTTTCACAAAGAAGTCTTTTAAGGAAATTTGAAGTTCTTCAGGTAACTGGTCTATGATATATGTATGTATGTTTATGCAATCAAAAATCAATCAAATTCAGAACGGAATTAAACAGAACAACTTCATATGTATGTATGTCCGAGTAATGTACTCTATGTATAAGAAAATAAAGCGAGGAAATTTATAACAGTATTTAAGTTAAAATCATGATATACTATTATTAAAGAAAGATGATTTCAATAATAATATTATCTTTAGGTTTCGGGTTTTTAATCATGAGTTTCATGACAAGTTGGTGGCAATGTATTTGTATTATTTGATGCTGAGCTCCTGTGTGTGTCAGGAGCTCCAAAACTAGTATGACGTCTCAGTAGAGATCCAAAAACTCGACGTCCTTTTGATTCATCTGAACCTCTTGATGTCACTGATGCCGTCCTGTAAAATTTTTTGTTTCGAGTTGGTATTGATTTTCTTAACTGTTTTGTTTTTTTGTTTTTTTTCTTTTTTTACATTTCTTATAAAATTAATTTTGATTTTAACATTTTTGTCTCATATATAAATTGCATCATTATTTAGTAGCGACTTTTAAGATAATTAATTTTGGATTAGGAGAAAAAATCAAAATTCACCTTTAATTTTTGAAATAAAAAATTCTTATAATTATTCAATTAGTAAAGATAAAAAGGACTTCTTGGATTTATAGACAAAATCATGGCTTTGAATGCTAACATCGCCTCGCACAGGAATATTTGACCAAAAGTCGATTATAAAACCTTCAACTTTAATAGAAAAAAAAAAAAAAAGACGAGTGCGTGAGTCGTCACCGCGCTAAAAGTAAAACTTCTGGAACAAATTTAATCGTAATTTATTATTTATTTACAATGCATTTTTTATTATGATTTGATTTTTATATACACGTTGAGGAACATATAATTTGTCTGAGAAACCTATCTTGTCTATAACATAACACAATAACCACATTTGGATAAATGGTATGAGTGGAGCAATGGGCATCTAGTTCGGTAAAATGAGGCAATTTTTTTGGAGACACGAAGCCATTGTTAGTTAAAAAAGTGGGAACTCATCCACAATATAGAAAATGAATGCCATATTTGCACGCCATAAGTGTCCAAATTAACTCTTCGTAAGCAATTGTTATTATTCATGAGTATATTTTTTTAAGTCATGTTTAAACTACAATCGATTCCGAGTTCGGCATGGAAAGCCGAATGGATTCGTATGAAAATTTCTACATGAATTCTCTATGGAAGTTGATATTGACATTGAAATTCGTATTAGATAGATTATGGTTGATTCAGTTGAGCTTTCTTGAAGTGCTAGTTCACGTCTTCTTATTTGCAGATGCGTTAGCTGTGCTATCGAAATTATCGTCGATGATTGAGCAGCTGGCACTGTCGATACACTCAAAATTCACTCAATTAATGTAGAACTCCTTTTAGGGTCTTTTTGTTGAATTTTTGGACTTATATCGCTCTACTGAATCATTTCAAACGACAACACAACTGATTGGTAAGGGTCATATTAATCGGAATTGTGAAACTAAGCATATTTACTATACATGCTGCTTCGAGTAGTGGCCCCTTCCTTTTTAAAATGACTTATTTGCCAAAAGAGTATAACAGTGAAACGAAATACTTTTCGTTTTAATAAACCAATAACTACGTTCTGTTTTTTTGCACTAAATTGTTTGTTTTTTGAGCAAGGAGTGGCAAATGTAGGAGTTATGACTTTTTTATTATCATTTAGAAAATAAAGCAAAATTTTTCGCGATTCAAGTCTGAAATGAAACAGAGATGGACTGAAAAAGTTATAAAAAAGAAAACTTTTGTTACAAAAACATGGACAATGGGTTAAAGACATATTTAACATTCCTAAGGTAGCGAATCGACCTGGACAGCCATTAAAGTTGTTGGAATAATCATGTGAGAGGAGCAAAAGAAGGAAAACGAAACAATTATGCAAGACTATCGACTAACTACTTAGCTTAGCTATGCAGCTCACTCAAAGTTAAAGAAATCGGGAAGCTTATGCTTCTTTAATGCTAGGAAAAAAAGAGAGTTACAAAATACAAGAGAGCATTTTCTATTATTCAACAAAGAAATACCACGACATCGTAAATGATTCCATCATAAGCACTGTCGATTTTTGTTGAAGCGGTACTTTGTAGAAGAGAGCACGATATTTTAAGAAACGCTAATAAAAATATATACTCTTGTTTTATCACCCTACGGCCAGGAAAACTTGAGTGTGATTTCAACTCTGATGCTAAATTATTCCAGAGTTCTTCAACTTCTACACTTTAAAGTCATCTTGCATGATCCAATTTTCTCCTTTTTACTTTACGGGGTCACACACAAGAATTAGATTTGTTCAAGAGATATAAAAAATGATGGACCTATGTAAATTGGGTCACGGTAACAAGAATAACGGCAACACAAGTCGACGTTAATAGATCATCTAAATTTTTTTTATATATTCGAGTCAAATTGCTGTTTAAGGTCTATTCACACTATTCATCAAGCTTCAGACAATTAACCGTCCATCAGCTATACGTCAATTTTCATTGCATTCACACTAGACCGTCATCTCTTCATAATTTTTCCTCAATCACATGCAAAGCTTAGGATAAGATTGGACACATATAACACATATTCACACTGAACCATCACAACACATGACCGACAGTTTGACGGCATCCAAATATTCTCCGAAAACTTTCCTGATGGTGACTGTAGTGATGTGATGTGCCGGTGATGGATAGGTCGATAGGACAGACATCGATCGGCACCGGGGCAATTTTAGTGTACATAATAACGACATAAAACGGAAAAGAAACTTTCAGTTATGGCAGGTATCGTGAGTTTTTTCCAAAACAATTTTTCTTGTAAAATAAATCAGCAGGTATTAGCCATAAACATGTGTTAATTAACTAGACCAGCAACAACAAAAAAATCACGAGCTTTTTTGAGAGTATTCTGTGCTAGGATGTACTAATTAAGTTCGAATCCTGTCATAACAGGAATTAGGCTAGTAGCAAACCTTTTTTAAAGGAAACAATACGTTTTCCGTCTCGTAGATTTTTATAGAAAGCAGTTTTCAGTTGCTTCAAAAGCTAATATTACGAAGATAGACTTTAACGATAATTGAAATTCATTTTTTAGGTTTGATTTGTTCATTTATAAAACGACATTTTTCTGATTTTTTTCTACGTTTTCAAGACAGAATAATTATCAAATAGTGATTAATTTCGCTAAGACTTCACAAATTAATAATAGCATAAGAAATAAGAAAAAGCTTGTGGTCAACAAAACTTTCACTCTTAAAAAATGTGGACCACGTTCAAATTATCAAGTCCCCGCGATATATTTTCTCAGCATGGTACTGCATTTTCAGGGCCCAAATAGACTATAAAGTACTTGACTGGAAATCGGCTTCATATTTCAGTTATAAAGCCTCCTCATGACATTTTAAATTCTCAGCTAATATGTAAAAATAGCTTCATTAATAATAATCGATTGGCTAATGGCAATATACTTACACAAACGGAGCTTATAACCTGCTCGAAAAATACTTTGATTTAAAATTGTATTGCTTTGAGTGTAAATTTTTCTAAATAAATTTGATTAGTTTGAGTTTTATTTGAGAAGCTATTGTTTTTATTTAGCCCTCTTTTTTTTTATGTCATCCCCAAAAATTAGTATTGTTCTGTTTGATTTGTTCCAAAATAGGCACTGTGTGGCTTTGGTAAACTTTTTTTACATCATTTTCCAAAAGAAACAATTTAATACTATGCAACGAAATGTACACAAAAAAAATTCCCGGAAATACAATAATAGCTGCATTTTTTTATCTGGTCCACGATCAGAATCATCACAATTAAAAAAAAAAAAAAAACGATGTTGGTTAGTGATCCATTTGGTTTGAAAAGTTGGCAATCCTGATATTGAAATGTAAAAAAAAATTGAGATACGTATTTGTGTCTTTTCAAGGAAGTAATTGTTTCAATTGAATATCAATAAACTTTAGCTTTATTTATACCTTAGATGAATGCCCGTATGTAATTTCGTATGGTCACCCATGTGTACAAGTTTGATTTTTGAAGTGAATTTTCGCATATAAGGACTGATTTAGAAAAAAACCGACCACCTATTCCCGCCTATTACTCATCACCAGGTAAACAAAATTAGGGAACGCTGGTAAGATTGCATATATAAAAAGGTGTGCACATGTAATTAAATGTAAAAAGTTCTTATTCAGTGAAAATGGACGCCACCCAAGAAGAACGTCGAAAATTAATTCTTTCCACACAAATGGATAATCCAAATATGTCTTAAGCTAAAATGTTGCAAATCCCGAGGACGAAAAGTGTTCTTAGTAAATTTCGGGAATCTTGTAGTGTCCAGAGAACGTCCGGGTCAGGATGGAACTCAGATTCCAAAAATTGGCCAAAGAAGTGGTATATAACTTTAAACGGAAACCCTACATGTCGTTGAAATGTACGGCTGATAAGGCTGCAACGTCATCTGTTACGGTTCATTGAATTAAAAGAAGAGAAGGCCTACGAAGTTTCTATGTTCAGAAAATACCGAACAGAATACCGAAAAAAGAACCAAGTTGCAAAATCCAGGAGCCGAATTTTGTATAAAAGCTTCCTAACGAAATTTGACTGCTTCATTATGTTTAATGAAACTTAGGTGAAAGCAGACTTCCACCAACGTGCAAAGTGCATTGACTCAGGTCCCAAGTTTAAGAATCGTCGATGCACCAAATTGCCAGGTAAATACTTAATTTGGCAAGCAATATGTACGTTTGGCCAGAAATCATCACCTTTCGTGACAATAAGCACAATCAACACAGATGTGTACGCTAAGGAGTGTCTTTAGAAGCGTCTTCACCACTCTTTAGAAAGCATGATGTAATAGCTTTCTTTTAGCCGAATTTTGCAACTTGCCACTAAAGCAGAAAAGCAAGAGATTTCTACGATGCCCAATGCATACCCGTAGTACCCAAGGACACGAATCCTACAAATTGTCCGAGACTAAGGCCAAAAAGAGCTTCGAATATAAAATTTAATAAAGAACGTAAAGCACCAATTTTATGCACGAAGTAATTACTTATATCTGGTTTTTCTTGTTGATTTCATCATTCATAGAGGCGGTCGGTTTCTGAATCAGTACATATTTCATATTCTGAAGAACTTTTCAGTACATTAAAAACGTCTAGGACTGATCGTTTTCACAGTATACGTAAAAAGCCTAAAATTTTTATATGGCAACATCCGATTTAATTCATTTTTGAAATTTTATTTACTATTTCTATGAAAACATTATGTACCAAATTTCATCGATGCACACAGCAAATATTTTCACACAATTCTCTCTCAATTCTAGCGAAACCTTAACTTTTTCTGCAAAAATTTGAGTGGAATATAATTTAGGTATGCTCACCAAACCAACTAGGTTTCCGTGAATTTTTAAACTCGCCTTTCCTGCAACATAAGATGATAGGGCGGAATTTTGTTTTTGTATTGATGCAAACGCGTTTAGCCACTCTAACATGCTCCAATTCGGTAATTTAGATACTCTACAAACGTTTTTTTTTCTTACTTTCCATGATTTTCCTTCTTGAATAAAAATTTCCCAGCGAACAATTTCCAGTAAGGACCCTAAAGTGATAACCTTTAATGGTTCAATATTTCCGAAACATAAAACTTCAACAGCCTTCTCCCTCTCTCTATGAGATTATATTATTACAAAATTTTTTAAAAACTGAAAAACCAACACATGCATGAAATTCATTGTAATTTTCGATTTTAAAAAAGTATCGAAATTTTTAAAATTAGGTATCAATTTATCGGCTTATCATATTTTTTTCTGCACCGACACGAGCAGATTAAGACAATTTAAAGAATTTTGGGGTAAGATGAAACTTTATAAATCACAACTAAAAAAAATGATGCAATTTCTATACTTGACTTATGTGATATAATTTGCGTCGTAATAATATTAAAATTTCCTACTACTTTCTCAATAAATACAATAAAAATTAACTTAAAAATAAACAAAATCTACTGCAATTATTCTTTTACATGACGACAATTTTGGGACAAGAAATAAATTCTGGTTGTTTGCACATTTCATAAATATTATAACAAGAAGTAAAATGTTGCAGTTTACTTTTTACTGTTGTGGCAACAAATTTTAATCTTAAAAATCTATGAATGGCACAATGTTAATAATATTATATCCCAGTTTGTATGAATAATAAAAAATAAATATATTGAAAACGAAGATGTTAATTTCAGAAATTTAGCACACAATTTTATTATATTCTTTTTTAATTATTTGGAAGAAAAATTACTATGAAAATCAGTAATGGAGCGATTAAGTTATGTTAATACGCAAAGCATAACAAAAAAAATGCGTTATGAGGTGAAAGAAAACATGAGAATTAAAATAAGAGACGTCGATTGAGTAAAGCTGGGTCTATACAATCTGAGAAAATGAACTAGCAGAGAAATTTGGTTAGTGTATGTGTATACAATACAATAAAATATGCCTTTATTTACACAATCATACAGATTGTATCGACCCACCTTTTTATGAATACTTCTATATTAAATAACTTAAAATTTGTGTGTTAGTGTAGAGTACTTACTCTTTGCTATTTGCTTCTAAACTTCTCCTTCTAAGCTCGTCTAACGTGATACCGTTCGAATCTTCCCATTCTTTCTTCTCTTGCTCAAATGCACGTCTTCGTTCTTCCAGTTCACGTATCTGGATCTCGAGTGCCTGCAAAAAGGAATAATTTTATTATTTAAAAATGATATTCAGTCACATAATTTAATGAATTTTACTACATCCTTAAATTTTTTGTCAGATCCCTTTAATTCGGTGAATAAGTAACTTCCGAATGCTTTTCTTCGTGGTGCAAAGTAGATGCATTCACACACAACACAGCAAATGGGTTCATTGCACATATTTTGAGCCAAACTGTCATGATATCGCGCATATTATTAGCTCCTAACCATTTACAACTGATCAGGTTAAAAGGCCTACAGATCTAGAGCTCATTTGCTGATTCTAGAAATTTATCTATTCATCCGTCTGCTAAAAATAAACCTTAATGAACCCTTCCTTTACTCACTATCTTATTTTCTGATACAATGCTGTGGTCAGATACCCATTTCAAAATTACTTTATGAGAGTATTAAGGCTACAGAGAATGTTGTGGCATTGTTGGACCAACACAATCTAATGGTGCTCGAATTCAATGCGTTGATTATAGCTAAGGTTGTCAAAACAAACTGTAACGTATGTATGTATGTACTAATTACGTTGTATATTTATGGCTGGTCTTAGCAGTACTACGCGAGACGCGCTTATAATTTTACATGTACTTTTTGGTTTCAGAATTAGTTTTCACTACATTTAGTTGTGACTTTCGGAAAGTAGCATTAAGGACTCGTCCGACGAGAAATATTTACTTTCGCAAAATATTTGCAATTATTTATTCGCAAAAGAAAGATCGTTTTCTGCGCATCCATTATAAATAGTAAAAGAAAGAAATATGGGGAATTTCATCTGTTATACGGCGAATTAAGGAATTATCAGTGTTTCCAGGGACCACGTGTATAACCATTTCTACACTACACAAAACTGCGAACTTAAAGAAAAAAGCATCTTTGCTTACGCGAAAAAACACTGCACAGCCAGGCTTCTCGCTTTGTGCTTTGATATCAGCTTTGCTTCTACTTTGACACAATCGCGCGACTTTGTATGAAAATGTATGTGTATAGTTTTCCCGCACTGGCCAGCTTCCTGCTCCGCTTCGCTTCTCGCGCGCATTCTGAGAGCAGCTTTAATTGGTGCTTCTAGAATCATCATTGTCTACATAAAAATTTCAACTAAATGCGATTGGTTGATTTTTCAAAACAATATTCATGATCCTAAAATGTCAGGATCGGTTTTCTGCAGTCAATTCTCATGAAAAACTCTTTTGCGCTCACTATTCCTGTATTATAGAATGACAGCCTTAGGTCCTGATGAGTTGGTAGACAGACCGCTCCGCGGGCTCTTATACATATTCCCATGAACATTTAAGGAGATGGGAAGGTTAGTACAATAGGCACTTTCAGTAGCCGCAACGTTTTACTACTTCTCATCTCCCTCTCAATCAATCAATAAACCAACGTAAAGATCTTTCTCCAAGACAACTTGACTTTTTATGACCCCTATCGACTCTTATTTCAAAGTAGTCTGCTAATCTGAAACTCAATCTTTTTTCTACCGTGATCTTCATTTGGATTCAATGACGATATTTAAGTTGGTAAAAGAGTTGCTTGTGACGATTGACATAGGTTTGTATGATGCATCGTCAACATTTTGATGCCTCTGAAGACCTCAGCTATATTTTCGTTTTAAAATGAACACCCATAAATGTATTTTGATACTTTATATCGCAACTGTTTATTCACCATCGACGAGATTAACTTAATTAATTGGCAAATTAATACGTTGCCATGCAAAAGAAACAAACCATTTGCCTTCACAGCTGCCTTTAGTAGGTCTTTAAAATTAGAGTAGCATTCGCGGGTTATGGTTACATCCTTAGCCTATCAATTAATATACTCTTTGAACCATAAAAACATGGGAACCATAAGATTTTCGAAAGAAACCGGGATATTAAACTTTTTCTTTTTATGCCATTCATCGACCCCTGTTTGAACTAAATTTACTCCATAAGAATGATAACTCACAGAGAAGTAAGTCGCCGGAGCTTGCTTGTGGTGTATATAGTTGTAGTCAGTTACTTAGCTTGGCGGACATACATATGTCGAATCGCGTTGTATTATATTTTCCTTTCCTGAATTCCTTTCGTCGCAAATATTAGAGAGCAGCTGAATTTCATGTCGGCGTCATAACAGACCTACGATTTGCTTTCGTCCGGATTCGAATTAATTAATTGTAGCACGAAGTTGCTATATAAAATTTATACTCATGCTGAAATCGAAATCAGTCAATTATTCCGATTGATGGTGTCAATTCCTAATTTTATCTCCCTCAACATTATTAAAACCAAAAAGGATGTGGTACTCCTTTCTTCTAGACAAAAAAAAAATAAAACATTGTTTATGATGACCATACTCTCGTCTCGCATACACCATGCTGATTATATAAACATTTCTTGTCTAACCACAGCATTGCTGAGATAAATTTCACATCATAATACGAGTATTTCCCAAACAACTCTCAAAGAGAAGAGTTTTTCGGATGTTGAAGACACAATCGAAGATTTTAACGTTATTTCCTTGGACGATTTTTTGGAGTATTTTACAAAAAAGCTTTTGAAGGTTGGAAAAAATCTGTTCGACTTGGAAGAGAAATTACTTTAAATATAAATTGAAAAATATTGAGTTTTGTTTTCGTTTCGAAAAAAATAAGTGTAAACTTTAAGTCATACTACGTAGGTTTAATTAAGAAGCAAACAACTCATTAAAGCAGATCCTTTAGACTCTTAAACCTCAAGATGTCGAACCACCCGTATCCAGAATAAAAACTTGTATTGATTGCAGTTTTCTTTTTACCATTTACAGCATTGCAAGGAGTTTTTTTTTTTTAAATCGTAAAAATAGTACAAATAGTACACTACCTCTGAATCCTATTGAACGTTCCTCCTAGATAAAATTTATTTTACTAATTGGTTTCAATGCAATTGTGTAAAAATAGTCTAAGCAGATCAGTGCATCTATGACTTTCGCTAGACCCTATAAGTTTTATTGCTTCCATTCTAAATATTTTTATTTAAAATTTAAATCACTCTCAAACACACAAAAACTTAACCTTAAAAAAATATTTGAATCTAGAAATACAAAAGATACGAACCTTCTTTCGCTCCTCGTGTCGTCGTGTTAATTCTAATTCAGAGTCTTTGAGCTTCTGTTTCTTTTCTTTAACTTTCATTTCGAATACTTGTTCCATTTCGGCTTCCATTTTTTTCATTTTGAGATCATGTTCACGTTTCTCTTCTTCCATTTGAGCCAAAGGATTCCTGAAAATTGAGAGAGAAAAACACAAAAGAAAATTGAGGATTTATTTTTTTATTATTATCATAAATCCAAAAAGGCCAAGTTGAACTTTTAATTAGTACTCGTACGTAAAGACTGTGAAAAGGCAAGGAATTTATAATTCTTATTTAATAAGAAACAAAATACTGCAATACAAAAAAAAAATTAAATAGCACTAAGCAGATTACAGTTACAAAAAGACGTTTAATTATAAAAGAATTCAAATGTTAAGTTCAACGTTCCTAGATTTCATTGAATAATTTGTTCAATTTTCAGGGGGTTGTCTTGCATTCTATAATGAAAATACGGGCATAGAATGCAGAAGCGTCACCCAAGTTAGAATAAAAACATTGCGACAAAGAGTGAAGGGCTATATAATATCAATTCGTGTAAAACATGTACACTTAGTTAACATCTAATCTAATCTAGTTAGAACAGAGACAGCTACAAGCTGTCAAATTGAAAATCATCGTCATTTTCATAATACCGAAAATACAAATGTTGTCTAGAAGAAAAAATAATAATTGTCCATCTGATGAGGTTAAACTAGGACTTCTATTTCAAGAGCTTTGACGAGCACTAAAAGGAATCTGATACAGACCACAAGTACTCAAAACAATCTGATAAGGACTCAAAGGATTCCTATAAGAACTCAAAAAACTTTAATCATGGGTACCAAAAAATACTTTAAACGGCTGGTAAAACAAGGACACGAGCCAAACGAGGCGAAGTACTAACATCCTATGAAGGAGACCAAAGACCAAAATAAAATTCAAACACAACCGCCTTAAAGGTTAAATTACTACGCCAATAAAAGCGAAGGGGATGAAGACATAGCAGAGGGAAGAATAACAGAAGCAAGAGTTCCACAATGATGACATGGCTCCTATCATAGAAGTAATATAGGATGTTAGGATGGAAACTCTTTCGGTAAACATCTCTGAGTATATGCTGGTCAAAAAACAAATGAGATGTCTAAAAGGCGATCTTGGTTTATATACTGAAAACAACAAGAGCTAAATTTAAACCACAATTCCTTGTTTTCAAAATAAAACCAGGTGGTTTGCCTCCCACCTGCTCTAATTTGATGTACCGTAGAAGGTAGCTGAATCCTTCGCTATAAATTTTTAGTTGGTTTTTTCCATGCTATCATTGATCATCAGTTACCAAAATGTTAAGAATTGTTAGCACATAAAACGATGGGTTCAAAAAGCAAAATGAAGAATACTACGAAAATGTTTCTCATCTCAAATCACTCTACTGACACCCGTTTCCGTTGGATTGGAAATCATAACTGTAGATAGACTAACAGGCTCTGCAAATGAGATTCTTTCAACTTCGAATGAGATTCGAAAACCGATCAATGCTGTTGGGAAAACAACAACGGGTAATCTACAACGCCCTGTAAAGATCATACTTAAGGGCTCAACAAAGCAGGACATTTCGGTAAGAAAACAAGACAAAATAATAAGGATCCCAAAAGAGTTTGTACACGGAAATTTTTACACAAGAAAGACAACGCTTCCGAAGACAAATAAGTAGAAACAAACTGATAAGTGATAAGCCCTACATTATTTGTCGAAAAAATAGATATTTCCAAGAAAGTAAAATTTTTAAAGGTAACCTTTAAAAAAAAACTGAATTTCCGCTAAAGGGAAAAATTTCAACCATCGCCATTTTGACCCTAAATTGTCACTTTTTACAGTAAGTACAGGCAATAGTAAATGTGGAGAATAACGCAGTGTAATCAAATAGATCAACATAAACAGCTCTATTTCCTTTTTGCGTTAGCTCATACGAACTCATCATTGGGTCCCGATGAAATACACTTTCGATTTCTTAAAGTTATTCTGCCTTTGATTATTAATCATTTAGTTTTTTTGTTTAATTCATGTTTAACTCGTTATATATTTTCTAACAGATGGCAAACTGCAACAGTACTAGCACTATCAAAAAATCTTCTCCTACCGATATGAATGCTTCTCGCCCGATAAGCATTCCGTCTTTTCTCTCAAAAGTTCTGGAAAGGCCAGATGTCTAAATTTCTAGAAGAAAATGCACTTTTAACCAAATGGCAATCGGGATTACGTTCAAACACAGCTGTTTTATCAGTATTTTGGCCCTTCTATACTTTTCCAAGGCTTTCGACCGCGTCAATCATAAGAAGCTTATACAGAAATTATCTACCTACTTTGGATTTTCCTCTACTACTGTTCAACTGTTACAGGCTGGTGCATTTAGAATCCTCTTCACTGATTGTTGATATTCTCTTGTATGCCGGTGACGTGCAGAATAATTGATCTGCGAGAACATTTTTTTTAAAGGCAGGTGGATGAGAGATCCCAAGCACGTAAGCAAGGGCGGCCCATTGTGCTGACCTGCTAGAAACTCCATCACCAAAACCTTCCTGTCCCCTTAATGAAGCGCATCAGGTTTTGGTGAGGCAAGTTTTTCAGCTCATTCACAGATAGGAGGGTAGATCCAAGCGTGTCTATCCTATCCTGCTCCGGGCAAAGTTCGGACAAGCACACAGAAAGATTGAGAATTACTTTGCTCGAGTTTAAATAAGATACACCAATGGGCACAATCAAATCATCTGACCCTCGAAATTCAAGTAAATCTCACTATATGATTATCAAAAACAGCAAGCTTAATATTACTGAATTCCCTGATATTTTACTAAGCAATTCTCCTCTGTTTTTTTGTTAGCTCTGGTAAAAATCTAGATATAACAATAAATTTATCACTGAAGTGGTCAATCCTTGATGGGGAGGTTTGAGGTAACTGCGGCTATCCTCACGATTATGGTCAAAATCGGTAACTTTTCTGCTATTTCATTTTACATTTGAAAATACAATATATCCAAAATTGGACAGTACCTGCTCCCGTAACGTCGCATACAATAACTACATTAGACTTATATATGGCTTTCGGAGGTTTGACAAGGTCGTTTGCTCAATATTCAAATATCTTGAATTCAAATATTCTGCTGTCTCGTTTATTTACGTACAGCTGCATGTAAATGGCCTTATTTTGATCAGGCAATTCGATTATGGAATACCTTACCAGCGAATATCCAAAATGCTGGTACCTTGCACATGTTCTAGATCGCCTCTCGCTTCTTCCTTCAGTTTTGTTTTTTCTTAAGTTTTTATATGTCTCTATGTGTTTTTAGTCTAATACACTGTAATGATTTCCCGGCTTAGTTTATTTTTAGCCAGAACATTTTTAAAAAGAAGCAGAATCAGTCATCGAGTATAAAGATGAGCAAAGATACTAGCACCTCAAGATCTGTTGTCTAATAACACAGAAATGGGAAGTAAAATCTCTACAGAAAAGAATTAGTAAAAGACACATGCAGTTAAGTTGCCAAAACTACTGCTGAAAATTGCTCTGTTTCTTATTGAGGCTGATTTCCCTTCCATGATCAATACAAAACAGCCTTAATGATAGTTGTATGCTGAATGTCATCGTAAAATTTAACGATGCAAATAATTAACGCCAGATTCACACCATCATAACCTGACAAATATATTTCGTTGATACAAAAGGTGTATGGAAATACTGACAAAAGTGTGGATTGAATGATACAACGGCTGCTATCATGTTTTTTTTCCAAGACAGATGAGGCTTGATCTTATCGATTTTTATAAGGCCAAACAGGTACAGTGCCTTTGGAGGTTGTAAAGAGGGAAGTAGAGTCCCTAGAGGGAAACCATCACGGTCTCCGAATATATTTTAGTTTAGGTGGAGTACCTACAACATCAAAGTAAGTCTTGCAAAACTGTAGTAATTGAACAAGTGCTAATCACGGATCGAAAGAGTGTTTCGGTTTTATTCCACTTAACATGCAAAAGAAAATGTTAAAAAGAGACGGGAAATTTTTTCAATATACTAAGTGCGAGCACTCTGCAAAGTTTTACAGAAACTGTTCACTTAATTGCAAAACACTGCAACGACACTGCACTTCAAATGCTAGTAAGAATGCCACTGAGGTTTTCCTTGTGTTTTGGAACATCAGTAGAAATAAGACCAGGAGTACAATGACACCTGCAAATTAATTTTACGGAGTCTCTATGTGATTAGTGTGCTTGTGAGTATCAGCAGTGTACAAAGCGGAGAGAAATTGTGGATATAAGCAGTTTGAAATAATGAAGGGAACCACTTCGTACGTTGTCAAGGTTCTGGAAGTTATCCTCGTCATTTAAAAACGGACTGCCCTTAAGGTAATTTCGATAATTTATGATTTGGCTTATTAGATTCATGTATTGTACCCTGCGAAATACTTTTCTAAATGATTTTCAGTTTAAAGATCTTCTTCTAGCAGAGGATCTCCTCCAGATTTGGGTTTCTTGCTGCGCTGGATATTAAGATAATCAACAATCTGAATGAAATGGTTGTTTCATATTTGATTGTGAGTGATTTCCCTATTATTTATTTACAATATTTGTTCAACAACGAAAAGTATAAAATAACACAAAAATATGAGATTTTAATAACATAAAACTGTACCTTTTTTGCAGTATCATCTTTCTTGGAGCAATAAAGCTCTAAGTAATACCAGCAAAATGACTAAAGGTTACTATAAAACTATCTCAACTAAAAAACCATAAACAAAACACTACAAACACATAGACAAAATGAACATACGTACTAAATACATACAGAGAAATATACTTCTGAATCTAAATAAATGTTGCTGTTCAAGAAAAGAATCAAAAAATGAACTTACCAAACAGTCATAAAGCTATTCATAATTCCTTGAGGGCATAAACTAAGAAAGAGAGATTACAACAACAAATGATGAGTGAATGGATAATTCAATTTTGTTTTGTTTTTGATTTTGATTAATTCTAGCCAATTAGAAATTTTGGAAACCTTGATCTTGGAGAGAAAACAAAAAACGGGTGAGAGAGATATGTATGTATATATATATGGCACAAGGATGATTTCAAATAAAGGGCCACAAAAAAACACACACTCTAAAACTGGAACTTATAAATAAAACTAACGCGAAATCAAAGCAAATACGAACAAAACTAGGAGCAGCTCAGTGAACAGGTGGTGTTTCTACTTTTGTGTAGGATTACAACAAACTCGTCAATAGAACGTTTCTTTTCAGACACCAAAAATAAATTTAACTACTCAAGAGGCGGGGAGGTTGTAAGACAGTTAACTCACTTGTTTGTCAGCCGAGCCTTTCCATCATTTCCGAGACCGGCCAACTTTCTACATCTATAGTTTTCATAGTGTACATTGTTTGTTACGTCTTTCAAATCCTGCAAGTGCGTTCTTATCACCATGTTGCGCAAAGCTATGAAATCGCAGTGTTCTAGATTTTCAACTGTAAAACAATAAAAAATATTTTAAATTGTTTACATTTTTTTTGTAAGCTTGTTAAAAAATATAGGCAAATTTTTAGTATATAGTTAGTTATACATACCTTCAGCAATTCCCCATGGATAACGTCTTCCACGAATTTTACGGCCTTCTACTTCGATTACTGTATTTGCTCCAACAATTGCAAAAGGTACACGGTTTCTTAGCAATCTTAGCGCCTTAGCCTCCTCCTCATCTTCCAGTGGTTCGGGAAAGTCATAAATTTTTATTTTATGTTGAGCAATTTCATTGAGGATTTGTTTCTTGAATAACTGCACCTCTTCTGGTGTCATTGTATCAGCTTTGGCAATAACTGGAATTATGTTTACTTTGTCGCATAGCCTCTGCATAAATTCGACATCCAGAGGTTTCAACCCGTGTCCAGATGGAGCTATAAAGTATAAGCAGGAATGAACGCGATTATCGGGTATTGCTTTACGATGAACACGTGATTCGGCTGTCAAGTATTCCTCGTATTTTGATTCAACGAAATCGATAATTGGTACCCAACTAAAATAGAAAAATAAATAAAAATTAAAATCTCGATCAATTTTAGTTTTAGAAATTGATAGATAATGTCTGACTTAAAAAAAGGTTTCATTTAGTACGCATCCAAATCAGAATTTTTGAGCACTCGCTTATCTAAAAGTAAGCTGAAAGTTATGGTAACAGATAATATGGTTCGAATACAGAAAAACGGATTTCAGATTGCCGCCTGGCTAAGAAATCTCGGAATCTCTTTTATCGATATTTTCCAAATATAAATAAAACAGGAGAAATCATGTCATGAAAAAATTCTCTTTCTAGGGGGATAACCCTGAGTATAGAGGTTAAAATATTTATCACATGTATATACCTCTATCGCAACATAGCACTTGAAGCTCTTAACTAACCTCATCGGCTCATGACCTTCTATGAGTCTAACATAGCACCTTAAAAAGTTGGATGAGGAAGAATGCCTTTTCTGTATGGAAGCGAATGCAAAGCACTAACCCTGCAATTGATACTTTATTTAGAAAAAGGATTATTATACCCGAAGGACATCATGCAGACATATTCTAGGATTTCTAAAACACTGACATTAAGTTGACTGCATGCAACATCCAAGGTCGATGTGGAATTCTATAGTCCATGTAAAAAGACCCAATTTCCTCAACTCAACCAAAGCGTTTGACTGAAGATAGTTATGTAAGAGTGTATAGACGCGTAAAACAATTTTTTCGTTGGTGATCTTTACTACTACACAGTGTCGCGCTCTAACGAAATGTTGACAGAATTTTTTTTTAAAGAGTACCTACTTGATCTAAAATTTGAGGGGACAACATTACTTTATTGGAGTCATTATTATCACGATTTTCATCACATTTATGGAGACAAAATTTTCGATGACAAGTTGAGCCGCCCTCGACTTTCATCCACAATTTCTTTTCTCTTCCCACGTACATGTAAAAGCTTTCAAAGTTTGTACTTATCTCTGTCAAGAGCTACCGAATCGTTTCTTGCTTAAGCACATTTTTACTGCCCTACAAACTGAAGAATATGCTTCCAAGATAACAAAAGGTTTTAGTCTAGTTGAAAGACTTTAAGTGCCTAACTATTACCGGGAAAAACATTTTTTCCTTGTTATATGATGAAAATTGTGATAGGAGCAGTCACATTGTGTTTAATGAAAATCCTTATCGTATCGCTTTTATAGGGCATCTGAGTTTTAGACAAACAAAAGCATTTCCTTTTTAATATGGCGAGTAGAATATAACAATTTGTCTAAACGTGTCTTTTTTCATACAACGTAGGTATTAAAGTCACACACACATATTCACACCATATAAAAGTACTCACCAATTGCTATTATCTACAGCGTCGCCAAATCCAGGCGTGTCAACAACAGTCAGCGTTAGATTGACACCATTCTCCTTGAGCAAAACCTTCGTCGTTTCTACAGCTACAGTTTTTTTAACACGATGTGATGGCCCGGGATGTTGGTCTTGATTGTATATGTCGGATAGAAACATGGAATTAATTAGAGTTGATTTCCCTAGACCGCTCTCTCCTATATGGACAAGTAGATATAAATATAGATTAGTGAAAATCCATCAGAATGGCAGCTAATTAAAAGAATCAATTGAAATGAAAACTAACCGACAACCATAAGGGTGAATTCGAATCCTTTTTTAACAGCCTTTCGATAGACTTGATTTGGAAGATTTGCAAAACCTACATAACCATCGAGTTCCTTGGGTTTGGGCCTCGTCAAAGCTTGTTGCTTCTCTTTATCATATCGGTCGTTCGCTATTTTATTCGAATCTGAATAACTGTTATTGTCGAGCAGCAATTGCTGTTGTTTCTCCTTAAGCGTTAAATTGTTCAAGTTGTTTGCCAAATTGCTAACATTCGATCCCGTCGTCATCCCCGAATTGGAATTTATTTGTGTGCTCGATGTGTGGTTCTGTTGTACATTACTGTTGCTATTCATTGCGACACCATGGTGTTTGTCATTTGTTGTTGATGAGCTATTGATTGAGGAATTACTCTGAAAAGGAAAAGGGGGGAAATTCATTTAATTTCATCCAACCGAACCTAATTCAATGTGCATATATTATATCCTTATGTATAGTTTCCTTAAATTAGATGAATCTAAATCGATTTATGTATAGATACATACCAGTGATGTGGAGTTGTTGCTATTAACATGATTACCTATCGATGGTGGTGTTGGAGGTGGTCCCGATGGACTATTGTGTGAATCCGATTTGAAGAACATTTCACGTTTCGACTGAATCTGGAAATAAAATGAAAGAAAAAATGTGAATTTAAATAGGATCTCAAGCAAAATGATATTATTGGAGAAAATTTTTTCTACTCTGCAGACTAATTTGCGTGCTTTATCGCTATTTATGTGGGATATAAAAAGATAACATGCTCCAAGGAAACAACCCAAGCCAAGGACATGAAATGACGTGAGAGCTACAGTTTTGTTGAACATAAAATGAAATAAATTAAGAAGCAGTAGGGGATTTTGTTATTTCTTCTTCTTTATATGACAACTAGAAGAAAATTAGTTTTGTAACACGCAGGATGAACACTATGTTTTTGTGACATCAATTAAGGAGTTAGGATTAGTGCTGTCAACTAGAGGGATATATGAATTTTTAAAGGGATTTTCTTTTATTAATTTGAGGAAATTTCGTTTTTTATTGATATGATATATTTACAAAAAATAGAGGGAATGGTTATGCAGGTTGACAAGAGATGATAAAAAAGGTAAAGATAAATAAAAACATGTACAAGGGGAGTAAAATGCGTATGGATCGTTTGTGAGGTAAGAATAAAAAAATGTTCCTTCCTTTTATAAGAAACACTCTATTATTTCTGAACGATACGTCCTATGATGATGATTTAAAAATTTGTACGAAAGTTTCTACTTAAATCTTATGTTTCTTTTATTTCTAATTGCTAGTAACATAAATTTGTAATCACGATACTGAAGTCCCCATCCCATACATTAATTGATTTTTTTTCGGACTTTCCTTACTAAAATAATTATGGCACGCGAACCCAAGGAGATCCCAAATTGAAATTTTACAGAACGCTTTAGTAGATCATTCAAATCAGCTAGTATAACCGAAGATATAAATTTTTGCAGTTAGGTCGAAACCAAAATTGAAAAGTTGGTATTTTTGCGACTTTCAAAGAGCTCTAACTTCCGCAATAAGCGGATAATATGGCAAAATATATAAACTGTATTAATATTTTATGTATAAAGCAATAAATTGACCAAATTTCAGCCAAATCGTTGACGTCGTTTCAGAAAGTTGTTGTGAGGAGGTGTCAATGCACCGTGGAATGGAATGACCCTTTTATCTTTTATTCGGGTTATGCATACACACATCCAGGAATTCGTTATTCGTGTTCCGTACAGCTTCCTTGTGGCTTGTCTTTGATCGAATAGTAGCTAAGCATGATGTTTCATAGTGTAGTAATAGTTTTAGTTTTTCGAGTATTGTTACCGATCCGTCTTGAAAACCATAAAAAATCATGGCCTTTTTGACAAAAGTCTGTTTTTGTCCAATAAAAACTAAAAATAAAAATACGATTTAAGTAACTTTCATAGCCAGCCACGAAAACTAAAAATTCCAGGTTGTTTTAGTTTACTTTACATTTGCTTAAGCAATTTATGGTGCCCAATGAAATACTTTTATCAAAAACGATAATCGAGCAAATTTTTCATGTGTCCAAAAATCTGCATTTTCTCTGTAACAAGCTCTTATTAACTAGCGAAAAAAAAGGGCGTTGTTGTAGTAAATATTCCGTTTGAAAATTGGGTTTGTAACAAGCAGGATCATCATAGAAAAATTTGCAGGAAAAGGAAAAATGTATTATAATAATGATATGCTTTGATGTGAGCGCCCAGCTTTATCCAGGAATAGATAACTGAGGATTTGTTGCGATGTAGTGCAGCTTAGGTTGACAGTTACATGGATTTTGGCCGTCAGTGTTGGATGGTCTGGTATAAGTTTCCAGCGATCAACTATATCATCAGAAAATTAAGAATTATTTCTATCTATGAAGCGGTTTTCCAGGCGGAAATCAAGGCCATTCTTGAAGTGGGAAGGTAACTTCTCAACTCAGATGAGAACACGGAGTTTGCTAACTGTTCGGATATCCAAGCGACTATGAGAGCCTTTTCAAGGCCTTTTAAAACCTGGTACTGGAGTGTAAAACCACCCTGAATTTCCTTTCTCGATGTAATGAGTACTCATCCTACGGGTACCAGGTAACAGCGATATAAGCGGAAATAGTATTTCCCTCCATAATCAGAATTGCATCAAAACACCGGCTCTGGTCGACTGCTAACAATGTAATCTTTGGTGGTTAGATGACTCGTCACGTAGAACAACAAAAGAGCTGTGGGGTAAACCTAACCCAAATTTAATTAAAAAAAAACTACTGAGATTTAACAAGCCAACCCTGAGAACCCTCGTTTCAACCCTTTCTGGACAATTATTTCTCAGAAAATGCGGAGAGGAATTCGAACCGCTTACCAGCTTCCTCTGGCAATGTCCAGACCTCTCTGATAGACGTTACAGATACCTGAAGCGAGTAGGAAGGAATGGGATCAATCCTACAATTTGTAAGAGTCCAGGTGAGCAATGGACCTCATTTAGGTCTAAGTTCTAGAGAATCCTTAGGTTTCTCAACCTTTATTCAATCCAACCATGTGTCCATTTGTGAAAATTATTCTGTCAACATTTTTGGGAGTGCACAGAAATAGTATTTCCGGGTATTCGAAATTTGTTTGTTAAAATGCCAAAGTATGAATATTATTCTATAAGTAGGTACCAACCCTTGCTCAAGAAAGTTTTTTATTAAAATTGAGCTGTCGATGAGCAAGTTTTTATCAGGATATGGCCGCGTTAAATTACATACTTATTTCAAATGCTGCATCTATCAAAAAATAATTGGAATAAGTAGAAATTGTGTATCTGCAGGTACAGAAATTGTATTTTGAAATTTGTGCATTTATTCATCCGGTCTTTAACCGTGAATTTTGGGTAGGCTGTGATTATTTTTGTTTCCTAAGGAGGTCGGCTGGGGAATTAAACTCAGTTTCCAGGACTGTGCAATTAGTTTTTTTTTTTTTTTTTAGAAAGAACTTAATATCTTCAAATCTCACTTTAAAAGTTAGAAGGTATCTTTGTGTATCAATCAAAACTTAAAACCGACTATTTTTAGCCATCCTGTAATCCTAAGATATTTGAGAAATTTTGGCTGTTCTTTTATTCTTTTTGCTTTTTGCACTACCATAACGCAATATGGTTCTGTGTATATATTTTTCAATCACATTGTATATGTACATTTATTTAAAATTTATAATAAATGCTGCAAGCAAAATCTAGCCTCCAGCTCTAGCCCACCACGGTTCATCATCTCTTCCTGGTTCTGGTGGTACAGACACAGTATTAATAGATACAGTAATAGAAAAGGAATTGATATTGATTTTCGCCATTTAGAAAGAAGAAGAGAAAAGGTCACCCTATGAAAAGCCCTAAACTGTTTATAGCAAAACAAGTCATGTTTTATCAAATGCCCCTTGACCCCCGGAATAAGCCATCATATATAACTTGAATGCGAGCATAGTGGAATTGGACCGGTTAGCGGTGGACATTAACACACTTCTTGCCTTGTCTTACTGCAGGAGTTTTTCATTCAAACACCATAATTTAAATAAATTTATTATACATGCTATTTTTTTAACACCCATATTGAGCTGCAATTTGATATAACTTCATTTTTCTGTGGGAGCGATAGTTTTAGTTAGGCTCTAAGACTTTCTTAAGATGAAATTGTAGCTCTTTCTCCATGATAGTATAAAAGTAGAAGTGTGAAGTGAACTCTTACTTCATGGCTTGCTTGTAGTCGGTCAAAACCCTCAATAAATACTTCCCAAGCCATGAAACAGAAATACATATGTGTGTTGTGCATGCTATTCCGATTCTCTAAAATATTTTATACTGATTCTTATAGAAAAGTAACTAGACATTGATTTTATGCCATAAAGCTTAAACTACTATCTACACATGAAAATAGTCTGTCAATAATTTTAAAGCTTGCCTCCTTACCTTTCCAAAGACTACATTTGCTGTATACTTTACTTATCAAACAATAAAATAGTTTTGATTAAAAAGCAACCTTACCATTTTACGCTCAATAATTCTCATCTGAGTAATAGTTGCATATGTGTATGTGCAGCGGTATAGTCCGACCAAATCTGCATGTAGCTTCATTCAATTTATCTATATATGCAATTATTACTTCCCTGAGAGATTATGTTTGGGGAATCGTAGTCACAAAAGAAAATTTTTAAATAATTTTGTATAAAAATTTGATTACTATTGGGAAGATAAGAAAGCAAGCTTAAGATTATCACAAAACCATTTTTAAGTATGAAGCAGTTTAGGACGCAGGAGCTGTTCAAATTAAACTTTTGTTCGTTTTACATAAGAACACTGCAAACATTTCAGAATGTTAAGAGAACTAAGTTAGGGCTCTTTTATATTAGTGGGAGACTCTGTTTCATGGCTTGTCGAGCGTTTTGAGCTGGCCCACCAACGACTTTTAATGTGTTGGTTTCATCGCCGACTTCATGGTTTATATATTTCGTGGATTACGATTGTCCAACTTTTTGTCATAAGCATCTGTGACTCAATTTAAAGAGCGTGCTATCATCTTTTAATACATCTATTCCCTATGATGCTAAGTAGTTTCCTTTTATGTGGAAAACTTACATAGTTTGAACAGCTGATTTCATGTGCAATGCCAACAAGGCTTTTCCTTTGCTTGTTTCAAACTGGTCTACTGTAGATATACATACATATATTGTCATGCTCTGTAACTGCTCCCGAAATAACAAAAAAAAACCCAAATATCTCCTATTCTTATAATGTCAGATTTGGTGCCGCTCCCCAGAAATCAAGTGTTTATCAATAGTGTACGTTATCGCAAAATGATATCGGAATTTTTGTGGCCTCATTTGGACAACATATTATGTATTGTGGTTCCAGAGAGGAATGTGCCACCTGTTATTATATGAGTTGTTATGGCAGAAATTTCTCGGAACAATGGCGAGCACAATTGGGCATTAAGATCGTGCGATCTGATACTGTGCGATTTATTTCTCTAAGGATTCGTAAAGCTTATGCCAGAACAAGAAGAAATTGAATTGAAAGCTGAAATTAGAAGAATCATCAGCAAAATGTTATGGAAAATTTTGTCAAAAGAAGAAGGAGGAGTTAATGATGTATGTATGTATGTATATAATTACTTTACAAATTTATTTTAATACCCTTTAGTTAAAAAGTTTTGGCCTTACTATATTGGAACCCGTTTTCTGCCAGTAAATTTTAAAATACAACAGAAAAAGAAAGTTTTTACAAAATACCAGATTGTCTACACTCTTAAGAAGGAAACAATTAGACACAAAAAGGCATTACTCAGGCACAAAACTCCCATTGACGCGTGATTATTATTTCTTATCTTGTGTTTTTTTTCTTCAACAGAGTTAATTTCATGAGTAATCCGTAACTTTATAGCATCACGATCTGATTTCAAGAGAAAAATATTTCACTTATTTATTTGCGTGGACGTAAAATTAAACCAAACATTTTTTCTTAAGTAAAATAAACTTGATTTAAAGTGTTAATTAGATAACACCAATAAATCTCAAATATTAGTAGGTAAAATGTTAAAATTAATTACCTAATTTGTATTTATGAATTCACCATGATTCAAGCTAATGGAAATCAGATCGTATAAAAGAAAATTCCCAATCGGAAATATCTTCTTTATTACTCATAATATGATGATCTTCTACGTAAAGTATAAATTGGAAAAAAAAAACAAAGCAACTTAAAATTATGTCATATTATAGCTATAAGTGTTAGTGAATTCTATCCCTGGTTAGATAAAAACAGAGCAAACCTGGCTTAATTTTATTTGCTTAGTTTGACATCTAACATAGAACATTGGATACACGATAATTTCCTGAAAACAGCGGAGAAGCTACAAAACACTATCCAACTGAGAGAATATTTAGTACTACGTTATGACTGAGAATAACAAAAAATCATTCAATTTAATCATTGCACACTACACTGTAATATCACTAACTTTTATAACAAAAATCAAACGCCCAGATCGAGAGAGATTATATTGGTATAAGGAAGGATCCAAGACAAGGTTCCTAGTTTAGCACGCACATATCCTATTGTATATTGTAATAAAAACATTATGATTGTGCAACGTAAACAAATTCAAGGGAAAAATGAACGCGAATATCGTGCGATATATGAGGAATTTTACTTTTTTATAACTTTTATATAAAAAAATTTACTTTCAGCTGTGAGTTAGGGGAGTAAACTGCTGTTGCATTGCGTTGTGCTTCGAATATTTTCTCATTGAAGAACAAGTGAAGCCGACTGATTTTTTTGCTTTGATGACTCATGTTGTTGAAATATCCGAGGTTTATGCACTTTTTCAATAAATCCACCAACACCACCACCACCACACCACACAACCATATACTTTAAACGCGGCGCGCCGAACGTAAATTAATTTTAATTGATGCCTTTAAGAAAAACAAAAGAAAAACAGAAATAAAAATAAAAAATAAATAGAATTTAGTTTTTTTTTTTTATAATCAACACTGATTCGAACCAGCAACGACTCTGGTGTTGTACATACTGCAAAAATGTTATTATCTCATTCAGAATTGAACTGTGCGAGCTGCGCCTCTATACGCATGTACGCAAAACATTAAAACCTGAGTTGAGTATAATTTTGATAAGGGCTAATATATAAAAATGTGTGCAACGTACATAAATGATTCACATTTGCCCGTAAATGTCTAATTTTAAAAGAAATTTTATGTGCAAACCATACCACGACTTAATTCATAATACGCGCTCCTCGATGATGATAAATAATAATGCTCGTTACTTGCGCTGCATGTGATATTTTCGCGCGCTTGGGTTATTTCGAGTTGTGTTAACCGTTGTCCGTCTGTCAATCTATCTACATACATATGTACGTAGTATATCGAATATGAAATGTGAACATTTGCATTGTAATTATTATTATCAGCAGCAACGAAAGGGAGGGGGGTGATGATGATAATGTTTTAGCGGATCCGATTTCATTGAAATGAAATGTGATTTTATGGGTCTACATGTATTACTTAAGATTATTCGTGCAATGTGTTAAACAAACAAACAAAGAAATAAATAAATAAATGAATGAATGAATGAATGTGTGATTGATTATAATGTATGTAAACATAATAGAAAATAAAATATGTTTCTACATATGTATGTATAGGTGCAATTGATGCATATATTCACTGCCGAGCTAACTGGTCTGGTTAGGTACATCTTTTAAAATGTCTCCTTTAAAAGACGGGGAGGTATATCGAAATAATTTTTAAGGTTCCGTACAACATGAAGAAAAAACGATTCCGTATAAGATCGCTCTTGCGTCCGTCTGTCTGTTTAGACGTTTTTCTCGGGTTGCGGGAATCTTTATTCCGCTCCGAGCACTCCCAATGCTCTAAACACCGATTTGTGCGCTCTCTTTATTATTACTCAGAGTACTTAAACAAATCGTTGGTCGTAGATCTCTGAGCATTTAGAGCAATTCGTCAATATTACAAATAGGGCGCAAAAAATCCTACTGAAAATATGGATATTTTTTTAAATTCCATGGTTCCTTCCTTTCCTACACCACTTATATATTTTTACTAGGGGGATCCCGTCGGCGTTGCCCGGCTATAATATATATACCTAGGGAGAGTGTAGCTCTCTACGTCGCGCGACCCTACGAAGGAGTTGCCGATTGGTCCCATTTTCGAACTCTATTCGAAATTTTTATGAAAAACAAAAGTTGTGTATGGCATCACTAAGAAGGGGTAACCCAATTTAGTCCATTTTTGAAATTTTATTTACCATTTTATGAAAACACCACGTAGGAAATATTTTGCATGGCAACCCTACGAAGGAGTTGCCTGATTGATCCCATTTCTGAACATAATTAAAAATTTTCTTTAAAAAAATCCCGTGTACAAAATATCAGCTCTCTACTTCGACGCATGAGGCAGTGTCCAAATATATAGTGAAAAACCAAAGTTTTGTATGACAACATCAAGAAGATGTTCCCCAGTTGAGGCCATTTTTCTAATTTTATTTACTATGTAATTGCTATGGTACCAAATTTTAGTTCTAAACATCGACGCGTTCTCATGCAGTACCAAAATATATAGTTAAAAACGAAGTTTCTGCATGGCAACCCTACGAAGGAGTTGCCTGATTTTTCCCATTTCTGAACTTAATTTAATTTTTTTTTGAAAAACATCCCGTGTACACCATGTCAGCTCTCTATGTCGACGCGTGAGGCAGTATCCAAATATATAGCGAAAACCTAAATTTTTGTATGGCAACATCAAAAAGCGGTCGCCCGATTTGGTTCATTTTTGAACTTGTATTTGCAGTTCTCATGAAAACGCCGTGTACGAATTTTGAGCTCTCCACGTCGATGCGTTCTCGGACAGTTTCCAAATATATAGTGAAAAACCAAAGTTTTGTATGGCAACATCAAGAAGATGTTCCCCGTTTCAGGTCATTTTTGTAAGTTTATTTACTACTGCTATGAAAACACCAAGTAACAAATTTTAATTCTGCACGTCGATGCGTTCTTCTCATGCAGTACCAAAATATATAGTTAAAAGCGAAATTTTAGTATGGCAACCCTACGAGGAAGTTGCAAGATTTGTCCCATTTTTAACATAAATTTACATTTTTTTTAAAAACGCCGTATACAAAATTTGAGCTCTCCACGTAGACGCATTCTCAGGCAGTTTCCAAATATATAGTGAAAACCTAAATTTTTGTATGGCAACATCAAAAAGTGGTGGCCTGATTTGATCCATTTTTGAACATGTATTTGCAATTTTTATGAAAACACCGTGTACAAAATTTCAGATCTTCACGTCGATGAGTTCTCAGATAGGTTCCAAATATATAGTGAAAAACCAAAATTTTGTATGGCAACACCAAGAAGGGGTTGCTCGATTTAGTAAATTTTTTAAATTTTATTAAGTATTGCTATGAAAACACCACGTACCAAATTTCAGCTCTCTACGTTTGTTAAAACGCCGTAAATTTCAGCTTTCCACGTCGACGCGTTCTCAGGCAGTGTTTTAGATCTCGACAACAGCTCCATCTAACGTGTCCAAAACTATCCTATATTTCAAGCTGAAATCAACCAAACACATTCACAAAATTTCATTGTAATCGTTTGGGTGGCTTCGAAGATTAGCGTGTACAAACATCGTGACACTGGATTTTTATATATTAAGATAACTTTATTATTATTATTTTCTTTTACTTTTATATAGAATCTTGTATTATCAATTGATATTTCACAAATCAGAAGGGTTCTGTACAATCGTACAAAATTTAAGTGAATTAAAAGTAACATAGATCAAAACAATATGTAACTCGATTTTAATTTTGAATTTCGTACACAGCAAACAAATGGAAATAAAGAAATAAATAAAATTAATAATAATCTAATCGAATCTTCAACACCAATAGGTAGTATTCAATTAACAGAGAAATACTCAAAAGACACCTAACTTTAACCGCTCTAAGCGCCCCACACATTTATCAATATGATGGAGAAAGAAGAATTTTTATTTTTAATGATTCTAAATCAAATTTACAAATGCAAGAAGAAAAAACAACCGCCTCGCCCGGGGTTTGAAACCATCAGGACATTCCGCTTTCCGGGCGACTGCTCTTATCACTGAGCTAACGAGACAAATGATTTTCCCTCTTGCATTTTTCAATTTGTTACTTTTTGTCTCTAGCCTACTAAAGTTCTTAAAGTTCTTCTTTCTCCATCATTGACCGATTCTAACAAGTGTAGGTTCGATTCCCGTCCGCGGGAAAAATAAATTTATCAATATGTTGCTCAACTTGAAGTTGGTACAACGGTTGATCAACTTGACTACATCCCTACACACTTCTCAATTTCACCTCAACATAGACCTTAAATCTGTTGCAGTTGAATCTTAATGAAGATGGCATCGCGATTAATTAGGAAAAAAAAACCATCATTATTCTAGTAAGTGCTGTTTTGAGTTTGAATTAAAAAAAAAAAGAAAAAAAAAAATAGAACTTGGCCTAAAAAGTGGTCACTATAAATATTCTGAAATGAATTTACTAAAGCAGTTGAGAGAAAATGAGCTCGATGATTTCAAAAATTGTTTACGTACATATGGATTGGATAGTTAAACTTTTGATCATTTACTGACACTGCAACCGTTAATTACCAGAAAAGATACTACTATGCGAGACGCTATTAGCGCGGAAGAGAGATTAAGGGTAACTCTGCGTTTTGTTCCTGTGGCACGAAGCTAAGAGGATATAGAATTTAATGCGACTTTTTTACCACAAGCTCTTGGACAAATTGCTCCAGAAACTTGCTGGGCATTACAAGGCTTTCAAGGAGGATTAGTATATTTCACTTCTTCCAGTTTCATCTTCAGCTGTAAACTAAAATACCAAAGCATAGGAATGTAAACATCGTCCGGTAGTCAGGGATTCTTTTACTTTCCTTAGATCTCGTCTAAATGCCGTGCGCATATTAGTAATGCGTTTGTATATAACATTTTTCTCAGCCTGGGTATTAATTTCTCGCCATTTTTCGATTATATGCTATTTCCCGTAAATTCTTGTTGCTAAGTTCCCCACTTTTCGTTTCCATAAATATGGGAAACTTTTCTATAATTCTAAGAATGATTTTCCTTTATTGAAACCATCTAAGCCTAGTACAAATGAATATAACTGATAAATCTAGCCTAGAATTAAATTAAAAAAAAAACTCTTCCAAAATTTTTAAAATTTCAGAGCTAAACGGTCAATTTATCCTTCAAAAGCTACAAATATAATGAAATCATACCAACGTTGAGCAACATGGCCACATTATGCATCAACCCGTTTATGCCAACCGCAAGTTGATCTTCGACACCCATCAACAGCTCAACTTCATTATCAACCGGATATTTGGAGTTCAACCGGCCCACACACATCAATTTATCGCCTCAACTTCAAGTTGAGGTAAAGTTGAGCAATAAATTGATAAGTGTATGAGCTACCTAAAAGAAAACCCAACAAACAAATTAGCACGTAGAGTTAGTAGCGAGCATATACTAAAGAGAAATTTCTTGAACAGCTGCCAAATTATAGAAAGAGGTTACCCACATCTTTTTATTTATTTTATTTTTTCAAATGAAAGTAGAGGCGTCATTTGAAAAAATAATGCCGTAATAATAATGAATGAGAATAAAACGAAGAAAACAAACGCAGAAAAAATCACGTTTCTTGTATCGGGGGCCCCATTTAATTTTTATTATTTGTTGTTATAGCGGCAATAGAAATACACACACTGTGAAAATTTCAACTGTCTACCTATTGCAGTTCGTGAGATACATCCCGGTGACAGACAGACGGACAGACGAACGGACATCGGGGGCTTAGTAATAGGGTTCCCATTTTTACACTTTGGTTATAGAACCCTTAAAAACTACCAAAACACGCAGAACACACTGGATTTGTATCTTTTTTCCAGAGACCTCTGAATGTTTTAAAAATATGTTCGATTTACAGAGCGGAAAAAAGATACAGGCCCTTGAAAAAGACAAAAAGTAGGAATTTTAAATTTGGCATTATGTTAAGCCTTAGTAACGCGATAGTCAGTTTTTTTTTTTTTTTTTTTTTAATTTTTATGAGCTCCTCAAAAAAATTTTCTTTTTTTGTATCGTGGGTAAGAAGAAAGGACAGGGCTGCCTTGAAGGATTAAAAAAAAATCAAAATTTGGTGAATTCATTATAAAGATATAACCCCCTGATCATCTAGGTTTCTGAAGCTAGAGTTTTGATATATCAGGACCTGTTTGAACTTAATTCAGTTATCATAAGCAGACTTGAATTAGACTTAAATATGCTTAAATTCGTTCGATAAAGCAATGGTACGGAGCCCTAACTGCGCGAATCCGACTCGAGTTATTTAATGGTTTTATACGAGTTTGGTGGGATTCCCATTCATTAACATCAATTTCTTAAGTTATTTTCAAAGGCCTTTGATAACATCTGGCATTCTGCACTTTGAGCCAAATTTAAAGCACTTGGTATCTCTTCTCCTCTCTACTATGGATTGATTTTTTTTTATCTGGTCGCCTAATGTGGTTTGTATTGGATGGCGTTACATCTGGACCTCACCCTATAAATGCCGGTGTGTCCCAAGGCTCTGTTATATCTCCATAATCATAATTATAGTGAAAGAACTCTTTTTACAAATAAATGAAAAATATTTGAAAAAAGGAATGTTTTTTTTTGCAACAGTGGGCGTTTCGAATCAGCACTCATCAGTACGGCTTGGTTCCTGCCTACCGTATACATTAAAGTGAATAGCCAAGATGATCTCATATATGCACTTAAAAATAATTTTAAGTGTAAATTATACATATATGAGGCGAAATACTACGTATTTACTTGAATGCCCACCAAGATTTAGCCCTATCGTGACTAGCATATTTTTTCAAAGATTATTCGTTTGTAAAAAGAGTTTTTTTAATTAATATTAGAGCTGTGGACTTAGCAGCCAACTCGGTCAATTTCATTTGGACTAAATTCACTATGAATTTATTTCATAGCAAAACTCTATACCTAATAATAATAATCTGATTTCAGTTACTTTCAAATCTATCCATAGTTTTGCTAATAGTTTTGATTACTCCTTTGACAGTCGTGTGGACTCCAGAGGGACTACCACATGTGTCAAACGTGTAATTTGATTAGACCATTGAATAACGACCTTTACAACATCCTCGCTTGAGACAAATCAATCGTGTCGAACTCAATGCGTCTATAAGACTCAAAGCTGCCTCATCTCGTTTTATTTATAATTTCCGATAAACCCTCATTACGAATTTTTGGCATTTTAATATTTCCAGTAAGTGTAGTAGAATAAATCACATCTTCTCTGTTGTGAAAGAAATATCTCAATGTCTACGATTTCCGAAAAGATGTAAGAAATATTTTAGCCTGTCTATGTAATCTAGCGCTCCTCTGCAAATTCTATATCAGACCTTAGATAAAATAAAATACAATTCCCATATCTATAACCAAAAGGGAGAAGTCATGCTTATTGGTGATGTATGTATTTGCCTATACGTATTTAAGTAAAATAATTCATTTTTAAGCCAAGCAACTGATTATTAAGTAAATTGTGAAGACAGATAGAATCGAGAAATGTAGTATGTACCTGCTATAAATTGATAAAATAAAACACAATTTTATTGAAACAATATATTTTATTAATTAATAATGAGTAATTTTACCGTAATAACTTCAAATTTTTTATTTGTATTGATTTATACAAAGTGGTGGAATTTCTGCCGTTTTTGTTTATGCCTTCTTCCAGTATTGCAATTATCTCATATTGTCTGCCATTTTCATAAATTTTCTATGATGTTTAGGTCTGCTAAAAATGATGGCCAATATATAATTGTAATGCTTTCTGCTTCAAACTCAAATTATTGCTTCACTCGCAACGAGCAGTAAAAACTGTAGTAACTGAACGTACTTTTCAGTATGCTGTCTTCCTGTTAAAATTCTAATTTGCCCAGATCCATTATAGGAAATAGTTCCCCAGATCATAATTGAACCTTCTCTGTTATGCTGACGTGATAAATACTTTTTCCCTTCCGAATATCGTCAAAAAAATATGATATCCATCCATCAAGACGATTAAAAAAAAATCTCTTCTCAAAAAAAAAAGATGACTTTCTCCATTCTTCATTTCAGTAGATATATGTGCTACTGAGCAAACTGCAGCCAGGTTTCTTGATGTCTTCACTTTAACGGGTTTTTTTTGTTTCTTAATCGGAGCTGATTTATTATTGGACTCAACTTTATGACCATTCGCACAGTCCCTACCTAAGTTTTAATTTTTCATTCGTTTTTGAAATTTCATAAAAAGTTACACACCATGTTGGCATTACAACCAATTTCTTCCGCTATACTCCTTCCAGAATATCTTTCTTACTTTAAGCCAATTTCTTCTTTAAACAACTGCTTTCTCTTGCCGATTCGTATAAGTATTTCACTTCAAACTGGATCGGAAAAATGTTTGCTAAGAAAATAATTGAAACTCGCATATACAATCCACTTGGAAATGAAAATGTTTAACCAAATGCATCCTAGGCAAACAATCGAATTAACAACAACTAAAGAAAATGCTTTTAATGAAGAGGATTTCCACAAACTATAAAACCATTAAAAAATTATTCCGATATTAGGTACATTTATGTACATTTTTTAGATGTCTCTAACCAGTTGCTCGCCAGTGTACGTAGGTAGGTCAGAGAAACATTTCTTTTACCAAAAAAAATTATTGATAATAATTGTTTTTACATCAAAATATTGTAAAGCAATATTTTTCAAGTACAATTTATTTAACCAACTAAAAAAAAGGAAATAGAAGGAACACGTCTAATATCAAAGGAAAGCAATAAATGGGGACTTGAGAGTAGAGTTTTTTTAGTTGTCTACAATCACGTAATATACAAGGACTTCTTAAGTTTAGAAGTTAGGCCATTTCTTTTATCATTTGACAACTTTGACAGATAAGGAATAAAGAAATTCAAATGAATTCACTTCAAATCTTGTTTGGAACTTGGGCGTCCTAAAGGTAAATAGAGTAAGTCTTAGGTAGGTCCAGGACATAAGGAACATGCAGATGCTGAGAGAGAAACTGCTAACTATCTCACTAGAAAGAGAGCAGAATTTCCTTTCACAATATTCAGACCCTTCCGTGGCGCATTACAATGAGGCAGGTGAAGTATAATGGCTAAAATAGAAAAGGCTCGCCAGTTTTAGTCGCCTTCCTGGACTAAGCCATGCGAAAAAGTTTATCAACTTCTCTTATAAAGACTCCAAACAAAGACATCAAATGTGGTAAGCAGAGATCAGGCTATTCACTGATCTAATGACTAGTAATTGTCTACTTTAGTTAATGTTTTTCAAAAAAGGACAAAACAAGAGGCTAGAACTGCAGATTTTACAACGAAGTGGTAGAATATGCAGAGCACGTGGCTTGCAAATACCCAGGAATTAGACTGTGTAAGGAATTCATATAACACTATCACACGTTTAGAAAACTGACCCTAATAAAAAAAGACGGTAGCGGCTTATCCCAAAGGATCTTTCTTTCAGGACCCAGTGCTTTGAGATACGATTGAAGACAGTACTGCAGTATGTACTTGCTTGAAGAAATCTAATGCATCTACAAGAATATCGAGTCATTCTTGGGCATATTAATGACTCGAATAAAAACAATTCTACATAATCCTCTGATTGTGAAGAAAAGTGCGAATTGATTGGAACAAAAGAAATGCTTATGAAATTCAACTAAGGACGAGAAATACCAGTGTTCGGACATTGTGATAAATGACGAAACTTGGATTTAACTGAGGTAGAAGATACATAGGTGAGAATTACAGCGCAATGATTATCTCATTATATGGAAGTACAAAGCCATGTTGCCACAATTCCATTGGAAGGTCATTGTATGAATTATTCTGAATGGTACACCACCATTTGTTTGCGAGAAGTTTTTTAAAAAGTGCATAGAAAAGACGAAAAGACCATATTCTTGCCCATCACGTCGCATCTCAGACTATCGAATTCCTGGCCGTTTCATGAGTAGAATTGGTGATTCATTCACTTCCTTTTATTTCCTTTTATGTGGGATAAAATGGACTGATTGATTTAATAGTTCTCAAGTGTCTACGAAAAGTCTTGTTTCCTAGTGAATTGGAATCCAAGCGGATGCAGAAGTGTGTAGAACATAAGTGCGAATATTTCGAAAAACAATAACAAAAAAAAAACATAAAAAAATTCTAAAACTTAAGTAGCGTTTGTTTGAAATATAAGATGAGAGTTAAAATTTTACAAAAATTTCGATTAAAAACTTATGCCGCAACATCCCAGGGTTATTTTTGTTATCAATTTATAATGAAGGCCAAAAGTAGATACTTCAGGTGAAAAATGATGGTGAACTTCTATGACAAAATATAGAAAATTGTGCAAATTCCATGAAAGGAATTTTTCACTTTTACATAAACGTGGATTGTAGTAAAAATAATTTTAAAATTGATTTACCCACATATACAAAAATATCTAGTCCTTCTGTTGAGTTTTATCATAGATGGCACAATAACTAGATATCGCATGGTATACCAGAGCGGAGTATGTATAAACAGATTGTGAAATGGGTAGTGCATTCCGGAATGGACCACAACATGGTTTAGAGCATGCCGAGAGCAAATGTTTCTTTAATTTTTGTATTCGTTTAATCGACCTCCTGAAAGCGGCAAATGAGAGAATATATGAATCACTCGACGTATCCATCATATCAAATGTTGCAAGCCATTTCGGAATGGACCACCCAGCCATATAAAATTTGTATACCTGCTCTGGTATTGCATAAATAAATAAATAAATAAATAAATAAATAAACCTACGTACCAGATGCGCAAAAAAACTGCAACTTGTGTCATCACCAAAATGTTTTTTAATTTCTCTTTGAATTTTTCGAAACTTGAGCTGTTAAATAAAATTTAAAATACGTAATAAATAATATAAAGGTGAAGTGTAGCTGGAAGGAAACTTTTTACTTTTATTTTTATGTGCGAAGAATTGCATTCGACCACCAGGGACATCTAGTGTCACACTGTACAATAAAATTTCCCTCAAAGTTGTATGTGCTGCGCGCGCACGCAAAAAAATTAAATATTGCTTGACAGAACAACAAAACTGAACAAAACTCGATAAAAGATAAGCCGTGCAACAGATTTTGTTTGCTTTCTTCCAAAAGGTCAAAAGTAGTAGAAGGCTTGCATTTTAGAATCGTTTTGGGTTTGGAAGTGTGCAAATTAGTTCTGTTTAGGTTTTGTACTATGTATATGCCTTTTATACTCTACGTGTATCGTTTGTGATTACTATATTATATGTATTCTTCTAGCTAATCTCTATAATATTCATTATATTACTACAAACGAACGAAAATTGTAAAAAAGTACTCAGTATTTTTTAGTAGTACTTTTACTTACACTGAAGTACTCAAGCCTTCGGTACTTGTACTTAAGTACTTTTTCTTTGGTATTTTCCCAGTTCTGTTATTAATAGAATTTAACTTTTTGCCACTTTTAGAAAACTTGGGACACAGCATTAAAAAATATGCACATATTTTTGCCAAAATCACCAACTTCGTACCATGGCGTTATTAAGATATTAAAAAAAAAACAATTGATTTCTTATAAATTTTCAGTTGCCGAGACCACCAGATGGCGCTTGCTCAAAAAAATTATCTATATATTTAGAGTAATTATATTGTAGAGAATTTTTATGTATAGGTTGTTGTTGAGAGAACCTTGAAAACCTTTATCGGAAGTTCACCCAAGAGAGCAGTAACGGGCAGAATAGTGTTAATTAAATTACATCGAAAACCTAGCTTTAATAAAAAAAAAAACTTTAAAAATAACAGTATTACTAAAATCACATAAAATATAATTATAAAATTTAAAAAGAATAATTCAAACCCTTTTCGTTTACAAAAACAACGTGCACATCAAATGCATATTTACATAACAAAGTAAGTATGTTACCTATGCATTCCACCTACCTTCGACATGATGGCACAGTTATACATATATATATATATACATAATGTATATGTACAGATTACATTCATATGTATAATACATGTAAATAAAATAGAACATCATCCACTTCATTCATCACTTTTTCAATCACAGTTAGCATAAAAGCTTTGTATGCACACCTCATTAGGTGATCTATAGGCGCCTTTTATATGCGACAACACAACAGTTGAAAGCAGGTTCAACGCACTTTTGAATGAGAACATCACTGAATGAAGTTGTTTATACTCCTTCAAGGGACATTCACTTAGAATACTTTTGAATGTGTAATTCCCCAACTCTGGGAATACTGAACAGTGGGAGAAAAAAATAAGAAGGAAGGAATCTGAAAACTTGAGTTAATCAAGTTAAGGCTATGTTCAGTTCAATGTGACAATTATGATTATTTATTGAAAATTTTGGTTTAATACCTATAAAAACAAACTATCTTAGAATAATTTGAAAAATATCGTAAAAATATCGTATAAATATCGTATACGATAAAATAAAGTCGATATTCTATTAAAAAATACTGAATTTCATAAAAAGATATGCACAGTCAGTCAGATACACAGTTTACATGAATTCAGACTTTTGTGTTATCGTAAATCAAGTAAAAATCAACAATAAGTGATGAATTTTACAAAAGGCAATGAGTCTGCCTGATATAATACTTAATAATCCATAAATTGTTTAAAAAAAAAAAAAACAAAAAAACAAAATTATATTTCTTACCAACTGAGCAGTGGACGTGGATATAGTAGACATTGTTGTCGCCGTCATTCCATCATGATGTAAATGGTTGTGGTTTCCATTTTTTTCCATTACAACATTTCCAAGTCCACAGTTCTGTTCAAGGATACGTTGTCTAGTTGCCAGCCGATCCAAGCTAGCAAGACGATATGAGCCACCGATTCCCTCCTTCAAACAAAGAACAGAGAAAAATGTTTTTTTTTTCGTGTAATAAACCACAACTGAAGACTATAAAAGGAGCTGTGTCAGTTCTGAACTTTTTCGTTTTTTTTATTATTATTATTTTTTTTTGTCTTGCGATTTACGATTTAGATTTTTTTTTATTATTTTGTTCAAAATTCTTGACGCACACAGAATAATATAAAGCCCTTGAAGCAATGACAGTCATTTAAAGCGAACCCTTTTCCTTATTTTCATGGTTGATTCCAAACTCTCTGTGTGTTATTTTTGTGACAAAAGTTGTTACATATTTTGAAATATGATTTTACGATAATTACAGGTCTTTTTTCGACTTCCTTTTAAGGTTTTTAAGTATAGTATAAATATATATATGTATATGTACATAGGTAATAAGATTTGTTAGTTTGCTGCAGGAACTGTTATTTAAGAGAAAATACACTTTAAGGTGCGTTGACCTTCGAGAGCCGCAAGGATCTCATTCATGAAGTTGTGAAAAGTACCATGAGTGATACATCGCTTCTGGGTTTTCTAAATACTATAACTCATAGAAAAATCAATAAAAAGGACGTTAAAAGCTAATACTCTATTTTTATGTATTCTAATCCGTTTTATTCTTAACATCATAATGGGTGTAGTATATAATGCTCGTTTAGCTAACTGATATTTTTCAGTTTCAATTCAGCAATCCACTTGTATTAACAAATTTATATAAAAACCTTTGTAGGTATTAGCAAACATTTCGTTAATTTTGGTATTTGTAAAACAAGCCATGTCGTATTATTATAAAATAATATTTATAGTTATTTTTTTACACCCTACATGAGAATGGATATGATAGCGATGACACGATATCACAGAATATATTGACTGCTTAGATGACATTATCGTAGTGATTCAGAGTGAAAGTGATAATGGCTCCGACGAAAGGGTGTGTATTGTAATAGACACCTTCTTTTCCAAAAATAGTCGGAATCAGGGACCGAACCAGTTATGAATTTTTACGGACAAAGCTTACTTTACTTGATTTCTGGCCGATAATAGTTTTGAAGCTAGTAAAGCAAGCGCGAGAGGTTTAAGGCAGAAACACATTTAAGCAGGCCTTAGGCTTGGCCTCTCTCAGGTTACTTCGCAGCTCGCCTGAAGACTTGCCTCAGATAATTGAAAACAAAATGAAACTACCGGGCGGTGAGCGTATACTAATAGAGAAATATCTTGGACAGCTGTTCAATTCACCCTTATTCGCCAGTGCGTAAAAAACAACAGTGAACCACACTACACTTATTCACCAGTGTGTAAAAAAAATGGAAAAAATTTATACATATACCATTGGAAAGGTCCAACGATTGTCTATTCACCAAATTTTAAATAATCATCATAGGGTGTAACGTTGAAGTACTTTTTAAGGTACTTTTTTACAATCTGCCAATGTAGTAAAATCAAGGAAACCAATAGGTATTCCTGAAGATTTCTGAACTCACAACAAGAAAGATTACCCTATTCAAGAGCCATACATGTAAGAGAAACCGAAATGGAAGCATTTTTGGTGGTATTGATGAAAATGGGCATCACTCGAGAATTTTTTGAATTTTCCATTCTAGCGAGTATAAAATTTGATTCAGATTCAGATTTTACTATATACTTCGCGGAAAATCCTAGATATAGAATCATTAGTTGGTACTAAATATCATTCCTCAATTGCTCAGTATATTCCAAATAATAAAAAAGAAGCTATGCACCTCATTTTCTAAATACTGACTAGATTTTATTATTACTGTGGAGAAACATACGGAAAAAAAATTCAGTCTTGGTTACTTGTTACTGTTAAGAGTAGGGGCGACTAGGCATCCCTTAGAGTATTTAGGCAAAATCGAGCCTTTTAACTAGCTCAATTTTTGCTTTTGGGGTTAGATTGCAGACATTATCCTGAGAGACAAGTATTCCTCCAGTGATTTGCAGCCTTAGACCTGCAAGTGCTGGGCACTCACATATAACATGCATCGAGGTTTTATCTTCCTCTTCGCACAGTCGATACAGTTCACTGGCGGACTTGCCTATCTTCTTCAGGAAGTGACGGAAGGGGTCATGACCAATGACTACGTTAGCAAATAGTCTGAGCGACTGTCTGCTAAGTCCAATAAGTTGGCGCACCTGGAGATGAGAGAGGTTGAAGAATTTCTTCGCCTGCCTCATACCAGGTGCGCGAAAGAATATCCAGTTGCCTGTTTTCCTACTTAAGCAGTTCTCCCCTAAAGTGGCTTTTTGGTAGGGCAAATGTCAGGTAGGGACCAGTATACGGACATTCAGCTCTGGTTTTAGCCAGTTCGTCCGCTTTTTCATTACAGTCCACTCCTTCATGTCCAGGGACACAAACCAAGGTTACTTAGTTATCCCCTAGGCAGTAATTGGAGTTTCGAGTAGCAGCTCCGGACTATTTCCGACTCAAAGGCTTGAGAGGAAAAAGCTAGGTGCGCAGCTTGGCTGTCTGAACAAATGTAGATGTTGGAGTTCTTACAGCCCTTATTTAGGCTTTCCTGAACTCCAACCTCTATAGCATAAATTTCCCCTTGAAAAATGGGTTAATTAGTGGTAACTACTTAAATTAAGGTAGTACGTATTCAGAATAAATATATACTCTGTTTCGAAGTTATAAACAAATTTTTACATTTTATTTAAGTATGGACATAAACAATTCCTAGAATCGTATTACGTACAGTAGAAAAGGACAAGCGACATCTATAAAGTACGGACAAAAACAACTTTTGGTTCGGAGAATCGATGTTTCTCGAATGGAATCTTCGTAAACAATTTGTAGAGTACAAATACAACGCTTGTTACTGCAGGCAGTGAGTCTTGTCTCAATAGTGAAGTGAACGTAACGTACGATAATTTGAAGATCAGTAATTGTTTGTCAATTTTATAAAAGTAAACAGTAAGAGTGTAATAAAAAAAACTTGTGAAACTCGGAACAGTATTTTCAAACGCTGGGCGTATTCTGCTTCTTGCTATTCTGCGTTAATTGGTATGGATCATGGATGGAATCGACCAAGCTCATCTGATATTTGATCCTTGTATTCGATGTTTTAGAACCAATCAAAGAGGAATTTAATAATAACTCATGGATAACCCTACCCTAAGGAAAGAATGTCTTTAGCAAATACGAGAGAAAGTAGTAACAAATTGTTATAGGGCTGTTTGATAAGTCAGTGCCTATGATGATAGATACAGCTTGAATCGCAGGAGTAATTTTATTTTTGGCATTTACAATCATATTTAAATATACACACAGTTTAAAGCAGATCTATCAAATGGAAAACTTTTAACTGCGTTCGAAAGTGGATACAATTATGTTTTTTGTTATATAGCGGAGAGAAGTGAATTCCGCGTGGAAAAACTATACCTAATGCATAAGTAATAAATTATTAATGCTATGCCACTGATAAAAGAATAACCCAAAAATTGCCCGTCCTCGTTTAGGTAATTAATTAAGCAAAACGAAAAATCAAATTTAAAATGTTTTAATAAAAATTTATTTAAAAAATAAATAAATAAAAAAAAAACACAAAATTTCCAAATCATTGCTCTATCTTTGCCTAAAGCGTGCCTATAGAGAGTACATCAATTTAAGTTAATTAACAGACCCACGTTCCACTAAAATTTCCTCATTAACTCAATCTAAATAGTCACATCCGAATTATTGCTGCATTTTCTATAATTCCATAGAATGAAATCATTGTTTAATTAGCCTCAAATTGATTAACCCTTTTAACATAATTAAGTTGCCCCAGCGACGATAATGTGGTAATAGCTGCGGGCAATCAGATTATTTGTCTCAGATTAAATTTTTATTATGTATGCTCTGATTATTTTAACAATATGTCGCTAATTAAATAAATCAAATTGAAATACTTACATATTTATGAAAATATTGTGAATTGGAAATTGCTGACCACAGTTTACATATTTAAATAAATATTAGGTTCAATAAAGAAGTAACATGATATTGACGAAAATGGAAAAAAAATCCATCCCCTCGCCCATATTTTTCATTTTATCTCAAATATTTCACTTCATATTTATTCTGGGAAAATAAAATATTTGCTGTCGGGGATTTTTCTCATCACAGTGCTAAGTAAACGTTCTTAAGGCGAGTAAACAAAATGTGTGATGAGTTCTCTCAATTTTATGGCCGGAAAAGTTTTGATTTATGTGTACCTGCCTATCTACATATACCTAACCTTCCATGGCATTCCCATATGAAACTTAAAAATTTCACCAGATCCCTTAATCTTTTTTCACTTCGTAAACAAAAAAAAAAGGGAAATGACGGAAGTGCCTGTCGGAAACGCATTATCAAAGCCCTAATTTGAAAAGCAATTAATTCCCTTTAGAACATAATCGGTGATGTGCAAAAGCTTTGTCAAAAGGGAACAAATTAATTTGAAGTATGAAAAATTGTAAAAAAAATTGTTTAAGGACTTCTGTTTTCTTGCTTTTGTTTAAAAAGACCTGAAGTCTTCAATTTTCTGTAGAACTAGGAATGTTTAATTAGTTTATGTTTGTAATTATTTTCCTGCAAAACTCGAAAATATTAGAAATATGAAATTAATTTAAAAGCCATGGGCGTGTAGACAGTGTGCTTCGGCGCGTATTCTTTGCTTGAACAGATAAAATTCTTATGAAAAATTTCTTAAGAAGTGTGTTTGTTGGTTAAGGGCCGGAGGAGAAGAAACATGACAACTCCAAAAATAGTATTTTTCTGTAAAGTTCGCATTTATGTATAAGTCAATTCGTCATATTTGTATTTGATCTTCCAGCACAGTTATAAACTTGGTATTAAAGTGATAGTTTTATGTCTAATTGGCCCTAAACGTAAAAAAAAAAAATATAATATCATATTTTATGGGTAAGTACCAACCTGGGAAGCCAATAAGTAGCTCATTCAGTGAACCATTTAGAATATTTACTGCTTTTGAAAATGATTGAGCACTCATTCATTTATTGCTGAATATTGCGCTCTTATAAACTCTGCTTCCCAGATTATGACTCTAAGTGTCGTCTTCATACCCATACTTTCTTGAGCTCAGAAGAAATTGTAGAACTGAATACTAAACCGATACAAATTATCACAAGATAGGTTAGGTGAGGTTAGAGCTATCGAAATATCTACGATCAGCTACACTTAGACCATCGATGACCTATTATGATGCCACCTCATCGGGACCCTACCGAGCAGAGTTTGTGTCTTTCTAGGACATACTTATATTAGTCCATTGCATCTATTCGTTGATTCTAGGGGCCTAACTGTGGATTCTTCCGCTAAGCATATATTCATAGCTGAACTCTTCCTGCTTAGCGCATCAGCTGCCTCATTCTCTGATTCATTACTGTGGCCAGCAAAGAATAACTCTGCGATTAGCACCAAGCCTTCCAAGTTCATTGCGACAACGCTAGACTAGAAGTGATCTAATGCTGTTCGAATCCAGACCTTTGATTGCACCCTGGTTGTCAATACAAATCCTATGATGTCTCGATCACTAGGGTACATTGTAAGTTATTTCTAGCAGACTTACTGCAATATTTATAGCTATAGTCTTCGCTGGGAAGACGCTACAGCATTCTAGTAGGTGATACGATTCTGGTATTTGAAGGGATGATGAATATACCCATACTCTCGCTCCAACATCCATTTTCGTATTATTCACATAAGATATATTATAAATCAATTGCATATAAATAGATTTGCCAAGAAAGATTACCAATTAACATCTGAATTCTATACATACATTAAAATTTGGGAAGAATCTGTTCTAATCCATTCACAGCTCCATGAGCAACCTTCACACATTTCCTGTACAACATGAATATTTCTAGTGCATGAATACCCAATTTGTAGGTCGGATGTTACTATAAATTATAGCTTTTCATATAAACTATGTATGTTAATGGCGCGACCAGCCCAATACTCCTCTCTTCATAGGAGTTTTGGCGGTCTCCATACAATGAGTTCTATAAGTCACCGTCCACCTTGTACTTTTCAAGATACAAGGTATTTTGTGAAAGACTAGCCAATTTTCTTAATCATCCTGTAAGTCCGAAACGGTTGAGATGCCGCACCCCTTTGCCATAAATTTTTTGTTTGACTAGATGATACCTCACATCAGACTTACAAAAAAAGAACTTATACAAAAAATGTAGAGAAATTAGGCTTGCTTCTTCAAATTTGTATTAGCCCTTTTGATCGTAGGATCAACCGTTGAGGAATTATTTTGAAAAAAAAAAAAAAAAAAAATTTGTACTTTGTCGGGGCCCGGAATTAAGGAACATATACAGTGTGTCCCAGACTAATAGGTCAATATCTTACCAAATGATTCCTCTCGTCCAGACAAGTGAAAAATTGTACGGCAGGGGGGGGGGGCAAAATGTCACCCTGTCGAGTTACAGGGTGATTAGTGAAATATTTTCCTTTTTCATTAAACATCCTATATCTTTAAAAGTACAACCTGTATGGTCTATTTTAAGACGGCATGTATGCAGAGCTTCATGGCCTTTCTAACGACTGCTCAACCACTTTCGTACCCCTCCCCACTTCAGAATTATAACGCTTCAAATTCGGTTTTTTTTTTCTTAAATACCCCTACTAAGGTACACCTTTTTTTACAAAATTTCGAAAGCCCAGAGTCTCTTCTTTAATTTAACCTACAACACCCTATGTACTAACTGTAGCCGTTAAAAAGTTATTAGATCTTATATAGATATTTTTATAAAAGGACGCGTTTTCAGTCACTAAGGGAACAAATTATCTGTATCCTGAATAGGTTAAGAGCTAATAACTCCTTAACCGTCAGAGATACAACATAAGTGTACTAGGTTAAATTAAAGAGAAAATTTGAAGCGTCATAACTCTGGAAGTGAGCGGGATACGGGGAAGTTGTGTCATTGGAAGGGCCATGAAGTTCTGCATACAATGCCGTCTTAATATAGACCATAAAGGGTGTACTTTTGAAGATATAGAGTGTTTAAAAAGTTAAATATTTTACTAATCACCTTGTAACTCGACAGGGTGACTTAGCCGTTTTACAGTTATTACGTTCTCTCGTAAAAAGTACTCCCTTTTCTTTAACTAATAAATTAGTAGAAGAACATTATTTATCGCATTGAAGCAGTTTAACTTCGTTTCGTTCACTTCTATCTTCGCGGTCTATACCCTAGTATGATCCCGTTTGCTCTGCCACCTTATCTCGAAAGATTTAAATTAATTTCTCTTGACACACTCGATAACAGATGTACTATCTCCAAAATTGTTTTCAATTTTGATATCCTTGTCTGAACATTTGATGATATAAAGCAAAAGCAAGTATATAGATACGTAGGCCTATTTTTTTTTCATAATTTTATCGTAAATTAAAAATTTAAAACAAAAATCTTAACACCTTTTAATTTATTTTTTGATTATAGAAAAATAAAACTTGTTTTCGGTCCCTGAAAATAGTGTGTTAACTGCATTTTGGTTATTGTTGCTTTTGCTCTAAATAATTTGTATTTATTGACAGAAGCATTTCACAGCTGTTTTGCACTAAATTTGCAATATCATGTATATTCCAAAATTAAATCCGACGGTCGTATTATGTGGGAATATACATATATATAGCAAACAGGAATGGTGAGAAGGCAAATTTAGGTTAATAATTTCTGGTTGTGTCTATGTTTTTGTGATTAAGAGTTCACCACATATTTATTCCAATTGTGAGCACTTTCTACAATTTTTTCAGACGGAAATCGTCGCTCATTGGCGAAGTACACAGCAACTCAGCCACTCATTTAAAAAAAAAAAGTGTTTTACGATGACCACGATTACGGGCATTCTGCTTATCGGAAACAAAAAAAATATAAATCTGTGAAGTATAAACTAGCCTGTGAACTAAGTATATTAAAAAATATTGAAAGGTAAATTTTTGGCATCTTGTTGAAATCTTTTTTCGTAAATTTTACTGTTTTTTCACGACTTTCTCAACATGAAAAAAAAAACGGGTTGATGAATCAAAATTATCCTAGTTTGCTAGATGCCTATATGAGTACTGAATAAGTCATTCAAATTTTAAAGGAATTCGTTCGATAAATTTCGAGATATCGTGGTCACCAGGAGGGTGATTCTGATCTTTTGTCGTACTTGAATGTCAAAATAATCGACTAAATGAAATGAACTTTTCTACTGATTTTTTCGTGTTTTTATTCAGTTCAGCAAGACTTGCATGACGTAGAATGAACTGAAAATGACACTTCACATTACAAATTCAAAATAATGTTTCGAATTTAAGCACTTGTAATGCTCTAATTAGGTGTAGAACTTCCATTTACCAGTGTAAAAATTTTGTCACAACCTCTGGGAGCAGTTGACTAATTTGTCGTATATTTAGTCGTATTTTTTTACGTTTGTTCATCGAAAATTCATTATAGTTCAGTTTGTGATAGATAATAGTGAAGACACAAAATGAACTGTGCTGAAAAAAAAAGCAAACATGACTAAATAGAACGACAAAAGATCAGAATTACCCTCCAGTTTGAAAAATACAGTTTCGAGAAAAACGCGTTTAAGGGTCTAATACGATTATCACCAATAAAATTCGAACGCTCAGTCAAGACTAAGCTAACCGTTATATTCTAAACAGGAAATGAGTTTAGAGAACATCACGACTTCTCTATTGTGTATTTGTATTAAAAGGGCTCAGGTAAGGAAACTGAAAGAGAAGGGATCCGATGCTCGAGCACGCGCTGCAAACACCTGCCTGTTAAACGCTGTAACTTCCGAACGACTCCGAATATCGAAAAATTACTTTACCCACATATTATGCAATTTATGCAAAAAAAAAAAAAAAAAAATTGAATCAGTCACACGGGATGACCCCCTTAGCAAGAAAACTTATTTTTGTTAATTTCATTAAAAAATTATACCCTAACAACTTAAGTATCACAATTTGAAACTTCTCCTTCACAGAAAAAACATTTAAACGCTATTCTTCCCCTTAAATCGCTTCACTAACCGAAACAACATTTGACAATGAAGCTGTAGTTTGATAATAGAGCTCTCGTAGTATCCCACTTCATCCGATATATAAGGCCCTTCTATGGAAAAATTACGTACATGAATTATACATGCACCTGTACCATTTTTTCTTATTTCCTATTATATTCTACTAAGTTGGACACTATATATGTACATATTATACCATCGCTACGACATGGGTTTTTAACGGTATGTCCAATCTTGGTAGCTGGCGTATCAGTGGAGGCGGGTGTCTTGTCATCACTGGCCTCCTGAAAGCCAGCTACGATGCCTTGCAGGACTATAGAGCAGCTCACTTCTGAGAAACTGAGAACAGCCGTCGACGTCACGACCCACCTAATAACGGGGATCCAACGTCCGGGAAGTAAGTCGTTTAGAGGGTCAACACCTGTTCCTAAAAGTTATAGACAACCCCAGTCTACTTACTGTAAGACTAGGATTATCAGAGAGTTAATACTGCAGGTCTAGATTGTCCCTATAACAACCTGAATGTGTATTCGGATCTGGTTGAATCCAAATGTTCTTGAAACTTGGGTTTTTGTATTCAGAGCACCGAATGAGCTGCGTTCGACAGTACCAGACTACCCCTGGTGACAGTTTGGGGGGCGTAACACATCCAGTCACGAATGTACTCTCTTGAGGCCGTGACCTGTGGAGTTGTTACACAAGTGCATGTTACTACTAGGATAGTGCAGATTAGCTAAGTCGACCCTATGTTGGCGAAGCCAAATCGGAAATGATAATATCAGAGTTGAAATGCAAAGTTCTACCTGTAGATAATTCTGATCAATGACGAAGACAATCGCTGCTATAGTAGCGCCCGACTCTGATTGGGAAGGTAACCTAAATAAATATGCAGGAGCTCTGAAAGTAATTACATATATAGTATATATATATATTTTTTTTTTTTTTTCTAAAATAAAAATACGTCAATGCTTCAGTCTTCTTTTGAATTTATTGTTTGAAGAGGAATCTCTATGCCATTTGATTGTTGTTATTTTCTACATAAAAACCAATTATTATACAATGGAGATGAAACGTAAGAGGACTGCAATAGTCTATGGTTGACAAAATAACAAAACAATTTAATTTTTTGTCCAAAACATTAAAATTATGACCTACTCATATAAACTTTTTCAATTCTTAACGTGGCCTTCGAACTGGGTTTACGAAAACTCTACAAAAGTCAAGGGTGCCCAAGGCCGTTCCCGATCCGCCAGCTTCGACAGATATATTTTTCTCTTAAAATACACATAACTATATGAAATTTGATTAGCAGTAACTAGGCATAACACTATTGTGGTTGATCAGTTTAACATTACTGAAAAAAAAATATTGACCAATTTTAAGTTTAGGTTACCCCTATCCCGACCTTACCTTCCTAAACACCTAAACTGAACTAGGGCCTATATTAGACAAAAAATACCTTTACACCTTGCATTTCCAGAAATATGTCATACTAGCTTGAAAACTGTTTTTTCATGGAATAAGCCAACGAAATCAACAACAGATCAGACAAATGTCCAATATCCCATAAAATCGACAAGAAGAAGACTTGGATTATATATAACAAAAGCTTTAAACTAAAACATTTTAAAATCGGTTTTATCACGTCTAAATGTTTAACTTATACTTTAACAAAAGTTTTGTGTTAAACTAAAAAATAATTAGGTATTCTACATAATGAAAAAAAAAACACAAAAACATCTTAATGTGATGAGAAAATTTAACAAAATCGAAAAATTAAAAACGGAAGGTCGCTAAATGACGGTCATTGCATTCAATGGAGGGTTGGGTAAAATTTTAGCAAGCAATGAATTTCGATGATGTAAAACCATAAAAAAAAAAACAAAGAACAAAACACTAAAATATTTAAAATAGTCTTGTACTTAAAGTACAGTTAAAAAATATGATTATAAAACTATATACCTTTTCCCTTTCGGCACGATCAATTTTTGCAAAATCATTCCGGTCTCGATCGATTTTACCAAAACTCGATGAATATTTTGGAAGAGTTGGAGGCGGTATGGGACGAGCTGCTATCGCGGGTTTTTCACTTTGACCTGTATGAGATTTATTCACACTATGAATTCCAGCTGTTATGGTACCGGCACCACTGCCACCACCACCACCTACACTACTAAGATTAATATTTGTTGAATTTATAAAATTTGTTTTATATGAACCGGGCGAAGAGAGAACTGGTTTAGTCGGTGGAAGTGGTGGAGGACCACCAATACTGCCTCCTACAGATCCTCCGGATGTTGGTGTTGCGGCATTTTGTGTTGCTGATGCCGGTGTAGTCATTTTGACATAATTTTCTTGTAATTTTTTTTCCTTTGTATTAGTGTTTTTTTGCACTATTTTCACTTATTTATATATTTTTAATTTTAATTTTTTTTCTTTTTCACTTTTGAATCATTTCAATTTTGTTAAACACTGTAAACACTGCGAATTCGCATTGAGCTCTACAGCAACACACAATTATCTACTGGCAACTGAAAGAATTCATATTTCATATATTTTTTTTTTTTTATTAAATTATTAAAGAATCATGGCCATGTCACAGTATTCGGAATGGAGATTCTTGTGCCGAGACCGCTTAATCAAAGCTTACAAACATCAGAGAGGTTTTGAAGAATGTCGAAGTCGTGGTACACTTAATGTTTGTATAATCTACATGCATACATACATGCATACATACATACACACATACATAGTCATTGTTAACTCAATCCCGGCAATCCAAAAATCAGGCTAATGGGATTATGTAATTTGATGAATTAGTGAATAGATAATGGATGTCCCACCCCCCGGCTACTCCAATTTCCAGTGTTCCAGAAAGAGAGTTACCATCACTTCATTACTTAGTAGCCATATATGCATTTCCTCATCCGCTTTCGGGATTAACTGTGAGAGTATTTCCGATGCACTCAATTAATTGTGGTCTCATAAAATAACAGAAAACAAGGTATGGCGAGGCGAGACGAGACGATACGATACGACGGACGACAACGCAACGAGATGGGTAAAGAGAAACATACACGTCTACTCGACCATATAATTAGTAATTGAACTCTAATTTGATGGGCTGTGTTGGTCGCGAGTGACAGGAGAATTACTGCTGCATCGACAGAATTTCTTGCTTCGAGGTCAAATCCATTTCAAGTAATAATAACAATGTTAAGCGCGCGTTAATAGAACGAAGCGATGTATGGAAGGAATGGAGAGCAGAGCAACAAAAAACAAACAAAAAATTACAAAAGGAAAAATAAGTTAACTGGCGACAGCCCGTAAATGGAGTACCAGTAAGTTTCTGTAGAATTTTAAGTTAAGAAATGATTTTTTTTTAATACCCGTAAAAAGTTCGCAAAAAGTTGATGACCTCTATCCGTTGGCAATTTAGCCTGTCCGGCTTGTATAAGATTTTTTTTTTATGAGACTTGATCAGCAACGAGATATTCGTGTATGAAAAATCCTAGTTTAGACTTATCAGAGTCTGCCCTTTTATATGGTTTTCATCTTGCATATGTGTAGATGAATTTTGTTTGTTCAACTAACAGAAAAATATTTACATAGCAATCAAAAAATATTTTCAAATATTCTGTACATGTCCTATCCAGTTTGGAGTACAATTTTAAAAGGATGACGAATGAACTTAACATTTTAGTTCGTAAGGTACTGTCATACTGCATTTTATACAAGATTTTTAGTACAATTGTGTAAACAGATCACACATGTAGGTATGTACACGAAATTTCATATACACCTATGTAAGTAGGATTGATAGTTCTAGTTAAACGAATCTCAGTGAGTCACATTTTGGTCTCAGAAATTAAACTATCGACAAAACTGGCTTTTCCGCCAGACGTTTTTAGTATGGTTAAAAGATCAATATATCCGGGTAGAAATTGCAAGTAAGTATGCACAGATATGTAGTGGATAGCTTTCAACCAATCAAAGGACTAGCAACATAAAATAATATTGCCCACAGAACTTTTAAATATGTGTGGATCCAGTTTGCCTAACTTTCTACACCACGTTCCCTAAAAAATTTGTGCGGCAAACTAATGAAGTTAGATATTTGGATCAACAAAGTGGGCTCGCACCTTTTAGAATTCTATATTTCCGTTTATTAGCCTGTAATGGCTGATTTACATTACTCAAACATTGCTAGAAAACAGAGTAAGTAGTTTCCCCTTATCTGAAAATACTTTAGAACGATAAGGACAAAAGATAATCCAGCAAAATTTTACTGAGTTAAATGTCAAATTCCCCGACGAAGGGGAAATTTTTACTGCCATAATTAGCCATAAAAAGTTCTAGCCAGAAGTATATTTTATGCCAGTAAATTTTTATGGCAGCAAACTCATACATATAACTACAAGCGGGTACGAATATAATTGTTTACACGCATACAAATTAAAAATATTTGAAAAAAGTCACAGCACATCAGCTGGAATGTGTCAAAGTTTATTAAAAATTTTTAAAAAAATTTTTTTTGCAATTTTTTTAAGAAATATTTTATAAAGTTATTATAAATTTTTTTAAAAAAATTTTAAATATGGAATGTGTCAAAATTTTTAAGGGAATATTTTGTATTCTCTATTGTATTGTGTATTTGTATTGTTCTTGAAAATAGTGCCTTTTTTTTATCCGACTTTGAACTTCAGCATAAACATCCAACTAATTTATTCAATTGACAAATTGATGAAATGCCACAAGTGACACTTCGCTATAAAAGAGTGGGAAATAATGCTTTGACAGTCGATCACCTCTTCCTTTTTTTCTAACAGTGCAAAGTAATAAGAACCTCTCACTCACTTTCTCAGTAAAATCGCATGTTCGAGTAATGTAAATCAGCCATAATACAGCGGATTATGAATCTTTTAGTATGCTTTAGTAAAGGTTGGTTGTTCTTCAAATTTTGAAACTAGGCTTTGGAAACGTTCAGCACCTCAGGAACCTCAATGCACGCATAAAAAAACTTTAATAATAACTGGCACTGGGTTACAAAATTTCGCAAGATATGCTGATAAATACTACTGCAATAGAACAAAGGGAGAGTGAGTGCCCTAACGTCGGTCACTGATCCGAGACTAACTCAGACTCACTGAACTATATCCGATCTTTAATTCTGTTCCAGTCCAGAATTTTAATTGCATCTCTCTGGCCCAGACAGTCTGGTATGCGGTAACATTGTCCAACTTCCACCCTGAACATCCATTTTTGATATGTGCAGATACATTTATATCCGAGTCATTTGGCAGGCGATTATACTTCCACTCCACTCCTATCTACTGGGGATATACTAGTTGACAAGCCTCTCTTAAAGTCAAGTCATGGCACAGTATAATGTGAGACACCCAAAATATTCTGTTGTGAGTGTATTGTCTGTGATTACCCCGTAGGTCACAAAGGATAAAAGAGAGAGCATTAAACATGATGTCCGCTGTGAAATATCATCGATATCAACCAACGATGAAATTATAGTCAAACTTCAAGAAATTGTGGAACGAACGATATCGGAGAATGTGTATTAAAGAAAAACCTGCGGCTGCTGAGATTTCATTTGGACTAGTTCAGGCAACTCTCACCTAAGTCTGTCAAAGTCTTCTCTGCTTTGGATACCACAAGCGCTGCGCCCAAAATATAGCGAACGGATGCGGCATTTGGAATATGATCCAAGAAAATTATTACGACTCAGAAAGTAAAACTTAGACCAAGAAAAAAAAAATTTTGAAACCAAAAAAATTAAAAGCTGAAAGGTCGACCGTCGAAATGAAGGCAAAGGTTTTCCGTTCTGGGATTGGAAAGGATTGATCCGGGATGATTTTTTGGAACGGAAAAGAAAACAATCGCTGTATTATGCTAAAGTATTGACAAATCCAAGGCGGCTTTGAAAAAAAAAAGGTCCGAAAAACTTTACCAACGGATTTCATTCCCTTACCTGACAATGCACAAGGACGAGAAATTTCGCTGGGAAATCTTTTTAATTCTCCCACCCTATATGGCCCCGTATGTTTGTTTTTATTTCCTAAATTAAAGGAACATTTAAAGGGCAACAACCACTGGAGCTCGTTAAGAGAAGACAGGAACGCTGTGCGGAAATTATTCAAGAAAAGAAAATATTATTATTTTCTACATAGAAAATTTTAAAAGATGGCCACATCACATTTCATAAGTGTTTCGATGTAGAAAAAAAGAATTTAAAAAGTTACAGATGTTACTCGAGGGAAGTATGGAAAGAACGCCTTCAATGAGGTGGGTGAATAATGCGGATCTCCAGATACTAGAGATTGCTAATTGATGAGTATGTGCTCGAAACAGACTTAAGGCCACTAAGACTCCATGTGGGCTGTTATAACCCGATATGACTTAATCCACCTACTAGGTCTACCTCAAAATCCCGATAATGTTTTCAATGGTAGGAAATGAGGGTTTTCCAAATTTAACCCCTTGATATATTCGTAAAGTGTGTTACCATAACACACTAACACCAAAGGTAATCAACCGATAAAACACAAATCTCCAATTCATCTCTTAACCCCAATCTTTCAGGTTTTATTCTTTTTCCCACATACCTACTTTAGTGTGTGCTAAATAATTGTTCCTTCCTTGTTGAGAACTTGATGATCATAACACACACGTACACACGAACATGAAGTGTGCGATGTCAGAACAAACTTATTTTTGTCTTAAATCTACTTTTGTTCTAAATTTCACCGCATAGTCTGAACGAATCCTCCCTCCTATCCAAAAATTACTTCCCTTTCTCTCTTTCTCTTTGAGCATTTTAATATGTTACGAGATTCATAATTTTACGATTATTTCACAGGACTAAACAAAAGGATTTCTCCCCCCCCCCCCCACCCTCCACCCATCCCCGGCCATTCATTTCCATGAGAAATTTAAAATAAAAGAAAAAAATTACTCCAAGTGCCGCAGAGGGATGGATGGCTGCTTGGAGCGGAACACTTGACTCATTAAAAATCAAAAGTTGTTGGCAGCATGTGGCTTGTTTTATATATATGTATAGCAGAACCAGGCTCAATTCATATGTGTCATCAGAGAGACAAGTTGAATAGAACAACTTTTTGTGTTAAGCTTGGGGGTAGTCGCAATCCTTCGTCCTTGTGATATATATAGGTGGTATTCTCCATTTAAGCTCAAGCAAAACTGTAAATATGAAGCGATAGAGTCGTAGTATTAAATGCGAAAAAGGATTTCACAAAATCCAGTTACTATTTATAACTTTTTGTTAGTCTTTTATGTGAAATTACTTGCCATACAAATTTTGCCTATATAGTACATCATGAAAGGTGCATGGAAGATGTAAAGAAAATGTGAGTAGTTTCAGCTATAGGATATTCACTTTTGTAACTCTTCTTTTGCATTATAGAAAGAGAAAGCGAGAGAGAGAGAGAAAGAGAACGTAGATAACTATGTACAAAGTGATTTTATATCAAGTACATTCATCGATTTTTCCTCCCATATATTTTGCCATCAATAACAGTCGGTTGGCCCTTAACGGTAATGTATATAGAATAAAGCCACACACTAGTAAGTGACTTTATCATTTAATCTTCCAAGAGTTTTATACTATAAATTTCCAGGCTTCGTTTAACCGCAATGCAAGTCGGTATACTTATCGGCTGACTTCAATTACCCTTGAAGAATATTATCTTCAGCTTCCGGATTGTTTTAATCGTTGGAACAGGCTCATTCAATAAAAAGCGATCAAGACGCTCTGCATGTAAGTATACAGACAGGTCCATGTCTGGGGAGTCGAGTCGTTTTACTCTATGTGATAGCATTTCACTTGAAATCATTTAGTTAGAATGGTTCAAGCGCTCGAGGGGTTCAGGCTATAAAAAGAACATAAAACATGTTAGCGCATTATGTGAAATGCCTATATATAATGTAGGTATAACACGAATATACATCATATACCCAACATCATCGATGTTCATAATCTAATAATTCACTCATCAAAAGCAAAGGAAATTACCAAAGAGACTTCAACTCTGCCTTCCCTTCTCTTGTGTCGCGTTCTTCCTATTGACGAAGTATGTTATACAATGTTGGCGGCAATATCGCGCCTACACTCGAACTTGATGCGCAAAACGTGACGTTATACTCCTACAGAATCTACTGGACACAAAACTCTTATCTGTAGGTAGTTCTACTATTATAAGAAATGGATGAGCTGTGTGTGTTAACTAATAGTAATAGCGAAAATATAAAAGTTCGAAATCGATGACTGCCAGGCAAATTAGAATATCGTGACGTCATGAAAATGCTCTGTAATTAGATTAGTGCGCGTGTGAAATCGGCTAGAAGAGCTTATGAGAAATCATTAAACAAGAGATGAGCCAATGGTAGAGTAAAAAAAATAAAATTTTTTTTTCTTCTTTACAGAATTTCAATGAATTGAATCGATTCATTTTTCTTTCTATTTAGAGGCCCTTGACTCCATTTGCTCTTCTCTGTTTGGCGAAGAAACACGCCTCCACGTCCTTCTTTCTAAAGTGGGCATGGGTTGAAGATTTATGACTTTCTTGCTGTATAGTTAATGTAACGACGAACAGCAGAACCCAGAAATGCATTCATATATCGTATTGAATACCAACGTCATTAACCTTATAACAACAATAAGTGCGTGTCTGCTCTAAGATCAATGTTTGAATGAAAGAACGAGGCGCATGTTTTATGTATATACATAGGTATTCATTCATATATAAATGTTGATACATATATACGGATAAAACTTGAGGAGCTGTGAAAAAATTTCAAGGATTTTAATGGAGTGTGTAAAGAAGTGCTATTTCCTTTAAATGCAAGAGAAAAGTATTATTTCTTTCTGTGAACTGCTTCGCATTAAATTTGAAAGCTAGAATTTTTGTGAGCTTTTTTTTTTTACAGTAATTTTATTAGCAAACCAAATATTTTTGAGCGATTTTCATACCGACTTTTCTTCGATTTTGATATAATTAGCATATATTCCAGCCACCCTTTTTTTTTTACACGTTCCCACATTTTTAGGAGCACGGACAAAATTTTTTAAATTGATTTCAAAGAGTATTTTCAAAAAATTATATCTAAGGATTTACTGTATCAATAGTAATGACGGAGTCAAATTAAAGAGCTTTCCTGAAGTATCAATAAAAAGAATTACTACTGCAGTACCAAGAAAAAGGACAATTTTTTTTTTTTTTTTTTAAAAATAGTAAGTTTTGGAAAACTATATCAATTTTTGACTCAGTAGAGACCTCTAGATTGTTTGACTTCTGCACAGACTTTTCCATTTTTTTTTATTACATTTTTCGAAAATACTACCTCTTCTGAGTAAAATTGTGTTTGGTTTATAGAGAAATTAGTAAAATTGTTAGTTTGGCAGCAGGAGAGGTAGAGCGGAGCATGGACTTTGACTTTGATTTTGCTTGACCGCAGGTATAGTAGAAAACCAGTATAGCACGATTTTTGCCCAGAAGGAGCAAGCAGCTAGTGTTCTTGACAGAAGGCAAAAGCTGAGAATAAATTAGACACCTATAAACACAAGCCTGCACTAGCCGTACCCATTGAAGTACAAGAAGCCGTATTGACCAATTATAAGGACCTTTCTAACGAAGAAGTTCTAACAACTTCAAATGCGTTTTTCTCAATTTTTTATTTTCTGTAGGTTTTTCCTTCATAAAGTTTGTAATGGAAGTTCAGATCAACTTGAAACAAAATTTTAAAATTGTAAAAGATTCGTCATTTCCAGCGAAACCTCTCCAACAAGTTCAAAAAATTCACGTTAAAAAAAAAAAATAATATCACGGCCGGTCATTTACTTGTGTATATTACAAAAACTTACGCTACCCTGCCCTACGCTGTGCTGTGTTCAATGTGGAACAGGCCTTAAGCTGGATAACGGCCAATAATAGTGGATTGAGTGGAAACCTCTCGAAGACAAAGCTAGTGCTTTTTTACAAGAAAAAGGCAGGAGCAAAGTTTCAGACTTCCAATGCTGGGTGGAGAATATCTTACTCTCCCCAACAAAGCAAAGTATCTTGGAGTCATACTCGATTTCAACCTGAGCTGAAACGCTTATTAAGAAGAACGTGGTAAGAAGGTCAGTGTGGCCTTCTACACGTACAAGAAAATTTTTGGTGGAAACTGGGGATTAAAACCCGGGTGGTACGTTGAATGTTCACAACCATAGTTCGGCCGATCTTTTGCTACGACTCCGCGGTCTCGTGGACGGCACTGAGGAGGAAATGTAACCTGGATGTACTGTCAAAAATCCAGAAGGCCGTTTGCTTGGGAATAACTGAGTGTTTGCATACCACGCCCACAGCCCACCAATAGGGGGATACGGAAGATTTTAAGTTTCATGCTCAACACTCACCGTCGCCAAATTTCCGATATTTCAAATACGCTTACGCGTAAGAATCGCCCAAAGAATAAAGGGTTTTCCAATAAGAAGTGTTATTTTAATTAGCCCGCTATTTCGGTAGGTGTCACTTTCGGAGCTGTCATTTTTTGACATTTGACAAGTAGAAACTACGCCATTAATAAAAATGGAGCGATACACGATTCAACACCGCATTGAAATTATTAAAATTCACTATAAAAATGGTGAAAATGTGGCAGAGACGGTTCGTAAAACTCGAACATTTTTGGGTCGTCGTGAAGCACCTTGTCGGACCGCAATACAGATATTGGTAGAAAAATTCGAGCTGTCGGGATAAGTTAGTGATGTGAAGAATAAAACGCGTGCACGTCGCTCAAGAACAGCCGAGAATATTGCTGCTGTAGCCGAAAGTGTTGAAGAAAACCAAGGTTTGTCCATTCCTCGTCGTTCTTTGGAATTAGGCATTCCACAAACGTCATGTATTTTGCATGAAGATTTGGGTCTTAAGGATTATAAAGTTCAGTTAACACAAGAACTCAAGCCGGCCGATCATCAACAACGTCGAGTCTTTGCTGATTGGGTCCTTGAAATGCATGAAAATGATCCGGAATTCCATCGAAAACTCATCTTGAGTGATGAGGCCCATTTCCACCTCGATGGCTTCGTCAACAAGCAAAATTGTCGCATCTGGGGCTCGGAAAACTCAAGAGTTATTGTTGAAAAGCCTCTCTATCCTCAACGTGTGACTGTTTGGTGCGGTTTATGGTCCCGCGGGGTCATTGGACTTACTTTTTCGAAAATGAGGCTGGAGCAACAGTTATAGTGAATGGATTGCGCTATCGACAGATGATTAATGATTTTTTATGGCCGGAATTGGATGGTATTGATCTGGACAACGTTTACTTTCAACAAGACGGCGCTACGTGCCATACAAGCAACGAAACCATTGATCTTTTACGGGAAAAGTTTCCGGACCGAAGAGGTGATCACAATTGGCCACCGAGATCTTGTGACTTAACACCTTGCGACTTCTTCCTTTGGGGCCAAGTGAAAGAGAAGGTCTACGCCAACAGCCCAACGTCGATTCAAGACCTCAAAGAAGGAATTCGTGAGGCTATCGAGGACATAAGGCAGCCACTTTGCGATTTGGTTATGGAAAATTTCATGAAAAGGATATGGTCCTATAGGCGTGGTCGTGGTGGTCATTTGGCTGATGTTATTTTCCATTATTAACGGCATACCTTCCTCTTTATAATTAATTAAGGTCCGATCATTTATCTCAAAAAATGGCATTTTTCTTTGAATATCAAAATAACACCTCTTATTGCAAAACCCTTTAGTTAATAAAGAAGTCACCGGAAATGAATGGCGTTCGCCTAAATAATAATGTGGCTTCTAATACAAAGACACCAGCGAGGTGAACTCAGAATGCGAAGTAGTATTTTCGAATAAGTATAGATCTTCTTTTGATTGGCCAGACAAGTTTTCTTATTATTATTCCACAATTTACGGAAGGAATCAAATTAAAATATGTTACTGAAAACGTTTACAGATGAAAAAGTTAAGGCTTTGCCATATTCTAATTCGCCTGATCTGAATATAATAAAAAGCCTTTGGTGATGGAAACGGCTGACAGATTAAAAAGAAAGGAAACCTAATCACCGTCATTAAGGGAAATATTTTTGGCTAAACACAGTTACCAATAGAATGGGAAGGAAGCAGGGACCGAAAATAACTGGTATGTTGAAAATTTTAAACGAAAAAAGCTGGGATAAATCATGATCGTGGAATTTAGTGGAATATACAAAAAGATATCTCGTGAAACCCGTTTAGATTCCTGTAAAGCTTTCGAAAAGTTAACTTTTTTAAGAAAAAAGTTAAAAAAGCTAAGCAGGATAGGCTTTTTATTTTTTCTGGCAAAAATAAAAAGCCAGCTTGAAGTAACAAGTTTTGAAGCCGAAAGTATAAAAAGCTGATTTCTTATTTTCAGGGACCGAATCAGTTATGAATTTTTACGAAAAAAAGCTTAATTTACTTGTTATTATTCCTGGCCGGTAATAGTTGTGAAGCTAGAAAAGCAAGCGCAACAGCTTGATACTTTATTTCGCTAAATATAAAAAAAGCGAGCCCGGCTTTTTATTTTTTCTAGCCAAGCATTTCCAACTTAGTTTTTATTAGCTTCAAATTATTATCGGTCAGGAATAACAAGTAAAGTAGGCTTTTTTCGTAAAAAGTCTGAACTGGTTCGGTCCCTGGAAGGAAGATTTTCATTAGCGCAAAAAAATTTTACGTGAACGATTTGATGGTGGGAGCAAAATCAGTTGAACAGAATTAAAAACAGCTTCAATAAAGAATTCGCCCCAAAATCTCAATTGTTTTAAAACCACTTTACGATTATACGAACTTCCAAACTTAATAAAGACTTAAGACTCTTTTAGAGTTGAAGTTATCTCTTCATCAAGTCTTACAGCCAACAATCAGAGACTAGCCGTAGAACGTAGAACTTCACGAATTCTCTGACAGCATCGGAATTATCATACGCAACAGATATCAATATCACAATAGATCTATGTGTGGCATTATGATTGATTCGACTAATGCAATCAATGAAACTAGGATTTGAAATTCCAAAAATAAGATCGCTTTACACTGACAGATTCTGAAGTTGTCCTAGGTTGTCATAACATTCCTTGGAAATGGAAGTGTTACCTACATACATATATTGCAAACAGAACAGCAAATATTTTAACAAACATTACCAAGATCTTATTGGAATCACATTTTGGTGGCAGCGACAGGGGTATATGAAGCCAGACATCAAGAATAATATAAAAAACTGAAAATTCTGGAAGTTATCACAACCGAGCTAATGTACCTTTTTAGGGTTCCGTGCAACAAAAGAAAAAAAAAGGAACTTTTAAAAGATCGCTCATGCGTCCGTCTATTTGGCTGTCACAAACATTTTTCTCGGAAACTACGTGACGTAGGAATTTGAAATTTTGCAGAATGTTAAGCCTTGACCGAATTATTTTATTCTATTAATTCTAAACTTGATTGAAGCGGTCACGTATTAGATTCCTATTCTATTGTTAGAAATATCACACATGTGTCTTAGGCTACCTATCTTTCTGGGAAAGGATAAGAAGGAAAAGTAATTGTGGATTGGATTACCACTCCTTGGCATAAGTACAAGAGGACAGTGAGTTCATTTTTTCGAATTTTGTAAAAAATTTCGGATTTAATTCGAAATTTTTTTTACGTACAGTTATATGTATACAGAGATCCTTATAAATGCCAAATTTTATGTAATTATACGGTGAGAAGAAAGGTTAGACGCGTCGTTTCGGCGGTAGGGAACTTTAAAGATTTTTGTACTTCTCCACTTTGCATCCTGTAAATTTCTTGATATCAAGGATTCATCTGAGATGATAGCAAACCATCTCAGCTTTCCAATGAATGCCCAATCAGCCTTCCTGTCACCTTCTGTCGGAAGTTGTAAGACGTCAAAGTAAAAAAAAATTGGAAGAATTTTTTCAAATTTTAACGATTTTCCCGCCAAAATGCATGATAACTATACAGTTCTCTTACAACAACCACGGAATGGTACCTTTAATTTGACTATGCACACGTACCTACCTAAATGCAACCGTTTTTGAGGTATTTCCGATTCTATACCCCCCCCCCCCCTCTGCACATTATAATTTTTTGCTTGTATCCACCTCATCTATCAAACCCTTGAGCTAGATGCACCAACTATGAAACATCCTGTATATGTATAGTACATATATATATATCCACCCCACGATCTACCAAAATTACGTTAGAATAAAAAATAGTCATCACGTCTTTTTTTGTTTAAGGCAGGGGGGGGGGGATCCCCAGCACGGAGGCCAAGGTATGCTATGCTAGAAATCCCATCACCAAAACCTTCCAGTCCTCTTAATGAAGGGCATTAAGTCTTGATGGAGATTCTTCAGTTCATCTACAGATAGGAGGGCAGATCATAGAGTATCCAGCCTGCACTTAGGGCTGTCAACAAGTCACATCCTTGTTAGATGAGCGTGAAGCGAGCTGGGCCGGTGATGATGCCAACCACAGTTCTACATTTTTTCCTTCCGAGCCCCATGATAAAATTAGAGATATTCCTATTGGGTCCATCAAGAAACTGTTTTGTGCACCTGCAAGTATCAGGTTCTCTGATGCTTCCTATGAACATCCGCTATGATGAGAGACTCGATACTTGAGGTGGCAAAGCCTACGGCGGGTTCCGGTCCAAAGAACGGAGAGCATAGCCAGCCCTAGCTAAAAGGTCAGCCCGTTCATTCCCCATGATCCCCATGTGACCAGGAATCCATTGAAGTGACACCTTGTTGTAGATACACATCTTATCCACAGACGACCTGCAATACCCCAGTAATTTAGATGTTATCCGAGGGCCACTCAGAGCCATCAAGACTGCCTGACTATCTAAAAGGATAGCAATGTCCTTACCTTCGATTTGCATATCAAGGGCTATCTTCGCTGCAATTGTGATGGTGAAGATTTCAGCTTGGAAGACCGTGGTGTGTCTTCCAAGTGAGTACTCCATCCCAATGTCAGGTTCAGGAAAGTAAACGCCCGCCCCGGCTCCCTCACTAGTGAGAGAGCCGCCGGTAAAAATTTTTAGAGCGGACCGGGGAAGGTTCGATAAGGCACTTCCCTCAGTCCATGATTCTCTTACAAAATGAAGCTCTGGTACCATCGCATCACGTGGCATGCTGGCCAGAGGGTTTTCCAGGTCCAGCCCATAAGCCAAAGTGGGTCTTAAGTTCTTTTAAAAATTTCGAAAGAAAATAATCTCTTAAAATTTTAAATTCTCCTCCAAACCTCGAAATCGAAATTCGAAAATTGATTCCTGGCGTACGATACTTTTTTCGACTATCTACAAAGGTATAGCTAGCTTAGTACCACACAATCACATTTGCATGAACCGGGTGGTGACATCCTTATAAATGCACAAAGCTATTACCATTGTAGTGGAGCAATAATTACCACATGTCATGCAGCAATTTTTTAATTTATTTTGTTTAACTTTATACCCCACATTTTAACCCCAATTATTTCCCAGTTTATTACAGCGTTCCACCTACACCTTTCATTCATGCTTACAAGTTTAACGAACAATTAAAAGCGATTAAACGAATAAATTGGCTGTCATTATGCGAAAATAAAACAACAAAAAAATGAATTACAGTTGCATATTAGTTTCTTTAGTCATAACTGTCACTCACCTATATCCATTCATTCGAATCTTTATCACTTCAAATATATCTTGAAGTGATAAAAAACAAAAACCCTCGAGTCTTTCATATTTATTCATTTTCATAGTCCCATTTTCCCATTACAAAAACAAAACTAGACGACGATGGCGATGACGACGACAACTACGACGAAAATCCAAAAGTTAGGGTAAGTCATTCATAGCCATATTGACTGGGTGAACTCAATGAATTTAAAGGGCACGGGCACAGGCACGGGCATATGGTGTGAGCCCGTTGATGCTAGCAGCAGTTGCAAGCAAGACATCTGGAGTGCATTAATTAAGGCGTCTAGAGGGCAAATGCGTGTTGATGAGAATTGAGGGGTTGTAAGGACCATGGATGATGCACGAATGCGAGCAAATATTTTCGCAAAGAGTGAAAATGGCTTAACGTGTGCACATGTTCGCGCTCATTAAAGTGTCTCTATATGAAATAAAAGCACTCGAGTTCCTTCCTCTTGAATTACAAGGGTATGACGGTTTTTACAAGATTTTTTTTTACGAAATCAATGAATTTATGAAAATCTTAATCCTTGTTTACATAAGAATTTAATTTGGATAACGGGAAGAATGGAATTTAATTTAAACAAACTAATGAGGTTTGAGTCAGGTTGAAATACAAATTTAGTACAGGTACCTACTCGATTCGATTGGCATTTAGTTTCCGATTTTTTTTTTTTGTATTTCTATTGACAGTGGAGTGATAGGATTAGAAATCGAACCGGAATACAGTAATGTCAATTTCGAACCCCAATGCTCGATTAAAACCATTTCAATTTGGTTGGAGGTCAATTAATTCCCTCAGATGATGTTGTCGACGTCTTATGATCTAGGTAAAGATAATTGCAAAAATCTGCGACGGCATGAAATCTATCATCAGTTCACATCGCAGTGTCTATTACTGATACATAGTAAGATACATGGAATTAGCGTCCGATCACCAGGCTATGAAATCCGTCTGAATCCCCAGATTATCAAAATTAGCTGAGCAGCACTTACACAATAGTTTTTCCTATAAAACGAAAATTTGGAAACTGTAAGCATAAGCTAAACCCCATCATTTCCGCGACTACTTCCCTTATTAACATAGGAACAGCACTCTAGACTTGAAGTATATAGTATACGACACGAATCAGACAAAACTCGGGTATGGAAGAAGATGGCCCTCTTGTAGAATGGATGTAGAATCAGTGTTAGTTTGGCTTGACACTCTTCTTTCATATATCATATTTAGGTCACAAATAGAGGAAATTCACGATATAAAACGTAAAATTTTAGACTTCAAATAGAGTATAAAAATATTTTAAGAAAAGTATAAAATAAAAGTGAATGGAGAATACCGGCATAAAATGAGAAAATTTCCACAAATTTTAAACAAATTTAGTCACAATTTGCAAAGTTTCTCCGCAAAAACTGATGAATAAAGTTTTTTGAAAGCTGGACAGGGGTTTAAGCTTTAAATATGAGTAAAAAAAAAAAACAAATAGCGATCAGGTAGACTATTTAAAGTGAGTTTCTGGAATTTTGTATAACGTACACTAGTTTGTGTTCTATGTCAATTGTATTTTTAAAAAATGTGGTCTTTTAGGAATTTGGAGAAATTTAACCCTTTGAGTGCCAACGTAATTTTTAGAGAATTAGCTGAAAGTCCCAAGGGAGGGGGACCCCCCCCCCCCCCCCCCCCGACTCTATAATTCCAATTCCAAAAACAATAAACAAGAATCGACAAGTATGAAATAGAGATTGTATAGTTCGTGCGGCAGGAAAAGCGTGATCGTGTTCCTGACATTTTCAGCCAGTGTATTGAGGAGCCGATCGCGCTTCTTGGCACCCAAAGGATTAAGCACCTAACAACAGAAGAAAGAAAAATTACTATTAAATTAATAAAATAAGCAGGGAAAACTTATGAAGAAGTTGGTAAGTTTTTCGAAAGCCGGCAAGTTATACCTACATAAAGTGGTGGAAACCTTCAATAGGGAAGGTCGTGCAACAGAAGCCGGTCCGACCAAAAGCGACAGACAAAAGATAACAAATGAAAGAATAAGGTGCCTTTCCAGAGTCGACATACCCATATCAGCTTTCAATTACGACTGTATGGAGGAGGATTTATGAAGCCCGAAAGCAATGACATGCTGCGCGAAAGATACCGTACATTGATAAAGTCAACAACGAAAAAAGATTGAAATTTTACTCAGAACATGTTTTAAATGATAATAATTTTTGGTACTACATACTGATTAAAGTCTAATTAGAATGCGAAATATTCATGGAGGAATCGACTTATAGAGATCAAGGGATGAATAATTTTCCTATGAATGTACTCAACAAAACACCGTAAAATCACAGGATAAAGTCATTATGGTATGGAGATATATTTCAGGTTATGGAATAGCTCAAATAAAGTGTCTACAAGGAAAAGTCACCTCTAAATTCTACTTGGATTTATTAAAAGCGTTATTATGACCGAAGGGAAAAGACAATTTTAATATCAATGTTTTAAGTGGCCACCTCAGTTGTTAGTCCTGACTTGTCACCAATTATTGAAAATGTATGGTCATGACTCAAAAAGAATGAAAATTGCAGAGAGTAGTCCAAAAAATTTGTACGAACTAAAGGATTATATTGAATCAATGTGGAACCAATTTTCATCAACAGAAGATTGTCGAACATATATTTTATCCATTCCAGGCCTAAATGTAGAATGTCTCATAATAATGGAGGATATTGCGGCTGCTATAAATATTTTGTCAATTTAATTTTGACCTCCTAATTTTGAATAACTGAAGTATTATTGAGAGTTTTGCCATGAAAATAAGGAATTTTTTTTCCACACAATTCTCGAGCTGTGGATTTGGCAGCAAACTAAGTCAATTAAATATTGACTAAATACACTATGATTTTTTTTTCATGAAAAAACTATCTATGAAATGCTAGTCCCGCATAGGGCTAATCTTGCTAGGCATTCAATTAAATACTTAGTATTTCGCCTCGCATGTAATTCACACTAAAAAATTATTTTAAGTGCATATATGAGGTCAGATTGGCTGCGCACTGTGGCAGAAACCAAGCCGTACTGATGAGTAATACGGTTCCTGCTATTATGAAACGCCCACTATTGCATAGAAATTTATTTTTCTTTTAAAGGTTTTTCGATTACAAGAGTTTTTTTTTCCCACATGAAATATTATTATTTTTTTATTCATGACTTTGTTTTTTTTTTTCGCAAAATGAAGCCAAATATTGTGTTCCTTATTTAAAATAATACATAACATAAATATATATACATATATATGGAATACTAATTTAATTGGTGACCATTTCACCTTCTAACTCTTGTCAACTTACTTTTGACTGCAACTGCATATTAATTGATTTTATGACTTTCTAGTATAATTTTTAATAAAACAAACACTTTAACTCGTTTTTTTTTTTCTTTTTATATAATTATGTATGCTGAACTCTATACACTATTATCCTTCACACTGAATGAATTTCGAATCTAAAGGAAGTACGATTACATCGAATTCGAAGTAAAATTACACTATTATTATGTAATTTTGCATAATTTATTTAGTTTTGTGTATTATATACACACGGGAATGTAAAATTGTGTCTAATTTTGAGTCTTTTCAAAATGTATTAATGCAAAATTACATTCCAAAGCTTTAAAGTTACACTTGACACGTGCTTGTACATATATTAAATCAAAAGTAAATTTATATTATCATCCTCATAAAAGACATGTTAGCTAAGAAGGTCAATCTAAATAACTCAGGTATAATGCTAATTGATCTTACTAACATGTTCAACAAGGTAATCAATTTGACAATTTGACATAGGTACATATATGTATACTAAATATCTGCAAACAACCTGTTACAAATTTACTTGGCAGTCTCCACCACATAAAACCGAATCGATATATACCTACTGGCAGTTATTTGGTGTTGGAGACGTGTTCATAAATTCCTCCTAGATGAAATTGCTACTTAAGTTTTGCGACTAACCTACATATATACTACAAAGTGTTGCTTTTGGAAATGAAATTTTCTGATTCTTTGACGTTTTTGATAACAAGATAAAAAAAAAATCAGTTTTAACGTGGAAGTACCTAGTTCGCTCAAGGACAAGACACGGAAAGATCTTTCTGCCACTATCATTATTGTCCCAGAAATAATTAACAACGCTGTACGAAACATGCTAATTGAGGATAATCAGTGCATCTCCAAGGATATTGAATCATTCATGAGCATATCCATGACCCGAATAAAAGCAATACGTCAGAAAGATTTGTGCTCGATTAAGGTACATATGTATGTATACTTTATAAATAGGTACATATGTATATATTTACATTAAGAAAACATGAGAAAAAGGCTGTTTTAAGATAAACAAAAAAAGATACATCAAACAGCTGCGGGACTTTTATCTTTACAAATATACGGCGCTATCTAACTTACATTTTTATAATAATGGCGTATAATGAGTATTTGTATTTCATATCTATACAATTCCTAGATATTAGATCCCATATCAAAAAGTGGACTTAGTAATCCTTGATATTAGATATTTTCTAGATTTTATAACTTAAACACACGAAAAACTTGTTGTTAAAACTTATTTATTGGTTCACTTGTATACCTGTGAGACTTTATGAATTATCCTTAACCTAATAACATTTATCCCTGATACTTAGGCACCCTTATATACCTATCACGCCGAATAGCATATTTTTCCTTAGAGCAGACATAGATTGGATAATTTTTCAGTGTAAACACTAAATAGAAATTACCTTCTACAGAGTACCCACCGGGACTAAATAGTAAAAAAAATATGTGGAAATTAATTTGAATTAAAAAAAAAAAAAAGTAGGTATGCATATAACCATGACCATTGCCACATTACACAATCCAGTCAGAACATCACAGGTCAGGGTCACATACCGTAGAAATCTTACCGAATTGAGCAAACATCATTCCAAAGTCAAAAAGCCGCCCATGAATTTCCGCAAAACGAAAACTTATATACCTACTACCTATGTAATTCACAAGCTTGCGTAAAATGCCTACAGCAAAAGCTATTTACTGTTAATTGTCAGCCTAAACATGCATGACAGGGTTCAACAAAATTGGCAATCTGCCACTGTTATCTAGAGACAAGAACATTAAAAAAATCTTTCGATTTCTCAAAAACACATTTTCTTTGCTAACTTTACTAGAAATTATCAAAACGATGAGAATCAATGGAAAAGTACATACAAAAAGCAACCATTTTTGTTCCACACCCACAAAAAGGATGTATGTCACTGAGATCAAGGCTGGTGGCTTCAACAATCTCTCGTCACTCTGACCGAGTTCGAAAAACATTTCTCTTAAAAATTTAAAATTTGACGGTACATGTGTGTATACATAGAAGGTATTCCATTTAATATCACATTTCTATAGGTATTGTTTGGAATAAGGCTCAAATTAGGATAGGATATCTTTTATTATCACCCTGCTAACAAGGAAACAGCATCAACAATTTCGCTTCTATAGTAGAACGCTTAAGTTCCAATTTCATATCGAGCACGCCAGTTTTTCTGCATGGGTTGGCAAAAAATCGATATCCCATTCTGTCCTTCTCATGCTAAATACATATTGACTTTAAGGTTTTAGTAGAGAATACAAAATAATCCAGAATAAATTTCATGCAAATGATTCAAGATATTTTTTTTAGCCAAAATTTTATTGTGATTTTTTTCAGATTTTTTGAGCATATTTTTCCTTCAGTACGGATTTAATTTATAACACAAATCACAGGGTTACTTTTTTTTCATATTTTTTTTTTTATATGATTCATCTCCGATTAACTTTCACTGCTAGCTTTGATTTAACGTCGATTGAGACTTTTTTGCCATTTAAATCGCAGCACTAAAAGAACACTTATGAATTGCACATAAAACACAAACAACATCCATGCAACTTTTCTAACATTTTGGGATTTTTCTTTTTCCTTTAAGTTTGGGAACTGCCCTATAAGTTGCCACGTTGAGGACGTTGAGGACGCGGAAGTCTAGTACGACTTCTATTTTGTAATTCTGCCATTTGATGCAAATATATGGCGAGGAAATGACAACTAAAAAAAAAGAAGAAAAACAAAAAGAAAAGAAAAAAGCAAGTCGAAAAATGAAAATTTAATTCTAAAACCACCAATATCCACAATCCGGCCATCGAAAGAACACGGCACTTAGGATAGAATAGAACAAGTATAAGGAAATTTAAACCCCGCAATCTGTTCGCGTAATGACCGTTTTCGCGGATATTTCCGCGCAACGCCGAATGACTAATATCGGGAAAAATTATAATAAGTACAGAATAAAAAACTCAAATCCAATCAAGTTTTGACTGAGGCAAAAACCTGAACAATTTTAAGGTAATTTAATCGGAACGTTGGTAAGTAATCTGTTATGTCTATCCTTCAGGTGAGATATAGTCACAATCACTTCAGGTTGCAGAGAAACGAACCGAACTCAAACTGTGAAACTCTCAGTGGATCATTCGATTCGCATTGAAGGCGGGGTTGCGGTGTCGGGTACTCAGGGTACAGTCATGTGAGTAATCTCGTAATCAACTATGGAAGACTGGAAAGGAAAAGAACTCTTCTTTGACTTCCAGTGATGAATTTTCGATTCTGCGCTTACTCCAATGTATATACATATGACAGGCAAAATATAACTTGCAGTTACAATAGCCGACCAACCGCACAACATACAGACACACAATACAAACGCAAAGGTGTTATATTTTCGCTCTTCTCAGATCAGAAGTTCGGCTGACTCCTGTGCATGATTTAGTTATTTTTCCTTTGATTACAGTCGAGTGCAAAATTTTACGAAAATTGTTTATTGAAATCTTTGAAAGGGGATCGATGGGAAATATCTATTATGCGCTCATTACCTATATGTTATGTTTCTCAAAACAAAATTGTTTGTTAAAAGTATTCGCAGCAACAAATGAATTTAATTGGTGTGCGGTTAGAAATCTTTTGTTTTTTAACCTGTCGAAAAGCAACAGACTCGCCAAAATGGTAAGACGATAAATGATTCAGAAAACTTTTAATGATTAACAACTATCTGCTTTCCGAGTAGGTCGCTGTTAAATTATGAATAAGTAGGTATGTAGGTATGAGGACATAAGAAAGCAGGTAGATACATATTGCACATGGACGCTATTTGATTTTTTACTTATTACCTTCGGCGCAATGTTGATTTTATATTTTTTATGTACGGTTCATGACGTTCATGAAATTCTCATCAGTTATTGCGCGATGCATGATAAATTTGAGAATTCGTTAAGGTAAATATGATATTTCCATAATAATAGCTGTGTTCCATTGGTCTGTGTAAAGTACTCCCAAGTACTTCTGCGTTCTGCCTACTCGCAACTACACTACTCATGCTCTTGTCCGTAAATAGATGTGCTGAGTAGTTTCGCAAGAGTTTTCCGATAGGTGGATTTGGATGCTAAGTGGGTATTGAAATGTCAGATAGATAAAATTTGAAAGAAAATATTTATAAAAAAATAAATAAAATTATTTATTAGCGTTATGAAAATAAGTATGGTAAGAACAGAGACGAATTTCTATCCTTAAATATAGGTAGGTACTGCTCGAGAAATGTAGCTCGGATAGCTTTTAATGAGATTAATTTGAGTAATATAGTTAATAATCCTAACTATTTTCATGAGAAACTTAATACAACAGAAACAAAATATAAATATACCTGAATTGGAGGTTATGTTTTACTCTTGCGTTCCATTCGGAAAGTGCAGTGATTTTGATAATAGATGGCGCTTAAATTGAAAGAGTAATTTGATTTGTACCATTTGCCATCATAGACCCAGCTTATACAGGTGAGTATGTTGCCTCTGCCGCACATAATCTGTAGGTAGAGTGTTGCTTCATTCCTACCCCCAACCATCATCTTACAATAAGTTTTCGAGAGGCAGAGGCAGAATACTAACCCGTCTAAACAGGGTCTTATTGCTAGTAGATTTGTCAAAAAGAATATTATTGACTGCGTTAAGGAGTGGATAGGTTAATGTTTCTGTGCTAAGTACAATGTATAATAGGAAGGAAAAATGAGTTCCCTGTACTAAGTTAAGCTGAAAGTATCCGGATAATTTGCTATCCAAAGGCTGAAACACAATACGATGCAGTGCAGTGCACTGCACTGCATTGAAATTTAGAGCCCATGTAATAGCATGTGGCAAGTCACATGCACTGCAACTTTTAGGCTAATTTCTAAAACACTGCACACTGCATCAGTTGACGTTTGTTAAATACTAAAGAATAGAGGAATTGTTCAATTAAAAATGGATTAATTAATTTTAAAATGACATTAGAAGAAAAATGGGTAGAGTTTTTCTCAAATTTTAGATATGAAATCTTCAAAACATGATTGTCAAAGCACTGCACTGCATTTATTGTACTTTACAGTGCAGTGCACGGCTATAACACTGCACTGCACTGCATCGTATTGTGTTTCAGGCTTAAGACTAAGCAAAAAAAAGTTTAAGTTTCCCAATGATACAATGCAATCTGAAACACTTTTTGAAGCTTTTTTGCTTAGTCTGGATAGTTCAGATCCAAATTTTAGGAATCGGATAGTTCGCAGATCCGGATATCCGAGATATTACCAAATGCGGATCAAATTTTCAGCTCTAGTGCTAAGCATTACTTTTTGCGAAAGAAGAAAAAATTCTCTTCCACCGAGAAAATACATCAGCTCAACACACATTGTGTAAATTACACTATATGAAGGTCTTCTCCATGTACCTTATATGCTTAAGTTTTGACTTGGAACTTATTTCTCTTTCCAAACACGGAAAGAATTCGCATCGATGAAGAGGTCATCGCAGGAACAAACATCTATTTTGCAAAGCTCAGAAAATCATATCTTTGGGAAGATTTTAATCTGGAAAAACTTTGCGCAGAGTGTATTGAGCTAAAAGGAGTCTTTATATGTAAAGTCGAATATAAATCAAATTTTTCTGAGACTTCGAAGTCACTGACTTATCAGCTCTTGTGGGTCTGTTTGTGTACTTACTTTATGGGCAAAAATTTACTCGTGCAAAGAGAGCAAATATCTAATACTCACAACGGTTTTTTTACTCTGAAACCTTTTTTAAAAATTGGTAAGAAAGTTATGTTGTTTTCTTGAGGAAATTTCATTTTCTTATATTCAAGCTTAGGTATACATAAAATAAATCAATGAAATATTTTGCATTGTTTTCTATGACCTTCCCCAATCTGCCAAAAAGGTCCTTTCTTTAGATGCCAGGTAGTCGTATCACTGCTCCCTCTGAATAATTCGAGAGGAATCCAACCACACCATTTGCAAATAAATCCAAGCTCAAGTGTTTCGCAGTCCTAATATGGCGAACGTTAAGCCTTCCCCCAATCTCCCTCGTAGTCAATAGTGCTTCATTACCCACTAATCCTCAGAACGTCGTCATCAAACTCCTTTGATCTTCCAGTGTGAGATTTATCTTGAAGTTTCAAGTCACCTGATCTGAATTATTCAAAACATCTTTGTACCCTACACACATTAACTTTAGATGGTTTCAAAGACGAAACACAAATCGTTATGACCCTCCAAGTTTTTCTTGGTTCATCATATACCCTGATTTTTCAAAATTTAATGATTAAACACACAAATCAAAACGTGGAAATACTAGCTTTCGATTAATACCAAAATTGCTAAAATCGTACAAACAAGAACAATTCAATTGAAGCAACAGAAAAACGTCGAAATTTTCTTATCAAACTAATAACAAGAAAAAGATTGGGTATTAAAGTAAGCAGCCCAGTGGTAAGTATGGTGGCCTACCATCCCGATCCCAGGGGGGCATGTATGAATCCCACCTCGACTTGGTTCTGAGTTTTCCTACTTTGCTTCCTTTTGCATTTTATAAACCCGTCATTATATACCCATCCCCACTCCTATAACTGTTCTCCCCATTATCAACAGAGAATATTTGTAAGGTTTATATCATCACACAAAACCCAGCATATCAATCGGTGTTAAGTAGTATCATAGATGGCACAAGAACTAGATGTCGCATGAAGTACCAAAAAAGTATACAAAATTTATATGACCGGGTGGTCCATTTCGGAATGGACCACAACATTTAAAATGATGTATAGGTATCTAAAGTGTTGAGGAAGTCGATCAAATGTATACAAAACTGCTATTATAAAAACATTTGCTTCCGGAACGCTCTAAAACGTGTTATGGTCCATTCCAGAATGCACTATCCGTTTCAGAATTAGCATACTCTGCTCTGGTATACAATGCGACATCTAGTTCTTGTGCTATCTATGGTAGTATGGAATTTTATGATGTCGCTAGGGTAAACCAATTTACCTTCTGTGTTGAATCTAGACGATTTTCTTCTGATGTAGAACGTTTTTTTTTTATCAACTCTCATCAAGGAACCGCGTGGTATACCGGAAGTCACCTTTATCTGAAACACTCTGTATATACAATTCCAGAAACTGAAGAAAAGCCTTGAATACAGACGGACAGCACCGTAACGACCTTTGGCTCACAAACCAAGACGCAGTAATTGGCACAATAGAATGTTACACATCTCACATTCATCTTGTCTCGACAAACAGTAAACAAACAAAAGGGAAGAGTGATTTTGAAATAATATACCCTTCTTTATCATATGTCTGAAATAATTCACTCGAGGATTGCATGTATCTTAACCCCTTGAACTGAAGAAATGACGAATCAATCTTGTCATAAACTTTCTTGAGTAAACTGACAATGACGAGCTGCACTCGTCAGAAATTATTGACAGTCGAAGTTTTTTATGAGAGAAATATATACGTCAACGTCATAGCGCATGCTTCTAGTAATAGTTTGAATGTACTTTGTATAAATATGTGCCAGCAGTAATGCGTAAAGCAAATGCACGACATGACATATACTATGAAGTGCAATATCGGTTATTTTACTAGTGATATTTCCCTATAGAAATCATGTACTTTTTCAGAGGGAAATACCTATAATTGGTCCACATAACTCAAGGATTTGATAGCTAAGGTGGAGAAGGGCGGATAAGACGCGTCGTTTTGGCGGTAGGAGAGGTTAAGATTTTTAGTACTTTTTCCAGTTTACACCCTGTATCTTTCTTGATATACACTCTATCAAGGTGAGATTCATCTCAGATAATAGCAAACCGTCTAAGCTTTCCAATGAATACCCAATCAGTCTTCCTGTCACTTTTCGTCGGAAGTTGATGTCAAAGTAAAAAAATTGGAAAAATTTCCAAAAATTTTCAAATCTTACGATTTTCCCGCCAAAATGCATGATAACTACTATACAGTTTTGTTTGAATTTTTGATTTAGAGACCCCGGAATGTTACCTTTAATATGAATATGAACATATAGGTACTGTATGTAGGTACGTAGATACAAACGGTAAAATAAAGAACGCACAACTATGGTTTCAGAAGTTGCAAGTCTCTGCATGTCCATAACTACTATTGATTCCAAACGGCTTATTCACCGCAGCAATGATAGTCAAGTCATGTTTAATCCGTTTTCATTACTTGCTTGCAAGACAAAAGAGAGAGATAGGGAAAAACAGAAAGGGAGGGAGGGTAACGATGAGAAGAGAGGAAAGAGAGAGTGAAATAGGTTGGGGGAGTAATAAGGTCACTCCAGCTGCAAGGGAATTAGGAAATAATTACATAAAATCAACTAGCATGGTCGATCCTTTTAAGATTTTCCAAAAAATTTCATGTAGAAGAAGATCTAACATGTTCTAGATTGAGTACTATGCCGATAAACTGCCAAACAATTTGAAGTTCTAGGTAGGTACCTACCAATTTCTAACTGTAAAGTTTCATGGATCCTAAGCCTAACTGAACTAACTGAAAAGCCTGCCACTTTTGGACGGCGGTTGAACACACGAATCTAAAATAGATAAAAACATGCATTTGTCAGATGTATATTCACCAACATATTTTCCAAACAGAACACTTACCATACATAAATAATAGTACGCACATAAGATCGGTGAGAATATTCTGCACATGCCTATATAATGCATCCAAGATTGCTTTATAGCAGATTTTTGATATTAATGGTGCGTAGTAAGAGAACTTATCTAAGAATAAAGCCTGAAACACATTCATTGCAGTAACTTCGACTTTGCAGTAAAATCAACTTCACTGCACATTCTGCCACATTAACTGCAACAACTTCATTTTAACTATCCGTTTTATAATACAAATTCGGGTGATCACGCATTATGTTTATTAAGTGTTCTTCCATTATTATGAAACAAACTCAGCCAGAGTTAACGCCAACTAAAAAATTACAAATTGAAAATGTTTTGATTTCTCTTATTTTTCTTACAATGCACCTAATATATAGGTTGCCAGTACTGTAAAATTTGCAGCTACTTTGAAATTTCTCAAAGTTGAAGTTGCATTTACTGCTGCTGCTACTGCATTCATTGTGGCAGCTTCAAGTTCAGCCAAATAAGATACCACATATGAAGTCAATTAATAAAAAGTTTACATAAGTCAAAGTTATCGCAGTGAATGTGTTTCAGGATCAGGCTTATGGCGTTTCGTATCAGTAGGAACCAATTCTCTTCAGTACGGATAGTTCCTGCCTGCCGTGCCGTAAACACAGAAGAACAATGCTAAGCAAACCTCATATAATCTCAAATAAAATTCCGAGTATGAATCAGATGAGGTGAAATACTGCGTACCGCTTTGCAGCGTTTTAGTTATAAATTTTTTAAACATTGTTAAGATTTTTATAAGTCATAGAGACTCTTCTCTTGTTTATCTATGGAGACAGAAGTCTTGTTTTTCTTCTTCTTTAGACCATTAAGGGAGTTATTATTAGGCTCATAATCTTTTTTTCTATTTTAACATTTTCGAGCTCATAATTAGAATTTTCTTAATTTTATAAAAAATTACCAACCAATAATTGAAGATGTAGAACGAACGACCTCCTTAAAAGATAAAGAAGCAACAAATTAATACCTATTTCAAGGAACGAATTTATTGCTTGAAATAGTATGTCCATGTGCAGTATGCAAATTGCTTAATGATATTATATATGTAGGTATTAAAATCTTAAATTGATTAAATTATACAAATGCTGGTGGTGTACAGTTGTAATTCCCCATCAGAGTGCAGTATAATCGCAAACTAAAGTTTAAAGACCTCATTAATACGCGTATATTCGATAGCACCGCAACCAACTGCCTGCTAAAGCTATTAGAAACCATATAGATATGTACCGTATTATTGTATACACCTCCTCTATGTGACACAGGAAGAAGCAATAGAAATCAACCGCTAATACCTACCTAATAAAAAATAAACTCAAATTACGTCATCAACCGGCATGATGCGGTCTTAATTAACCCGCAGATGTATTGTGAAATTCCTTTATTTCTAACAAATTCGAAAAATATAGGTAGGTAGGTATGTGATTATTTACCAATGAGATCAATTTTCCTTACTACATATACCTATATAATCTATCTACATAATGCATACCGACATATGTATATGCAGGATATAAAAAACAAACAATTGAGATAAAAATAAAAAAACAAAAAAAGTCAAGCCGATAAGAAGGCAGAGATAAAAGCGAATTAGGCTTCTTATCTTAATTACTTTTTGTAGTTATGTATGTGTCTGTATATATATATATATATAGCATTTCAGTTAAAATAGATTCAATTAAGCCATCGAAAGTGCGATAACCGTTTGATTAAAACACTCAGCTTAGGCTCAAAGTGTTTCGATATTTTTTATGATACTTTATTGAGAACAAAAACAAAAAAGGACACAAAATAATTGCAACATATCTGGCAATACACAAATTTCATATGTAAAATGTAACCACAAAAAAAACCTTTTCCAAATTCCAATATCCTTTAAAACGAGAATGAATTTAGAGATTCACCATTCCACCCCTCTGGAACAAGATACAAAAAAAAATAATAAAACCCATTAACACACACACACTCAAAACAAACATAATTTTTTTTAATCCTCTCTGAATGTTTGGCTTTGGTTTTGGTGGCTTCTATTTTGCAGTTACCAATTTTTGATAATTATATAGGTATGTATATCACTAGGCACATATGCATATGTATATAAACATAATTACACACCACACAATATTAATTCATAAATCATATATTTATTTCACTTCACATATTTACATAAACCGTAACAGTTTTATTCCGTTATCATTTCCATAAATTGTGCGACAACTACAAAAATAAATAAATAAAATTACAAAACGAACACGCACAAAAAACTCAACTGCGCCGCCAATGCCGAAAGTCAATTGATCTTGCAGCAGTAATGCAATGGGACACAAAAAAATTCCATGGATTGGGCAAGGTGTACCGGACGAAAACGAAACCTTCGATCACCACTTCTTGCCAGCAGTCATTGACTTTGACTGACTCCGATCTGAGGATTCCACAGAACAAAGCCTACACAAGAAGACGAAAGATTTAACAAACACTCCGCACCGCAATCTCCATGTGCAGTGCTGCAATAATCCAGCTAGCTATAGCGAAGCGAGCGTGAGCCGGTCGTGCTTGTGAAATTTTGACTGAAGCTGTGTTGTGGTGTGGTGGATAGACACTAGGTAGACTGCTGCTAGTGCTGAGATGCGGCTGCCTGTTGTATTCATTATTTCCAGTTTCCAAGTTATTCATTTCCATGGTAAACGTAAAAATGTTTACAAAATATGTAGCAAGCGAAAGCGAGGATACACATGTTGCAGAAACATACACTGGTAAATTTTTATTATCTGCTTTAAAGAAAGACAAATTTCAGCTTACATATAAGAGAAAATTTTTATCGGTTTATTATAATTATTTTCACATCACAGATAAAATCTAAACGATATTAATTATAGAGTTAGATATTCTTAAAAAAAAAAAAAACAGAATTGCTTTAGTCGTGCGCCAAGGCTAGCATAGATTAAATAAGCTAAGGTATGGTCTAAAATGCATAAAATTAAGCAAATTTCGTATAATAACATCATACACCTTAGGCAAGTATACCATGATTGAACGAAATTTTATTTTAAAATTAGTGCAGTGTTGAAAAACGAATATGCCTGTGGGAATCAACGTGTGCAGACTACTGCAAAAGGGATAAATTTAAAAGAGCTTGAAGAGATTTCGTCGTAAATTGGAAAAGATGGTATGTTTTCTTGTGGAATTTTTTATTAAATTTTACTCCGTACTGAAGAGTATTAAGGTTTCTGCAAATACGAAACGCTTCTTCCAATCAATTTTTGAAATTCAAATTTACAATTTACATTAGCATGGCTTCTTTCTTCCATACACGGAATATAAGTCACCTTCCAGGAGGCGTTGAGCTTCCTGGATCCTATCATGAATGATAATTGGACTTTATCGTTTATCATGAATGATGGCTCAATTTTATTATTGATCATGAATGATAGTTAGTTTCATCTTTACATCTGTAAATACCATAAAAAAAAATCCCGACTATATTAATTACTCACCAATCAACCAAATTTTTGCGTTCATTTTGCTTTTTTCTTCAATTCTTTAATAATAATATCAGCAAAGGCTCTTCCTCCTCGCTGAATTCTATTTTAAATGCTTACAATTCTGAAATAAAAATCAGATCACTTTAATTAGATGTAGCATTACATACTGATGTGATGTCCTCGCAATATATCAGCTGCTGATTATTTTGAAACTTCACCATCACCAAATCATCACATCAATAGTCTGGTGTGGTACTTGGACAGAGCAACTGATATATTGCGAGGACATCACATCAGTAGGTAATGCCACATCAATTTAAATTGATCTTATTTTTATTTCAAAATCGCAAGCACTAAAAATTCAATTCAGCGAGGAGGAAGAGCTTCGGCTGCCTTTATTATTAAAAAAAAAATGAAGAAAAACGCAAAATAAATGCAAATATTGGGTCCATCCATATATCACAAGAAATTTCAAGTGTAGTGCAGCAGTTGTGTCAGAATAATTAAATAAAACACCAGACGAATTTAAGCAAATGTACAGGATGTCAAAAGAATCATTCGATTTGTTAGAGGAAGTGAGTAATAAAATTGAATGACAAGACACAAGTTTCCAGAAAGCTGTACCAACCAGTGAAAGGATATTAATAACACTCAACTAGGTGAAAATATATCTTTATTTATCTTTATTTACATCCGAATTTAATTCACTTGTAAGATCCGGAAATTGCAATTATAGCATTTAGAGGGGGAAGTATCGAGAATGTAGTTTTCTATTATTTCAAGAACTTTTCTTAAAGACTAGTTGACATTATGCTGATTGACAGGCGCTGATGCATCAGCAGCTGGAATCAGCGCACCGTCCATAAGCACAGTGTCAACATCAATACTGATAGATCTGAGCTTCAGACACGTTCTGATTTTACAAGCATTGAGAAAATCAAATGAGTTTAACTTTTGCATCAGCGCTGGTGAATGGGCAGTATGCAAACCGGTTATATCTCTTTGCGTCCTTTCACCTCTTCCGTAAAAAAACGGTGTATATACTGCATCAAGGACACTCGTGTGGGATGGCCCATTCAGCATAATGTCAACTAGGCTCAAAACTCCTTTGATTGTCAGTAGATAATGTCAAAATATCCTGTGATATTCCTTTAAAAAAGGACATTGAGGATGTTTCTTTTTTAGTTGCTTCAAATAATTTATTATTTCCTTATCGGTATTATTTTGAGGATATTCTGAGTTTTCCTAATTCTTTTTCGCGCCGGACCTTCAATTTCTGTGTCTTCCTATTCAGTAATTATTTATGTTTGATAAAATGGTTGCTATTCGCGAAAAAGATTAGGACTGATTACATTATCTAATTAATGCTGCTGGGCTTCTGCGTCCCCAGGTTCTATTTGAGTCTCTGCTTTCTTTTGTTGACTGTTTTCAAACATTGCGAACATTTTTCATTTGTCTTTACAAATGTTTACTGAAAAGTATAAATGAAATTTTCAAAAACCTAAGTTAAAATCTCTTCAATTCTAAACAATAATAAAAGTTCGACGGGTATCTAACTATAGGATGCAGTCATACCGCTATATCGCATATATTTATGCGGGGAAGAAGTATTATCGGGCAAATAATTTCAATAACCACGCAAGCTATCTGGGATCGCTATATGGAAAGTATATCTCACCACCTGTCGTAGGATTGGATGCGAACTTGTGAAATATTCTAAATTTTATTGGATTTGTAAACGGCAAACACATCAGAATAAAAAGAATTTCTAAGAGTGGCATCCTTTACTACAACTCGAAAAGGCGTTATTCTAATGGCTACAGAAGATGCTGATGCTTTATTTACCACTATTGATGTAGGCGAAATAAGACGAAATAGTGATGATAGGTATCTTTTAGCATTCAACAACGAATCGGTGCTTCCAAAACAATAGCCTAAATTCTAAATATTTCAAAGCTTGCTCTATTGTCAAATAACACTGAAGATTCTCCTTATATATTTGTAGAGGACGAGCCCCTCCCCCCACCCCACACCAACATGCTGATCACTTGCTGATTATCAGCAGACCAGTATCACATCAGTACATTACAACCTTTTACAATGTGGCATGCCTCATAAAGGTATTGGTGCTGCTGATAATTAGAACATCAACATATCAGTTGCCTGGTGTGGCACTTCACTTAAGTAACGCATTACGGAATTGCAATTTTGTTAAAAATATTGACTAAATCCAGTTAATAGGGGTTGTTTTGGCTCTACAAAAACTGGGGTAGATAAGATTTTGATATATCGTCGCTTACACTGCATAACCACGAAACTACTAATGTCACAACCGTATAAGCTAAAGCCCATTCAGATTCGGTAACATACTTGCACAAGTAGAGACTCTCTTCACTTCTCTATACGATAAGCTGGAGGAAATCTTGTGCCATTCTTTTCTACTTTTTATAACAAGTCTACACATTTAACTTCAATTTCATGTGAATTTTTAACATGGCGGATAGTGTAAATTGTCAATTGAACTAGATTTGTGGAAGCTGTCAACCTTGCATTACATTTAGAAAAATATATAGTTAGTTTGTATTCCTCAAAATGAGTTGAAAGAGGTTGATCCAAAAAGTATTATGGAAATATCTGAAGTGATGAAAGACGAAATTGAGGACACATTAAAAGAAAGAGAAAATAAACGTGTTTGGGTACGAAAATGGATAAGTCGAAGATCTGAATTCGCTACTACTAGAACTCTTTAAAGAACTAATCCTTGAAAATAGGCAGGTTTATCGGAATTATCAACATATCTAATTAATAAAATCAAGAGAAATAGGTTAAACTACCAACTTTACTAAGAAAATAGTATATTTATCTCAGATTTTAAAGAAAAACCCAACTTTTATGTTTTATCCGCCGAAAAATGAAATTTCGTTTGCATCAATTTCTTTTCGATTTCCACATTTTGGAACTCTTCTGGGCGAAAATTTTTTCCGGTCTTACTTAACCTCACTTTTAGACAAATACATTCTTAAATTTTCCAGGAAAAGTTTTTTTTATAATAATATGGAAGATGGTGATCCTTATCCCTTAAGGGATAACATTAAAACACGCATTTTCGTACGAGCCCCAATCAAACAACTTTTATGAAAATTAAATGTAACTTTAATTTAATCGAAAAATGTTTTTCGGGTTTTTGATGCGTAAGCGAATTTTCGGTTTTCAATGTGCAAATGCCTTAAATATGGCTGTTAATGTAATTTTGAAGGAAGTGACAACAATCTGCACTTTCAAGTTAACGTTCCATTTGAGGCAAATTCTTGCGACAGTAGTTTCACTTCAGTCAAATTTTCAGCAGATACTAAATAGTGTTTTTTTTTATTATTATTATTATAATGACAAAATTCTTGTGACTGAACTCTAGAATAGGGCGAGAAATACCATATTTTTAGATTATAGACAAAATTGACAAAAGAAGTTGAAGTTTTTTAGCTACATTACCATTAACTTCGAAATTGGATTTTACTACTTTATGCAGTTAATTGCTAGTCTCGCGGTTATTCAGTATCACCGACAATATGTTATTTAGTTCCGGGTCCGATGAAAAATTCAAGTTTTGAAGTTGGAGAGGATCGACGCGGTCCACCATTTTGGACTAAAGATATTTTTTTGTTTTTGTCAATATAATTCCTCAACGGTTGATCCTACAACAAAATTATCTCATACAAATTTGAAAAAAAAAACTAATTCCCTACATTTTTTGTATTAACACTTTTTGTTTGTCAGCCTCCAAAAATGCATAAAACTTCTAAGGAACAGATTTTCAGTAAATTTCTAAGAAAAAATTTACAGTAAATTTCTAAGAAAGAATTGAGACATCGTCGATTTTATATTCGAGCGAAACGTTGCAAAGTTTTTTAATTGAATCGCAACATGTATCTGTCCTGTGGTTTTCAATTTTCCTATTCGTCGTTATTTGTATATTTACTTATTTGTGCAATCAGTAACTGATGAGTTGTAAAAATGGCATTAGGTCGCTTTCGTGAAAGTCAAACAATAGTAGAAAGAATAAAAAGTGGCAAGCCGAAAGGTGGTAGTGACAAGATTTTAGAAAAAAAGACTGTTAAGTTTATTGAGAAAAAATTAACAGTGCCTACGTGTCACTTCTAAATAAAAAAAAAATAAAAATTAACATTAAAACTTACGAAAAGCAAAAAGTTTAAAAAAAAAACGCTGCCATTACATGTTCCAGAAAGTTGTATGACAAATTGTGTCAGTTGAACGAAAGCTGAATAGTAATGGAAGACGACAGATCGTACTTTAAATATGATTTTAGTACTCTAACTGGACCTCAATTTTATAATTCAAGAGGTAAAGACAATGTTTCTTATGCTGACAAGTAAATTCTTATAGAAAAATTCTGCCGCAAAGTTCTTCTTTGACAAACCATTTGTCAGTGTGGTCAGTGCGGTCGGCCCACTGACTTATAACAATGGACTGAGCGATTTCCTATTTCATGTGGCACAAAAAATATTGTGTTTCTGTATATCACCATTAGAGCACCCTTTAAAACGTTCACTACATCAAATTATGTAAAACTCAACCAATCAGATGAAATTTTACACCCGTAAATCGAAATAAATTAAAAAAATTATTTGCTTGTGTCCAAGTGATATTTTAATCGCTTATAAGCACTCTTATAAGAAATTAAACTCACGTATGGACAGTAAGCGATATTTTGTGTTGGTAACTTCAATGATGCCATATCGCGAAAGAGATAACTATAAAACTTGTGCCATTTTCCTATAGGAAAATGACAATACGCTTAGTCTATTGTTATAAGTCAGTGGGTCGGCCCCTATTCTTTGAGGGCTCAATTAACACTAAACTAGTACATGAAAAACTTATTACTGGCGTTTCTCAAATTGTATTACAATTCTACGCATTTTTTTCTAGACTTAGCATTTTTTACTTTGAGCTGGTACGTATCGAGAGAATAAAGTGAAATTTGTAGAAAGGGCCACAAACCCCTAACGTCCTCAATTTCGACCTACTACTGAGCTTTGGTCAAAAATATCTTGAGGAAACAAAGTAAAAGTACTACAACGCTGCAAAATTTTTCCAGTTTATTGAAATCATTTAGGAAACTGAAAATCAATAAGAAAAAAGTTCACTGTCCCGGAAAAAAATTAGGCATTATAACATAAAAATTGCTATATTTGTAGTACCTACAACATTCTAAAAACGGCCAGCCTTCTAAATGTACAAATAAGTTCTTCGGAATATAAAAACCTATGAAATTGGTTATAACCATTTTACTGCTCGACGAGCTGTTCTAAAATGATATCAGAAAACAACTTTAACAATGGATAACAGATGACGGGATATCGCGTAGAGGTAACGAAGAACTCAGTCCATAGTAAATTCCAAACTGGTGTGAAAGTGCCAGTTGAAACCAGTATCCATCAGCAGATCAAGGTTCTAGATGCGGTTTATCTCGGGGCAGATAGTGTGGCCCTGAAGGGAAATCAATATGGCAGTTGCTGCCTCTATAGTATTTGAAAAGTACTAAATGGCCCGAGAATTGGAAGGATCAGGGCAAGTCCGTTCTTCAGGCATCATCTAATAATGCTATCTACATAGATTCTCGTTTAAGCCTAGGCCATCAATGTCTGTATTAGAAGCGGCAGGATAAATCCAAAAAATTAAGAAAAGTGACGATGTCATTAAAACATATAAAGAAAAGGATAGACGCCAATACGGTCTTTTGAGGAATTTCACCCAGCTGCACAGTAAACAATCTGAGTCCTGTGACTCAGGTAACTTACGCTAATTGCGCATGCAGAAATAGAAGAAATATAAAAATCGAAGAACAATCTGAGCTTGTGGATAAGCAAAATATGTGGCACAGAGATTTAAAATCCTTTTTGAGATCCTCTAGGCCATGAATATTGATTTTTTCACCGAATTTAGTCTCTGACATGGCCGGGTGTCACAAGTGCCTTCTTCTAGCATGTAGACAACAGCGACCTCGTGAAGAGCTTATTGAGCAGTTTTATGGCTATGTGTATAGAATGTGTGGAATAATAATTTTTTTAAGCAATCGAATAGTAACATTATTGTGTTCAATTCAGTCAGATTTAATTAGGTTAAGCGAGTCCACAACTTGCATCTGACTGCAATTTCTGAACACAAAACTCTCCGAATTCATGCCATAAGCTACCAATGAAGATGGCTCAGTTTCAGAATAGGACTGGTAACCTCTGAAGAGGAATATCTGACCACGTGGGTGTTCTAGAGAAATCAAGAAACTCCTTAAAGTCAATATGGACTTGAATTGTTTTATTTAAACCAACTTCTAGATATCTAACGTTTTTCCAGTTCAAGGAACCATCAAAATAGCGCAACATTACTTCCTTCATTTTAGCTATTCAGCCTTCTTATGCCGACACATACAGGTGATGTCACGAAGCTCGCAAAAAAAAAAAAACTTCAGGTCTCTAAAGATCTTTGACTCGAACAAAGGAACATGCATATGAAAAAGGAATCTAACCGTATTCAAAAAGTAGCGACCGCTTTTTCGCCGTCAGAAGTTTGTGGATAACTGACCAGACGGTATTCAAGATATTCTCTACCAGTGAATCAGATTGTATTGCAGAAAAATTGCAACATGTATGTATGCATGTCAGTTATTAGAAGGCTGAGAAATTAGGACCAATTCAGAATCGGCGCAGCATGCATCAACGAAGCATGCATCATGATGCATGCTGCAGAGATTCTGCTGGCGCAGCAAGCAGTATGGGAAACTTTGCAACGATAACCTTTTCTTATAGTTCACATTTATTTACAAACATAACACCTTAATACCGAGTTTTTCTTTTGTGCATATTTTTAATTTAGTCGTTTTTCTTTGAAAAAATAGATCCGGAGGAAATATGAGAGATAAATAAGATGTAAAATTTATTTTTTAGCTCAGTATGTTGGTAGAAATGTTGCAGTATGCATGAAAATTTGGAATTTTCCAAACCCATGCAGCATGCATCACTGCATCTGAAGCGTCCATTACGACGAATTGCGCCAGATGATCACAGCTGCTGCATGCTGCGTTGATGTATGCTGAGCCGATTCTGAATTGGCCTTTAGATCCAAATGAATGCTCGTTCGTTTCGCATTTCTTTCTAGAATTGTTAGCCAAACAGTAAAAACGATTATAAATAATTTTATAGATTTTTTTTACATTCCGAAAAACTTGTCACTACTACTGGGACTGACCTCACCGGTTTTCCAGTATTCGTGAAAAATCTACAAATTTCGAAATTTTTGTATTGCAACCCTACGAGGAATTGGAATATGGTATATAAAGGATAAAATGAAATTGGAATGACTACAGACTTCCATATTACAACATTAAGTCTATAGACTGGAACCCCCAAAGAATACGTCCGTCGCGTCGTACAGTAAAACTGAGAGCCAATATATAAATGAAGCCGCATTAACAGGGATATCATGCAATGAACATTGACGGCTACCTGATGTCTTATATTCCTCGAAACATACAAGATTCCGCAAAATCTACTGACATCTCTGATCAATCAAATCAAAACATTCTCATTATACCTATTTACATCAAAATAGATCTGTTCGATCCAATTTAGAAAACAAAACAAAAATGACAAATGAATTAGTTCCCCCAATTTGTGTGGCCCTTGAGGTTGTGTAGTATGTAAACAATTAATCCCAATATTTTCCCACATTTTAATCATTCATTTTATTGGCCGTGATAGCATGGATAAGACAATTAGAAAAAGACGCACATGTAGTTCATTATATAAATTGTAACCTTCCATAATCCTGTTGTAGACATAAGTCCTACGACGTATTTGTTTCATCTTATTACGAAAAAGTGATGGTTTTACTTTCGCTAAATGCTAGCCTACTAGGTCAGTTATCTCAAAGGAATTGATTCATTGTTGCCACTGCGTATGTGTTCGAATTCCAGTGTCCAAATCCCCACACATACATATGTAAAACGTGAAACGTGTGTTCGTAAAATTATTAAAATTTTGAAAAGCATTGAATAAGAAACTATTGCTGGCAACAATAATGCCTTTGTTCGAACCAAATCGCTTCGAATACATGTTTCTCAACAGATATCTCCTGAAAAGAAAAAATCCTGAAAACAAAGCATGAACATTTTTATAAAACTAAATCAAATCTAATCACTCTCAGTCAAAACACAGATACACAACCAAACAAAGCTATAATTTGTCATATACATAACATATTGCACAAATACAATACAAATATAGCCTCATCGAGCAAATCATTATCATATGTTTTAACCGTTAGATTCGTACTAAAAAACAATTTCTGAAAAGGGAACATATTACAACAATACCACGCTGAAATTGAATTCTGAAAATCAAATAAATTCAATCTAATTATATTTTTCCCAAAAATAAGTAAAACATCTAACAAAAGCATGTGTTGTCATGTAGCATACAATGCATGGCACAAATATAATCAGATCAAGCCGATCAATTTGCAATTCTATCATTATCATCATTACAAGTAATATCCAACGGGAATTTGTTCGCTACGTGATAGAGAGATTATTCTTTGCAAATATAATTTAATATAACACAGCAGCATGTGAAGCTCTAAGTTTCTTGTTGCTATGCATTTTTGTTCGTTGCTAGGCAAATTTTATCGCTAGAACCGTAAGATCACAGCTGCACTGCCAATTCTTGCAATCATGCGCCGCTGCTACTCTATCAGTGGTGTCGTGTGCAAGCAAGGGCTATATAAACGACAAGCTGACTGATCTCGATCTCTTTTTGCACTTGGCATCGTTTGGGATAGGTTGACTAGGTAGGGACTAACATTTTATATCGGGTATCGACTGATATAAAATTCTTATTAACAAATCACATTATTTCGGGAGCTGACTGAAATAATAATTACTAACATACATTTTATTTTGGGAGTTGACTAAAATAAAAGTCTTACTTCGGGAGTTGACTGAAGTTAAGATAACACTTTAAGCCGGGTATTGACTGACTTAAAGAATATTATTTCGGGAGCTGACTGAAATAATCATTACTAACACACATTTTATTTTGGGAGTTGACTAAAATAAAATTCTTACTTCGGGAGTTGACTGAAGTTAAGATAACACTTTAAGCCGGGTATTGACTGACTTAAAGAATATTATTTCGGGAGCTGACTGAAATAATCATTACTAACACGCATTTTATTTTGGGAGTTGACTAAAATAAAATTCTTACTTCGGGAGTTGACTGAAGTTAAGATAACACTTTAAGCCGGGTATTGACTGACTTAAAGAATATTATTTCGGGAGCTGACTGAAATAATCATTACTAACACACATTTTATTTTGGGAGTTGACTAAAATAAAATTCTTACTTCGGGAGTTGACTGAAGTTAAGATAACACTTTAAGCCGGGCATTGACTGACTTAAAGAATATTATTTCGGGAGCTGACTGAAATAATAATTACTAACATTAACATTTTATTTCTGCCTTTAACAGAAATAAAGAATTGTTTTAATCAACGATTAAAACAAAGGGTCTTAACATTAGCTTGAAGTCAACCATCTTAAGTGCCAAGTTTGGGTCGGTGAGTACCAGTCACTTGTAACATTTTATTATTTATTTAAATATCTATTCTATAATAAATTTACTCATATATATATATATATCTATTCGCTATACACTACGTGTGCATATTTATCAACTAACTCTATATTTATTTTATATATTGCTTTCTTAGCGATCTTATAAACAATTGTTTGCCAATAAGTGTTTTCTCTGACCCGAACATATATATGTTGAGTTTTGTCCCAATACAACTATTCTTGGAAATCGTGCATTAAAAATCTGTGTGAATAAGTGTGTCTTCGAATGTGTTTAAATCTCTGACCCAATCACTTGTGTATAATTCCTTTCTACTTCAACCATTGGGAAATTGTAGAAAATAATTGTGATAACTTTAGTGATAGTTATAAGGAAGTGTACAGTGTTGAAGGGATAGACCACTGCCTTAAATCCAAAATTATCAGTGCATTCATTTCAGTGTCACTTAACTCAAATTTGCGTGTACGTTCTGACTACGGGCAGTACATTTTATGGTCCTTCGAGCCGGATTTAAGGTCTAGTGTTTTATTTTCTCAATCTTTTAAGTATGTCTGCACTTCAAAAACTTTTGGGCAACCAAGCCACTTCTGCAATAATCTTCGAAAAGTCGTTTAATAACTACACCAAAACTGATGTAGAAAAACGAACGAAAGGTCTTATTTCTGAGCGATTAACCGCTCTAAGTGAAATTTGGTCAGAGTACAAGAAAGATCACTATACAATTATTCAAGCCACGCAGGCTTTGGAAGATAGTGAACTTCAAAAGTACGATTATTTCGCAAAAGATCAATTTTCAAAGGTGGAAAGTCAATACTTTACTTTTCGAGGTATTCTTAGGGATGCCTTAGATGCATTCGAAATAAAGGTTGAAACAAGTCCAAAATTAGAATGTGAAACTTCATCGTCTCTGAGACTACCTAGCATCACAATCCCAAAATTCTCAGGTTCTTATGATTCCTGGAGACCTTTTCACGATCTGTTCAATTCCCTGGTGCATACAAATACTGCGTTATCTTCGGTGCAGAAATTGCATTATTTGAAATCAAGTGTATCTGGAGAAGCAGAGCACTTATTGCGTCAATTTCCTATGACCAACTCGAGTTATCACAGCGCATGGAAGATATTGCTTGAAAGGTATGATAATAAACGAGTCTTGGTAAATGCCCAATTGAAAGCACTCTTTAATCTACCTAAAGCAGTCCACGAATCAGCTAAAGCTATCAAAACCTTGCTAGATAAATCTTCCGAATGTATCTTCGAACTCGAGGCATTGCAAGTTTCCACTAAGCAATGGGATGCAATTCTCATCTATATGGTAGTACAATGTTTACCAGCAGAAACGCACCGTGCATGGGAACAAGAGGTCAATACAGCAGAAGGACTTCCCACCTTCGAATCCTTAAAAATATTTTTACAATCTAGATTTAGAATTTTAGAAGCCATAGTCGATACCAAACCGTCCCTAGCCATCAAAAATGCTCAAGTCCCAAGAGCATCTACCCATTTTATGTCATCTACCCAAGCATGTCCCTTGTGCAAAGAGCAGCACCGTCTATTTAAATGTCCGAAATTCATAAAACTCGATGTAGACAATAAATTCAAAATTGTCACATCAAATCAATTATGCAATAACTGCCTATCAAAGGGGCACACTACGAAAACTTGTACAAGTAAGTTTTCATGTCAGCGATGTGGAAGGAGGCATCATTCTTTACTTCACAGGAATAATGCCACTCCAAGGGCCTCGACCCAATTCAAGCCAAGGGAGCAGCAATCAGAAGCTCAACCTTGTAATTCACCTTGCACATCCAATAAATCTCTTCACACCCTTCATGCAAAAAATCATCATACCAAACAAGCACTGCTTGCCACAGCATTGCTAAACGTTCCTACAAAAAAGGGAAATATGTTGGTATTGAGAGCTTTAATAGATTCAGGCTCTCAAGTTTCATTTGTAACTCAAGCCGCCGCACGTAAGCTGCAATCATCCACTACAAACGTGGAAATTCAAATCACGGGCCTGGGAAAAACTGAAACTACAAATGTTCAAAAACAAACTACTTTGAACATTTATCCTTATTCAACCACAACTAAGGCAACCACAGTTACAGCCCTTATAGTGGATACAATTACGGACATTTTACCCCCTTCAACCATTCCAAACAAAGAATGGAGTCATATACATGAGCTACCACTTGCCGATCCGTTTTTCTTTAAACCAGGAAAAATCGACCTGCTTTTAGGAGCAGATGTGTACAGCGAAATTCTCTTGGAAGGTTTACGGAAAGGTCCTCCAGGAACACCAACTGCCCAAAACAGTACCCTCGGATGGATACTTTTCGGAAAGCTAAAAAATACATCCACATTCTTAACAGCATCTGCCTTAACAGCAAAAGCTCATTACGACGACGACACTTCACTGGATAAACTTTTACGTCAGTTTTGGGAAACTGAAGAAGTTAATCCAGGAAGAAAGCTGTCTAAAGCAGATCAAGAATGTGAAGAGTTTTATCAAAAAACTCATGTTCGTAACGCAAATGGCCGTTACGAAGTTCGCCTGCCTTTCATCGCAGAAAGTCCCAGCCTAGGTGACTCTCGTGGTATGGCATTACGTAGGTTCTACAGCCTAGAACGGCAATTAGAACGAAATCCTGAACTCTATCAGGAATACAAAGCTTGTATTAACGAATACAAGTCATTAGGTCACATGACAGTGGCTAATAAGATAGTAAGCAATGAACAAAGCTACTATCTTCCTCACCATGCTGTTATCAAAAATAGCACCACCACAAAGGTTCGCGTCGTCTTTGATGCTTCGGCTAAAACGACTAATCGAAAAAGTCTAAACGAACAGCTACATACGGGTACAGTGCTGCAGTCTGAACTCCTTTCAATCATTCTCAGATGGCGAAAGTATAAATTCGCTATGTTTGCTGACATAGAGAAAAGGTACAGGATGATAAAAATACAACCTCAAGATCAAACTTACCAAAGAATAGTTTGGAGGAACAATCAAAATGAACCTAGTATAGATTACAAATTACCCACTGTAACCTTTGGCACCACGCCAGCCCCCTATCTCGCAATAAAAACGCCCAATCAACTAGCCATTGATGAAGCTGACAAATTCCCCGAAGCAGCGAAGATAATGTCTCGTAACTTCCATGTTGATGACCTTCTTACAGGCTCAGATACAAAGGAAGAAGCCTTCCAAATACAAGATCAACTCATCAATATGTTATCTTCCGGTAGGTTCAACTTGAGGAAATGGGTTAGCAATTCTTCAGATTTACTAACTAGGATCGCCGAACCATACAGAGAAGTTGAGCTTCCTTTGCGATTCGCAAGAGATGAGTCCGTAAAAACCTTAGGCATTCATTGGTTTCCAGGATCTGATTGCTTCACGCTACGATCCAAAAGGAAATCAGACTGCCTCTCTACAAAGCGTTCTATTCTTTCAGAAATTGCAACGCTGTTCGATCCACTTGGCTGGATATCTCCAATTATAAATACTGCTAAAATCTTAATGCAAGCTTTATGTCATGCAGGATGTTCATGGATTAAATCAATCCCGGCACACATTGTTAAGCAGTGGCGCGATTTTAAATCCGAATTACATCATATTAGTATCATCAACATACCACGTAGGTTACATACTACAAATAACTTATCCACTGTATCCTGGGCAGCATTAAAGCGCACCAAGAAAAGAAATCAGCGATTCACCATCAAAGATGGTCCTAAAGTTAAAATAAAAGCTAATGGTCACATTAAAATTATTTAGTAAGAATTATGTTTTCTTTTCTTACACCATAGTCCTTATTTATTCATTCCACCCACTTCCTTGATTTTGATTTTCTACTCTCAATCGTTAGGTGGTTACCGGAAAATTGTGTATTTTCCCAAGGATAAATATTTCGTGTATCTATAAGTACAACATGACATCAATCTATCTCTACTCCTGCAATACAACACCAAACCTACGTCTTGATTAATTGCTTAGTGAGTGAGGTCAAACTTTCTTCTTTCTTAGAAATGTAGCTTAAGGATCTTTACTTGAAAGACTCTTGCAGTCTTTCAACGGGGGGCAGTATGTTCGAACCAAATCGCTTCGAATACATGTTTCTCAACAGATATCTCCTGAAAAGAAAAAATCCTGAAAACAAAGCATGAACATTTTTATAAAACTAAATCAAATCTAATCACTCTCAGTCAAAACACAGATACACAACCAAACAAAGCTATAATTTGTCATATACATAACATATTGCACAAATACAATACAAATATAGCCTCATCGAGCAAATCATTATCATATGTTTTAACCGTTAGATTCGTACTAAAAAACAATTTCTGAAAAGGGAACATATTACAACAATACCACGCTGAAATTGAATTCTGAAAATCAAATAAATTCAATCTAATTATATTTTTCCCAAAAATAAGTAAAACATCTAACAAAAGCATGTGTTGTCATGTAGCATACAATGCATGGCACAAATATAATCAGATCAAGCCGATCAATTTGCAATTCTATCATTATCATCATTACAAGTAATATCCAACGGGAATTTGTTCGCTACGTGATAGAGAGATTATTCTTTGCAAATATAATTTAATATAACACAGCAGCATGTGAAGCTCTAAGTTTCTTGTTGCTATGCATTTTTGTTCGTTGCTAGGCAAATTTTATCGCTAGAACCGTAAGATCACAGCTGCACTGCCAATTCTTGCAATCATGCGCCGCTGCTACTCTATCAGTGGTGTCGTGTGCAAGCAAGGGCTATATAAACGACAAGCTGACTGATCTCGATCTCTTTTTGCACTTGGCATCGTTTGGGATAGGTTGACTAGGTAGGGACTAACATTTTATATCGGGTATCGACTGATATAAAATTCTTATTAACAAATCACATTATTTCGGGAGCTGACTGAAATAATAATTACTAACATACATTTTATTTTGGGAGTTGACTAAAATAAAAGTCTTACTTCGGGAGTTGACTGAAGTTAAGATAACACTTTAAGCCGGGTATTGACTGACTTAAAGAATATTATTTCGGGAGCTGACTGAAATAATCATTACTAACACACATTTTATTTTGGGAGTTGACTAAAATAAAATTCTTACTTCGGGAGTTGACTGAAGTTAAGATAACACTTTAAGCCGGGTATTGACTGACTTAAAGAATATTATTTCGGGAGCTGACTGAAATAATCATTACTAACACGCATTTTATTTTGGGAGTTGACTAAAATAAAATTCTTACTTCGGGAGTTGACTGAAGTTAAGATAACACTTTAAGCCGGGTATTGACTGACTTAAAGAATATTATTTCGGGAGCTGACTGAAATAATCATTACTAACACACATTTTATTTTGGGAGTTGACTAAAATAAAATTCTTACTTCGGGAGTTGACTGAAGTTAAGATAACACTTTAAGCCGGGTATTGACTGACTTAAAGAATATTATTTCGGGAGCTGACTGAAATAATCATTACTAACACACATTTTATTTTGGGAGTTGACTAAAATAAAATTCTTACTTCGGGAGTTGACTGAAGTTAAGATAACACTTTAAGCCGGGCATTGACTGACTTAAAGAATATTATTTCGGGAGCTGACTGAAATAATAATTACTAACATTAACATTTTATTTCTGCCTTTAACAGAAATAAAGAATTGTTTTAATCAACGATTAAAACAAAGGGTCTTAACATTAGCTTGAAGTCAACCATCTTAAGTGCCAAGTTTGGGTCGGTGAGTACCAGTCACTTGTAACATTTTATTATTTATTTAAATATCTATTCTATAATAAATTTACTCATATATATATATATATCTATTCGCTATACACTACGTGTGCATATTTATCAACTAACTCTATATTTATTTTATATATTGCTTTCTTAGCGATCTTATAAACAATTGTTTGCCAATAAGTGTTTTCTCTGACCCGAACATATATATGTTGAGTTTTGTCCCAATACAACTATTCTTGGAAATCGTGCATTAAAAATCTGTGTGAATAAGTGTGTCTTCGAATGTGTTTAAATCTCTGACCCAATCACTTGTGTATAATTCCTTTCTACTTCAACCATTGGGAAATTGTAGAAAATAATTGTGATAACTTTAGTGATAGTTATAAGGAAGTGTACAGTGTTGAAGGGATAGACCACTGCCTTAAATCCAAAATTATCAGTGCATTCATTTCAGTGTCACTTAACTCAAATTTGCGTGTACGTTCTGACTACGGGCAGTACAGCCTTTGCAACACAACATTCCAGTGAGAGCAGAGCATTCTGAACAAAATTTTATTTAGGCGTGGTTCTTGGTTTTGTATCGGGTTTGGAAATATTTTATTGCAAAAGGATTTTTTTGATGTTGTTTAGAGAGAGAGAGAGAGAGAGAGAAAGAGAAAACTATTGTTTTCTAGAAAATCAATTACATATTTTATGGAAATTGAAACTTTATTAATATTTTTATAGTGGGGGACAAAATTGTTTATTTTTGGAAGGATGAAAATATTTTTATGCTTTAAACTCTTTATTGACATTTATCTAAGGGGTTACTCGCTGTACTATAATATATTTTATCTTTAAAATCATTGACATATAATAAAAATGGACTGAGCGTTCTTGCTTCAAAAATGGCACAAATTTTGAACAGGCTGTGAAAACTCTTTATTTCGAACAATTGCACACCGTTTCATAATCTATTATCATTTGCAGATTAGAAAGATGTTGAAAGATAGTATTGCATTAAATGAAAATTTTTTAGGAAGTTAAACTTGTTTTAATTAATACAAAAATTAATTTTTAATATTACTGAAAATTGTGTTGCTCTGCAGATTTGTTGTCAAATATTATTGAGCTTGTAAGAGATAGACGTACATAAACAATATAGGTAATTGTCTGCATTTTTATGTCAATTCCGATCCATTCCAATTAATACAGCCGTACTGTTCCCAAAATTGGTTACAGTTGAGTGTACATTTTGAGCTTAAAAGAAACAAATAGATTTTAGCCAAAATTTGTGCCATTTTTGACTATAGGAATTAGATAGGGATAGCTCAGTCCATTCTTATTATATGTCAGTGTTTGAAACTATGTTTACACTTATTATCCACTCTTCAACTTTTTTATTTCACTTTGTTTTTTTTTTTTTTATATTTTTATTAAAATTTGGAAGAAGAAACATCTAAGCCATTCCTAAAATTCCTTTGCTCGATTTTTCGGGAAGAGAATTCTTAGTTAATAAATTTTTTTCGATTCTCGAAAAATCTAACAGAATTTGTGAACAAAACATTTTAATAATTGATCTGTAAAGGTAATTTCGCTCGTTTTTTGTTTAAAAATATTTCACCTACCCGTAAACTGAAGCAACAAAACTACAGTGATTACTGGAATCATTTTAAAAAAGAAAAAACTGGCGTAGCGACTTGCTCCAAACAATTATAACAAAAAAAAAAACTCCTTTAAACAGGCTTGAACACATTTCGAACAGAATTAATAGTAGTAAAGTAGTCTATTCCAGGCCGACCCCAGTTCCTATGACGGTATGTTTGCCATAACTATAAAAACTCATTTCTGGTTTAGTTTGAATCCATCGAAACCTTTCCAGCTTCATTTACGACTATTTGTGATCCATTACACAAAATGGTTTCATCCACGTGCTGCTAATGTATGAAAAATCTTTATGTTCAATAGTCAGTGATTTGTGGCAGCAAGCGCATGCGTGAGAGTTCTAGTATCTCCTAACTAGACGAAGTATGCCAAAAAGGTAAGTAATAATTGGTTTTAAGGACTTATCTAGGCTTTTAAAGTATGTTTTCCTTGAAGATATCAATAGTATTCTAATATTAGGTAAAATCAGTTTTTTTTTGTTTTTTGTTTTTTTTTTTTTAATTTAATTCAATTTCAGTAAAATTTTATTCATGGCCAGCTGTGGGCGGATATGGAAGCTCTGTTTCTTTTCGCAACCATACTGATATTTGTATAGAATTTCATAAATAGGAATCCTAAAATTGCTTTTATTAAGACTTTTTATCATCTAGCTTGAAAATGTTACAAACATAGAGAGGAGGAAGCATCACAGAAGTTAATTAAAAAAAGTAAAAAAAAGAAAGTAGGTATCAATAAGAAAAATCAGCCAAAGGGGAATGCCCAATTTTCATGCAAATTTAGGCCCGGTACCTCCAGACATGAGACGAGATGTCTTAAACGGTGTATTGATACTCTGAAAATATTTTATTAACAATGTTTATTTCAATTAAGCGGGAGGAAAGCTTTGGCGATCGGATGTAGTTTTTAGCGACTTTTTGGGGTGAAAAAGCTGATTTTTCTACTTTTCGTCGTGATGTGATTGCGCGGAATTGGTGAGTCATGGAAAATGACTTCCTATAAGAAAAACGTTCACAACAGAGCACTAATTGCCATGGAACTGCAAAAATATATTAGAAATGTAGTAGTTGGGGTGTATGTGACCCAAGTGCATGAAAATTGGTTTTTCGGCAGCAAAAACGCCCCGGGAAAGTTTTCTGAGTGGGGAAAAAGTATACTAGCTCAATATTACTCGGCGAGACCTTTAATTTGATATACAACATGCTGTACTGGAACCACCCCGCCTTGGGGTTCCTACCCCACTTTCTTCTACGAATTGTAGCTAGTAATGAGCTGAGGCGAACAGTGAAACCTGTTGCCCAATCAGACATAATCCTACCGAGTTAGAGCCGATCTAAGGTGCGAAAAATCTAGTACCTCAGATCGAATAAAAAAGAGGCAAATACTAAAAAAAGTGAGTATGGGGATGGCTACAAACAGCTAAGCCTCCAAGTATAAGAGTGTGGGTACTCAAACTTCTTCTCAGGACCTAAGGAACTCCATTCTGTACTAGATTTTCCAAAATGTGCTAGATCAAACTTTGACCTCCTCCCCAAGGCGTCCCCTGCTTAATAGAAATAAACATTGTTCTAAAATGTGTTCAGAGTATCATAATGTATCGTTTAAGAAATCTCTCATGTCTGGAGGTGTCCGGCCTCAAATGGGTATTCTCCTATACAGAATTCCCAGATCTATGCACCAAGAAAAATTTACAAGAAAACTACTGGAAGATCTTAGAAAATCTGGGCCTTCAATTGTTCTCACAGAAGCGGAAGAAGAAGGAATTGTTGATTGGTGTACTAAACTGAAAAATTGCGTCTAAAGACTTAGTTAATGTTTTCTAACAACAAATAGAAAACCACCTTTCATAGGGTAAAACCTGGTTGTCGTTATTTTTAAGAAAAAAAAAATCCTGAGATTGCTTTTTTTACACCAAAAGATATCCTTTAGGAAGAGTCAATAACTGCGTGATAGCAGGACAAATGAAAAGCTAGTTTTCTCTTTGCCGCTGGGCACAAATCTCAGCTAAACGACTTTTGCGATAATGGGATAATTTTGTATGCTCTTCCACCAAACACAACAATGAAAATGCACATAAAGCTCTAGCAAAAATAGCATTTTCAAAATTGTTTTGGATACAGAAAGCTTCTGCTTATGGCCGCTTCCATTAAATTCAGGTGCTGTCAATTAACCAAAATATGCATTTCTGAAAATGTACCGTGTAAAACATTTGATATAATAATTGAAGCCATTAACGAAGTGAGAGAGCAGTTAGAAAGCTAGTTCCTTAGATGCTATAATTAACATTTTAAAAAGAGAAGGAGAAACGAATACAATGATAACGGCACGAATTAGCTGCAAAGAGTTCTTTGATAAGAATTTTGGATGATTTAACTCGTAGAATTTATTAACAGCTTCGGATCAGGTAAACAAACAAAAGATATTAACACTGAATGTCAGATTAATGTGGAAATTAAATTTGTTTACATAACAAGCCAAGTAAAAGATATAAGTAAATTTACTGAATATAAGTACATACTTGCGTTATGTAAAGTATAAAAAGATACTAAAAGAAAATATTTGTGTATAAACTGGGCCGGAAAACGGATATTTTTAGTCGGAATTAGAATTTAGTGGCTGGAAACTAAAAATTTTGCAGGTTTTTGGAAAAACTGAAAATTTTTATGATAATAATAATATTGCATAGTCAATACTAAGAATATATAATATTAATAGCATATTTTGATTACACAGTAAATATTACTAAGAATACAATCTTTATCTCATATTATTAATTTGGTTTTGACTACTGATGTTGCACAATTTACCTACTATCGAATGTTGAAAAAAATGGCCGGTAATTGGGTATTTTACCCATTTTACCCTACTTTAACATCGTACCGTACCGTAAAACGAGGTTACTCGGCTACCCCGGGGCTACTTGGACAATTTACGATGCAATAGACTTTTTTATGATTATTATACTTTTTGTTATTAATTATTACTTTTTGTTTTTGTTATGAATAAATCATCGTAGAGAATGGTGAAAAACAAACAAAAAACTTCGGGTTACAAATTTTATGTCAGCTAAAAAACAAAAAAGCTACGGAGGTAGTTATAAGGAAGGGTAGGTAGGGGGTGTCAAAGAAGGTGGCAGTCGAAAAATACAAATGTTTCGAGTAATGCTTGTCCGAATAAAATTCTTCGTCTCTAGAAAATTCATCAATTGTTTTAAGGGGGACTAACAGGGTGGTGAGAGCTTAAAAAAATCGCAATTTTTGAGATTTTTTCAAGCGAACACTTAATACACATAAATTTTGTTTTGTTTTGCACCTACTAACAACATACACGTTAAACTATTGAAAAACATAAACAAAATTTTTAATTTAATGGTGGAAAAGGTCCTCCTCCCGTGGTAGTCTTTACTATTATTCGTCGATTCCGGGTCTCAACAAAGGCAAATAATACATTATCATTAATAAAGTTATAATCATAAACATTTCCTTGACCCCTTAAGTCCCCATAACTTTTGTAACTTTTTGAATTTAAACCCCTTTGGGGGGGGGGGGGGAGTAATAATTGCTTAAGCCTTTGATGTTAGTTGGTGGGTTAAAGGGGGAGCTATGAAGTAATAATGCATTGCGGCTGTTGAGAGGACTTATTGTGCTAACTCTCCCATCTCCTTAAAGTAGGCTAGTCCTATTGAGTAGGTGTAAGAGCCCGTGGAGCGGTCTGTCTAGCAACTCACCAAGGACTAGCTGTGGCTCATCAAAGGTTACTTAGCTATCGCCAGGAATTCACAGAAGGGGTGCAAAGCAGTCTTATGATTCTCCAAATACAGTCTGCAGGTAGCAACATAGCCCCCGCCAATAGTGAGAAGGTGCTCCCGCAATTGACAAGTGTCCGGTAATCAGACCAGTTAAAGGCCTAATGTCCTTCCTCCTGCATCTCAGAAATTCTCTTCTCCTTGCCATAGACAGAATCGCCATAAAACGCTAAGCAAGATTCTGTTTCGCGATCCGCCTCCAGTACATGACATGTCCGTCTGATGAACGTTTGACTATGGGCCCCTTTACTGCACACAGAGACAACCCACATATCGGCTTGCGACTATATGAATATTGATAGAGCCAAACCACACATTCAGCACTGCTTTTTTTTTAGTAGGGGATGAATGATCCCAAGCACAGAGGCCAAGGTAGCCCATTGTGCCAACCTGCTAAGTGGAAAGAATCTATAAAATTCGAAAGGAAACTAGGCAAGAAGAAAAAGTACAGGATCGTGCGAGGTGGGACTCAAACTCTCGATTCTTGGAATGGTAGTTAGCGGGCTTATCGAAAGAAAATCTTTTCAAAATGTTAATGTTCTTTCTCCCGAAGATGGGACTGTTGGACAGGTACAAAATAATGAAAGCGGTGTCAATTAAGGGTTACAATACTTCAAACACTAAATCTAATCCAATTTAATCCAAGAATACAAGATTTCGAGTCAAAAACATTGATCATAACACAACTTCATGTAAATCTCCTTTAAGAAAATATTCTAAATGCGGCGGTAAAATAATTAAAAGCGCGCTCGCATAACAACTGAAAGTTGTCAATCGAATCCCCGTTGTACTTTCTAAGGGAAATTCGTCACTCTCTCATTCTCCCAGGTGTTTCGATACGTGCTAAAAATTCATAACTCATACGAACTTTTCATTTAGATTAAATCAATACACTTCACATAGGCTCGTATATCTACTCCATATGTACATGCATATGCGAGTGAGCAAATAACGGAGCCCCAATGTCTGTTATTTATCTGCCTAACATTTATCCATAACACTGCGGCGGTGTTAGATATAGATAGAACCTTGCAGAGTTGTTTTTCCCTGTACGGTGTTGCGGGGATCATCTTAGCACGTCTGCCGCGAAAGGTAACTTGATAACTGTACATAATAATAAAAAGTGTCCGACATGGAATCCAATTTGTCCGTCGCTATCGCTTGCTATGCCAACTTCTTGGGAAGCTTTAACGAGCAAAGAATGTTACATGCATTTGCATTTTCATCTTACATAGAATGCAGCAGCATGTAAACGGCACCTGGGATTTATGTGTCTCGAGTAGAAGGTTGCACTTATCAATAACAGACTTCAAAAAGGGCTGACACTTGTAAGATATTGTCCCGCATTAAATTCGACTTCTGTTCTGAGAAGTTGTCGTATTACGTGCTGTTGTTGACAGCCAACCGAAGTCTGATAGATAATTCCTTAAATAGTTAAGCTTATATGTCTTATAGCTCAGACTGACTATACCTACTACCCACAAAGATAGAGAGAGAGAGAGAGAGAGCTCAAAGGCCAGGTTAATGGATTTCTTATGTTGTTTGCCGTCTTTGTCTTGAAATTTCTCTGCATTTCCTGGTCTTCTTTCGATTTATAAGGAAATCGTTGCTGACAGACCCGTACACAATTGCACTTTTGGCCTCGACGGACGATGGTAGTCCCAATGGAATATGAATTAAGACTTCCGGTCTGTTAAGACTGAAGAGGTTAAACTCGGTGAATTCCTTAAGTGCTATGACATTATGCTGTTAACATATTCTAGTAAGTAACTAAGCGGGCCCCTTCAAATTGAGTAATCATTGTAATAGGGCCATAGAGGAATTAGTTGACATGGAATTAGCTATTCTTGGCGTGAAATTATTAACACAGTAGTCGTGGGTGGAAAACAATGGACACAAAAAGTAGTGATGATAATAACAGCATATAAATGCTTCTGGTAAAAATAGGGTACACACCCAAATTGAGAAATCAATTGGCTTTTAATTAGATTTTTAAACAATATGATAATAACAATAAAATCCGTTAGAATTTTATATAAATCATTTGACAACAGCAAGTTCCATAGAGTGCAATATAGTGAAGTAGAACAGCAACGCCAAAATGGGAAAATGGGATCAGGCTGGTCGGTGAGTACCTATAAAATGTAAAAATTGCGTCAATTTCATTATTGGCTAGATCCAACATTTAACATCTGGTATATATCCATTAACCCGAGTTCCGTGTACCTTACTTCAACTTCGGCAACGTAGAGCATCTCAACAACAGCCTCATACATCATGACATTCTACATCTACTGGAAGAATGGCACTTTTCCATCGAGGAACCATACTTTAGGGATCCTATAGTTGTTCATTCTTCATGCGCAACCAATCCGCAAGTCTTCTTCCAGAATAAATGTAGTTTGAAATGTTGATAAAACGATAGATTTCATTCATTTTTACCGATATGTACTATTTTTATCTCGGATTCCATCAAATAGGGTACCCCACAATTAATTCGACCAGGTGATTCCTTTAATTGAGACAACCAATAAAATTGTATGGGAGGAAGGTGTCAGATACGAATCACACCGAGCTGTAGAAATTGTAAATTCGATATGAAAAAAAAAAAAAAAACTGGATTGAAAAATTTTTACTTTGTTAAATATCATCACAACTTTGAAATGGAGAGAAGTAAAGAAAAAGTATTTCCGAATATTAGAGCGCTCCAATGAGTATCTATCTAATTAATAATTTTTAAATCAGTTTTTTTATGTTCCATAAAAAATTAACCTACTACGACACAAGCATGTAAACAGGGTGTGAAATATTTGTTTCACATTTGCACCTGAATTGAAACCGATACTTTAGTTCGGATAAGATATTAATTCTACATTTGAAGCAGTGGCGTAGATACGACATAGATAAGAACCCGCCAGGAGGGAGCCCCGAACTGATAACTCAAATTTTCAAAACATTGCTTCCTGGGATTTGTTACCAGAACCTACTACTCTACTATAATGTAATCTTCAATCGATTATCTTTCTAACGACTACAACTTAAAGGGGCCAGACGGTTGTTTCTTTGCTGTCTATCCGTCCGTCCGTCCGCCCGAACGATGTGCTGAAATTTTGCACACAGGCTTTCAAAAAAAAATAAATAAAAAAAACGTAAATTTAATTTCGAAAGTGGAGCAAATGGAATAACTCCTTCGTAGGGTTGCCATACAAAAATTTACTTTTTAACGGTATATTGGGGCACTGCCTGAGAAAGCGTTGACGCAGAGAGCTGAAATTTGGTACATGGTGTTTTCACAATAAAACATGTACTAAATAGGACAACCCCTTTCCCTTCTTGGTGTTGCCATACAAAATTTTGGTTTTTCACTATATATTTGGACACTGCCTGAGATCGCATCGACGTGGAGATCTCAAATTTTGTACGTGGCGTTTTCATAAGAATTGCAAATACATGTTCAAAAATGGACTAAATCGGGCAAGCCTTTCTTGGTGTTGCCATACAAAACTTTGGGTGTTCATTATATATTTGGATATTGCCTGAGAACACGTTGATCTGGACAGCTGAAATTTATATACAGCTTTTTCTTAAAAATAATAAATAAAATTTCAAAAATGAATTAAATCAGCCAACCCCTTCTTCTGGCTTTTGGTTTTCATTTTACTTAAGTTTTATATTCATCTAGCTAGGGCACAATATTATTGGTCATAAGATCAGTTATAACTTGTTCTCTTGGTTTTTTTTTTTTGTATAAATAGTTTTGTTTCAGTGAAAAAGTCTATACTTTTATATGGACCGGCACAAATTCTTTGTAATTTGTAAAAATGTTTAACCTTCGAAAATAGCATTTTGAGAACAGTTCATATACTACATGGGCCCTTTAAGTTGTAGTCGTTAGAACGATAATCGATTGTAGATTACATTATAGTAGAAAAAGTATACCCGCGTGCCACATTTCCTTACAAAAAAATTGACGCAAAGTAAACAAATTGGAGTTCCGGGTCCGAATTTTCGTTTTGAAAATTTTTTAAAAAATAGAAAAATTTAATTTTCTAAAGCGACTTTCACTGGAATAAGTTCATAACTAAGTTCCTTTAAATTAAAAAAAAAGAATCAAGAAAAAATATTGTCAAATTAAAAAGTTATTATCTAAAATGTTGAACCAGTTTTCCTGAAAGTCCAAAACAGTAAAAAAAAACAAAAAAACATTATTGTCGATTTTACCGACCTCTAAACATTCATGAATTTCACTGAAATGTGGCACAGAAGTTGAAAATTACATTAGCTAACAAATTCTGAATGAGCATTTAGACATTTTAACACTTGTTTTTTGGGCATGTATAGTGTATATTATGCTCCAATATAAAATTAACGATGCCTTGAAAAAGCGTTTAACCATTTCGAAATATCTCAGAAGTTATAGCAATTAGAAGTGAACGCGGCAGGGAGTAGTTTTTTTTTTTTTCCGAAACTACGTTTTACAAACTGTTGTACAAAATAGATATCTCCAGATTTTTTTAACCGATTTTGATAAAACGCAAACCACATATTCTTTATAATATTATCTATCAGACATAAAAAAAATTTGTAAGAATATATTTGGATGTTATTGTAATAAATACCAAATTTTACACCAGAGATGATTTATATATAATAAGTATGAATGCATTAATACATGCATATGTCCATACTTAACTAGAGATATGTATACATATGTATTGATTTGAATTGAATCATAAAAATAAACAGTTATTCCAAAAAACTCATTTATTTGCGATGCTGTATGGGAAAAGTGTTGCCATGATGCAGAATTATTCATAATCTAGATATAGATTTCGATTTTTTTCCAACACATTCGACAAACTTTTCCATGCAGCAGTGATCGTACGATGATTTTCAAGCGAAACCGCCCAAAAATGTAACCATTCCAAATCGTAAAAAAAGAATCGGTAATTTTATTATGAATATTTCGAGATTATCAATATATCCAAGTATCGTCAGATGCTATGATGTTTTAAACTAAGTGTGATCCATCTTGCCTGAATCTTTCAAGCATTTTCTTTGACTAATCCACGCGAAGCTATTTTTTGTGTTGCAGTCAAATTATTTTCTATCCAACGATAACAAAGACTTTTCAATTTTCAGTGATCATGAAAATAGTTTTTTTTTCACTTGCAACAATATCGTGGTACTATGTCAATCGTTTGTTATTCGTTATCAGAATAGCAACAAATAGCAACAAAAACGTTTGGGGATTACAATACTAACTCCTTAGTATAAAATAATATGTTTTTATAAATGAGATTAATGTAGATATGCATCTTCTGCATATATTTATGTAGGGAAATTTTCACCAAATGAAATATATATCATGAAAATCGTTAATATTAATAATAAAAAAAAAAAAAAGATAACAATGGCCTAAGAACTGAGCCTTGCGGTACACCTTAATTTACATTTAAAAACTGAGAGTTTCCGACTTTATATTATTATGGTAGACAACTTAATAATATTATTTAGATACGATTGTAGTTCTGCAATAAAAGTATTGTAATGTTAATATTTTTACAACTTTGATGATAGATGTTTACGATTAATCGAATCAAATGCCTTTAGTAAGTCAAGCAGATAAAGCATGGACGAAAAATTATGATTAATATGTAGAAAATGCAGTCCAATTTATCTGAGTATCAGTAAATACCTGTATTAAATGAATTTTTGCATGATATAAAGACACAAAAAGAACAGAAGCAAAAATCTAAGTTTAAAAAATAATTTTACTTACAGCTGCTGGTTGAATTCAATGAGTTGTATGTAGTTGTTCATAAAATTGCAGTCCAATTAAAATTGAAGTCGATCATGACATGAAGAGTACCGGCAAATAGAAACGATTTTTTTTTTATATAAAATAAAGTATTAAAGTAAACTTAAAATAAACAAAGAAAAATAATAATTTTTAGGGCTTTTAATAAATTTTTATATCAATTTCATACTTTACTTTAGAAAACTACTTGCGCTAAATCAAAATCAATCTTGTACTTTAAATAGAAAAAATCAGCTACAATTCTAAAGCAGAGTCTAAAGATCATGGTATCCTTTATGTACTGACCAATTCTTACTGGTTTACCATACTTATCAACTTTTTCATACAACTCCCCCAATTCTCTACGTATTAGAGTACATTTATCAATACTCCTTAAGATCGACCTGGCTCTGTTGAATAAGTTTTTAGAAGTCCGGCGAAGTTTGTAATTTATGCCGTCGTCGACCCCTTAACATGGTAATAAAACAGTTCTCTGGGTTTATTTTTTTCAAAGAGGAATGCCCACTTTCCATACAACTTTAGGCCCGACATCAACAGTTAAGAGAGAGATGTCTTAAACGATGTGTAATGATACTCTGAACATATTTTATTAACAATGTTCATTTCAATTAAACGGGGAAATTCTTTGGCGATTGGATGTATGTAGCTTGAGCGCCTGTCTTTTGTGAAATAGTGGACTTTTCGATTTCGCGGAATTGGTACATCGTGGAAAATGACCTCCTATGAGAAAAACGTTCACAACATAGAACTAATGGCCATGGAAGAAAGAACTGCAAAAATATATGCGAAATGTATTAAGTGGGGTGTATGTTACCCAAGAGCATAAAAATTGGTTTTCCGGTAGCAAACACGTTCCGAGAAAACTTTTTGAATCGGGAAAAAGGTACACCACCCGATAGTACTCGGCGAGACCTTTAATTTGGTATGTAATATGGCAGTTTGGAAGCAGCCCCCCACGCCGTTAGAGGTTCCTACCCACTACCCTAAAAGTACCCAGAGAAAAATTTTCTTGAACGAATTGTGGCTGGTAATAAGCTGAGGAGAACAGTGAAACCCGTTTTTCGATCGCATATAACCCTACCGAATTAGAGCCGATCAAAGTTGGGAAAAAAGTGAGTATGGGAATTGCTATTTAAGCTTCCGAATATAGGGGTGTGGGTACTCAAACTTCTTCGTAGAACCTAAGAAATTCGGTTCTGTACTAGATTTTCCAAAATGTATTAGATCAAACTTTGATCCCCTCCTCAAGATTTCCCCTGCTTAACTGAAATAAACATTATCAACAAAATATGTTCAGAGTATCATAATGCATCGTTTAAGACATCTCTCATGTCTGTTGATGTCGGCGCTAAATTGGGTACTCCCATTTAAGACTGTCTTAAAGAATTGTAAAAATTGTCTGCTAGAAAATCAATTAATTCCATAATCAATTATCATCACAAATTGATGTATACTGACTCCTTTTAAATACTGAAGTTGTGACAGAAATGATTGAATTGAGCGTCGCATAAAATTAGTAAATTTGGAAAAACAATTTCAAATTTTTCAACTTTGTATCTTTGGATATAAGAAGACAAGGTGATTGTTCTATAACGTCAATATGCCAAATTTTATATAGAAATCAACCACAAAATTACAAAAATAATGAACTTTTGTGAAATTTCTTTGTAAAATTCAAACTTTTTCAAATTTTTCTGTATAAGAAAAGTATGAGAGATTTATTTAAAATGTGAAATTATGTTATTATACATTTTAATTTGCAGTTAAATCGCGTTATACGACTCCGGGAAATAACGCCCAAATGCGATATAAGTGAAATAAGACCCAAAAGTTCTATATAAATTTCAACGTGTCAAATGTGAAATAATGCCCAAAAATTTTGGGTGTTATTTCACACTTTTGGGTTTTATTTCACTTATCGATAATGATATAAAATCCAAAATTCGTAAATGAAATAAAGCCCAAGAAACAAAATTGATCCTGTTGAAATAATGCCCCAAAATCATTTCAGAAAATGAAGGAAACAGTTCTCAACGATGTGTGTAAAGTAAGAAAGCGTCGCGCGGGTAGGAAAGGAGCGTCGGTGCGGGACTTTAATATTAATATTTGATTTAAGGAAAGAACGCGACGCGCGAGGCGGGCGGGGATGGGTGGCGGCAAGGTGTGCAGGGCGTCCGTGCGTTGTTATTTTATTTAAAGTAAGAACGCGTCGCACGGATTAACCGAGGGAAGGCGTTGGCAAGGGGTGCTTTAAATCAAATCAAACACGAAGCTGCAAAGCGAAAAAGCGCCGCTCCAACGATCCTCCCCTACCCGCGCGACGCGTTCATACTTTACACACATCATTGTCCATATTTTAGGCTTTATTTCATTTGTTTGTTTTCTTGATTTGAATTTTGGGCTTTTGTTCACTTTTTTTTGCCCTTCTTTCATCTACTTTGGATTTTATTTCATATCTGTTTTCGGGCCTTATTTCATTAGGAAATAAGACCCAAACATTTTGGGTCTTATTACACTTATTGCTTTTGGGCATTATTTCCCAGAGCTGTTGAACTATTTGGTATGGTATTAAAGCATGCATTGTCTTTTATTCGCTTTGATATGCTTTAAACATTAACTCGGATGGTGAATTTAGTTATTAACAAAATACCCCCCCTCTCCCCAGATATATTACAGTTGCCCTACTTCAAATAATTTCCTTTCCATTCTCTTTTACCAGATATGAAATAGCATTAATTAAGACATGTTTAAAATTACTGGAATTCATAACACTGCCAAAGACAACACCAATATTCACAGGCACAACAACAAGACACAGAAGTAACAAAACAATTTAACTAAAAAAAAAATAATAAAATAATAAAATCACTTACGTGAATGACTTTTAAACAGCAAGTCCTTCTTGGTTTCAATCTTAATTGAAATCTTATTTTCAGCTTTCACACTCATTTCCAAGATTATTTTCTCACTTATCTGATCTCAGTGTCACCACACAAAAATGTAAAAGAAAAATTCTCAAGCACAAAGTTATACGTAGTTATAGTACCTGGAGAGCACACTATATATATGTATGTATGTAGGTAGTTATAGAGCCGTTGTCGTATCGTCCAGTATAAATCTTGCCACAAACCAAAGATGGATTGGATGGGTTGAGATTCTTCTTCTTGTTGCTCACTTTAACGGGCAATAAATTCTTCACTTCTTGCAGTTTTCCTTAAAAGACTAAGCATACAACAGTGATAACAATAATAAGACGATTATCATGGAGCATCTTAAGAAAAATGTAAACGGAACAACGAGTAACAAAAAAGAAAACAATCTGAGGACGCGACATTTATACTTAAGTACAGACAATTTGTATTCAAATGCAGTGTGATACTTTGTTTTTTTTTTATTATAATTTTTCTATAATTTTTTTGTTTTTTTATGTTAACAAAGATAAAAATTGAGCGAAATGTTTTTATTTATATACATACTACGTGAATGTCACGGCTTGTTTGAACAGAGGCGTGAAAGTTTTAAAAAGTTTGCAAGAATACCGAGAACTCTGTTCATAATAAGCATAGAGACGCCTTGCAATGACTAATGGAGGCATGCAGATTAATGTGAAGTTGGAAAATTCAAACGGAAACTGATATTCAAAAATGATATCATTAGCACGTGCTAAAAAGACAGATATGGAATGTAATAATTTCTTTGAGAACGCAAAACAGCTGAACTAAATTTAAAGTTAAATTATGAAAGAGACTCTTTGATTGGCAATAATTTTTCTTGGGAATGCATAAACGAAGAGGAAAATTATTAAAAATAATTGAAAATATGGGGGAGTGCGCTTATGAGAAATGTCGGTCTTTTTGAGTCTGGAATAAATTCTGAATTAATAAAAAAGATGGAAAAAGTGGGTGATCTTTTTATGTATATAAAAAATATATGAAATCGAGATTATACGTCTTTTCTCTATCTATACTCGTTGGGGGCTATTGAAAACTGAGTTTAATATCCTTTAGCTATTTTAGTTATATAAAAACTGCTATACAAAAGTGGTGTAGCAGTATAGTAAATACTTAATCTAACATTTTGTAACACACATTGCATCATCGTGCTAGATGGATAAGAAAGAGCATCTTGAACGGGCAGAGACTAATTATCTGTAACAGGCATGTACCGAGAATTGTCGAGTACTGCAACGGGGAACGGAATATACAGATTACAAATTATCTTCATCGATTATGACTGAAGAGTCTTAGGTTTTTCATAATTTTATTCTGTTCCAATTAAAGTAAATTTTATGGTTTAAGTCTCCTTCAAATCGGTTTGAAATAAAAATAAGCTCCTGAATAATTGAATTAATTGCCATCGCTTAAGTAGAATTGGATGGATGGATTGAAGAGAAGCTGACTCCTGGTGGGGGGTGGGAGGAAGACTAGAACATAATAGGAGACGACAAAGTCCATTGTTCACCCTCCAATGAGCAATGTTCATAGGTCCCAACGCTATTATAAGCTATAAAATTCATAAAATTGGCTCCCAACCCTCCCTACCGGCCTCATGCAATTCATCCAGGAGGTGTAAGCCAAGGAATCTATAACGTTTTCCGGAAAGAGGCCGACAGTGACGAAGAAAGTGAGTCACCATTTCGGATTCCTTTCCAGATCCTGTATATATCGGATTATCAACATGTACTAACCTATGTCGGTGACCCGTGAGAGAAGTGTCCTGTAAGAATATACACCAGAATTCTCAGGGTAGGCTTACTCCTAGCAACTTTTTTGTGAAACCTGGGTTAGGTTTACCCCACAATTCCTTCGTGGTTCTACCCGAAGGGTCGTCTAACCAGAGACAACTGTGCTGGAAATCATCCCAAGTCGCAATTGTAGAGACAAGGTGTTGTGATTCCAATTGTGAAGGATGGTGCCTCCGAGGCCGCACCAAGCTGCGCAAACTCGTCTGCTTTTCCGTTTCCACCATTATCACTGTGATCAAGCAGCCAAAAAACGAGTATCCTGTTACTAATACTAAGTTGGAGGTTGTGAATGGCTTTGACAAGGCCTAGTCGGCCGCTTAATTGTCCGAGCAGATGGCAATCTCCTTATTCTCAGTGTCTGAGCCAAGGAGTTTCCTTCCCGCTTCAAGAATGACCTTGATCTCCGCCTGGAAGAGTTTCCTTCCCGCTTCAAGAATGACCTTGATCTCCGCCTGGAAGACCGTAACATGGCTTTCCAGGTGTATGTCAAGTTCCAAATGAGGCTCCTCACGTAAGATAACTGCTTTGGTGTAGTCTTCAGATTTGGAGCCGTCTGTATAAATTATAATGTCTATCAAAGGGTGAAGCACAGATTGTGATGCCCATGCATCCCGAGATGGAATTTTCGTTTTAAACTTCTCAGCATGGTCTCGGTGAGGTGGCCGCTCTCCCTGTCGATGGATCGAACAAAATCAAGAATGGAGTAATGTGGGACCTTGATTCCCGAATGGATTCATATGCAGCCTCAGTGCTGCGATAGAGACCCCCTTTTTAATTTGTATCTGCACGAAGTGTACATATATTCAGGATAACCTCAAGCGCCCGCGTACTGATAGACTTGAATGAGCCGCTTACATTGAGTAGGCACAATCTTTGAACCTTTTCCAATATCTTGCAATGACTGGCATACTCCAATGTTTTCCACCATACCACAGAGCCATAGGGTAACAAGGGTCGAATAACGCTAGGGTATATCAATAAAGTACATTTAAACTAGCAAATTTAATTGTTTTTAGGTTAAGAAATTATAATTGCATTGATTTCAATATTTTAATTGGATCCATTAGAAATAAAATTATTGAAAAATTAAACGTTTATTTTCCTCAATTTCGGCATGTGTCCAGATGACTCTCTCAGAATGGTAATGTATGTTTTATGGTAGGGCAGTTGTATTATCTTGTTAATCTGAATACTAACATAGAGGTGACGGTAGGCTCGATAAATGATTATGTTTTTCATATGTTTCAATCTTTTATGTTAAAAGTTAACCATTAACACTAAATTTCTATTATTCAAAACAAATAATCAACGTCTATTGAAAGAAGCTAGGTGTCCCAGACTAATATGACTATATTTTGCCAAATGATTCCTCTCGTCCAGACAAGTAAAAATTTGTATGGCAAGAGGGGGCAAAATGTCCACCCTACCGAGTTACAGGGCGATTAGTAAAATATGCTCCTTTTTTTCATTAAATACCCTATATATTGAAAAGTGCAAGGTATACGATTTATTTTAAGACGGCATTGTATGCAGAATTTTAAGGTCTTTCGTACGCATGTTATATCACCTCCGTATCCCTCCCCAATTCAGATTTATGATGATTTAAATTCAAAATTTCGGTTTTTAAATTTTGCTTTATTTTTTTACGTTTCCATTATTGTTTTTTTAAACATACATTTTTGTTACAAAATTTCGAAAGCCCAGAGTTTCCTCTTTAATTTAACCTATTACACTTATATTCTATCTGTGACTGTCAGGTCGCAGATAATTTGTTCCCTTAGTGACTGAAAACACGTCATTTAAAAAAATATCGTCTAATTATAACTCCTTAACCGTCACATATAGAACATTTAATAACCGTTAAAAAGTTATTAGCTCTTAACTTATAATCAAAGCTATTCTCAAACTCCTTTTCCAAGATAATTTTTTCCCTTAGTGACGAAAATCGTAGTTGAAAAAAAATTTGGGTTATGGGCTGTTTAACGGCTACCGTGAGCAGTTTGCAGTTTTTATAAAAAACAATTACGTTAACTACTTTTTCGTAAAGAAAAAAAAAGATCAATAAAAAGATAAACCAATCTGAAATTCTTAGTTTAGATCACAATAACTCTTGAGGAGAGAGGGGTACGCGGCCAGTCAAGTAGTCATTGGAAAGGCCATGAAGTTCCGCATACAATGAGCTCTGTAAGTGATCGTATACCTTGTAAATACTTTTTGAGATACAAGGTATTTTGTGAAAGACTAGCATATTTTCTTAATCACTCTGTAACCCCGAAATGGTTGAGATGCTCCCCCCTCCTCCTTTGCCGTACAATTTTATGTTTGACTAGGTGACTACTATCCCCTCCTATCCTATGGACCGCCATGGACGAAACACCCTGTATAAGGAGTACTATACGTATAATTTTTTTTTTTTTTAAGAATGTTCACATTTATGCTGCTGTAATTCGTTACACATCAGACTAACAAAAAAGTGTTTATACAAAAAATGTAGGGAATTGAGTCTTCTTCAAATTTGCGTCAGCCAGTTTTGACGTATATAGGATCAATCGTTGAGGAATTTTTTGAAAAGTTAAATTTTTTGTATTTTGTTAATTCAAGATGGCGGTTTTTTAATCGGGGGAACGAAACTAAATAACATACAACTACCCCCAACTTTTGTAGGGCAAAAACCCCTATTGATTTGGACTATAATGGCCATCGTTGATGTCGAATATAAATTTTTATAAAAAGTAGTGTCGCTGGAGTTTTAAGTGCTTCTGCTATAGAGATGGATGCGGTTTGTTCGAATCAGCCGAGAAATTTTTGCCTGATCAAAATCAAAGAACGTCTCATATCTCGATTGTCGATTAAAGAGTCCCTTTAAAATTTTACTTGATCCGTCCTTTCGCAGTACGGTATGCTTGAACCCTCAGAAAGATCAGTACAATACTATTTAAAAATTTAAGTATTGTACTGATCTTTCTGAGGGTTTTGTCGAACATTCCTTGCTGCGAAAGGACGCATCAACGAAAATTTTAAAAGGAATCCTGAAAGCCTGACAAGTAGATAATTGAAAACGCATTCGAAATTTTGGCGCAAAATAGAGAATTTTTGTCAATCCTACTGCAACAGAGCCTGAAACAACTATTAAAATTATTCAAGTCAGTTTTCTATAGGATTTTAATTCATTTTTCAACACCCACTTGAATTTGCACTACCCATTTTTTTCTCATAGCTCCCGATAGATGACTGAAATTGTGCATGTGGCGATAGACATTTCAATCGCTGCTGGTCAAACGCTTTCAGAAATTCTTTGTATCGCTGTAAGTGTAGCGGTTTATCTCTGTCGCTTCGTTATCGCAATCGCAGCGATGTGAACCAGGCTTTACAGTCCTCGCAGTGGGCGCTAGAGCAAGGCGTGTACTGATAAGGTTGCTGAAAAAGATGAATATCTTATGCAAAACAAGTAAAAAAGCTAGAATTGGTCTAATTGTAAGACCAATTCTTATGATACCCTAGATGAATACCCGTATGTAATTTCGTATGGTCACCCCTCTGTGCAAAGTTTGATTGTTGAAGTGATGTTTCGCATATATTTCTAGGAAGGTTCATCGGGACAGATTTTAATTTTACGCTCTAATGAAATCATTAATCAAAAATGTATAAATGTCGCCTTTACAATTTGTTCCAACATGATAACAAAATTTGACATAAAACAAATTGCTCATAATAATCTATGGCTTCGCATAATTTTCCCTAAGTAATCGTCTTGACCTTTTCGTTTAATTTCTTGTCACTTTGTGCGAAAAAACGGAACTGTTTTCGTACGAAGAAAACAAAAATCCCAAATAAGTCGTATTACGAAAGTCCCTCTTAAAACAGTAGGTCGAGTAATTGCTAAATAGGCAGCAGAAAAATCAATTCATGCATCCAAAATTAGGCTTAAAATGCGAATTGCAACAAAACCTATAGAGAAAGGAAAAAAAATCGATTTCGTTGATTTTCCACCAAGCAACGCCGATTTTTTCTGCAGAAATGTAAGAATTCATGTAAAGTTCGCAGAACAAAACATTTTATAAAAAAAATAAAAACGATTTTTCTTCTTCTACGAATTAAGTAGTGCCTCCCCTACCCTCTCCTCGCAAAGCTATTCGTTTTATTGCGGAAAAGACATAGTGGAATTAAATTTTCTGAGGGTTCCATACATATTAATGCCAAGAAATTTTACACTTCACTTCGCCCAAATTTACTTTATAGATTTCGTGTTAACTGGAGTCATTAGAGATATGACAGTTACTGTTATCACCAATTGCGAAATTCTTTGCGTGATATTAATTGCTGCTAATCATCATTATGTCTATAACTATTACAATAATTACCGTTGATGGCAATTACAAATAAAATGCTTACTTAATTTGTAGACTTGTTTCACAGCTGCGAAACGACTTTATTGAAAGTAACATGATGAAATCGCCCTGATTACAAATACTGTCAGTAGACTTGTACCTCAGGACATGATCCAAAACTTCTCTACACTCACTGTCAGTCGCAAAAGGTTAGAATTTCAATAGACTCGTGCATTGTACTTGTATCAAAAAACCATTTGCTTGTAACATTGAACATTCGTATATCGGCTGATAAAAGTCACATACCCAAACACGCTGGAGTCCTTAGATTTCGCACAAGCATTTCGAAGTCTTTAAATTTTATATGTAACATTTATGACGACTCGCAAAAGAGTCGACAATCAAATTCTAGTTTTCCACATCATTAATTGCACTTCTAAGAATTTATTAACTTGACTGGCTGGCAGAAGCAAGTAATGTATGGTGTACCCCAGAGATCGATTATGGATCCCCTATTGTTTTCCATATACCATATATAAATATCTAGGTTTCGTAGGATAATTGAATGTCAAAAACTTGCCTTTTCCAGGTAAACACAATACTAGAACTGAGGGAGCAGCTTACGGTATTACATATGTAACATGATAACCAGCTCAATTTGTTATTCCAGAATTTCATACAATACGATACTTCCTCATAACCACTTTTACTCCATTCTACACTGTTTACTTCGAGCAGGATACTGTTTTAAGAATGTTTTTTTATTAAATGGCATCCAATGGAAATATGGTAGGGTTTCTGTACTCGATTGGACTCGACTCGGGCTCGGCGATATTTGGGTAGTTACTCGGATTCGGGACTCGACATTTATACTCGACGAGTTCAAGTTTTTAAAATTAAGCAAAAACCAGTAAATACAAAAGGTACATATGTAGGAATGTTTTGATCAATTTCTAGATTTATGTTTTATTTTGATTTTTAATTGCTGCTGACATAAAGACTCGTTTTCACTTTCTGTTGTTACTGATTATAGTCAAACTTTACACAAATAAAACAACAACAAAATGTAAACATCTAATCAAATTGGTGTAAATTTGTTTAAATTATCTGAACGTAATACTTAATAAATTGAACAGCCATCTTACAAAAGAAAATAAGGCACTTCTTGGTTTTTACAGCAAGAACCCTGATGATGTCCTGATAAGACGAAAAGCGTTAACGGTTACAATATATATTTAAATAAACAAGTAAAAAGCTAGAATTAGTCTAAGACCAATTCTGATGATATCCTAGATGAATGCCCGTATGTAATTTTGTATGGTCTAGCAGAAATTTGTCGGGGGCTTAACGTGAGCACCTATAGCTGTTAGCCTTAATTTCACGGCAGTCTTAATGCATGGATCAGTATTTAGCCGACAATCAACACCCTCATGAGGCAGAAAATATTATATTGTCTTGATGAGTAGGTACCAGTTTATGTCAGTGCATGCTTGACATTTGACTTACTGGTCAAAGCGAGACCTATCTAAAATCTTTGCCGATCTTTGGCTCACGACTCCCGGATGTTTTAACGCAACTCCACGCCTAAAGTCAATCTTCTAAGTATACATTTATAAGCTACTATCCTTCCTCGGACCCAGTATGCAATTATACAGAAGGACATACTCTTCTGTTCAAAAAATAATGTCCGCCTAAGTCATGCAGACTCAGACAATCTCTCTATGCTCACATATGGGCACCCATAACCTCCACGATGCTCCCACAAGGGGGCCTTTTCCATGTTGAGGCGAATAGCATTACTACAGTAGCACTATCTGGAGCTCCTCAACCTCGTGGTACCAAGTTAGCAATGTCGGCTACCCAATTGGTGTGGTTTCGTATTCCATGACCATAAGGCCATGGGTACTTCCAGTTGGATCTTTACATGTAGATATCCTTGTAGTAATGGGACTGGTTACTCCATTCGGGCCTAAGATCTTACTAGCAATGTCTACAAAGACTGTGTATGTATATGTATATCTTCTACAGGCATAGGAAAACCTTAATAGTCGCTGTCAGCAGGGACCACGCAAATGTTAAGATATGCCCGGCTTCAAGTCTGGAGAGGCTAGAGATTAACACCTATAATCTTATAGCTGACTATGCATATCAACCATACTACTAACATACCCACTTGATTTCCATTATTTAGCAACTTATTCTTCAACTACAACATCCATCTTTGGCAGCCCTGCACTTTACAGTCTTCTTTTCTGCCGCTCGTATGCAATATTATTTCTATACTGTGCTACAAACGGTATGGTATAAATATAATAAATGTGTGGGGTATAGAAATAAAATTCGCCATGTCCAATCTAAGCGTTTTTGAGTAAAAGTTCCTAAACCACTAACAAGAAATTCACCTTTTATTGGACATGGAAGGGTTTTGAGAATGACTCTAGATTTCAACACTGATTTTGCTTTAGGATAAAATCATTTTTAAAATTTCTCATCAAACACATGTGTCAGGAGACGATTACGTGGTTTAAATGCTAATTCAATTTTGGCATAATATGGACATAGCGACTTTTGTTTCTATACCCTCATATGTACCTACGTTGTGGAAAAAACAAGGAGTGTTTTCAGGTAAAATAAATCTATCCCACCAAGTATCTATAAAATCGGTAAATAAATAATTCTAAATTTAACAAACAAATTTTTATTTAATTGTAATTTAGTGAATTTTCAGAATTAGGGACTCGTACTAGCCGAGTCCGCAAGACCCGAGTTTCCAGAAATCCTAAAATGTGGGTTTTGGAATATTTGTTCCAATAAAAACATCCTCGACTATTACTGATTATCGGCAAATTGTAATCCTAATTCTCTAAAACTGATGATGAATAATTTCATCTCTCTCCCCTTTCAGTTGGCCCTTAGATCAAAGCATAACTGTATTACTGCACTGTATGATATTCGTGCTGAAATTGATCTTCATAAATTTACAGTCTAGATTTTTGTTGGATTTGACAAGGCTGACTAACTGGTCCTAATAAACAAATTCACGAAAAATTATCTAGATCTAAGTTAAAACAATTAATGCGAATTTGATTGGAAAAAATGTAAATCGTTAAAGTTGAATTACTAAAACATGTTAAGAAGCTAAAGATATTATGCAATTCAAGATATCAACTACTTTCCAATAACTTTTTAAGCGGAATTACAAATTAGTAATTAAATTTTAAATACTGGTAATTTAAAAGTCAATTACTTGAATAATTGAAGAGTCACTCATTTAAGCTTAAATTAAATTAGAGTGTTTGTTTATAGTACAAATAGACATGTGCTTATTTTGATATATGATGTTTTCTAGATTATAAGTATGTATAGAAGAGCTCTATGAACCGTAATGTTGAGCGATACTTCCTCCTTTCCGCCTAAGTCACTATTTCAGCTGTTGGATACAACATACGAATTGCAACTATCGCCTATCATTTTTATCAAATATGAAACGTGTCTAAATTCCGCAGTATGAATGATATTGATACAATGATAACGCCTCACTTGATTTCATGATAATTAGAGAGCTATGAAGTAATTAATTACATTCGTAATCAATTACAACTCCATTACTAAAAAATTTAATATTTCAATTACCATCAACTAGCACTGATAAATGTAAATAAATACAGGGAAATAGAAAAAGTAATTGGAAATAATTGAAAATAATGACATTTTTGGAATGAATTATTGCATTACTTTTAATTACTTTCCATAAGAAAAACCAAAAAGAAAATTGTTTTTCTTTCTATATTTATTCACAGTTAATAAATTAATAAATAATCTATAGATGGATGTAAATTCAATAGCGCCAGCAGCAACCAAGCAATTTATAAAGGACATGAAAATATGTAGGTTCACATGATAGAAAGCCTCCAGCGCTCATAATATAAGCTAAATTATATTTTAAAGTTCTTTAGAAACCGCGTGAAATTTAAAATTCTCCGCCATGTTATGGATTCTTTTGACTGAGGCCGAACTATACAGGGTGTTCCGTATGTGGTGATACACCTGAAGGCTATGGATACGTATGCTTAGACAAATAAAAAATTTTATGGGTGAAAGGGAGAGGGGGGATCCTAACGGTTTCCGCGATAACCGGACTCAAAGATATTTGGCTATGTTTTTATAGACCACCCTGTATCTTCTGAACGTTACATCCTATGATGATGATTTACATTTTTTTTATCGGTAATCGTTGGGCCTTTGGATGCTAGCGGTTTGTAGCGAGAGTATTCCGTGCACGAATGAATCTACAAGGGATCAGATTACATATTTCATCGGAACATTGACCATGCATGTATCGATAGAGGAGCGAAAGGCTAGAGTGCGGTGGCGGTGCTTGAGTGAGTGGATATGACAAGTTATTGCCACATCGGCAATGAGCTCGGACAATATCCAATGAAACTAAGGCTGTGCGACCAACTCCGGCCCAGACGGGAGGTTCGATATAGGACTTGTAAAGGAGCGCTAGATTCGATGGGTTGAAATATGTCTTACACCTTTACAGAAATCCAAGACATTTCGATGCTTCCTTGGGAAAAGAGAAGATGTGATCTGTCCGGCTTAACTTACTAGAAGTATCAATGTCAAGAATTCATAAAGACGGTGTATCGAAAATCAGTGCTCCGTCAAAAGAAACGGGAGTGATAAAATTATTATCTTTTTTTAAAGAAATGAGACATCTTTGGGTCTTAGATGGACTGAAGTCGTCGCGATTTGCTTTGCCCCAAGCGATGATATTGTCAAGGTCGTTATTCAATGATCTAATCATGCATCTCGTTTGACACACTCCCTCTGGAGTCCGCTAGAGTGTTAAAGGAGTAAACTAAATCAAGGATACTGTCCTCGGCAAAACAATGGATGGGATTGAAAGTAAAGGAAAGCAGATCATTTTATGAAAATGCAGAAGAGAGATGGGGCACACCGGCATTTATAGGGTGAGGTTCATATGTAACGCCATCTAATACAATCTGTATTAGGCGACCAAATAAAAAACTTTCAATAATAGAAGAGGAGAGGAGAGACCAACAAAGGGCAGGATAACAGACACTATCAAAGGTCTTTGAAATATCTAGAACAACGATTTTTTTTTAATTATTCCAATGTAACGGATATTTTTTAATTGATTACCTTTAAAAAACAAGTATGTGTAACAGCCATTGGAGAAACACAATTTACCTCCATTCCATTTAATTAGAATTCCAAGAGATTGCTTGCTAAAAAATCTATTACATTGATTTGCTCCATTCTATTCCTTGTTTTGATTGATCCTATCTTCTTGGGTATACTGTTTATGAACTATCTTTGATATACATAAAAGAAAGTCTACATAAGTGTTTAAGTTTGATAAATTCAAAGTTTATGAAAAAAAGTGAACTAAACGTGAGTTTAAAAATGATAATGAAAAAGAATTTAAAACCAAATTTTGCAAATTATTAGACTCTGTGGAAAACGTGAGCAAAAAACCTTATGATCTGGTAATATCGGCTTACGTGATAAACACATCCCAGATAGAGGATTTGATGCGAACCGGAGATGGTTTTGGTATTTTAAAATCAAAATTAAATCCATTTCGAAAAAAATTGAATTTATGATGCGGATCAATTTTGTAAAACCATTCAACGTGGTTTTGGGAGACCAACAAGGGCGTTCCACTAAACCGTCCTTCCAACAGACGGTTCAAAGACGGTGGACAGTGGAGTCGGACTGGACGTATACGGCTCCAGATGCCATATCCCAAAGGGCGTGGGCTTTACCCCTACCATATTGGGCTTACAGATTATTCAATACCTACATTAAAAGAGCCAAAATTAGCTCAACCATCAATATCCTCTCGGATAGTCAAGCCGCTTTCAAAGCCTTAAAATCTATTAAGTCAAGGATAGCCTGGGAGTGGCTGTAAGTTTTTTTTAAAAAGTTATCACAAAGTTATCCACTTGTGGGTACCGGACATGAGGGCCATAAAGACAATGAAATTGCTAACAACTTAGCCAAAAGAAGAGCGGAAACTGCCTTTTCGGACCCATTTTGTGGGACATCAAAATGTTACCTCAGTTCACCTGAATAAGATGGGCTTGGCTGAGATTTCATCCTGTCGCTTCTGTCAGAATGCTCATGAAACCTCGGAGCACCTGGGAGATTACTCCACCTCGAAAATACTTTTCCTGCACTAAACTACGTGTGGAATCTCAAACCCAGAATGGTGCGGGATTTCATTAACCGTCTAAACCTAGAAAGGGAATAAATTTTACGGTGACTCACAATAGATCGTTCAGGTCGCAGTGAATGCGAAGCTAACGCCTGTACAACCCTCCACAAATCTAATCTAATCTGATCATTTTAACCGACTTTTCGAAAATTTTATCCGATAAATCAAGCTCAGAGAAGAAAATTTTTCTTGTTTTTGCTGCGCAAACTTCTCACGACTAACCTAAATTAAGCAAATAAAAAAATCCCCGAACAAATAAGTAAAGAGAGAGAGAGAGTCTACGATCAGCTGAACATTATTTAGCGAAGAATGACATCATTCATATTTCAACAATAGTTCTTTATATCCATTTCGATGCATGGGTTAAAGAAAAAAATAAACATAATAAGAATTGATATCCTTAAAGAATTAAGAGATGAATTTGTTTCAATTGATTTTTTAGTCGATTCAGGTAAACCATCAATCTGTGATATTTCAAGTCAACGAACAAATTTGTCGAAGGATTTATATAAAAATTAGATATGCCAATATGAATCTGAATGTTAATTTAGAATGATTTTGTTTTTTAGACAAGAAGTCTGATTTGTTTTCTCATTTCTTATTAATCCTTTTAATCTTCATTTTTACCAACTAAAATTTAAATTTCACTACCTCTTACTTCAACATGGATTGTTGTTCCAAAAATCCGATTTCCGCTCATCAATTAATAATTATTCCCATTACTGAAACATGACCGTATAAACTATAGTAATTTTTTTTTTTCAAATTGGAATCTTAAGCCTAGTACAGAGTTCAGGTAAAAGGTGACATTTCCATACAAATTTTAAATAATTTTACTGAGATCTTTACTAGTGCAATACGAAGCTTACTGGTAAGAAGTGCCATTTTTTTCTATTATAAGGTAGATGGCGTTTTGTTAGTCTCCACTCATTTTACTGACGCATTTTAATGTGCGGAGCATTGACATTTCTTTGATTGTTCACAAAGCGAGTTTATTTAGTTTTTCCCGTGGATTTTCTTAACGACGATGCACACTTAGATCAGCCAATCTCGTCGTCGATATGATGATATCGTTTATAAATAATAATCACTTAAGATTTTTAAAAATATTTTTGATTAATTGTGATTTTAACAGCTGTCGCTTCGTTTTCTCCACATAAGACTTTACATCAATTTATTACCAGCGTTAAAATGCTATGTTTTGGAGACAGCGCGTTAAATTTTACCAATAGTCGAACTCCATACTACCTAGTCTAGCCATAAATACTGTTACAAACTTTTTGAAGCACTGTTCAATAAAAGATGTGTTATATGTTAAGAAATCATTGTTTATTTATTCAATGCATTGTTAACAACGGAAATTGCAACAAGTTATTCGAAGTGATTGCCTTTTGCACACAAGCCTTTAATCGAACTGGCCACTTATCTATGGAAGCACGCACGACTTCAATAGGAAAGTTGGCGACTGTATGTGTAACAGACTTCTTTAATAGGATTCGATGTTAGGATGTCTTTAAGAGCACACCATTTGCTCTAAGACAGACCATAATTCGTAATCAAGCGCATTCATTTTCTTCAAACCATTTTTGGGTTGATTTAGCCTTATCACCTGGTGCAGAGTCTTGTTGGAAACTCTAAGGCTAATTTTTGAATAATGATGTATTGAGAGGTTTCACTACACTTTCAAGGACACTATCTTGATAGATTTGGCACACGTTTTGACGCTCTTCTCACAAAAATGCAACCTTGTCACCCCGTTATAGCTAACACACCACCAAACCATTACTGAGGCTGGATGATGACCTCTTTGAACCTGTTGGATAATTTGAGAAGCTTCTCTGGCACTGCGAGCATAAACTCTATCGTTTTGTTTATTAAATGTTTCTTCGAGAGTAAAAATTTTTTCGTCCGTAAACAATATTTTACGATGTTCTTCGTTTGCGTACCAGCAAAGTATTCGTTTTGATTTTTCCACTCTATTTCTTTTTACGAATATGTTAGTAAATGCCCAGTAGATAAGCAGTCAATCCCAAATCACTTTTGATGATACGTGAAATTGTTCTTTGGGGTATTTTCACCTGACGCAATAAAATTTTTTGTTTCCGAAGAGGATTACGGCGAATTCTATCGCGCACATATTTAACCGCTTCAGGTTTTCGAATAGTTCGCGGACGTCCACTTCTTTGACGGTCACTTACTCCAGACGTATTAAATCTTTCAATAGCCCAATAAACAAACATTCGGCTTATATCAAGGGTATGCAGAGCTTTAAAAATATCACTTGGTTGCATTCCTACTTTATGAGGTGTAATCATAGAAATTCTAGTTTGTTCGTCGCCCCAATCCATGTTCACTACACTAAAAGTTAATCTCAAATAGTGACAAATGCATCAAGCATAAGTGTACTATAGCGATTAGCTCAAATTTTAAGAAATGAAATATAACGGTTCCTTTCTGCAGGGTTGCCAAACCTTGTAACTATATTTATGGCACTTTACGCTTCACATCACAAATATGAACCGTTTACTTCCCGCCTATATTATTTTGAATTTTAAAATTCTTCATTGTATTTCACAGGTTAGAATTTTGTGAATTTTATCAAATATTTTTTTCTTATAGTGACATCATTTACAGGAGAGACTTACACTAGCTGCAAGTTAAAAAAAAAACCGAAAAAACTAGACAATCTAGAAGGGGTCATATAGCACTATAAAAGATAGTTGGCTCCATGATTCTTAAAAACTTTCGATTGATTTCTAGAACATGCCTGGATGAGGGTTTCATATAGATCTTGATAAGAAATCACATTCTTGAGAAAATAACCAGAGCGGGGAGAGATTACACATAGCATTAGCTTATCACAATTTTTTTTTGTATTATTTGATTCTTTTCACTTTTTTTTTTAACAAACAAAGCATCACGTAAGCATTTTTTTTCTTATTAAACACAAAGTTACCATCAATTTGAATCGCGTCCGAAATTTCAATGCGATGAAAAAAAAAGCAACAACAAAAAAACAAACAAATTTTCAACCGAAATATTCTAAAACGATTTGTTTGGATTAACACATCGAACACAACTGAAGTAATACGCGAGTCCGACTAAGTTGAGTACTTTCATAGTTCTGCAGCCGCGCACCATACTAAAAGGAAGCAGCGAGCCGAAAACAGAACAATAAACACGACATTGCTCTTCAGGAAAAAAATACGATTTATTTTTTTGTTGATAGTCGGGGGGGACTCACTCCAAGTCACATTTCTCCATTAATTTGGACAAACAAACAAGAAAAAAAAATTTTTTTTTTAAAGTCGTCGATAGGCATGCGCATGCCGTCACATGAAAAAATTATGCTATGCAATAGTGCGCCACTGAGTCAATGTGACACAGCCTTTATGAATGCAGACCTAACTGCTTTTCCGCGCCTCGTTGTTTACCGTCAATATTCAGAACGATATCATTCCTACGATTTTGCCATTTTAACATATTCACGTACATATAGGTAATACGACAACGAGTACAATACCATAGGGACTTGAACTGAGGCGCCAACATTTATTACCCCCTTACCTCTGTCCGACATAAGTATATTTTAAGCAGCGCACGCATTCATTTAGCTAACTATTACATATAAAGTTTGTTATCCATTTGAAATGTAGGAGGTTTTTGCCTATACTTAATCTTGCGGACTTTTCTGCTGCAAACACTATGAAACTGAACTGAGAGTAGAGGAACAAGCAGAAGCAATCTATCGCGCACCGATGACAGTGACGATAATTGGAATATGATCCACAGAGTATACGGGAGCTGTAGCACATAAATTGGAGCGATCTGCCCTTTAACGAAATGAAAGAGGAAGCGAACGGAAATAATTCATTGTCGTCGGGCATTGTTATTGCATTTTCCGGCATTTAGTCGTATTAAAATTGAGAGCAAGCAACTGTTCAGGATAGCTGCAGTCTACCAGATGTAAGGAAACGCGTCACAAAAGAAGAAACCCACAAATTCAGTTTTTTGTTTAGTTTCAATTTAGTAGTTGTTGGTTGCGGGTGGAGGGTATGAAAAGTGCACATTTAAAAGATTTTTCACTTCAATTAATTAGGGAATACGACATGACGGATTTTGAAAAAAATCTTGATTAGATGAAGAAGTCTAAGAAAATTGTTAAAACTTAGAAATTTGCTAATTCTTCGAATCTGATAAATTCCCTGGAAAAAATTGTAGCTAAACTAATTCCATGCCAGACTAGAGGCGGAGCTAAGACTATTGAAGTATAATTAATTCCAAGCTTAAAGGATCACTGCACCTTTTCCATACAAACTAACTATGGTTCACGAAGAACAGTAATTTTGTAACAGCCTTAGGAACAAATAGGTCCGCAGACCTTTTAGTCTAAGAGATAAAAAGAGCTTTGACTGTATACAATAAAGAGAGAAAATCCTGGAGAAGAACTTGGAAAAGTTACCCACAAATACGAGGCATCAAAAAGTCGTTTCTGAAGATTTTAATAATTATATCGGCGTTCTACTACTCGTCATCATCTATTTCGTCCAAATTCATAGTATATGTTGGGCTTGACTAGAAATAAAAGTGACGCAAGTGGGAACTCCAGATGGCCAAGCGAAACCGAAATAATGCATAATGTAGGTGAACTCGGGGTTAAAATTAACACTTTTCAGAAAACTTTGATAACTATCATCTTGCGGGTATATTTACAACATTTAAGCCACTTTACAATTATCTATATTCTGTTGTCTTTCATATACAGAAAACAAGAAGTCATTACCTCAATTAGTTTATTCCAAAATAAGATTGCGAGGTTTGCTAATTACTTTCAACTTACGTGAATTAGCAGCATATACTCTAAAGCTGCCACCTTTATCTCGCGGTCAAATTCCAACCGAATTTCAAACTTCTTTTTGCTGCTAAGTAAGCTAGTTTTTTTTATCGTACGGCAACGGGTTACAGAGTGATAACCGGTGGTGGGTTACTTATATTGTATTATAATAAAAAATATTATTTTCCCTGGGGAGGGGGGGGGGGGGGGGTATTTATTTCATATTCTACCATCTGTGCAGGATATTCGCACACAATCTCATCAAAATCGGATAAAAAATTCAATGTCAAAAGGTCAAACATATCGCACCAATGGGAAAAAGTTTGTCATTTCCCGAATTCTGGTGTTCTGAGGGAGGTGGGGTATATAAAGGGCTTTCCAATAAGAGGTGTTATTTTAATTAGCCCGCTATTTCGGTAGATGCCACTTTTGGAGCTGTCATTATTTTTTGACATTTGACAAGTAGAAACTACGCCATTAATAAAAATGGAACGATACACGATTCAACAACGCATTAAAATTCACTATAAAAATGGTGAAAATGTGGCAGAGACGGTTCGTAAAACTCGAACATTTTTGGGTCTTCGTGAAGCACCTTGTCGGACCGCAATACAGAAATTGGTAGAAAAATTCGAGCTGTCGGGACAAGTTAGTGATGTGGAGAATAAAACCCGTGCACGTCGCTCAAGAACAGCCGAGAATATTGCTGCTGTAGCCGAACGTGTTGAAGAAAAACCAGGTTTGTCCATTCCTCGTCGTTCTTTGGAATTAGGCATTCCACAAACGTCATTACACCGTATTTTGCATAAAGATTTGGGTCTTAAGGCTTATAAAGTTCAGTTAACACAAGAACTCAAGCCGGCCGATCATCAACAACGTCGAGTTCGAGTTTTACGAACCGTCTCTGCCACATTTTCACCATTTTTATAGTGAATTTTAATAATTTCAATGCGTTGTTGAATCGTGTATCGTTCCATTTTTATTAATGGCGTAGTTTCTACTTGTCAAATGTCGAAAAATGACAGCTCCAAAGGTGACATCTACCGAAATAGCGGGCTAATTAAAATAACACCTCTTATTGGAAAACCCTTTATTAGGTCACTGCTTGAGACCGCGCCATCATTAATGTCCTTAAGAGGTCTGAAAAGTTCAGGGTAAGTGCAAATCTTCAAACAGGATAAACAAAACTGTCTGAGAGAATTTTCATTCTGGGGTAGGTTAAATTTTTTATCAGCTCCTTCAAGTCAAGCCTGGAACTGATGGCATCTTCACAACCCTATCTGAACGTGTGTTTGCGGAGTTACTGCAGAGCTTAATAAAAACTTTTAGAGCCAGTTACGTGTTCGGCTATCTTCCAAGAATGTGGAGAGTTATGATGGTAGTATTTATACCTATGGGCGTAAAGCGGTAATTTACCCAACTCAACTCTTATCAATCTATCAATCCAACCTTTTTCATCCTTATAACAATGGCGAAAGTGTTAGACGACCGTCTCAAACCCACATTATGCTTTTTAATGTTTGATATCAGAACTATATAGAAAAGCCGTTGGAGGAGGAAAGAGAAACAACCCTATGCACCGTCTTGAATATGAAACCATGGAGAGCACAGCTGCCGAAAGATAAATTAAACACCGGTCAAATGGATAAATATAACGATTGTAACAGCTGGAGAATCATAATCAACCTAGAAGAAGAATTGATAACAGTAAGGAACTCTATCCTTTCTGCTATGGTCTTAGTTGTCGATGATCTCCTAAAAGAATTGAATAATTCCATTTGAAATAATCAAATATATGCAGACGATCTGAATAAAACAATCAGAAATAAATATGATTGAATAATCCCCGATTTAATTTGGAATCGCGTGAACATAGTCCAGTGCTGGTGCCAGACGATGGACTCCATTGCCAATCATAGTAAAAAAATAATTTCTGAACTGACGAGGAAAGGAAACTTTATTTACAAGCACCATATCTTAAGAGAATTGTAGTGGATTTTTCAAATGAGGTCATATGTCTAGGTGTTAGCGTAGATACGAGACCCGCTTGGAATTCATATTTAAAACAAGTCTTAGAGAAAGACACAGCAGCCAGGTGCCATAGGCTTTTCGGCTGGATTTGGGGCTCAAAAAGCTTCTGAAGCACATGGTACCATACGCTTCACACGTTTTGACAGAAGCTAAACAAAGAATACATTTCAAGAGGTTTTACGGGACCTTCTTCCATGTAAAGAAAGAGACAAAACCCATCAAATCAGCAATCTGGCCGGTCATTTAAAAGTATTTGAGGAATTTCTAGGGATCCAATGGGTAATTTCATCTCAGATGTTTTGCGAAAATGTTAGAACTTTAAAAACAAAACTATTCAAGGTGATCGTATGGGACCGTCAATAGTGATATCCTGGTGACCTACCCCTTGAAAAGGGTTCTCTTAAATATACAGATCAGTTTAAATTGGATGGCAGAGCAGACGAGGGCGTGAGTACTATTGAATCGCTAAACAACTGGATGCTCCCATCCTATTTTCCAGACAGAGATACACGACAAAGAGAAACAAGTCAAACATCCAAATGGCATTTAAAGCGTTTAAATCGTATAGTGGTCAACAAGGGCAACAAGATTGCGGACAGCCTTAAAGGGGGTAGAACCAAATATGATCTTATCGACTATTAGCCTTTATGTGGTCACCAAGAAGACTATGAGATCTTTTACATCTACATGGAGAATGACGAAGGAGCCTGAAACATGTCCTCTGCGACCACGAAGTTCTCGATCATATAAGACTAAAAGATCTAGGAATGACATTCTCATATCACCAGAAAATATAACATAGACGGCCGCCAAGGACATTAAAGGTTTTATCAAACAACTGAAGATCGAATAGGTCTCGTAGGGCATCTACGAGGTTAATGTCACAAAATATTCTAGTTGGTCCCAGTCAGTAGATGAGAGACGAACTCTCTGTATCGCGACAAACTGCAAACTTTGTACATCATACAAAGGTGTTTGCTTCAAGATGAATAAATCGACACTAAAAAAAGCAGATTACAAGCAGAGGAGGGAGATTTGAAAATAAAGACGATAAATTTGGAATTGGATTGACCACTTATTATGACTGGACGTGATAATAATAAGATTGCAAATTAGATTCGCGATTAAGTCCTAGAAGATATTCATCCTACCGGAAGATCCAGAAACACTTGAAAAATACTTTTTTGGTTAAATTAACATCAACTAGAAGATTATGGATTACTAACATCTTTGGTAATTCTTATCACAACTTCTATGATTAAAGATCTGCACTAAATTTGAATAGACAGAGGAGTATATATACTGGAATATCTGTAACCATCACCAGCAGCGTAAGAAAATAGAAGAAGATGCACTAAAAATTAGAAACCAACTTAAATAGAAAGATTAATGTACACCACAACACAACAAGAAGAAGAAGAAGATTTTTACCTCAGCAAAATACCGATTTCACTAATTTTCTAACTTGAGTTGCATCAGCTCATTAGTCACAATCGCATGTTAATCTAACGAGCTCATCGGCTTCTCGTCTAACACCGATATCACGGAAATTGTGGAAGCATTTCGCTAGTGAACGAATAATAATTAAAAAAAAACAACAACAACAATAACGGCAGCGAGAAGCCAATAAGTAGTGTTGCGAGAAAAACATATTTACTTGCGTTCAATCCATTTACATAATCGCGTGCATTTGATATGTACATCTACACCACACCGGAGAAATCTCAATGGACGCGTTTACTAATTGAAATTTATCCATCAATCATCCTGAGGAAAGATATGGAGCGCCAAAGAGTGACTTAGACCGGCCCAATATTTATAATTACGACAGTGAACGTTGCATTGAAAGCGTGTACCAATTTACATTTATGCAAATCATTCAATGCTTTGCCAGAAGTGTTGGTGGATTTGATAAATTTCGCTACTGTACGTCTGTCTGTTTTGTTTTAATAAGAAAGCTATTGTAGCTGGATATATACATATATATGTATATGTGTATTTACGCCAACCAGTAGAATTACGGTCACTATCAGTTGGTGACATTTACAACTCTTACAGTTTACACTAAGGTCAAGTTCTTTTAATTTTTGTATAATCAATTTTCTATAGTTATGGACGAATAAGATTATCTGGCCGCAATAAATATTGGAATTGCTTAACTTTAAAGATTCGGAAGACTCCGATTCTGAAGTAGTACAATGGACACTAAGACGATCTATACACGATTGAACGAAGTGTGAGAATCAAATAGGAGAGGAGACAATCCAGCTTCAACTTATATTCCGAAGTTCGTCAAGGATAAATACTTATACCACTTTTATTTCTACAATCAAAAGAAACGGGTGCGGCATACAATTGATTGATCCTCTCATATATTTGGATTATTTATGAGATATTTAATCATAATCCTTAAGATTTGCTGAACCGACTGTTGTCAAACAAATACATCTGGAGATGACTAGGACAAGGCATGATAGAATTGATTTTAATATATGACGTAATGTATCAACTGGGAAATTATGAGGTTCATTATAAACCGAACGCACGAAATATTTTCTGACGGAGAGCTATCGTCAACGCCATATGTCTCTAGAAAGATTACAGGAGCAAAAATTTAATAAAATAAATAGAATTGCAATTGCAACATAGGAGGCTATTTAATAAGACAGTAACTTTGATAAAAGATGTCGCTCTAATCGCAAGGCTAATTTTATTTTTGACAGTTGCCATTTTATTTAGGTCCATTACACCAAGCTTTAAATAGATCTGTCAAATAGAAAATTGTTGGCACTATTATACCCTAGACAGAATGTGTCCATAATGACTTAATTTGAAATTCAGTCAATTCAAGGAAATTAAGAGGTGACATGCTATGGACGAAAATTATTTAATTTGGAATGTCATTGACAGTTCCTGAATGTGCGTAAAAATCATTGCAGAGTTTAATATTTTAATTAAAATGCTATCAAGAAAATTTGCGAGTATTTACTGTAGTTGCAAAGCATTTAGTAGAAGACGACAATTTTGTTGTTGAAAGAGATCAAAAAGAGAAGAAAGCTGCAAAGAAATTTCTTTCATAACCAGCTGATGGCTGTCACTTCTAATTTTATTTGAAAAACTTTCCATTTTCCAATAAATTGAACTCATTTTAATGACGGTAGGTGGCATTTTTACTGCAATTTCACTAAATGGATTAAAATTTGTTCCATTTGAAAATGAAGCGAAATATTCCAAATGGGTCCTTGATGGACTTCATTTGTATGATACACTGAACATTTGACTCCATTTAATTAAAAATTAAGTCATTATGGAGACAGTCTGTCTAGGATATTAGAAAATGAATAATACCGTTAACACATATCTAGTATAGGTACCATGGCTCGGATACCATTGTATTCTCTTTACCATGTTAGGTGACAGATCGCATAATAGTTTCATTTGACAGCTTTTAAAATTTCAAATTTTTTCTTTTCAAGAAAACGTCCGAATTATTTTATATTTTTATATTTTATATTTCATAATTTTCCAAAAAGGCCTACTTGAACAAAAAGTCACAAACTAGATAATTTTGTCACTACCTGAAAGTGGCGGTGAAATCATTAAAAAGTTCCTTATACCATGGAAAAACCCCAAGTATTCCCATTGGGATGAAAAACCAGCGCTTCTGAAAGGACCACAATTTAAACGCTTCTCTAGACATCATTTGGCAGTGCTTTAGAAGGATATTCATTTATCTATCATGAAAAATAAGAAAAGGCACAAGTAAGTAACTAAAGTGGTTCTAGAGCTATCGCCTGCGAAGATTATTTGATGAGCTCAGGCAGATTGAAGTGCAATAAGAGGTGATCTTATCTAATTTTCCACGAATCTAAACTATGGATTTTTCCACTATTGTACGAAGTAACTCATTTCTCATTTTCCATGTGATGTTCAGAGTGGTTAGAAGTACTATATGTACATAATCTGAAGTTTTGGTTAATATAAGTCAGAATAAAAGGGAGAATATTGGCTTATTTAATCAACTTTATAAAATTTAATACCACAAATAATCAAGCGCAAACGCAAGCGCCTTTCTACTGTTCTGTCTTGAAGGCCTCTTATGAGATTAAGGAAGAAGCACTGCGATGATTCAAAAAGCTCATTAAAGTTTTCGAAAATACACATTCAAAAACTTCTTCGGTCATCACTTAGAGCGGTCCTAGAGCATTGAAGCACTTGCTTCTGCGGACATCCCTGTGCTAAAAAGCAATGAACTGGGATAAGGAAAAGATGAGCTTCCAGTGATGCGCTTCAGGAGGGCTCTTAGAGCGCTCTTTTTCCCAGTGGGTTTATACTAACCTCGTACCAGTTTGCTCAGCTTGTATTATACTCGTATGCAACGAAAGACACGTGGTTTATGCGTGTACTATGCTAACTGTACTAACTGTGAGTCACAGGTATTAGTGTGTTTTTTTGCTTTAACTGAAAAAAAAAAAAACGAATTCCGTGTGCTGATTGATAAGCACTACGTTTTGTGTGAAAACCCATTAAGGAAATTGAAGAAAAATTAAAAAAGTTTATGGGGAATCTGCTCCGATGCATAGCATGGCTCATAAGTGCTTCACTTAATTGAAGTCGCATAAGCGCCCCGGACGTCCAAATTAGGTCAACACTGAAGAGATGGTCAATAAAATCCATGATATTGTGTTGGTGAACTGTGGACTGAAGATATGCCAAATATCCGAGATTTTGGACGAGATGAGCGCTGCTTTTTCTTACAGTTAATCAAAAACGTAATTGCGCCGCCCTTTTTTAAGGCAGTGTTTGAACGCGTGCAAACGCAATCCAAGTGAGTTTTTGTTGATAAAACTTGGATCCATCATTACACTCGAAAAATTAAAGAACAGTCAAAAAATGCAGAACATTCTTCGAAGAAGGCAAAAGGTTTACTAGAATTCGTACGAAATAATCTTCATCGAGTAGTTGGAAAATAGAAAACGATCCCAGAGCAGTATTATGCATCTTTGTTGGATCGATTTTATGCTGAATTTAATGACGTATAGATGTTTTTTATATGCTATTATAAACACTATAAATGTTCTAAGTATGTCTGTCCTATGGAGTCCATTTAAATACAAATTTTGTAGTTGCTATTGATAGAGAAAGGGTGGATTACATGAGGGAGATGGGTCAATGAAAATTCTATAAAAAGCAAGAGGAGGCTATGAAGAAAAAAGGGCAGAGCCTAGTCCAGATGAGTTGGTAAGTGCTTTTATACTAGCTCACCGAGTAGGTAATATAGTACAGGGGTAGCCAATTGAACTGCAACCAACTTTACGATATTACCTATTACCTCTATACTAAAAATCGAAAGGACTTCAAATTAAAAAAAAAAAAAATTTTACCAATTATTTGTGAATCAATTCTCTCTAAAACCGTAGTGTCACCAGAATGCTTCCCGTGCAGTTTCTTTTTTTTTTCAATGAGCTAACTTGAGAAAAAAGTGAGAAAGAGAGGGGGTCGTCCATCGTGCTATATCTACAAGAAGAATCATAAAAAATAATCTTTATGAACTGCGTGCACGGAACGTGTTATCTTGTACTATCAAAAGATATTGTGAGACAGGCTCTATAGAAAAATGTTATGGTGGTGGCCGTAAGCCTATTGCGACGTCTTCGAAGAACGCGCAAAATCGAAGTGCTGTGAAATTGACTGCTGACATCAGAGTTTCACGTGCCAGCATTCCAAATATACTAAAAAAAATAAGCTTCAAATGAAGCAATAAAAGATATAAAATAAAAATTACAAACTCTTACGGATGCGCAGAAAAAAAAATACTTCAAAGACCGAAATTGTTGAGGACGATGGCCGAAAATAACATGCTGAACGGAATGAAATGAAAAATATTAATCGTTGAACAAATCGTAAACAAACAAAACGATAGAGTCTACTTTCGCGGGATCGTTTCTCATTTAATTTTGAACTATTACGAGAAATTCAGACTAAAAAATTCCGCAAAACACACACAACTGGTATATGTGTGCCGGTCGGAGTTAAATCAATGCAGCCATATCTATCGATAATTGATATTGGAAGGTAGCTTAAAACCAAGACAGGGAACCAAATATATAAAACAAACACGTACTGGATTTTCTAACAAGACTCAGCACCGGCGCACAAAGTCCTCACAAACAATAACAAAAAATGGCTTCAAGATAAATTTCTAATTGCAGTCAGCTCCTTAAAGATAGCAAATGCTAAATATTCAAAAAATATTTCGTAGGTCGATCATACCGCGTGTGGCACCTGCACTTGAGTAATGAATTTACTTTTTTTATCTTTTAGGCAGGGGAACGAGAGATCCCATGAACGGAGGCCAGAGCGGCCCATTGTGCTAACCTGCGAGAAACCCTTTAACCAAAACCTTCCAGTCCTCTTAATGAAGCGCAGCAGGGGTAAGTTTTTCAGCTCATCCACAGATAGGAAGGCAGACCTAAATGTATCCAGCCTGCCCCGGGAATAGTCCGGACAAGCATACAGAAAGTGTTCGGTGTCTCAGGCTCTCCTTCCAGGCAGGACAGACAATCAGGGCTGTCGACGGCTCCCATCCTTATTAGATGAACGTGAAGCGAGCCGTGTCCGGTGATGATACACACCACAGTTCTGCATTGTTTCCTTCCGAACCCCCCAAGAGAAAAACAGAGAAAATCCTATTGGGGCCATCAAGAAAAAGTTTTGTACACCTGCAGGTGCTCAGGTTCGCCCATCTCTGCTGATGTTTCATGTCATCTAAGACCCAAAGCTGTCTCATCTGTTTAAAACAAGATCACCATTTAACCACTCCCATTTCATTTGATAGAGCTATAATTTCAGATTCACCGTCACTAAGCATTCTTGGCATTAACATTTCCAATAAATTAAGCTGGATAGACCACATCTTCTCTGTTCCCAAGGAAGCATCCAAATGTCTTGGATTTCTGATTCAGCCCATCAAATCTAGCGCTCCTCTACAAATCCTATATCAGATCTAGAATGGAATACAATTGTCACATCTAAACTGGGGCTGGCCGTACAGCCTTAGCTTCATTGGATATTGTCCAATGGAGAGCCTTTAAGCTCATTGGCGATAACTTGTCATATCGACTCACTCGAGCATCGCCGCAATGTTGGATGTCCTTCGTTCCTTTATCGCTACACGCATGACCAATGTTCTGACGAAATATCTAGTCTGATCCCTTGTAGATTAATTCCTGCACGTAATACTCGCGCTGCAAATCGCGCACATAGTCTCACCCTGCAAAATACTTTCGGCCGTACAGTAAAATTCCGTGATGCTTTCTTATCCCGAACTATGCGAATGTGGAACAGTCTACCATCTTCTGTTTTTCCTCGGGCTTACAATCTGCGAAGATTCAAGAGTGACATACATTGGCACCTCCATCACTTTCCACATGTCCCCTAATCCTTTCCCTATCTCCTTCCTGCCATGTGTGCTTTGCATCATAGGATATCCCCTGAGCTTGGCTTAATAATATAAAACAAAAAAAAAAATATTTTATATTTATTTTTTCCCGGACAGGAATCGAACCTACACTTGTTAGAATCAGTCAATGATGGATAAAGAAGAATTTTAAGAACTTTTATTTTTAACGATTCTAAATCAAATTAATAAATACAAGAAGAAAAAACAACCGCCTCGTCCGGGGTTTGAAGCCGGGACCTTCCGCTTGCCGGGCGACTGCTCTTACCACTGAGCTAACGAGACAGATAATTTCCCTCCTTGTTAAAAATAAAAGTTCTTAAAATTCTTCTTTATCCATAGAAAAAAAAATATACGAACATCCGCTTTAATCAAAGACTCAATAACCGAGGTGGCAATGCCTACGACGGGCTCCGCTCCAAGGAACGAGGTACCAGAAGGCTAGAAGGTCAACCTTTTCATTCTCCATGATCCCCATGCCTTTACAAACATATTTAATCTTAAAGTCGAATATAAAGTACCTGAATAGATCCAATATCAACTCAATTTTCCCACGGAAACACTTACGAAGTTTAGTGGTTTCATGAATCTTCTGTGACAACTCCTGATTATTTTGATTAAATAAAAATTTATTATATCCTCCACTTTAAACTCCCAAAATTAAGCTAATGCTCTACCAAATTGGAACAAGGAGAACATATCATGTACTCTATAAAGCCATACTATACATAAATGTAAAATTATACGGCGGTTAAAATACATCGAAGCAAAGCAATCAAACCGAAAGAACAGATGTAATTTAAGTAGAGACGACAAAAACGTGTTCATCACAAAATACAAATCGAATCCATTCCACAAACAAAAACACAGTGTTAACCGCCAAAGCCAGTGACCCCCCCCCCCCCTTCATTATAGAAGACACATACATACTCGTACTTCGTCTAGAATTGATTAAGTGGAAAATCACAGCCAGAACATTTCACTGGCCATAGATGACTGCCATAAATAAACAGCCGAGACTTTTACGTATCCCGCATTTGGATTTTGGGACTACTAGCACATGTAAAATTGGGGACGCATCTTTTTGGACAAATACCCGTTAACCATGTGTAGATATACATAGAACATATGATTCCAATCCAACAATTAGTGCGGAATGAAAAGAAATTTGTGCTCACAAAAGGTGTGTGGAATGCGCTCAACTTAAACGCAACTATAGCGAGAAATATACAGACATGATTCATCCTAATAAAGGTGACAAGTTCCAGTTTTCCGCTGTTAGCTGAAGACTGATGGCCATGACCGGTAGGCTATAATTACTGGTGACATTGTGATTATATTTCTATCACCGCATTCCAGTCTAGCGTAAGTGAAGTGAGCAATTAAAAATAAAAACAAAAAGGAAAAAAAAGGTGCATCACTGCATCAGTGAGGTGTTCACTAGTAGTGCTGTAACTGAACCGGTACATAGATTACATTTTTTTTTTATTGTGAAAAGAAAATGATGAATTTCGTAATAAATTTATGCAAGCTCGAGAAAGACAACATTACAAGAAAATTATTGAATATCTGAGTAGTTCTTAGCATGCATGTGAAACATCGACTCAGCTAAAACATAGGTTACTTTTCTTAAGTTAATTTTATTTTATTTTTATTTTATTATGCAGTTCATCCGATAGTAAACGGCTTACACCAATTACTTACTACCGACTTAAATTGAGAACAAAAAAATAAAACGTACATCTAATTGCTAGAAAAAGCGACTAAACTTAAATTAAAGCAAAGAGTAAAACAGAAATACAAAACTACAACTAAAGCTAAGGCAATGTAAAAATAAAAAAAGTCAAAATAAACATTAGAAAACTTAAGAATAAAAAATAATAATAATAAAAAGTTATGCTACAAGTAATCAAATAAATTCAAAATTAAGAAAAAAAAACGTAAAAAATGGCATGAATAATAAATCAAAGGAAATAGAAAATTATGCACAAAACAAAAATAACTTCAAAAAAGGAAAAAAGTTTGAGTAAAAAATTTAAAACTATTACTTAATAATAAATATCAAGAGGAAAAATAAAAAAAAAATAAAGAAAAAATGATGGAATGAAAGAAGGAGATATATTGAGAACAGGAAAAAGAAATAATAGCAAGAGACAAAAATTAAAGTACACATATGAAAAGGAGAAACACCATCTAAGAAAGCATTTTATCCATGGCATTGCGTTTATAAGTTGCAGGACAAGAATGGAAAAGGTCAAGATCATTGAAATAATCATTATAAGATCTTTGGATTCTAATGATAGGAGATTTCAATCTTATATTTGTGCGATATGATTCAGGATTGAATACTAGCAGTTGACGTGTTGGACGTGATGGAACATTTATGGAAATTTTTGATAGAATAAATCGTCAAGATAAGAACACCGATTAGGTAAAGCTGTCATAGACAGTCTACTTAACCTACACTGTAAAAAATATTAGGAGTATTCCCCAAATTTAAGACACGTTTTTCCCTAAAATTAAAAGTAATTTTCTCTGATAGGAAGGGAAAATCAGTTAAATTTCCCCAAATCAATGGAACATTCAATGAATTTAGGTATCTGGCGCCAGAAAACCCATAAAGTACGTAAAATTCCCGAAATGTTAAGCTCTCTTGGATATAAGGAAGAGAACATTCAACGAATTAGGTATTATGCTACATTTTTTATGGAAACATATTTTCGTTTATATAATTCACATATTGTTCTTGAAAGCGAGTCATATATTATTTTTCAATATTTTGTTTAAGCGTACCCAGTGCACCAATATCACTTCCATACTACTTAGTGGTATGGTATGGTAAGTAATGACCTATTCAGCTCACTCTTATGTTTTTTAAAAGGGGTGGTCTTCAATCACCTTCACCTATGGTGGAGAGTGGTGCGATGCTATCATCTATTCCCAACATTTTAGGGAAGAGTCCCTACATTTTAGGAGAAAAAAAAACAAAACAAGAATTTAAAATTCCCTATATTTTAGGGAATGTTCCCTACATTTTACGGAATATTCCCTAAAATGTAGGGTAAAACACAAAATATGAAAATTCCCTATATTTTAGGGAATGTTCCCTAAATTTTAGGGGGGGAAAACCAAAATTCCCTACATTTGAGGGAGAAAAACCTACCTACATTTTAGGGATTAAAAACCTAATCTCAGTTTTCCAAGGTGGAGCTTTCCCTAATCTTATCGACAAATGCCTAACCTGTGTAGCACAAATTGTTGCCACTCACTTTACGGACTTATTTTTTACTGTGTATCGTTATATTCATAATTGGACTGATCAAATTTGATTAATATAAACGGAGTAAAATGTCTCTGAACGCCCTCAACTTTTTGGGCATATGTAGCATAAAAAGAATTCCATATAAGGGACACATACTCTAAAATACTCCCTACGAGACTAACGTAAAGCACGATTGAAATTGTTTAAAAGATTTCGTACATCATAAAATAAAACCAATAGATTTAAAAGCCTTAATAATGATATTATTGATGTGTTTGTTAAATAAAAGTTTGTCATCAAAAATCACACCAAGATCACAGAACAAAAGTCGAACGTTGAAGTTAGTAATTTCAACTGAGAACACGCACTGGAATTGAACAAATATCAGTGAATTCTAGAGAAACACTAACCGTTTTACAGAGTTTGCAGCACCTCAAACAGTAGGTGGGGTTATTTCTTCATGTTCTTCTTAGTAAAGGTTTCAAAACAACTCATACCGGTAAAATCACGGACAGGATGCGAAGCTAAAAGCTGTCAACAATGCAGTATATGTCACTCATATTCAACGTCATAGGAAATAGCCCTTACTCTCCAGATTAGGTACAATGATAGAAGTTGTCTGGCTCTGGATTAACTTAGGGACAGTTGCACAACGCGTCTTTAGAGAGCCGGCTTTACATAACGGTTTAGCTTATCAACTATAGTTTCGGAAGAATTTTATGTATAATCCTAAATATGGTTTTAAGACGATTTTCTCAACAGCTTACTATTGATTGACAAACCAGTCATTGCATATGACCATGGGTTAGCCATAATCCATTGAATAAAAAAACGTTAGCATTTGCCATTCGCTTCAGTGAAACCGAAGGGTCACCAGCTGGATACTCTCTCGATACACTTGGAAAATGCAAGTGCTTTCAATATGCAGACACATGAAACACATGAATCGCACATATATTAACGTAATAAAGGTGGATGCCCAAAGCAGATTAAATTAGGGTCATTATCTGAAGCCTTATTTCACTCAGGAATAACAGAAACTGGTCACTAAAGTGAATAAGCATCATACCATCAACGCAATGAATTTTAGAAAAAAAAAATTTTAGTTGCCTTGGTCTTTCTGTACCACCATACAAAACAGTCGCCACCCACCCAAAATGGGTGTGATAGAGGTGAAAAGAGCTTATGAGAACCAAGTAGCTTGATATTTGTTATTGCATGTGACATTACCACCACATGCTCTGATGATCAGTCATACATGTCTCGACAAGCCTTATTCATGGTAATGCAAAATGTCCAATGGAGATGGATTATGCCAAACAAATGTTTGGCTAGATTAGGTATTATGAAGAAATTTCTAACCGATTCCACAGAACAGTGGAAGTGAAAAAGAAAGTAAAAAGAAGAAAGTTTATGATTCGAAAGAATGTGAATCTTCAACGTATACTTATCTATGTATCGCACACTGGAAGTTGTCGCTTCTATCTCTGGCCACTGCTAATGAATCGATGTGAGTCTTAGCAGGAATCCTAAACAGACAGATTGGAGAAGATTCCACATCATGGAGCTGAATTGAATACTCTCACGTTCTCACTCTACGTTCATTTGGTAATTTCTCAGTAGGCAATGTGTTTTAAAATTCTTTGGAATATCAGGGCAGCTACGTAGATCGTGCCTATTGTGCTGAAAATTTTTGAGACTTGTAAATATTGAGTCATTAAATGAAATGGCTTCAAAGTAAGAACGTCTCCGTGAACGCATTGTGCAATTCTATTATTCTAATGAAAGCCGCG